>CM053791.1:70583648-72078648 GCA_028749045.1 Cupressus sempervirens
GTACCTTACATGCGAAGGTAGATTTTCATATTTACATGCACATTATTTTAAATTGCTAAGTTGTATAAGGCATAATCATCTAGTTAATGTCCCCAATTTCTTGTATAATATGCTATGTATTAGTGCAGAAGAAACTCAAAAAGGAAAAGACAATTTTGTTGCCCTAATTAAGTTACTTATAGAAAGGTCACTTAGGGATGTTTCTTCCCTATCATGGGTGGAATTTTTCCAAGCCAAAACCTTGCAACCCCAGGCTGCCCTTCATGCATAGCCTAGAGAGAAAAATGTAGCTACCACTAATGAACCTATTGAACAGAGCACCCAAGAGGCTAAAACTGAAAATGTGCAAAGCAATGTGCAAGAAAACATACAAGAAAATGTTCAAGAAAATGTACAAGAGGTTGTGTCTTCACCTATTCAAGAAACCCAAAAACGTACCTCTAGCCAAACAAAGAGGAAATGAAAAGAAATATTTGTTCCTGTAAAAGAAAAGTCGAACCCTATAGTTGTGAGGCAGAAGAGAACTAAGAAGGGTCCTACAACAAAGACACCAAAAGGAAGAGTTAGGCAAAAAGTTGTGATATTAGAAGAAACCCCTGCAAGAAGAAGTCCTAGAATGAGAAGACCAATTTCCAAATAATCCCCCTCATCCAAGCCATCTACTAAAGAATCTCCGGTACAGATTGTTCCTAACAACTCTCCTCCTCACCTTGAAGCTGAAAATATTCCTGAAAGCCTTAATGAGGAATGTAGGGTTGAGCCTAATGAAAATCCAAATGGTACCCCAGCAGACCAACTAGGTACTTCAAGTTGTAGGGATGAAATAGTTCCTGAGAAAGTTGATCCAAACACTACCCTATTTCCCTATAAATCAACATGGTTTATTGATGTTGTAGAACAATTATGGAGAGAACAGAGAAAGAGGAAAAGAAACCATGAGGAAGATAGCAGTTCCATTACTCTGCAGAAACTCTTTTTTCAGTTGTTTGAACAACATATGTTTGCTAAGGCCTTGTGAGAAGAGGAGAGGAAAAGAATGAAGAAAGATATAGTGTCTCTAAATGTAAAAATTATAGATTTAAAGGAGCAATTGGCAAATCAAAAACAAAGGATGGATCATGCCCTCAAATTGGCTAATCAAGCACTTACATGTAGACCGCCGCCATGAGTTTATGCTCTTTATTTAAAAGAAAAATTTCTCTTGTTCCAACTCATGTTAACCCTTAAGAATATCAATGTAGAGTTTAAATTATCCCAAGAATTTTATGGTTTGTATTAGACTCTGCCATCCTGGCAGCAGAATTTGCTTTGTGAATTGTATGTGGATAATTTTGTTATCCCTTTAGAAACCTAATAGAACCCTTTACTTTATATAGGGGATATACATTTAAGAGCCTTGATGTCCTGGATGTCTAATGAAGAAAACTATGATAGGAAGCTAAATAATTATAGAGACGAGGAAAGGACAGAACCCATGTCGTTAAGTGCCGAAAGCAGCAAACCAGAAGAAGTTCTTAGGGACTAGTTTAGGTTAACTTATGGGGACAAGAACAAGGGAGTGAGGGATAGAATTTTTGCTATCATAGCCAAGGCTTATGCTAATTATGAGAATTTTCCCTACTTTTCTTTCTGAAGAGCTATGAGTGTTGCTAGGAGTAGATGGGCCATATTACATGAGTCACTCAAAAGTCAAAGCCACACAGTCCCATCAACTTGGAAGCTACCCTTAACTGAGCTCAAAAATATCTAGAGCTAGGAAAATAGGCTAGACCTAAATTATGGTGCCCACTTACTATGCAACCTCCAATGCTCATGTGGTCTTCATATGACATTAATGTTGACAGGCTTGAAAAGCTGTAGGAGGACAACAAAAGGGAGGTTTGGGAAAGAACATGAGGATTTGATTTCACCTTCAAGAGTAGTAGGAAAGGAAGGGTAGAAGTGGAGGAATTTAGGTCACCAACTAGGAAATGTCATGCTTGAGGACAAGCATCAATTCACTAGGGGGCAGAGGATGAGGCTAAATATTACCTCTATTTCATGATAGTTCTTAAACACTTTGTTAATACTCTATTTCATTTTCATCAAGACACTTGTGGATCTATGTTTACCTAAACCAATGATTAGCCTATGGGTAGATAGTATGTCATCTTTTGCCAATATCATATATATATGATGCAGTATTTCATATAATTATCAAAATGTGTGTTCTTATATTTGAATTTAATTTGAAAATGCTTATTTGCAATTATTTTTGTATTATAACTAACCTGTTAGCAATGAAGTTGAAAGATGATTGGAAGAATTCAAATCTGAGTGCTAATAGCATTCAAGGAGAAAAGAATGTTGAGGTGTAGCCATGGTGGAGGAAAGTCATAACGGTTCCAAAAGACATGTCAGCGAGTATGGAGGAG
The DNA here is from genome assembly GCA_028749045.1 of Cupressus sempervirens. Taxonomy (NCBI): domain Eukaryota; kingdom Viridiplantae; phylum Streptophyta; class Pinopsida; order Cupressales; family Cupressaceae; genus Cupressus; species Cupressus sempervirens. The sequence goes on from CM053791.1 coordinate 70,586,063, forward strand.
CTATCAAGACTTACTAAATTCTCTACATTTATTCCTATGGCGAGCAGATGTTTAGAATTTATTATTCCTACCTTAAGCCGTTATCTCTTCTTCCCACCTTGAGTTGTTATTTTCCTTCTTTCTCTCTTGCAGATTTATAACTAGGTTATTTACTTTTTTGCTATGGGAATAAGTGTCAATCTCTTATATATAGGAATCAGACCAAGTGTGTTACTTTAGTTAGAAGAAAAGAGTTTATGAGAACAAATTGTTAACTTTTACAGTAAGTTGTGTTTTACAGTTCTATGTGTTATGTAATGAATTTCTAAAATGTAATGAAATAGTTTTTGGCTTCAATTTTGTGTTAGTAGTTTAGTTGAAGCCAACCAAGGGGGCCCACTTGGAAGGTGGATTAGATTAGGATAGTATAGATTTATTTCCAAGCATTTTTAGTATTGTAAGTAGAAGTTGTAAGTTCCTTCCTGTAGCATCACACTTCAAGAATGTTCCTGCAACACATGTGAGAACAGTTATAGTGGATGAACTAAGTTGGAATATTTGTTAGCCTTTCATTGTATTTCCAATATTCATAGAGTTAATTGTGTTAGTTTCCTGCAGCAATAGTGTAAGTTCTTTTCCTTGCATTTTACTTTCCTTCAACATAAGCTTAGTGACTCATTAAGAGACCTAGTGCATATACTGTGTCAACCTTTTCAAGTATACATCCCTGGGTTGACAAGATTAAATGCACCTCATAATGGGAAAAATAGTCCTTAGTTTGAATATATTATTCCTAAGCATGGCCCATAGCATGACTATGATACACCTATTGTGAGGCAAACCACCTACTTCTTCTGATTCTTTACATACAAAAAATGGTGGAGATGATGGTGAAGATCCAAATAAAGGAGTTGATCTAGTTTCAACATGTGAGCTCAATGAAGTCACTAGGAAGAGAAGATTGAAACCCAAAGAGAAGACTTTAAATCTAATCCAAAATATGATATATGAAGCTACTGAGATGAATGATTTACCATCATCATTCGTAGATGAGATGATTTAATCCAAAGCATCTCCTATGTGCTCTTCATATCCTAAAAGTGTGGAAGCAACTTAAGAGGTTTCGATCATGGAGAATGCAAATAAACTAGATTTATCATCTATAGTCCTACAAGTTCCTTCAATAATTGACTCATCCACCAATATCTCAACATCTTGGTTACAAAAAAATTTGGAGAGAAAGAAGAAGAGGTTGATCCAATTGGAAGCACCAAATCTAGATGTTCATAGCTAATCTAGTGCACAAAGGTATGAAAGTGAAGAAAACTAGAATAGATTCTAGACTAGTAGTGAATCTACCTCAATAAACCTATTTGTTGAGATTGCACAACCAATCATAGACAAGAACGTAGATGAGGTGGATGAAGTTGATTTTAACATCACTCAATTGTATTTGGATTGAACTACTCGTGAAGGTAAAGTGCATAACTCCTAGGTGTTAGCTGTTGTCCTAATCAAATAGTCAAAATGAGACAAGTAAGTTAAAAATTAGCTCAAGCATCAAGTTCAAGCCCTTTCTTCATGCATACAATCAATGGTAGGTGATTCATTCCCAAATCCTAGTGCTTCTACGAATATAATGGAAGATTCCCAGAAGATGTTTGGTAAAGATGTCATTCAAAACATAGGATAATGTCAGGCATATGGAAAGATGGTAAAAACATGGGTGAAGCACATAAAGGAGAAAACCTTAAGCCTATTTGAGGAGGTATAGATTACATATGTTAAGGCAGATCACATACAACAAAATATTCTGTAAGGTCCCTCCTCATATGTACTTATCAAATATAAATTTCTATGTTAAATCTATTATAGGAGATTAGAATGGAAATGAAGTAATGTGTTATGTTTTAGATATCCTAATGAATATTGAGATTAGATGATACATTCATGTTTTAAATACTTATTGATGTGAGAACTACTACATTATCTCGACTACATAAACATTAATTTGCACTAACGATGATACAAGGTGTTTTCACCTAATGATGAGGATGTTGATTATGGTGCCCCAACGATTAGGTTATATGCATTCAGATAGTTTAGTATTCTTTAATTGGTGATATTTATGATGTTTAGGTATATGCATGCCTAATGATGAATATTCTAGTATCTTAATTCAAAATATTGAATAGGTTAGGTTATATTGATTACGTAATTAATGATGATTAAATGGGAGTAGAAATGAGATAAACAGTTATTTATATGAAAGATTGATGTTTTGATTTATGTGATCCTATCCAAATGAGTTCTGAATATATGGATCTGATTTTTCTTGAATTACTGATGTGTGAACTTAGTGTGCAGGGTTATTAGTCTAGAAATCTAATGGAGAATCAGAACTAGACCCTATGTACCATTTGTGAAAATCAGGATTGATTCTAATGAAAGATGTAGACATCGTTGTTTCATATTTTATATGTATTGTAAATTGAATGTATGCATCATTCTGTAATAATAAAGTCTTTAATGTTTTGTATAGTGTTTTGATAGTGTCACTTGACACTCATGATCTGTATATGCATATTAGCATGGTAATTAGGGTTAGCTAAGTAGCCTAAAATTTTGAGTTGGACTAGGTTAGTTAAATAATACTATTTAGTGGATAATCAAGATTAATTACCCCAATCAAGGTTTAGTGATAGGTTTGCATTCTTAAGGCTTTTAGGAAGTCCAAATATTTCAAGCATTTTAATAGGTCATTAAATTGTCCTAGAGACCAAAAATTATGAAAACTAAGTACCTAAGGGGCATATGTATGGGTTGGGAGCAATTTCCACCCCTCTAGCCCCTTTCATTGACTTTGGTGACCACTTCCAAATATCTCATTTTTGCTTTATTGCAAAAATTGAAGTTTCATCATGAGTTTGATAAGTTAAACTCCACCTTGAAGTTTTCTTTGGTGGTGAGGTTAAGTTAGAAGACTCTAGAAACCTTAGTCAAGTGGGGGGGTTATTGCATTTTGTAGGTGGTTCAGTTGGGAGCCTATTTTGGTGGCTGATTTGAGAGTGAAAGGTTGTTCACCCAACCTATAGATTTAGAGAACAAATTCAGGATTGAAGGAGAAGGAAGGATAGCTCTTCTCAAATTTTAGTTTTCCATAACCTTATTGTGAAGTTAAGAATCCTTTGAGCTCATGTATTCATGTTGTGTTTCAGTTCTTAAGTAGGTTTTTGCATATGTGTGTTCATGTGTATGATGAGCATGCTAGGAATGGGATTGTAAAGGGTTTTTCTTTATATGTTTTCCTTCATATTTTACTTTTGATTTTCGAAGGAATTGTATGGGTTGTGTTGGCATTACTCACCCTTAGATAGGGAAGAAGTGGCCATGTACAGGAGGAGGGCTTCAATTGGACTCTGGCAGTGCAGTGTCTCTCCTCATGGTGAGGAGAGGGAGAGAGTAGAGTGTTATGGGCACCTACTTTTCAGTACAAACCATGTTTGTGTTTTGAGAAATTGAAAAGCGAAAGAATGGTAGTTCTTGTGATATCAGCCTCAAAAGGGCATCTGTGAAATAATAGAAGTTCTTGCGATATTAGCCTTGAAAGGGCATCTGTTATGGTGTTGTGACTGACATCTCCTGTCTGGAGAAATCCACCTTCTTCCTAGTCTAGTTTAATGACAAACCCATTGTGCAAACCTGGGTTGGGAGTAAATGGGTAGAATGTGTCTCAGTGTTAATTCTATTTGTCTCCCGATTAGTTTTGTTATCTCCATGATTACCTTGATGAAATTGCAAATTTCATAGTGGCTACCTTGTTATGGAGCCAAGTAGAAACTCAGAGTTGTTATTTAAATTCAAATGTGTTGGGAGATTTCTCCTCAAGATAATGATCCTGTTGTAAAAATGTTATTGTTAAACTTATTGTTGAAATGATTATGATCTTGGGTTTTCTTCCTTGGTTCTTTCCCAAAGGAGTCCTTAAATCAGATGATTGAATAAAATGGAGTACTTTCCATTCATATGAGATTCTTGTAATTCATTTTATATGCATAAGTTTATCGAAAAATGGATGCAATGATATTTTACTTTTCCTACGACATTGTTATGATTTGAAAATTATATTAATTTGATTAATGTTAATTAGATAAAATTATGATATATATTAAGTTATGTAATTTGAGTTCAAACTATGTTAAGCAAATTTGATATTATGATTGGTACTTTATTTGTACTTTCATGATTATTAGGAAGCAAAATACTCGTACATTATTATATCAGCATAAACATTTAACTCCATGTTATAATCCAACTTAAAAGAAAAAAAAATCCCCCTTGACTAATTAAATAAATTGGAAAATTCAACACTTAGGAAAAAAATGAATGAGATTTGAAAAAAAAAAAGTCCATCTCCTTAGAGCAAATAAGCTCTTTGCCCTTCGTATGGAGAAAAATACAAAATCTCTTGAATAGAGAATATTCCCTTGATTCTATTTAACACCTTTTGAAAAAAATATCTAACTATATAATAACATAAAAATTTGAAATAAAAATTTAAAAAAATAAATTGCATACCTCTATCCTACCACCTACTAAACTTGATAACCTTTACCATAACCTATTTTGCAATTAAGAAAAGTGACATCACCTCCCCACTTGCACCTAGATGTTAGGGTTGACATCACTCTCCCTTGAGTCACTACATGCTTTGGAAGGAAAAAGGTTAAAGTCAAAACAAGTGTTAAATGTTATTTTGGGCTCTTAAAAACACAAACTTCCACCTCCCCCAATTGGCTGGCATACTTACCATGAATCCTCCTTGGTTAGAGAGACCCACGTGGGGTGAGAGAGGTTTGTAAGTCTTGGAAATTGCCTAGGAAAGAGGAGGTGGGGGGAAATAAAGTGAGGAAGTTTGGGCCCATGTATTATAAGCTTGGGGCGACTTGAGATAGGTGTGGGGTAGATAGGTGGGTTAAGGGGGTTAGCTAGGGTTTGGTTAGTAAGTTAAGGTCAAAGTTAGTAAAGATTAGTAGGGGTAGTTAAGTGCTAGTAACATTAGTTACTTTTGTTAAATGTTGAGGGTAGTATAATTTCTTAGTGGGTTGTGTTAGATGATTAGTTAGGGTATGTTAGAAGTTAGGATAGTTATGTTAAATGTTAAGTTAGTGGTGTCAAGTATTGAGTTTTGGTTAATCGTTTGTTAATATTAGTAAGTATTTAGGTTATATAGAAATTTGTTATGTATTAGTTTAATATATGGTTATATATTATAGTGTTAATTATTAATGTTGGATTAATAATTAGTTTAGCTAGTATTTAGTAAAGTGTAATTGAAGTTTTTTTATAAGTTTTGATGTTTAGACTTATAAATTAGATAATATTGCATGTTAGTAAATGATAGTTTTATTAAATTTAAAAATAATAAATAGTATTTAAATAGCATTTATTTCCCTTGCTTAAAGGAATGATTAATTTAGAAGATATGTAGATCAAGTTTAATGATTAGTGAATTGATGATTTTATTATTTTATTTTATTAATGCTTAGAATTTAGGGTGAAGATTTAAACTATGTGTATTAGAATTCTTTGAATAATATATTTTAATGGTAAGTGGTTTTTTAATTTGACTATAGTGTAGGATATCAAATTTGCAATAGGGTTAAACCTTTTATGTCAAAGGCTAGTATTAGATGTTGATGAATAAATGTTCTCTTAATAATTAAGTGAAGGGTAGGATTGGAAATGAATCAGTTAGAAATTTTATGTTATTAGTCTTTTGTGGGGATTTAAATTCATGTGACAATTATAGTATTGAGATAGTTTTCTTTTGGACTTTAAACCTAGAAGGTGGTTAGCGGATCGAGAAGTATTATAACTCAAGTTGACTAGGTAACACAATGATGGGTTAGGTTATGATAGAAGATGAGTTAGACGTTGTAAATAGTTTAATAATAAATGTTTTAATATTCTAATAAGTTCAAAATGAGTAATGATAATATCCAGATTTAGTATTAGTATGTTATGATAAATTAACATTTAAATGCAGAATTAGATTCTCCTAAAAGATTGATCTTGTATAGTGTAATAAGGGATAGCATCGTAGTCGAATTAAGAACCTGGAAACCCTAAAATGTATTTTGAACTTGATGTCATACCTTTGCATTTAAACCTAATGTTTAATCGATCGACTAATTTAACTAGAACTAGGTGTTCCCATAGTGTTAGGATTTCAAGGGTTCGAACCCATACAGTATGTGGAGATGTCAACTTTACATCTTAATGATATGTATGTGAAACTCACTTTAATCCTATGTCATCCTTCTATAACCTAATCAGTGTAGCATGTATTAGTATAGTGAATTAATTATCTTTAAAAGAAAAATTGGTATGTTTTTGCCCTGTATTTTGGGCATGACACATTCAAAAAGAGTTAACAACTTCAAGGAACAACAAACATTCTGGAGAGAAATTGATGCTAATTTAGCAGAGATTAAAGGAATGGACAATGACATAGTCAAATATTTGAAATTAGTCACTAGTATAGAAGAAGAGAAAATTAACATATGGTTGGATAATATCAAATGGAAGCATGATAGCATGAATCAACAGTTAGCTAAAGAAGATAAGTTCTTAAATGCTTGCCAATAATTGAAAAGAAAAACCTTGGGGAGTATACCAACAATTGTGGAAGGTATTCCTATCAGTGAACATACTTAGGATCTAGATGTGTTTTATTTTAGAATGCATTGAATTAAAAATCAACACCAAGGTTGGCAATAAATAGTGGTCGGATTCAAAGAAATTATGATGAGATTGTGCTCTCTCAGTGGCACTAGACTCTTGTATTCAAAACTTGTCAGGTTACATCCTAGAGTTGGATGAAATCAAGAAAAGTTCTGATCTAAGCAAGTTGAAAATGCAGAGTATAGTCATAATAAAAAATAAAGCTTTGGCATAGGCAATCAAATCATTCAAAACATACAAGATGAATTTGATTCAACTACTCAAAACACCTTCAAATCAAAGAGAAAGTTCAAGAGATATCAGTGATTGCAATTGAAAGTTAGATGCATCTAAGGTTGTCTCAAATGTTCATTTTGTATATTTTTTGTAAAGAGGTCAACTTTAGAATCAATTTTGGTTTTGGTAAATGTTTTAACTTTCCTTAGTTATGGTTAGGCATCAAAAGTTGGAGTTGGTTATGAACCTTCTTCAGAGTAGTCCAAACTCTAACTTTTTTAGTATTTATGAACTCGAAAAGTTGGTTATGCTAGAATAGGTTATAAATTAATGAGCAAGGCATGTAATAGGGGAATTCTTGGATTTAGAGACAAGGGACACTTATGTTTTGATAGCAAGGCAATTTTTGGAAAGTGTGTACAATTCTTGTTCTTGTAATCAGTAATCACATTTTGCATCCTCTTTTCTACAAAATTTGAATTGTTGAAGTGTTGATTCTTCATAATGAGTATTTTTATGGTATGGTATAATATTCATGAATCATTGAATTAGCATTATGGCAATGATAGCTTTCAAACGTAGTTCTTATTTGTTTTTATTAGCAATTTACACCAATTTTAGGGAAGCATTGAAGTTGTGTGGTGCATTCATCATCAATAGTTTCATTTCTATCTTCTATGTTGTAATTGTCTTTATTTAAAAATTAAAAATATTATTCTATGAGGTAGATGCCCCTCTAAACATAGAGGATGATCGATATCAAGGGCCTATCCAACTGTTGGAGAAATTGATTTGCCACATATTCCATTGGACTAAATCATGTATTTTCTAAGTTCAATAAATCTATTTACCAACAGATTTTTGGTGACTCTATTGGGTAGATAGAAAAAGAAAGATTGACAAACACTTGTGATGAAGCAAGATGGTAAGTTGAGAACTTGTTTCGGTTCTCCAACAAAACCTTGGTTTCCAAGACACCCAAGAAGACATCATTTCAGATTTGAACATGTTTTCCTGGAGGTGTAAAAGAAGTGTTCAATAATATAAACAAGTAAGTCGAGTCTTAGAACAAGAAGAAGAGTTCAACAAATTCTTGAGAGGAATACCCATTAGACAATAAGTGTTTGTTGTTGAAAGAATTGCACAAATCCCAAGAAGGAGTGGGCCAAATCCTATTCCAATGTAATGTCAAGTGAACAATAATCAATAAGCTAGCTAAAAAACTATGCATCTAGGTGGATAGGCATAAAGGTCTACTAGACAAAGATTTTGAAGCTCTTCAGAAGTTATGTTTCAAACTGGTTACTCCTAAGAGGAAGAGGAAGACTAAATCAGTTAGTAGGCCATCCTCACCACCAAAGGCTACTATTTCTCCTATGGCCTTTCAAGCTCTAATTATACCAAGGACCCTTATTCCCATAACCATCAATTTACTACCTTTGAACATCATTTTCCCAACCTTGGCACATCAAGAACTAGTTGCATGGGGAGCTACTATTGGTCCTTTAGCTTTGGGAAACCAATTACATGACATGTTGGCTAGATCTCAAAAAATTATTCCTAAGTTTTTCGGAGATGGAAAAGTCACAAGTGATCAACATATTAGTCCATTCTTTATAGCAAGTGGAGTTCTTGCAATTCAGTACGAATATGTTTCTGTTTGCTTCTTTGTGGAAACACTCACTGATGTCATGATTGAATGCTTTGGTCAACTATAGCTAGGTTAGCTATTTCATGGGCAACCTTGATTCAAGCTTTCAAGAGAAGATTCAAAACTGTTGAAGATGAACATTTTCTTCTCTCCTAATTAACTCAAATGAAGAAAGAGATCCATGAGCCAATGTGAGAATTCATTTCTTGCTTTAACAAGATGGTGAATCAAATTCCTATCAATAAAAGACCTGCTAAAGAAAATCAGATGACCTTCTTTATCAACGCTCAACCTTTCGATGTAATCTTTCAAATATGAAGAGTGAGAGTTGCTAATCTAGCAGTCACACAAAGTTTAGCTATCAAAGTTGAGGATGACTTACTTAGTTTCGATAAATGAAGTCACAATCTACAAAAAGGGAAAGGTCAATAGGCTCCCACCACTACCACTAACCCTCTATATCAAAATTTGGCTAATGATGTGTTATAAATCGAGAAGCAGTTGCCCCACAATCCTTTGCCTCTAAATCAAGATATTCTGAGGAGGAATTACATGTCATATTAGCATAACAAATAATCTAAATGGATACCCCCACCAACACAAATATTAGTCATTGAGCATCCTGCATTATCTAGTAATCAAGCTGTTATGTGTGATTTCCACCTGATGACATATCATGATGGTGCAAGTTATCTCGAGATGGCCAAATTTATGCAAATACATTTGATGGGAGAGAAAATAGAAGAATATATGGCTCCTCAAGATACAACAAAGCCTAACTTTAGAACCTCTTCCACAAACTTTCTAGAGTATGAATCAAATGGTGAGAAGGTTGAAGATATTAACAATCATTCTTGCAATGCATCTACAACAAATTGGAGGCAAGGACTAGAAGAGAAGTGGGCTAAAGAAGCAAAAGATAAAGTCACCAATGAAACTTCTAAGCATATTTTGTCTCATAAGAACATTCCAGAAGAGCCTTTACAAGAAAAGGAGATATATAAGGGCAAGTCTTCCCCCTTTATTGAAGATTCTTTTGATTTTATCATTCATTGCAAGAAGACCAAAGTACAGATTTCTTAGATGTAGTACTTAAAAGCCAATCCACATCAGTTGGATAGGTTGATTCAATACGTTGGAAAAGGCAAAGGCTTGCCTAAAAATACTATCAACCATGAGTCAGGGGCCACTCTAGAAGAGGAAAATCTAGAAGGTCTCATGAGCAATGAAGAATCATTTGTTGCAACTTCTTTATCAGATAAACCAGATCCATTCTATATTTCCCTCTATATGGCTGATTGCAAGTTAAGCAATTGTATTATTATTTATGGTGCATTCAATAATGTTATACCTTCAAAGGTGGCCCATTCCCTTGGTGTCGACCATCAAGAAGAGTGTATTCCATGGAGGCAAAACAAGTTTTGTTGATTGGCGAGTTAAAAGACACTCAAGTAGCTCTTGCAACACATTCAAAAAAGAAGTTAAAATTGAATATCTTGGTCATTGATATCCCAGCCAATTATGGGATGCTATTGACTAGAAGTTTTTGTAGAGATCTTGGAGGTGAAATCAAGATGGATGTTTCACATGCCCTCATCCCGATTGGAGATAAAAAGGTTATACTCAATCCCAAGCCTAAAGCTAAATATACAGTCTTGAAATCTAATGACTCAAGGACCAAAATATAGTATGTTGATACTAGATATGGAACATATATTATGATTTCTATTGAAGAGCATGTAACTAAGCCTCTTATGCCTAATATAACTAATGAATTATGGTCAATGCAATTTGATGGAAGTTCTTCTTCTTCTGGTTCAAGTGTTGGGATAGTTTTGATGTCACCTAAAGGAGAAAAGTTCCCAAAATATTATAAGTTGGCTTTTGAAACCACCAATAATATCACAAAATGGGAAACTCTTCTCGTCAGCCTTGAATATGCTAGAGAAAAAGGGATCAAACAACTCAAGATATTGAGAGATGCAAAACTAGTTGTCAATCAAGTCCAAAGGTGATATCAAATGAAGAATACAATATTGAAGGCATATATAAATAGGGTTTTGGATGAGATTGAGTAGTTTGATGCTATTTATTTATCAATTATTCCTTCTAAACAAAATTCCAAAGCATATTGTCTCACAGTCTCTGCCTCTCTCCTTATTCCTCACCCTAAGTTAAAAGAGATATTTACATGGTGGAGATGATTCATAGGCCTAATATGTTGGATAATGATCAACATTGGCAAGTATTTGATGATGATGGGAAAATCATTGCATTTCTTGAGGGACGATCTCCATTTTATGATCAAAATTTTGAAGGATCACATAATGCTAAATTAAATAATCTAGATGAGAGACAAGGAGATAATCCCAAAATTATTCAACTACAAGGTAATATTATTCCAAGGGGATTAGTCACCTTTGAAAGTCTTTTTGACCAAGAAGACAAAAGGAAAGAGAAAGTCAAAGATACAAAATCTTCTAATTCCTTGAGTCATGAGAAGGTAAACATTGGTTCTGGAGAAATTCCAAAGATGGTCCTGATAGGGAAATATTTGTCACCAAAAGAAAAAGGAGAATTCATAAATTTGTTGAAGGTTTACCAAGATTTTTTCTCTTGGGGTTATGCAAATTTGAATGGATTCATGAATGGAAAATTCCAAGATCAGATTCCTTTGAAACCTGGTTCAACTCCCTTTCGACAAAAATAGAGGCAATTTAATCCAAAGGTCATTGATGTTATATTCAATGAAGTTGATAAATAGAGAAGAGATCATGTGCATCATCTAGAGTTTGTCTTATATTGATGTCAAAGTCAGGGCATCTCATTGAATCATAAGAAGTCTATCTTTAGAGTGATAGAAGGAAAACTACTTGGACACATTGTCTCCAACGAGGGTATTTAGATAGATCCTAAGAGGGTGAAAGCTATCCAATAGTTATCACTTCCAATGAGTAAACTAGGGGTTAGGTCTTTTTTTGGGAAGATAAATTTCATTAGGAGATTTGTACTAGACTTCTCCAAAATTACAAAGTCGACTGTGGATATGATGAAAGGAAACATAAGTTTCAAATGGACAAAAAAAGGTAAGGTTGGATTTGAACAAATTAAAGCTATGATCGCTAATGCTCCTACCCTTTCTTATCTAGATTTTTCTAAAAATAATAATTTGTATTGTTATGCATCTGAAAACACTTTATCTACTATACGAACTCAACCTGACAAAGATATTGCTGAAGCCCCAATAGCATTCATGAGTGTCCCTCTTAAGAAGCATGAATTGAAATATTCTATGATTGAAAAGAATGCATATGCTATGGTTAGAGTAGTGAAACAATTTAGGTTTTACATCTTAAACTCTCATTCCAAGGTATTTGTTCCTGATTCAACAGTGAAGACTATTCTAACACATCAGGAGATTGGTGTAAACAAAAGAGCTTCCTAGATAGCTAAAGTGCAAGAAAGTGATATAGATATCAAACCTACAAAGCTCATTAGAGGAAATAGTTTGTGTAAGGATATGACAAAAGGATCTCCCAAAAATGAAGAAGAAAGAGAGGAAGAAATACCATTAGTTCTATTCATCAATAATGTCGATAATTGGTTTTCCAATATTGCTTATTTTCTGACAAATGGAGAATCTCTAGCTCATATATCACCCAAAGAAAAGAGGACCCTAAGATTGAAATCTGCAAAGTACATTATCTGGGTTGATATGTTGTACAAGAAGGGAATAGATGGTACCTTCTTAAGACATTTGGATTCTGATCAAAGAAAGGAGTTGCTTCAATTTTTTCATAATGAAGCATGTGGAGGCCACTATTCAGCATCGGTAACTGTAGAACAAGATTTAGTGTGCAAAGAACATTTAGCAATAAGGAAAACATTCACAAACATAAAACTATATTCCCATATAAGATTAGACAAAAGAAGGTGTAAGAGAGTGCAAACTAAGAGAAAGATCACTCCAAAAGCCTCCTTGATGTTGTAGATGCATCCTTTGATGTAGATGTATGCTCAATAATATTGCTCAAACTTCAAATGGATGGATCGGGTGAGTGAAACAAGGTTTCAACAATGGAGTCATGGAGTGATTTTGCCATTATAATGGTATTTTGGTAGTTTATGAGCTCTCAAAATAGCATTATAACTTTGCATGGAAGGTGGATTTTTTTAGTGAAGGGAGAGGGTTCAATTTATAGGCTAAGGGCTTGAGGGATGGAGGGGTAAGATGCAAGGAGAGATGAAAGCTTTAGGGAGGGATAGGATGTATTCAAAGGGGAGCACACGGATTGTGCTTGTTTAGCACCAATCAAGGAGTGACACATGTCACAAGGTCATTAGGTGGAGGAAAGGGCAAGGATGAGTCAACAAAGGAGGCTCAAGGCCTTAAATGGCCCTCATAATGGCTTGTAAGAGCTTTTAAGGGCATGTAAGAGCATTGAAGGCTTTGTGGTTGGGATAAAGTTTTATGGTTGGGATATTTTGAGGGAGGAGACTTTGGTTTGGCTTAGGAAAGTCTTAAGCTCACTTAGGGAATGTGACAAGGTTAAGGGGGGGATTAGGCTTGGGTTAGGATTAGATTAAGGATGTTAGAGATGTGCAAGTGGATGGCATTCATGAGAGTGGCTAAGCTAGGTTAGTATGGGTGGATGTGATGGATTAGGCTAAATGGAGGATTTAGGATAGGCTAGGGGCTATTAGATTTGAGGGTTTTATTTATCAAAGTGATTTATTTAATAAATGAGGGTTTTAGAATTAGATAGGAGAATAGGATTAATTGATAAATAATAGATTATTTGATTTATCAATTAGGACTATAGATGATTAATTAAATTAATCAACTAGGGGATGAAAAAGGATTAATTAAATAGGAATTTAATTAATGATGCCTTTAGAGATAGCTAAATAGGATTATCAAAGTGGTGTAATCAAATTTAGGTGTCTACAGTAACAACCTATAAAATTTTGAGAAATTATTTTTACTAGCCTGGAATGTTCAAAGATGTGAAAGAATGGGTCAAGAAATGTGAATCTTGTCAATAATTTAAAGGAAGGGTTCAATTGACAACACTCCCATTGAAACCAGTTATTACTAAAGGACCCTTTCAATAGTGGGGTTTGGACTTAATTGATTCTATCCATCCTTAATCTACCATTAGACACACTGATATTTTGATGGCGACTGATTATTTCACCAAGTGGATGGAATCCATTTCGATCAAGCAAACAATTTCAAAAGTGGTGTGCAGTTTCATCAAGCAAAATATTTTGGTTAGGTTTGGGGTTCCCAAAAAGATTGTCGTTGATAATGCTACAAAATTCTCATACTGAGAAATGTCAGTCTTCTGCTATCAAAATGGAATTATACTCTCTCATTCCTTAGATTATTTTGCAAAAGGAAATGGTCAAGTAGAATCAAACAATGAAAATATTATGTCCATCATGCGAAAATTGATAGATGTCAATTAGAGGTCTTGGAGAAAATACTTGTATGATGCATTGTGGGTAGATCGTACCACTAAGAAGAGGGAAAAAGGGCTATTTGCGTTTGAAATCCTATATGGTACTAAAGCAATCTTTCCTCTCCCTCTCGAGCTATCTACTTTGAAGTTGTAGAATGCTATTGAGAATAATGAATTCAAGGATGCTCTTGAAAAGAGAATATTATATTTGACTAAACTAGAAGAGGAGAGAGATGTGGTTGTAGACAAGATACAAAAACATCAATCCTGAGTAAAGAAGTTGTTTGATAAGAAAGCTAAACAGAGGGTTTTTCAAGAAGGTGATCTTGTCCTACTTTGGGACAAGCATAGAGAGCCAAAGGGTTTACATGGAAAGTTTGATTCCTTATAGAGAGACTCGTTCTAGATTAAGGAGCTATGTAGATAAAACCCCTTCATCTTATCACACCTAAGTGGTACTTAGTTGCCCTTGCCTTATAATTGGCAATATTTGAAGCATTATCATCCGTAAGGTATGTGGCCTATCACCCTATACACATCTTAGGAGTTTTTCTCGTGCTTTTCTTTCCCTTTTTTTGGTTGTGCTCCTGATTTGGGTGTGTTTAGTCTCTTTTCATGTATTTATCTCCTCTTTAGGTGACTTTATGGCCCTTGTGATAAAGCATTGTTCATGTTTGAGTATGGGTTCATTCAATGTCCTACACAATCCTTGTCCCCAGTTAGAGCCAGCTATTACCTTGATAATTACCTAAGGGGTTATTACAAAATTTAATTTCTAAATGAGCGTAAAGAGAGATGTGAAACTCTCTCTCTATGTACTACTCTCTCACTACATACTAGAGCTACTCTCTCCATGTACTCATACTACTCTCTCACTACATACTCAAACTACTCCCTTACTACGTACTAAAACCATTCTTTTTCTACATACTAAAACCTTTTCAAAGGTTAAGGTTAAGAGGTTTGAGTTTGGATCCGAACCTCATCAAAAACCTTCTTCCCTGAGCCTAACCCAACCCATTATTTCAAAGAAAATTAAATGACACTCATAATGTACAAGGAGAAAATGGTTAATGAATAGTTTTGAAAGGCATGTAAAAATTGAATTGACAGTTTCTCTTACTTCTTACACATGGGAACATTGCATGGTTTTAGAATCAACACCCGAAATGTGCAATGAACTCTACATCCAAAATGCCTCCAACTATAATTGAAATGACACATTCCTTCAGTTGAACGTGAGAATCATTTGGGTAAATAATCTCACATCTACCCTATCACATGCAATGGTCTATTGAAGGAAATCTCCAAACATGAATGCTCTTCCAAGTTAGAAAGTCAACTTCAAATCGATAGTGTGTGCTGCCATTTCAACCAAATCTAGTTTGTATATATGATGATGACCATGATTGGAAACACAAAGGAGTATGACATCTGAAAACTTTCAAACTATGTGATAGAAAGTTCTGAACCCTAACTTGCAGCATAATTAAATGGGTTATGAGAGCTTGATGACATGTTTGGAAATGAAGTTGGAGTTTGTATTTGGGAAATTTGAAGTCTTAACAAAGTGAATGTTATGCCTGCTAATCTATATTGTAAGGAGTTTGAAATAACAATTCGTCTGAATTGTTTGACATTATGCCCGAAACAAAGTTAGAAACACCTTTAGCTATATGCATATGTCCAGTCAACTACCATAGACTAAGCATGAGAATTGCTTGATCACTACTATGGAAGCATTTCTTCCCCATTTGATAGTACTATGGTTTCTAAATCACGCATTTTATTATGAAAAAACTTGGTAAAAGTGTTGTATAGGCAAGGCACATGAACTATTTGACATAAACTTTCAAGAAAATGCAAGCGAAAGGTGCTTGTAAATTATTTGACATAATGTCAGCTTGTAGGTGGTAAAGGATAAAGAATTTGAAGTTTGAGAGGCCTATACACAATCTTCTACATCCACTCATTGGTTCACAACTGGTTGGTGAGAAATAAATACCAATTATCTACAATGAATTCCACAAAAGCAAAGACATGAGGAAAACTTCACATAGATTGCCAAGCTGAAGACATATCTTGCCAACTATTTGATAGAAATTTTGGGTTGCATGATAACATAGTGAATTGTTTCGTAAGCATTAATCACTCTCAAGCATGTACACTTGACTATAATAAAGAGAAACTCTGCCAAATCCAATGGAAAATCAATGGCATTACGTGCAAGTTTCTTATGAGTATTCTAGAAAGCTCAATCTCTCAACATCCGATAATGAGCTTGTTGAGCTAGTCAACACAAGTACAAATTCAAGGGAACATTGAATTCACATTCAATATCTCACTAGGACAAGGAGTTGTGTAAGCAAGATAATGAAGTACAAATTCTAAGGCAACGAACCTCCTGTGATCTTACCAAGCACGCTTCCTGAGATGTCATATACAAAGATGGGACACATGGAGATTGCATATTTTTGGCAAATGATAAGCAGAGAAGGTAGATCACCTTTAGCACAATGAACATTAGATAGTGGGTTTTCTCATGTAGGAGGAAATCTTCTCACAATTGAGTGTACCAAACTACTTTTGGAATGTATCAAGGCATATAATCTGAATTCTAGAGACATTAAGACATCAGGAAGTAATGGCATGGCGAGGTTGGATTCGATGTCTATCTGCATCACATTCAGATTGCTAGTAAGAGAAGAATTCACATAAATCTCTAAAGAAGTTGCTCAAGGGCATTTCCATCAGAATAAGAAGACATGTCTAAATGTTATTGCAAAGAGTTGGCTGGATCAACCCAGAAGAGGATAGTCACAATTATCAAGAGCACTGCGTAGAAATATTTTTAATGAAGATATTTTCGATATGATCATTCTT
Source organism: Cupressus sempervirens (assembly GCA_028749045.1). Lineage (NCBI taxonomy): Eukaryota > Viridiplantae > Streptophyta > Pinopsida > Cupressales > Cupressaceae > Cupressus > Cupressus sempervirens. The sequence goes on from CM053791.1 coordinate 70,603,004, forward strand.
CTTAGTAGAATAGTGGGAAATGAGACAATTGAGGACTTCTAGGACTAGATGTTTTTGTACATTAGTACCATCACCACTAGAAAATAATTCATTGATTGGGGAGAAGTGGTTAGTGATGCCCTTCACTGTTGATTGACTGAATTCAATATAAATTAGGGATTCTACATCTCTTTTTATCCTATGTAAGCAATTGTTAGTATGAACTCATGACCTAGTCTTAATCCTTATGGGGAGTATAACCTAACCATGTAAATCTATTATTATTACCCCTAGATGCAATTGAAACAGGGCAATGCACACTTCCATAGGGTAAATGATTTTTTTTCTATGCTTACAACTAGAGAGCTACAGGGAGATATAGGGCTCCAAATTTCTCCTGAAGCAGCCAGTTTCATTAGTACTTATGGTAGCTTTTTCATACAATTCCCATGGTTCACCTACATCCACATTGGAGGTTTTCAAGATTTTCCTCTTATGTTACTTGGCTTTATAGATGATAGGTTGGTGTTTTCAAAAGTTTGCAGGCAAATTGGTCAAATAAAAAAGAAGTGTAAGAACAAAATGTCAATTCCTTTCCCAATTAGTAATGGACACTACAGTTTCCTTTCTTCTTTAGATGCTCAAAATATTGAAAGATCCATAGTGAAGATGACTTTGTACTCTTTTCAGAATCATTTCCCATTTGATGGTAGTGGGTATGCTAAAAACAACTTGACACTGGGACCTAGCTATCTCCATTTCCCTACGATGGAAGATTATTGGGCAAATTGTGAAAATGACTTCAAAGTGAGAAGAAGGGACTGGATGAGATTCACAATGGAACAAATCATTGATTACAAGATGGGGTGAGATGTGACAGGCATAAAAGATGGATTGAACCTACTTGACCTTTCTTCTTTGAGAAAATACAACTATTAGAATTCCCATACATTAATTGGTCTCTGTCAGAATTGAAAGATCTCAAGGAAAGAACCTTCTTTCTGATTCAACAAACTGAGAATTGGTTAAAGAATAAAGTCCAAGAAGCCACAACTACTAGATCATTAGGGAAAGGTAGTGCAATGAAAAATAATAGTACACAGGAACGTATATCTATTTCAGCCATTTCATCTTCTATTCCTACTTCTTCTGGTTCTTTACATAGCACACAAGGTGGAGAAGACAATGAAGACCCAAATAGGGGAATTGATCTAGTTTCAGCATGTGAGCTTAATGTAGTCATTACGAAGAGAAGATCGAAACCCAAAGAGAATACTTTAAATCTGATCTAGAAAATGATAGATGGAGCTCCTAAGATGAACACTTTACCATCATCATTCATAGATGAGATGATTCAATCCATATAATATCCTACACACTCTTCATCTCCTAAAAGTGTGGAAGCAAATGAAGAGGTGCCAATCATGGAGAATGCAAATAACCTACATTTATCATCTATAGTCCTACAAGTTTCTTCAATAATTGACTAATCCACTAATATCTCAACATCTTGGTTACAAAAAAGTTTGGAGAGAAAGAAGAAGAGGGTGATCCAATTGGAAGCACCAAATATGAATGTCATAGCTGATACAGTGCACAAAGGTACGAAAGTGAAGAAAACTAGAATAGATTCTAGACTAGCGATGAATCCTACCTCAAGAAACCTATTTGTTGAGATTTCACATCTGGTCATAGAGAAGAACATATATGAGGCAAATGAAGCTGATTTTAACACAACTCAAGTGGATTTGGGTTGAACTACTCGTGAAAGTAAAGAGTGTAACTTCTTGATGAGACAAATTAATGTCTCAAATTTGATATAGTTTTTATATAGTCTAAACTTACTCTTTGAGCCATGAGAAAAACATTTCCAAATACTTGTTTTAAATGTCTTATGCTGAAAGCAGCTAGAACCTATTAAACCTATAGATAGTGGATATGACATACCTTGCTTAATATTATATATAAAGTACAATATTTCATATGAATGTTTTAAGCTATGTTCTAATATTTGGATGCTAGTAGAAATGTTGTTGTATATGTTTGAATGTTTCTAATTTGTAGGAAATGAGGAAGTGGCATGAAGAGTGGAAAACACTGAATTAAAGAAGGAGTAATGAAGATCGATCATAGCATGAGAAGCGTGGATCAGTTCTGGGTGATAAGCCGCATCGACGAAAGGAGTTATTTCAGAAAACTGACTTGTTATATTATCTGAGGACCATTATTCTGTTACTCAATCAATGTTCTAAAAGTCATGGTTGACATCCAACCCTTCTTCTATTGATGATGTTTGCTCACAAGTTTTTATGTTATGTTTTTGTAATAAGTTCCAATCCTCTATATATGGGAAGTTAGAGTTAGTTTGGAGGAGATTCTAAAGTTGTTTTCTTTATTCCTTATGAATTGTTTTGTTTTGTGATTTTGGATTACCTGTTGTGTTCTTAGTTAGTTGAAGCCAACCAAGGGGGCCCACTTGGGAGGTGGAATAGATTTAGGTAGAGTACATTTGTTTCTTGTAATTTTCTATTTAAGATAGATTTATTGTATTAGTCCTACAGCATAGTTCCTGCAACACTTGTGGAAAACTATCCTAGTGGATATTTGAACTGTTAACTAGTTTGAAATTTCCTTTTCTATAGTTTCTATAGTTCTCTACTGATAATCTAAGTATGCTTACTATTCTGTATTAGTAGTATAGATTCCTTTCATTCATTTTACTTTCCTACAACATAAGTGTTAAGACTCTTAAAGGAACTTGGTGCACATTCTATGCTGACCAATTTCAAGTCCTACATCCCTAGGTTGACAATTCAGATGTATTTTCATAGTAGAATAGATAGTTCTCTAAGATGGATAGAGTATCCTTGTTAGAGGAATAGTAGTGTGATTATCTTGATCTATTATGGAAACCTACATTTTTGGTGTCATTTGTAAGGATGGTGTCAAACTAGGAACCTTTATGAGTCCTCTATTTCTAGATTAGTATGTTAGTTAGAAACCATAAGATTGAGTGCTTGATCCACAAGTAACCAATTCAATTGCATGCATCAAAGAGGAAGACCACGAGATGAATATGGAAGATTTCTTCCATGGGAGCTTGTTAATTTGAATGAAGACATTTGAGAAGAAGTTGAGTTGCCTTTTTCAAATGCAAGCCCTATTTTTCCTACAAAATCATCCTCAAGGGCAAAACCTTTGGATACAAGTGGTCTTCAACCTTTTGCTGAAATTTTGGCCAGTTTTCTTGATAGTACTACTTCAAATCCACCGGTCATTAATAATCCAGTGCTCAATATCCCTTTTCAATAGAAACCTCATAATCAAATACCTCTAGTAATGACACAACCTACTTTTTCATTTCCTCTCCCAAGCCTTGTAACCAATGCTAATCTTAAGAATATAGCTCCAAATGCTCTTCCAAAGTTTTATGGCCTCGCAACTGAAGATCCTAATACTTCTTGTTTGAGTTTGACATACTCTGTCGTAGCTTTGACTACAGCATGAATTCCCATAAGCTCAAATTATTTCCAGCAACACTAAAAGAGTTAGCTTTACGATGGTTCATGGGTTTAGGAGCCAATGCAACAGGTAGTTGGGATGAAATGCAAACTCTATTTCTGGACAAGTATAAAGAGTATTGCAAAGAAAATGATTCAAGAGGAGATGATATTTTTAGAATATCACAAAATGGAGGAAGAAACATTGGAAGACTATGTTTCACATTTCTTGTATACACTATACAAGAACCCTCAGCATGTGTTGTCTGAGGATTCACAAAAGCTAGTCTTTTTGAGAGGTGTGAATGATAGTTGTCTAGAAGCATTAGACTTGATGGTTGGAGGAGATGTGTATCAATCATCTTGGGATGACCTCAAGAAAATTTGTCTTAATTACTCAAGATCAACCATGAAGAAAGGGAAAGGACATCGGACTACAACTATTAAAGGAATTAGTCAAGGTATTTCAAAGCTTGAGATATCTAATCTGCTCTCATATTTCAATCAGGACATTATAAATGATGTCACTACACATCTCAACACAATGACTACAAAGAAGAATCACATAGAAGCTGAAGTGCAACTAGCTAAGTATTGCCCCCATTGCCAGAAGTAGAAGAAACATTGCCAATGTAAACTGGTCACTAGCATGGAAAACCAACATCTTCCAACTGAGTATATCAAGATAGATGGAGATGATGATAAAGTATTCTTTGTTGCTCAAAGTTGGCCATGGACCCAACATCAAGGTATGCCTCAAGACCCTTTGCAAAATTCAAATCTATATGGTAATCAATGGCAAAACCGTAATACCCAAGGTCCTCCACAATATAATCAACCTAATTGGAATAATGCTTGGAAAAATAATCCACAATAGCCCCAATGGCCTCAAAATTCCCAACCTTCCTGGCCAAACCAATAGAATAATCAATGACAGAACTAGCAGAACCAACTACAACCACCCCAGGGGAATTGGTAGTCTACAAATAATGGAGAGGACCTCAACACTGGTCTAACCAAAATATTGGTCCTCCACAATTACCACCCCCAATCTAACAACCTACACTAATACCACCACCTGCGAGTCCTGGACCTCAAAAGCAGACCTAATTACTTGCACAACCTCAACCATATCCAAATAACTAGCAGTCACAACAACCCATGTACTCTATTGATGCTCAGCAATATCCTGCTTATGCTCTGAATGTTGCAAATATACATTTAAGATCTAGTACAACCATACTAGTGCCTAAATTGCCTCTTATAATTGAAATACTAGATACTCCTGCAGCATCAGAACCCCAGTTTCTAAAGAGATCGACCCAACTAATGTCACTATTTTAGCTCAAGCCCAACTAGTAGTTGAACCTCCTTTTCTACAAAAGCTCGTGCAAAGTAAACCTGTCTAAATAGAGGAATAGTCTTTTGATATTATTGATCAGTTAAAGAGCATGCATGTCCAAATACCCCTATTCCAAGCTATTAAAGATGTTTCCATCTATGGAAAAGCCATTAGAGAAGCCTGCTTGAAGAAGCCAGGGAGGTAGAAAAAGGACCCAACTATAGTCCATGTTATAGGACAATTGGCTGACATTATGTTAGGAAAATTGATTGCTCCTAAATATTCTAATCCAAGTAGTCTAGTTGTGAATGTGGTTATAAATGGTCAGTCTATTAAAAATGCTTTAATTGATCTTGGTGCTGCTATAAACCTCATGACCAAGGATACTATGAAGAAGTTGAAAATAGAAGGATTAAGGGCTACTCCAACAATTCTACAACTTACAGATAGTTCTACTGTCACTCCTGACAGGATGATAGAAAGCATAGTTGTAACCCTAGACTCTCTAGAGTACCCTGTAGATTTCATGATTCTGTCTCCCAAAGTCAATTTATCTGGTTACCCTATCATTCTAGGACGACCATGGTTAGCTATAGTTGATGCAAGTATAAGTTGTAGTTCAATGACTATGATCATATCTAATGGTCAAGCAACCAAGACATTTGATTTATATCCTCCAGCCCAACCACAACTAGATTTAAGCATATCTATTTGGCCAGATTTAGGGCATGAAGAAGAAGAGTTAAACTCTATAGCACAACTTATGATGTTACATAGACAATCTTTCCTAAAGCTGCAGGAAGAGGATTCAATAATTCAGAGTATCCTTACTAACACTTGTGTGGTAGAAAAAGATGTATCTGACAGTTCCATGTTAGAGTTAACTACATATGAGGAATGTAATGAGAATTGTATTCTACTCAAAGAACCAAACATTATTCAACTCTTACCATGTGAATTAGATACAAATCCAATCTCTGAAGCTATTATAATTGAGTCTACCACTACTGTTGAGCTGTCAAAAGGTCATAATCTTCACGTCAATCCCAAATTATCTTCCACACAAACGAGACAGTTATTAGAGCTACTTCAAAAACATGAAAAGGCTTTTGCATGGTATTATGGGGATATGAAAGGGTTGAGTCCTACATTATGTACTCATAGAATATACATCAATGAAGGGTGTCTATGGCTCCATCAACCCTAGAGAAGGATTAATCCAACCCTTAGAGAAATAGTTAAAATTGAATTGCAAAAAATGCTTGATGTTGGTTTTATTTATCCCATATCTGATAGTAGATGGGTGTCACCCCTAGTCATAGTGCCTTAAAAGGGAGGTAAATGGAAGATTTGTGTAGATTATAAAGAATTGAATATAGCAACCAAAAAGGATCACTTTCCTTTACCATTCATAGATCAAGTTCTTGATACTCTGGGTAGAAAGAAGTATTTCTCTTTTCTAGATGGGTACAGTGGTTATAATCAAATAAGTATTGCTCTTGAAGACCAAGATAAAACCACATTTACATGCCCATGGGGTACTTTTGCATATTTTGTTTTGCCATTTGGCCTGTGTAATGCTCCTACAACATTCCAACGAGTTGTCATCAGCATTTTTGCTGATATATCACATGATTGTATGGAAATACATATGGATGATTTCACAACATTTGGAGTCACCTTTGAAGAAGTCATGATGAATCTTGAAAAGGTCCTTATTCGATGTAAAGAGCATAATCTAGCACTTAATAGTGAAAAATGTTTCATGCTCATGCAAGAAGGAGTGGTACTTGGTCATTTCATATTAGCTGTGGGAATACAAGTGGACCCAACTAAGATAGAGGTAATTCTAACACTGCCCATACCTACAAAATTGAAAAATGCAAGATCCTTTTTAGGTCATGCTAGATATTATAGACATATCATAAAAGATTTCAGCAAAATAGCTAGTCCTTTGTACACATTATTGACTAAGGAAGCTGAATTTATTTGGACCCTCGAATGCAATGAAGCCTTCCTATAGCTTAAGAAACTTCTCACCACGGCACCAGTTTTACAAGGACCAGATTGGTTAGGTCCATTCCATTTCATACTGATGCATTAAACTATGTCGTAGGAGCTATATTAGGACAAAAGCCTACTAATCTTGAGAATGCCATCTACTATATTAGTAAAAGCCTTCATGGACCCAAGTTAAATTACATAGTAACAGAAAAAGAACTTAGCCGTAGTCTATGCATTGAACAAATTTAGAAACTATGTGACTGGATATCCTATTTTTATTCATATTGATCACTCAACTATAAGGTATTTAATGAACAAACCAGCTATCACTGGTAGATTGACAAGATGGCTCTTGTTGTTACAAGAATTTGATATTACCATTATTAATAAGCCAGGAAAATCCAACATGGTTGCATATTATTTGTCTAGATTGACCATTGTTGATGAAGATCCAACTCTAATTGAAGACACTTTTACAGACACCATGGTACACAGACATTACAAATTATCTTGATACAAATCGACTACCCCCACACTTCTCTTATAAAGAAAAGAGAAAGTTAGTAGAGAAAAGTTTTAAATACTCTTGGATAGATAGCAATCTCTTTTATGTAGGGCCAAATCAAGTCATGAGGAGGTGTGTCAGGGAAGATGAGACATATGATATACTACATGCTTGTCATAATGAACCATGTGGAGGCTATTTTGTAGGAAAAAGAACAACATTAAAGATACTCACAATAGGATACTATTGGCGAACCCTACATAAGGATGCAATGACATATATAACTAATTGTGACAAATGCCAGAGGATGGGCCAACCAACCAAAACTAATGAGATGCCACTCACTCCATAGATTGTCATCACCCCTTTTGACAAATGGGGCATGGACTTCATAGGTCCGATTGACCCACCATCAAGTGGCAAGTCCTACATCTCAGTATGTATGGATTATGTAACTAAATGGGTGGAAGCTAGAGCAATGAAAAATGCTAGAGATGATAAAGTAGCTAAGTTTCTATATGAAGAAATATTCACCTGTTATGGAGTGCTAAGAGAAATTGTCATAGATCAAGGACCTCAGTTTACATCAAATTTGATCACTAAGGTTATGAAGGAGTACATCATAAGCCTGCATAAATCCAATCCTTATTACCCTCAAGAAAATGGGCAAGCATAGGTTACCAATAGAGAACTTGGAACTATTCTGACCAAAACAATACACATACATAAGAAGGATTGGATAAGTAGATTAACTAAAGTTGTTTGAGCATACCAGACCACATGAAAGACAACAATTGGATTTACTCTATTTGAGCTTGTCTATGGTAAAGCAGCAATGTTACCCATTGAATTTGAACACAAGACATTGTGCACTGCTTTAGAATTGAACATCAATCTTCCTACAACACAACAAGAGAGACTTCTCCACTTAAATTCGTTGGATGAAATACAAAGGAGAGCTTTAGAAAGAACATAAATTATTCAACACCAACAAAAGTTGTTTCATGATGCACATATTAGGAATAAAAGATTTCAAGTAGGAGATTGGGCCCTCCTCTATGATTCTCATTTCAAAGAGAATCCAAGGAAATTGTAGACTCGATGGTTAGGGCCTTATGAAATTCAACATGTATTTGACAATGGCACAGTGCAACTCACAACCATTGATCCTATTCAATTTAAGTTACTTTTGAATGGCCATAGGCTACGTCTCTATCATAAATGATAGACTAAAGCACAGTTCCTGTAGCAATTTCAACCAACCAATGCACCACCTCTTCTAAACATAGTTCCTACAATAGAAGATGGAAATCTTCTTCCTACAACCAAACAATGATAGAATTCTAGGAACCTTCATAATAAAACCTCATTTAAATATGAGGCACCATTCTTCCATTCACTTTTCTCTTTCTTCATAATCGACCCATCTCATTTCTTTATCTACCATCCACCCATGTTCCACCTTCCACATTACCAACACTTTATTTCTTTTTGCTTTCAATAAACAAAATTGTCAGCACTTTCTACGATCATCAACCTTTGCCACCTCATCAACTTACATACGGATGTATAATCACAAATTTGTAGGTACAACAATTTCTTTTCCTCTTTATTGATTTTTCAAATATAGGTTTCAATATTTATATCTAATACTGCATTATATATATCATATATAAGACTTAAGCCAATTTCTCCTTCCCATACCAAAATTTTTTAAGTGAGGAAACTTGTCAAATTTTAGTGGGGGGCCATGAAAGTGTAGTAATTTCTAAATGTCACCTCCACATTATCCTAGTTGTGTCTACATCAAAGAACGTACTTTGGCAATAGTTTGATAGTTTTCATTTCATTAATTTTTAAAATCTTTCTATATCCACCGTACCTTTTATTGTGATTTTTGGGAAAAGATCTCTTATACTTGGCATGATTGAAAGGTTTAAGAGCTATTATGGGAACATTTGTAGTTAAAGCCTCAATGTACTCCATCATTAATGCATCATTATTCTACATGCCAGAAACAAAGGGGTCTTGATTATGAGAAGTGGTAACAACATACAACATTTTTAAAATAATTTTTGAAGCTTAAAGAAAAAGAAAATTTGTAGAAGTAAGAGGGAAAAAACTTTGTTGCAGTAGCAAGAGTGGAAACCAAACATTTTGAAGATGGGAGGACAGCTAAAGGGGTATGAGCCAATCATTCATAATATTTTACTTGTAGATATTGAAGTAGTGTGACAATTCCATGCTTGTGGATGGCTCGGAACTTATTTCTTACAATTAACAAAATTCAATGAGGAAGTGGCAATGGAGTTCATGACAACGTTTGACGAAGGAGAAGCCTTAGTTTGGGGATTAAGAGTGGTTGCTACCAAAGAAATAATAGCAGAGGTCACCAGGTTACCAACAATTGGGGAACATTATCCAAATGAGCATGATGCTAGATCTTCAAGGGCATAGTTCACTCAACAAGGTGACCCTCAACTCAACATCACAAAACAAGGATGTAAGAGACTTTCCCTTCCACCTCCATATCTAGAGCTAGCAACCCACATTATCAGATATTTAACCTATGAAGGTAGGTTTTCAAACTTAATGCTCATCATTTTAAATTGCTTAGTTGCATAAGGCATAACATGTAAGTTAATATTTCCAACTTTCTTTACAATATGTTATGTATCAGTGCTGAGGAAACCCAAAAGGAAAGCCAAATTATGTTTCCCATCATGCCCTCATTAAGCTTCTAGTTGAACAATCTCTTAGGGATTCTTCCCCTATTTCATGGGTAGAATTTGTTGAATCCAAAACCTTACAACCACAAGTTAACCCTATTCCTCCAAACTTAGAAAATGAGGAAGAAGCCATAGAGCTGATTCAAAATCTAGCTGAGAAGGAAAAATAACCCTCCCCTAATAAGTTTTCTAAGCCTAATTTAGAGGATGATATGCCGAGCTCTTCTAGGGGTAAAGGCAAGATTAAGGTTAGCCCTAACCTTGAAAAGGAAGTGCAAAATCCCTCTGTTAAAGTAAAAAAAATAAAGAGGTTTGTTCCTATAGTAACTGATCCTGCAACATCTACTCTAGTCACGCCTAAACCTAAATGGACTCATAAAGTGGTTGAAGCTAAAAAAGGTCCTGTACGTAGAAGCCCTCACATGCAAGGTTGAGTATCTCTAGCTTCTATTGAAAAACCAAATGCCCCAATTTCAAAATCTCAAACATAGTCAGTAGTTGAAAATGTCCCAGATGATTCTCCTATGCAAGTAGAACCCCAAAACATAGAAACACATGAAGTTGAGTCTGTCAAGGAGACACTATGAGAGAATCCAAAAAATGTGCAATCCAATTCCTACTGTTGTTCCAAAAGAAGCATCCAACAATGAGAAACCTGTCATGCCATCAGTCTCTGAATATTCCAATGTCTCCCTTATACCTTATAAATCTTCTTGGTACACCTAGTATTTCCAACAAGTTGTCAGAAAAAAAAAAGATGAAATCTGAAACCCAAGAATGTTTGTCATAAACAATTCAATCAATATTGTTTGGTCTATATAATCATTTTATTTTTCATAAAGTCTTGTGGAAGTAAGAGAGAGACCAGATGCAAAAGGCAATATTTGACAGAGACGAAGAAATTGAATCATTAAAGGAGCAACTAGAAAAATAGAAGCAACAAACGAATAAGGCTTTGAAGCTAGCCAATCAAGCTATAGCCTGTAGACCACCCCCAAGGATGTATGCTATGTGTTTGAAAGAACAATTTATGTTGTTCCAATTGATGATGACAATAAGAAATATTAATTGTGAGTTTAAAAACACTCGAGATTTTTATAATGTGCATCAAACATTGCACTCATGGAAAAAGAATTTGTTGCATGAGCTCTATTTACATAATTTCATAATTTCACAAGAAACAAAGTGGAATCCCTTGCTCTACATAGGGGATGTTCATTTAAGAGCTCTAATGTCATGGATACACAATGAAACCAATTACAATAGATAGTTGGATGCTTATAGAGACTTCAAAAAATTTGAGCCACTGCCACTCCAGGCTAAATCCCATGAGCCTTATGAACTCCTGAGGGACTGGTTCAAATTAATTTGTGGAAGGCCAAAACCAGAAATCAAAGAGAAAGTGTTTGAAGAAAGGGAAAAAGTTTACAAAGGGTATCTGACACTTCCTAATTTTACACAATATAGAGCCATTGCAGGGCTTAGAAATAGGTGGAGTCGATTGCCATAATCTTTCAAGAAGGCTGAACCACACAACTGTATTAATTTTGAGGCAACAATGAATAGAGTGCCTAAATATATGCAATTGGGAAGGAAAAAAAGGAAAGAGTTATGGATGCCACTAACCTTCCAACCTCCTACCCATCTCTGGCCCTTGTATGAAAGCAATGCTACTAGGTTATATCCATTAGTTGAAGAATACTTGGGTGAGCATTGGAGATGATCAAGAGGATACTTCTACACCTTTAGAAGTGGGAAACAGGGGAAGACAATAGTGGAAGATTTTAGAATAATGTTAAAGAAGTACAATGCTTGAGGACAAGCATTGGCATAGTGGGGGGCAGATGATGAAACAAATTAATGTCTCAAATTTGATATAGTTTTTATATAGTTTGAACTTACTCTTTGAGCCATGAGAAAAACATTTCCAAATACTTGTTTTAAATGTCTTATACTGAAAGTAGCTAGAACCTATTAAACCTATGGATAGTAACTATGACATAACTTGCTTAATATTATATATAAAGTGCAATATTTCATATAAATGTTTTAAGCTATGTTTTAATATTTGGATGAGAGTAGAAATGTTGTTGTATATGTTTGAATGTTTCTAATTTGTAGGAAATGAGGAAGTGGTGCAAATAGTGGCAAACACTACATTAAAGGAGTAATGAAGACCGGTCATAGCATGAGAAGCACATATCAGTTCCAAGTGATAAGCCACGTTTGTGGAAGGAGTTATTTCAGAAAGCTGACTTGTTAAATTATCTACAGACTGTTATTTCGTTACTCAATCAATGTTCTAAAAGTCACGGTTGACATCCTGCCCTTTTTCTACTAATGATGTTTGCTCAATGAGTTTTTATGTTATGTTTTTGTAATAAGTTCCAATCTTCTATGTATGGAAAGTTAGAGTTAGTTTGGAGGAGATTATAAAGTTGTTTTCTCTGTTCCTTATGAATTGTTCAGTCATGTAACAAAAGTGGGATTCTAACGAGAAAGTGATTTTGGATTACCTATTGTGTTCTTAGTTAGTTGAAGCCAACCAAGGGGGCCCACTTGGGAGGTGGAATAGATTTAGGTAGAGTAGATTTGTTTCTTGTAATTTCTTTTTTAAGATAGATGTACTGTATTAGTCCTGCAGCATAGTTACTGTGAAAGTTCCTGTAGCACTTGTGGAAAACTATCATAGTGGATATTTGAGCTATTAACTAGTTTGGAATTCCCTTTTCTATAGTTTCTACGGTTCTCTGTTGATAATCTAAGTATGCTTATTGTTCTGTATTAGTAGTATAGATTGCTTTCATGTATTTTACTTTCCTACAGCATAGGTGTTAAGACTCTTAAAAGAACTTGGTGCACATACTATGCTGACCTATTTCAAGTCCTACGTCCTTGGGTTGATAATTCAAATGCATTTTCATAGTAGAATGGATAGTTCTCTAGATGGATAGAGTATCCTTGTTAGAGGAATAGTACTGTGATTATCTTGATCTATTATGGAAACCTGCACTTCTAGGTATCAGCTATTGTCCTAATCAAACAATCAAAAAGAGACAAGCAAGTTAAAAATCAACTCAAGCATCAAGTTCAAGCCCTTTCTTCATGCATGCAATCAATGGTAGGTAATTCATTCCCAAATCCTAGTGCTTCTATAGAAATAATGGAAGATCCCCAAAAGATGTTTGGTGATGGTGTCATTCAAAACATAGGAGAATGTTAGACATGTGCCAAGATGGTAAAAGCATGGGTTAAACACGTGAAGGAGCAAGCCTCAAGCCTATTCTAGGAGGTGAAGGTTACATATGCTAAGGCAAATCAGATACAACAAAACATTCAAAAAGAGTTAACAACTTTTAAGGAACAACACACATTTTGGAGAGAAATTCATGCTAATTTAGTAGAGGTTAAAGGAATGGACAATGACATAGTCAAATTGTAATGCCCCACTCAGAGATCCTTGGAACAAGGATAAATATAAGCCAAGATAAATTTATTTTAAAAAAACAAGTATGGATGTACATGACAATCAACATACAAGGATCAAAAAAGGTCGCAACGGAAGACTAACCACACATCCAAACACCAACGGATCTCCAAATGCTACTACCAAACTGACATGAACAAATTGAAGAATGAAAACCAAAGATGACATTAGAACACAAAATCTCTGATCTATCAAAGGAAGAAAACACTAGCATTTCTAAAGGGTACTCAAAAGTCCAAATTGTGTTCTCCAAAAAACAACGGACATGCCCCCTATTTTTTCGCATGAGAGAATTTACAAATAATAGTCTTATGTGAGGAAGTACCTCTTTGCATGTGAAATTACACTGAGCCACGTGAGGAACCACCATATTGTGCAAGGAAGTGTTGGGGTTAGTAGCTAAAAAGAAGTGCACTGGTGTTGAGGTTTGCATGAGGAAGTGCTAGGAGCCACGTGAGGAAATGCAAGGCCCTGCGCGAAACTCCCACAATCTCGCATGAGGAAGTACAATCTCGTGCGAGGAACCATACCAACACACCAAAAAGGAAGGAATAAAAAGGCTAGAAAAGATGATTCCTTGACAACGGGGAGTACTAGATCCATAATCGAGACAAAGACACTCAAATCATAATAACTAAATGACATAAACTAAATCTAACCATCTAAATATAGTAGTGAAGGAAATGAATTGAAAGCAACATCACAATGAGCTAAAACAACAAAACTAAGTGTTTGATTCCTCCCAACCATAATAGCATCATGAGACTTTGAAGTTCCTAGCCATCACCCATACATAACATTCCAAATTGCCAACTATATAGTTAGAGTTGTCTTATGAGGAATTCATAACATAATAAGAACAAGGAAATCTAACATGCTAACCAGTAAGTAATAGATACTCCAACTAAACAAATAACATCATCTAACCATATGCTAAACATCATAATAAGGGAATACGTCAAATAAACTAACATCATCTAAACATGATATCCAAGCATTCTAATGAAATCATAAATCACAAGAAAGCATACTCTAGAACCTGAAGTATCAAGTGAAAACATTAAGCAATGGTTGCACTGGAACAATAGACTGTCTCTGTACATTGGTCCCTAGCAGTGGTATAGGTAGCTAGGCCTCCCAACCATGTAAAAACTCGTAGGTCTACTCCCGTTGTGTTGATGGAGATAATGATCTAGCCACAAACACACATAAAACAAACATCCATGGATAACACTCACGTTAGATAGTAATGATGTCTGAAACCAAGCTCATGAGACAATGCAAGTACTATAGGTCCTGGTTAGACACTCAATGAGTAACTATGTAGGGGCTGACAACATGGAGAGTCGCTTAGCATCGTAAGGCCCTAGCTTGGATCGTCCAGACTCAACTCCCTGACGAAAGGATCTTACACTAAACATTTTATTATCTTAAGTTTTATTACTACTTAGTGTTTTATTTAGTTATCACTTAATTAAAACTTCTAGTACCAAACCACTAGGCAACGGTCACTAGGCTGCAAGATAGAAGCCCCCTCCATGATGCTACCCTACCCTACCCATGCTCATCCAACAATGAGCGCCCATAGGCATGCATATTCCCAACTCAATCTCAAATGATCATAACTTTCGAAAGTACCATGGAAGATTGGGCCTCGCAAGTTACCTAATGATTGCACACGCATGTGCTCGTGTGTGGCGCACCACCATCATGGATATCATAACACAAGGACTTGATGAGAACACAAGCAAAATATCACTCAACCAAAAACAAGCTTGGGAGGATAGATGTGACATACATCCCAATGCAACATAGAAGTACAACAATGATCTAACCAACATCCCAATGGATGATCTAGGTCCACAACCAACATCATGCCAAGAAAATCGAAGAAAATAGGGTGACACAAAAATCGAGGTAAAAATTTCAAAATTGGAAAACATTGAAAATAAAACCCATTTGGTCTTAGGCCACAAAAGCTATGGAAATCCAATAAAAATTAGGTTTGGACACCATATGCAAAAATGATCAGCACAACAGTGCAAAACTTCAAACCCTCATCTCAAAAATAGGGAAAACGTTCATATTCGACCAACCAGGCATAACCAACAAACTAAAATGGAGGGGAACACTAGTTCTCAACCCCTTAACAAATAACTACTAGAAAAAGAAGTCAAAACAGAATTGAAACATGAAAACAAGAGAGTCCTACCTAACAGCCAAAAGGGCAAAAACAAGAAACAACATAATAAAATAAATAACTCGCAAAAGCTACCAAAAATCACAGCAAAGCAAAGTCTCCCCACGCTGGATCCAATGAGATTGATCTTGTGAAGATCCCATGCCTGTGACTCTCACAACGAATAGAAACACAATCCTCCAGAAGAGGATTTTGGAAAAAGTTCTCAAATTCTCAATTTCCAAAAGTGAGAAGTGAGGAATTAATTTCCTCTTTCAATACTTATTCACTTTTCAAGTGAATAATCGATTAGGGTAAATAACCAGTTAAACTAGTTAGACCTCGAATTGACCCAAACAAAAATATCCTTTTCCAAGTAAGTGGAATTTGTCTATGGAAAAGCTACTAGAAATTAAAAATCAATTATATATAGCCCAAAAACCCTTAAACCAAAATCACTGAAAGCCTTAACAACTTTGTGACAATGTGAAACTCTAAATGCGCAGACACATTCACTGGTCTAATCACATAATGCAAATGAGTTTGGATTTATCAAATCATCAGAAGGTTTAATTTAACATTTAAATAAGATACGTCAACTATATAGGGATGACATTGGTAAAATATGAGCAATTGAATCACTAACTCCATGTGCCATTGCAAGGGATATAAATCCTGCACACTAAAACACATGATCAAATGCACTTGCATATAATAACATAGCTGAAGCAATAAATGCATTAAATACCTAATTTAACTATTTATTCAATTATACTGAAATTATCCATTTACATCTCTCATGTTCGCATAAAGCATAATGAAGTAAGAATGAAGTAAATAACCATAGCATTAAATCCAACATATAACCAAATAATAGATATGTCCAAATACCAAATAACTAGATATCATCATAAAACATATTTTCATCTCAAAATGACATCAACATGCAAATATGATCAACTACACAACATAGTATTATGACATCTATGATACTGAAATCAAAGTATAACATCTGACCATTAGGTCATCTCAAATGCATGAATAATAACATGAGTGCAAGTATCTCTCGAATAAAAATACAAGGTACAAACTGCAATCATGAGAGACATTACAAAAATATTTGAAATTAGTCACTAGTGGAGAAGAAGAGCAAATTGACATATGGCTGGAGAACATCAAATAGAAGCATGATAGCATGAATCAATAGTTAGATGAAGAAGATAAGTTCTTAAATGCTTGCAAACAATTGAAAAGAAAAACCTTGGGGAGTATACCAACAATTGTGGAAGGTATTCCTATCAATGAACATACTCAAGATCTAGACATGTGTTCTATTTTAGAATGCATTGAATTAAAAATCAGCATTGGGCTTGGCAATAAACAATGTTTGGATGAAGAAATTATGATGAGACTGAGCTCTCTCTTAGTGGCACTAGACTCTTATATTCAAAACTTGTTAGGATACACCCTAGAGTTGGATGAAATTAGGAAGAGTCGTGATCTAAGCAAACTAAAAATGTAGAGTGTGGTCATCATTAAAAATAAAGCTTTGGCACAGGTAATCAAATCATTCAGATCGTACAAGGCGAATTTGACTTAGCTACTCATAGCACCTTTGAATGAAAGAGCAAGTGCAAGAGATATCAATGATTGCAATTGAAAGTTAGATGTGTCGAAGGTTGTCTCAAATGTTCAGTTTGTATGTTTTTTGCAAAGATGTCAACTTTAGAATCAATTTTGGTTTTGATCAATGTCTTAACTTTCCTTAGTTATGGTTAGGCATCAAAAGTTGGAGTTGTAAAAGTCAGAGTTGGTTATGAACCTTCTTCGAAGTAGTCCAAGCTCTAACTTTTGAGTAGTTATGAACCCGGAAAGTTGGTTATGCTAGAATAGATTATAAATTCATGAGCAAGACATGCAATAGGGGATATTTTGGATTTAGAGACAAGAGACACTTATGCTTTGATAGCAAGGCAATTTTTTAAAAGTGCATACAATTCTTGTTCTTGTAATCAGCAATTTTCTTATGTTCTTGGTGCTAAAAAATAAAAGAAAGTACATTTTGTGTTCTTTTTTCTACAAAATCTGAATTGTTTAAGTGTTGATTCTTTGTAATGAGTATTTTCATGGTATGGTGTAAATATTCATGAATCATTGAATTAGCATTATGTTGATGATAGCTTTCAAGCGTAGTTCTTGTTTGTTTTCATTAGTAGTTTACATCAATTTTAGGGAAGCATTGAAGTTGTGTGGTGCATTCATCATTAATTGTTTCCTTTCTATATTCTATGTTGTAATTGTCTTTATTTGAAAATAAAAAAATTATATCTTACGAGGGAGCTACACCTCTAAATGCAGAGGAAGACCGTATATCAAGGGCCTATCCAACTGTTGGTGAAATTGATTTGCCACATATTCCATTGGGCTAAATCACATATTTTCTAAGTGACAAATATGTTTACCAACATGCCTATACAGTAATTTTTGGCTGGCCTCTATTATAGACAAATGAAATGTCAGCAAACTAAAATATAAATTCACACAAAAAATGATTTTGACCTGGAATACGAGCTTTGTACAGATTCATGCAAAACTTGATTTCGATTGTGAATTCACATTCTGTCGAATGTGTTCCATAAAAATTCTTGTAGGAATTAATTATTTTTATTGTGATGCTCACTCTACCTAAATTTAGTTATTGATCATGAGATGTCATACACATGGGGAGTAGAAATTTTGTTTAAATCGTAATTAAAAATATTAGTATAGACATAACTTGAAAACAAAATTAATTTTTTAATATTTTTAAATTATTTGTTTAATTTTTATACAACAATAATTTAATTCACAACCTTACAATGTATCATTTAAATACTAATTTTATATTACCTATTTTAATTAACTAAACAATTAAGAAATAATACTTATAAATAAGTTTTAAATAAAAATTATTTATTATAATTTTTAAATAGATAATTATTATTTTAAATTATTTTAATATTTTTTATTTTAAAATTATATATAATTAAACATTTTTGTTTTTACACATCATTCTAAACAAATGCTTTCTTTGCCATAAGAAGTGGTTATTTATTGCTTCACAGGGTAGATTCCTCTATTACATGCTTATTCAATATCCTAAGTTGTTTTGGCGCATCATGTTCCCCCGACGTAGCCAACTCCAGTCCACCCCTGACCTTTGCCTCCTTGCCTCCCATGTCTCCACATTGTATGATATCTCAGGTCAGCACGCTCCCCTTCCCAACCCACCCCCCATTGTCACTTGTTCTCCACCTCTAGCATTTACGAGGCCATCCGACTTATGAGATGCAACAAGGTAGCTAATGAGGAGGGTTTTTAGGCTGAGCTCTTCAAGGTCGGTACCATGATCCTAGGCCCTTACCTCTCTACACTTTTTAATAGAGTGGTTTGTTTTGGTTTTTTGGAGTCATGGTCGAGACACGTTATTCACCCGATCCATAATTTTGGGCTGGCCTTCGATCCCAAAAACTATAGGACCATCATGATTGGGCATACATTTGCCAAACTTTATGCTACAACATTGAATATTATTCTATCTAGTGAGCTTGACCAGAGGAATTGCAGGGCTAAAGGTTAAGTAGGATTTAGAACAAACTACCAGACCATGGATCACATCTTTACACTACAGGTTATTATTGAGGAGGCTCGACACCACTCGAAGAAAGTCTACTATTGTTTTGTAGATTTTTGTAAGGCTTTTGATTCCATCCCCATAGTGGTTCTTTTTTAGAGACTTAGAGGCATTGGTATTTCTGAGATCTTACTGATGACTATCATGAGGTTATATGAGACAATGATTGGTAGACTCAAGACCACAGAGGGCCTCTTTGACCCTATTGAGAGCACCATTGGGGTGAAGAAAGGTTGCCCTCTCTTGTCCACCTTGTTTGGGATCTACATTGATGAGCTCGAGGCTTTTCTCAGTGACTCTCGCTTCCGGGTGATGGTTGTCATCTACACTAGGTATTGATCTCCATCCTTCTCTTTGTTGACGATGTGGTTCTTCTTGCTTCTTCTCCTAAGGGCCTTTAGAGGCTTCTAGATAGACTTACATCTTTTTGTGACATGAGACATCTGGTTGTGAACCTTGAGAAGACTCACGTTATGGTCTTCAACAGTCTAAAGATCTCACATCTCCATTTTCACTTCCAGGGTTAGGAAGTTGAGATTGCATCATCTTACACATACCTTAGGGTTAAGTTTTCTAGATCTTGTTTCAGCTTGAGATCAACCATTCAACCTCGGATCAGGAAAGGGTTGGGTTTCCTTGCCATGCTTGAGAGACAATGCTTCAAACACCACTTTCAGGACACATTGTCTAAGCTATCCCTCTTGGATTCCTTAGTAAGACCCACAATGCTCTATGGTTTGGTGGTTTGGGGTCCTTCCCTTTTAGACTCAAATTGGGCCATGATCGAGCACACCTAGACTCTGCTCCTCTGTTAGATTATTAGATGTCATAGATCTACCCCCCACAGTGTTATTTTGGCTGAATTTGGAGCTCACCCTTTCAGGCTTACAACCATTTTTGACCTGATTTGGTTTCTCCACCATCTTCATGGCTTTGTAGACTCAGTTGAAGACCAACATAGATACCCTTACTTAGCCTGCTGCTCCTCTGTTGCTATTGCTGACTCCGATTTGATTACCAGAGCCTGCTGTTGGTATGTTCAGGCTACTATCCTGCTGAGTTTAGTTAGGATTGACGTCAACTGTCTCCCTCCCTACCAATTCTCATTGGACCGCTCTTGCTCATCTACTCCCCTCTTGGTAGGACTTGAATGAGCATGTTAGACTTGACATCTACAAATAATATATTATATGGACTTGGGTTGATCCTCTAGGGGGACTTTGTTTGAGGATGGCTTTCTATGCCAAGCACTTCTTAGATATTCAAGATGAGATGATTGTACACTCTGAGTACTTACACAAATATTGGACACATGCCTTGCATATCTCCCTTTGCTCCTTCATAGTGGGCTTGCATAAACTCCGAATCCAAGTCGATCACCATATTGTTATAGAGAATCGGGTGTGTAGATTTTGTACCTTAGCAGAGGCAGAATCTGAGATCTATTTACTTTTTAGATGCCCCATATACTACGAGATTAGAGGGAGATTTTATTGTCTGTTTAGAGATTGCAGATACCTCTCAATTTTTTTCAAGTACATAGATTAGCGTTGCATTACGCTCTATCTTTGTGAGTCCTTACAACTTTACGACCATACTTTATAGCTATCATTTCCTAAGAGTCAGACCTAGGCACAACTTATTACGACCTTCTTCTCGCCCTTAGCTTTGACTAGGGGTGAGAAGCGACCATACAATTTTCCTAACACAGGCCATTCTAGATTTGTGAGACCCCGCGGGGGACCTCTTCGCCAACGACACTCCTCTCGTAGCACTCAACCTCATCACAGGGCCTCAGGTAGCCACCCAGCTTAGATGCTGTTGGACTTTTTTCCTGTGAGGACAGATACCTAATATTTTCCATGATGTGTCCTACTTTCTTCTTCATTTGTTGTACTTATTCTTTTGTAGACACCGTTTGGTGCTCCATTTGTTTGCTACCTTCTTGGTGTAAGCTTCCAATCTCATAGACCCACATTGTGATATTTTATTGGATATTAATAAAATTATCTTGTCTTATCTTATCTAAATATTCAAAAAACAATATTATCTATGTTTTCAGACATTAAACTAAACCTCTAAAATGTATGAGAAGATTTGGTTAGAAAAAACAAAGTATGAGTTAATTTCCAAGTGAAAAATTATCTTTTAAGGGAAGAAAAATGTTTTGCACGGGGGCAAGAGGAGTTATTTCCCTGAAAACGTCAATTATTTCGCTGACTGTGCTAGCGCAGGGCGTGTAGACCGGCAGCGGCTCGGTGCAAATATGTTGCATCGTAGCCGGTGCCGACGGAATGGGTTTACATTGTTCAATTAAATTCAAATCAAACAGATTTGACATAATACGTCGATAAACAACTCTGTACGAATTTTGATTGGGGGAATAAGTGGACGGAATGGGTTTATATTGGTCAATCAAATTCAAATCAAATAGATTTGGCATAATCATTTTGCATTCACTGGGAAAATGGAGTCACAGCTTCGGAAGGTTTTGGTAATTGGATGCACACAGGGAGTCGGTTTAGAGGTAAATTCATTGTAAACAAACCTGCAATTTATTCAAATTTAGTGAATTTGAAGCTTTCCTGAGCATATTTATAGTGTATGCTCTGTCCCGCACAGGTTACGAAGGCACTGCTTCGGAACCCTGAAAGATATGAAGTGTATGCCCTCGTCAGAAACCGGGAGAAAGCAGCTAAAGTTCTTGGTGAATTATTTCGTTTTCTCTTTTATGATCTGTTTTCTTCAGTTTTTGCAAGATTCGAAGTTTATAGAAGTAAGGTTTCCACAGTCCGTATAAGCCACTTGTACAACGAGATTGATTTTGTTTCTGTTCCATTTGCAGCCAATTTGTAGAAATTGTCTTAATCGGCCTGATAATTTATTCGTTTATTTGGTTATTTACGACCACGTTTAGAAGTACAGTGAACAAATTGAAAATTTCGTTAGGTTTTATCTGCAGTCTCATGAATTCTGAAAGTGTGTCAATCCTGGATATTTGAATTACTTTTCTGCTAGTTATAGTGTTTTAAGCATTGAATGTTTGACCATAGATGCTTTTTTTTTTCTGAATTTGAAACAGACAAATTCTCACTTCTCAAAAATTGTTGCTTCTGGATTAAAAATATTTGACCATTTATAAGGTTTAAACCATGAAAGTTTACCTTTCATGTGGCTTCTTCTAAAATTTAAATTATCAATATGATTTCATCTATATGATATTTTAAGATTTTTGCCAGCTCTTGTAATTTATAAAATTCCATCCATCTATAGCGTTCAGGATATAAAGCATTCAAGAAATTGCAATTTACAGTTTTTTAAAATTTGAAATGAGGAATATGTTTGAGCAATGCTATGAGATTTCTGCAATCCATAAGAATGCTGTGCTGTTTTCTGGGTTTGACTGTGTGAGTTCTTGTCATCAATGTTTTGTATCATACACTCTGTGATCCATCAACTTTCCTTATGTTCTCTTGCATCCCGATGATGGATCATGGATTGTGATCTGAAACATTGATGAAAAAAATTCACACAATCAAACCCCGAAAACAGTACAGCAGAATATGTCCGAGTTCAATATGGTTTTTTTATCGTTTGCCAGCTGTGGATATTTAAGTATGTAAGGCAGGAGTCCCATGGGAGCAGCAGTACCTGAGGGTTTGCAGCATCCATTGCCAAGGAGGTAGAGAAGGGACTTGGATGATACGATGGTCTAAGTAACTGTAATGATATCAGGCATAGGCTGCTTAGGTCACTGTCTGGAGTTGGTGTGTTCTACTAGAGAAGGCTATATGAAAAAGTTTTTTGGAGAATGGAAAAAAGGCATCAGTGAACTCTTCGTAGATGCAAGATGCTTATTATTGTGTCAAGTGATTACAGTTTTATGCAAGGAGGGTATGAAAGTAGGGTCATGTCTTGTACAAATTATAATGTCCAGGAATGGATTTATCTAGATTGTACCAATGACACACAATAAGAGAGCTACAGAAATGAGAAGGTGTAGAATGATGAAGAATATGGAGAAACGAATCAAGAGCTGCCCTCTGAAGGATTTGGGAGAAAGCTTCATACTTGGTTTTGGCATCAGATAAGGAATAGTAAGGAGATATATACTGGAACGAAGTTGGAATAGTCATTGGCATTTGGGGTTTTCTGGGTATTGGAGGATCCAAGGTGGGAAGCAGATAGTTGCAATAGAATGCAACAACAGGCATGTAGCTTTTGAGCTTTGCACCTCTATGGATAGAACTATGATTGGTATTGTTGGGCTTCGCAAGCATTACAAGATAATAGGTATATGTATTTTTGATTCACTAATATAAAGTTATAAACTGATACCAATGCTACAGCGCTACAGCATATCTTCTGGACTATATACTAGTCCTTTCTCTTAATAACTTTTAAATATAATATTTTATTAAGCAGTTTTAAATCATAGGTAAATACAACATACACTTGCTGTTACCCATGCTCGCCAGTAAACAGATATAGACTTACATTCTGATATCTTCCTTAGAGAATCAGATACAATAAATAAATTTGATTCTTCAATGATATTGGCTCCCTTCTTATACTATGCTTGTTTGAATGGATGCCTCTTAAAGGATATGTCCTTTTCTCTTCCCCACAATCTTTCACTTCATGCACACCTTTCCCAAACATGTACTAATTGCTGTCTACTCAGAGAAACATTGCATTTTTTGTGGGCGCTTCATATTTGTTATCACTAATTACTATCATGTCTCCTCTTAACTTAATATAAAATCAATTTGTCACTGGTTGGGGATGTTTGACAACTATAACGATCACTGTTTATTTATATCAATGGTTTTGACTTTGATAATCATTTTGCCATGTCATATCTTAATTGATATTGTTGCAAGTTAGAAGTCACCGAATTATGCTTAGTTGACATTCCTTATTTTCCAGACTTAGCTAATATCAGTTTAGTATGATCATTGCATACTCATATATATAGTTGTCTGTCAGTAGGTGTCTTTGATTCTTTCTCTTCATTCTCTAAGTCCTAATCTTTTTGTCCTGGACTATTTCTTTCTTCTGTCAGTGTAATAGTAATCTATTCTAATTCAATCGTGGACTCAAAAGTAGTCTGATTCCATGCTTCATTGATTATGACATTCACACTTCCTACTACTTTCTTATCTGAGATTGTAGCACTAGTAAGCCTTGCTTGTTGTAGAGTGTCCCAAGAAAATGCCTTAATCTGACCTTGGATCAAATTTTCCTAGATTTCGCTCATATCTTTTGATGTAACATTTATTTTCAAAGATAGTAAATATTTGACAGTAGGTGTCATTCCGAACCATAGTTCATAAGGGGTCTTTGTATGATTAACTTTGATTTGCACTCGGTTGATCAGGTAAACAACAGTGTGTATTGCATCCCTCCAATAGACATTTGACAAATTGACATCTTTGACATTGTTCTTGCCATTTCAACAACATCCCTGTCCTATTGTTCAACAACTCTATTTTTTTGAGGGGTTTTTGGTGCAGATAATTGCCTAATAATCCCATATCTCTCAAGAATTAAATTCATATGAAGTAAAATTTCCTCTATGAGATCTCAAGTACATAATCCCAACATCCATTTAATTTTCAATCAAACTTTGAAAATTTTAAATCTATCCAAAGCCTCATATTTCTTGTTTGAGAATTTTATCCATGTGATTCTAGTGTTATCATCAATAAGCAACATGAAAGTATATTCCACTGTTGAGTGCCCTTGTTCTAGTTTGTCCACATAGATGATTGTGTATTAGCTCCAAGGGCCTTGTAGTCAAGTACACCTTGTTTTTTAATATGTTCAGGTTTTTTTTAGTAATCTGCCATTCCATGCATGTAGTATTAGCAAGTCTAGTAACTCTTGGCGTGTCTATTACAAGATTTGAAAAATTGATCTTTATCAGATAGTTGAAGTTAATATGCCCCTTCCGCTTGTCTCAAAACCAACATTCATTCTTCAGTGCCAAGGAACACTTTCCTCCATTGTTCCTTTTGAGATAATATATGTTTCCATTTCTTATTCCTTTTACTATAAGTCTTGCAGACTCATTTCTAATCTCACTTCTTCCTCAAAGGAAAGTGACTTGAAAACCCGTGTTAAACAACTGATTGACACTCAAAAGATCTTGTGGTAATCCTTTCACGTAAGAAACATCAATAGCTTTATGCTTATTATTAATTGAGATAGTTCCCTTACCACAAATAGGTGTTGAGCCTTTGTCAATAAATGAAAATGACCTCCTATCATAGTTTTCAAGATGCACAAATACTTTCTGTCTTCGTTCACGTGATTTGAGCAGTAACATTATTGATCTAGGATCTGGATTCTTCTGTAACACGTAGAACATTATTCTATTCTTCAGATCTGAAATTGTCTTAATCCTTTATGGCCAAGAATAGTACTTCATCGTTTGAGTCATTCCTGTCTCCATCCTTCGATAAATGAGATTCCATTGTGCAATAATTCTTATCTCTGTCATCCTGTCTACTATATCAGCTAGACTTTTTATTTACTTCCTTCTTTCCATCAACTTCAGAAGTCTTCCTAGCTTCTCTAAAATAACATGTCATAACCTTGTTTTAAGATAGAATTTTAATAATAATTAGACAATAGAATGTTATTAAATATATAATGATAATAAAGTCGTATAAAAACTAATACTAAAATAAAAAAATAGGAAGTAATAATTATTAAATCTATATTATCAATGAAATAATATTTATTATGATATTTTATATAATTAAAAAAAAAATTACAAAGAATAAAAAAAAATTTAAATTAAAGACATGAGACAAAATTGTAGAAAGTATGTTAACTTTCTAAATAGAATTTAATAATAAATAGTAATAAACACAAATAAGTAAGTAAATAAATAAAAATAATTTAACATAGAATAATATAAATTAACTAAATATAATGAAAAGTTAAGAGATATTTAACAAATAGACATGACACCTTAAAATTAAGATATAAAAGAGAGGGGAGATTATTTTAGAGAGGGGATAACAAGAAGAGGAGAAGATAGGAGTTCAAAAAGGAAAAATAGATGACGAAAGTAATACGAAGAAAATAAGGAAGTGACTTTCTAAAAAAGTATCAATGTTATTGAAAGGATGTGGACCTTTAAAAGGGTCATAATTATGAATAGTTACGACTTTTAAAAAATGTTGTAATTATAAAGTACTGAGACTTTTCCAAAAGATTTTAGTTACGAAGTGTTGTGACTTTTCGAAAAGATTATGACTATGAAGTGTTGTGACTTTTCAAAGGATTTGTATTATAAAAGGTTGTGACTCTTGGAAAAGAAGAAACCAAAAAATATATTTTATCTTTTCCTTATAATTAGAAAAACGATGAATTTTAGAAAGTAAATATAGAGTTGAGATAATTTAGTAGGAATAATTCATTGAAGGGACGACTAAGGATAGAGCCACGTGGACCAAGCAAAGAGGAATGTAAGAAAGGTATGTTTATGGATTATATTTGTTTAATTATGTTTATGAATTTATTTATATTAATGAATTATACTTGTGGATAATTTATGCATATACATATGTATATGTAAAGGTGGAATTCGAAATGGATAACACACATGACTTAATGGTTAATGGTTTAAGATCAAGAGAGTCCCCGTTTTAGGGAAGAGAGTGATCTTAATATGGTTAATAGCTTAAGATCAAGAGAGTCCCTTTGGAAAGAGAGTGATCTTAATAAGGTTATAAGGCCAGAATATTTTGTAGATGTTAACATATGCATATGTGACAAGGGCCCTGGATGGAGAATGTCTCTTCCAAGAAGGACCTTAAAGGGAGCACTTCATAGATGATGGAGAAGTAACTGGGGATTTAAGGATCCTCCATAGGGTTATTGATCCCGATGTGGAGATGTCTTTAAGGTTGGGTTAGGATAGAGGGTAGAATAGTGAAACTTGATTTATTATTGTATAGATTCTAACATTGGTTTTGTAGGTATTCTTGTCCTAGTCAGTGGGGACATTACATAACATTTAACAATATAGTATTAAAGCATTTGATGGGCAACTTATCTTTATATTTGCCAGATCCTTTCTTCAGTTTCCTAAGAAAGTTTACTTCCTCATCTAAATTAGTATCTTCTTCTTTGTGAGTACCTTGAAGGTAGCATCTTTATTTTCAAGTTGGTTTTCCTTGAGTCTAGGAAACTTGAAAGCAGTGACACCATACAGGTCATCCAAGGTATACTTATCCATATCTTGACTATGTTGTAGAGCAGTCAACATGACTTTGTGAGGTTTTGTCATTGTCCTCTTCACCTTCCAAACTACTTCATCATTATCATCAAGCACTATTGTGGAGCCTTTCATAGAGTTAACAACTTCATTTACTTGATGGAGGTAGCCTTCAATAGTCTCATCATCAGACATCTTCAAGGTTTTGAGTTTGTAGTTCAGATTCTGCAGCTTGATCTCCTTGATCTTCTTGTTTACTTCTTAAATACTAGCAAGCTTTCCCCATACATCAAATGCAGATTTGCAACCCATAACTTTCGACGATTCCGAATCACCCAAACTACTGATAATTGCTTTTCTTTCCTTAGCATTGTTCTCATGTGACTTGCATTCTTTTGGAGTAGTAAGAGTACCTGCAACAACAAAATCATATCACTTTCAGATTGCATTAAGAACTCCATATGGCAATCAAACCAAATGAGACTCCGTCCTTTTCTTCCAAAAGAGATAATTTGTTCAATCCAACTTAGGTACCTTAGTACTCTTGTTACTAGCCATATCAGATCTACCTCAAGTGGTTAACCTTCACAATAGGAAGCTTGCTTTAGTACCAATTATTGAACATAATCCAATGCAAGGAGGGGGGAGGGGGGTGAATCAACACACTTAGATTTTAATAATATTATCCCAAATCTGAAATATCTTATCTATTGATCGGCATAAGATAAAGCAAAGATTCTAGATACACATAAACACAAAAGAACACCAAATTTATGTAGAAAACCCAAGATAATTGAAAGGGGGAGGGGTGGTGAATCAGTTATGTAATTACAACACACAAGAACACCAAATTTATGTGGAAAACCCAAGATAATTGGAAGTGGGAGGGGTGGTGAATCAGTTATGTAATTACAACAACTCGCAACAACTTTATTAATTCTGAAACATGTAAACAATAGATATGTTAATTAGGGAAACCCTTGATCAGAGGGAAAACCCTGGTGGGAATGATACCCACAAGATGACATACTAATATAAAAGTTCCTTGTGAAAGGATGGACTCTGTTAGGAGCCAATGAAATACAATTAGTACATGAGTCCCTATTAGGAGAGTTTGAATCCTTGTTAGGAGATTCCAACCTTGTTAGGAGTTGAAAGGAGGACAATTGAACCCACTGTCCAAATAGCCTTAAAAAAAATCTTCACTAGACAATCTTCCAAATAAGCATATGCAAAATCTTTGTACTGACTAAACAACTACTTTGCCAATACAGTTCCTTTGAAGCTCACAGTAAGATCAATCTCTGCTCTGATCAAATACAAATTCGCATCCAAGTTTGCATAACCATAAAATGATCTCACTGATGATTACAACCAAGGAAACAATCTCTCCTTTGTACCAAGTCCTAAAACAAGTATTGAGTCGGACTTGAGGCTTTCCCATTTTACAATAATAATATAGGACATCTTTAAGATATTGCTTTACATGTTACAGTACAATTATACTCTTTCATCAAAGATATTATCCATAGTCGGCTCATGGAGAACATCTTCTGAACAGTCTTTTCCAAAGGTCATAGAATGAATATCTATTTTTGCCATCTGGAGCATAGCACCTTCATCATATCTTTGACCTTCCTCTAAGCTCGCTTAATTAGATTATATCTCTGTTAAAAGATATAATCAATTTACCAGTGACTGCTTTTCAAAAACTCTTTCTAAAAGCTACCTTCATAAAGCATGGCATAACTTTGTCATATCTGCAGATTTCTGTCTGCGCTCCTAACTGTAATATCCTCAGACATTACTAAATATGTTCCCAATCGCGCACAATCAAACTCATTGACCGTTGATTGCACCAAACAATTCTTCCTCTATAACTCTGGTAATCTTCACAGAATAAGGTAAATGTTGATATTAATGACAAACACTGCCATGAATGCAACACAAGCTTTGAATCATGTCTCCAACAATGCTATGATACTCTCCCATAGAAATACCATCAGCATTCATGCTAATAGGGTAAAAACTCTAGTGAGAAGTACTCACTATATCAAATTACTTGATTACAATATATTAGGCTTGAAGTCAAGGAACTTAGTGTCCTCAATTTAGGCAAATTGTCAAAGATTAAACTAATTTTTAACGAATAGGAAGAAACTCACTGACAAAAGATATAACTGTACTTTTGATCTATTGCAATGACATTTGAATCTGATTCTCCAAACAGCTTCCCAGTTTTCTTCTGTTTGTGCAAACCTTCGCAATCCTTATAGCTATCCTCACATGCTCTCTTACACATCTCATCCATTACAATCAAAATATATAGTGAATTGTTCATCGGACACACAAACAAGTTTAGTCAGATAAAATAGACATCATGGATACAAAGTTGGCCACCTTGAATAAAATGCACAAGGTGGTCAATTACAAGAAGTAGAGAGGACTCAGATATATCCGTAAAGATCTCTTTCCAATCAAATATTATTTATCCATAAGCATCACAACAATATCCAAAGCTGGATCAAAAGGTAACGTGTGAAAATACATTAAAAACAGGTTATTGGTTGGCTCAAAAAACATTCTTCAACACATGAGACACCTTCCAAAGCATGACATGCCATAGCCAAAGCACCATAGCCTTTTGTCTCTCCCTTTGACCTATATCTGAACCCAATCAACATGAATCAAGTTACTGCAAGTAGTTGAGTCGACCAAAAGCCAACACAGACAACAAACAATGCATGTGGCAACAGATCTTCACTTGTGGAGGAAAGTAACAAAATATATCTGAACTGAAACATCAGACAAACCATCTTACCAAGTCCTCCAAGCTGCAAACCATGAAATTCTTTTGCGGAGCAATGTAAGTCAATCTCCAAGCCTATTCAAACCATCTGACAGTTAGCCTTACTGATAGCCAATCAGCGTAAAATATCTTTATCAAACAATTAGTTTGAGAATTTGTCCAAATGATAGAGCAATATTTAAAGTTATCAGTCATTGCATCCAGAGACGCAAGCATCCATTATCTGAAGACATCCTTTAATAAGATCTTCAAGTACTCTTTCCTACACATTCCAACCTTACGGAAACAAATCTTCTTTCTCAATCAATCTCATAACCTCAGTAACCTTCTCAATCCTCTTTTTCAAATCTTCTTCATCAATCAATAAATCTTCTTCCTCAATCAATGTCATAGCTCCAAATCTTGTCCATCAGTCAAAACAACAACAAATAAATCCTTGCAGATAAGAATTGATGCCACACCAGAAAAGGTTGACATCAATGACAAACCATAATGCTAACTGGCTATAGCAATAATAATCGCTATCTGATTTCCTCTCTTAATCATTGATACAGATAGGGATGTTGAACATAGGTTGCTTTTGTGAATCATTGCTTACAGATATCCCTTGTGCAGTGCTGTTGATTATTGTAGCGAGTTCTTGTTTGATTGCTGGCCCTTAGATTTGTCATTAGTTAATGGTATCTTTTCCTTAATTGATGTTGGTTAAGATGTGTAATAATCTCAATCGATGTCATTGATTGTTTCTGACTAATTGACTCCACCACTTGCAACCTTTAAAAATATTGAGCAGCTGTCAGAAATTGTGAAGTCTCACCACTGTGAGACACTTTCTAACCAAAGTCCAACCTCTTCACCTTAATAAACTTGTTTTATTATTATTTATCTTTTTATTTATTTTTATAGTTTAATTTTATTATTATCTATTATTAAATATTATTTCAGAAATGGGACATTACAGCAACTGCCAAGGAAGCTAAAGACTAAAAAGCTGGAACACAAGCAGTTTTTTTCAGATCTTTTTGTGTAATTATGTTCTTGTCATCTATTAAGTTTGGTAGGCATCAATTGAAGAAAAGACACATGCTGGCTCTAAAAAGTCTCTATCATATGTGACATTCTCAATACTATTAAATTCCTCCTCAGGATTGACTTATTTTGGTGGGTAGGTTAAACTATAGGTGCAGTGATGATTGTTAACATGTCAGGCTCCACATGCTTAGAAGACAAAATGATATCATTAATAGGGTCTATATCCCTCATATCAAGTGACACTTTACCTTTCTTTTCAAGTGACTACCTAGGAACCTAAAACAATTGGAATACAAACAGATATATTAAATATTTCTTCATGTAATTGATTGTAATTATTGTTTTATATCTCTGAATTTTGATAGACATCAAGTGATACACTTGACTTCAGAGAGTCTCATCATATGGAACATTCTTAATGTCACATAGTCCTCCTGATAAAATGGCTTATTGGGGTGGGCAGGGCAATGTTATGGTGTAGTGATGATTTTCATATTGTCGAGCTCTATAAGCGTTACAAGACAGCCACATCCCTAATGGGGTGGGTATCCCTCATTCAAGAAACACTTCATGTTCCTCTTTCAAGGAACTACCAACGAGGTTAAAACTATTGGAATACAAGCAGATTTTGTTACTATTTGTGTAATACCACTACATTTGTTCTTGTATTTATATAACACATTCAACATAATTTTATATTTATCAAGTAGACACCCTCCTTTGTTCGTGAATTTTTCCGCTCTGCATCTCCTTGGCTTGAAATCAGCAATTCGTATTAGAGGTAATAAGTTTATGAGGACTTCCTTCTGAAGTCTTCACTCCTAGATGATGGTTGCTATCTACACTAGGTCTTGATCTCCATTCTTCTATTTGCAGATGATGTGGTTCTTCTTGCTTCCTCTCTAGACAGTTTACAGAGGCTTCTTGATGGCTTGGCTTCCTTTTGTGACCAGCGATAGCTTGTGGTTAACTTTTGGTAAGACTCTGGTCATTATCTTTAACTGCTTGAAGACTTCCCATCTTCACTTCTTTCTTTAGGGATAGGAGATTGAGATCACTTCATCTTATACATATCTGGGGGTTAAGTTTTCTGGTCCGCGGTTCAGTATGAGACCAACGATTCAGCCCCGAGTCAACGATGGTATGGGCTCTTTTGCTATGCTTGAGAAACAGTGCTTTAGATATCATTTTCAGGATACCTTGTCCAAGCTGTCCCTCTTGGACTCCCTTGTGCGGTCGACAATTCTTTATGGGTCTGTAGTTTGGGGCCCGTCTCTCCTTGGTTCTGATTGGGCATCGATTGAGCGGGTTTAGACATTGCTTTTGCGGCTCATCATTAGATGTCATAGGTTCACTCCTCATACTATCATTCTAGCTGAATTCAGTGCTCATTCTTTTAGTCTCGCGACCATTTTTGATTTGATTTGGTTCCTCCATCGTCTACGTGGTTTTGTGGATTTCGTTGGTGACCGTGATCGGTACTCCTACTTGGCTTATTGTTCTTCGGTTGCTATTGCGAGTTCTAATTCTGGTTCTTGAGCTCTCTTGAGCTCGCTGTTGGTATGCACCGACTTCTTCTTTGCTAGGATTGATTAGGATAGATATTGACCGCCTCCCCCCTTACTAGTTCTTGCTGATTGTCCCTCCTCATCTTCTCCCCTCATTATAGGAGTTAAATGAACGTGTCAGACTTGACATTTATAGACAGTACATTGCCACTACCTGGATTAACCCGCCTAGTGGGTTACATCTGAGGATGTCCTTTTATGCAGAGCACGTTTTGGAGATCTGTGATGGGATTATTGTTTGTCCTAGCTACTTTTCTCGGTGGTGGTCTCACGCCCTGCATATCTCCCTGGGGTCCTTTAGAGTTGGTTCTCATCGTTTTCGAGCTCAGACTGACCATCATATAGATAGTCGAGAGCAGATCTGTAAGCTGTGTACTTTGGATGAGACTGAGACAGAGACTCACTTTCTTTTCCGTTGCCCTATCTACTATGAGAGAAGAGGAAGATTTTTCTGTCTAATCTGGGAGTGTTTCTCTCTTTGTGATTTCTTCAGTTACTATGATCAGTGGTGTCTTGCACTTTATCCTCAGGAGGCTACTATGCTTCGTGATAGCACTCTACAGTCACTACTTCCTCGCCGACATAGTTCTACTTAGCTCATTACTACCTCTTTTTCACACCATTATCTCCTTTGCGTGGTGTGAAAAGGTCGTCTAGCTCTACTAGCTCCTCTGGTCATTCCAGATCTACTAGATGTGTCAGATCCCGTACCGGCTATTTGTAGCAGCGACACTCCTCTGCGAGTTCTCAAAGACAGAACATAGCTTCTCCCATCGGCAGGCTTATCCTTCTATGATTGATTTCTTTTTGCTTAGAAAGGACTCCTAGTGTTTTGTCTTGGCCTCTCTCTATTTATTTTCTTCTTCTCATTTTGTTGTATGCTTTCGTTTTCGGACACCGTTGGGTGCACCTGTTGTTGCCAACCTCATTGTTGTAACCCTCCAGTGCCATAGACCTTTTGGTGGTATTTTGTTGGACATTAATATCATTATCTTATCTTATCTCACTCGATCTCGTTGCTTGGTTTCTCAATAAATAATAATTATGCATGATTGTCCTTTCATAGTATTAAGAAGAACACATTTAAATTGGTTTAGTTTAGTTTAGATCAAAGAGTTTTGACAAGAAGTCAAGCATTTGGGTGAAGGGATAGTCTAATACCAAGTCTTGAATTCCAAGAGAATGAAGGATGCTATGCACAAAATATTTTGCAAGTGTGTAAACTTCACAATTTGCAATTCATAAAGAGAAAATCACTAGATGTTCCAAGAACTTGAAATTGGCCAGTCATGCCATTGTGCCAAAAATCAAGAGTGGCTTTCCAGTACCAAGTGTTGGGTGAAGGGATTGTCATCACCAACATTGGGAGCCAGTAAAATATCATTACAAAAGACAACACAAACCATCTAGGCCTCACAATGGAAGCACATCCAATGTGTTGCTAGAATGATTTTCGCAAGGAGGTAGCTTAAGGTAACTCATTAGTGCATATTTACTTGAGTGGTTGAGTTCAGAATGTGTCATCTTGTCTTTCCATATCCATTTGCTAATCTCACTAACTCTCATTTTTGAACTTCCTTTGTGCTTAATGTCATATACTTATTCCCTTTTGTCAAGTTTGGCCCATTCTCTGTCTCATTCTGTCTACATGCTATGCTCTACACAACCAACAAGTTGAGTGAGAGAAAATAGGCATCACGGATACAAAGTTGGCCACCTTGAAAAAAATGCACAAGGTGGTCCATTGCAAGAAGTAGAGAGGACCCAGATATATCTGAAAAGATTTTTCTCCAATCAAATAAAATTTATCCAGAAGCATCACAACAATATCCAAAGCCGGACCAAAAGGTAACGTGTGAAAATACATTAAAAACAGGTTATTGGTTGGCTCAAAAGCATTCTCCAACACATGGGACACCTTCCAAAGCATGACACGCCATAGTCAAAGCAGCATTGCCTTTTGTCTCTCCCTTTGACCTATTTCCGGACCCAATCAACATGAATCAAGTTACTGCAAGTAGTTGAGTCAACCAAAAACCAACACAGAGAACAAATAGTGCATGTGACAACAGGTCTTCACTTGTGGAGGAAAGCAATGAAATATATCTGAACTGAAACATCAGACAAACCATCTTACCAAGTCCTCCAAGCTGCAAACCATGAAATTCTTTTGCGGAGCAATGCAAGTCAATCTCCAAGCCTATTCAAACCATGTGACAGTTAACCTTACTGTGAGCCAATCAGTACAAAATATCTTTATCAAACAATTAGTTTGAGAATTTGTCCAAATGATAGAGAAATATTTAAAGTTATCAGTCATTACATCCAGAGCCACAAGTATCCATTATCTTAAGAGATCCTTTAATAAGCTCTTCACGTACTCTTTCCTACACATTCCAGCCTTATGGAAAAAAACCTTTTTCCTCAATCAACATCATAACCTCAGTAACCTTCTCAATCCTCTTTTTCAAATCTTCGTCATCAATCAATAAATCTTCTTCAATCAGTGTCCATCAGTCAAAACAACAACAAATAAATCCTTGCAGATAAGAATTGATGCCACACCAGAAAAGGTTGACATCAATGACAAACCATAATGCTAACAGGCTATAGCAATGATAATCGCTATCTGATGTCCTCTCTTAATCATTGATACAGATAGGCATGTTGAACATAGATTGCTTTTATGAATCATTTCTTACAGATATTGTGTAGCGCTGTTGATTATTGTAGTGAGTTCTTGTTTGATTACTGGCCCTTAGATTGTCATTAGTTAATGGTATCTTTGCCTTGATGTTGGTTACGATGTGTAATAATCTCAATCGATGTCATTGATCGATTCTGACTAATTGACTCCACCGCTTGCAACCTTTAAAAATATTGAGCAGCTCTCAGAAATTGTGGAGTCTCACCATTGTGAGACACTTTCTAACCAAAGTCCAACCTCTTCACCTTAATAACCTTATTTTATTATTATTTATCTTTTTATTTATTTTTATAGTTTAATTTTATTATTATTTATTATTAAATACTATTTCAGAAATGGGACATTACAGCAACTGCCAAAGAAGCTAAAGATTAAAAAGCTGGAATACAAGCAGTTTTTTTCAGATCTTTTTGTGTAATTTATTGTAATTATGTTCTTCTCATCTGTTAAGTTTGGTAGGCATCAATTGAAGAAAAGACACATGCTGGCTCCACAAAGTCTCTATCATATGCGATATTCTTAATACTATAAAATTCCTCCTCAGGATTGGCTTATTTTGGTGAGCAGGTTAAACTACAGGTGCAGTGATGATTGTTAACATGTCAGGCTCCACATGCTTAGAAGACAAAGTGATATCATTAATAGGGTCTATATCCCTCATATCAAGTAACACTTTGCCTTTCTTTTCAAGCAACTACCTAGGAACCTAAAACAATCGGAATACAAACAGATATCTTAAATATTTGTTCATGTAATCGATTGTAATTATTGTTTTATATCTCTGAATTTTGATAGACATCATGTGAAGAAAAGATACATGTTGACTTCAGAGAGTCTCATCATATGGAACATTCTTAATGTGACAGTCCTCCGGATGAAATGGCTTATTGGGGTGGGCAGGGCAATGTTATGATTCAGTGATGATTGTCATAATGTCGAGCTCTATAAGCATTACAAGACAGCCACGTCCCTAATGGGGTGGGTATCCCTCATTCAAGCAACACTTCATGTTCCTCTTCAAGGAACTACCAAGGAGGTTAAAACTATTGGAATACAAGCAGATTTTGTTACTATTTGTGTAATACCACTACATTTGTTCTTGTATTTATATAGCACATTCAACATAATTGTATGTTTATTAAGTAGACACTCTCCTTTGTTCGTGAAATTTTCTGCTCTGCATCTCCTTGGCTTGAAATCAGCCATTTGTATTAGAGGTAATAAGTTTATTCCTCTCACTAGATCTCGTTGCTGGTTTCTCAGTAAATAATAGTTATGCATGATTGTCCTTTCATAGTATTAAGAGCACATACAAATTGGTTTTGTTTAGTTTAGATCAAAGAGTTTCAACAGTAAGTCAAGCATTTGGGTGAAGGGATAGTCTAATACCAAGTCTTGAATTCCAAGAGAATGAAGGATGCTATGCACAAAATATTTTGCAAGTGTGTTAAATTCAAAGTTTGCAATTCATGAAGAGAAAATCACTAGATGTTCCAACAACTTGAAATTGGCCGATCAATACCTATTCATGCCATTGTGCCAAAAATCAAGAGTGGCTTTCCAGTACCAAGTGTTGGGTGAAGGGATTGTCATCATCAACATTGGGAGCCAGTAAAATATTGTTACAAAGGACAACACAAACCATCTAGGCCTCACAATGGAAGCATGCCCAATGTGTTGCTGGGATGATTTTAGCAAGGAGGTAGCTTAAGGTAACTCATTAGTGCATATTTGCTTGAGTAGTTGAGTTCAGAATGTGTCATCTCTTCATTCCATATCCATTTGCTAATCTCAGTAACACTCATTTTTGAACTTCCTTTGTGTTTAATGTCATCTATTCATTCCCTTTTGTCAAGTTTGGCCCATTCTCTGTCTCATTCTGTCTACATGCTATGCTTTACACAACCTCATCTGTCTTCAGCCCTTTTCTTATCCTTGTTGATACTCATTCTATATTTGTTTCCTAGAACTAGCTTGCCTTTCCTTTGTTAGTTCTCGGTGCTGACAATCAGTTAATTCTGTGCACTTATATATTCTAAATAACTGTTTATTTTCTCATGTCGTTGATGCTTTGTGTTTTTAATTCTGATTTATTCCTCATGTCATGTTCTTGTTGTATACATCTCCTTTATTTGACCTGGCATTTAACAAACAGCTTTACAGGAAAGTTTAAAAAACCTTTTAACAAATGGTGCCCTAGATATGCTAGCAGCTAATAGTCTGATATTTGAACCAAACCTTAGTCCTCCAAACATCAAATATAAGCTCATTTTTCAGGACTGAGAAACTTTGTCCTTGCAAGGAATATTAAAATTTGTTCTACATAGAAGTCCGATTGTCATACCAATTATATGAGAAAAAATGTTATTCCTACTCGTAAGATGAAGTTTGAGAAGCCTTTTCAATGGAATTTAAAAGCACCCTCTGAAAGTTCTATATGTCTTATTAGTTTCTCAGCTTCTTTCCAAACCAGACTTCTATTTCTCTTGGCAAGGACAGGCTCAAGAAAGATATACGTGCACCAGAAACATTGCTAATGCTTTATTGCAATTTTTCAATCTGCATAATGAAGCGCTGAGCAATTTTAATGAATATTATATGTAAAAAAAATCATTGTTCGATAAATGATAAGAAAGAGAATATGAAATAATTCATCAGGCACACATAGAATATAACATAAACACAAAAGAGACAATGATGGGGAAAGCAAAGAAGGGTAGGACTTCTCATTGATTTTAGGTTTAATACACATGTTAGGTACTCTGCCAAATGGCTTGTTCTCATTACATGTATTCCAAACTATGTGTCAAAACACTCAAAGTCCCGTGACTACATTTTTGTATGATTAGAAATTATTTTAACTGGCTGTATGCTAGCAAAACAGTGTTGCACAGTGTTAAAAATATAATTGTAAGTGATTTTGAATAAAATTCCTCTAACACCTTTTATGTTTTTGTAGAAGCAACTGGTTTTCAAGACAATATGTTGTAATGTGCCCTTCTTGCACCTAGTCCAAAAAGAAGCAGAAAAAAACGTTTCCAGAAAAATATAAAAAACAGATTTTTACTTTCAGAAAAGTAGCAAAACAGTAAAAACAAAATTGTCTTCTGAAAAAATAGCACAAAAAGTTTTTTTTTTTTTGAAAGCACTGAAAAAGAAAAAGAAAACACTTTACCAAAAAAATTGCAAACATGTAGAAAGAGCTTTTTAAAAAAAAAATAGCGGCAAAATGAAAAATGTTTTTTGCTTGATAGTTTTTCAAACTTATAAAAGAGAGACTAGGGCTCTCATTGGCATGTTGAAGTTGATATCTAATGTTATGCCGTTGAAATGATTTTGGAGTTCATGTTTTTGCAGTGTTACATTGGCGCAGGGGTGTGGTGGTGCGGGAGGACGTCGGGAGGAGTTTCGGGTGTGGGAAAAAAAGGGCCTCAATATGGGGACAGTGGGGGGAGGGGGTTGCATAGTATATATATATGCCTAAAAACGCTAATTATGAAATGATACTTCAATATATTATATAACATACCAAATATAGTTGAATAGAGAAAATTGAAATGCGATTCACAAACCATAAGTTCAAACTTGAAACTTGAAACTTCATAACCATTACCAATGACCATTTAACAAATTAACTTAGTTCAAGATGCAAAATTCAAAATTCATTGTTCAAATATGAATATCATATATCATAAAGATGCTCATGATGACATTGAGCCAAGTAACATGAAACAGTGAAATGAAATAATGTATCATAGCCATATCAAAGTGAGTACAATCAACAAAATGACAAAATGTCAATAACGAGAATGGAATCATCCCAAGCGCTCTCTAACCATCCCTTATACCGAAGTCCTAATCATTCCAAAGGTTAGCTTTCTTAAAAAACAAATTAAAAAAGAAATGCAAAAAGTACTTTTTTTATAACTTTTTGGGGGCCATTCAGCTGGCCACACCCCGCGAGCACCCTGGGAGCACCTCACGCGCACCCCCACACCTCAGCACTTGCGACGCACTCGAGTCTTGTGTCCCCCTCAGGTGGTTGATTGGTGTGGCTGAGGTGCGACGACGCTTTTCCGGTCGACAGGGGTACTCGGTTGCACGACGCACCCGCACAAGGTGCGTATGTGCATCGGGTGCTTCGGGTTTTTGACTAGGGTGCGCGCACTCGGGTTAGACTGTGTTTTTGTCTCATTGA
This sequence comes from Cupressus sempervirens, assembly GCA_028749045.1. Taxonomy (NCBI): domain Eukaryota; kingdom Viridiplantae; phylum Streptophyta; class Pinopsida; order Cupressales; family Cupressaceae; genus Cupressus; species Cupressus sempervirens. The sequence continues at coordinate 70,642,949 of CM053791.1, forward strand.
AGATGATAGCCCTCTTTCAAGTTGTTGTTTCCGGGGATGAAAACCCCACCCTAGCTAGTTGGCGCTCATAGTTGCAGGGTTCTTAGTGTTCTTGAAGTTGTCAGGAAGGTTTTTGTTTTGGAGTGATGTAGTTTTCCCATTTTTCTAATGTCGATTTCTAGTATTTGTTGTGTAGTTTGGTTTTAAGCTGAGCAATATTTCTTTTTTGAGTTATATTCAGGCTTTCTGGCAATTTGAAATCTCCTCATTTGGGCTACTTCATGTGAGGTCTTCTTTGGTTACATTAGAATACTGATTATTGGGGTTTTGGGGACTTGCACATGCCCTTTCATGTGAAGGTCAAGTGACTCTGTTGCATGCTATATGGCCTGATTTTAATGATCAGAAATTCTGATTTCAATGTCTTATTTTTGATATTGTGATTGAAGCTAATTCCATATTTGAAGGGTTTCAACTTTCCTTATACTAGATTTTTTAGTTTAGTGGCGATGGTGTCAAGACCCTATTTAACTTAGTAGCTGCAATTTATCTTTTGTATTCACAAAGAGGTGAAGGTTGGCTCCCTCTCATTGGTTATCAGCCAAGGTGATGTAGGGGCATCTATGGTCAAACTTGCATCATTTGGTGGAGTTTTGTTCATGTTAGCCAAACTGGATGATCGAATGTGCTATTCGTTGATCGTGCTTTCCAGCCTGTGCGATCTTGGCATCGTGAAGAGAACCTATTGTGGACCGCTGTTATATGATTGCATATCATTTGGTTTCTTATTGGTCGAGTTGTTGGTATTATACTCTTGGGTAGTGTTTTTTTCATTGGAACTTGGAGCAATGTTTGGAATTTCGATTATGTGATGATTATTCTTGCGTGTGATGATTCATGGCTCTTTGTTGTGATTCTTGGATCATGTGTGGACTTATAGGCTATATCTTGGTTTGCACATCCTTATATGCTTGGTTGTTTGAAAAACGTGTGATAGGATGGTAAAAAAGTTGAAAAGACAATTCATACTAGTTGATTATGAATTGGAAATGTTCAAGAAGATGCAGGGATTGAAGCAAGTTGACAAATGAGTACAAGAGTATATTGAGGAGTTCTATAGGATCATGATTAGGGTTGGTCATTCTAAAGCTGATAAGGAAAAGGTTGCTAGGTACATCTTTGGTTTGAAACCTAGTATTCAAGAGCAGTTACTCACAATATAGATAACAACCATTGGTGATGCTTATCAAATGACATTGAGGATTGAAGAAAAGCTGAACAAAAGATTTGAAGGAAGACAGAGTAACCGGAACAAGTGTGGTAAAACTAGTACATCATCTTTTGGGAGTTATGTGGTGGATATTCTTCAAGAGACTGGTGAGGGATCTAGCAACAGTTAGACCACTAAAGGTTACAATGGTAGATAAAGAAGAGGTGAATTCAAGGGTACTTGTTTTTAGTGTAGTGAAACAGGTCATAGGGCTTTTGAGTGTCCTAATACAAGAGTTGCACAATTGGATAGTGGGACTAAGTTAGAGGAAGATACATTGAATGTTGCTGAGGAAGGTGAAGTCCTAATCGATAGAAGAGTTGCTGCATACATTGGAGAATCAATGTAGTGAAGAAACTTGTTTAAGACCATATGCATATGCAAGGATAAGGTAAGTAATGTTATTGTTGATGGTGGCAATCTTGGTAACATTGTTTTTGAGGAAATAGTTAGTAAACTGAAGTTGGAAAGGAGAAGACATCCAAGTCCTTATCTGGTTGGTTACAAGATGATTCTAAGGCTAGGGTGATGTGCAATGCCTAGTTAGTTTCAAGATTGGAGCTTATTATGATGAAATATGGTGTGATGCATTGCCAATGGATGCTTGACATCTGGTGTTAGTAAGACCATGACAATTTGATAGGCATGTGGTGTTTGATGGACATCCAAACACTTATGTGGTAAGACAAAGAGGTGCTAAACATAAGTTGTTACCTATGTAGGACAAAGGGGATAGTAGATGTGGAGTCATTAGGATTTTCTTGGTCAACAAATTCAAGCATGAGACTTTGAAAGTTGAGGAGACAATTAAGGAAAAGGATATTCTAGGTGAACTTGAGGCGGTCAAGGCATAGTTGGCATCTTTGACCTCGTTAGTTCGAAGGATGGTGACAACAATGAGTGCAGGACAAGATTGCAAAGCTGTTAGTAGAATGCAAAAGGATATTGTGGAAATATCTAATGGTAAAATGGTTTTGATGGAAGCAAGACACTTGTAATAGGGTTACCTATACTGTGTAAGGAATGAACTATGGAGGTAGAACCAATTGTTACTTGTTGCTAATGAGAAATTTGAAGGGAATTTCAGACTAAATGATTTTTTGAACTTGAAGAAGGGTAGGAAATAGAATGTTTAGGTTGCAGATGAAGAAGACTTGTGGATCCGGAATGAGCATGGGATTCATGTTTTGAATCTTGCAAGATATTCATAATTCCTTCTTTGAAACATCTTTTGTTACTTGGGGTGTTCGATGTAGGAGCATTTTAGGTTGACTATCTTGCATCATTTAGTGAAGTTTTGTTCGTGTTAGCTGGTTTGGATGAACCCCAGAAAGAAACGCTTTTCCTAATAACAATAAAATGTGTTACACAAATAGGTCTGAACCCGAAAGATAAGATGAGCAGTCAAACAACCAAGCATATAAGGATGTGCAAGCCAAGATATAGGTCCATATATGGATCCAAGAATCACCACGAAGAGCCATGAATCATCGTGCACAAGAACAATCATCACACAATCGAAATTCCAATCATTGCTCCAAGTTCCAATTAAGTTCACGCTTCCCAAGAGAAAAATACCAATAACTCAACCAACAAGAGACCAAATGATGTGCGATAATAGAACAATGATTCACAACAAGTTCTCTTAATGATGCCAAGATTGTACACGCTAGAAAGCATGATCGACAAACGACACTTTGACCTGTTGAAGTTTGTGTATAAATGTAATGTAATGAGGTATCTAGGGCATGAGCACGAGAGGAAGGTAGCTCTTGGGTCCTAAGGGATTGTGAGGAAGATCTGAGTTTGATTTCCTTTGTAGGGGCCATAACTAGGAAGGCCTTACAGCCTAACATGTTTGTTGTCTATCTGATGTAATAAGATACTCCTTGATAATACAATTGTTGTTTCAGTTGTAGCTTTGTTGCTTTTCCATTGTGTGAGTCATTGCTGCATGGATTGGACATCTCCATTGGGGATTCTCCCTCCTTGAGCTGCATCAAAAGGCTCTTTCTTCCATCTATGATTTGTATTGATTGAGTGATGGTGGTTCCAAATTCAAATCCCCACTCCATATCATTAACTGTTGTGAGCATTGCATTTGTTAGTTTATGTATTTGCATTTTTTAGAAGCTAACAATCAGCAGTTATTCTACATTAGTTTCTATAGTGCTACATATGTTTCAAAGGGGAAAAATCAAGGGTGGTTATTACAATGAATATGTCAAAGGAAAGATGAACATAGTAGCTTATTGCAGTAGATTGGAAGGAGTAAGTGCAAGCTGATTATGCAAGGAATGCTTTTGCCAATGCTATTCTTGTTAGAAAGTAAAGTCCACCAAGATAACTGGGGGGGGGGGGGGAGGGGGTGTGAATCAGTTACCTGATCAAAACAACTTTTATTAACCTTATTAATTCTTAAACATGTGATCAATATAAACAACAACCATAAGAAGATAACCATACACAATAACACTAGATATGTTAACTAGGGAAACTATTGATCAGAGGGAAAACCCTAGTGGGGATGCTACCCACAAAATGATGTACTAATAAATAAATTTCTTGTAATAGGATGGACTCTGTTAGGAGCAAATGAAATACATTTAGTACATATCAGTCCCTGTTAGGAGACTTTGAATCCCTGTGAGTAGATTCCAACCCTGTTAGGAGTTGTGGAAGGCAGATGGACCCATTGTTCAAATAGCTTCAAGGGCAAGACCACCGAACTCACTGTTCAACTGGCTCTGTATTATTCCTTTCAAAACAATAGCAAATGATCAATTGTCTACTAGCACTCTTTGCCAAATGTAGTCACTACTCTCATTTACTGTGCCTCTGCTTCACTAAGTGCTTCTCGGATCTCAATACTAGATCTGCAAACTTGCATCACAATAATGCCTTAGATTGCTTACTTGCATGTACTTCACACTTACAATTAGCTTTCTATTTCAAAAGCATCGCATTCATCATTTCACACATCATCACAAGGAAAATAACTTTCTTTTATACCAAGTCCTCAAATTAATTCATTGAATCGGCCTTGAGGCTTTCCCAATTTACAGCTACAATAGGACCTCATTAAGATAAAACAATGCACGTTACATTCATCTTTTTATAATTGTATAACATTGTCGGCTCACAATCTTTACAAATTTTCAGACTTGCGACCTCAGACTTTGTGCACTCACTGATGTCATCATTAGGATGTCTTCTATCTCTATACAACTTCGCTCAAGCAAATTTTATCTGTGTTAGGAGATATAACTCAATTACTAGAAACCACTTTTCAGGAACTCAGTCTGTGTACTGTCTTCTGTAAATCTTGCATAAATATTACCAATCTTCGACTTCCCCACATGTGCTCTTTACCATAGCATCAAGACATTCTGTAGAATATGTCCTCAACTATGCTTGACCTCATTTTTAATCCTCTATCTTATGGTCTCACTCTCTGTCTGCTACTCTATCAGTCTTCAGTATGTTGACATCAATGAGAAATACTGCCATGAATGCAACATATGAACACACAAACAATCTCCCAAATGCTAGAATAATCCCCCATAGGAATATCATTAGCATTCATGCTAACAATTCTATGGCACAACAAGGTAATGGAGGGTCTCACTTTCTACAAGGATAAAATAATGTTTGTACTTGAAACTAAGATCTAAATATCAGTTTTCAAAGACATTTCATCACATTCCAATGGCTGGATAGGCAGATTTGTGAGAGATTCTCATGGAAAGGTAAGAAAGGTGACATCCTTAGGTATGTTGGGGAGTGCCATGTTTGTCAACAAAATAGAAATGAACACACTTATCCTGCTGGTCTACTCCAGCCCTTGTCTATTCCTACTCAAAAGTGGGAAAGTATTTCAATTAACTCCATCACATGGCTTACCAAGGTGCAAGGGTATTGTATCTTTGTGGTAGTGGATAGAGTGATTAAGTTTACTTATTTTTTTTGCTATTTCAGTAGCGTATACAACAGTTCAGTTGTGCAGATTTGTTCTTCAAAAAGCTGTCCAGACTCCATGGGGCACCTAAGAGCATCATTAGCGATAAGGACAACAAGTTTATGAGTTTGTTGTGTTAGTTGTTCAAGATTTGAAGTACTAAATTGATTCCTTGCACTAGTTATCACCCTCAGGCTCAAACTAATAGGTAGGTAGAGATCATTAATAAATGGGTGCAAGGCTACCTACAAACTTATGTTTCAGGGTAGAAGAAGTGTGGGTTAAGTGGTTAGAGTAGGGCTGCTGTTTTACAACCCCACTTTTCATATAACTATTAAAATGTCTACTTTTATGGCCTTATATGGTTATGAACATCCTGGCTTCACTGATTTACTTTTTGGTGGTCGTAGAGTACCTAGAGCCAAAGATCTCCTTCAGGATAGTTAGGAAATTATGTGATCTTTGAAGAAAAATATACACTGTGCTCAAAATCAGTAAAAGCTGTTTGCTGGTTGACATTGTGTTGAGTTAACATTTGAGGTAGGAGACTTGATTTATTGGAGATTGCAGCCCAATAGGCAATCCACTCTCAAATTAAGTGGGTTAGAGAAGCTCAAGCCTTGTTTCTATGGACCTTTTTAGAGTCACCAAGAGGATTGGAGAGGTTTCTTATGAGCTTGAGGTACCAAAGAGTAGCAAGATACATAATGTTTTTCATATATCTCACCTCAAATGTTGTCGGTAAAATTACATGTTTGTTGTTAGTGTGTCTGAAGGTTAGGTAGTTTGGGTTAATAGTTTGAGTCTGTCACGGCGGTTGGTATTCGTACCCTTTCGGCAATTATGTATGTCATGTACTTGAGTCTGAGAATGATGATGATCGTGGAGTAATAATTGTGTTGGCATTGTGAGTCTGGTACACATATGGCTGTAAACATTTTCTGATATTAATGAAGAAGGCCTGGCAAGTTCTCTGATACTTTGTGTTGCATTACATTCCTTTTTGTTACTATACATTCTCGTATGTGTTAACTTGTTACCAGATTCCTTCTCCATAGTTGCCCCTCCTTTGTATTAATGTGATTCCTTCTACATAGTTGCCTCCTTTGGATGAGGAAGGCAAGCAGATATTGATTCTGCAGACAATGATTGATTTCATAGTGTGCTTTATAAAAGAGGATTACTAGGGAGTACCTAGTGAAGTGGAAGAACTTGAGTGGAGGATGCTATTTTGGAGAGTGAGTACAGTTTAAAATTTAAATCATGTAGAGTTGCGATTGCTTGAGGGCAAGCAATATTGGGGAGGGAGGACTATAATGTCCTCTTCTTGCACCCAGTAAAAAAGAGCAAAAAAGGGCTTTTAAAAAAACAATATCGGATAAAGAAAAAAATGTACTTTTTAGAAAAAGTGGTGAAAAACAAAAGAGTACTTTCCGAAAGAATGGCAAATTAAAATAAAATATACTTATTTGAAAAGGCAATGAAAAAACAAAAAAATTACTTTTTTCAAAAATTGCAGAAAAACAAAAATAGTTTTTTTTTTGGATAAAGCAGCAAAAAACAACACACTTTTTCCTAAATAGCTCAAAAAAATTATAAAAGAGAAATTGAGGTTCTCATTTGGCATGCTGAAGTTGATATCTAATATTATGTTACTAGAATGATTTTAGAGTTCATGTTTTTGACTGATTGAAGATGATAACTCTCTTTTGGATTGCTGGTTTTGGTGGTGAAAGACCCACCCTAGCTGGTCGGCTCTCATAGCTGCAGAGTTTTCAGCGTTCTTGAAGCTTTTAGGAATGTTTTGTTCTGGAGTGATGAAATACATGTAATTTATAGATGTGGGTTTCAAGTATTTGGTTTGTAGTGTTATTTTCAGCTGTGGTGTGATTATGTGTTAAAATCAAACTGTCCGGAGGTCTGAAATCTCCTTAATGTGACAACTTCACGCAAGTTATTTATTGGTTAAGTTTATAATACTGATTATTGGTGTTTTTGACACTTGCATGTGCTCTTTCTTGTCAAATTCAAATGTGTTTGTTGCATGCTTTATGGTCTGATTGTAATAATCAGAAAATCTGATTTCAATTTCTCATTTTTGATACTGTGTTTGAAGCGAACTCCATATTTGAAGGGTTCCAAGTTTTTTTAATTTAGTGGCAATGGTGTCACACCCCTATATAACTTATTAGCTGAAATTTATGTTTTATATTACCATTCAAAAAGAGCCGAAGGCTCAACCCCTCCCTTGTTATCAGAAAACATTCTTTCTTCTTTCTATGATTTATGCTAACAGAAAACACTCTTTCTTCTTCTATGGTTTGTGCTAACTGAGTGGTAATGGTTTGCATTTGCAATATAGTAAATGATTTTATTTACTACTCATTCTTCTCTTTATTTCATTACACTTTGTCTGTATTATTGTTTTGTATTATTTATAGATCAACACATAGTATTTTATTGCTCTTGAAAGAGAAGAGAAGCCATTGAGTGATAAATTTGACATATGGTACAGGAGATGAGGCTGCAAAGGTGAAAATTATTGATGGAGATATTACCAAAGAAGAAACATTGCAACCAGCATGCCAAGGTATGGATGCTGTCATATGTACGGTGGGGGCGTCTTCTGGATGGCGAGTTCCTGGCTTAAGTGAATCCACACCCAAACATGTTGATTTCTTAGGGGTGAAAAAGCTGAGTGAAGCAGCAGCTTCTGCAATGGTCTCTGTTATTGCTCTTCTTTTCTCTGGTTTTGTTTATGTTATCTATGTTGTTTTATGTCAACAGCTGAATCCATTTTACATTAATTATATATATATATATATATATATTTTCAAACATGCATATAATTTTTTTTCCCCTAATCCTTTACATATCTGCTAATAAGAAAGGCCAACAGAGGTGAAAGAAGGTTCAAGCAATCAAATTAAATATCACCAGTAATGAAAGAGAAGAAAACAGATGTCTAGATTTTTGTCTTTTACAGCATTTTCTAGAAATGGTATATAAAGAGTAGCTGATTCCATCTAGATGTATTGCTCAACCAATTGTAAACAATACTTTATGGCTATAACTCAGCTACCTGGAAGCTGGCGGTAGAAGTGACAGAGCTACATTTTGTCTTAATTACAGTAACACGATCCAAAAATTTGTGGATGATGCAAATAGTTTGTATTCAAAGTTTCAGAAAGTCTTAGTGCAAATTTTCTTTCCTTCAGGATAATCCACTGAATATGTTGGCGCACTGCATGCACAGTTTTGATTTAGCTCATATGGATGGAATTTTTTTGAGTAATTTTATCATTTATACCTATGGTTTTCTTAGGGTTTTGAAAATAAAATAAGAAAAAGGTTGGGTCTCTTTTAATTGCAATCAAGTATTGGCCTCAAGCTTTTCTCCGATGATGGGTCCAGCACTGAGACCTGAAATACCAGAACATTTTAAGAAGGAAATATTTTATTGATCATAAATTTATGCTACAAAGGCAAGAATCAAAAGAAAAGGGACTAGTCTTCTCATAACAAGCAAATAAGACACCTTCTAGAGCAAAAATGAAAAAATATGCAAAAAAAAATATGGGAAAGAGTTAGTGTCATTTTGTTTTTTAGTTAGGTAGATGCCAGTTGCGGCATGCGGGTCACGGCCATCGGACCTGGTGAGTCATGGTATGACCGACTGGCTCGGCAAGTCATGCAGGTTGTGACCCATGACCTTGCGGGTCATACAAACTTGCAAGAGATTGCATGGCCCATGATCCACCTGAACTCACATGACTCGCTGCAAGTTATGGAACACTTTTAAATACTTATGCACACTAAAGAAGGCTGCAAATGAATGCCTCAATTGGACTTTTTATTGACAAGATGGTTCAACTTTCATGGAATGTGCTGCCAATGAATCTGATGAATTTTTTCCAGAATCTTAGAAAATGGGCTCCGCAACAGCTGGAGCTTAATATACATGATCACCTTGTTGCTAGAAAGTAATTGTTATTAGCTTGGAGTTTTCGTATCAAAATAGATTTAAGATTTTCTTTCTACCACAAGGGTGAAGCCATCAGCAATATTGTCGGTGGTCTGAAATTTTCAAGAATTTGAGCGTGGTCGTGACTGTACAGTTCTTCTATCAGCAGCAACACCGTGGTTAGTCTAAGCCTTGTCAGAAAATGGAGCCAAATAATTAAAGAAAGTTAAGGCATAGAACTGCTGGCAAGAGAAATGCTAATAAAATCTTGTAAGACTCCATTTATTGAAAATATGCCGTTTAGCCTTAGAATGGGCATTCTGATATTGTTTAGATTTGAAGTGAGATTTGGGTATGGTGAATTCTACAAGTCAAAACATTCTTCCGAGTTTTATTTTATGAAATATTCTTCAATTTGTGTCAATTCATATATGCCACATATAGAATAAAGGAACTGAAGATAACAAGAATTTCTTATGCAGCTTGACTTTAGAAAAGCTGCAGTAGCTTTAATTCCATTGCTGAGTTTGTGTTCCTAGATTTCACATAGTGCTGAAGCTGGCTCCAAAACTTACAGCTAGATAGATGTTGATGGGAGAAGCTTTTTCACATTTTAAAATTAAAATGAGTTTTATGTCCTTTTAAGCATCTAGGGCAAATATTAGGACCCAGAATACCTTATTTAGAAAGATATTGACTACTAAGAATCTTGTTGGCTAAACTCACCTGTGAAAAACTTTTATTTTCAGGGTGATGTTTTGACCTCAAATAGATTCAGATTTCTGTAAAGAGGTTTGCCTACCTGGATGCTAGCTTCAGCCCCGGTGGAGTAGCTGCTCAAGGAATTATTTTGCCTTAAATTAATTTTGTCCTCACTGTCTGAATTTTGTCAGTAATGCCAACTATTGCTTAACCTTACATCACTCCCTTTGTTGTTTCTCATTCAAACCATAAAGCTGAATCCATTTCACCTCATATTATAATTTGTAGGATGAATTCTCATAACCTACTACTTGTGTGGGGATCCAATCTAGAATATTGTATCCGTATAACTTCAAATAGTCTTATAAAGGTTTTCTTGGACATAAATACAATCACATTAAGCATTTGAAACGTAAGACAAAGTACAAACTATGAAATCTAATGCAGAAGGATTTATGCAAAAACAAAAAATTGGCACTCCCTCAATTCTATCAAAACTCTATTGTTATAGAAAGAAATAAGCCCCTTAAATCAAAAACTATTCTGTCTTTTTTGAGGAAATAATGAGAATCAATTAATACAGTCTTATAACCAATATTTGAGATGCAAGCAACATGATTAATGCTTGGTGTTTGGTTTGATTGACTAATTGCATGAGATGCACATGAAGTGAAAAACATGACCTCGTTGAAGGAATTTTTGTACGTGTTTGGTGGTTTGTCATAATATATACAAATGCATGGGGTATGTTATGAGACCATGTGCATTCTAATAAATGCTAACATATTATATTCATACTTGTAGTTTTTGGTATGCATGTTGAGGCTTAGTTTTTGGTATGAATGTTGAGGGTTAATATGAATGGAAGTATGTGATCTACTTCATTTATAGAATGAAACAAACCACTTTTTCTTCAAGACAATAATCATATAACTACCAGTAGAAACATTATAACAGGAAGAAAATATTCTCCCCTTAGAGGGAATTAGCAACTAACTGATAAATATGCAGGATAGAAGGCACTAACTAGATTTAGGGAAGGGTATTTACCATAGTTACACCACCCTAGGGGACGGGGGAATGGGGGGACAAGTTTCTGAGACAAGGGGGACAAAGGGGCCTTAATTTGGGGATGACATGGGGACAGCAGTGGGGGACTGAGGGGGGTTATATATACTATACATATGGTACTTAAAATGCTACTTATGTAAATTACAATATAAGCAAGGTTACCAAGAGACGGGGGTACGTGGAAACTTGGGAGACCGGTACTGGTATTGGTACGTCAAATATTCAAAAAAAGGAGACGGGGGTACTTGGAGACATCAATTTTTTTTAAATTAACATTTATTCATTTTTAGAAAATAAGTAACATGACAGAACATTAAAAGAAAGAACAGAAAATAACAATAAGTTTTAATTTTAATACACAAATGTCAAATGATATTGTGTCAAAGAGTCCAAGACTCTAAAGTCCAAACTCATACTACATATTTCAATGTTTCATATTTGACTGTCATTAGTACTACTACTACTGTAGTTTGTTACATATTGAAATCCAAAATTATCGATAGTTTTAATGCCAATGGCAAATGCTGATACACAAACCAAAACAAAAATCAGAAATCCATAATTTATGCTGCTATGTTTTGATCAACCACATAAATTTTCTCAGCACAAAATTCAGATATCTATCATCTATGCTGCTATGTTTTGATCATCCATATCAAAATCCTTAGCTAGGATGCTATCCAGATAATCATCACTCTCTAACTCAGGTTCCTCTGATGGTAGTACAATTGGAGGCAATTCATTAAGGCCATTTGGTTCAACCACTTCATCCGCTATGCCTGCAAATTCTCCATCATTTGCAATTTGGTCCCATTTTGCTGAAGGACCTTCTATGTATCCTAGATCAACACGAGAGAAGACGTAGAGCACTATGAATGTAGACCAAATTCTCTGCTTTCTTTGACCCTAATCGGTTTCTCTTTTGTGAATGAATAAAACCATAAGTACTCCAGTTTCTTTCACAAGATGAAGAGCTAGCTACTTGGGACGGCAATCTGATTGCAAGCGATTGCAATTTAGGTGTTCCATCTCCATGGTTCCACCACCATTTTAAAGGGTCTTTCTTTGCTTGCATATCATATAAAGCCTCTATTGAAGCAAAATCACCTTGCCCACGTGAAAACTTATTCCATTGAGTCCTTATGATTGAGGCATCCTCACCTTGACCATATATCTTTTTTACTGCAGCCCAAAATCCCTTCATTACCTCTCTATCATCATGTGGAGCCCTCTTATTGGTCTGTTCTGTATTATGCCATTTAGGATTCAAGGCATATGCAGCACAATGAAGGGGTGTGTTCAGTTTGTTCCACCTTCCATATAATTTTTCTTCTATCGAAGGATACAAAGCAATGTCTTTTGCATCTGCTATTTTCTTGACTTTTTCACACATAGAATCTATTTCCTCATAAATTTCACCCAAACATGGCTTGTCTGAATCTGCAAATTTAATCACCTCACATATGGGCCGAATGAAGTCCACAACAAATCGAACATCAGCCCAAAAATGGTCATCAAGGACCAAAGCTCTCACCTCAATTGTAGATTGTTTCCAACCTGTCCATGCATCACTAACAACTGTAGAACACAAAGCTCCTTTAACTTCACAAAGATGCTCAAGAAGAATAAAGTAGGAAGCAAGTGTATCAACGGGTTTGAGAAGTTCCACCTTCGCAAATTTACGGTAAATAGCTTGTGTATGGTGATGGTTGCAAATGAACATCTGTATTTTTCTGCCCTTCTCAATGAGGTCTGAAATCCATTCAAACTTTCCAATATCTTTGAGTGCATTATTCAATGAATGCACACAACATGGTGTCCAAAATATATGCTTGTACTTATTTTGCACCATCATACCTGCTGCTTTACAAACAGGGGCAGCATCAGTGACAACTTGGACAACATGTGATGCGCCCACCTCCTCAATGCTGTCACATAGCTGACTATGAAGAAATTCTGCATTTTTTTCTTGCCCTGAACAGTCTATTGCCTTCAAAAAATAAGGCCCTTTGTTGCATGTCACCATCACATTAAGCAATGGACGATTTCTTGCATCTGTCCACCCATCCATCACAATACTACATCCTTCTGTAGACCACACTCTTTTCATTGGTGCAGTTAATTGCTCTAAACAAATTTTTTCTTTATCAATTAGAGTTGTGCCAAGCTTTTCAGATCCAGGGGGTTTATAACCAGCTGGTCCATTATTGATAGCTTGGACCATCTCTCCATAGAACGGTGAGCGAGCGACATTAAATGGTATTCCATTTGCATAAAAGAACCGTGCAGTAGCTGCATGAACTGCTTCTTGACCTTGCACATCAAATAGCCTGCCAATGGGGTTTGAACTGCCAATATGTGGTATCTTGTTAGATTGTTGTGCTGCTATATCTCCAACTGTAGAAGACACATCCACTTCTCTCTCTCTATTCTGATCAGCAGTTGCAAGACTTGCCCCTGTTGTTGAAGCATGAGAGGAGGTCATATTATAAACTTTTCCTTAAGCCCTTTCTTGCTCCGTCACAGCCTCATATCGTTCTATTTCATTCACAAAAGGATCAACACCTTTTCCAGGTTGGTGAAGGAAATGAGCCTTCACCCTCGTGTAAGAACCTAGCCATGCCATTGTACAAAGTTTGCATTTGATTGTTGCTGTTCCCCCTGAACCTTTTGGTCCCGAAACACGGTTGATATACTTCCACAGGGGATACAAGCCTTGTCTTCCCCCACCCGACATTCTGCATAGTAAACATTAAAAATTAAAATAAAAAACCTATGTCAGCATGTTTGATTATTTTAGGCTTTAGCTTTTGTTTTTTGAGTTTTAGTTATGGCAAATGACAACCAATAGCAAAAAAGATGTTGAAACTTTGTTTTATAATAGGAAATGTGAGACTAATGACATTCATGATTTGAAATTTCGTTTCATTCTTGACTGTTTTAATTGCTTAAAAAAATTATAATTTATAAATAATCAGACTGTAATGACATTTATAATTTGAAATTTCATTTCATACATGACTGTTTAAATTGCTTTAAAAATATATAAATAATAAATATCCTATTTGACAGTTAAATTCAAATTGTTAACTCTGTAAATTTTTATTTTTATTTTATAATCTCATTTTTTGAATTTATATTTATAATATAAATTTAAAATATACATTTAGATCTCTTAAAAATTGCAATAATAGTTTTTAATTTTAACTATATAGCTTTTACAAATTTAATAATTTTAAAGTATATATATTAAAAATTAAAATCAATTTAAAATTCTTAGCCTTTAGCACTTCAAAATAAAAATTAGTAAACTTAATAGTTAGTTTTATAGTTTAATAAGTTTAACTTTTAATTTTTTAAAACTATATTTATAATAATATAAATAAATACTACATAGTTTTGGTATAATTTTACAATGTATATCTATTATTTACTTTATAAAAACGATATGTTTTTTATTTGGTCTGATGGGTTTATGATTTGTTTAAATTATTTTTCGTCTATAATTATATAATATATACTTTTAATAGTATTCACTATAATTTTATAAAATATTATAAACTCAATACTGATAGTTTTTAATTTTAAACTTTAATAGCTAAAAACTGGAAACCTAATAAACTTTTAATTTTTTAACTTTAAGAGCCACCGCACAAGAACTTCTACCTTTTCCTTCTCGTCTACAACTCGCGTCTCCAAATTCGTGCTCGTCTGCAACTCGCGATGTCTTCAAATTCGTGCTCGTCTGCAACTCGTCACTACAATGTTTATCGTCTGCAACTTCGCTATGCGTCGTTTGCGACTTTCTTGAGCAAATTCATATGCCAGCCGTTGTTTGTGCGTCGTCTGCAAATCATTTTGCAAAAACGTCGCTTTTGGCCGTTGCTGTAGAATGAACGATGGGGTTTTAGGTGAAAACTCATAGTTATAACTTATGAGATATTACAATAAAGTATATGTTTTTCCCTATCCGCAATTCGCAAAAGACAAAACTATCGCGCTTTTTAGGTCATTGACTTTTTATTTTGGTTTTTTGGCTTTGATTTTGTTGGAGACGTTGAAAAATCAATGGGAGACTACATTGCCCGCTTCTTGAGCACCCACTAAGTCTCCTGAAATGTTTCAGAGACCGGAGACGAGTCCCAGTACTCGAGACACGTACCAGGGGTATGGAGACGGGTCTCTCGGTAATGCTGAATATAAGATATACAAATTTAAAAGAGTCCCCAAGTCCCTGGAGCATCCTCGTCCCCGGTGCATGGGGCAAAAACGAGGGGACACAACTCGTGTTACTATGGAATTTACCAATATAATTGCTTGGAAATCTCCTACATTTTTTGGGAAATGGGGTAAAGTTATCGATCATCAGGGAAGCAGTGCATTAAGCCCACTTGGAGACCAACAACAAATGAACAACCCGATCAACAAAAAAATTCAAAACAAGGCCACTAACTATGCCATCATGTCGTCCACACCAAAATTTTTAATAATTTGAGAATACTTTTGGGTTATGTGTTCGCAATCAACAACATTTTGCCTGCCTAGCTGCTAAAAAGCCCATTTAGAAAAACAATCTTCCACCTTATTCCATTATCAAGGAATTCGACAAAGTGAAATAAAATCCAAGGAACGACTTGGAATAAGATTCTACTTGACTAACACACTCAATTGCCAATTCACTACCATTCAAATTCTGCACATTCAATATGTCCAATGTTAGCAAGAAATTTGAGGGATGTGGACTTGAGTTCTGTACTATAAAGGATTTTTGGTGCTCCTTACCCTAGATTCAGTCCCTTACCCTAAACTCAGTCCTTTTGAGTCAAACAAGGAATTATATCTTGATTAGAGATTAGTTATATGTCAGAATAATAATGTAACATACCATTTCCTCAACTATTAGAAAACATTGATAATTTACAAAAATTTACATTTCTTTTCACTTTCATCTGAAACGAAATAGATATAATGACTACTCTATACAATCAATTGAAAAAGAGTTTAACGACTATAATAGAATTAATTGCTTCTATCTAAGTGAGAAGTAAATAACTGAATTAACTACTTGAGGGAAAGAAAATAATTGAATTAATTGCTTAAGGAAAAGGAAATTACTGCATAAAAGGAAAGAACATAAAAGTAAAAATACCCGCCATAGGAAGGTGGAAATCATGTAGTACTAAAAGTATTTGTCCAAGCCTTGGCATTTTGGTGAAGAGGAGAAGCAACATTGTCAAGGGCTTAACCTCCCCACTGTAGACCCATGGTATCCCCACACAATCTCTACTGAGAAAGGCCCTTCCTACCTGGGAATAGGCACATGACACCCTGTCCTGTTACTGAGCATCCTGGTGTTAGAGTGTTGGCTAGGTCTTGGATAACTACCTCTGACCTATTTGCCATCAGCTGGCAACCTAACTTCTAGTGATCATAACAAGAAGCATGCCACTAAACCTATCTTGGCCAACGATTTACATGGACACTATGTGCCCGATCACCCACCACTTGACTTGATGACAAGAACTACACCATTTGGTCACCATGATTTCCTTTTCTTAACTTGCAGGTATAACTCACTAATCCTTGGCATAACCTACACTCTTCATCTCAACCTTGCTGGTCTTCTTGGATGAAATCCTGGTGTGGTTGCTTATGGCATTGATCATTTTTATTTCATCACAATTTGAAATTCTTTCTGCTCAATTTGCACTTATGACAGTCATTCATAGGTAAAACTTTATCAATTGCTGCACTCTATAAGGTGCCTTTCTTATCTCAAGAGCATACAAGATAAATGCCCCTATATAACTTGACATAGGATTTAAAATCCTTCAACATCAAGTTCTGTAAAACAAAGCATAACATTGCAGAGGTAGCATAGCATACAGGCTACTCATAATAGTGTTACCAATCAACATATAATGAATTGACAGTCAATACACAAGAGTCTTTATGCAATAGCATTTTCAATTATACATATAATGAAATGGCTGATCAATATACAAGCTCCTTAAGCCATACTCTAACTATAATTTATAGGAAAACTCCATCAATATTCAGCTAGATCATAACGCTTGTCATGTAAGAGTCTCAAATGAGAAATGTGGAAGAAAGTACGACTTGGAAGAAATTTAGTCCTTGCCTATTGGAGAGCTAAGCCTTGTGCTGTGACTCCTTATTTGGATTGAAATCAATTATCAGTGGCTTATGACAATTACCGAGATTGCAGTATATGCACTTCCAGAAATATGAATCACAGCTCTGTATCTATCAACGGGTTATTAAAACAAATGCTTATACACAACACTAAAAGAAGCGATAACTTGGTGCAAGTAGTCTCATTGGAAAAAAAAAAATGCAACTATTCACACTGGAATGATATGCAAGAAATCTCAATGCTATGATCGATGGTAAAAGCAAAGTGAGAACAACTGGAGAATAAATTGGGAGCGACTCGCAGATGAAAGAAGATGAGTTTTCTCGAAATGCGTTTAATGCTTATGATAAGCTTGCATGCTTTGTTACGAGCAAGAAGAAAGCTGCTACCAAAAATATGTTACGTTCAAGAACCATACAATGAGGTTGATAAAAATGATGGCTCCAGAATAAAATAGGCTATTGATAGTATTGGCCGATGGCACAAATATAATTATAAAATTACCAAAGTTTGGAATTTTAAATCATTGACATAAATTGGAAATAATAGCTCTTCTAATGTCTCAATATAGGGATACCATGGCACCCACCCATACTTGCATATGTAAGCACATGTATACGTATGCACATGTAATATTCCAAATATACATATATTATGACTAAGATATATATGTTCAACTTATTCATGGCATTGCATGGCTTCTTGGGACCTCCAGGTTCTAGGGTTTCTGAGGTTTGACGTTTTCCTTTTGGTTGACTACAACAACCATAATGGGGAATGCATGACGCTTAAACAATGTATGGTAAGACTAGGGTTCATTTTTCAAATGGTGAATCCTCAAAAGGATGGAAGATTGTGACTGGGTGTTATGGTGGGTGCTTATGATGTAGGGTTTGGTGGAAGTCAAAGGTGGCCTCAATGAGGCTGCAAGAGTGTCCAATAACTACTCACGCATGATGGAGAGAGGGATGCATCGGTAGTGCGACCGTGTTAAGGGGTTGATGAAAGGCCCGCGACATGTTGGGAACTGGCAGCCAACGTTGGGTGCGAAGGGCAGATTTTGGCGACTTCCCCATTCCAATTAGGGTTAGAGCATGTTTCAACTGAGAAATGGCGTGAATAAGGGCTTGTCGCCCCATCCCAAAGGGGAGAATATGCATTTGAACAATCGAGTTATGGCTTTAAACCCTTCAACCAAAATGGTGACAGTGAGAATTATCGAGGAGAGTGAGATTGCTCATAATCTCTTAGGTTTCTTCTAATTTGGGTGTTACTGGGTGTGTTCGTTGCTTTTGGCCTAGTCTTCAAGTGTTGCATTCTTGGATCTCAGAATGTTGGGAACCCATTCTTGATGGTGATGTTTAGATTTACCCGACTGTAAAGTGGTTCTTTATTGTGGCGTTTGAAAATGTTCAGGACAAGAATAGGGTTTAATGTGACCATTTTTGGTGTTGGGATGATAGGTTTTCTTTGATGCTGAAACCATGGCACTTGGATTTGTGTCCAACTTCAAAAACATTTGACAAAGTTCCAATATGGGTATGTCCTCTGAATCTGCCTTTACATCTTTGGTTTGATTATATGTTGGAGGCTATTGGTAATGCTTTGGGGGGGGTTTTTGATGGTGATGAGGGTTCTTCAAATCTATTAAATTCTACTTTTGCACGTATTTTGGTTGAAATGAATTTAGGTGGGGACTAGCAGAAATTTCAATTAAATAAGCAAAGGGTTGCTGGATTCAAATGGTAGATCATGAAGGGGTTCCCTTCAGATGTAGAAGGTGTTTTCAAACTAGTCATGTTGTTGCATACCATATTCAAGGGGAAGCTTCAAAGCCCTCAACATAGTGGAAGGGTATTTCGAATCAACATTATACAATGGAGAGAAAATTGAGAAACATCAAACTTTGTCTCAAGTTGTGGTAGATACTTGTGTTCCAATGGAGGCCCCTGTAAAGAATCTTCCTATGAATGAGAAGGAGGATGTTTCTAGGGACATTGGGCAAGGGATCCCTTTGAAGGTGGATACTCTAGATGGAAGGGAGAAGTTTAGATCGATAGATCAGGTGGGACACGATGGGGCAAATATAAGATGAACCTTTGAGGGGTGGGGAGGAGTCATGGGTGGAAGAGTGTGAGAATGACCTTGGTGAGAATGAGGTGTTGAGACAAGTTGGGGCTGCTAGAATGGAAGAGGGATGGTAGGTGGTTAAAAGAAAGAAGGTTAGGTTTGCAAGGAAACTTGATATGGTCCTTAGGTCTCACAAAAAATGAGGGGGTTAGCTGGGTTCTTTCATTGTTTTTTGGTTGCTTGTTTCTTTGTTGTGTTATTGGGTTGATTTTTGGGATGGTGGAACTTGTGTTTCCACCCTTTCTTCCAGGAAAGTTTCCCCCTGGCTACTTAAATAAATAAATCTTATTACTGACCCAAAAAAAAGATTATATACGTTCATAAGAATCACAAGGAATGTACTCGTGTGTACGTGTACAGGCATGTGTAGGTACCATGGTATCGTTATATTAAAACATGCCTTGCTCTAACAAGAGCTCTGAGATCATCTATAAACATAAAGGTAATAATTTTTTCTAGTAGCTTATTTCATTATTTATTGTGTTGACCAATGTTCATGGTGATCACTTGGTATCGTGACCAAGATGGCTTAGAACCCATAACTGTCAACCCATAGGTGGAGTGTTGTCCCTTACCCAATTCCTTCTCTAGCAATGCTTCCACCCTCTTGGACGTGCTCTTGCAAAAGAGAATATCCCAAAATAATAACATGTTCCTCAATATAAATCAAGTTACTATAACAAATTATCATTTTTATAAAACATCATAACAACTACCATTTCACCTTCCATGAATTTTAAATTAGTAACCATCTTTTCCATAATTTGAAGATAACAAATGATCATAATAATATCATAATGATTAACTAATGTGTCATCTTCACATTAAATTATAATGAATAATCAAATTTCCATTTCACATGAATATATAGTTTGACTAATTTTACCAGTCAACTGACTTCACATGAAATCTCAACGGTTATAAGAACATTTTAAATTGGTTAAAATTTGGGATATAACATACCCTCGCCCTTGTGATTCATTGTCCTCGATGAATTTTCAACACACAAATATTTTTTTTATCAACAACATATTTATCATTCTATCAGTTTTGAATCAAAATTATTTGTAGATCAAGTTTTTTGGAAAAAGATGTGGAAGTTTCTGGAAGATTTCATCATATTCTTGCCAAGTAGCATTCTATTCAGTATACTAGTCCCACTAGACCTTGTACTGGGTAATACCTCAATTCCGCAAGCGAAGCTTACGCGCCTCGAGTATTTTGAGTGGCTCTTTTTCCACCACCAATGGATCTCGCACCTGCAAGGGATTCCAGTCAATAACATGTTCACGGTTGGTTACATATTTCTTGAGATAAGAGACGTGAAATACATTATACATTTTGGCAAGGGTTGGAGGTAGGGCAATTAAGTAGGCTATAGGGTTTACAACTTCCAACACCTCAAAGGTTCCCACATATTTTGAGGGTAATTTGGCATTCCTACCAAACTTGATAGTACTTTTCTAGGGTTTAACTTTCAAGAGGACTTTTTCTCCCATTGAGAATCTCTAGGAATCCTCTTACCATCTGCATAGCTTTTTTGTTGGCCATTTGCCTCCTTCAACCTCTGACAGATTTGAACTACCTGTTCCTCCATCTCTAGAAGCATCTTGGGCTTGATGATGATTCGGTCCTCAATTTTGTTCCAGCTTATTGGGGTTCTACAATTGTACCCGTACATGGGCTCAAAAGGTGTCATCTTAATGGTACATTGGTATGAGTTGTTATAGGCAAGATCGACCAAGGGGAGACACATCTCCCATTAATACTATCGATCCATGCAATATACTCTTAAGAGGTCTTCTAGAACTCGATTTACCCTTTCCTTCTAACCAACAGTCTCTAGATGGTAGGCTGAACTGATGTTTAGCTTTGTTCCTAAAGTTGAGAATAAAGGTTGCTATAATCTGGATGCCATCCTAGCATCTTTGTTAGATATGATCTTTTCTGGAACTCCGTGAAGTTGGAAAATCTCTCACAAACTTGTGAGCTATTTCTTGTGCACCATCTGTTAAATTATCGGGGATAAAATGTGCTACCTTGGTTAGTTGATCCACAACTACCAAGATGGTATTATGCCTATTTCGTGTCATGGTTAACCCTTGAATGAAATACATAGTAATTATCTGCAATTTCACTTCGGGGGCTTCATTTGGATGTAACAATGTGACTAGGTATTAGTGCTCTACCTTAATCCTTTGGAACTTGAGGCATCCTGCCACATATTCAGTTGTTTCCTTCTTCATGCCCTTCAAAAAGTACATAGGTTTCATATCAGCCAGCATCTTGGTTATCCCACGGTGTCTTGACTAAGGGGTGACATGAGTTCCCCCCAAAATCATCTTCCGAATCTTTGAATCCTTAGGTATATACATTCTATCTTTGTATCTTAAGAGTGCATCTCTTTCCAGTTGGTATCCTTCATACCTGAGATCTTGAGAATCCTTATGGAGTGCTTAACGAACCTCATTATAAAACTCATCTCTTGGAAGACATTGCAGTACTTATTCCCTGGGCCCAATATTTATTGCTACCATGGTTGAAATATGTCTTCGCTGGCTTAAGGCATTGACCACTTTATTCTCTTTACCCTTGATGTAATTGATGTCAAAATCATAATCTGCTTAGCATTCTACCCACCTCCGACGAGCATTAGGGTTGGGTTGGGTGAATAGGTACTTCAGTCCATGATGATCTGATATGAGTTTAAATGGTTTCCAAATTAGATAATGTCTCCACATCAGTAGAGAATGGACAATGGCTGCTAGCTCCAAATTGTGGAGTGCATAATTTTGTTCATACTTTTTCAGCTTCCTAGATTCCATAAGCAATGACCTAGTCTTCTTGCATTAGGAAAACTCCCAATCCTTCTCCCGATGCATTTGTTATGATTACAAAATGACCCTTAGGATTTGGTATCGTAAGTATTGGTGTAGAGATCAACTTATCCTTTAAATATTCAAAGGCTGCTTGACATTTTTCAGACTAGATAAACTTCTTCCCTTTCCTTTGCAAGGTTGTGATGAGGTGTGCTATCTTGGAGAAATCCTTGACAAATTTCATGTAAAAACCTGCTAAACCCATGAAGCTTCTGACTTCTGACACATTCCTAGGTATCAACCATTCTTTGATTGCCTTGATTTTGGCGGGGTCTGTTGCTGTTCCTTTGGCTGATATAATATGCCCTAGATATTGGATTTCCTTTTGATAAAAAGAACACTTAGATATCTTTCCATACAACTTATGTTCACGTAATCTTTGCAACACTATCTCAAGATGTTTTTGGTGCTCTTACTCAAGAATATCATCTATAAAAACTAACACAAATTTGTCTATACAATCCTAGAAAATGTTATTCATGAGATTCATAAAAGCTCTAGGGGTGTTTGTTAGTCCGAAGGGTAAATTGTGAACTCATAGTGCCCACAGAGGCTTTTGAAGGCGGTTTTGTGAATATCCTCTTTCTTAATCCGAAGCTAATGGTAACCTGATCTTAGGTCAATTTTGGAAAATACCGCTGCTCCCCTTATTTGCTCGAATAGATTATAAGTGGATATCTATCTTTGATGGTGACCTTGTTAAGCATTCTATAATCTATGCATAGTCTTATAGTTCCATCCTTTTTCTTGACAAGTAACACTGGGGCTCCCCAAGGCAAAACACTTAGTCAGATGAGTTTCTTGTCTCACAAATCATGTAACTGCACCTGTAATTCCATTAATTTGGTAGTGGTCATTTAGTATGGCGCTCTTGATATGAGCTCTACCCCAGGCATCAAATCTATGGTGAAATTAAATATCCTAGAAGGGGGTAGGCCAAGAAGTTCCTTTGGAAATACGTGCGGAAAATTCTTAAGATATGGATAGTTTTCTTCATAGGATTGTTTTTGCCCTTCTCTAATCTCCCCATCCTCGAAAATGTAATCATCCTAATAGTTGGTCCCCAAGGGTTCCCTCGGGTCTTCTATCTTTACCACAAAGATTTCACACCCTTTTCCCCTGCATCTCTTAAGTTGCATGGCTAAGATTTGACGAGGTTTTACTTCATGCATTATTCCTTGAATACTCACAGGGTTTCCTTGGTCATCTAGGCATTCTACTATCTTTGGAAGACAATCTACCCTTCCTTTGTGCTCACTGAGCTGATTTATCCCCCTGTTGATATCGTAGGACCCTAGAGGTGCTACGTACAAATTAACCTCAATGAGAAATTTGGGAAGTCTACTTGTGCCTCAAACATACATTGATCCACCCGAGCTTTTGATTGATTTGCATGTTCAACACTCCAGGGTTTGACCATAAATCTTGTTCTTTTGAGAAATCTATTTAATAATTTTGGGGAGATGAAACATTCGATGGCTCCACTATCAATTAAAATAGAAATGGGGTTTCTATAAATCTTACCAAGGGTTTCTATAGGTTCCAACTATTGCTCTGCCTGTTGGTTATCCAAGCCTACTTGCATCTTCCGTTGGAAGACATCTTGCTGAGGAGGTAAAGAAGGTCAAGGTTGCTGGTTGGAGATGCCCTTATTGGGATGTTGATTGGCATAGTGGTCTCTGCCACATGTGAAACAACCCTTGGGTGGCCCTTTCCCCTCACTTCCTACCATTGTTGGAGTTACATTTAAACTCTTTATTTTTATTCCCCTTGTATCCAATTTTGTCGGGCTTAAAGGTTTTAAAACTCTTTCTGTGGTCCCTGAGTCAGAACTATTGGTACTCCAATTTATCTTCCTTTTGTTATCCCGGATGGAATCATCCCTTTTAACTTTTTGTTCCTGTTAGATGACCCTCTCAAGAGCCTCCTCCATGGTTCATGGGGTGAGAGCATAAACTGCTTGCCCGATCTTGTTGTTTAACCCCATGACAAATTTGTTGTGATGTGGAGCCTAATCAGACTCCGAGGTTAATTTTTCTCACTTTATTCGATGCGGTTTCCCCCTAGATTATTATTACAGGGGTTTAAGGTAGTGCCCCGAAGACAGGGTCAAGGGGTAGTGCTACCAAATTGACTATTGCAAAGGCACCAATTGTTATATTTGCTATTGGACAACTTATTCTAGCCCTAATTTTGTAAGCGGCAAAAAGCTTGTATAAAATGGCTTAGGGTTAGGGATTTCATAATGTATGATGATATTTTAGCCGTTTGCAATGGTATTGAGCTATAAGGGATTGCGGATTGTAATCATTGGATAATAATAATATTGGACTTGTTGTTGGTGGATGTAGCCCAGGGATTGGGTGAACCACGTTAAATCCTTGTGTCTTGTGTTCTCTTCTGTGCGATTTATTATTTTCTAATATTGGATATATTTGCATGTAATTGTTATTTCTGTCTATGGCTAATCTTAACAAAATTTTCTATCAATTAGGTTCCTATCTTGCTGATATGGAGGAACATACTTTAGGAGACGAGTGAACTTCTCCTAGTACCTGTGTACTGTCACATCTCCCTGTTTAAGATTCTGGAAGTCCAACAACTTCCAGTCATAAAAGGTTTGGGGTAGCCATCTGTTCTTGAAAATGGAGACAAACCTGTCCTAGGTGACACTGGTACTCTTAGGATTTAGTTCTATCTTGGTGTTTCCCCACCATGTGTCTACCTCTCCTAAGAGGTGATAAATTCCTCAAATTGCTTTGGAGGTTTCAAAGAAATTTCTGATCTCAAAGTATTGTTCCATCTCAGTTACCAAGCCTCAACGGCTTCACTGGATTGAAATATGAAAAATCTAGGGGTTTTTATCTTTTTAATGTCAGTTGATAGATCATTGACTATTTCCTGCTTCTTTTTCTTTTGAGACTGTATTTTAGGAGGTCCGGTTTCATGTGCACTATGAGTAGATACCTCCTGCTCAGTTCTAGGAGGGGGAGAGGAGTCGGTATCCTCTTGACCTTGCCGAAGTTGAATCGCTAGGGAATTCATTCTTTTCTCCATGTTTTCCATCCAAGTTTAAGTTTCCTGCAAGACTTGGACCAACAAGTTGGTGGGGTTTGGAGGAGCATAATTCCGGGGAACAAAAGTTTGTGGAATGGAGTTTTGAGAAATTGTCTCATTGGACATCTCATTCTCTACATTGCTTCCATTGTTTGCCATGATTTTTGTTTGCCTGGAATATACAATTGGTTCTTTTATCAATATTATGTTTCCATACATATGCTCTAGGAAGAGAGAGAAGATACAATTATTTGCTCAAAATAAATTAAATGCAAATGCCATTTGTTCTCATTATCATTAAAAAAATAGAATTATTTCTCTTGTTGCAACTACAACCAATCATATTTACAAAATTTCCTCTTTAGAGGATACAACAAAACATCTTAACATATATTTGAGGAAATTGGACATCCTATTCATGGGCATTCTCTCCGTTTCCATCCTTGGGCGTACTCTGCATTTTACAAGGCTTATGATAGATCATAAGTGGATTTGTTTGCTTGGCATTCCATGCCTCAATGAGTTTGCTTCTCAAAATTGCTTTCTTGGTAGGATTCCATTTGATTGTCTCCTTCCTAATCCAGAGTAAAGCATGAGCTAAAGTTTCATCATCCTTGGGTATGGAGTAGAGAGAATAGTCATACTTTGGCATGTTCTTAATCAGGTAAAAGAGTATGGGGTGGAATTTCATCATCCTTGGGTATGAAGTAGAGAGAATCATCGTACTTTGGCATGTTCTTAATCAGGTAAAAGAATACGGGGTGGCAAGGTTTCTTTCAAGGAGTAACTCAAGTGTACATCGTTTTTCATTTAACACTTTATTTTTCAGTTTTCTAGCTAGGATGGTGATGCGCCCAAGGTTTAGTGCTGAACCCAGTGCTCTGATACCATATGTAACATACCATTTTCTTAACTATTAGAAAACATTGATAGTCTACAACAATTTACATTTCTTTTCACTTTGATCTAAAACAAAATAGATATAACGAGTACTCTACACAATCCATTGAAAAAGAGTTTAATGACTATAACAAAATTAATTGCTTCTATCTAAGTGGAAGTAAATAATTGAATTAACTACTTGAGGGAAATGAAATAACTGAATTAATTGCTTAAGGAAAAAGAAATTACTGCAGAAACATAAAGAACATAAAAGTAAAAATACCCTCTATAGGAAGGTGGAAGTCATGTAGTACTGAATGTATTTGTCCAAGCCCTGGCATTCTAGTGAAGAGGAGAACCATTTTCAGGGGCTTAACCTCCCAACCACAAACCCTTAGTATCCCCACACGATTTCTACCAAGAAAGGTCCTCCCTACTCGGTAATAGGTACAGGACACCTTGCCCTGCCACTGAACATCCTGGTGTTAGAGTATCGGTTAGGCAGTTGGCTAGGTCCTGGATGCCTACCTCTGACCTATCTGCCATTAGCTAGCAACCTAACCTCTAGTGGTTACAACAACAAGCATGACACTAAACATACCCTGGCCAAGGATTTACATGGACACTATGTGCTTGATTACCCACCGCTCGACAACAAGAGTTACACCATTTGATCACCATGAACTAATTAGCTAAGATAGTTTTGCTTAAACTGGTTATTTATTTATTTGTCACTGATTTCCTTTTCTTAACTTACAGGTATAACCCGCTAATCCTTGGCATAACCCTCACTATTCATCTTGACCTTGCTGGTCTTCCTGGATGAAATTCTGGTGTGGTTGCTTATAGCATTGATCATATTTATTTCATCACAATTTGAAACTCTTTTTGCCCGATCTGGGCTTTATGACAGTTATTCATAAGTAAATCTTTATCAATTGTTGCACTCTATAAAGGTGCCTGCCTTATCTTAAGAGCATACAAGATAAATGGCCTTGTATAGGTCAACACATGATTTAAAATTCTTCAACATCAAGTTCTGAAAAACAAAGCATAATATTGCAGAGGTAGTGTAGCATACATGCTATTCGTAATAGTGTTACCAATTAACATATAATGAATTCGTAATAGTGTTACCAATTAAGATATAATGAATTTACAATCAATATATAAGCTCTTTTTGCATTAGTATTTTAAATCATACATATAATGGAACGATTGATCAATATACAAGCTCCTCAAGCCATACTCTAGCTATAATTTCTAGGAAAACTCCATCAATATTCAGCCAGATTACAAAGCTTGTCATGTAAGAATCTCAAATGAGAAATGTGGAAGAAAGTACGACTTGGAATAAAATTTACTCTTTGCCTACCTGGAGAGCTGAGCCTCCTACTGCGACTCCTTATTGGGATTGAAAACCAATTAACAAGGCTCACAGAAATCACCAAGATTGCAGTATATGCACTTCCAGAAATATGAATCACGACTCTGTATCTATCAGCCACTTATGAAAACAAATGCCTATACACAACACTAAAAGCAGCGATAGCTTGGTGCAAGTAATCTCACTGGAAAATAAAATATGCAAGTATTTGCATTGGAATGATGTGCAAGAAATCTCAATGCTATGGTCAATGGTAAAAGCAGAGTGAGAACAACTGAAAAATAAATTGGGAGTGGCTTGCAGATGAAAGAAGAAGACTCTCTCGATGGTAAAAGCAGAGTGAGAACAGCTGAAGAATAAATTGGTAGTGGCTTGCAGATGAAAGGAGAGTCTGCTCGAAATGAGTTCAACGCTTATGATAAGCTTGCATGCTCGGTTACAAGCAAGAAGAAAGGTGGTACCAAAAATATGTTATGTTCAAGAACCATCCAATGAGGCTGATAAAAATAATGGCTCCAAAATAAAATAGGCCGCTGAAAGCATTGGCTGATGGCACAAATATAATTATAAAATTGCCAAAGTTTGGAATTTTAAATCATGGAAATAAATTGGAAATAAGAGCTCTTCTAATGTTTTAATTTAGGGGTATCATAGGACTCGCCCATACTTGTATATGTAAGCACATGTACATGTATGCACACATAATATTCCAAATATACATATATTATGAATAAGATATATACGTTCATAAGAATCACAAGGAATATACACGTGTGCGTGTATATGTACGTATGTGTACATGCATCTGTAAGTACCATGGTATGGTTATATTAAACCATGCCTTGCCCTGATAGGAGCTCTAAGATCATCTATAAACATAAAGGTAATAATTTGTTCTAGTCTCTTATTTCATTATTTATTTAATGTGTTGACCGATTGTTCATGGCGATCACTTGGTATGACCTTGCTTGCCTAGCCTAGCTTCCCTAAACAAGATGGCTTAAAATCCATACCTATCAACCAATAGGCGGAGTGGTGTCCCTTACCCAGTTGCTTCTCTTGCAATGCTCCCCCCCCCCCCCCTTGACGTGCTCCTGCAAAAGAGAATTTCTGAAGATAATAACATGTTCCTCAATATAAATCAAGCTATTGTTGACAAATAATCATTTTTTATAAAACATCATAATGACTAACTACAATTTCAGCTTCCATGAATTTTTAATGAGTAACCAACTTTTCCATAATTTGAAGATAACAAATGATCATAATAATATCATAACGATTAACTAACATGTCATCTTCACATGAAATTATAATGAATAACCATATTTCCTTTTCACATGAATATATAGTTTAACTAATTTTACCAGTCAACTGACTTCACATGAAATCTCAACGGCTATAAGAGCATTTTAAGTTTGGGCAAAATTTGGGATGTAGCAAATAATATCATCATACACAACATAATTGATGATAATTTAAAATCATTTGTATTCATTACCCTCAGTCATATATTACACTCCTTATATCGTTTTTACACAATGTACCTTATCTAATTCACCATTCTATATTATATTCTCCTCTTTTCTCATATATTTTTCTTCTTCATACATCATTCTACTAGTGAATAGATCTCCCATCCTACTTATATTTATAATTGGGACATGGCCCCGACATGGTATCCATAAGATAAGATAATAATAATAATGTCCAACAAAAGACCACAAGGGTGTATGGGACTGAGCATACAAACAATAGTCTGATTTTTCAAATTTGTTGTTGTTTTCCTATTCGTTCCCTCTTCATAATATCTACTTGTCCTCAAGTGAAGCTTTTGGTGGAAGTGTATAATTGTTGATGTTTTGAAGGGAGTTGAAGTTGTCAACCCGCTGCTTTTTGATTGCCTGAAGTTGATTGATGTGTACTCGCCACTGTGAATAGTCTTTAGAAAATTGTGAGCCTCATGAAGTATTCTAGTAATGTGTGCTAAATGGGAGCTAACAATGATGCAAGAAAAGGGGTGAATAACTAGGGCCAAAGGCTCACCCAGCTATCCAAAGCACCTTGCAAGAGTTAGCACGGCGGAAGCAAACAAAAGAATTCACTTGGCAATCAAAGGAACTCGATAGCAACTAAGAATGATTCGGCATCCAAAGAGTTCATTCGGCAACCATAGGAACTTGACAATCAAAGGAGTGACTCAACATCAACTGAACGCTCGGCATCCACTAAAAACTCGACACCAATAGATAGAAAGAACAAAGTGCAAGATTACAAGGAAACCCAGGATGCCCCTGCATCAGACAGCCAGGGTTGGAGAAAATGATTCTCCTGAATCATGCAAGTGTCACAACCTGAGCTGAATCCAACTCAGATTGAGTAATCCATATAGCATCTTCAATTGGTCTATTCTTCTACTTCACCAAATACTCATAGTAATCTTTTCCTCTTGTACTCTTGCCAACTCTCTGATCCAATATCGGTTCAACTTCTTCAAACTACTTCTTAGGATAACATCAGGTACAACCACCTCATCATCTGACTCGTGATACTTGTATAAATCAGCAACATTTAATATATGAGATATATCCATGTCATCAGGTAACTCCACTTCATATGCATTACCACTGTCAAACTTCTTCAAGATCTTACAAGGTCCAAATTTTTTCATCTTCAGCTTACTGTATGTTCCAACTGGGAATCTTCCTTTCTTCAAATAAACCATCACTTCATCACCAACTTGAAAATCATGGTGTTTTCTAGACTGATTAGCATTCTCCTTATACCTCTAATTACTTTGTTCCAACCTCAACTTCACTTCCTTTTGCAAAGACTCCATAAAATCAGCAAACTCTTCTCCTATAACACTTCTCTTTTCCTCACCACCGACATCTCTCAAATCTGATATACCTCTAGGGTGCATTCCAGCAACAATCTCAAAAGGTGTTTTCCCTGTACTCCTGTTCACAGAATTGTTAAATGCAAATTCAGTTTGTGCCAATACCATCTCCCAATTACTTGGCTTGTTCCCAACTAAACATCTCAACAAATTATCCAAGTTTCTATTCACAACCTTTGTCTGACCATCTGTTTGTGGATGGAATGTAGAACTAAACTTCAATTCAGTACCCATCTTCTTCCACAAAGTCTTCCAAAATTAGTCAACAAACTTACTGTCTCTATCAAAAATAATACTTTTTGGTAATCCATGCAATCTCACAATCTCTTTAAAGAAAAGTTCAGCAACATGCTCAACATCTGATGTCTTCTTACGTGGTATGAAATGAGCCATCTTAGAAAATCTATCCACTACAACAAATATGGAATCATACCCCTTCACTGTCTTAGGTAATCCAAGAAAAAAATCCATACTGATGTCAGTCCAAGGTTTCTCAGGAACAGTAATAGGTGTATATAAACCGGTATTTTGACTCACCCCTTTTGCAACACGACAAACTCCACAACTCTTTACAAATTTCTGAACATCCTTATACATTTGTGGCCAATAATACTTTTCTTTCAGGAAACTCATTGTCTTATCAATTCCAAAATGTCCAGCTAATCCATCACTATGCTTTTCTTTAATTAGATTCAACCTCATAGAATTTCTAGGAATACACAACTGAATACCTTCGAACAACATACCTTCTTGAATGAAATATTCATCATACTTATGTTGATCTGTCAGATTTGGTGCTCTGGACTCTCTCCACGCCTCAGAGAAATCAAGATCAAGATCATACAACTCTTTCATTTCATCAAAACCAAGAACTTCAACCTTCATTTCTGTCAGCAAGGAAAGTCTCCTATTCAATGCATCAACACCTCTGTTAGTAACTCCACTCTTATGCTTAATGACAAATGTAAAACTCTACAAATACTCAACCCACTTCATATGTCTTTGATTCAATTTATGTTGACTTCCCAAGTATTGTAAAGCTTTATGATTAGTATACAACACAAACTCCATAGGAATCAAATAATGTCTCCACTTCTTCAATGCTTGAACAATGGTATAAAATTCTTGATCATACACAGAATACTTCCTTTTAACATCATTCAACTTTTCACTAAAGAAAGCAATAGGCTTACCTTCTTGATTTAATATAGCTCCTATTGCATTACCACTTGCATCACATTCAACTTGAAATACTTTGTTAAAATCAGGTAAAGCTAATACAGGTAATTCAACAACCTTTTATTTCAAAGTCGCAAAACTCTTATCAGCTCCGTGTGTCCACTTGAATTTCTTTTTATCTCCCCTTATTGTTTCAGTTATAGCATTACAAACAACACTGAAATTCTTTATAAAATTTCTATAAAAATTAGCCAAACCATGAAATGATCTTACCTCACCCGCATTCTCAGGTATAGGCCATTCCAAAATTGCTTTAACCTTCTCAGGATCCATCTTCAATCCATTAGCTGAAATTACAAATCTCAAATACGCAATCTCATCTTGCATAAAAGAACACTTTTTTCCAGAGTAATCAGCAATTTTTCCTTTTTCAACCTTTGCAATACTTGTTTAATATGCTCAAGATGTTCTTCCTTAGTCTTACTAAATATCATAATATCATCCAAATAAACAATCACAAACTTACCCAAAAATCTTTTCAGACCTGCAGTCATCAACCTCATGAAAGTACTAGGTGCATTAATCAAACCAAAAGGCATAACCAACCATTCAAACAAACCATCTTTTGTCTCAAAAGCAATCTTCCATTCATCACCTTCTCTAATTCTAATTTGATGATAGCCACTCTTCAAATCAATCTTGGTAGAATAATTTGCTCCACTCAAACATTCCATTATGTCATCCATCCTCGGCATAGGAAACCTCTATTTCACTATTATCTTGTTAATGGCTTTGGAATCAATACACATTCTTCATTCTCCATTCTTTTTAGGTGCTAATACAACAGGTACAACACATGGACTCAAGCTTTCTCTGATCAAACCTTTCTGCAACAACTCATGCACTTTTCTGTTAAGCTCTTCATTCTCTGTAGGTGTCAATCTATATGGTGCTTTGTTTGGCAAACTAGCTCCTGGGATCAGATCCATACAATGACTTTTACTTCTTACTGGAGGTAAACCATCAGGAATATCATCAACAATAATTTCTTTATACTCATTCAACAATTCAGCAATTTCTTCTGGTACTCGGCTTCCATTAGGTTCTGCTGTCACTCGGTCACCATTGACTGGTACTCAGTTAACACTGTTTGTTGGCACACAACTCGGTCCTCTAGGAATTATAGCAAAACAAACTTGGTTCCTTTTCATTTCCTTTTCAAATTGTTTTCCATTCATCATGCAAACTTTCACAGTAGTACAATTCACCACATCTGGAGTTTCAATCAAAGGCAACAATATTTGCTTCTTCTCATTTACCCAAAGAGTACATTGATTTAATCTTCCATCATGTATAGCATATCTATCATATTACCAAGGTCTACCCAGCAAAATATGACAACAATCCATAGGCATAATATCACACAGAACTTTATCAAAGTAATGTCCAATTTTGAATTTCACAATGCATTGCTTACTTACCAATATCTTATGCTCATCTTTGATCCATGAAACGTGATAAGGTTTGGGATGTTTTAGCCTCTACAATTGCAACTTGGTAACCAGCTCTTCTGATGCCAGATCTGTAGAACTTCCACTGTTAATGATCACTTTGCAGCATTTTCTTGCCATCTTACATCTTGTCTTGAAAAGACTTCTCCTTAAAACAGGTTTCTCATCACTTCCCTTATTACATAAGGTTCTTCTCACCATTAGATTTTCTCTAGCCTTAGGTCCACTTGGTGAACTCTCATCATCTCCTTGAATCACAACATTTTTGTTACCTTGCCTACTTTCAGAGGATCTACGTTCAAAAGATCTATGTCCCTCTTTACCACATCTAAAACAATTACCATGAAATCCACCTCTAAAATAGAAATTACCTCTTCCTCGGTAAGAATTAGTGCCTCTCGATAAGAATTACCACTTTTCCATTAGGTCTTGCCTTTGTCACCATTCTTCCATTCAGATTTTCTTTTATTTTGTGTAGAACTGTTAGATCTGCCACTTTCTCCACAAGATCTACCTCTGCCTCTCTGGAATCTACCACCTCTACCTCTTTGTCTTTGTTCATGCTTCTTTGTCAAGATCTCCTCAGCTTTCAAGGCATATTGATATGCTTCTTCTACACTTTCCAACTTCACAAAACTTATTTCATCTTGTATTTTAGATCTCAATCCATTAATGTACCTTGCAATTTTCTCAACATCATCATCCACATGTCTAGATCTGATGTCCACTCTATAGAATTCCTCGGTATATCCTTTCACAGTCATGTCCTTTTGTTTTAAATTTTGCATCTTTCTCAACAAGTTAACTTGGTAATCAGTAGGAAGGAATTTGTTCTTTACCTTGTTCACCATCTTTGGCTAAGTTCTGATTTTCTCCTTTCCTCTCCTTTGTCTATCAGTTTGCAAGTGCTCCCACCATAGTGATGCATGACCTTTCAACCTAGTGACTGCAATCTTCACCTTTCTATCATCAAGAGCATTTTCATACTCAAAGAGCTTCTCTATATCAGAGATCCAATCCAACACAGTATTGGTATCCAATTTTCCATCATAAGGAACAACTTCTATAGCAGGCTTTGAATTTGCTCTAGACAACACTTGCAACAATCTTTATGCATCTTGATCTTCTTCAGGTTTTGGATTATGGTTTGGGGCTGCTGTTTCATCATCACTTACATCATCAAGATGTGCTCCTCTACTCTGGGCTGTCTCCACAACATCTAATCTGGCTGCAGTTTGTCTCAATTGATCCAATATAGCATCATTGGCATTTCTTCTACCACGAACCATCTTTACAAATTAGGTTCCTGCAAGATCGAAACCCTTTGCAAGTTATAGGTCAAATCCACAAGTCTGCAACCCTATAACCAAATTTGAATCAGGGTTTGACACAATCCAATCTCCACAAGGATGAACCTCAAGCTTTGATACCAACTGACACAGGCAAAGGGGTGAATAATTATGGCCAAAGGCTCACCCAGATGTCCAGAACACCCTGCAAGAGTTAGCACAGCGGAAGCAAACACAAGGAATAGCAACCAAAGGAAGAATAAGAAAGAAACACATTTATTGATTCATCAAAATATCTTCATACATGCCCAGCTGTAAGGCCTTTTGGGTTACGACCAATTACAAATAGACTCAAATCCAGATAACCAACTTCACATTCGCATCTTCTACTCGATCCTCCCCGTTCTAACTACTGCTCCCTAAACTCAAACCTATACCTTTTTAAATACTTGCCAAAACAACTTACAGAAGATTCTAGAACATAGAAAGCCATAAGTCGGCCCATAACAAAGATTAACCGAAATTAAATACAAGCAGAGTCGGCCCAAACTGGAGCCAGACACAAATAACTCGGCAAATGAAGACCACGCAGAAACTGGTACTGGACACCCACACTAGCTCGGCAGCCAAAGGAATCACTCGGCAACAACTAGGCATCTCCAACGCTTGGCAACCAAAGAAAATCACTCGGTAACCAAAGGCACTCGGCAACCAAAGGATTCACTTGGCATCCAAAGGAATTCACTTGGCAACCAAAGGAACTCGGCAACAACTAAGAATGACTTGGCATCCAAAGAGTTCATTCGGCAACAACAGGAACTCATCAATCAAAAGAGTGACTCGCCATCAACTGAACGCTCAACATCCACTAAGAACTTGGCACCAACAGACAAAAAGAACAAAGTGTAGGATTACAAGGAAACCCAAGATGCTCCTACATCAAACAAACCTTTCAATTTCCAATTTTTTTTTGGGACTTATCTCTTTGCTCTTAGACGTTTGGGTATAGATCATCAAGATTTCTAGTTGCCGCTTTCCTGTCCATTCATATCCTTTAGGGCATCATAGTTTTGCAACATATGGAGGATCTACAGTTTTTTATTGTCCATGTGCACCTCTACAGGGTCCACAATGGTTGGCTATTGCAAATAGTATTGGTATAGTTGATTAATGTCTCCCTTTATTTTCTTTGTTGTTGTAATGTTCCCATTTTTTGTAGGACTACGTAGTTGATGGAGTTAGCTCATCATAGCAACCCTCGTGAGCTGATAGGGTGTTTTGGGGGTCCCAGCTGTGGACTTACTATTTTTGGTAGTGCAGTGGGTGGCTTCGATAGTTGGTCGTGACCTGCAGTAAACATGGTTATTAATTTTATGAGCTCTTATTTATTTATTTTTTATTAAGTTGCATTATTATAGTAATGTTTATATTATTATAATAATGACTTTAAGAGATATTTCTAAAAAGCGTGTTGGAAAGTTTCTTGGAAAACTTCCACAATTTCTGAAGTAGATTTTTTTACGAAACTTTGGCGAACGAAAGGTTATAAAAGAGAGCTCATTTCATTGAGAAAAGCATGCTTGAATATATATTTGCTTTTTGTGCCTTTGTGGCTTTTTCCTGATTTCTGACTTTTCTCGTTTGAGAAGTTCTTGGCAATTGCGCTGAAGTATACAATTGACCAACATTCTCCTACTGTATCCCGATAGCTAAGGAGAATAATTTTGAATTTATATATTTTGCTCATATTATCTGGCTAAGGGTTTGAAGAATTTCTGAGATCTTCTTTGACGATTGTGCTGAGGTAAACAATTGTCGAAATCTCCTGCTGTAATTACTGTGGTTAAGCAGGTTGTTATCTTGAAGAGAATTGACTGTCACTGAGTTAAGTTACATAGCATTTGGAGTGAATTCGTTTGGTCATAGTATTGGCTGCGGTTTGAAATTCTGGAAGCACGTGTGGCATTTAAGTTTGGTCTGGACACCACGTGGCATCGTAATTGGGAGGAGGCATTAGCTGCAGCTATTATGGCATTGTGTTTTCCACCCAGCAAATAACCTGAGCCCCCTGCGAATTTTCTGATTGACATCTGATGTCAATCTCCATGCTTGTCGTTAGCACATGGAGCTGTTTCAAGCTGTTCTAGCTTAGACGTTGGAGGATTGGGGTGAGCTGAAGCTGGAGGCAGCAGACGTTATATGTTGCAGCTGCAATTAACATACATTCTGGATGTCCCTTCCATCTGCCAGCTCTTATGTTTTTGATACAGCAAACAGGTTCCATTGTCAATGTAAATATTGGTATTACGGATTATGTAATTGGTCTGAATATTGTCTATCTTTCCAATAAAATCCATAGTAATTTTCTAGTTGTTTAGACATAGCGTTTCCTTGCATCCTGCATATGTTATGGAAAAATTATTTAAAAATGAATATATCTTAAAAATCACAAGACAAACTTGTTCATTGGCACATTCAGTTCTGCTGAGTACATAGGGTCTTTACAGTTGTTCACATGTGGGCTTCTAGGGTGGAGCGAGCTTTAGCACGCTGTTTCCTGTCCTCCATCTTTTTGTCTTTTGGAACCTTGTCTACACCTCCTATTTGAGCTTGTCTTTTTGTAAGGTTTGATCTTGTAGTAATTCATTCACCAATGCCTTCAATTGCATCAGAGCTGGTTGAGAATGGTCCCCTTTTAGGTAGGGGTGGTTGCTCTATATCTCCTTTAGTGCTTCCTCTCTCCACTTGGAAGTTTATACGCGTTGCTTTAGAAACTCATCCAGGTCTGTTTGGTGAAATATATCTCCTAGTTGAAACTTTTGCAAGGGAGACATGCTCCCTATGCCTACTGGGTTTCCTGTTTCTTGTAGCTGTAGCGAAGATGACTGGTTTTATTTGTTGTTGTTGAGCAAGATTGTTTTAGAAATCCTGCATTGTATTTGTTGTTGAAGTAGATATTGCATCAGTTTGGGGAGGTGGAGGAGGTTGGTTTACAACAATTTATTAATATTTTGCTTCTTTTTTGCAGAATTGATTGCATGCATTTGTAGTTGCCTTAGTTATCTCCAGTTTCACTACTTGTATGACTTTCAGTTTGTCCAGCTTTAGTTTGTCTAGCCTCTTGCTTTGTCTCGGAGTTATGTAGTTTTTAATTCTATAACCTTCTGCTTTTGTGGCGGCGTAGGGGTTGGTACTACTTTTAGATTGCCAAGTCTTTTAGATTTTCATCTTATTGAGCTCCCCCTTTTCTCTGTAGAGTGAGGGTTGTAGCTATGGTGTCTGGTAATCTCTTCATGACGTCCTCCAATGTAAATTTTGTTAGCTAGTATGAATCAGACTAGTGCTCTCTTTGTGATCTGCTCATTGGATGGAGGCATCATGAGGTACTTCTCTAGTGCCTTTACAAGAACCCTTTACTTTTATAAGGCATTGTACAGTCAGTTTTCGTCAAATGGGGAAGTCTCTTTGATATTGATGTGATCTCTAGTGTGATAGCTTCCTCTTGTGTGATTTCACTATCTTCCTTTGAATTTATTTTCTACCTTTCTTTATTCTTGTTACTTCTTCCTTGGTCTCTTCTTTTCCATACTCATCTAGAGTAGGGCTTCTATCATGTCTTGTTCTGTTGACCCCTATTTCTCCAGTGTTGTGAGTAGTGTTTTTTTGATAAGTGGGAGATATTTTTCACAAGTCATATTATGATATCGCTATTAGGAGTCGACTATGTAGTTTTCAGGTCAAACTTGTGGAACCATGTTTCCATGAGTAGTGGTTCGCATGAATCCATCTCTCATGAGAACGAATGGTCCACTTAGCACTCATTGCATTTAGGGAATGCTCACAGAGGTGAAGCATTGGATCCCAATACTATTCCAACCCAAGCACGCTTAAGTGTGGAGCTTTATCTAAGGTTATGTCCACTTAGCTTGCTACCGTATTTGCATAACATTTTTAAGCTTTCCTTCCTACCTCCAATTGTTTATCTGTCATTAAATGGTAAGGATCTTGCCACAATTTCTTTGTGGTCGGATATGATCATTCCTCCATTCAACTGTTATGCTCATTGATATTTTATGCTTTCCCTAATTATTTATTTAAATTTTAATATAGTATGATTATTGTGTGTGCATTGCCACAAATTGTATGTTTGGAGGTTACAAGATTCAATAATATGGATCTAAGATAATTTTATGACTTCATGTTAGATTATTAGTTCCTATTGCAGGCAGGATACTATAGCATTCATGTGAATGTTCATTTGTTTTTTCTTCTAACCAATCAAATAAATGAATTTTTACAAATACCTGTACATCTATAATGTTTCTAGTTTTCACTTTTTAAATTAATTTTTAAAGATTTTTTTATTTCTCTTTCTATTGGTTAATACCATGAACAGTCATGATAGAACAGTTCAAATGTTGACTTTAAAATATTTTTTCCTCAACTTTAAATTTCCATGTTTCCTTTGGTAAAATGTGACTCATTGATTAGTGGTTGCATTTAATGCATATTTATTTTGGATGGATGGTTGCATTAAATGTGAGAAAAAAATCTATGGTCCTTATCTTTTTTCCTTCTATAATATTCTGGAACATACATAATCTACAAATTATCCTTACCAGCCTTCTTCCACCCGAATCAATGACTCTTATATTCCAACTCGCAAAGAAGCTTCAAGACCCTTTCGACATTTGGATGGAGCGGCAATTTGACCACCAAACAGTAGCACCTCCTGTCTATATTGTCTACGATATATTTATGGGGTGGGCTGTCAACACTCCCAAAAAATTCAACATTAACAGTTTTCTGTTCAACATCTGTGGAGCCTTCGCAACGAGTCTGCTGCATTCCCTTTCGTGTTCAATACTTGACAACACCTTGGAGAAAGACGAGCAGGATGAGAGCCTCATGGTGAGCTTCAATATGCCGCGCACCGTCAGATTGGGTAAAAATGAGGTATCCCCTGATTTCTTCAACACAAAGCCCCTTAAGGGTTTTGTTCATCAGTGTTACCGAGATATTGGCGAAGGATTGGGAATGCTGATCAATACTTTCCATGAGGTCAAGCCTCTATATGTCCAGCACTTGAAAACTTTGACCGCTATACTAGTTTGGGCAATAGGCCTGTAAATCCCCAATTTTTATCTAGAGGAACGGGAAATATTATGACACGAGGGAAAATGGTGGATGTCAATGAAGAAGAGTTGGTTTCCTGGCTGGATTCACGTAGCCTGCGCTCTGTAATTTAAGTTTCATTTGGAAGCTTTATTTCCTTGTCAGAAGAGCAAACACATGCCTTGGCCAGAGGTATGGAAGCCAGTGAAGAACCATTTGTATGAAATATTAAAGTACCCCGAAAGAAGGAACCAACGTCTTCAAGTTCAGATTCAATAACTGATCAAATTAGCACATTTCTGCCAGGGGGCTTTGTGGAGTGAACAGAAGGGAGAGGGTTAATCATACGCGGTTGGGCGCCCCAACTGGTAATTCTTTCTCATCCCTTGTTGGGTGCCTTCATAAGCCACTGCAGATGGAATTCTGTGCTGGAGAGTGTTTCCCTTGGTGTTCCAATCCTTGCATGGCCCACGTCTGGAGATCAGCACTTCAATTCTAAGGTTTTTGCTGAGTTGGGCATTGGAATCCAATTTTGCCAGAATAAAGGTGAGATTCTGAAAGAGGAAAATATAAAGAAGGCTGTTACAATGGCTCTGCTTGGAGACAAATGAGAAGAGATGAGAGAGAGCGCTGAAAAATTGAAGTTGATGGCTTCAGATGCTGTCAAGCTGGAAGGATCTTCTACCACAGATTTGAGAGCTTTGGTGAGTGAGATGCACAAGTTGAATGCCAGATCAGCAAAAGAAAAGGAGGAGAGGGAATCTGACTCTTGATTAGAAATCTCAAGTATAACTCTTATCACTTTGATAAATAATGCTTCTCTACCATAGTCTGGTTTCAGTTTTCTGTTCCGTTGTCTCTAATGTGTTTAGCCTAAATTTTATGCAGCACTATTAATGAGTCCCTGGACCTGCCTTGCAGAGACCCTACCTTTTGCTATGTACTATCTATTACCCTTGCAAATTTAACTTTGGGAAGCTAAATATAAAATGAATGGTTTATGAGATTTTGTGGTTTTCTGAGGATAGATAATTGTGGAAGCAGTAGAGTGTTTCTATGTAAATCAGTTAGATAAAATCTTTAGGAAATGACATGAAACAGCAGCAATATGTTTGGAGGTTTCATGCATGCATCAGAAATCTTTAGTAAATGGCATAATATGCTTATAAATGCTATCTGTCAAACAACTGCATGACGATTTGATTCCTCAGCATGACATGGATTGTGAGTTTTTTTAAACATGGGTTTCTCTATTAATATAGGGGATTTTGTTGGATCTGCTTTTCTCTTGAAAGATGAGGATTTATGTTTTGGATACACAAGTGTGGACTGTGGAGCTTTCAATTGACAATGTTTTTTTCCACATAAGGGTCTTGGACATTATTTCTTATTTGTTGTTCCTCTTGTTTCTTTGAAATAGTGCATCTGCTTAGGGTTCGGGATTTTGTTGGATCTGCTTTTCTCTTGAAAGATGAGGATTTATGTTTTGGATACACAAGTGTGGAGCTTTCCATTGACAACGTTTTTTCCGCATAAGGGTCTTGGACATTATTTCTTATTTGTGGTTCCTCTTGTTTCTTTGAAATAGTGTATCTGCTTAGGGTTCTCTCCTTGGAATGTGATGGATGCATCTCCGGCCTTTCTTAAGTTTCTGGTATTGGGATTACGAGTGTTAGGGTATGTTTGTCACTAAAATTCAGTATGCTATGAATGCTTTTTAAGTGCTCTATGCATTTTAAAAAAAATGGTGTGACATGCAAGTATTTGGCTCGAGTAGAATTCAGAATAAATGTTTGATGAACTTGGGTGATCATGGAAAGTTCATGATCCCATGTGGTTGTGTTGTAAGGCAGAGACATGAGCAGTTCTCTGGAAGCTGTCTGAAAGTGTCAAATACGTTCCTCCTCTGTTTTCACTTTGAGAGAGCAATTACATCTACAAATACCTCCCAAATTAGAGCTCACAAATTCTATATTTGTTGGATTCAATGAAGTGCGCCAAATCCAGACCTCTTTCCTAGTGTCCAAATCCAACCATCTCAGAGTTTTGTTGGTCTACTTTTTTATTTAAAAATTAAAATGGTAATGTGTATTACAAACAAAATATTACAAATTATTTTCTAATTCGTTCAAACATTATTGCATTTGGCAGGAACTAGACGAAATGCGTCCTTGTTTAAACTAGTTTCATCATGTCATGCTGTATATTTATACTAGATAAAATTTTAAAGCTTAATATAGATTCCTTGTGAACCTCTTCTTAGAATATAGTTGATTTATGAGTTTTTATACTAACTTTGCTCATAATGTTTTTCTTTCAGGTTCCAAAGTTTGTGCTTGTATCATCACTTGGAGTGACACGCCCATGGTTTCTAGTGTCCATTCTTCTCAATGCATTTATGGGTCGAGTACTTGTATGGAAATTGAAGGTAGAATTCTCACCCAGCTATCTTACAGTTTTGACAGTTTGATTTCCTTGTTAAATTAAAAGAACCAGTCAATCAAATGCTTGCAAATAAAGATTTTCAATATCAAAGTTTTCCCAATATACAAAAACCACTCACATTGATCTTTATTATGTATTTTCTGAACTAAATCCAAACATTAATTGATAAAATGATGTAGGAATGCACAGATTAGGTGTGTTTTGAGTTTGATGCAAGTATGCACAAATTTCAGTGCCTAGCCTTTTTTGTGTTTGTGAGATACACAATTGAGCTGTCATGGATGTACAATTGTAAACTGCTAGAAATTAGAAAAAGGGACCATAAAATGATGGTCACAAAATATTTTCCATGGACAATTCTAATCAAATTTGGATACATAATAGATATAATAAAATATTAAGTTTAAGTCATCACTTGCACATAATTATATAAAGGTATTGATTGTCTTCTATTTTTCTCCCTCAGATTGTCGAACGTTTTTTGAATTTCTTATTGAGAGCTTTTTGTGTATCAGGTTTTAAAGTGGGCAGCTATACATTGAAACTTCTCGACATCTTGTACTCATAATGTTCTCAACTTTCCAATTCAACTTGAAATCTTTCAATATTTTTTTAACATATTTTGATGGTTTTGTCCTCTTAATTGTTTTCCATTTTTTCTGACTTACACAACATGGTGAAAATTTGTACTTAACTGTGTAATTTTATTTTCCTTTTAAATAATTTCAATATTTAATATTCTCTTCGGAAACCTGCTTGTGAGGCTAACCTTTTAGCTATAAGCTTTTTATTTCTTAATTGTTTTCTAAGTCTTCTACCCACAAGCTTTGATACTTTTTGCATTTTTGCCCTTACCACGGTGAGTGGATTTTACACCAACTTAATTAGCAGAAATATTATATCTGTTAATAATAATAATTTGTTTTTTCAATTATATTTTAGCAATCACTTGAGAAACATTCATTGTTGCAAATTTGGTTTTTTAATTAGATTTTAGCAATCACTGGAGAAATATTCATTGTTGCAAATTGATTTCTCTGAAATAAATAGACATGATAATCTATGTTACATGGAATTCATGTGATAGATATGGCAGGGGACAAGAGGCCATATTTTTTGTGATGGTAAGCAACACCAAAAAGAAAATGTTAAGATTGTAGAAGTGTTGGTGGATGTTTTGTCACTAGAATATCAAATGTGCATTTGACTCAATGAACACTAGAATTTCAAGGAACGTTCACTACAGATAGATGGGGCAGAGTACATTGGCCCATCTTTGAATTTTAGAGGTACAACTCCCTCATGGAAGATATACAAGGAATGAATATCAAATGCTTTTAACCAGAAAGCGAAGTTGTATGATCGTGCATGTAAAATAAATAGACTAAACTACCAATCAAGTGGAAAATTAATAAAATGAAACACAGTTTTACTTATATGAAACAACATTAAAGCACGAACAGGAGAGAGTAACCTTATAGCTCACATAATTGTTATTCA
Organism: Cupressus sempervirens; assembly: GCA_028749045.1. Lineage (NCBI taxonomy): Eukaryota > Viridiplantae > Streptophyta > Pinopsida > Cupressales > Cupressaceae > Cupressus > Cupressus sempervirens. The sequence goes on from CM053791.1 coordinate 70,686,323, forward strand.
AAGATAACACATTGCTCATATTTGAACAATATCTTCTATTAGTAATCCATAAAATACATAGAAAATAGAGGCCCAGAGAGTGACAACACAAATCACTATTATATTCATATGCAAAACAAAAGATCAGTCTTTCCATTGCAGATATAAAACCAAAAAAGTGTCATTCCTTCAGAATTTCTTTCTTTCTATCTTGCCCCCCACCCACCTCTTTCATTTACAAAATTCCCATATATATATATCTATTATCACACGACAATTACAAAAAGGAACTGTAGGTGTTTTGTTGTCAAGAAAAGTAACGGTTAGATTCCATTTGTAGCAGTCTCCATGTATTCTTCGTTTCCTACTTCTCTGCCTTTGTCTAGGTTTACATGGAACAAATTGAGGAGGTCCATCATGAAGTCTGGGGTTCTATCGTCCTCTACATCTTCTAGGACAAAATTGAACTCTGCATGATCTCTTTCTCGTTCCACCTCATAAATGTCACTCTGGTAATGGGTGACGGTGGTCCTCATGTCCCAAGCAATGGTTTACAAGCTGGAGAGAACATCGTATTGCTCTTCTATCTCAGTCTTCCAAAGGTCTGGTTGAAGCATAAGCTGAGGGTCATCATGGTTGTAGTCTTTTGGCAATGGAATTCCTATCTTAACATGAGAGGGATTTTGAGTTGATGGAATTGCGAGATTATTGTTTGAAGAATAAGGTGGCCGAAGATTACATTAATAACATACACAATTAAATCATTAATGCAATTAATACATGGGAAATTAAGTTTTCGCACAACGCCACCTCATGAAAAGACTTAATTACTATTTTCAAAAAACATGCTTCCCTTAAAGATTGCCTTTGGATCCCCTCATTTAATGTGAAGCAAGTCCATAATGCCCTTTTCTTGGGGAGCTCGCCGGTGGCAGGTGCTTACTTCTCAAAGTATCAAAGCATGGATTGGAATTTACCAACTTAGGGTAATGAGCGACTGGGTAACATAGTCGCTGGGTCGCAGAAGAATCAAAGCAAGGTCATAGCTTGTAAAGTTATCACAAGTGCTATTCGGGAACACCACATGTTTTAAAAAGGAGTGGTTGGGTGACTTTGATGGGTGAGAAGTTTTGAAAAATAAAGGGTGCAAGAAACATGGCTAACATTGGGACGAGGATTGAAAGGACAAAGAGAACCAGGGAAGGAAAAAGACTAATGCTTTATTGATTGGGCAAAAGATTCAAAGCGGGGAAAGACGATTGAAAGAGAAAGGCAACAACACATGCAAAAATAGGCGAAAGGAAAATTAAGCAAACGTGACTATACAATATTTACAAAGCAAGGGAAAGGAGCGGCCTTTAAGCGAATCTGTTTACTGGCTGTGAGAAGAATGACCCTTTTCTCCATAGGGCTCCATGTGTTTGAAAATTGGTCTCGCTAGGAATTAACTTGGCATCCTCCATTCTAACCCGTTTAAACCAACGCTCAGAGAGTGTTCTTGAATGCTGACCCTTGTCTTCCCAAACTAGGAAATGACGTGTAGGCATGTTGAAGTGATTAACCTCTGAAATGGTGACATTATTTTCCTTGACTAAAACGGGAGTTTGAACTATCATAGGTATGTCCGGGTTGTTGAAGACATCCTGACAATCTGCAGGATGTCTGATTCCTTGTGCTTCAATTAGTTTCTCCACCTTCGAATTGTGTGCGCTACATTGATCAACCATGGGTCGAAGTGCTCATGCAGACACTCATTAGCTTTACCACCCTCCAAATAAGGGTATTCCTAAGAAAGGCTCTATCCATAATCACCGTGAAGCCATTTTTGTGGCCCTTCTCTTTTGGTCTATTTAGACATCTTTTCTAGCATTTATGTAAACACATTGAGATAAAGTTCTACTCTATTGCATTTTAGGATCTTGCACATCTTTGTAGTTTGTTGTACTCGTACTACATTATAAAGTGCTTTGGGGGGTTTCATGTTGGCCATATTCACCATCTTCTTTTGTCAAGTGTTCCTTCTATGACATTAGCCTCATGATGGGTTAATGACGCATGCCATTATAGGTGTTTGTACTTCTTTTGCACTCTCGATGTTCCTAGTTCTTTTTTTTGCAGGAGATATTGCATTCAGTTTCAATGTTCATGTCTTACCTCTCAGCATTATGAGGGGGTTATGTTGGTTCTATTGCTTCCTTGGTTCGATAGAGTGAGCTATGTATTCAGTATTTGTTTCTATGTACTAGGCAGATGTAATGGTTGGGTACCTATGCATTTCTGTGAGATGGATTATTTACCATATAGACACTCTTCTTGTCGTTCCTACTTTGGATGCACCTTCCATGTTCGATTGATTAGCTCTTCAGGATTTGGTGTTTTATGCCATTTGTATCTTTGAGTTCATTTGTTTGCCTTTGTTTGCCTCCTGATTCGATGCAGACTACAATCTTCTCTACCTGGTCAGGTTATATTTCAGTGGAGGTTCTTCAGATCAGCAGTTACTTTTGATAGAGCTTTGCAATTTCTACATGCTTCAGTGGCATTCTTCATGACTATCTTTTGTTCCTCTCTTTTGGGACATTCCCTAGTTTGGAGGCTTCTTCAGTCCTTTAGTAGTTATTTTCAGTGTTATTTCCATCTCTTTTTGGAGTAGGGTTTTTTCCCATGTGGTTTCCTCTATTTCTCCTCTTTTCAGAAATTTGGTTGTGTTTGGGTACCTCATCAAGCCTTGTTGTCGATACCCAAATCTACTTTCAGTAGTAGTTTCTAGGTTTTTAGTTACTCCCTAAGTTTATCTTGGGGGGGGGGGGGTGTTAGAGTAATAATGTTTTTTCTTATTAATTAAATCATACTGATTTAATTATTAAGTCACTTATTATCTCTAGTTTACTTAAGCTAGACTTTAGGTATATAATAATTAATTCTTTTATTAATTATTATCATACAACCTAGGTTTTACCTTTTAGGGTTTTGATCTCCTTTTATAAGGATTGATCTCTTTGTAATTTATTCATTCACTTTTGACAATAGCAATTTCTCTTTTTTGCTCATAAAAAATGTCTCATTTGTGGATCTGAGAATTCCAACCTCTATAGCTTTTGCTTCTCTTTTTGTGACAGGGGTTTGCATATAGGTGATTCTTGGGAGCCATAGGGTTGATCTTTCATCAACCTCAACATATTCATATGCAAAACAAAAGATCATAGTGTTTCCATTGCAAAATAGTGCCTTTCCTTCAGAATTTCTTTCTTTCTATCTTCCCCTCTCTCTTTCATTTACAAAATTTCCATTTATATATATCATCACGCAGCGGTTACAAAAGGAAATTGTAGGCATTTAGTTTTCAAGAAAAGTAACGGTTAGATTCCATATGGAATGGTCTCCAATCTTCTTCGTTTCCTGCTCCATTGCCTTCTGCTGGGTTTACATGGTGCAAATTGAGGAAGTCCATCATGAAGTCTAGGGTCTATTATCAATTACTTCCTCTAGAATAAAACCGAACTCCACATGATCTCTTTCTCGTTCCAGCTATAACTAGGCAGTGGTAGTCCTCAACTCCCAAGCAACAATGTACAAGATGGAGAGAACATTGTATAGCTCTTCTTTCTCAGTCTCCCAAAGGTCTAGCTAAAGCACTATCTGATGGTCATCATGGTTATAGTCTTTTGGTATTGGAATTACCACCTTAGCATGAGAGGGATTTCGAGTTGATGGAATTTCAAGATGACTGTTTGAAGAATATGGTGGTTGAAGATTAAATTTATAATAGACCCAATTAACTCTTTAATGCAATTAACATATGGGAAATTAAGTTTTCGTACAACGCCACCTAATGAAAAGACTTAATTTTATTGTTTTCAAAAAGCATGCCTCCTTTAAAATTTGCCTTTGGATCACCTCATTTAATGCAAAGAAAAGCCATAATATTCTTTCCTCAGGGAGCTTGTTAGTGACAGGCGCTTTCTTGTCAAAGTTCCAAAGCATGGATCGAAAGTTACCAATTTAGGATATCAAGTGATTGGGCGACATAGTCGCCGGGTCGCAGAGATGCAAAAGACTCAAAGCAAGATCATGGTTTGTAGAGTTATCACAAGTGTTGACTGGGCGACACTACATGTTATAAAAAGAAGTGGTTGGGCGACTTCTATGGGTGAGAAGGAATGTCTTGAAATTAAGGGATGCAAGGAACACGACTAACAAGAAGTTTTGCATCACCAAACATCTGAAGTGTAAATAGTGCAACATTTTTGTGATGAAGAGGGAAGATGCTCTAAAGAATCAATCCAACTTTTTTCTCTTCAATTGAACAATCTTCTTTCATCGTTTATCACATAAACCATTTTAGAGGAGACTAAAATTAGAAATAAGAAAAAATAGTTAGAAGAAAGGAGAGGTTTAGGGTTCCAAAGGGTTATCTTCTTTCAAAGGAAAACATGTCACCAAAGTTCTCAAACTACAACTGTCGAGCTTTAGAAGAGCAAATAAATTGAGCCGAATCTATTGACAAAAAAGCTAATGAAAACATTTAGTCAATGAGGTAGAGGAGCCATTATAGAGGGAGCCCACCATTATATTCATACAACAATCAATTTGCCATAACTACTACATTATTGTTTTTGGTGATTCCTTAAGGATTGCTTTATAGGATCAAGTTCTCTTTTTACATATAATTTAATATTCATGCTAGATCATAAGCGTGGGATCATAAAATGGACTTGGGTGTGGAAAGTATTCTCTATAAATCGTATTTATACCTAACTCGGTAGAATCAAAGATATAGGAGATTAATGTATAATGCGACACTAAACAAGGTGACATAATAACTTACAAATAGAAGTTAAATAACATTCATGAAAAATTATGTAATAAACCAGCTGGATTATAACTTCAACAACTCCAATTCTCGCGTTAAATTAAGTTGTTTGATATTTTGTCAAACACTTAATAAGCAATCCAGTCACTGTAATGTTCTTGTCATAAAATAAATAATTAATCAAGCCATTGTTTATGGGCTGATTGATTTAGTATATGCTGGACCCATTTTTATTCATAGTTATACCGCTTGCGAGATGGCGGGACGGGGGGACAAATTTTCGAGATTGGGGGACAGAGGGGCCTTGATTTGGGGATGGGGGGGTGGCGAGGGGAGCAGGGGTGCATATATTATACATATGGTTCTTAAAATGCTAGTTATGAAATAATGTACTACAATTATACAATATAAGATATAAAGATGTAAAAACCTTAAACATTGAACATTGCAATGAAGTTTTGAAGTAGAACATCATAATTCATGATTAAATGACAAACTATGAACATTGAACATCAACAAATGAAAGTGTCAAATTATATAATTTTAAATTTATAATATATATCAGTCTTCAGATATAGAAATGCAACTGTGAATAAAAAATAAAATAGAAGGCTTTTGAACAAAGGAGGAAGGAATGGGCCCCACATCCCACTATAACAAAAATAGAACCAAAAAAAAATTAAAATAATGCCTTATTTTTATTATTTTTTAATGCCTCCCATCTTGTTGCCGCAGGAGACGTCCCGATGTCCCCCCTTGCATCCCCCCGCACCCATAGGGGACACGGAGACGTCTCGCTATCTCCGGCAGAGGTGGTGCTTTGAGTGGCACTGCCTAAATCGCTGAGACATCGTCCCCCCATCCCGGGTGCGTCTTTGTCTCTAGTGCGGCCCATTTTTGGGGGGGGGGACGCGTCCCCGTGTTGCACTATTTTTATTTAGTTGTTTTTGTAGGTATGGCCATCAGCTATCTTTGAAAACCTTCGGGAAGTTCTCTGAAGGGTATTTAAGCACAGTATGTAGGTAGTAGTTGGTATGCGATTTGGATTATTTTCTTTGTACTGTGAATTCCTGCTTGGAGTTCTCTATTGTCCATCGTTTCGGAAGTGAAAGATCTTCCCTACTTGGCTTTTCTAGTTTCGGTGGGAATCAACCCTCACCCTATTCTGTCTATTGTATTTCTTTGCTTCAGATCTGGCAAGTTTGGAACACCATTTAGTCTGGAATATATCTATATCTATTTGTGATTATCTCAATATACTTTGGTGTCTTTTTGTACAAATTCCTTATAGTTGTCGTTTCATTCTGGAGGACTTAGTGTTGTTGAATCTAAAGGACGACACCATATTGCACTCTGTCCTTTTCCCCTTATTGTACACATCACCCACATCATCGTATGACCTCCTCTTCCCCCTCACTGTATGACCTCTCCCCCCTCATCGTACGACCTTTTAACCCATAGCCATACGACCTCTTAGGGACAACTGTACAGTCTCTCTGCTCTTCCCACCGTACGACTTCCAACTACTATTGTACGACCTCTTCCATTTCGCATAGCCTGCTCCAACACTATTGTATGACCCCCCCCCCATTGTGCATTGCTACCATATTGCCTCCCCATTGCGCATTTGACGAATACTTGATAGGCTAGATCGTGTTGGAAGGGAAACAAAACATTACAGTGGTATCAAAGCCAAAGATCTTGCCAGCCTATGGATAGTGAATGAAAGTTTATAATCGGAAAAGAAGGAGATCCCACTCAATTGACAAAATGACAGATCAAGAACCCACTCCTGTGGAAGTCATGGCACTATTGAGGGATCTTTCAACGAATCAGGAACAAATCAATGAAACTTAGCGACTTATGGAAGAAACTCTCTAGAAAATGGTAGACAATAAGATATTTGGGAAACAAAATGGTCATAGTTCTGACATAGTTTTAGGAAAGATGAATCCTCATCTAACATGCTCTTGACCTTCCATGCCGACTTTTCCTACACGGACGGAGGTACCACATGGAGGAAGGCAACCAACCTTTGAGGAAATTCAAGAACAGTTGAAAGAAGATTGGAAGAATGCAAACTTGGAAGAGGACATATCCTACAAAGACTATGCACAATTGAGAATGCGATATTCCAGAGGTAGAAATCGAGGATATTTTAACGACGATCTTAGAAGAAAGTTGAGTAAAGTAAGTCTGTCACCATTTGACAGATCCAGATCCATATCAGCCCAAGCATGGGTAATGAAGGCCAACACTTATTTCTAGCTTAATCCAATGCTAGAAGAAGCAATTAAATTTGCAGTGCTCCACTTGGAGGAAGTGGTGCATGAATGGTGGCATCATGGCACCATTACGTTGGGGCATGACCAAGTAAATACTTATGCAGAATTCACTGAAAGATTGATAGATTGGTTTGATGGTAAAGATTTGAAACTTAATTCCAAAGAGTTGGCACAATTGAGGCAAACTGGAGCAGTCAACTAGTACATCACAAAATTTTAGAAACTCTCTATTTTGGTTATGGACATTTTTGAAAGGAGACGGATAGTGTTTTTCATGGACGGACTGACAAAACCAATGAGGGGTTGGGTAAAAGGTTTCAATCTTGCCACCCTTTCAGAGGTTATAAAAAAGGCATGAAGCATGGTATCATCATCAACATCATCCTTTCGGGGTTACACCCACTCCAAATCTCCAGTATTTCCAAGGGACAAAGATAACAAACCTCTGTCGAAGAAGCCTTCGTTGGACAAAGCTACTAGACAGGAGCTCCGAAGGAAGGAATTATGTTTCAATTGTAGGGGCCTGTCAGAACATGGACACAGATGCCTCGGTAAAGGGAAAATACACTAGATCAAAGTCCTATATGATGATTAGGAGGATCTACCCATAGAAGGCGATCACCCCCACGAGGACTCCAAAATGGTTAGTTTGAACCGTATGGAAAGGATCGCCACATTGGTACGGCATGGAGAACCATTGTCTTATCTGGGAGTCTGAGATGTACAGTATTTCGTGTACGGGGAACCCTTCAAAGATAGAGGGTCATTGTGATGCTTGATAGTGGAGCCACACTAAACTTTACAAACTCATCTTTGGTGAAAAGAAGAGGTCTACCTACTAAGATGCATGCCGGATTCCAAGTCAAGGTTGCCGGAGGAACACTTTTTCCCTTTACGCACCTTGTTCCGCAACGGAGTATCACCATGGCTAACCACTCTGTGACGAAGGATTTCTTTATAGTGGACTTAGATGATATGGAGGTTATTTTGGGCATACAGTGGATGGAGACACTTGATGAATACACAGAGTTTCAAGTGGATGGACTTCACTTTTGTTGTCGATGGGAAGAAGGTTGTTCTTTGTGATATGACCAGTGAGGGACCAAAGGAAGTTTTGACATAGTGAATGGAGGCTATTTTTCGACACAATAACATTGCATGGGCTGCACATTGTTTTGTTTCGACAGAACCAATAAAAGGACAACAAACACCCCACTGGGATGATGATCTTCAAAATATCTTGAGTACCCATGATAAAGTTTCTTATAAACATTCCTCTTGGCATACCCCCCATTGCGGTTTCAAGCATATCATTGAGTTGGAAGCTTGCACCAAACCAATTATCACCACGTCATATTGCCACCCCAAAAAATCCAAAGATGAGATCAAGAAGACATTTTAGGAGTTGCTCGAGAAAGGATGGATCCATCCTAGCTCTAGCCCTTTTGCATCATCAGTAGTATTGGTAAAAAAAAGGATGGGGTGATGCACATGTGTGTGGACTATCGTGCGCTAAATAAGAAGACAATATAGATACCCTATTCCCAGGACCAACAAATTATTGGATGAGCTGCATGGCGCGGTTTATTTTTCTAAAATAGATCTTTGTTACGAATACCATCAAATCTGCATGCAGGAAGATGTGGAGAATACGACTTTTCGTTGTCACTATGGGCATTATGAGTGCCTGGTCATGTCGTTTAGATTAACAAATGCACCAGCTACTTTTCACTCTTGCACGAATCACATCTTCAACAAACAATTGCATAAGTACTTGCTGGTATTTTTTGATGATATCCTTATTTACAACAAAACTTGGGAAGAACATCTGAGACATTTGATTGAAGTCCTAGGGATGATCATGAAGGCTCAGTCTTTGTTTGCCAAGCAATCCAAGTGTGAATTCGAGATGACAGAAATATTGTACCTAGGGCACGTTGCAAGTCCACCAGGAGAAGATTCAAGTTATCTTGAATTGCCCCCCCACCAAAATCGCTCTTTGAGTTGTGAGGGTTCTTGGAACTGTGTAGTTATTATTGTAGGTTTGTAAATGGTTTCTCTCAGCTCAGTGCACTATCAATAGATTTGACTAAGAAAGGTTCCTTCCAGTGGAATGAAAGAGCGCAACACACTTTTGATAAGTTCATAGAAGCAATGATCACTTGCCCGGTTCTCTCCTTACCTGATTTCACTCAAACATTCATTCTAGATTGTGACACATCTGGAGAAGGCATTGATGTAGTATTAATGCAAGATAGACACCCTATAGCCTATGAAAGTCAAAAGCTTACACGAGCGGAGCGTTTATATTCCATTTATGACAAAGAGATGTTGGCCATTGTGCATGCATTGACCAAGTTCCAACAGTATCTGTTAGGTGCCAAGTTTGTCGTCCTTACCGATCATTATAGTTTGAGATATTTTCTGAAGCAACGGGATTTGAACGAGAGGCAACAAAAATGGGTAAGATTTAGGTTTTTGATTTCGACATTGAAGATGTGAAGGGAAAGAACAATGTGGTTGTTGATGCCTTGTCAAGAAAACCTGCCATCTACTTACTGTCTTAGATTTCAGCTGATTGGAAAGCGCACTTATTGGTGGAATATTCCAAAAATACATTTGCATGTAAGCTAATGGATGACGACACTCAGGAGGACCGATATAAGGTGGTGGATGACGTCATTTACTACAAGGATCGAATATACTTAAGTGTGTAATGTCCCCACTGATAGGGTTAGTTAGGGACAAGTAATACCTACAAAATGAATGTTAGAATCACAATAATAATAAAACTAACTATATTATTCTATCCTCTAAGTTAACCCCAATCTTAAGGACGTCTCCAGATCGGGCTTCTTAGCTCATAGCTACCTCGCTGTCATCCCGGGAGTGCACCCCTTAAGATTCTTCTTAGATGGGCATCCTCTATCCAAGACCAATGACATGCATATGTTTGACAACATCAAAATATTCTGGCACATTGATTATCAGCCATGGCGGACAATGAAGATCTTACTATCTCCATGCTCCATGCTTCGATATTGAATCTCAGCCATGGCAAACAATGTAGATATTAATATCTCACATGCTCCATGCTTCGAGTTCACATTGATTCTCGGCCATGGTGAACAATGAAGATCTTAATATTTCACATGCTTCATGCTTTGAGTCTTATTAATGTCCATGGTGTTAATCCCATGAGCTAACACAATATTATCCACAAGTATGGTTCATAAATAAATTCATAAACATAATTAAACAAATATAATTCATAAACGTACCTTTCTTACCTTCTTCTTTTCCAAGAGTCGCACCCTTTCATAATACAAATCTTTTGAAAAGTCAAAACACTTCATAGTTATAATCCTTTCGAAAAGTCACAAACCTTCATAACTAAAATCCTTTGGAAAAGTCCTAATACTTTATAATTAAAATATTTTTGAAGAGTTACAATTGTTCATAATTATGACCCTTTCAAAGGTTCGCATCCTTTCAATATCATTGATACCTTTTCAGAAAGTCACTTCCTTATTTTCTTCATATTACTTTCCTCTTCCATTTTTTCTTTTGAATTCCTCTCCTCTTCTCTTCCTTTTTTCTACTCTTTAAAATAAACTGTCCCTTTTATATCTTAATTTCAAGGAGTCATGTCTATTTGTTAAACATCTCTTGAATTTTCATTAGATTTAGTGAATTTATATTTTTCTATGTTATTATTTATTTACTTACTTATATGTGTTTATTTTATTTATTATTAAATTCTATTTAGAAAGTTAACATATTTTCTACAATATTGTCTCTTGTATTTAATTTTCTTTCTTTCATTACTCATTGAAATTTTATTATTTTTTAATTATTTAAAATATCATAGTAAATATTATTTTATTAATAATATAGATTAAATAATTATTATTTCCTTGATTTATAGTTTAGTATTAGTTTTAATATAACTTTATTATTTATTTAATAACATTGTATTATCTATCTATTATTAAAATTTTATTTTAAAATGGGGATATGACATAGTGCTTGAATCCAAACTGAAGCAGAGAATCCTAAAGGAAATACATGCCTCACCCTTGGCCTGACACTCAAGTGTTCTCAAAGCCTATAGATAGCTCAGGGAGAGGTTTTCATGGACGGGATTTAAAAGAGATGTATTGTATTACGTATGGGAATGTGCAGTCTGTTAGCAAAACAAATCTGAACATACTTTACCAATTGGGTTACTGCAACCCTTGCTTATACCATAACAGAAGTGGAAAAGTATCTCTATGGACTTCATGACCTGACTTCCTAAGGCAAACGGGAAGGATTGTATCTTTGTGGTGGTTGGCAAACCGACAAGTATGCACACTTTTTCGCCATCTCCTTAGATTTCAAGGCCGCACAGGTATCTGACTTATTTTTCAAAGAAGTTTTTCGTCTGCACAGGTTACCCTGAAATATCATTAGTGACAAGGATGGTCAATTTCTCAGTAATTTCTAGACAAAATTGTTTCAGTTGGCACCCTTAGACGGACGAACAGACGAAGATTGTGAACAATTGGCTAGAAGGCTACCCTTAGAGCCACATTTCGGCACAACAATGGGCACGGGTCAAATGGATGCATTTGGGGGAATACTATTACAATACCGCTTATCACATGTCCATTGGGATGGCACCATTCAAAGCACTATGCGGGTATGAACCCCTTTTATTTAGCAACATGTTAGTGACAGCCGCACACCAAGGGCGAGGGGCTGGCTTCAGGAAGGGCAAGATATTCTGAGATTCTTGAAGGAGAACTTACAAAGAGTGCAGAATCAACAAAAAATCTACGTCGATAGACACTGGATCGAGAGAATTTTCAAAATGGGAGACTTGGTCTATCTCAGACTCCAACCATACAGGTAGTCCTCATTAAAAGAAAAAGGGAAAGAAAAATTAAAGCCACGTTTTTATGGTCCTTATCATGTAGCTCGCCGCATCAGCGAAGTTGCCTATGAACTAGAACATCCAAAAGGAAGCCGCATTAATAATGTCGTTCATATTTCTTGCCTCAAGAAAGCCGTGGGGTAGAACATCGTAGTAACCACAGATCTTCCACCGCTCAATGAAGAAGGGAAGCTTGTGTTAGAACCTGCCGAGATCATTGTACAAGAGAAGACTCTATGGAACCGTACCTTGAGGGAATACTTGGCATGCTGGAAACACTTGCCATTGGACGACACGACTTGGGAAGTTGAACACATTTTGCAGCATCCAACATTGTATTTCCTTGAGGATGAGCAAATTTTGGGACGGGAGGACTGTAATGTTCCCATCTTAAAATAAATAATTAATCAAACCATTGTTTATGGGCTGATTGATTTAGTATATATCGGACTCATTTTTATTTAATTGTTTTGTAGGTATGGCCGTCGGCTATCTTTGTAAACCCTCGGGAAGTTCCTTTGAAGGTATTTAAGCAGGTAGTTGTTGGTATGCGATTTGGATTATCTTCTTTGTATTGCAAATTCTTACTTGGAGTTCTCTGTTGTTCGCCATTTCGGAAGTGAAAGATATTCCCTACTTGGCTTTTACGTTTTCGGTGGGAATCAACCCTCACCCTATTCCATCTATTGTATTCTTTTGCTTTGGATCTGGCAAATTTGGAACAACATTTAGTCTGGAATATATCTATATCTATTTGTGATTATCTCATAGTAACGAGAATCGTGGCGATTCATGCGATTCGATTCAAGCCAAACGATTTTTTTGTGAATCGGCAAATCGAATCAGCGATAAAGGGTTTATGAAATAAGTTACTAAATTTCAAGGGTTTTTTAATTTGCCGATTCGTGGCCGTTTCGATTCCAATTCATGGCCGATTCATGATTCGATTTGGCCTTGCCGATTCTGATCTGATTCCAATTCTCGTTACTTTAGATTATCTCAATATACTTTGGTGTCTTTCTATGCAAATTCCTTGAAGTTGTCATTTCATTCCGAAGGACTTAGCGTTGGCGAATCTGAAGGACGATACTGTTCTGCACTCTATCCTTTTCCTCTTATCATGTGCATCACCCACATCACCGTACAACCTCCTCTTCCCCCTCATCGTATGACCTCCTCTCCCCCCTCATCGTATGACCTTTAAACCCACAACTATATGGCCTCTCAGAGACAATCCTACGATCTCTCTGCTCTTGCTACCAGATGGCTTCCAACTACTATCGTACGAACTCTTCCATTTTGCATAGCCTGCTCCAACACTACCATACGACCTCCCTTGAGCTCCAATACTACCGTATGACCTCCCCCATTGTGCACTGTTTGCTAGGAGACTACCGTACAACCTCCCCATTGTGCATCTGACGAATACTTGATATGCTAGATCGTGTTGGAAGGGAAACATAACATTACAGTCAGCACTGAAAATAGGATGTTCTAACTTTCTAACAAAAATAAGAATGCATGTATAAAAAACAACTTGTTCTTGAATTTGGACAGTTATATATGTTGTGTTCAATGCCTTGGAGTTTTTTAACGTTTGCATTAAAGAGTACTGATATGAAAAACTTTGAAATGAATTGAGTAATAATTTGGAAGCTTGAGATGAGCAACAACAATGTACTCAAATTTCTGATATTCGGCAATTTATTTATTATCAAACTTGTTGCTACAATAATCAGACTCACAATAAATGACAGAACCTGTTATTGATTAAATGCTCCAATCTGATGTTGATCGAGTGCTCCAAATCTTAACAGACTTAACACGGCTCCTCCTCAATCACTAACACGGCCTTTGGTATGGGATTGTGGCACAGCTGTCTGTGTATCACTGCTGCAATGATAAATGATCAATGCTCAGTCTCCAATGAATTGCATTTCAATCTTGAGAAAGGTTGCAGAAGTCTCTAATGCAAAGAACGCTGCCTCCCAGGTGGATCAACAACCTTAAATGCCCAAATTGTTCCTCTATATAGCAGACAATTTCCTTCACAAATTCAGTCAACTAAAACCTTCTTTTGTATGGGATTGTGGCACAATGCAACAATCACAGTCGCCTGTGTATCACTGCTGTGATGATAAATTCTCAATGCCTAGTCTCCAATGAATTGCGTTTCAACCTTGAGAAAGGTTGCAGAAGTCTCTAATGCCAAGAACGCTGCCTCCCAGGTGAATCAGCAGCCTTAAATGCCCAAATTGTGCCTCTATATAGCAGACAATTTCCTTAACAAATTCAGTCAACTAAAACCCTAATTTCCTTAACAAATTCAGTCAACTAAAACCCTCTCCTTAGGAACAGTTGCAAAAGCTAGGAGGAAAGACAAATCATATACCTCAGCACAATGGGCCAAGCAATCTCGGAATAATTCTTAGAATTGAATTTACAATAATTCAGCTGTAGATTCCAAACCCTTATACTTCAGCAATGACACAAAAATTTAGAACTTCAGAAGCGTCACAAAGGCAACAAAAGAAAGATAATATTCAATCGGATGCTTTTCTCATTAAATAGGTTCATATATATAATCTCCAAATGACACAAGTTTCCCAAATGAACTCCACTTAAATTTTATCAGCACAACATTAAAATATAATAAATGTCATAATATAATTTATTAATTGCTTTTGGCTCCCAAAAATGATCTATTTCACCATAGCATAATATTTTGACACACAAGGCCGCTGTTACTTGTGCCCACGATTTAAAACTTTTCAGCCTAGTTCAAATGAGCTATGTAACTGAGGTGACCAACATACAACACCAACAAAAATAGTAACTTCAACATATTTAGATAAATAATAATACTAATTTTGTCTTGCCAAAACAACTAAAGAAGCATCATAATCGAAATCTGACAACACCATAGTGATCCCGATGAAGAAAGACGATGAATGAACCTAACGGGGTGACTTACTATTAATAGACACTCCCTCCAAGATTCTTGGAGCCCAAACCAGAAGCTCGAAATAAAAATTAAGAGCATCACTCAACTCCTCTAACTCAACTGAGCTCATTGGAACCAACAATTTGACTTACTATAAATAGTAAGTCCCTCAAACGGAGCCAAATACACCATAGGTTGTTGGAAAGCCTATAACCCCACAACTGAGACCCTCAAATCTCACTGTCAGCTCATGAGGGCCGCGATGGTGAACTGACCAAGCCAACTGTAGGAGCTTGTTAAAAATGGGGACATTACAAGTTATACAAATTTTGCTCAACTTCTATAGATTGATATAACATTTATTGCCTTTGCACCATTCTGTGCATTATCGCTGAAAGGTGAGTCATGTGTTGATCTGTAATGTCCCCTTTTTAGCCAGTGTCAGAGGGCAAGTTCTTAGCCTATTATCGTGTCTCTTATAGGCTAATTATTGTGGATAGAGGAACTTTTGAAGTAGAGGCTTGGTTATGGGAGGGTCTTGTCTTCTCCACAGTTCAATATGTTCTAGTTTGGTCTTTGTTTGATTCAGATTGGACTTTTTTTGGGGTTAGTTTCATGTATTTACTATTGATGGTAAGTCTAGTGATGATTGAGAGGGACTCTTCTATTTTTGGAAAGTGCATTTGGTCATGTGGGGAAATAATAGGTGTGACTCCTGTTTTCAATGACATATTTAAAGTATAACTATTTTGAGAGTTATTATTGTTTTAGTGGCTGAATTATTATTAATTTCACTTAAGTTGAGGGTTGAGTCATCATTGGAAAGGACCATCTATTCAATTAATTCATGAAAGCCTATGGCAAGGAACTAATTAAAGTACTGGAGTAAATGAGTTATTATTTTATATTATTTCAAATTCAAAAGGTGCAACCAAAAAGAAAATGCATTATTGAAGTAAAAAGTGTCACAGAGAAGCTATTCGTTGGTGTGTGGATGAAGCAACTGGTTTTTCTATATATGCAGCCCTTTTGGATGGATTGTTCATTCTATTGCTTATGATATTTTGTGAATTTGGTGATATTGTGAAGGGCTGAGAGCCAAGGGTTTTCAGATATATCTAATGGAAACTGGATATTCTATCCAGAGAATGCACTTTGAACTAGTGAAACTATCCAGTGAGATTGTGCCTAGAGGTGGCATCATTCAGAGCCATCCATTTGTGCTTCAAATGGTGAAGAAAATCCAGAGTTTCATATCAATCTTAAATTGCAGAGCGCTGGGAATGTCTTTAATTGCAAATTGCTTCTTTTGGAGGCCGGTGTTTAGGAGTTTGCGAAGACGTCCTTCATTTGCAGGCAGTGGCAGTTTATTTAGTGTCGCATTCAATATTTCTGGGTAGTGCTTGTGTTTATGGGAGCAGCGATAATTCATATATTGTATGAAAACAGCTACAGGTTCCTTTCTACAAATTATAAATAGATTTCTTATGTTGTCATTGTAGATTGTTTTGATTAGTTTTGGAGGAATAAGAATGCACTTCAAGTGTTTGATTTAATGTCATAACTGAACTGCTCTTAATCAGTTGGTTAGATTGCATGCCAAGTGTTTATAAAATTGTCTACTGGCTGTAGATGCACATTTCACATGTAGAAATCATATGTATGCATTCGAATGGTAAAAAAAGATTGCAGTTGCATTTCAGTTCATCACGTGGACTTCCTAATAATCTTTTGCAAACATTCTAACTTCATTTGAGACCATTCTAAGCAAGCAAATGCAATCTGAAAATAAAATACAATTAGATAAGGCTTGCATGCATTGTGTTTGACGAAATGTCTAACATCCAAAATTGAAACAAATTCAGTGTTTGTCGGAGGTAGAACCAGCAGGGTTCTTACATTATCTAGCACTAGTACTTGACAAGCTCACATGGCAGTTCCAAGTGTAGACAATGTTACCTTGTGTGAGGAAGCCCAAGAATAGTAGCCCTGGACACCTTTGTTGAGTAATGGTTACATGATTATTGTTCCCAATTAAGAGCGGTAATTGTTCCCGTGATGGTCCCATCTTTAACGCTTACATATTATTAATTTGTTTACTTATTAATAATTAAATATGTCAGAACTCATGTTGATTGATTAATGATCGATTAAGATATTGTAGTGATATAATTTAGTATTATTAATCAATTAATTATTTGTATTGAACATCAAAGGAGGTGTTTTGGGAAAATTATTATGGTATAGATTAATACTATTGATTATTATTATTAAATTTGTTTAACATTCCTTTTGTTCATTAATTAGGGAATTATACGTTAAAATAATATGCATTGATTATATGATGATATAGGGTTATACTTATGACATCCTTTGAGCAAAATCTTGACACATTTTTTTCATCTGCAAGAGTCCAAAGATATCATTGATATATACTACAACAATCAATTGATAGCCATCTTTAACTTTGAAGTAGAGATTTCTGTTTTCTACACTTCCCTTGAATCCTTGGTTTTGCAAGTATTTATGCAATCTAGAATACCTAGCTCTGAGAACTTGTTTTAATCCATAGAGAGCTTTCTTGAGTGTGTGGGGGGCTGTATAGTGGTTTGCCCAAGTCAAATCATAGGTTGGGACTCAACCGTACAACAATGATGAATTAAAATAGGAATTTGAATGGGAATGCTTGAATTGAAATGATTATACCTCCAATTGATGATGACTGCTCTCAGGACAAGTTCTCCACATGTTTATTCAATAACATGATAAATCACCATGAAATCAAATTGAAGATGCCTTGATCTAGTTTGCTCCTCCTTGGTCAAGCTTGAGGAATTTGTGCAATAAATTGTTGCATCCAAGTGCTAAGGAACCTTACTTTTGCCTTCTCTAGATAGGAGTTTGTTGATCTGCAAAATGCAACAGATAGCTATTCATTGCACTCTGATAAAAACGAATCATAATTCTTGTTCACAACTCATCTACAATAAACTCATTTAACACTGTTTTCTTCATTCCATTGAACTAACTATCTTCAATACCTTTCTTTTGTGCAGCTTTCTACCTTCTCATATAAATGCACAGAAATTCCTAAAGAATTCCCCATACAGAATGCAATATTTGTTGTCATTCACCAGATTTGTTGCATTCATCGATGATTGTTGTATGGAAACTTGATTGCAGTTTCTTTAAATTATTGCTTTGCATTTTTTTGTAACCTTACATACCATGTCACCACATCTTCCTCAGGTTAGGATGCATCCTAGCAACAAAGCAAGAATGTTGGCTCTCTTTTAATGTAGTCTGGTGGAATCATTTCCTCTAATGCCAAGATCCAGGTACGGGTTTAGGTACTTGAGTAAAAAGTAGCAGCTAATTAATATAATCCATTTCAAAACAGCACAAAAATAACAGATGCAGTGATATCATACTGTATTCATTCATTGCGCAATACAGTACATTTTGCATTCTTTGATCAATTCCATTCCATGCCATAGTCAATTTCTCATCACACACCCTTAAGATTAAATATCATTACCCATTGGTGAATGAATACAGTACATTGTGCATTCTTTGATCAATTCCATTCCATGCCATAGTCAGTTTCTCATCACACAGCCTTAAGATTACAATATCATTACCCATTGGTGAAATTCAATCCCCCTTTTTATCCAATGAGTAGCCACCATTTGTTTTGTTTACTGTCCCTGAAATTCTTCATTCAGGTGTTTGCCTGTCTCACTGCCCAATGTGTCCTCATAGTGACTTATATAGGGGGTTCGAATGCATCCTCCATTGCAAGATTTTTGCCACCAACATGTAAGAATCAATCCTTCCACAAATTTTTCCTCTATATCCATCTACATGGCAAGAGTCTTGTTATCTTTAGCATATAGTTGCTAAGTGACATCCAGCTGTCATCTACTTGTCTATCACTATCTGCATTTCCAATACTGATCTCCCATTTCTTAGGTGACATTCTATAAGGTCCATTGCTTATTGGAAATCAACTTATTTGTTTTAGACATTGGCAATGTCATTTTGACAATGACTCTGGCTCTGCATATTTAGTGCCAACATGACAACATGAAGTTTTGCATAGAATTTTGTATGATTTTAAAAAAAATTGCAGGAAAGGTTATGACAAGGATGGTGGAGGATGATGTTGTACAATGAATGGCAATCAGGTAGATCTCACAGTGCCAATGCAATGACTCATTTACCCATAATTAATTAATATATTATAAAGAGATATCGGTTGGTATTGGGTTTGTGAGATGATGCACCAGAAATTCTTATTGTCAGTTAGAGAGTGTGATTGAAAACTGCTTTCAGTGATGGTTTTGATGTTAACAATGAGGCAATATTTTATAAACCACTGTAGATCATGGAAAAATGATTAAGGCTACTTGGAAATTCAGTGTTGCTGCCTGTAAAATGTTTTGTATGGTTGTCGTTCTACTTAAGAGATGATTAACACTCAGGGTTCTACTTAAGAGATGTTTAACACTTAGGGCATAGTAGTTTAGGTGTTTGATTGGCAAAGATGCTGTTAAATTGAGCTAATTTAGTTGATGTCTTTCTTTCAAACTTACACTGTTAATGAAAAAGATGTAAGCGACAATTGGTAAAAATCAAAATTATTTGTTGTTAGGTGACATGGTTCTTTTTGAGGAATCCATAAGTTTTCTATAGTATGCCAAAGTTGCTACTGAAAACAATTGAAGTATAATAGAGTTGCACTTGAATTTGTTTCAAATTTTTCTTTTTTTGTTTGCAGACACAACTTTCTATTATGGAATATCTTTAGAACAACTGGCGAGTTGGTTTGATTGAAATTCATAATTCCATTTGATGAGTGTAAAATTTTAGATTGAAATTCATAATTCCATTTGATGAGTGTAAAATTTTAAATATTAAATATTATGATTAAATTCAAATTTTAGATCTTGAACATCCATATGTTACAACTAGAATCAAATTTGATATGAGTAAGTGTAAAATAATAATAACTATCTGAACATTTCCAGCAATATTTGGGTTTGTATTCTGTCTGTATATGTTTGGTTTAGAATTTGCCAATTGTAATCTTACTGTTTTACCAAAAAACCATCCAATATTGGTATCAAGCTTTTTGAAGCTTTTGCAAACTACCCAATTCTTTAATTTACACTTTTGTACTATTCTTAAAAACGATGTCAGGATTTCATACTCTTGTTTATTGTGCTGCATCTGTGGAAGAAATTTCTTTAGGCCAAAAGGCTTTATTATGCCTTTGGTTTTCCTCCTTTCTTTGTAATGGATCAATAACATACCATTACAATTATCGTATGTGCAGGGTGAAAATGCTCTGAGAGAAGCTTACAAAAAGTCTGAGCACATTAACTACTACATTGTGAGGCCTGGGGGTTTAACTAATAAAGAAGGGGGAAAGCATGGCCTCATTGTTGACCAAGGTAAGTTTCCCAGCTCATAATTCCTTGATTCTCATAAGTAAATATTTATTGATGCCAAATGAATGAGTGGATTATAAAAATAAAATATTCTGCTTTTGGGATTCCATCTTATTTTGTCACCAATGTCATATGCTTTCAAGATTTTATGTTTTCAGTCAGACATTGTTCTCTTATTTTACTTTGACAGTTTGGTCTGGTGTGTATTCTAGATAATGGCATATGTTAAACTTCCAACAATATTTGTACAAGGAGGGAGAGATGTGACTTTAACATCCTCTCGTGTCTTGAGACATTGTTTTATAGATAAATTTAAATTAATTAGAATAGAAACACTAGTTTATATATCTGCATTTGAAACTTCTCCTGGTCTGAAAATGTGTCCTTGAGTAATCTAGATTATCTAGTTTAAACTATCCCTTTTGGTTTCCATGTTTGAAAGAAAGTTTTCAGCTCCAAAATCCTTCATAGTGCATATCAATTTGAGATGACATTTGAGATTGAACACTGTTGATAATTTCATTGTTAACCTTGTCATTAACATATACAATCACAATAATAAAATGATCTTGAGCCTATTCCAAATACTCATGGTCATCCGTGTTGTTGCGTAATAATTCAAATTAGCAACACTACCAAACTTTTGATACTACAAACATGGTGACTGCTCGAAGTCATAAAGGGACTTCTTCAGCCTAGAAAGTGGCCTTCTCTTTCAGTTGTAATTAGTTTTCGCCACGATAGATTTCTCTTTCTAGGTTCTCCTTTACAAATGTAATGTTCACATCCCGATGTTCTATTTCAAGATAAAAAGAAAGAACAGCTAAAATAACTCCAATAGAAGTTATATTACTATTTGGAGTGAAAATCTCCCCAGAGAGAATTCCCCCCCACCCAAGAATCTCTTTTTTCACCAAGTATGCTTTGAATGTGGATTTATTGAATGATGAAACGTGCATAGGATTAAACATATAACTATGTATTTTCTCTACAACTAGTAACAAGCTTCAACTATTCCTATTTCACATACACAAAGTTCACATAAAGTCCAAAGAAAAAAAATCCGCATAAGTAAAAATTTAAGGGGCAATGAGAATTACTTCAGTGTGCAAATCTCAAAAACCTTTCTTTTCAATATGTCACATTTTATCTCATCTGATACTCATTGTCTTTAGTCTTCATGGTAGGCAACATATGGGTTCAATTTATTTTTCTGCTAACCTTAGGAACTGTAGAGCCTCAACTCATAGACTCATAGTGCTTGCCTCAAGCTTGAACAATCTTCTATTTTAGACTTCTCTTGCTAATACCACTGTTCCTCAAACCATTGTCTAGCTCTTTTCATTATGTATTGCATTTACACTTGAATTAACTCAAAATGACACACAAACTTTAGATTTGTAGCCAGCCCTAGAACATGTAGAACCCTAGGAAGCATTTTAGCTCTTTCATTTTTAAGCACAACCATATCTCTTCCATGTCCTGTGATTTAATATGACTAGTTGCCTAGTGAGAAGGTAAAACCTTCATAATATCTGTTGTGATGGTTTATCACGATTCAATTAAAATAGATTTAAGTCAATCTTCATCTACCATATTTCTTGAGTAATGGTTCCAAAACACCCATGACTCATAACCTTGAATGTTTCACTTAGCACTCATTGCATCTAGGTGATGTTCAGTTGAAAATGTTAATATTTTTATGCTTTATGAACCTTTTTTTTCAATCGGTAAAACAGGCATTTGTATTAATTTCATGAAAAAGGTACATTTTAATGAGGGTCACCTAGTGACCAAAGCTTTGTCATGCCAAAACACAGAAAACTGACATCTAGACCTTCTACTTCCACCTGAATACTACAAACCAGCTTTAGTTGACAAAATAAAACCCCAGAACCATACAACTACATACGCTCGGCATTAATCAAAACAGAGACCGTCAACCATGAAAAACAGATCAGACAAAAATGCATGATCCAGCATTCATTTGAACCATGACGTGGTATCCTCCCTGGAAAAAATGGGAATGCCATCATTTGTCTTTGCCATTGGCAAAAGTAGTCTACCACATCCAGACCTGCCACCAATGGCCACTTGGTGATCGGTCAAGAGAGACACGTCCACCCCTGCTACAACATCATGACAGGTCTATGTAGAGCCATCCTTGATTTTGTTGCTCTTGCAGCACGGGTTCATTTGAACCTGTGGTCGAACTAAGGGACGACCATCCACGCCAATATGCTTTATGAACATTCCAGAATTCTAACTAAATATATTTCATATTTACAAAAAAACACTTAGTGTGGGGAGAGATAATATTTACAAAAAAGCACTAGTGTGGGGAGAGATATGAAGGAATGCACTTTATTCAATCAGCCATGTATGGTAACATGAGTCTGTATTTTAAAATGCCAAACATATATGCCCTACTTCGATAAAATAGCTTTTCATTTTTAAAGAAGAGACTTTATTAGGGGCCTTACATTTAAACATTTTATGATTCCTAATTTGACTTTAGTTCCAATATTCATTCATAGGTCTTCACGTAGATTTAAGTCAATCTTCATTTACCATATTTCTTGAGTAGTGGTTCCAAAACACCCATGACTCATAACCTTGAATGTTTCACTTAGCACTCATTGCCTCTAGGTGATGCTCAGTTGAACATGTTAATATTTTTATGCTTTATGAACCTTTTTTATTGATTGGTAAAACAAGTATTTGTATTAATTTCATGAAAAAGGTACATTTTAATGGAGGTCACCTAGTGACTAAAGCTTTGTCATGCCAAAACACAGCAAACTGACATCTAGACCTTCTACTTCCACCTGAATACTACAAACCAGCTTTAGTTGACAAAATAAATCCCCAGAACCATACAACTACATACACTTGGCATTAACCCAAACAGAGACCGTCGACCATGAAAAACAGATCAGACAAAAATGCATGATCCAACATTCATTTGAACCATGACGTGGTATCCTCCCTGGGAAAAATGGGAATGCCATCATTTTTCTTCGCCATTGGCAAAGGCAGTCTACCACATCCAGACCTGCCACCAATGGCCACTTGGTGATCGGTCAAGAGAGACATGTCCACCATTGCTACATCACGATGGGTTGAAGTAGAGCCGTCCTTGATTTTGTCGCTCTTGCAGCATGGGTTCATCCAAACCTGTGGTCAAACTAAGGGACGACCATCCACGCCAATATGCTTTATGAACATTCCAAAATTCTAACTCAATATATTTCATATTTACAAAAAAAAACTTAGTGTGGGGAGAGATAATATTTACAAAAAAGACACTTAGTGTGGGGAGAGATATGAAGGGATGCACTTTATTCAATCAGCCATGTATGGTAACATGAGTGAGTATTTTAAAATGCCAAATATATGTGCCCTATCTCGGTAAAATAGCTTTTCATTTTTAAAGAAGAGACTTTATTAGGGGCCTTACATTTTAACATTTTATGATTCCTAATTTGACTTTAGTTCCAATATTTTTTCATAGGTCTTCAAGGAGATTTAGATTTCTTTTTGACATTAATTTATTCCATAACTTGTTTCTAGATGACCTCTCACTGTTGGGGTGTAATTAAATATTCACCAATTACACTTACCTAAGCTTACTTAGGATAATGCATTGCATAGTAGTTTGTGATTGAGACACTTGGGAGTTTGCACCTCAATTAAGCACATGGTGTAGGAGAATTCCACTCTAGGTGGCCATAATTGTTATCTCATTCCACCTTTAGTGTACTTATCACATTATCATCCTCATCATTGCACATACTTCATTGCATAATAGAGGATGATCCACCTTTGGTGGACATGTGGTTCCACCTTGTGTGGGTGATAGCTTATCTTCTCTTTATCATTGTCTCTTATCGCCTCTCCTATATGAGGCCTATTATGTACATTTTGAATCAATCCATTGGCTGTCAATCAAGTCTATATTATCAATAATAGCATTCTTGCATCTTCATGCAATTCTCTTGCCAATCTCTTGTGAAAGTTATCTTGGTCTTTCATTTGATCCTTGGGGCGTTGAGAGTCACCTAACACTCTTAACACTCACAAACAAAGACACTTGTTAGATCCTCTGAAGTTTTACTACATTTTACTCTATGAATTGGATTTCTGGGATTGTTGCAAATGTACTAAGCACTGCCATTTAATTTTGGTATGTGTTTTCCAACTGCAGCCTCCCCATATATTTATAAGAGACTAAGAGAATAGACATGTCCCATGAAGGGACATGTCTGTTGATTATCATAATTAAACTCATATGTACATTGATGTAATTTATTTGAGTAAAGCTATAAAACATCAACACTCCTTCTTAGCTAGGGAGTATAAACACATGACCATATATTACCTCAATGTAATATTTGAATATCTTTCATCAAAAGATATTTAACATTTTGATATCTTGAGTATTGGTCTCCTAGAATACATTAGATTCACCAATTACTCAAAAATGTTTGATATCACATGTGATATCATAAGTATTGATCTCCTAGAATATCAATGATATTCACCAAATACTCTTGAGTAATGGCCTGCCAGAATGTTGAGATGCAAAATATTCACCAAGTACTGTAAGTAATGGCCTTCCATGTCATATCCCCTATTTTCTTCCAATAAAATTTAAAAGTAAAAAAAATAATAGAATGAATAAATAGATTATAATATATTTTATTGTTCAATTAACTATATTAATTTATATAATAATAAATATAGTATAATATTATATAAATAACATAATATGATATTATAAAATCATTGATAAAAATATGATGTAATATTGATAAATGAATATAATAATACTATAGTTACATATTAAATATAATATGTAATAAACAAACAATGATATTTATAATCATTAAAAATGATAATGTTAATAATAATAAATCTATTATTAATAATAATAAAGAAGAGATTATGATAATAAATTGTTAAGATAATAATTATATGCAAGTAAACAATATAACACATAATTAACAATAATATAATATATTATATTTATAGATCCAATTATATGATATATACACAATCTGAAGTAGTTATATACAAACCAAATATTATATAACAAGGTTGATATTTAAATTCCAAATTATAAATCGAACACATATATTAGTCATTACCAAAAGCAACTAAGAAGTCCTGACTTATAAGGAAATAGAATGTGACTCTTTCTCTGCACAGATATAGAGAAAGAGTAAGTGTGAGTGCAGGAGGGAGATATCAACGGAGGAGTACCAAAAAAAACAAAAAAAAACAAATACTAGAAATCAAAAGTTTTGACTGGCAAACATATAAAGATAAAACATTAATATGCAGTGAAATATACTAGCTCTTGATTAGAAGAGAAGCACGATGGGAAAGAGAAAATATATAATAGAGTTAACACAACCAACATTGCATTCAGAAAATACAGAGATAAAGACTTGACCAACATTCAAATGGAATAATTTTTCTTTTGGGCATTCAAAAAGGTAAAACTCAGAAAACATAAGAATTTGGAGATGGGGGAGTCAATCCTGTAGCAGTAAGTGAACAAGAGAATACACAGCAAAGATAAAGTTTCAATTAGGACTTCAGTCAGGAGAACAGAGGATAGCTGTAGTAAAACAATCAACAGCAGGGATATATACTCTATTCAATTTTATAAAGTTTTACTAATGCTACCAACTGTTGGGAAGGAAAATTCATTGATACAGAGATACATACCATTCACAATAACACAATATATAAGGATATTAATCTGAAAATGCATGATCTGGTTAGAGAACTTTTACAGACATCCTATAGGAGCTATTCAATTTTATAAAGTTTTACTAATGCTACCAACTGTTGGGAAGGAAAATTCATTGATACAGAGATACATACCATTCACAATAACACAATATATAAGGATATTAATCTGAAAATGCATGATCTGGTTAGAGAACTTTTACAGACATCCTATAGGAGCTACTGAGAGGAAGTGCATAATAGAATTAAAAGACTGAGGAACAGAATTGCATAAGGAAACATTAGATCAAACAACATCTGATAAAGAAAGGATATCCTGTATTCAAGCAGCATATAGTTTACAGACAACGATTAATTTTTATGTATCCAGTATCAGAAAAACTTGGGAAAAGTATACACTACGTGCTACCATTTCCATTGGGTGGATTACAAGCACATAGGGAAATAAATATTGGACTGTGCAGATCATATTATACTCTAGAAACAATTATATCATGGTAAGGGGCCAGCAAGGATTTTTAGCAACTGCAGCTTAAGAGGTAGTAAGATGCAGGAACAGACAAGGAGAACGAAAGTGGTACAATACAAAGTCTTGAGATTTTTAGAGGTGGATATTCTCATATATATATATATACACACACACAGAAACAACGTGCAATTTGTTGACGTCAGTTTTGTACAACATAACATATAGCAATTGGATACTTGATATGAAATATCATACACTCAATCCCTCTCTTGAAAAGTTAATACTCATGAAGACATGAGAAAAACTCCTATGTTCCTTACACTTGTGGATACTAACTCAGTTTTCAATGTGATTTGTTGGTAATCACGTAGGCGGCCTTCCACTGTTCATTCAAGGATGACTTGGATTTTGGGTGTGATGGTGATGATGATGGGTTTGTAAAATATACGAATGCCAGATAATGTTGATGGTGGAGGATGTAGCGCCAAATGATGTTGATTGCGTGAGGAGGAGGTAATAATGCTTCTAATGACTTTTACCTTCCAAACTTTCTTCTTCAAAACTCCAACTACCAAATTACTTGCTATTCTACTCCTACTCCTATGAATGGAAAGATTAGCAAATGGACGGGGATCGAATCTGATGAAAGCTAACCAGCGACTCTACCTCCATAGATGCAATGATTCAAGGGAAAAATGACTAGTTTACCACACAAGGCTTCCCAACAAACCACTAGGATGCTAGTGGCCTAGTTATAGATCCCTATCAAACATCCACTAATATCACCATGCAACTATCCATCTACACTTACTCTTACTTAACAACCTTCTCAAAATGAAATCTACTTTAACAATTTCAAAGGAAATCTAATTCTAACTATTGGAAGTAGAAACCATGCAATAACACCAAATGTTCTTGATCACCATGCAAGTCACAACAATGATAAAGAGAGGCAATTTTGGTATTATCTTAGCAACAATTTTTTTCGACCCTTTACAAATGAGAGCAAATGGCCTTATATAAAGGCCGAAAATTACAATCGACAGTAAAGATAAAGAGGCAAAACCAACGATCCAGATTGGATCTTAGAATCTCTAATTAGGGTTGCCACCCCATCGGCCATGAGAAGATGCCACCTCATCAATGGACCAATGAAAAAAAAGGAAAAATGGCAACCAATGAGAAGACACCAAAATGGTAGCCAATCAGAATCAAACACCTATCCTACCCAAGAAGGAGAATTTTCCACTTGGGCTTACATCAAATGATCTTCTAATATAGTTCTACCCCTTTCTTTCATCTTTTTAGCCAAAGCGATGAACTTGGCTAGCTTGTCGTTGACTTCCTTCATGGGAGGGCAAAGTGTATGTTTCATCTTGAGCTCAGCTGAATTCATCATGCTGCTTGCTGTTTGTAGTGTCTTTTCATGGTCCTTCTCATACTCTTTTGCATATTCGATAAAGGCATTGAGGGAGGCAAGGGTGCCCAAATGTTTCTTCTTGATGGCAACCTTCCCCAACTCATCCAATCTTTATTCAAATTCTGTCTCATTGACGTTCCCCTCTTGTCCACTTGAATTATCCCTTTGGTCTCTGGCCTCAAATATTTTCAAATCACTTACCCCAAATTTGCTCTTCCTTGAAATTCACTCTTCCTTGAGATTCACTTTTCAATTTTCATCGCCTCTAAATCAAATAAAAGAGGTAGGACCCCATATAGAATTGTTTTTGATTTTGCACTGTTCTAAGTTGCAACTCTAAATTCTCGCTTATAAGCTTTAGCCCAATCAAACCTTCTCTTCCCATTTTCAATTTCATCAATAAAATAATACATCCAATTTTCGAATTGCATACCTTGAGCTAGGCCCATGATTCGGTTGAGAAGCACAATGAGATCGCCATATTCTAATTTGAAATCTGACACGGTGAGCCTTGATGACCTGGTGACTCCCTTCTTACCTTCGTGTAGCCAATCCTGTTTTAGATGAATGAAATAAGCCTCTTGGTTATCCTGGAATAACTTAGCCGCCTAATCCATCATTACCACTGTCATGCTTTTGTACTGGGGGATATTGAATGCTTCTTCGACCACTTATTCACCAATGTTGGCTAACACCCTCTTCCCTTCATCCAAAAATGATGGATTTACTAACCAAATCAAACTAAGATGCACATTCCATTATCAACTCTGGGTAAGGCAAGGTAGGAGGAAAGGCCACTGCGTGTACAATTCTGCTTTTGTAGATTTTCTTTGCCATGGTGGGATTGCGCTTCCTTCAGTCTTTCCTTTAACTGGATCATGTTCATTGTATTGATATTGGTGTCACTTATTCGCCTTACTTTTGAGAAGAAGGTGGTCTTAGGTGTCATGTCTTCCTTGTCTTTTTTGGTGTTCATTCCCTTTGGGTTCTTGCTTGCACTAATATCTACCATCCTAAACACTTATTTCTGCCCCTTCGTTCTAAATGATATGGACTACACTTATCAATCTTCAACCATCTTTCTATCGATGGAATCTAGCTTATTTCTGCCCCGCCAAGTCCTATCTCTACACTTATCAATCTCCAACCTTCAACCTAGGGGGTGGGACTACCACTTATTTCTGCCTCTTCGTTACCTTAGGATGGACTACACTTATATCTCCCAACATCAACCTAGGGTGGTCTAGTTTATTTTTGCCTCGCCAAGTGTCCTATCATGAAATCTACACTTATCCCTCCAAACTTCAACCTATGAATGGAATGATGAAGTGTTGGATGATGAATGCAAGAAGAATATAAGGGAAACGAAACCAAGCAAGAACAAGGAGTGAACTCCGCTTTTAAACTAGTCTTCACCTCTAAAATGAATAGAATTTTACCTTAATTTTGTCTTTACCAATAATCGGGTCCTTTTGAATAAATCAGAATTTTGTCTCCTTGAAATTGCCCATATATTTGCCAAAAATCAGACTTTGGATCATGTATCTCCTTCACCAAATAAAATTGCCCAAATCTAGGGGAAAAATTTGCAGGCTTTGGAAAGAAAATCAGACTTCAAAAAATCGCGCAAGTTAGAGAAAATTCAGATCTGTTCCAAAATCGCGTAGGGCAGAAATTCCCCCAAGCTGGAAGAAGAAAAAAAATGATGTGAAGCAAGGAAAAATCTGCCCAAGAAAATCACCCAAATCTGCAAGCTACTCTTCTATAGAAAAATCGCTCAACACATAAGGAGGAAGAAGATGGAATGAGGAGATGAGAGAGGGGGGAGCCCTTCTTATACCAAAATTTCCATGTCCTTCCTAGCTGGCCAAGTTGCCTTGGAGGAAAGCAAAATTAAATTAGCTTTTTATTAATGACCCAGATTTAAATGCAATGCTAAAATTACTTAGCTCAAAGTGAAATTAAACCATTTAATTGCCGGTTGTGATAAAAAATTGCATAAATAAAACAAGGAAAGCCTAGGATATGCCAAAATTTTTATTTAACACTGTTTTGGCAACTAAAATATCATCACAATCAAATTTAGCAAGTCAAAATTGAGTTTCAATTTTAATTTACCAATTTCTTTTGAACATTTAAAAATCTCCTAAGCAATATTTCAACCGATTTAATGAGATTTTGCAATTTAATCCACTTTTAACTTTGCAATGCAATTTCAATTTTTAACCAAAATATATCATTTTTTTAGCATGCAAAATTGATTTTACAATTTTTAATTTCACTATCAATTTTTTTTTCACTGAAAAATTCAAGATTTTCGAAAACAATTAATTCTAAAAAAATTTTCATTTTGAAAACGTTCAAGTCTACATAATTATTTCCAATTTTCAAAATCCGTCTAATTCCAAAAATTTGCAAATTTATCCTGCTGAATATTGTTCTAACCATTGAAAAAAATGTTTTTTTTTTGAAATTTGTTTGGCCTAAGGATAAAATTACATATTTTGGAAAATCAAGTGAAGATCGGGTGAAGAAAGAAGTTCAACTACATCCTTCCTAGCCTGAAGGCGTCCAAAGTGTAAAATTTTCAAATCGAAAACCTTTGGACAACTCTGAAAAAATTGCTATGTCAACCAAAAAAAGGGGGTTCCCAAAATTTTTTGGGCGATGGTGTGAAAACCTCACAACATCTAGCATCAACCCAAACAAATGTTCTTGAACATTTCAAGAAATAAGTAACTTAGAACAAAGAATCTCAGGACGACCTATCTGAAAATCTACTTAAGGACAAGCACTCAACAAGGGAAAGAACTCTCAAGTTGAACCTAAGCACCTTGACCATGAGTTACTCACGTGTGTGCAAATGATTTATTCCTTGCTCGACAAGAACTTGATAATTTCTCAGATCCATTAAACTTAGCTATTATAAATATCCTTACTTCAAAAGCAACCTGGATAGAGCCCCGCTGTCAATTAGGCGTTTATAGCCCTGACGAAGTTATTGCTGTGGCACCACAATCATGGTTATACCTTTACTGATTATTTTTATAGCACCGGTAGAGATGATTGCACATCCTTGAACCAAATTTCATCTTTATTTTCACTTTGATACTGGCTTTCCTTTTGCATAAATCCTCATTATTCTTCTTATGATATTCCTCTTTTTTTCCAATCTTTTGTTCGGCTTGTAGGCAATGAAGCTTGCAGAGGGTTTGGAAGACCACAGTGGCGCTGAAGCAAGTGTAAGATTTTTACTAAGTCCAACTTCACTTCAAAATGCCAAGAACTCAGAGCAATTAAGTGTGAGTAGAATGTTGTAACCATGTCAAAAGATAACTTAGGAACCTCTGTCGAGTTTGACGCAAATTTAGTACAATTCCTACCATATACTAATGACTAAGCACATCCCTTAATTTTTGAACCTTGCCAAATGTATTCAAGAAATGAATAAGACGGACTCCGTTTTGTCACCAAAATGCAAAATCCACACACCTCGCCCACAAGTGATAACATGGATGCCCTTTGCACTTGCAGAGGCCCAAAACCAAAACTGCTCTCCAATTAAGGGAATCTAAAAAAAATCCCAAGTCATATGACTTGGTGCAAATCGAATCGAGCTCCCTCACAACACCTAAACTAGAGAACTAAAAAAAAAAGAAAAAAGAAAAAGGAGGAAACTTTAATCTACCCAACTAAAAGGAAACTTAATCTACTCAACTAAAAGGAAACTTAATCTAAGCCACACATGAAAGAAAACTAAACTGCTCTCCTAAACCAAATGGTCCAAGAAAAAACTACCCTAACTATGTACAAGACCCTAAAGGGACAACACTAATTGATCTAATATATACACTGAATCTAACATGGTTTCTCAGGATGTTCAAAAGTAACAAGGTTTGGGTGATAGTTCTCAATCTCACAAACTCATCCTTATACTTTGAAAAAAAATTGGTCACCTCAAACTCAACCTCAAGAAAATTATCATGCAAGATCAATAGTTGAGGAAATTCATTAGGACCATGATCCAACCACAAACAAGTTTTCTCTCCAAAATTTCCATAATCAAAATAACAACTTTTACAACTTTGAACATTAAGAGCTAGGAAAGAAACAACCTAGCATGGCTCAAATTCAAAAGGAACTTGCAAATTTTCCATGGCCTTAGGAGGCCAAAGTTGGTGGTGGACCATCCCAATAGTATCAACACCAAACTCGTTAGTGGTCGAGGCAGGGTTAGTTGTGAAGTCAAGGCCTTGAAACATCCTTCTAGTAGGCTTGTCCTTGTGAAACATGAACCATGCATCCTTGTGAATCTCCTCAAGTGTATCCTCAAAAATCAAGGATTCCTTGATATTCTCCCCATCAAACACCTCTCCAAATTGCTTGGACACAATATCCAACTGTAGCATCAACCCAAATTGTTCTTTGTTTTCCCTTTCTATGGGAGCAACTTGATCACCACTTAACAATCCTTGCATATCCTCACCAATAGGAGCTTCATCATCTAGCATGTAATCTCCATTTGAACTCTCTTTAGGAACATCTTCCAATTCTTTATATAGACTCTCACCAAACATAGCACCTTCAAGACTGATAGGAGAACCATCATACATCTTTGTGAGTTTCCCATCAACTTCCATTTCAAGTGGCAACATTTTTGGAGATCGAAGTTGATGGTGAATCATGCCACTTGCAACAACTTGATCACTTGAAAGGCTTTGGGCAACGACTCCTTTTGTATTTCTTCTATAGGATCTTTAAGCATCCCCCCAAAGAATGTAGTGGAGATCGCACCTTGTATTGGTTTATCAAAATTTTCCTCATATTTGAACTCTCTTGTGATATCTTGTAATTCCTTGTTCAACTCATCCACTTGATTATCTTTCTCTTTAAGGATATTTGAAACTTCTTGCAACCCATCCTCAAGAGTGACCCCTTGAATTACGATGAAGGATCACCAAAGATTTACTTTTCATCCACCTTTCGATGTTCCATTTGTTGTTCTTTGTGTGCCCTCACATGTTGACCTTTGCCTACCATCCTTTCTCTCTCTTGGATAAATTCAATTATTTCCTCGATTTTCTTGTTAACCTCTTCACCTCGTGATATAATTTGCGAAGGTTCATCCACTTGGTTATCTTGAACATTAGAATCGACCATATCATCTTAATATATCTTTACCCTCTTCATTATTTGGTGTCCAACTTAAAAGCTGAAAGAAATCCTTACCACACCCCACTGATATTTCGTCATACCAACCCAATTGAAACTTGACCAAGTCAATGGTGTCTTGGTAAGATGGGCAAGTAGATTATGAATGTGAGAGATTGTTTACACTGCACCAAGAACTTCTTCCATATGTGTTTTTTGGTTCTGTATTGATAGCTTCTTTGAAAACAAGAAGATCTTCCTCCGAATTGACAAGGACCGTAGGCTCATGTACTTGTGAAAAATAAAATTTCCCTCTTAATGCCCAGTCTACTCTGAAGAGAAACACCAAACAATCTAGCTCCTCATGATTCGTAATACCATGTATCCTACACTTCCCTGATGCTGCAAGTTGAGACAAATCCCATCGAGGTAATTGTTTGTTCAAATCAAACCAAATGGAAAGAACGCCCACTTGCCTATCCATTGAGGAACCTTTTTTTTTGATTTTTTGATTTTCACTTTAAAAGAGATCTCTCATCTCAAATCTAACTTTGAAAGCTCATTCCTCATCAATCTCTGCTTTGAATTTCCAAGTTGATCCAAGAATGAAAGTCATTCATGCCCTCCTAGTGCTAGATAATGTTGATGTCAATTTTGTACCACTACATAACATATAGCAATTGAATACTTGATATGAAATATAATACACTCAATCCCTCTCTTGAAAAGTTAATACTCATGAAGACATGAGAAAAACTCCAATGCACCTTACACTTGTGGATACTAACTCAGTTATTGATGTGATTTGCTGGTAAAACATGTAGGTGGCCTTACGCTATTCATTCAAGGATGACTTGGATTTTGGGTATGATGGTGATGATGATGGATTTGTAAAATATACGAGTGCCAAATAATGTTGATGGTGGAGGATGTAGCGCCAAATGATGTTGATTGCACGAGGAGGAGGCAATAATGCTTCTAATGACTTACCTTCCAAACTTTTTTCTTCAAAACTCCAACTGCCAAACTACTTGCTATTCTACTCCTACTCTTATGAATGGAAAGATTAGCAAATGGACGGGGATCGAATCTAATGAAAGCTAACCAGCGGCTCTACCTCCATAGATGCAATGGTTTAAGGGAAAAAAAACTAGTTTACCACACAAGGCTTCCCAACAAGCCGCTAGGATGCGAGTGGCCTAGTTATAGATCCTTATCAAACATCTACTAATATCACCATGCAACTATCCATCTACTCTTACTCTAACTTAACAACCTTCTCAAAATGAAATCTACTTTGACAACTTCAGAGGAAATCTAATTCTAACTATTGGAAGTAGAAACCATGCAATAACACCAAATGTTCTTGATTACCATGCAAGTCACAACAATGATAAAGAGAGGCAATTTTGGTATTATCTTAGCAACAATTTTCTTCAACCTTTTACAAATGAAAGCAAATGGCCTTATATAGAGGTCGAAAATTATAACCGATGGTAGAGATAAAGAGACAAAGCCAACGATCCAGATTGGATCCTAGAAATCCTAATTAGGGTTGCCACCCCATTGGCCAATGAGACAAAAGCACCTCATCAATGGACCAATGATAAAAAAGGAAAAGTGGCAACCAATGAGAAGGCACCAAAATGGTAGCCAATCAAAATCAGACACCTATCCTACCCAAGAAGAAGGAGAATTTGCCACTTGGGCTTACATCAAATGATCTTCTAATATAATTCTACCCCTTTCTTTCATCTTTTCAGCCAAAGTGATGAAGTTGGCTAGCTTGTCGTTGACTTCCTTCATGGGAGGGCAAAGTGTATGTTTCGTCTTGAGCTCAGCTGAATTCATTATGCTGCTTGCTGCTTGCTGCTTGCAGTGTCTTCTCATGGTCCTTCTCATACTCTTTTGCATATTTGATAAAGGCATTGAGGGAGGCAAGGGTGCCCAAATGTTTCTTCTTGATGGCAACCTGCCCCAACTCATCCAATCTTGATCCAAATTCAGTCTCATTGACGTTCCCCTCTTGTCCACTTGAATTATCCCTTTGGTCTCTAGCCTCATATTTTCAAATCACTTCCTTCAAATTCGCTCTTCCTTGAAATTTACTCTTCCTTGAGATTCACTTTTCAATTTTCACTGTCTCTAAATCAAATAAAAGAGGTCGGACCGCATATAGAATTGCTTTTGATTTTGCATAGTCCTAAATCGCAACTCTAAATTCTCGCTTATAATCCTAGCCCAATCAAACCGTCTCTTTCCATTTTCAATTTCATCAATAAAATAATACCTCCAGTTTTCGAATTGCATACTTTGAGCTAGGCCCATGATCCGGCTAAGAAGCACAATGAGATCGCCATACTCTAATTTAAAATTTGACACGGTGAGCCTTGATGACTTGGTGACTCCCTTCTTGCCTTCGTGTAGTGAATCCTGCTTTAGATGAATGAAATAAGCCTTTTGGTTATCTTGGAATAACTTAGCCGCCTGATCCATCATTACCACTGTCATGCTTTTGTATTAGGGGATATTGAATGCTTTTTCAACCACTTATTTGCCAATGTTGGCTAACACCCTCTTTCCTTCATCCAAAAATGATGAATTTACTAACCAAATCAAATTGAGATGCACATTCCATTATCAACTCTGGGCAAGGCAAGGTAGGAGGAAAAGCCGCCGCATGTACAATTCCGCTTTTTTAGATTTTCTTTGCCATGGGGGGATTGCCCTTTCTTCAATCTGTGCTTTAATTGTATTATGTTCACTCTACCGATATTGGTGTCATTTATTCGCCTCAGTTTTGAGAAGCTGGTCTTAGGCATCATGTCTTCTTTGTCTTTTTTGGTGTTCGTTCCATTTGGGTTCTTGCTTGCACTAACATCTACCATCCTAAACACTTATTTCTTCCCCTTCGTTCTAAATGATATGGACTACACTTATCAATCTCCAAGCTTCTTTCTATTGATGGAATCTATCTTATTTTTGCCTTGCGAAGTCCTATCTCTACACTTATCAATCTCCGACCTTCAATCTAGGGGTGGGACTACCACTTATTTCTGCCTCTTCGTTACCTTAGGATGAATTACACTATATCTCCCAACTTCAACCTAGGGTTGTCTAGCTTATTTATGCCTCGCCAAGTGTCCTATCATGAAATCTACACTTATCTCTCTAAACTTTAACCTATCAATGGGATGATGAATATAAAAAGAATATAAGGGACACGAAACCAAGCAAGAACAAGGAGTGGAATCCACCTTTAAACCAATCTTCACCTTTAAAATGAACATAATTTTACCTTAATTTTGTCTTTACCAATAATCGGGTCCTTTTGAATTTGGATCAGATCTCAGAAATTTTAATCCTCGTTGCAAATAATGATGCCCTAGCAAAAATAAGAATTTTGTCTCCTTGAAATTGCCCATATATTTTCCAAAAATCAGACTTTGGATCATGTATCTCTTTTACCAAATAGAATTGCCTAAATCTAGGGCAGAAATTTGCAGCCTTTGGAAAGAAAATCAAACTTCAAAAAATTGTCCAAGTTAGAAAAAATTTAGATTTGCTCCAAAATCGCCTAGGGCAGAAATTCGCCCAAGATGGAAGAAGAAAATAAATGATTCCAAGCAAGAAACAATCTGCTCGAGAAAATTGTCCAAATCTGTAAGCTGCCCTTCTAGAGAAAAATCGCTCAACACGAGGAGGAAGATGGAATGAGGAGATGAGAGAGGGGGGAGCTCTTCTTATACCAAGATTTCAGTGTCCTTCCTAGCTGGCCGACTTGCTCTGGAGGAAAGCAAAATTAAATTAGCTTTTTATTAATGGCCCAGATTTAAATGCAATGCTAAAATTACTTAGCTCAAAGTGAAATTAACCCATTTAATTGCTGGTTGTGATAAAAAATTGCAAAAATAAAACAAGGAAAGCCTAGGGGATGTCAAAATTTTTATTTAACGCCGTTTCGGCAATTAAAATATCATTAAAATCGAATTTAGCAAGCCAAAATCGATTTTCAATTTTAATTTACCAATTTGTTTTGAACATTTAAAAATCTCATAAGCAATATTTCAACCGATTTAATGAGATTTTGCAATTTAATCCACTTTTAATTTCGCAATGCAATTTCAATTTTTAACCAAAATAAATCAATTTTTTAGCATCCAAAATCGATTTTCCAATTTTTAATTTCAGTATAAGTTTTTTTTCATCGAAAAATTCAAGATTTTTCAAAACAATTAAATAAAAACTTTTATTATTTTAAAAATGTTAAAGTCTACACAATTATTTCCAATTTCCAAAATCCGTCTAAGTCCAAAAATTTGCAAATTTATCCTGCTGAATATTGTTCCAACCATAAAAAAAAAAATGTTGTTTTTGAAATTTGTTTGGCTTAAGGATAAAATTACATGTTCGGGAAAATCAAGTTAAGACCGGGTGAAGAAAGAAATCCAACTACATCCCTCCTAGCCCGAAGGCGTCCAAAGTGTAAAATTTTCAAATCGAAAACCTTTGGACAACTCCGAAAAGATTGCTAAGGCAACCAAAAAAAGGGGGTCTCCAAAATTTTGAGGCGATGGTGGGAATACCTCATAACACAATTCAATAAGTATCCCAAGCTCACTTAAATAGAGAGCCAAAAAAAAAGGCATTGTGGTATACACTGGAAATGATTACAACATTATATGAGAGGAGAAATAATTTCAGTCTGAGGAAGCTATAAAGTCATTATCAAAATGTAGGCATATAAGGACAAACAAGATCATCAACAATCAAATTACATATTTTGATATAAAATATGTATATTTATTAAAAGATTGATATAAGGAACTTATGTTAATTCTATTTTGAAGTTATATTGAATAAATATAATTAAGGAGTATTAAGCCATTTATTTTGGAAAAGAAAAATCAAATCAAATCAGTAATTCTCTAATAAAGGGACATTACATTTCAGAACATCAAGTCACGATTTTCACTAAGTACTCTGTGTAATCACCCTCTAGAACATTAATTTGCAAAACATTCACCATGTACTCAAAAAATGTTTATAAGGTGTGTGTACATGCATTCTCATAATGCTTACCACATAAACATTCACCTTGCAAAGTATAATCTATCATGATCTGCATAGACATCATAAGATATCCATTATGATAGAAAATTAAGTTATTGTAAGATTGTCATCTTTCAATAACTTCTGCAAATACAAGTGTGGAAGTTGTCACTTCCTCATGATGTACACAAGGGGTAGGCCTTTTAAAAAGCACATAGTCACGAGGTATATTCATGAATCACACTCCTCTTCATTGCTACAATTTATTGGTCACTGGAGAATCCATGTCAACATGGTTTACTCCTTTTGAATCAATATGAACGAGATCATCAAAGGTTGACTGAATCACATCTTTTATTTGCTCCCTCTCTTTCAAGGTTGCCTCTAATGAAATGTTGTTCTCCCTCTGAATCTCAGTCTCCCTCTTTTTCCTGCAAGAACATTCTTAGAGGAAAAGATCAAGGCAAATAACTCTTATGGTAAAAATCACTTTTAATAGTTATGTATGAATATTTATATCTCTATATATAAATGAACATAAATTCATACAAACATGAAATAAATTCATAAACTTACCTCTTATATCCTTCCATGTGAACTTTACCTCTCTTCCTTCCAAAATGTAAATTGCATATATTCTCTTCATTTAATGTAAGGGATCTTCTTACTATTGTTTTAACCCTTTCACCTTTTAGTCTTTGATGGCTACAAAGGACTAGTCTTGCATTCAAATAATCTCTGTGCTTCTATATTTATTTCCCAATCACGTGTACATATATTTACTTATGATTTATGGAGGCAGAACGTTAAGAATGTCATGTCCCCTTTTCAAATAATTAAAAAAGAAAATCTTTGCTAAGGCAGGCAGGCCCAAGAAAGTGAAGTTTCGGAAAAAGGGGGTTAATCTTTGGAAACCTTTGGACTAATAAATGAAAATTATTATTAAAATAAGTTTCATTAACCTCTCTTGGACGTGAGTTACAGTTATGCCCTCTTTTAAGGGGTTTGGAGGCATTTTGGGCTCATTCCAGAACTTGATTTTTGCTCATTCTTTGTTATTCTTCAGAGGTTGCCAAACCTGTGGAGAAGGAGACCCAAGAACGGGAGTTTGCAGGTTTCCAGGGAGACCCAAGAACGGGAGTTTGTAGGTTTCCAGGAAGGCTAAGGACGGGAGTTTGAAGCCATTCCATGTGCATGCTCATACAGAGGTTGCCTTTGTGCTGAACAGTGTAGATTTGTGGGTTTTTGGGTGTGGTTTTTTGCATGAGTTTGGTGTTTTCAGTTGAGCATTTCATATCAGTTTTGGTTGCTGCTGTATTTCAGACTTTAAGCTGTTAAAATAGAGCTGAATATATGTATTGGGACGTGATTAAACTTCTGAGATAGTTTATTAGTGTTTTTGTGGTGTTTCCGGGCATTTTTGTGTTAATTTCAGGAGCCCGATGAGCATAGTTTTTGTCCTACATTTGTGAGCTGTTTTGTAAAGGCTATATAGATCTGGAAATGACATTTTATAGGCTGTTATGCTGCTCAAATTTCTGTAAAAATGTCTACTTTCAGATTTATTAATAACAGGTGAAGCTGTGAAGCTTTTTGGCACTATTTTCGACATACCCGATTTGGGTTTTCTTAAGAAATTTGGTGGATCTTTGTGATATCAGTTGTTTGATCTTAAAGATCTGATTAAAGGTTGGAAATATCATACAAAATCAGAAAAGGGACATTTCAGTGGTATCAGAGCCGTGATCTTGACAGCCTGAGGGTTTGTAGAAGTTGCATGTTAGTTTTAACAACTACCCAGATCTTGCATATCAGTTTTGACAACTACCCAGATCTTGCATGTCATAATTTGGTGGTTGCATGTTGCTTCTAATTAGTTTCATGTCAAAATCTATGGTTTCATGCTACTTCTAATCATTTGCATGTTAGTTCTTGATGAATTTGGTGGTTGTAGAAGTTTGCATGTCAGTTTTGACAACTACCCAGATCTTGCATGTCAGTTCTGACAACTACCCAGATCTTGCATGTCATAATTTGGTGGTTGCATGTTGCTTCTAATCAGTTGCATGTCCAAATCTATGGTTGCATGCTACTTCTAATCATTTGCATGTTAGTTCTTGGTGTTTGAAGAAGTTATATCCTATTGGGATTACACTCTACTTTATCCAGAATGGACAGGTATAGTACAGAGTCTCAGAGGAAACGATCTTGGACAATTGATAGCCAGAGTCAAAACAGTAGAAAGGATGGTTATTTAGACATTCGAGATAAACTTATGAAAATAAGCCATGACATGTCTAAACAGTTGGTTGAGCACCACCGTATAATGAATGACATGTTATCTGACCCAGCTAAGGTGGATAAGTTGACTGGATTTCTATTTCGCAAATTTTCTCACAAGACAGATGACACAATTCCCAAGAACTTGCATGAGGAGTTTGAGAAACTAGCTGATAGCCAGGTAGAGGTCTCAGATTCTACTCTGCCACAGGAGCTGGTGGGAAAGGATATTACACAGATTGATAGTAACGGTCAACTTGATACTCAAATTGAGACAATTGTTTACAGGTCGTCAAAGGGTGATGCCACAGGTATTCAGGATGGTATAGTTACAACAGGCAGTGACTATAGTGTAGTGGGTTTAGATGATGATTATGAGGATGTTGTTGTGCAGGATGGTGAGATACCTGGTAGAGATGAGCAGACATTGAGCATTCATGACTTTGCTGAGAAAGAGTACCAGACACAGTTAGATGCTTCATCACATGAGGTTGAGGCTGGTAGTACTTCACATGATTTGTCCAGCCAGCTGAAGGTGAACAAAGATAGTAGTGTGACTTCATTATCTCATCATGACAGGTATGTGGAGTTAGTTGGTATTGGTCATATTACTCAGGTGAGGAGTTTGCTTGAGTTACCAGTTGATTCTAGTTTACGGATATGGACTCGAGATTGTTATATTGGCATTTGGGATTCAGTTGACTGGAGATCTTTAACACTTTTTGGTAGCAGTGTTTGTTTGGGTGCTATCATGGATTTGATTAGCAGATTACATGGTGTTGTCTTTTCTTGTGCCAGTATCTTGTCTGATGTTGGTATTAGTTTTTATACACCAATGTTGGGCTTTGTTCATATATCCAGTCGGCCATACTTGCTGGAATGTGTTGATGATATTTCATATTTGGCAATGTGTATAGATGAGTCCCAGGATCATATTGGCATTGATGACATCCAGAAGGATGCAATGGGCAGTTTTGAAGACTTAGTTTCCTTGGGTATAGAGGAGTTGGACAGCAATGCTAATGTTTTTGATACTCCGTATGTTGATATGAGCTTTAGATTTGATTCACAGGATATGGATGGTAATACTCTAGAGACTAGTAACTTTGAGGACACTCCTTCAGACAGTGCATCAGAGGAGGTTTGTAGGAGACAGTCAAGCCAGTGTCATCATGTGTCTAATCAGTTGAGAGTTAGTGACCAAGACATTGCTATCGCTTGCCAACATTTCGATGCTGCTCGTCAGTTGTTAGCAGTTTATGGACGGGGTTCTCCTACTAGTGATGAGCAGGGAGGAAGTTATCTTTCCTTGACAGAGATCCACTCTTTATGGGAGGCTATTCGGATTTTGAGACAGAATTATATGCAGTTGGTAGCCGACAGAGATTATCTTATGGAGTGGGGCAGTCTATGTCACAAGGTTCGCCGGACTTCTAGCATGGAGTTCGAAATTCGGCGAACAATTTAAAAAGCTAGAAAATTCGAAAAAATGCGTGTCAAATTCGCATAGCAGTCCGCCACTTTCTTTTGTTAAGCAATTTTTAAGTATTTACGTTGAGGTTTTTGATCCACTGGTTTCAGTAGTGCGTGAATCTGCAAATCTATACAAGTCCGAAAGAAGGGTTGGTTCAACAGCGAAATCTAGAAGTGGGCATCCCGACGGTTCTCACCAGCCATTCGATTTTCTTTACCACTAGCATCTGCCAAACCTATCCCCGCAAAGGCTTAAAGGCTTAATATCATTTGCCTACAAAGCTCATCCTGTAAGGCATTTGCATCTTTGCGCACCCACCACTGGGCCTTTCCGTTTCAATCGGACCATTTTTTTCAAGTTTTTTT
This sequence comes from Cupressus sempervirens, assembly GCA_028749045.1. Taxonomy (NCBI): domain Eukaryota; kingdom Viridiplantae; phylum Streptophyta; class Pinopsida; order Cupressales; family Cupressaceae; genus Cupressus; species Cupressus sempervirens. The sequence goes on from CM053791.1 coordinate 70,728,686, forward strand.
CTCAGAAATTTTATCACGATCGAGATGTATGTAGTTTTTTAAAGTTTTGAAGGATGTTTATTTTCTAATTTTTGTAATAGAGTTTTAAAAAAATCAAATATTACTATTATTAAATTTTATTTGTTTTTACTAAAACTTAGCATTTACACTTCAATAACTTTATTATTAATACTTTTTATTTCTTTTCAATAAAAATATTTGATATTCAAGATGTAATATTTTAGTATATTTATTTAGATAGTAAATAAAGAATATATTAGATTAAAAAATATAAATTTTTAATTAATATTTTTTTACTTATAAAAGTTAGAAAATTATTACAATTCATTTTAATTTAATAAATGTTATTAATACTTATAGTATTTATAAATTTTATGTTTCTTTATATAAAGTTTTTTTCTATGGTTTATATTTTATAAACGTTAAACTATTTTTATATTTTATAGATATTATTTATATTTTAAAATATTAAATTTATATAGGGCGAATTTAATGTCGATTTTTTTTCGAATTTTTCACTCTGTCGAATTTCATCCGAATTTTATAGTTGGCGAACTCGATTTCGAACTCGAACCTTGTGACTTAGGGGGCAGTATAGCATATGATGCATTGTTGGCCAAGGAAGATGAGGTGAGTGATCTTACTGAGCAACTTGAGGTGACTTCTGAGATTCTTGAGAGTACACAATTGGCTCTCAAGGAGTCACAGTTTCATTTGGCTAAGGTGACCATGGAGTTAGAGCGACTACAGTCTTTACCTGATTCTATACAGTCACAAGCTATGGTGTTTGGTGATCCGAGGATGTCCATGGCCGAGATTGTTAGAGACAGTGGAGATGGGGATGCATCCATCCTTGATACTAACATTGGCATATCAGGTTCATTCCCACTAGAGTCAGGTTCAATTGAGTTGGGTGCTGTAGCAAATTTTTGTGGTGTGCCTGACATGGTGGTGACCTCTAGTACTAATGGCACAAAGACTAGAGATGTTGTATCAAAGACCATGTGTGATGTTGGTGAGCTGATAGTTGGCATGGTTCCTACTAGTAATACTACTCCCTTCGCAATGTCTTCAGAGGTAGTAGTCAGTTCCAACTTGGTTAATGATCGATTGCAGTTAGTTACATCTGGATTGCAGTCTAAGCCACTGACTGAGATTGGTGCATTCTATCGGCATTACACTGTGAGGTTGATAATACATGACTTAGAGCAGGAGTTTCGGAGTGATGCTTTAGCAGGTGTTGTTATTGATTCTACTCCTTTGGCTATGACATCTCTTGACTTAGCTGGTGATCAGTCACAGTGGGTTGTATCACTTCTTCATGGTGAGCTGTTGACTGAGGTTGGTTTTTTTTATCAACATTATATTGCAGGGTACGTACATCAGTTAGCATTTGATCCTTGTGCTGAGGAGTTGATGGCAGACAAATTTGGTTTGGATTCCATTTCTTACTCTTTATCTTGTAATGTCTTTTCACCATCAGTAGTGTATGGGAGTTATGGTTATGAGATAGTGGCCGATGATTTGCAGAGTTGTGTTGACTGCAGGAGTTGTACAGTGTGTGGATTCTCCATACTTGGTACAGTTTCATTCGAGAGGGTTCACCATTGTTGCAGAGTTGGATTGTACATTTCATATAGGCCAGTGGGATGCGTTGATGGTATTTACTGTGTTGGTAGTTTGATTTGTCCACTTTACTTGGGTTTTGATGTTCTAAGAGTTTGTGCCTCATGGGTTTTTGATTGTGGTAGTGGTGATTTCGGAGTTTGGTTGAGCTATAATTGTCAATTTGATTATGGATTCCTCTTGGTCATATTGCAGAGGATATTACAGGAGCCTGTGTTAATTGGTAGTAGTATAGTTCATGACTACATTTGGGATCCAGGTGGATTGATTGGTTTATTGTTCAGCCATTGCTTGAGGACAAGCAATGATTGGGAGGGGAGGACTTGTCATGTCCCCTTTTCAAATAATTAAAAAAGAAAATCTTTGCTAAGGCAGGCAGGCCCAAGAAAGTGAAGTTTCGGAAAAAGGGAGTTAATCTTTGGAAACCGTTGGACTAATAAATGAAAATTATTATTAAAATAAGTTTCATTAACCTCTCTTGGACGTGAGTTACAGTTATGCCCTCTTTTAAGGGGTTTGGAGGCATTTTGGGCTCATTTCAGAACTTGATTTTTGCTCATTCTTTGTTATTCTTCAGAGGCTGCCAAACCTGTGGAGAAGGAGACCCAAGAACGGGAGTTTGCAGGTTTCCAGGGAGACCCAAGAACGGGAGTTTGTAGGTTTCCAGGAAGACTAAGGACGGGAGTTTGAAGCCATTCCAGGAAGACTAAGGACGGGAGTTTGAAGCCATTCCATGTGCATGCTCATACAGAGTTTGCCTTTGTGCTGAACAGTGCAGATTTGTGAGTTTTCGGGTGTGTTTTTGTATGAGTTTGGTGTTTACAGTTGAGTATTTCATATCAGTTTGGGTTGCTGCTGTATATCAGACTTTTAAATGTTAAAATAGAGCTGAATATATATATTGGGACGTGATTAAACTTCTGAGATAGATTATTAGTGTTTTTGTGGTGTTTTCGGGCATATTTTGTGCTATTTCGGGAGCCCGATGAGCATAGTTTAGGTCCTACATTTTCGAGCTGTTGTATAAAGGCTATACGGATCTGGAAATGTCAATTTGTAGGCTGTTATGCTGCTGAAAGTTTTTGTAAAAATTTCCATTTTCAGATTTATTAATAATTTGTGAAGTTGTGAAGCTTTTAGCACTATTTTCAGCATACCCGATTTGGGGTTTCTTGAGGAATTTGGTGGATCTTTGGGATATTAGCTGTTTGATTTTAAAGATCTGATTAGAGGTTGGAAATATCATACAAAATCAGAAAAGCTACATTTCAAAGAACAACTGACAGTCTTCAAACCCATCAATTTTCTTATATTTTGAAGCAAATAAGTCATCGATTTGATTGGAATAATTCTCCATGTTAATTTAATTTCAACTACCCTCATTTGCTGATAGTGATTAAATTTTTTTATGTGTTTGATGGATCGGTCCAAATGATATCATCTTTCTCTATATTGAAAATGACTTATCTTTCTTGTCATTTTCTGATGTATTCCCTACATCTAAAGGATGTATTCAACTCCATTTAATGCCAATATTAAACACAGTATTATTTCTGATATGAACTTGTTTGATTACTACCATCTGATACCTAAGAAGGTGATTAGTCAATATGAGTAAGTACTGAAATATTATGTATAAAGGCTATTGACTAGAACATCCACTTGGCTCACTATAGCCTCGCTTTTATTTTTCAATTGGCATTTTGAATGGCATGACGATGATTACTCATAATTGTATTCCTTTGGCTGGTTGAGTTTCCAACTGTAGTTCAGTCTGAAAACTATTAGTTCAATTCTATTTTCTGTAACATCCCTCTATTGGTTCGAGGATATTCTTATCAGTCTCATTAATCAGTGTTCAACCTCATAGTATTAACCTGTTCTTTTCTTTATCATGCCTCCATATACTGTCTGTGACAACTGTATGCTGATTGTCTAATCAAAATGCTAATTTAAATGATTCAGTGCTGCCACAATGTTTCTTCTCATTCCAGATACTTCTTAGCATGTATATTAATCACCATTTTGTATTCCTTGGCTCTCTTACATCCTGATGATGGATCCTGTAGTATGATCCGAAACGTTGATGGTAAAAAACTGTTACACAATCGATCCCAGAAACAAAAATTCATCATATATGCTCCTATCTTATTGGTTATTCATAGTCTTTTTACTTATCTTAATTTTGGCTGACGTGGGAGGTCCAGTTACGGGTTGTGTACTCAAATGCTTACTGGTCCTTTTTTCTCTTTCCCTCACAAACTGATTTGTATTTAGTTCTGAGTTCTTTGCAACTTGCTGATGATATGATGTGTTGGATGAGAGATAGGTATATCTGTGATTATTGATAGAACTTAACTTTTTATGCTGATTTGTATTTTGTTTTTGCTTTCTTCTGCTGGGTATATTCTAAGTCACACTGATGGTCAGTATGAATTATTCCATTTATTGCCAATCTTCCATGAAGTATTTTAAGCCTCCTTCCGAGTTCCCTTTAGCACTTATTCATTATTTATTGGTAAAGTTTCCATCTTTTAAAATTTTTTTTTTAAGATTGTAAGATTACATATCACAGGCATGAAATCATTCTACCATGTTTTTTGATTGCTTTATTACATTTGCAGTCCAGCTCTGATACCATGTTGGATTTCTAGAATTGCTGCAAATGTACTAAGCTGTAACAATCACTTTTTCTCAGGTCTTAACTAACAACTAACATATCAAAGAATACTATTATTACTTCATTTTCATAGGAAGATGGTTATATCAGTTACATTCATGTGAATGAGATTAACGGTTAAAATCAGTTAAACGAAATTTCATAACTAAGAATTGAAAACACCATCAATGAATTTACTATGGAAATTAAAATCTACATACCATGGAATTCAAAACCGAAATCAATTTAGGGATGCTTTTGCAACCACCTAGGTTAGTCCACAAATACCATTTAGGATTAGATGATGATTATCATCAAATACCATAATATCAAAATCAAAAGATGATTACCATCAAATACCACTATATCAATATCAAATGACAATTACCATCAAGTACCACTATATCAATTAGGACATCACATACCATTGTATTACTTAGAGCATCAACTACCATTAGATCATTTAGGGCATCAGATACCATTGTATCACTTGGGGTGTCGAATACCACTGTATCATTTAGGATATCAGATACCATTGTATCGTTTAGGATATCAGATACCACTGTATCATTTAGGGCATCAGATATCACTGTATCGTTTAGGACATCAAATACCACTTTATCATTTAGGGCATTAGATACCTCTGTTTCATTCCCTTTCTTCCTATTGCTAACTGTGGCAATAACATAAAATTAGAAGTTATGCTCATAATCATTATTCTTATAAATGAAAGACTGAAATAACAATCCAATAGATATATTTCATAATTTAGTTGGAAGGTCAACCGATCTAAATGGTTACCAATTACATTGACAAGAAATGTTGCTTTCATCAAAAGAAATAACCAAATTCAATGATATAAATTAATCTATCATATTTTCCACTTGTATAAATATCATAAAAGTAAAAATACTTGTTACCAATAAATGTTTGAATGCTCAACTTATCATTATTTGACGCACGTCTTGACATTTCGTGGAGAGGGGAAACATTGTCAGGGGCTTAACCACCCAACCACGGATCTTAAACTTATCCCCACACTTCCTTTTAACTAGAAAGACCCTCCCTACCTGGAATAGACATGGAACACTTTGTCAACCACTGAGCATCCTAGTATCTAATCACACCACTTGACTTGACAATTAGAGAAAACAATAAATATGATCATCCATGAGCTATTAAATGATTCCTTTTAAATATGATAAACATTGGTATGCCACATTTGATGTTGTTTCATGTTATTGCAGATTTCTTTCTCTCACCTCTTCACTTCTTTCCTTGGCTATACAGCCGGGTGAGTCCCAGGTGTTTAAATCTCAAAGCAACCTGCTCTTTCTGTTGATCCTCAACTGATAAAAGAATATTATATGTTTCCAGCTTATCACATTTCTGTGATCTGAGAAAAGTAGCTATTAGCATTGTAGAATAATATCATTTAATTCTAACTTCCAACGAATAAATAAATATGAAATCATGTCATGGATACTTGGCTTTTATTTATCTTAACCAATGATATTATAAACAAGGATGATTTGCTTCATAATTTGGATTTGCATCTAACTGCTATAAAAATCAGATTGCAGTAATAACTGTTATAGAACATATTGCAATACTTGGGATTTGGACATCCACATAACTTGGTAGAAACTTGGAATAAGATGGAGTCTTGCTGGGTACTAATAATCAGCTTCTCCACGGAATAAATCTTTAGTCGCAATTTTCAATGTAAATCACAATCACGTCTTCGGTGAAAATCAATAAAAAAGGCATTTGTTGCAAGGAAAATGCATCAGAAATCGGGCGGTATATAGCATGAATAACGTGTAAAAGAATGTAGAAGTATTCGGTTCATAGGTGAAGAAGGAATCCGGTGCTTGAGAATGGAAGTCGGGTGCTAGAAAATATGGATGTCTTCCGCTTCTCTTGACTTCTTAATAAAAAGAGATAATATATCTCTTTGGCTTCCAAGAAGCTATAACATAAAAAAAGTGTCTTGGCTCTTGGACGTCCAAATAAATATGCCAAGTGTTTCAATCGGTTTCAAGTAAGAAAATGAATAAAAAGATGGAAAAAGATTTGAAGGTTATAAATTGAAAGTAATTATGGTTTATATCTATTTACATGCATGTAGATATACTTATGAGGTGGCATCATTTTATTATAAAGAAAATAATATTATGGCGTCACTTTATTCTTATATCTGTGTATGTACATAGGTATATATTAAGATGATGTGGAGAAAAGATCAATAAAAAATCTTTGAGGTTCGCATTATATTTTAATAAAGTTAATTTACATTTTAAATTGTTTATTTAATACCTCATGCAGTTCCATCATTTGTATTATGATGTTCAAGTCGTTAGGTCCTGAACCATGGTGATTCACGATTCATACCCATTTGCCCAGTGATGGTGATGCTCCTGTGCTTAATTATTTTCTGACAATAGTTCCACCCCTTCGATGTGCTTCATACAGGGAAATTCTCCGTAGTTAAATCATGTTACCATAACAAGTTATTTAATCATAAATAATCATAACGGCTAACTACCTTTTCAATTCCATGAATTCGTGATAAATAATCAACTAGCATGTTATCTTCACATGAAATTAGAAAGACTAACCATCTTACTATTTCGCAGGATGATAACAAATTTAACTGTCAACTGACTTTATGTGAACCTCAACTACTGTTTACCGTATAGGGTAAAAGGATACTTATTGCATGTAGTACAGTAAGATATAACACATAACATATACTTTATACATAACAGATACTTATCATAAGAAGATTTTAAATTAGGTCAAAAATTGGGATGTAACACAAGCACTTCCATTTAATTTTGGTATGTGTTTTCCAATTGCAGCCTCCCCTTATATTTATAAGAGAATGAGAGAATCGACATGTCCCTTCATGGGACCTGTTTGTTCATTATCATAATTAAACTCTTATAGACATACATACATACATACATACATACATACATGTATCTTTATGTAATTTATCCGAGAAAAGCTACAAAAGATCAACAATCTCAATAGGAAGGATGCAAACACAATCTCAACCTTTTATTTAGATGTGCTACTAATGACTGTAGCAAGCTTACTCTATGAATTTGTCATAGAAAATAACAAGTAATTCATTTTTCCTCATCTTTTTATATCAATTCTGTTAGAGTGGAGTTGTCGTTGCACCAAAAGACCGATCTGTCAATGCCTGATACAACCACTCATCTTATAGTACACAGGAGGCGGTTAAGCCCTTGTCAGGAATCCTGAGGGGAGTTTTGAACAAATTTCTAACAATCTCCCCTTCAACGTTACACGAGGGTTTGAGGATTCAAACTTGTGGCCAAGCTTTGATACCACTTGTTAGAGTGGGGTTGCCGTTGCACCAAAAGACCGATTTGTCAATACTCGATACAACCACTCAACTTATAGTACATAGGAGGCGGTTAAGCCTTTGTCACGAATCCCCAGGGGAGTGCTTAACAAATTTCTAACAAATTCAGTCTAGTTGATTCACCACAGTGTTAAGAGCATTCAAATGCTATGCTATGTGAAAAAATTTGGCCGAAAGCCACCAAAGGATGCAAATGATGAAGCAAAGCAAAATGTAAATCGGATATGAGCCAAATAAACTGTATTCAACACGAGAAAGCAAAACATACAATGAATGAAAATACCCATAGAGAGCAATGGGTGATCATATATAGGATATAGCACCCAAGAGAGTAAAAAACACTACCAATGTAGGATAATGGGAAAGTGTCCCTAAGTATACTTAACTAAGTTTGAAGAGAGTTATAATGAACTAGATAGCTAATAAAGAACTAAATCTCCTCTAAGTGCAACATAGGGAGAAATGTAGACAAATATGCATTGATAGGTCCCAACAACTAGGCTTGATGAGGTAGCCTTCTATAAAACATCCCCTCAAACAAAAGGACAAAACCAAGCGGGAGAAATCTACCTCCAAGAGAGGAAATGAGCTCTCAAGGCCTTGTTTATAGTGAGAGATAGAGAGTGGTTGTGGAATTTTACCAGTAGGTGTGGGTAGCAACTTTTTCAAAAGGTGTGTGGTAGATGTGGAAATTATACAACCACTTACGCAAGACTTCAGAGGTGTGAATACTCAATGCAAGACAAGATTTCAGGGAAGGCAAACGATTATAATGAAAATTGGACAAATGAAATGAACTCATAGATGCATATCTTACGTTGAACAGCGATGGAGGCTTGTCAATGAAAGGCTACAACTTCTTTCTACTAATATCCAAAATGAGAACACGAGTCATGAAGCCAGCCTGGTTTCTGATATCTCATAAGAGATAGAGCGTACTCCCTATGGTCCTTTCAGGAAGCCTTAGGTGTTCCTGAGTAGGATGCTTCTATGCAGAAGTTTAATTTCTTGGAGAGGAACTGTACTTGGGGTTTAGTCCCTCTTCTTAAGGGAAGGAATCTTGTTCTGTGCAAGTGGATCTACCAGACAAAACTTTCTGCAGATAGGTTGGCTGATAATCATAAGGCTTGCCTGCTTGCCAAAGGATTCTCCCATGTTTTTAGGATTGACTACTCTGAGACTTTTGCTTCAGTTGCCAAGATGAATTCCATCTGACTCATTTTTGTTCAGTGTGAATATGCGAGCAGTTCAAATTAGCTGTTATATCTATTTTGTAATTCAGTTCAGTAATAAAATGAAAATCTTTTGTTTAGCTAATGAGCTCTAATAAAGTGTGGATAAGAAGTAATGATTTTGACTTATCTTTCAAGTTTTCTACTGTGTGAGATCAAAGTACCATTCTTGGATGAGCTATGGAGGTCTGCTCGTAATCTTTTAAAGAAGTGTGAAACAGATTTCAATGTTTAAATTATTGCATACTTGTGTTAGTTTCTGCAGTTTAAATTCTCAGTGATGTGAAATTAATTCAATATTTTCAAGGAATAGAAACTTAGTCATCATAATTGGAATCCAAGAGAGTTTTGTTTTCATAATAGCGTTTATTAATCTTTGTACTGTTTTTTCCTCTCCCATGGCATGTTTTTATAATCATACCTATTATCACTGCAGCTAACATTTGGTTTTTGCAATGTTAAATTTTACTTAGTTTCACTTATCAAATTAAAAGAAAAATAAGTGTAGCTGCATCACAGTGTCTCATTTTCTGAACTTCTTTGTATAAAATATCAACTATGATTAAGCTTTAAAATTTTACACATGAAGGTGATAAAGGAAGTGGAATGATCACACGACCAGATGTAGCAAGTGTAGTAGTAGCATGTGTTGATGGTGCATGCACACCTAATTCCACTTTTGAAATTTGGAATAGCAAAGGAGAAGGAACAGCCGATCTGTCAAGTCTCTCTAATTTGTTGCCTGATAAAATGTAGTAAAGTTTCTCAGGTGGTAGAACTTGGGGAAATTTACCATTTGTTTCTATTATTATCTCCAATTTATGTCAATGCTTTTAATATTTATGAGATTGCCTATTTTATGCATGTACTCGTAATATATTGTATAAAAGTTGTATTTGTTATCAAAAAATATTTGTCAAATAGATAAATAGATGTTATGACAGTATTGATTTGTCATTGACTTACACCAAGTATCAAAGCTTCTAAAATGGCAATAAATTATTGAAATAAATATATTTGGGAAATTAATAGTTCTATAAAAAACTCTTCCTAGAAAAACATATATTTTTTGTTGATTGATTGTTCGATCAAATTGACATGATCTCGAGGACATACATACCGACTTTAAATGCATCTATACAAGGGATCAAACCTTGATAGTTTGCTATAGATGTTGAAATGAGGTGTGTATATTCTTGAGCACATTTATGATTTCCTGGATTATGAATCCAATACTTTTATGTTAGGAGATTTTACTTTGCATTCTTTCATTGTAACCTTCTTAGTTGCGTCTATCTTCAACTTTCATAACTATTTGAAATGTTGGAAAAAAAGAATGGAACTCATCGACTAATGGTACTATATTCGCATGGATACTTATGTGGGTATGTAATGAACTGCCCAAGTGCCAGTTATTATCAGTACACACTTTACATACATACAATTGTACACAAAAATATGTTATATATGAAAAGTCTTAACATAATAAATGCATTATAGAAGGTTTCATTCACAGTTTCAAATGAAGCATGCGTTGCAATACGTGTTAATGGTGCATGCATGCCTGATTCCACTTTTGTTATTTTTAGTAGTAATGAACACCCTATCTGTTAAGTCACTTAAATCTGGCGCCAGATAAAATGTACAGAAATCTCCCCTTTAGAAATTAGGAAAATTGGTTGATTCGTATTTTTATTTTGGCTCTCTTTTCTCAACCTGGTCTACGTAGCCACTCGCAGCAGAGCTTTATTAAGATATCCTTCGGGTAAAGTTTCAAGAACTTTATCAAGCTATTATTTATAGTTTCATATGAAAAAGCAATCAACTAATCATAAAAAGTTGCATATTTTATACAAATGCTTGGAAGATATTGTGTATTTGGGATTCCGTTTACTTAACAAATGATTCATATGGAGAAACAATCGATTCATCACAAAAGTTTCATGCTTCTAAATGCGTTACTGCTTGGTTTGATAGATAGAAAATTGAGTGAAAATGGACATCAATTGAGTTGTTTTGAAGGAAGACAACTAGGATGGGGAAACACATTTCAAAACCCAAATTTGATAAACGACAATTTAGTTGGTGCCGGTGAATTATCTCATTGAAACAGGCCAGATAAGTGACGAGCTCACCTGGATTAACTATGAGGCTTTCAGGAACATTTGTAATGGTTAAGTAAGCATGAATAAAGATACAGGTAACCAGTACTAATTACTGAAATTCAGTGGACTTGTTAGACAAAGCTAAAATGCAAGATCAGCACTCTTGACGTCGCCAAAATTATAGAAAACGATCGATATCATGTAGTGCGCCTAAAACATTGTATCAACTTTCCCGGAAGAGTTTGTTAAAAATTTAGTACTAAGGTTCACTATTCTAATACATGGTGAAAAGCCAGGGGGAATAAGCTTGAATGAATGTTAGCTTCACTTGAATGGTCCCTCCAACGATAACAAAGTCAATCCTCTGGGAAAGTTGTTGGTTCATTTAAATGACGTGTTAAGTGACAATTGGTAATCATTAAGGTCCTTGGTGTGCCAATATGCATAGGTTGCATTCATTAGGTTGAGATTAACCAATAAATATTGGATAATGCAGAATTACCTTAGTTTGGCCCCTAATGAAAAAGGGGGCTGACTTACTATAAAAGCAAGATTCAATAATAGACTATAAGGCCATCGCAACACACGGGCTAGAGTTACAAATGCGCTTGTCAAAATAAAGCACAAAGGCTTTTGGCCAAACAACGTGGGCCTAGCTCACACAACAAGAGAAAAAGGGTGAGATTTCTCTCTATGTCGTCGGAAAATTGTCCAGGTAATACTATCTTTAAGTAACCCAATAGAGGAGATCTCGTTGGGGCAATTGTCAACCAGAGCGTTGCAGAAGCTAACCAGTGGTCATAAGTGAGGGGGTAGATGCATCCTCCAAGTTAGAGGACACAACCCCGACATGAATTTAAGTAGCAACAAGAGTAGGGTATGGAACAACTGTATTATTTGGCCATGATTTTAGTAGGCGCATTGTTGAGATTTTCCACAGGGGCTTCTTCTTCGTTATCAACATATGAATTCTTGGACTCCTCAAAGAGAAAGTCAACTGTACAAACTATCAAATGAGCATTACTTGCAACCTTCCACCAAGTAGGAGCACCTTTGTGACACATAAGAGCGCAATTAGTGGCCATGTGACTAGTAGAGAAGCAATGCCGACAATGGGAAGCCCTCATAATCCAACGGTTGAGTCCATGGCCTATCCCTAACTATGAGCACCACATCCCTAGGGAGTGACATAGGAACATCCATATCAACCAAAGCTTGGAATTTGTTATATCTTGCAATAATTGTTGGTTAAATAAATTTGACAAGAAACTAAAAAATATATCAATAATTTTTCATGAAAAATTATATAGTGTCCAAGGAATCATGTAGTGTGCACTTTACTAGGGAATTGCTCATTAGAGTCAATAGATATATAGTTGAGGTGTAAAGATGAAGCCCTAAGCACAATGGTTGTACTTTGTACAAGAAGAGGGCACACTTGCTACTTACATCAATTATAGGTGGTTATTGCCATGCCACGGGTCTGATGCTCAATATTTAATTAGCATAGATGATATAATTGTTGGTCCACTCTCAATGTAAGTGAAAGGAGTATAGTTGGTCTCCCACGAATGTGAATGTGTAACATCTACAAACCAACTCACTATTACTCATTAACATTCCTTTTACAATCATGGATCCCATTTTAACTCTTGCTCCTTGCCACAATATTGATTCCTTTGCATCTCACCCCTTGCTTTTTCTTACTTTGCATATCAGCTATATCCACGATGGATAGAATGCTAGTTCCAAAAATAAGTTGTAAAAGTTGCCAGGCAAATAGTTTACTAAAGAGATAATGGTTGGACTCAGAGGAAATAGAATGGTGATTTGAAGATAGATTATATATTTTAAATGAATTGATCAAATGTATAATGAAGATTGATATTTCTTATGCACATCACAAGAGATTATGATTTAACAAAAAAATACCTAATCAACTTGTAGAAATGTTTTATGTGTATTTATAGCTATATCCATGATGGATAGAATGCCAATTAAAAAAATAAATTGGACATTGTTGATAAAGTTGTGTGGCAAACAATTTACAAAAGAGATAATACCTAGTCAAGCAAATAAAGTGGTGATTTGAAGACAAATAGTATATTTTATATGAATTTCGATCAAATGTATCATGAAGGTTGATGTTTTTTATGCACATAACAAGACTTAATACAAGTTTACCTAGTTAACTTGTAGAAACATTTTATGAGTATTCATGTTCTTAAAGGAAGAATTTGGTTGGGTTTATGAAAGAAGAGTTGCGTGGTCAGAGAGGTAGAAGAATCAAATGAGGTTAAAAAAAATCAATTCTAAACTATATTTGAAAGGTAGATTTTGAAATTACAAACATTTGATTTTTGTTTTTCATAATAAAAAATATTATGAATTTTTTAGAAATTTTAGTCATTTAATTAATATATTGGAACAAGTAAGCTCTTGAACATGATCAATGATTGTTGGAATGAGCAAACTTTTGAACATGATCAATGATGCTAGTTAGAGATCCTCCAATACCATGTGTTGGTGGGGGATTGGACCACGTGACCTTGTGCCTTCTATAGAAAGCTCTCACTAATCGAGCCATGCCTCTAACTTAGCCAAATAATATCACTATTAAGAATTGTTTTTAAATTTATATCGATTGTGATGAGTTATATATTATGTTTATGATTTATGGCTTTGATAGGTCTAAAAAAAAATACACATAGATATATATTTTAAGTATGTTGATTATTAAGGGAATCCTTAAAATATGAGAAAACTATGATTTGTTTGAATATAGAACAAAAGATGAAATAAGAAGGGGACCTAAAGAAGCAACACTAGATCTAGGGGGGAGAAGGGGGGAAGGGAAAAACAAGGGGTGTGGAAAGTTATAAGGGACTAAGGGGAAGTGTAGAATCACTAAAGGGGACTAGATGAATAATAGTTAGAGATGTCTCAATAAGAGAAGGCCCACTACCAAAGAATCTTAAGGAATACCGATGGTTGGTTCCTCACCTGCCCATGGTTGAAGTTCTCAACCAATGATAACATTTTCAATCTTCTCACTATACTTGGAGTCATAAGTTCTCCATTGTGTGGCAAACCATTATTGAGCCTAAAATTGCGCATTTTGCCTGATGTATTCTTTTCTACGGCTTGCCTTTGGGCCCCTGGTTGTAGCATCTGGGTGTTCTTGACCCCTGCTGCCTTTTCTGTGGTCAACTAGAGAATTTTTTGCACATTTTTTGGTTTTGTCAATGTGCTCAGTGTTATTGGTGTTGGATCCATGATCTCTTTCGCCCCTTTTGCCTAGAACCTTTCTCTTGGCATATGGTTGTTTTGGGTGACAATACTTAGATTCCCTTCAAGTACTCCCATATATGGCATGCTTTCAGATTGGAGATCTTATTTACCATTTGGAAAGGTCGCAATGCAGTTATTTATGCTAATAACATACTTGACATTAATGTTGCTATGTATGCTAAAGCATGTATTTATAACAATGTCATGTTTCAAATTCATGTACAAATAGATAAAGTGGCTCTGGAGGTGGCTCACCTATAGGAGCTATTGGCACGTTGGGGAAATGCCCCCTTTGTGGTAGCTTGTGTTCTGTCAAATTTGGCCTTCGGTGACTGTACCCCTCCTTGTGGTCACTGTTAAGGATGTAGCAATTCTGCTTGCCGCTCACATGCCTCGCTCTCAGCAATACCACTCTCCCAGCGGTGGTGCTTTTGGTTGGCGCTGCTCTTCTGGAGGCTCTGGTGATCGGCACCGCTTCGCCTCGCCTCTTCGGAGCTCTGGCTCGGGGTGGTCCCCAATGGCTCCTCCTATTGCTCCTACTATTGGTTGGCGCTCTGCGCACTCAAACCCCAAGTGGGTGTTTCCTCGGTTGGACTTGGCCATTTCTCCTCCCAGGCTTGAGGGAGAAAAAGAAGAAGATAATGTTATTGCTGATGACGAATGGGCTCCCCCTGAGCTGTCTGCACACCCCACCCTCGGGTGGGGATGTGATGATAAGCATCCTCCTCCCTCGCCTAGCACTGCGTTGGCAGCCTGAGGCTTTTAATGTTTTCTGAAGTTTTTTTTTGATGAATAGTTGATATTCGGCGTTAGGCTGTATGAACTCGTAGGGTGCTCTTGTTTCCTCTAGCCCCTTTTTTTGTGAATATGTAACTTTATTGTATTTTGTTAATATAAGGGACTATTCATTATTAAAAAAAAACCATATAAAATAGTACCAACCAAATCTTGCATCTGTTTACAGTGAAGCACCGGTTCAATTCCTACGACTGAGAAAAAGTCTTCTAGGAAAGAACCAAGAATACCTTTTCCCTCATTGTATCTACCAGATTAATACAATTATTTTCATTTAAAAGTATATATCTTTCCACAAATTCTCAATATATTAACAATTTATTACTGAATGTTGGATACTATAACGGAAAAAAATTAAATTACAATAACATTTTAACATTAATAAATTTCTATGAAAAAAACCATCAAAAGTAGATCTTGAATGTAAAATAAATATTTGATCTACAGAGAGGCAAGAGCCTACAACACAATGGTAAATTGTGAGCCTCTTAATTGGGAGGTCTTGGGTTCAAATCTACTCGAGATTAACAAATAATTGAAATAATTAATCACAAAAAATAATAATAATTATCCTTGGCTTCGGCCTCTTACCAATAAAAAAAAAAAAAAGATCTATAGAGGTGAAATAAACATGAACATAGAAAAATAACTTTGGTTTTATTATAATAACTTAGAGATTAAGTTTGTTGAATCATTTTATTTTCATAATTCATTTATTAGTTTAATAAACTTCTCTTTGATAACCAACTAGATCAAAACCTCAACAAAAATATTATCAAAGTCAAACTTTTGCGTTAATTGTGATAACATATAAAATTACATTAGTCTAAAACAAATAAGCTATGTCACATTGAGTGCATGCCAAAAGAAGAGGGTTCTAAGTTGGATAATGCAATAAGTAATGTATTACTTGAGCCAAGAAGAACTATTCCTTGCTATAGGTTATTGGATCAACATTAAAATGTTCTAGGTCAAGGAATCTCTATAGAAGAAAAATGTAAAAGCCCAAATTGATTATAATAGTACTTAAAACATCATTAACACAAAATGAGAAACTAACATCGAAAGTCCATTTTAAGTTTTTGTGTGTGCTTAGTTCTATAGTTTGAAGTAATGATATTGATGGTGCCTATTGATATGTAACTTGGGTAAAAAAGGCTAGAGACACTATATTGGAGGGAAAAATAATATAGGATAATCCCACATACTATTTTGATAGATTCAAGTAAGCTTTGTAGGTCAACCTTCTATTGAAACATAATTAAACGACTATTAAATAAATGGTTCTAGAGAAAGGGGTTGGAGGCATAACATTAGAAGTAGAGATAGAGTTTGAAGACAGAAATTAAAGATGATGGGTAGTGTGGTGTACCAAACAAAGTGATCAGACAACATTCCCTTCAATACATGGCTAACATTAAGTCAAAAATAGGGAAATGTCTATAGTAGAGTGACTTGGGTTATATTATAGATATATCCATTACTCATTTATGTTTGGGGGCATATTTTAAGACACATTGAAATAATTAGACTAATGGGGGCGTCTTTAGGCAAATATAAGATACATTCAAATGATTAGACTAAGGGTCACATAAAGATGAAATATGAAGAACAAAAAGTCAAAAATAATTTAATTAATTGAATAGTGTAATGTCCCCATCTTTTTAGCATCTCAGTGGAGTTCTTACCCTTTACATTCTCCGAAGGCTAAGTGGAGAAATAAGGAGAAATTGATTAAATTAATTTCTTATAAAGTCATTCAATAAATTAAAATTAAAAGGTGACTTTATATTTAATTAATTTAATTTTCTAGAAGCATAATTAATTATTGTGTTGCAAGGGAGAAGCTTCTAGAGAGTGCATTTTTTAGAAATACAACTAATGATTGTACTGGAAAAGGGAAGCTTCTAGAGAATGCAATTAAATAATATTTTATTTCCTTTGAGAAGGGTGAAGGAAAAGAATAAATAGAAGTGAGAGCTTCATTGTTAATCATCCAATTATTGTGAATTGCATTTGATATAAACTTGAGAGAAGAAACTAAGGTTTTTGATTTCAGTCAGCCATTAGAGAACGTCAACTCTTTAGTGTTGCAACCATTTGAGGTGGTGAAATATCCACTAAATTTGGCATTCGGGAGAGCTTCATTGTGGAGTTCTATTTTGGCTTAAATTGGAGAATACATATTGGCTACTATAGTACGCATGCACGAAGTCACACTACATTATTTATGTTTGATTTATTTCCATTCTTGGGCATCACTATTATCAGGTTCGTCTTGCAACTATTAGTAGTTAGCATTGTAATTTATGGGCATATGATTTTGCTGTGATAATTCAAAATCAGATTTTGGCATGACTGTAGTCATTATTGTAAGCCCATGAGATAAGATAAGATAAAATTATTAATGTCCACGAAAAATCAAAACAGTTTATGGAATTGAGCATACAAACAGAAGAGCTAGCTAAGCAAAGGCACCAAACGGTGACCGAAAAGGAACAAAGCAACAAGAAGAAAGAAAGACAAGGTAAGGACTAAAGGTCCTTTATTGAGAATGAATTCAATAAAGGAGATACATGTTGCATACCATTTGTTTGACGAAATGTCCATTTAATAGCATATATGATCAACATAATGGTTGTATGTCAATTGTTTGTGATAATGTCAATTAGCTGTAGGTATGCATTCCATATCTAGTTTTCATGTATATGCATTCAAAATACCAAAAGAATTGCACTTGCATATTAGTTCATTGTAAGAGGCATTGTAATATCTTTTGCAAATTTCTTAGCATTAAAAGGCAACATACAACTGTTTGACAATATTCCTTGAGCTAAAATTTGTCAGTTTGAGCAAGGGATATTACATTGGTATAGCTAAATCATGCTATCCTGAAGGTTTAGCAATCACAAGCCACCTAGGGTTGACTCTCATAGATTTTTCACTATCAGGTCAGCTTTGTTTGAGAGGGAACAAGATTTTATTAGGCAACCAAACACCATGGGTGACAAGCAAGAGTGTAGTCCACCAAGAGACAATAGGAACGATGATCATGAAATAAGAGAATTTTTTAGAGCAATGGTTATAGGACAAAGCGAATGGCTCAGGCTTTGCAGGCACTCACCATCATGGTTGAGCACATGAACCTACATGACAAATGGAATTTGGAACAAGGGGATGACAGGAGTGCAATGGGATCACCTAGAACTCATAGAACTCTTTCTAGAACAACAAATAGATCCACACGTCCTACTTTTGTTAGAGAGGAACCAATACAGGAACCAACAGAGGAAGTTGAGGATGAGACATTTGAAGATATCCTTATGGCTGCAAATGATGAATGAGAATTATTGGCACCGTAGGTTCGGGAGAGGATGACCTTTGAACGCTTTGTAAATTAGAGGAGAGAACTTTACGAGTCAATCAGATAGGATGAGGCCTAGGGATCAAAATAGTGAGCTGAAGAGGGCTACAAGCAAGGTTACTATGCCTCCATTTGATGGGAGTGGTAAGATAACAGCTCAAGCTTGGATTCATAAGCTTGACACATTCTTGGCATTGAGGCCAATGACAGAGATTGAAGCTATCAAATACGCCACTTTGCATTTGGAGGGAGTAGCACATGATTGGTGGTACCATGGAGTGGTAACACTTGAGCATAATCAGGCGACAGAGTACTTAGATTTTGTGGATAGGTTGGTTGAAAGATTTGACAAGAAAGATCCAGAGGTTTACTTCCAAGAATTAGCACAAATGAAACAAACATACAACTTGGAGTATTTCATTGGTGAATTCCAACGGTTGGTAGTCATGGTGCCAAATATTTCAAAGTGTAAATTGATAGTTCTTTTCATTGAAGGCCTATCCGAACCACTTAGAGGTTGGATAAAGGCATTTGATCCCATTTCCTTACAGGAAGCTATAAAAAGGGCAAGAAGTATGGAACATGCAGTCCCAACAAATAAATTTCAGTCCATAGGAACATCTTCTAGTAAGGATAACAAATCATTTTATAAAAAAATAGAGAGGATTGATTTTAAAAATGATTCTAAAGATAAAACTCTAGCACCTTTTGACAGGGGAACATTAAATGAGTTGAGGAAGAAAAAATTGTGTTTCCATTGTAAGGGACCCTATGATGCAAACCATGACTGTCCTCTTAGACCAAAGGGCAAAGCTAATAGAATTATGTGGGCATACTATGAGGAAACAGAGTCAGATAATTCAAACCAACAGTCTGATATAGAGGAAATAGATGGTGAAAAAGAAGAAGACAAGGCTGAAAACTTGTCTAAAATGGAGTCCAAGGATGGTGAAGGAGATGTGCAAATTAGGGAAGCTCGTCTTACTAGTATTAAGCAGGAATGATCATTTCAAATGAGAGGAGTACTTGCTAGACAACGAGTTATAACTTTGGTTGGTACCAGTGCCACTCATAATTTCATTGATGCTGGGTTGGTGGAGAAGCATGACATCCAAATAGAGGAAAATTAGAGTGAGGGTAGTTGACAACTATGTCCTCAATTGTGATCGTAAGATCACTAAACTTCATTTGGAAGTTAATAATTATGCCTTTAAGGCAGATTTCTATGTTGTGCCTATGGGAGATATATATATAGTCCTTGGGACGAGTTGGTTGCACGATATTGGTAAGTTCACTCTAAATCTCAAGGAGATGGAGATGAGGTTTAAAGTGAATGGGAAGACATAGATTCTTAAGGCAATAAGGGACAGTGATTTCAGAATGGTCTCTTTCTAGAGGATGGCTAGATTGATTCGAGATGATCAGGTAGAGTGGGCAATAGAGTGGATGGTAATGCCATCACAGGGGGGACAACAGAAGACTAAACATCCTTCTGATATTCAGGAGGTTAGAGTTAAACACTCTAAGATGTTTAGTGACATTCCACCAGGTGGTCCACCATACAGGGGTATTGAGCACATCATTGAGTTAAGAGGAGGGGGCTATGCCTATCATGATTACACCTTATAGGCATCCAAAGAGGTTGAAGGATGAAATTGAAAAAAAAACATAAAGGAGTTACTTGCTATGGGCTACATTAGAGCAAGTCTTTTTTGGCTTCTTCAGTGGTGTTGGTGAAGAAGAAGGATGGGACATTGAGGATGTGCATTGATTACATGGTGCTTAATTGGAAGACAATTAAAAATAGGTACCCCATTCCCAGGATTGATGAGTTGATAGATGAGCTTCATGAAGCTTGCTTCTTCTCAAAAATAGATTTGAGATCAGGTTATCACTAGATCAGAGTTAGAGAGCAAGACATCGAGAAGGCAACTTTTAGATGTCATTGTGGCCATTTTGAATTCGTAGTTATGCCATTTGGGCTAACTAATGCACCTGCTACTTTTCAAGCAACAATGAATAGGGTTTTCCATCCTCAATTAAAGAAATTTGTACTTGTCTTCTTCAATGATATCTTGGTGTACAATAGATCTTGGGAGGAGCACTTGCTTCATCTTGACATAGTGTTGGATATATTGGGCAGAGAGTCCTTGTATGCAAAGGAGTCGAAATGTGATTTGGGTAATGACAAAGTTGTTGTATTTGGGTCATATCATCAGTGCAAAAGGCGTTTGCATGGATCCTAAAAAGATTCGTGCCATTGTGGAGTGGCCTTCATTGGTGAACCTTACACAGTTGAGGGGCTTTTTGGGATTATGTGGTTTCTAGAAGAGGTTTGTGGATGGATATTCTAGGCATGCAACACCCTTGACAAATTTGATGAGAAAGGGGACTTTCTTGTGGACTCCTAAGGTACAGGAGTGTTATGAGAAATTGAAGGAGTTGATGACTTCCTATCCAGTGTTAGCGTTACCAGATTTCAACAACCTTTTGAGCTACACTGTGATGCTTCCAAAGAGGGCATTGGTGTGGTGCTTATGTAGTAGAAACACCCTATTGCTTATGAGAGCACGAAATTAAGAGGGCCAGAGCAGAGCTTCAACATATATGATAAGGAGATGTTAGCCATTATGCATGCTTTGGCTAAATTCACACAGTATTTGTTAGGTATCAGATTTTGTATCAAAACTGACCATAATAGTCTAAAACGCTTTTTGGGGCAGCAAGATCTCAATGATAGGTATCAGAAGTGGGTGAGCAAGTTACAATCCTATGACTTTGATATTACATATTTTAAGAGGACACAAAATGTAGTTGCTGATGCTTTATCACGTAGGCTCCATTTGAGCTTATTGATAGATATATCAAAGGATTGGAGACACTTGATCCTTTCAGAGTATGCAAAGGATGTGTGGACAACCGAATTCATAGATGGAACTATTCAGGATAGTAGATACACCCTTGTGAATGAGCTCATCATTTACAAAGGGTGAATATTTTTGGTTCCGAACTTAATAGTGAGGAGGATGGTTCTAAAATCTTTTCATGATTCACATATGACAGGGCATCCTAGTTTCTACAAGACTTACTGGCAGATTAGAGAGCGCTTCACAGGGAAATGGCTCAAAGCAGAGGTACTTCAGTATGTTAGGGAGTGTCCCACCTGCTAGTAGAATAAGTAGGAACACTCCTATCCAGCCGGTTTACTTTAGCCACTTCCAATTCCTAATAGGAAGTGGGAGTGTTTATCTGTGGACTTCATCACAAGATTGTCTAGAGCCCAAGGTAGGGACTGGATATATGTGGTTGTGGATCGCCTTACAAAGTTTACACACTTCTTTCCAATCACTGCTACATACACTACTACATAGGTAGCAGAGTTGTTCTTCAAGGAGATATTTAGATTACATGGCTTACCTCGGAGCATTGTGAGTGAGAGACAATAGTTTTGAGTCACTTTTGGCAAGAGCTATTTAGGTTGTGTGCGATAGAGCTCACTTTGAGTATTAGCTACCACCCTCAGAGGGATGGTCAGACGGAGATAATGAATAAATGGGTGGAGGGATATCTTAGAAATTATATAGCAGGGCAATAGAAGGCATGGGTAAAGTGGATTAAAATCTGTGAGTATTGCTACAATACCACTTATCACATGTCTATTCAGATGTTACCCTTTATGGCCCTGTATGGGTATGAGGCACCCAATTTTATGGATATGCTTTTGAGTGACAGTAGAGTGTCTAGTGTAGGTGATTTGTTATAAGAGAGTCAAGACATTGTTAAGACTCAAGGATAATATAACCAAGGCACATAATCAACAGAAGCAATATGCAGACTCGAAGAGGACTGAGTAGACTTCTGAGGTTGGAGATATGGTGTATCTTATGTTACAACATTACCGTCAATCCACTCTCAAGAAGAGTGGTGTTGAGAAACTTAAGCCACGATACTGTGGTCCATTCAGGATTATTAGGAAAGTGGGAGAGGTGGCTTATGAGTTAGATTTGTTGGCAGAGAGTAAGGTGCACAACATTTTTCATGTGTCATGCCTCAAGAAGGTGCTAGGACATCATATTGTTCCTTCTACAGTGCTTCCATCATTGGATGTTGAGGGAAAATTGGTATTGGTGCCAGAGGCTATCATTGATTTTAGGGAAAGGAACTTGAGGTGGCGTACTATAAGGGAGTTTTTGGTGAAATGGAAGGATTTGCCAGTAAAGGATGCAACATAGGAGAATGAGGAGATTTTGCAGTATCCAGACTTGAAGTTGCTTGAGGACAAGCAATTTCAGGAAGGACAGACTATAATGTCCCCATCTTTTTAGCATCTCATTGGAGTTCTTAGCCTTTACATTCTCTGAAGGCTAAGTGGAGAAATAAGGAGAAATTGATTAAATTAATTGCTTATAAAGTCATTTAATAAATTAAAATGAAAATGTGACTTTATATTTAATTAATTTAATTTTCTAGAAGGACAATTAATTATTGTATTGCAAGGGAGAAGCTTCTAGAGAGTGCATTTTCTAGAAATATAACTAATTCTTATATTGGAAAGGGGGGAAGCTTCTAGAAAATGCAATTAAATAATATTTTATTTCCTTCTAGAGAAGGGTGAAGGAAAATAATAAATAGAGGTGAGAGCTTCATTGTTATCATCTGATTATTGTGAATTGCATTTGATATAAACTTGGGAGAACAAACTAAGGTTTCTGATTTCAGTCAACCATTGGAGAACGTTAATTCTTCAGTTTTGCAAGCATTTGAGTTGGTGAAATATTCACTGAATTTGGCATTCGGGAGAGCTTCATTCTGGAGTTCTATTTGTGCTTAAATTGGAGAATATATTTTGGTTGCTACAGTACGCATGCACGATGTCGCGTTACAATATTTATGATTGATTCATTTTCATTCTTGGGCATCACTATTATCAGGTTCCTCTTGCAACTATTAGTAGTTAGCATTGTAAGTTTTGGGCACATGATTTTGCTGTGATAATTCTGAATCAAATTTTGGCATGACTATAGTCATTATTGTAAGCCCATGAGAATGAATTCAATAAAGGAGATACATGTTGCATACCATTTGTTTGACGAAATGTCCATCTAATAGCATATATGATCAACATAATGGTTGTATGTCAATTGTGTCAAAATTTCAATTAGTTGTAGGTATGCATTCCATATCTAGTTTCCATGTATATGCATTGACAATACAAAAAGAACTGCACTTGCATATTAGTTCATTGTAAGAGGCATTGTAATATCATTTGAAAATTTCTTAGCATTAAAAGGCAGCATACAAGTGTTTGACAATATTCCTTGAGCTAAAATTAGTCAGTTTGGGCAAGGGATATTACAAATAGTGATTAGTTAATTATTTCTTACATGAGTTGTAAAATTGTTTAAATTATAAAAGATAATTAAAAATAAGAAAGCACATTGTACATATAGACTAGATAAAAAAGCGTTCATAACCATAAAGTGAATTCAAAAGATCAAAGCAATTTTGCATAATAAGTTTAAAAGTAAACAATTATTTTTTTGATAAACCACCTCATACATCTTAAATAAAGGGAGAAATTGTTTTTAATTAAGGAAAATAGGTTTTGAAGGGAGCCTGAAACCCTCTCACAAATCAAACAATATTTCAATGAAACCCAAACCAAACAAAACTACAGGTCACAAGAGAACCAGGTGATGAAGGTGGCATCGAAGATAACACAATATACCTCAACGACAAAAAATAGGTTTTAACTGGGCACCTAAAACCAAATGGCTTAAAAAGCAGACAATAATTCCCAAACCATGTACAACTACAAAATATAGGAGGCTAGAAAAGCCAGGAGAGCCAAACTGAATAGGGACTCAAGATTTCCCTTTCAGTCCCTTCTTTTGAGAACATAAGGCCATATCAAAAGTTCAATTGGTGTGCTTGACCTTTTACTTTTAATAGTTTTCCAAGCATCCTCCACCAACCCAGTTGCCTTTTGCCACATGAAGTCATCTACACCATAGCTAGCCCCCAAAACCCCAGCGACCTGGGGAGAGTCCTGTACCACATAAGAAGAAGGTACAACAACAACATCTAGAGGCAGAGCCACAAGAGGGGCAACAGTCGAGGCACCAGTGACATAATCCGAAGGGGGAACCACCATAGGGGCAACAATAGTACCATCAACCATAAAATCTTCCACCAAAGTGTCCCAAGTCAAGTCACTAACCCATATAGAGGAGATTTCTGAAAAGGGAGAAATTGTTATGCTAGTTGAAATAAATTAAATTGTATGATTCACTATAGTCGATAGATCCATGATATATTGAAAATTTTGTTGCATTTGTTAAACCAAACATAGTTAAAAAATAAGGACATTTCTAACATCTTGGAAATGCTTGCTTCAAAGTGTAGAATCTAGAAAACCAATAACATTCATTTATTGAGAATGGATACACAAAAAGTTGTAGTGTTTATTGGTGTCTAGTGGCATAACCTCCATATATTCTTCTATTTTCTAATAGTGTTGAAGTAGGGGCTTAAGGGTGATAGCCAATGATAAGTCTTGGCTTTAATAATGCAACGATAAATAAAGAGATAGTAAGAAATCATAAATGCCTATAAACAATAAAATAAATGCAAATTTTTTTTTAAAAAATTACATGGAGAAACCTTTTTGGTAAAAGTCATTCACTTCCAAAGAGATCCAACATTAGTATTAATCCTTCAAATGAGTTACACCAACACAACTATTGTCTTTGAATCATTGCAACACTTCACCTTTTTTTTTTTTCATTTTTGATCTTATCTGGTTTTTTAAAGATACCTTATCTTCTCCAATCTTTTAAATAACTTTTATTTTCTCATATTCATTCTATGTTGATAATGAGAAAACACCTTACAAGGTATTATATTTGAATTTAGCATCTTTCATGACATCGAAAAGATAATTTCAAAATATCAAATAATAATTAAATATAATTATAATAAAACTTGTATGTATGTATGTATGTGTACACACACACACACACACACACACACACACACACACACACACACACACACACACACACACACACACACACACACACACACACACACATTCTAAATAATAACAACAAATAGTAACATTAGAAGTATAAAATTTGCAAACAAACATCTGTCAAAAGCTATTGGATTAATGATTTCACATCTTTCAAGGATAGATGAGAATAGAGTAGAAAATAGTCCAATATGTTTGAAAAGAATGTCAAGCGAAATCATTGAGGATGAGAATGACCTTGCTCATAAGCTTTGAGAGATGAACCAAGCAAGTAGAATGAAGAAAGTGGGAACCATGAGAGGAACAAACATTGTTGTTGAAAACCCTAAAGCATCCCTTGGAGTTTAAGATCAAAATTTAGGAACATTTGATCTCAAAAAAGCTTAAGCCAAAAGACTTCTTGAAACCAACATGATCCCCTATTGACATCATCATTTGAGAGGATAAAGTATGATGTACATCCTTTTATACATTATCTAATATAAGGGTCTATAAGAGTTTTGGTTGGAGTTCCAAACTTATAGAGTGGGAAATGGTTATCCAACACCTAATATGCACTAAACATCTATCATAAAATATTTATAATGCATGCGGGATGTTAATGTCTTAGTAATTTTAGGCGTTGTATAGACATTTCCCCATTGCTGATACCGAGACTAGATACAAAGGAAAGCTACATCATGACATCAATGGCTCATGGGGATGGTTTTATTGAACCCAAAACTAAGTTTGGCTACAATGCTTCCAAGTTTAATAAAGCTATCTTAAAAATTTCAAGAGAGTCCATCAGATTTGAAAAATTAAAGAATTGTCTAGCAAGAAAGATGTAGAATGAGTTGACCCATAGTAAATGTACAATAGGAAAAGGGACACAATGTGATATTTGGACAAGTAATTACTTCCCCTTCCATTAATTGCACATTCGGAAGGAAGATGCCCCCAATAGGCTCAAGAAGAGGTTGACGCGCTAAATGGAGACAATAATTTCTTCACTATATATGAAATGGGGAAAGTGAATTGATTAGATAATATAATTAATGAAGATGATCAACTAGGAAAGTTATTGAAAAACTAATTTAAAAAAAAAAATACGGACAAATAATGAACAAAAATTTATGAAAATGAAACCAGAAGTCAGATTTAATATGTGATAGAAATTCAAGCTCAAATGGAAGGGACATGATTACAATGTCAATATAACCCTGAGACATGATGACAATGATGACATGTTCTTGATGTTTTCCTCTGAACTTTTGTAGATCATTTAACTATTATTGTTTTACTTAGATTTGATCTTGTAGCTCAATATTTAGTTCCCTAACAAAAAAATGGGAAAGAAGTTGAAAAAGGAGTTTTCGTTAATTAGACCCCTATTTAGTAATCAATCTTTAAATGAAATAAACTGAAGCATTTTTTCATGTAGCAGAGGCTAGATCTACGAAATGAAGCATATCATATCTTGTAGATGCAATTACTTCTTTAAATGTGATCAAATATGTTGATGCAACATCTTTGACTAAACATAAAAACTCAAAAAGAAATCTTGAAAGAATAAAGCTTATGGAATAGATGTTTTCACTCGTCCATAATGTTTAATTGAAGAGAGAGAGAAGACTTGAATGAACCTAAATGGATATGGATCTCCTTCCTTGATAGAAAACTCCTTTACTTGGTCTCCAAGGAAAAAACTAAGCTAGATCTATGGAAGAAAACATCATGATTTCTTGAGAAAAATGCATGCTTCAACTTGATGTCTCTTGATTATTTGATTTTCTTCCTTCCACTTGATAACTTGAAAGCTCGACTTTTGGAATAACTTGACAAAAAAATATTCTTGATGATATTGATTGCGGTTACTTAAATGGGGAGAGATTAGATGTTTATATACATCTCACACCCTTTTAGGGGAAAGGATTGAGCAGGTCAACCACATGATTGTAGGGTAAAAACACAAACCAGTGTCATCTTTTATAAAGAAATGGGATATCAGAATGTGACAGTTCAAAATTAATGACAAAAAAAATGGTATTTGTGTTTAAAATATGAAGATGATGTAAACTAATGAAATGTGTAGAATTGGATGAATTTTATGACTATAATTTTTATAATTTTTTTGAGTAAGAATTTATTCATTTTATTTTATTTTGAAGTCCCTTTTTTAACTTAAAAAATATAGGGTGTAGTTCCTGTCAAACAAGTATATGCAAATTATCTTTTTTTGTTTTTATTTGAAAATATCTTATAAATGACATGTATAGCTAGTGAAATTTTTATTTTATTTTATTTTTGATGTATATTTTCTTTGTTATAAGTAGTCAAGTTCGACCTTATTAGAATCCAATAGTTTTTTCCTCCTATCAAAACTTCTCTATCAAGTCTATACCTTATTGAAAACAAATTACATATTCGTGAAGAGGATTCTCTCCTCTTGAGATAAATATATTTTTTAAATTTTTTTGATAAGATTCAGTATTTTTTTTCTTTTTTTGAGGGAGCATCTTCTGAAATGTTGAAATATCGACTTATAATATTTTGAGATTATAACATATTATAACTAATCAAAACACTCAAAAAAGTATATGATGATGATATTGAATCTGAGATCTATAAAAGGGTATTTTTAGTTTTTGAAAAAAAAAGAATTTTGATAGAGAAATAAGATTTGACCAAAACAGGTTTTGGTATCATAAATAGTAACACAGATCTGTGCTTTTACCCTGTATCTCCTTTCTAAAGCTTTGGATGAGCTTTTAAGATGAATCAAGGTCCCATTCTCCTAGTACATGTCCCTAAGAGAATGAGTCAAGATTTGATATGGGTGCCAAGGATATAAGGTGAGTGCAAGATTTCCTATGACAACTCTTTCAGGGGTTAGATAAATTCACGAAGGCCCAAAATAAGTCTACAGGGCTTGGGTGAGGAAATGAATTATGGGATTGGATGAATAATAGAGGAACACATTTAGAGATAAGGTCCAAACTTGAGTTTAAGAAAGATTGAAAGGAATGAAGGACTCAAATTTGAGTTTAGGCATCCTTTAAGTTCCACACAAGGTCCTAGCATAGAAAATATAGTAATGTAGGCACACAACGATCCTCAAATTACATAACAATTAGGTTCTTAAAATTTAGGATGATATGATAAGGAAACTAACAAGAAATCAAAACTAGTTTTTACAAGACAACTAAAGATGAATCTTCTCGAGAGAGAGCGAGATGGTCACCAAATAAAAAGAGAAAAAGAAAGAAAGGAAATGTTATGCACATGATGTGCAACATCTTTTTCATAGAAAAGGACTAGATGATGACCAAAACCATCTATATGTAGTGGTGAGTTACAATTTTTAGTTAATAGATGGTCAAAATGACCTTGAAATATCCCATGTATGGTAAGAGCTTCTCCAAGAAGAAAAATTATTTTTGTTTTTTATTTTTCTATGCTTTGTCTATGTGGACTTTCCAAACTAGAAATGTTGTTTAAATGACTATTAGGAAAGTGGTACCAAATTGTAATTTAATGCATAATGTTCATGTCACCAACTTTATTGAAGCATGTGTTAAAGTAATAAGTTATTGCCTTATTAATTAAATCATTTTGATTTAATTCTTAAATCACTTATTATCTCTAGTTTACTTAAGCTAAACTTTAGGCATATAAAGAATTAATTATTATCATGCAACCTAAGTCTTACCCTGTTAGGGTTTTGATCTCCTTTTATAAGGATTGATCTCTTTATAATTTCATTCATTCACTTTTGATAATAGCAATCTCTCTTTCCGCTCATCGAGAATATCTCATATGTGGATCTAGGAATTCCAGCCTCCATAGATTTTTCTTCTCTCTTTCTATTACAAATGTTTGTATGTAGGTGATTCTTGGGAGCTGTGGGGTTGAGCTTTCATCAACTTCGACATGGTATCAGAGCTTCATATCTTCATGCCCATGTTATGTTTATGAGAAGTTTGTCTTGGCTTTTAGATCTGTGCTTTTTGTTTAAAGGGGTTCATTTTTTAGAGTTTGTTTTGTATTGAATCTGGTGGGTCACCATTTTTTGGTGCACTTTGAGCCCAAACGAACATCATTGTTGAGCTTAAAGAGCCCAAAAACCCCTATTTTCATATAAAATTTGTCCAATTTGGACATAGTTGGAATTTGAGGCTAAAAAGTATTGCTCCTAGATTGGACATGTTTTTCCAAGTGATTATTCTCTGATTTTCAGACACATTTCTTGAGGTGGTGATTTTCTGATTTTTGACGCATATCATAATTTTCTATTCAAAAATTGAGATTTTTGGTACATTTCTCGAGACATCAATTTTCATATATTTAGTACGCAAATCGAGATTTTTCTAAAATTGAGATTTTTGACAGATTTCCTGAGGCCGTAATTTTGTATTTTTGCATGAAAATTGAGATTTTTGGGCACACAAATCGAAACAATTTTAGCAGGGACCGACATGCTTCTCGAGACAATTTCTAGTACTGTTGGACACACTTTTTGAGACATTTTTTGGCAAGGATCCTGAGGCAATGAATTTATATTTTTTTTCTTTTTTAACACTTTTTTGACCTACATGTGGTTTTTTGGCCATAACTTGCTCATCCGAACTCTGTTTTTTGATTCGAAAGTAGTGTCATAAAGCTGATTCCAAACCTGTCGTGATGGTGCAATTTATGGCCAAAAAACCACATGCAGGTGATTGTTGGGAGCTGTGGAGTTGAGCTTTAATCAACTTCAACATGGTATCAGAGTTCCAGATCTTCATCCCCCTATTCTGTTTATGGGAAGTTTGTCTTGGCTTTCAAATATGTGCTTTTTGTTTAGAGGGTTGCATTTTTCACAGTGTTTTTGTATTGAATTTGGTGGGTCACCATTTTTCAATGCGCTTTGAGCCCAAACAGACATCACCGTTGAGCTCAGAACGCCCAAAAACCCCTATTTTCATATTAAATTTGTCTAATTTGGACACAGTGGGAATTTGAGGCTAAAAAATATTGCTCCTAGATTGGGCATGTTTTTTGAGGCAATGATTCTTTGATTTTTGGGCACATTTCCTAAGGTTATGATTTTCTAATTTTTTGACATGGAAATCAAGATTTTTGGTTCAAAAATCAATTTTTTGGCACGTTTCTCGAGACCCCCACAACTCCCAAGAATCACTTGCATGTGGTTTTTTAGCCATAACTTGCTCATCCAGACTCCATTTTTCGATTCGAAAGAAGCACTAGAGCTGGTTTCGAACGCATCATGATGGTTAAGCTTATTTACATTTTTTATGTTATTTGGTGGCCTTTTTTGTTTGTCAAAGTCAGAAGTTCTTTTTTGCACTTTGAGAGACATATTTTGAGATATTCTATTTTCCAAATTCTGGTCTAGGCACATCCCATTCACTTTTTTTTTTTTTGGTGTGCATTCTGTTGGATATCTTGGTTGTTTCAAGTTTGAAGATTGATTTTGTTGTTTTAGATGATTTTTCATGGGGTGTACTATCTATTGTATCAGCGTTATGTCTCTTTTGATCTTTATTGACATCCTTTTGTAGTATTTTTGCAAATGCACCGAGATAAAGTGCCACTCTATTGCATTTCATTATTTTGGACATCTTTGTGTTTTGTTGTACTCACACTACATTATAAAGTGCTTTGGGGGGTTTTATGTTGGCCATTTTCATCATCTTTCTTTGTCAAGTGAGTGTTCGTTCCACGACATTAGCCTCATGATGTGTTGATGACATGTGCCAATATAGGTGTGTATTTCTTTTGCACTCTTGATGTTCCTAGTTCTTCTTTCTGCATGAGATATTGCATTTAGTCTCAGTGTTCATGTCTTACCTCTCAACATTAGAGGGGGGTTATGTTGGTTCTATTGCTTTCTTGGTTCGATGGAGTGAGCTATGTATTCAGTATGTGATCCTATGTACTAGGTGATTGCAGTGGTTGAATACCTATGCATTTCAATGATATGGATCATTTACCATATATACATTCTTTCTTTCATATTTTTGGAGGCCATGAAGATACCTTACATCTTCTATTGATCAACTCTTTAGACCTAGTCTTCTCTACCTAGTCATGTTCTATACAATGGAGGTTCTTCAAATCAACAATTTGACAGTTTTTGCAGCTTCATGCCTCAACGGTGTTCGTCATGATCATCTTTTGTTCCTATCTTCTAGAACATTCTTTCCATCTCTTTTGGAGTAGGGTTTTTCCCATGTGATTTTCTCTATTTCTCCTCTTTATAGAGATTTGGTTGTGATTGGGTACCTTATTAGACCTTGTTGCCGGGACCCAATTTGCTTTGAATAATTTTTTTCTAGGTTTTTAGCTACTCCCTAAGTTTATCTTAAGGGGGGGTGTTAGAGTAATAAGATATTTACTTATTAATTAAATCATTTTGATTTAATTATTAAGTCACTTATTATCTCTAGTTTATTTAAGCTAAACTTTAGGCATATAATAATTAATTCTTTTATTAATTATTATCATGCAACCTAGGTTTTACCCTATTAGGGTTTTGATCTCATTTTATAAGGATTGATCTCTTTATAATTTCGTTCATTAACTTTTGATAATAGCAATCTCTCTTTTTGCTCATCAAGAATGTCTCATCTATGGATTTGGAAATTCCAGCCTCCATAGATTTTTCTTCTCTTTCTGTGATAGGTGTTTGTATGCAAGTGATTCTTGGGAGTTGTGGGGTTGAGCTTTCATCAACTTCAACAACATGTACTTGAACATCCATGAATATGTGAATGAAACTATTTTATTCTTCTTTTTTTGCAATAGAATATTATTGTAATCAAATTGAAAAGGGGTTTATTGTTAGTAGGCCAATAATTGTACATCAACATTCTCAAATGCACTTTCATTTTCCTAGGATATAGGGAGTTACTTTGTGGAGGGTAGAGAATTTTTTTAATGAGGAGGGTCCAATTGAGATAATGGGTTCATGTTGGAGCACCAATATTAGGATTGACACCTACCAAAATTTATGGAATCAAAGATGCTTTAAATTGGTCAGCTATCTTGATTGTTTAAGTAAATGCATTATGTGGGTATTGAGTTTTTCATCAGAGCATGGTTTTGGAAATCCATTTACAAGAACACCTAGTTGCATAGACAATCACATATCAAAATAAAATAAAATTTTAGGTTTTAATTTCAACCTTCCTTCAGTTTTTGATGAGTTTTTGGTTTATATTTTTCTTGGAAACTCACTCCTTTGGGAGAGTATTATAGAAAGGTTTTGATGTTATATTTGTTTCCATATTTAGTAGTAATGTTAGAAAAATTATAGGGAGTTATTTCAAATCTAAATCTAGCAAATATCATGTGTTAATCAATTTCTAGAAAAGTGCACTAGGTGTGTATTATAGCTGCAAAAAGTTGCATTATTTCTACATGAAGACTGCTTTTCTATAGACTTGTTTTTTTTTAGCTATACGGATTATTTATTTTCTTGTTATAGTTCTTATTGTTTCTATATGTATAATACTTACTACTATAGGAAGTGTATTGCTACTATAAGGATTGTGTATTTTCTTTCTATTGAAACTTTTACTACTATAGGAAGTGTATTGCCACTATAAGGACTGTGTATTTTCTTTCTATTGAAACTATTACTTTTTCTATTGGGGCATTTTAATTTCTGCTAAATAACTTGTTTAGTCTAGCTACATGAGGGTTACATATGTTTTCTAAATATTTACACCCAATCACCATATGACTATATTTTTAGGAAAAAGATGTCTCAACCTTGCATTTTCAGAAATATGAATCATTCGTAAGCTTTCTCCAACATTTAAATTGGCTAGTACATTTTAATTGCAAGATCATGTCTAGATTTGATGATATTGAAGTTGCCATTTTTTATGTTCAAGAAGTTTTACAAAGTCAATTTGAAGGACTTAGGGGCTCCTAAATAGTAAAAAGTATCAATATTTGGCTCAGTAGGTTATAGTTTGATTGAGCACATCATGAGATTTCTAGTACTTCAAATGATTTTTTAACTAAACAAAATCACTACCTTTAGAAATTGTGTTTCCTAAACAAAAAATATATAAAAATGCATTGTACACATAAATAAACTATAAAAAAGATTTACACATGTTGATGTGTGTTTTGATGCATAAAAATAGAAGTTAAATAAGATGTGTAAATATAAGACTTCCACTTTTCAAAACATTCAAATACAAGAGGAAGAGGGCTTCCAAAAATAATTATCAATAAAACTCAAGTTAGATTAGAAAAACCCAAATAGGATGAATGGACACCAATAATAAACAAAACATATACCAAGGGAGTATGCAAGTAAGTCCTCTTTCAAGCAATGTTAACTAATTTTAAATGTACAATGTGAATGTAAATTGAACCAATTGATTAAATGACAAGGGTAAAATAGATGTAGGTTCTATATTTGTGCAGTCAACCAAAGTAAAATATGGAAAGAGGTCTATGATAAGAGATAAAAAGAAGGGTGAAAACTGACCATGAAATATGCAAAGGAAGACACTTTTTTCTGTGAAAATTGTAGATCTGAAACTGTGGCTAAGAATTTGACTAGGAATATGAGATCAGGATAGAAAACCCCAAAATCCAATATTTGTAGGTACATGTTGATTGCGTGAATTCTACCAGTAGGTTTACGAGATGACCTACATGTTCCCAGGGGAATACAACAAAATTGACTTAGCTTTTTTTTAAAAGAATTCATCAACTAATAGTTTTTAGATCCAAATTTGTAATACTAACAACTTGCTCCTACATACAAAAAAAATTGGTTTTTTGTTTTGTTTTATAGGATAATGGCTTGTCTTGGTCAAGCCCTAAATTAAGGAATCAACATTAAAAGTTCAATGATGATATTGATAAAGGAAATGCGAGTATGTAGTAGGACCAAACTTAACAATGAAAAATACAATTATCTTTGTAATGCAATTGAATTTAGTATGTGATCAAGTGTGCAAATGTTATATCCTTGAATCAAAGTAGCCAAAAGGAAACCATGGAAGTCAAAACCTCATAAATGGAAATGTTTGTGACACACCTTGATGAAGGATAGAAGAACTTGATTAGATGAATGAAATATCTCCTCCTTAGAAGCCAAATTCCACTACCACCTTGAAGGAAAAAACTTCATGTAAGAATGAAATGCTAGATCTTGATGATTTCTTGGAGAATTCTTGATGTGGATGCTTGAAGATGCTTTCTTGAAGTTGCATGTACACATCCATTCTTGATCTTGATTACTTGTGTGATTTTGATGAATGAAAATAAAATTCCCAAGCATCCTTATATACTGGTTTTCAGGAAAAAAAAAGCAAGATGACTTGAGAGATAGAATCAAACAATTTAAACTCCGTAGACACTCTAGGACTCGAGACCTAAATCCTCTTGGATATAGGTTGACCAGGTTGACTTATACTCGAGGGTATTCCTAACAAAGAATATCACAATGTATAGGGGAAAGTTGACTTTTTTTTTAGGAAATGTGGAAATCACTAGAAGATATGACAATTAAAAGTGATAAAAAAGTACTTGACTAAAGGGTCGTGCATAGAAAATAAGAGAACCTAGAAATTAGAGAGAGAGAGAGAGAGAGAGAGAGAGAGAGAGAGAGAGAGAGAGAGAGAGAGAGAGAGAGAGCACTAAGGAGGGCTAAATGATCTCAAAAGGAAGTGCTCCCATTTTAAAGACCCTACTTTAGTGGGAGTGTGAAGCAAGTCATACTTGCGGTCAAGGAGGAAGAAGAAGAAGAGCGATGAAGAGATAACTAACAAGTCATAATGAGATAGAACATCACCAAGCTCAAGGATATAAGCCCCCAAACCTAGGATCTTAACACCATTCCCATGCATAATAGAATAAATATATTAAAAAAAACAAATAAAGGAAGAAACAAAGCTCAAAAAAATCAAAATACAAAAAGGGGTTAGTAGTAAAACCCAAATCAACTAGTGAAAGAGACCCTGACTGAAGAAATGTCTTACCCACTAATATCATGTTTGGAAGGCCATTACAAAGAATAAGAGATCATATAAGAAAGTTAAGGGAACCACAAAGAATGATATCTTTCACGATTCTATCCTACTAGCACGAAAACATAAAGAGAGATGGAGTGAGTATCTTTCCTAGTAAGGTTTGTTTTCCTTACTATGAATCACAAAAACAAAAAAGAAGGATCAAATGATGTAGTAGGTTTGTGTCCTTGATAGTTAATCATGTGCATCTGTTAGTGACTTTTGCATGCATGTAAATGTATGTGAATACACTTGAGGATAAATTCCTTGGTATCACCACAAAGTGTAAACATGCGTGTACTATACGTGGATGGAGAAGGGTTCATTATCCATAGAGATAAATGTATGTGCATGTAAATGCATTTCCCTGTCCTCGAGATAGAGAATTTTTAGTTGTTAAGGAGTGACATGTTTCAATGTAAAAGTAAAAGCAAAAGTGCATAAGAATGTTAACTATAGTACAAGGAGGGCATATGTATGCTTGCCTCCCTATGATAATTATGTATAAATTGACATCATCGGGAAGGAAATAAAGGATTACTACTTCTAGAAACAAGGATATATCTTTTAATAATTATTTAGCAATGAAAATCACGTCTTGCATGAAACAAAACCTTACATACCCAAATAGAATAATGTATCATAAAATAATCCATGCAAAGAGAAAAGGAAAGATGGGTAACATATTAAGCATCTTAAAATATGTCTCCCAGATACCAATTATACACTTCCTATAAAGGATATTAAAGTATAGAGAGACATACAACAATGAGAGTATTTGATGCCAATAAATTTTGAACCTTTCCCCCTAGTTAAAATGAACAAAGAGAAAGACCTATTGTTGCACTCTCAAATACATTAGATAAAATAATACAGAGTGGCCCCAAGAAGGAGTATAAATGCTAAGTAATTTATGAAGAAGTAATAAAATATCTTTTGTATAAGAAATCTTACCATTTTTAACTTTATCATGAACATATTAAGAAAATTCAACACAATCGCAAAGTAAATATTAATTATTATAGAAAAGAGGACATGGAAATCTATTAGTAGCATTATTTTCATAAGGATGGTATCTTAGATTAGCTTCAGCCAAAAGGTAACAATAGACTCTTAGTTTCAAGGCTTCCCGAGTGTCATGAGAAGGTAATAATGAAGTGGAGAGAAGGAGATGAAGAAGATGCTATGGATTAGGGAAATTAGGAGGGAAATTGAGAGAGGAAACATAACCAATGCCCCACTTATGGTGGCATTGAGGATAGTAAAGAGGGATCTTAATACTGTGTTCATTGATACCTAGACCTAGGTCTTATAACCTTGTCTAGTGATAATATTATAGCTTGTAGTTATAGTAGTACAAAAGGAAGATGGAGAAAATGGTTTCTTAAGGGTGATGAGTATATGTAATGTGACGAGGATTGGAATGAGGAATTATATGTATAGGAGATTGAGGGGTATTTGTGGGAGATGGTGGAGGAGATGGCTCATTGTAGAATTATCTAATATCAGGGTCATGAACTTTACTTTGAAGGTGTTGGAAGGTGGGCAAAGTATGAGGGGATTGGTCATGAGTAAGAATGGATATAGGATTAGGAGAATCACTAACAAAATCTCTAATTCCATCTAAAAGATTAATAATGAATTCACATGTAAGCCTAATGATGGTCTTGGAATATGCTTTATTAGGACACCTTGTATTAGCTAACCTTATAATACCATTTGCATGAAAATAATGTAAATACATGAACATGATGAAATAAAATAAACTTGCATAAACATCATAATAATGATAAAGAGATGCAAGGAAAAATGTGACCATAAATATGATTATGCACCATGCTATTTTAGAGAATTCCATTGTTGAAAAGTAAGATCCAACATCACAAGGTAGCCAAATCTAACTCCAAAATGTAAGAAGGAAGTTGTCACATGACGGATTTGCCAAAATATTTAGGTAAAATATAAAATAGGTTAAATAAGATGTACAAATATAAGACTTATACTTTTCAAAACATTCAAGTACAAGAGAAAAATGGGCCTCCAAATGTAACAACCTGCCAGGGAACCCATAAGATATTTACCTAAAGTTTCACTAAGTTTGTGAAATAGTTTTTTAAAGATAACGATTAAACAACAATATATATAATATAATAAAAGCATTAATCACATACATTAAGGTATCATAAATAGATTACATCACTTAAAGTTCCCATGACATTAAATCACATTTAAGTCTAATTAAATACTAAATCCGATACATAAAAAATATACATCAAATAATAATCACGAGTACGATTCCATTTAATTAATATACAATTACAAGATGCTACTTGGCATAATCAAGATGCTTAATCATCCACTGCACAAGTCATAGGGTATGAAAAGATCAAAGAATATACATCATCAATAATAGACAACATCTTGCAAGATCTCTAATAATCAAGTAAAATGCAATAGAGTATAATCATTGAACATAAATACAAGATTAAATAGAAAGGAACATCTACACAATCATATCCAACAATTACATCCAATGGTCGAATCTTAATGGAATAACAAAAATGCACTACTACGCAACCTTGTAGAGCCTAAATGGCCCACTCCCACCGCACTAAGGAGATAAACTCAAGTTCCATATAGATATCATAACACAAGTCATAACCAACATCTAGGTCAAGGAGACACCTGAAAGAAAACTATCTCAAAGGGTACCAAGACACAAGTATCATCTAATCTTGGAGGCAACAAAGACACGTAGAAAATCTACTATGTAAGTGGGCAAGTGTCATCGCATGAGCCAACTCTAAGGTTACCCTGGTAGCCTCTCTGGACTCAAGCCCCCTAGTGTCTCTATGCAGCACTAGTATCCTTTCATACAGAAAAGGCATACTAACCAAGCAAGGTCGCAACCAAGCATCCTTTCTACTGCCATCCTAGCCTATATTAGCACTTAAGGCATGGGCGAGGAAAAAAATTGACTCTTATTAATTCATTTTAAAACTCAATTAATGAAATGTTATCACTTATTAAAACAACTTACAATGGGTTACCCAGACAACCACTCTAGGCTCTGGCTCCATTGCAAGCCACTTCCCAATGTACACATAGATTACCTACCCTAAGCTCATAAAAAGTACAAATCATAGAATCACAATTTTCACCTCAATCCTTCACAAGCAACTGAAAAGCACGTAAAAATCAAATCTCAATATCACCGCAGTCCTATATTAGCAACTAGGAAGAACCAAAAGATAAAACACAATAATCACCTTAGTCCTATCCAAGCAACTGGAAAGCATCCAAAGGTAACTAATTGAAGACTTAAAGGTTGCGCGAGAAAAGTCACACCATTCATCTCAGTTCTACACAAGAAAATTGGAAAGCAATAACAACCAATAGATCAAACTCATCATAGACGACACGTGACTACATCACCATGGTTAGGTATAAAAGACCATAACATAATATCATAGAACAAAACCTCCAAGCCTCTGGTAAACATCCTGATTGGTCAAAGTACTAGGTCAAACTTGAAACCCAACATACATCTCAACAGAATTTTAACAATTTTCATAGTTCAAATCATTTTCAAAACACAAGATTAAATATACAAGTAGGGTTTTAGTTCCCATCTTTTCAAGCTATGGTAATTACTAAGGTTTTCAAATAATTAAATTTCCATAGTAATAAAAATCGTTTTCATATAAAATTTATTTGTCAAGTAAAATTAGAGTTTACTTAAAATAATCATCTTTCCAATTACCAATATCAAATTACTATACATATACAATTTAATAATACATTAATTAAAACTTAAAATAAATATTATCAAAATTAAATCAATAATCATTAATTATTAAAATAATAATTATTAAAAATAATAGTAATATTAATAAATTTTAACATTTATTAAATTAAATTTAACATATAATAAAAAATATTATTTAAAATTTAATAAAAAAAAAAATTCAATTAAAATAAACTTACTAATAATGTTTATAGCCCACCGACCTTAAAGGCATGCTATCGCAGTAGCAAGGTACTGTATCAGTAGCACCTCATGCTGCTACAATAACACTGTTGCGGGCAGTCCTTTCAAACGACTGCCATGAGGAGGGATAGAGAAGGAGAGCAGGTGGGGGTGGTGGTTCACCTCCCACTTAAAAAAAAATAAAATTAAAACAAAATCCTCTTCCACCCCCCACCCCTTGTACAAACAATCAATATCTCGATCAATTTTTTAAATTATATTTTTATAATTATCAAAATAATTATAAATTACTATGATAATTATTTAAATATATACATTTTTGATAATTTTCCAATTTAGACCCGATAGCGAAAATACAAATAACCAAACAAATTTGACATCTGAAATATTGACTTCTTTCCAAACCCTACCCGAAACAAAATACCAATCTCTAAAGTTATAAAATGAGGGTTTCAAATTCTCCATTCATATACAGATCTCAAAACAAAGAGCAATGAAATTTGCAACAAGGGTTTCAACCCAATTTAAAACTCTAAAAACAAAATCCTCAACAAACATAGAGAAGACAGAGAAATCAAAGAACGAGAAACTATAGTACAAACCCACAAGATCCTACCTAAATCTGATGCTAAAATGATGAACACATGAAGCTCGCAACCAATTTCTCTTTCTTTTGAAAACCTTATTCTCAGAAAATTCACTCCCCCAAATTCCAGTATCAAGAAATGAACTCTAGTTTCTTAATAAAGAGTTTTCCTCCAAATTAGGGCTTTGATTGTGCAATTACGTGAAACCCCTTTTTCTTAATTATTTTTATTATATTTTAATTTTCATGTAGAAACTTTATGTAATTTAATTAAAATAAACTTTATTAAATTAATTCCTTTCTTTTATCAAATTCTAAGATGTTTTTGATAAAATATTTATTAACTTAAATAATAATAATATTTAGAGTTGCAAAAATGATGAATTTGATGAATAACCCAAAAAATTAGGCAAGATATCTAGATCTGGAAACAAGACTTCCCTATTCCAATATGTGAATCAACACCAAAAGGAGGAAAGCTTTCTGCAAGTTGAAAATCAATTTGAAGCACTCTCCAAGCATCAAGATGAATAGGGAATTTGCAAATCACCAAAAAAATCAAAAGGTTTCGATACCCTAATATGACTCCATGCTGAACGAAACGTTCTCATCCACAAAATCCAGAATAGCAAAGATGAAAATGGATGACAGATCGTTCAAAATAGGAGAAATTCTAGACGAGAAAGAAAAAAATAATGCACAATATCATATAATAGGATAGAAGGAATGCATCAACGAATGAAGAATCAAAAGACTTTCTTCAATAAAATGAAATACTTCTTCAGCGAAGATCAAAAGGCTATACCAGGACATCTCAAAAACAAAAAGCAAATGCATCAGTCCCCATTGATTTCTGAGCCTAACAACATACCCTTAGGTCCATCCCCAGGTCAAACACAGATGCAAGTAGAAA
Organism: Cupressus sempervirens; assembly: GCA_028749045.1. Taxonomy (NCBI): domain Eukaryota; kingdom Viridiplantae; phylum Streptophyta; class Pinopsida; order Cupressales; family Cupressaceae; genus Cupressus; species Cupressus sempervirens. The sequence goes on from CM053791.1 coordinate 70,769,703, forward strand.
AACAAGAATCATATGTTTCTACTCTTAATAACCACCTAGAGAAGTTTATCAAAAAGGGAGCTAATCCATTAGCAACAGAGGCATATATCCCCCCACATCCAAAGAAGTATCTTGAAGCAAATAATCCAAGCGAAAAAAGAAGCCCTTATTTTAGTTATTCAGCTGAAAGAAAGAATATTGATGCTATAATCATTAGTAACATACATAATGAAGCAAAGTGGAAGGAATGTGCTGAGAAAGGTGTTTATGCATATTAGAAAGGGCCAACAAAATTTAGAAGCAATTTGGAATGGAACTTGGCCAAAATGTGTGGTAAAAAGGTAACATAACCTTCAATGCAAATCCATATTGGTTCATACAATGCCAGGATACAGAATCTAGAAAAGAAATATGAGAATTATCAAATTGTTTCTATAAAAGGCATCATATTAAATTCACAGTATGATAGCCCAACTTCAATGGAAATTGTAATAAATATAAACAGACAATGAAATGGATGAAATGTGCAAACATATCATCTCAACTAAATGAGATTTAAATTATTAAAAGAATAGGTGAATCATTAGGAACCCTCATAGGAATAGAAGCCAGTAAAATTAAAAAAAGCAAGATAAGAGTTTTAGTAAAAACAAAACTAAGCAATGCTATAAAAAAAATAAAAAATTATAACTAGCATATTGATATACAACTTAATATTCACTGAATATATAGGAGAAATAGGCAAAATAATGGGAACATATTTTAAAAATATTCATATCAAGAACAATCTAAAAGAATTTCAAAGGGCAAGCAAAGGAAAGGATAAAAAAATGGAGGAGAATAGGGCAAAAAGAAGATCAGAGAAGGAAAAAACCAAACCATGGAAAAAATAAAGATAGTCAAGGAGTTTCAACAGGAAATACTGGAAAGAGAAGAAGAGGCAGAAAATGGTTCGATGACAAATACAGGATAGTCAAAGAGCTTCAACAGGAAAGACTAGAAAGAGAAGAAGAGAGAAAATGGATCGATGACAAATATAGGCTGTCAACATTCTTTAGACAAATTCGGAAATTGTAAAGACTGTAGAACAAAAAATGACACAATAGAAGAAATGGAACTTAATGTCAAAAAAATTAAGATGCTCTCACACAAGATTTTGTCACTACAAAATGATTTGGAAGATTAATGTATTTTAGCCAAAGCTGCTCATAGAGAACATAAAGGAAAGAAGATGTTGATACTAGACACAGAAAAGGTATAAAAAAATAGAGGAAATTCTTAGAGCAATTCAATAGAAGAAGAGACATTAGCAGTACAGGAAGGGAAGTATGGTGACAATTAGACTGAACAAGGGAACTCTAGAGAAACAAAACCTAAGCAATAAATGAGTCAAGAACGAACTCAAATACTGGAAAAGAGTGAACAAAACCTTAGTATCCTGCAATCAGATTCTGCACACTAGAGTAATATTACTATTAGGAAAAAGGAAAAAAGAAGAGTTACAAATTCTGGCAGACACCAACAATGGAAAGGACATGTTTGACTAGAACAAAGAAGAAATAAGGAAAGAAACAAATATAGGGAAACTATTCTTAGAAATAGAACAAACTAGAGAGCAAATAAGTAAAAAAGGAAAAGGACAGGAAAATCAGAGTGAAGAATAATCAATATGGGATGATTTCAAAGCTATGGAGGAAAGTCCCACTTGGGAGAATGGAACTAAGGAAAAGAGACTCGAGGAAGAGGGGCAAAACATAGAAGAATAAGACTATCAAATGAACAAATTACTACTCAAAGAAATTTTAGCAGAAGAAAATTAGGCAACAGAAGAATCAGATATAGCTGAAAAAGTAAACAAAGAACTAAATTTGGATAATTTGGGTATATCAATGAATCAAGAAGGGTTAAAGACACCTAACTGTGGAAAACCCAAATAGAAGCGAGGAAGAAAATCACTAAAAGAATTAAGAGAGGCTACAGGACAGATAAAGGAATAAACTCAGATCATAGAAATCCTACAAGGCGGGAAGGGGAAGACCCTTCCCAGGGAACAATGAAAATCACTACATGGAATGCTAGAGGCCTAAATTCCCCTAGCAAGAAACGCTTATTAAAGCATAACATAACACTATTTGAGTAAGAAAATTTATTAATTCAAGAAAGCAAGATAAGCAAAGAAGAAGGTTTAAAGTTAGGCCAGAAACTAGGAACATGAAAACCAAAATTTAAACCATCACAAGGTGCCTCAAGAGAACTAGGAATTATTTGGAATACCAAAAAAGTCAACATAGAAGACATAATTATCCATGCTAATTGGATGGGAAGCAGAGTTTCCAGGACATGGTGAAATCTCTAGATGAGAGTTATAAACGTCTACAGACCCATTCAATTAGCAAACAAATCAACAATTTGGAGTGAGATCGATACGTTCTTTAACACAGTACTGAATGAAAATATCATCATAGGGGGAGACTTTAATATAATACAAAAGAGAGATGAAAAATATGGCAAGATAAAAACAACATCTAGAGCTATAGGAGATTTCAGAGAATGGACAAAAAAGAATTCTCTGATAGATATCCCCACGAAAAATGAAACATTTACTTGGAACAATAGAAGGAAAGACTTTAGCTATACTGTAGAAAGACTGGACATATTTTTCTTTAAAGGAGAGTTAAGTAATCTAGACAGAGAGATCAATGCAAAAATTTGGCCTATGGTAGGATCATATCACTTCCCCATAAAAATGGAAATCAAAGAGCTGGCTAAACCCAATAGGAATCCATTCAAATGTGAAAATATGTGGTTTTTGGACAAGACTTTTATGGATCAGATAAAAAGTGGTGGCAAGAAGTGTATTTTCAGGGATCTAAAATGTTCTGTTTTGTATCCAAATTGAAAAGCATAAAAGAAAAGATATTAAAATGGAACAAAACACAATTCAAAAACATATTCAAAGAAAAAATAGATATAGAAGAGAAATTGGAAAAATTAAACAAATAAATTATTATAAAAGGAATGAATAATGAAACATATCAACTAGAAAAAAGAATACCTTCTATGACAAGAATTTTTTTTAGCAAAAGAAGAGATATACTAGAAGCAAAAATCCAGAGAAAAATGGCTAGCAGAAGGAGATTGTAACACAAATTCTTTCACAACAAAAAACTATATCATAGAGCATGCAATAATATATCAAAGATTAAAAATTCACAAGGTGATCTAACTGAAAACCTAGACAAAATAGCAAAATTATTTGTTGAATATTTTAAAGATATACTTAATAATTATGGTACATCTAATAGAATAGAACAAGAAGAAATGATGAAAACAATACCTAGGATGATTACAATAGAGGATAATAAAGTCCTTAATGAGCCTTTCACACTACAAGAAATCAAAATGGATCTCTTTAACATTTATCCAGACAAATCACTCAGACTTGATGGATTCCAAGCATTCTTCTTTCAAAAATGTTGGGATATTTTAGGTGAGGATTTATGGAAAGCACTGGAAGCCTCTAGAAACGGAGGATCCCTCTTATCAAAAATTAATCATATCTTCTTAACGCTAATTCCCAAAAACAATAAGAGTGAAGAACTAGGAGACTTTAGACCTATTGCATTATGTAACACAATCTATAAGGTTTTTTCAAAAGCTCTAGCTAACCGCCTCAAAAAACTTCTCCCTAAATTAATATCAAAAGAACAAATAGGGTTTGTACCTGGGAGATCTATTCTAGATGGTATCTCTATCATCAAAGAGACAATCCACTTAGAAAATAAAAACAAGGAAGCATGTATGTTATTAAAGTTAGACATATAAAAGCCTATGATAAAGTAGACTGGAGATTCCTATGTAGAACACTTGAAGCTTTCAAGTTTTCGAAACAATGGATAAACATCATTTTCAATGCATATCTACCCCAAAATTTTCTCTCCTTATCAATGAAACTCCAGAAGGATTCTTTAGCATTTCCAGGGGGATCGGACAAGGCAACCCTATCTCCCCATTTCTTTTCATCATCATGGCAGAATCCTTTGGTAGAGCAATCAAAACAGTGCAACGTCAAAACAAAATCAATGGAATAAAAGGTCACCAAGAATGTGGAAAACACAACCCATCAGCAATTTGCTGTTGATACAACATTAGCCAGAGTAAGCACTAAGCAAGAGGCATATTACATTCAAACAATTTTGAACAACTATATGAAAGCCTCGGGCCAAATTGTCAATGTAGAAAAATCTAAAATTTTCTTCTTAAAGACGACAGATGACAGAGAAGACTATATATGCAACAAATTAGGATTTAAAAAGGGCACCTTTCCATTTAAATATCTAAGAATATACCTAGATAAAAGAAATAAGAAAAACCTAGGATGGGATCAAACCTTAGGGAAAATTGACAATCAGACTGAGGCCTAGAAAGGAAAATGGCTGACCAAGGCTAGGAGAGCAACAAAAATCAAAGTCATATTATTAGCTATACCTACCTATCAACTCTCGTGCATACAACTACCAAAGAATATAAACCAAAAAATTGAAAAGAAATTAAGAGACTTCTTTTGGAATGGCATAGAAGACAAAAAGAAGGCAACTTCAATTAGATGGGAAAAAATATGTAGGCCTAAAGAAGTAGGAGGACTAGGTATTAAAAACCTAGATTGGCAAAACAAAGTCTTAGGAGCTAAACAAGTATGGAGAGTCTACCAAGTACAAAATAGAAAATAGGCCAGAATCCTATATAACAAATATTTGAATGCATCTGACTCTACCTCACTATTTAGAACTAGGAAGCCCCCTAAGGGTTCAACAACTTGGAATTTCCTAATGAAGTGTCAGCCCCTAATAAACAAATTCTCGACATGGGATATAGGGAAAGGGGACAAAGCATTATTGTAGGAAGACTCATAGAATAGATACCCCCTACCCCTTGACCTTACTGAGGTAACCCTCAATGCCAAAACACATTTAAAGACAATTTTGTGTTCTAAAGTGGAAGATTATATACAAGTAATGCAATCCAATGAAGAAACCTCTTGGGAAGTGAAATCCTTTGCCAATTGTGGACTTGATCAAGCAAACCAGGATATTATAGAAAATATTCTTAAAGAGCGTCCAATCACAATTAAAAATAGGGAGGATAGACTTCTTTGGGCAGCTTCCAAAGATATAATTTATAAAGTAAGAGAAGGTTATAAACAAATCATTAGCTCACAGAGGTGGGAAGTAATTAACATCCGAATGAACCTCTGCTAGGACCCATCAGGGCTTCCTAAAGTAGGCATCTTTCTTTGGGCAACCATCCAAAAGAGAATCCTAACAACAAATAGAATCAAAAAAATGGGATTTGAAGGCCCATCAAGATGCATGCTCTATAAAGAAGACTCAAAAACAACAGAGCACCTCCTATATCAATGCAAATATGCACAAGACTATTGGACATGACTCAAATCTAAACTTAATTAGATATCCCCTCTACCAGAAAAATGACATGAACACTTGATAAGATGGCCTAAAAATGCAAACAAGAAAGTTTATGGAAAACTCTGGAATATCACTCCATCAATCTTAGTTTGAGAAATATGGAAAGAAAGAAATAGACAAATATTTCAAGAAAAATAACTAAATTCACTATCTCTCTGTAACAAAATTGAGGCCAACATTATGGAAGTTATTAATAGCGGCTTAAAGAAAAACTCAAAAGAAGAAGGATTATTCACAAAATGGGATGCAAAGATCAAAAAACAATGAAAACATCTCATCAATCCGCCTCTCACATATAAAAGGAAAAATAGTGTAGTAGAAAAGAATGCAAATGGGAACCAACATCAATAGGATGGAAGAAACTTAATTTTGGCAGGGCCTCTAGAGGCAACCCTGGTAAGGAGAGAATAGGGTACATAGTCAGGGAAGAAACAAGGAACTAGTTAGCAAAAAGAGCAAAGCCTCTGGGAGTAACTTCGAATAACATGGTTGAATTAGAAGTAGGACTAAAAATATGTATTAATCTAAGAATCAAGAAAATTATAATCAAAGGAGACTCACAAATAATTCTAAACGTTCTCAGGAGAGGGAGAATGCCAAATTGGATTTCAAACTCCAAATTGGAAGCAACTCTAAAACTATTGGAAGAATTTGAAGAAGTTATATTTTCGTATATATTTAGAGAAGGCAATTTTGATGCAGATAGTTTAGCAAACAAAGGAATAGATGGAGAAATTTTGTTATCATTTAATCAAAGCTAGCCCAAAGACTATTATTCTTAGTTTAATTCTATTATTCCCAGCCCCTTAAACACATGGAGTCATGATTTTCCCAACTAGTGCAAAATCTGGCTCACATATCTACGCATGATTATAATCTATATCTCAAGATAATTGTGATCACAAATATAACATTAATTATGATTTCGAGAGGGGAAATCAAGTGAATATATGGAGATGGCATCATCATCTACTATTCTAGATCCTTCCCCCTAATTTCTATATTAATGCATTTTAGGCCTCAACTTTCTCATTCTACCCTATAGTTTGATCTCAACTCAGCAGCATCTCCCTATAGATACAAACATTAGCTTGTATCATGCCTATGAAAACCGTACAATGGCATTTTGTGGTCCAGTTAAACCTAAAAAATAGACTATGATATGTAGATTGATAGATGATATGAGCATAGTAGCAACTAGTAGGGTATTGGGGGAGGGGAGTTTTAATTATGATTACTCATGGTGAACTAACAATGACATCCTAGGACTATCGATAGGATGCCTAGCCAGGGCCGGAGTAGAAAAGTGGGACATTATTAGATTGACCAATAATCTCTTCGACCCATGCTAACTGATAGGTTTAGAGGTAGTTGTTGCCAACATATATGGAAAACTCAAAATCTTGCTGCTTAAAGCCTATATGGAATATGTAGTAGGTAGCCCTAAACTTGCCAAAATCCCTAGACGTTTGTGTTTCATAATTAGAGATAACATTATATTCTATAGAGAATGATTGAGGATGGAAGCTAGTATTCAATTCTTGCTGAGGTGGAGAGGCATTGTAGAGGACCCCGGCAAAGAATGACTAATGAATTATCTGTGGGCATTTGATGTGTATATCCACTCGGAGGCGGATCTCTCGGACCTGGAAGTGGTGGATTTTTGTCTTCCAAACTATGAAAAATCTAGCAGAGCAAGGAATACCTATGAATTTCCACCAGGCTCCAAGGCAAAAAACCTTCACAAAGCTTTAGGGATCATCATGGTTTTCAAAAAGCAGAATCAAGATACATAGCCAGGATCTCAGGTTGTCTATTGTATTTTTCTTTGGTCTCTTCTCGACTCCTTCTTAGCTATGGGTAGGTTTTATTGTACTTAGATCAAAGTTGTATAGCTCTAGTTCTGCTACATTTTCCCTAACTAGCCTATAGGAAATATAAAGTTTAAGAAAGATGTTGACTAGCTATATTTTCAAAAGCAACTAAATTATAATACATTATATAGAGCCCTTCTAGTATTCGACAGAGGTTAACTAGATCCTTTTGTAAATGCTGAATATATCAATATATTATGCCTATTTAGTTTATTGTCTTTCAAACTTAAACTGATTTGGATTGAGTGTTGGATGGATTAGATTTTTATGACGGATTCAAATGTTTAATTATCAAAGTTTACTCATGATATTCATCATTTAATTTTTAATCCAAATTTACATTATAAATTTAATCTTAAAATTGTAGTCACTATGAATGAGTACGAAATACAAATCTAGAGTCATTTGTAAATATCAAAGAATACAGAGGAAAAATGAAATTTATAATAACATTATTACTCAATATCAATTAACAAAATTGTTAATAGAAATATTACACTTCAAACTAGTATAATAATTATTGTATCATTAAAACCAACTTTATCCATCATCAGGACAAACATCATAGGTGTGGAAGGATGATTTCTAGTTAATTTTCTTTTGGTTTATTCTGCTGATCTCTGCATTATTCCACAAATTAGTGGTGGTTTTATTATTTTATTCCTAAAACTTAACTTTTGTTGGTGGTTAGCCTATGTTGTCCCCTCACTTTTTCAGGTACCCTATTGCATCTCAAAAGAAGCATGCCTCGAGCTCATTTGGTCCCCTCCTTATTTTATTGTTGTATATCTATGTACTTAATCATCAAAGGTTTTTGGATTTTTGTCTCACTGGGGTATGCTCTTTTTGTTTTATGTATAATAAAGGACTCTAGTCCTAAGCTAGATTGGAGGTTTTCTTTCTCCGTTGTTTCGTACTAGTGCCCATCAGAACCAAGAATCTTGTAAATTTTATTTTATAATCTAATGTAATATAAGGCTTTGACCATTTACCAATAAAAATAAAAATAAAAATTTAGAGTTTATTATAAAAATGAAACTCCTAAATATATTATTATTAAATTAAATAAATATGATTATGCCAAAACTAGAACTTTAACCATATTTTTAAATTTAATTCTTTTATTTAATTAATTTATCAATTAATTAAATATAAATAAATATTGAATTTTCTTTATAAAATTTTCATTAAACTATCTTTTAATTTGATTTAATTATAATCAAAAATCACAACAGACCTACAAGACTAAATACGACAACTCAATTGAAGAGAAATGACATAATCAAACTCTAGGGTCAAAATCACAAATTCACGTCACTTGATGAATTCAAACAGGTAGACAACTCAAATATTTGTCCTACTTTCTAGGACAATTGGCTTAGGTTATGATTTGGACTCAAGAATTATCTTACCACTTTTACCATTGAGATACTGCGATAAGGGACACTCATCTTGACAATTTGGGGAAATTGATGCCTAGTACCTGCAATCTACATAAAATCTAAGCATGTACATACACATATAATATAAACTAAATAGACAATTGTGGGGAGTGGTGCATCGTGTAGATCCCAACTAGTAGGTGACTACAACTCCCTCAACCACATCGGGAACATCAATCATAAAGTAAAATATACAAGTACACCATACACATGCAAGTATGGGGTAAGTAACCATAGAAAAACATATAGATCACACATCTAACTATCATCACAAAATAACTAAAATCACTATATGAATATACATATATCATCATCGAAAGAATAATCATGAACATGTGAAATAACCATGAACACATGAAATAGCTAAGTAAGCCAATACATATATCAACTGAATATGAAATACATCTAATCAAATTTGGTAACTAAGTACCACTAATCCTAAAACATAATCATAAAACTAGCCTAAAAGAGTTCAACAATCCAACATGAAAAATCAACTAGAGGTAGGCATTACACCAAACATAGCTCTCAATATAGCTCAAGTTAGATTAGAAAAATGCAAATAGGATGAAGGGATGCCAATGATAAACCCAAATTATACTAAGAAAGTAATCAAGAAAGTCCACTTTCATGCAATGCTATTCAATTTTAAATGTACCATGTGAATGTAAAAGAAAGTGTGGAAATAAAATAGTACAATGCCACATAACACACATATTATTATTGTGGAAACCTAAGATGGGAAAAAATATGAAAATGATTAACTCTAGGTATTAGGTAACCAGTTACTAAATTGGAAGGTGATTCCCTCCCAGTGGGACTCACTAGCTAAACTTAAGAAAAAAAAATATTATAGTTGAGAGGTGGCTTGTAATTGGAGTGTGAGATACAAAATTAAATTATTATAGTTGCATTTGCATGTGCATAAAATATAGCTCTCACTAAAGTACAAAAGAACATTTGTGCAGTCACTAAACAACATATTTAAGTTCATTATATCTATCAATACATCATTTTACATATAATATATCATTTATTAAATAAATATTATTATCTCTATTCTTGTAATGACACCACTTCCAATATATACATGCACCAGATTTGTACTTTTCATGTTGATTAGGACCAAAGATGAAATCTTATGAGTGTGTACTACTAAAAAATATCATAATGATATAATATAAAACATGTACTAGTAACACCTATTGTCGATAATACTCCTATTAGACCTAAATATAGACCACAAATCACAATGTCAAACTTAAGTTGTAAAAATGACATCAATGAAAAAATATTAACAACAATTACTAATATTCTCCCCTTTTGTTAGTGAAGGAAAACAAAAATTTCTAGAATGTCTCAATTGTAAAAATATCAAATCTCCCCCTATGATGAGCATCCCTATTTTAATTACCTTTCAAAATATTTTCTTAACTTATTATTTGTTGTCTATTTATCTATTATCCCCCCTTTTGACATCAATGTTAAAGCAACACAACTCATAAATTATATACAATTCCAAAAAATTAAATTTACCAAATTTTCCTTCCTTGAAAGACTTCTAAAGTTCATTGAGTTTGTAACCCATTTATACATTTTTTTTTATAATCTTGGTTTTGAGTCCTTGAAAGATTTCTTAAGTTCATAAAAGATTGGTTAATGGCTTGATGTACCTTCAAAATATCATGGCTCACCAATGTAATACATTCTACACACATTTCCTAGACATTACCCAAGGGGAAATAATGTTTTCTTTTCATTATTTCATTGCAAAGAACATTTTGTGTAACTTCTCAATTGAGGATCTCCTGGTACTAGTTAGGCCTTCAAAAAGTTTGAAAGTGTGATCATGATATGCCTATCAAATGAATAAAACAATAGAATCAACCTCTTTCAAAATTTCTTTTGTGGCCTCTTGATACTAAATACCACATTCATACAAAAATTACCTTCCTTGATAAAGTCTTGAACTTACCTAAAAATTTGATGATGATCAGCAAAATAATTTGCATGCCAACCCTTCAATTCCTATAACAGGCTTTTGCTTTATAGATTCCTCTTTCTGACGAACTTTTTCATCTTTAGATGTAGACACATCCTTTAATACATTGATAAGTACTCTTGCAATGTCCTTTTTTTGGTTACATTAGAAAATAAAATGACAATGTCATAAAATATTAAAATGACTTATTTGGAGCTTAATGAAAATTTAGGAAAGTCATTTTAATTTTAAAAAGGGATAAAAAGAAAGGAGATGAATAGACAAACAAAGTCATTGCATTGGGTTTTTTAAGGAAGAACAAATGATTCAATTGAGTATGTTTAGTTGAATGTTTGGTATATTCTTGATTTTGTTCTCTTAAAGAATTATAGGAAGCTTTAGTTTTTTACAAGTTTGAGGATGGAAACCCTTGATCTTGGATGCAGTGGATGAAACCCATTATCAATTGGAGATATCATGTAGGTGTGTCACGTTGTGTTTTAGATTTGCATATCTATTATCCAATCTTGTTGTAAGTACTTTAACAATAATTAGGTAATTTTTGTTTTTAAAAAAAGGTTTAAATGCAATAAACATATCAGATTTTAAAATCTCTATTTTAGATGGACATTTTATAGTTTTTAACCTTATATTAAAATAAATTACAAGAAAATTATTATTTTCAATGTCTATGATTAAGATATGGAATCATTATCCTAGAGGGATATTCGAGTGGTATTAGAGCATTACAACATTTTGGAAATTTATATTTGAGGCTAGTCACATTTGGAATCACATTATTAAAGTTTGCACTTCATTGTTAAAATTATTTAATTATGTAAGAAGAAATGTCAAAATTGATTGAACTGAAGGTTTATATTTACTAGGGAAATTAGAAGTGGCAGTTTTACTAATATCCAAAATCTCTTATAATATTAATAAAATGCATCAAATGCCAGATATTTGAAAGAATTGTTACATCCCTTTGCCATGAGTTTATGATTCCATGGAGATTATAAATAGCACTTGCACCTTTGAAGGGTGCAAGGGTTACACTGATATTGTTTTATGTATATTAAATGATGACGTTGTGTTATTGATGCAAACTTTTGTTGTTGTCATTATCTTTTTTGTTTTATACATGTAAAACAATTGCATTTTTTTTTTGAGGATTACTCAATTTGGGAAAGATTCTTATGTTCTCAATATCATTGCATATGGATTATTTTTCATTTTAGAGTACCTAGCAAAGGTATAAATCAAGTTGAAGACAAAGACCCATATGTGCTAAAACTAGTACACAATGAATACTAAGAAAAAACCAAGCATTCACAAACTAATATAAAAACAAAATAATATATTAACTAAAAAGGAACCCAAAAATAAAGGAATGCAAACCTTGATACCTTCACAACTTCCTTGATGTGTAGATATGGTAATGATCATGGATGTGTGCTAAATGGTGTACTCAATGCTTCAATAATGGATGATTGTCAATAGATGTATAAAAAATATGAGTATAGTAATAACACTTCGATAGTAATTTTAAATCTCAAAATGGTATAATAATTCTATTGAAAAGGTGGACCATTTATGAGGAGCAAAGTGTTCAATTTATAGGCAATTGGGTGAGGAGATAAGAATTATTGATGGATAATTAACTCAGTGAGGTGTGAGATAGGCTTCTATGTTTAGAGGTTGAAGAGGGAGATGTGGCATAAGAGTGGACTCGGGCTTGAGTAAGAAAGAATAAATCATGCCTTGATTTGTGGAAGTTTTCCAGAGAGAGATTTTAGACATGGATTAGGGGGTGATGTGTCTCACTTAAGATGGGTGAGGTGGCTCAATTGAATGGATGATGTGGCTAGTGGGAGGACTTATTAGAGAAAATGTTGGTTAGTGAGTTTTATTAAAAAAATAAATTATTTAATTAAAAGGAGAATTCTATTAGAAACTACAATTGGAACAATTCTATGTTGTCGTTCATGTCAAACCTTACTAGTGAGACATTTTCTAATAGTGTAGAGTTTTATATTAGTCGATTGATGAAGAGGATTTGAAAAGAGAGATAACTAGATGAACTAGTGAAGTTGTTGAGTAAAGAGGAGAAAGTATGATGGAATTACAATGGAAACTTGATCAGTTAGTGTTTGACAAGATAATGTGTTGTTTAATAATTAAATAAAGTGAAGAAGACAACTGAGTCAAGGTATAGAAAAGAAGACAAGAAGTTGAGTAAAACACTAAGCTTGACCGAGTAATAATTTTAGTTAATGAAGTAGAATATTAAGGAGCTTGAGAGATAGTCAAAAAGTAGTATTAGTTGAGTGATAGTTATGGCCAATAATGATGAAGAAGGAAAATATAGTAGTGTTTGAGCGTAGTGAAGACTAAGGGCCCATTTGTTTGCTGGAATTAACCTGGAATAGGGAAATGAGAATAGGAAAATTGGAATAAAGCCATTCCAATTATGGTCCAATGCAAGAATAAATCTAATTCCTAAAAAAAATTGGAATTCGATTTATTCTCATTTTGGGCCAAAATTGGAATAGATTTATTCCAATTTTCCTATTCTCGTTTCCCTATTCCAGGTTAATTCCAGCAAACAAATGGGCCCTAAGTGAGTCAATGTAATTCGAGTGAGACAAAATAGTAAAGATTGAGCTACCTAGTGATGATCGAGTGTCAATATTTTAATAATTTATGAAAGAATCAAGATTTGAGGCTGACATAGTTATATTTTTGGATTGGTCAAAACATGTATATGATAAGGATTGATAAGATGGCATATTTAATGTATAAATTGAGTTTGTTAAGTGATCAAAGGTAGGTGTTCAAGTAGAAGTCTCTATAAAGAAGGACAAAATGATGGAAAAATTCAATGAATCTAATCAAACCCTAAGATCTATGGTGATGTTTAAGTGAAAAAGATCAAAGCTACCTATTTAAGGAGGCACAAAAAATGTTTAATAAGGTCGGTTTTTTGTTTATTGGAAAATTTGTGGAGAACCTATGAAGAGCAGTGTAGCAAAAGAAAAGTTAGAAGATTGGTGAAGTGTGATTGCTACAAGGATTGTCAAGCAGATCAAATATGTAGAGTATAATGAAGTCTAGTCAGTGAACCAATAATTGAGTTGAATGGAGATCTAAATTGGCAAAGTGAGTTGTATCTTGATAGATCAAGCCTAGTTGTTACTTACTAACCATTGTGGCAGTAAAATCCTTTAATCAAGGTTAACCTAACAATCATTTGTAAATCCTTTAATCAAGGTAACATTCTAATGGAATGATCCAAATTCCTTTACCTAGGACCCTATTAATAGGGTAATTAAATCTTTTAATAGGGTCACACCTAACAATGTGTTTTGTAACCTTTAATATGGTTGGCTCTTAACTTAGATCTTTTTAGAAGAGTGAAAAGTGGTAGCATGTTACTTGGTGGTTTTTCTCATATTGGGTTTCTATTTTCGATCTTGGTGTCATATATGTGTGAATATTAATTTTTGATCCATGTTATTTAGTGTTATTTATTTATGTTAGTTGACATATATTGAACATAGCGATAGTGATGAATGAATAAGTTAAGTTGTAGATAAGGTTCTATAGTGGTTGAGTAATATTATGAGATTCATTAAGTTGTTTGAAGTTGTTAAAAGTTGAATTGGTACATTTAGACCCAAGAATAATTGATTCACCTTTCCTCTCAATTATTTTGAATATTATAACAATTGGTATTAGAGCTTTGGTGCTTATAAGGAAAGTTTTAAGGGACTTAAGTGAGAGGCACCTAAGATGAGAAAGAGAACTTCCCAACATGGAAATGATTGATGAGATTGCATCTATATGGAGTTGGAGATTTTGCATTATACTACTCGGACAATGAATCCATTAAAGTACCTAGACCCATGACTATTGAGAAAATGAAAGAGAAGCAAGAGCACAATCAAATGATGATATATATGATATCTTCCCTAAGTTATGCTAAATTTGATAATGCAAAGGATTGCACTAGTGCAAAGAAGATATGGGATAAGTTGACACAAATCCATGGAGGAGACAAAAAATATATTATGGCTAAAGTAAAAAGTTTGAGTAGCAATTTTGATGACATGAGAATGAAAGAATAAGAGACTGTTTCACAATTTTATGGTCAAATCAAGGATGTTGAGAATGCAATTAGAGGAGCTAGAGTAGACATATTTGATGAGACTATGATAAGAAAGGTAATGATAATTTTAGTTCATTACTATGCAATTAGAGTATCTCAATTCAAGAACTAAGATGTACACCTTGTAATGATCTGACCTTGGATAGTCTAATTGGTGGACTCACTACATTTGAATTGTCAAATTTTGATAACTATACACCTTCTACTATTGAATGTGCTTTCAAGTTTCCACTAACACTTGATGGATATAAAATAAAGAAAAATAATAAGCTTGTGGATAGTGATAGTGAATTAAATGATGACCCTGATGATTTAGAAACATTATTGGAAACAAGGTTGCCAAGAGGAAAAGGAAAAGACAAAGGTAAACTTCCTATTATCTATTTTACATGTAACAAAGTTGGTCATGTTGTTGCAAGATGTCCCAATATAGATGAGAATGAAGAATGGAATGATAACAAATACCGAGGAAGGAGAGACAACATAGATAGCCAAGGTAAAAAAGACTACAAAGGAAAAGCTAAGAAATCCTATTACATTGCTAAAGAAGGTGGTTCTGATAGTGATATCGATGAAAATGGTGAAGAAGTTGTTTATATTGCAATGAAAGATGAATCTAATAAAGATGATGAAAATTTTCTAATCTCACATGTGAATAGGAATGACAGATGTATAATTGATAGTGGATGCTCACATAATATGACTTGTGATACAAGTTTGAGAAGCTAGAACATTAGAATGAGAATATTTTTAAGTTTGAAAATGATGCACCATGTTATGTGAAAGGTAAAAGATCAATTATATTGAATGACTAGATCAGATGTGAAAATGCATATTGGGTTGATAGTTTGAAATATAACTTGTTGAGTGTGGTAGAGTTCAATAGTTCAAGCTATTGAGTTGATTTTTAAAACAAGAAAGAAAAGATCTATGATGCTACGTGGTAAACTAATTGGAAGTGGAGAGAAAACAAGAGGTAACTTATTATATCTAGATCTATCTAAAGATATATGTCTACTTGTACAATTTTAAGATGCTTGGTTATGTCATAAGAGGCTATGTCATACAAACTTTAATAATTTGTCAAGCTTTAGTAAGATGAAAAGAGTAGGTGGATTGCCAAGATTGAGAAAACTTGATAAAGTGATGTGAAAACATGTCAAATGGAAAATGGAAAAGTCTAGCTTAAAGAGAAAGACTTATTCTTTTGATAATAATTTGGAGTTAGTTAATACTAATTTATGTGGTCCTATTGGAGTGAAAAGTTATTATGGTGACAAATACTTTATTCTATTTTTTGATGACTTCTCTAGAATGATGACTATGATATTTCTTAAAGAAAAATATGATGCTTTTCAAATATTTAAGTGGTATTTGGCTGGAGTTGAAAAGGAAATTCTAAAGTGCTTGAGATCATATAGAGGAGGTGAATTCATATTAGATGAGTTCAATACATTCAACAATGACAAAAGAATCAATAGACAAATGAGTGCACCAAGGTCTCCACCACAAAATGTGATAGCTAAAAGAAGGAAAATATCAATCATAGACTTTGCAACAACACTAATGATGGAAAATATTGTTTCACAAAAGTACTAGAGAGAAGTTGTAAAAGTATTCTTGTTTATACATTGAACCGAGTTGATCAATTTAAGAAATGTACAAACAAAAATCCTTTTAAGATTTGGTATGGATATACACCTAATGTCAATTATTTCAAAGTCTTTGTGTAGTGCCTGCCCCTGGTTCGCATTTTGTTATCATTGCTGAACTCTTTTAGAGCTAGTTTCATGTTGATGGTTATTAACATTATTATGAGATTATCAGATATTGCGCTATGGATTCAGTTGATATATGATGAGATTACTTAGACTCTACATTTCATGTATGTATGATGATTTTTTTTAGTGTTTTCAGTTATTAATGATGATTAGTAAGATGATAATGTTAAGAATTTGGAGATTATTTATGTTAAAATCTACAATGAGTTTTATTGGTTTGTGATAGGGATCTTTTTCAAACAACATTTATATAGACAAAATATTATTAGAACAATTAGAAAATGGAGTCTAATGGTTGATTTTAATATTGATTAAATAATTGTAAGATGATAATTTATATTATGTTGATTTAAATTTAGAAACTCTGAATGATATTGGATTAAGACTAAATTATTATGTTATTGGTTAATACGTTTGAATACTTTAATGGAGTTAAGAGTTAGTCAAATATTAACTAATGAGTTTATGGAAGGATTCTATAGATCGAGTATTTATAGTTTGAGGAGTTATTATTTATTAATGTTTGTAAGGACTAGCAAACTATTAATAAATAATGGTTTAAATAGATATCAACAAATTTGATTAGAGTTAATCTAGTGGAGATTATTTTATTGATTGAAGTTTAGTAAAAGATAATAATTTTTGAAGTTGGATTATAATTGATTTTAATCAATTGATATTCATTGAGTTGTCAATATAATTATGTGATTGAGATTTATCTTGAGATGACTATCATTAATACGAATTAATTAAGGAAACATTAATATTCATAAAAAATGATGAATATGATCTATTATTAAGATTTTCAATATAGCTTGTATTTAAATATATTCAAGATAGTATTATTAATTATTAATATGATCATTTGAGTATTGAATTATACTTGACTTTTATCTTACAGAATTCTAGTTAGTTATTAGTCAACTGATGTTAATTGAAACGTTGCTATGGTTATGCAATTATTAACTAAATCAATTAATGAGAATTAATTAGATTTAATTAATAATTAAGTTATGTAATAGAGATTTATTTAATATGATTCTTTTAACGAGATTGTAGAGTATCTATATTGAAGTTGATAAGTCTTATGACTTGAATTATGGTTTTAGATATTTTAATGGTGAAGACTTAGTGACATATAATTAAATATTAGGTCATGGAATTGTGTACCTAAGTTAATTGGTAGATTTAATTGATCATTTTAATAAAGTTATAATCTTCTTATTCGAAGATTAGTAATTGGCTCTCTTATAATTTAGATGATTAATGATCCTTGATTTATGTTAAAAGTTGAAGTAACATTAAGAAGAGTCATTCAATTTGTAACATTGAGTGAATGATTTTACTAAGTGTCAAATGATTTAATATTTACCCTTAAGCTATTCTTAGAATATTATTTTAAGTAATAGAAGGATAATTCTATCGAGGAACAAATGGGTTGACTTGTAGGTCAAATGATGAAACTTAAGACACTTGAAAATATACTTGCAAATAGAAAACTGGAAACCTCTACACTTGATTCAACTATGTGATTTTAATAAACCAAAACATGTGTCTGCATCGTGTATTCTATATGCTTCTTGCTTTGGGTTTTGGGTGAACTAGTGTTGACCAGTCCTAGGTTGTTACCAGAGGCTCGGGGGTTATGAGATGTGATGGCATGTTGATTTTATTTGGTCTCGATCTTTATAAGCTCAACCATGGTAATGTGATCGTATGCTCTATGAAATGTTTGTATTTACTGATTTTTATTGTTCATCAGTCTTCATGTGTGAAGCTGAGATGTATGTGTATGAGATACCTGAGCTAATCATTTTTGAGTCATCAATCAGTTATCCTTGGATTATTTTCTAGTCGCCATGATGGGACTGAAATGTGGATTTATTTCTTGATGATGTCATATTGTGACATGTTTGACTCAACCATTTTGGAGACTTCAATCAGTATGATTTTGAGATATTCTTGGTTGCTTATTGAGAACCAATGGATATTGTGATTTATTTTGAGATATATTTTGATTATTGAGAACCAATGGATACTTATGATTATCAGTGATGCCTTCAGTTACCAATAGAGAATTGTTGTGGTCATGATTCTCTATTGATGCTTTTCGGATGCTCATGGAGATTTGATGATTCTTATCTTGGAGGTTTGATGATTTTTATTATGGATATTTGATGCTTTTATGCATATTTGATGATTTTATTATGGATTATCTTTTGTGATTTTAAAATTTATGATTCCATGAGCTTAGGGTAGGTAATCTACTTGTAGTGTCGGAAAGTGGCTTGCAATGGGGGCCGGGGCCCTAAGTGGCTGCTAGGGTAACTCATTGTAAGTTTGGTTAATAAGTGATAACATTTACACACTAAATAGAGATTAAATAAACCTAAAAAGATAATTGTTTTGGTTCTCTCCCATGCCTTGAGCGCTTGTACAGGCTAGGATGGGAGTAGTGAGAACGCATTGTTGCAACCTTGCATTCCATAGTATTCCTCGTCAGTATGAGAGGATACTAGTGGCCGCATGAGATCAGTATGGACCCGTGGAGTTTAGCTAACTGCCAGGGTAACTTGTACATGATAAATGCGATGACACTTTCTTGCTTGCAAAGTAGGTTTCCTACATGTCATTGTGTGCCTCTAGGAATTAGATGTCGATTTTGTGTGTGTTGGAACCTTTTAGTTAGTATGCTTTTAGGATTCCTGGACTTATAGAGATTTTTGCTTTTTGGCTTTGATAGCCTGTTTGAGACTTGAGATTATCTCCTCAACACGATGGGAGTGGACCACTTAGGTACCACACAGTCGGGTGGTAGTGTATTTTTCACTCTTATCATTTGAGATCCGTTTGAGACACCGTGGCTGGAGTATTCTTGGTTGATATTTATCTTCATTATGTTCTTGGATCAGTATGATAGATGATATACCTTATAATGGATGTATTTATTGGTATGTTTCTTAAATTGATGATTTGCATATGTTAGATGATGGTATCCTATGCTTTACTTTGCATGTTAGTAGGATGTTTTAGGAGTGACATTCTTACTATGTTAATACCGATGATCTCTTCAGTGCTTTGGAATGTTACACACGGAGGGATGGCTACGATCCACGGTGATCTAATGATGCTATTTACAGTTGGGAGGAACCGTGCACTTAGTTTATTTTGTTTGATCTTTATGATGGATTAATATGTCTTCTATGATGATGTATCATGTGATTATCTCTACTTTGATGTATCATGGATTGGAATAGGATCATGTACCTTATTTCACATATGTATATTCTTTTAAGCCTTCATACCCTGTGACATGTACAGTGGATGATTGAGCATTTGGAAATGTAATGTATGAACATTGGACTTATCATTATTATTCATGTGGATGTTGTACTAGATGGATTCAAGTATGTTAGTTAGTTTAGATGTAACTCAACGTTAACAGATTCTTAAAGAATGAAATCGGTTATGTATGTTATGTTTACTTTTAGATGGACATTGCTATTACTTCCGTTATTATGTACAAGTTATATGTGGTATTTGCTTTCATGTTATAAAAAAAAAATAATTGTTACGTAAACTTAGGGTAATTCTTTGGATCCCTTGGCGGGGCATTACACTTTGGAAGAAAATGTTACATATTGAATGATGCAAGGAAAGAAAGACTTGATGCAAAGAGTTTTTGATTAAGTAAAAACAAGTTTTGAAAAGACCCGAAACCTTTTACAAAGGAAAAGAAAGATATAACAATGAGGATCTTAAAACAACTATGAAAAACCACTTGACAAACAAGATCGACACACCAAAGTTCCCAAAAAGAGGGAAAACAACACAAAAAGCTACAAAACATCAAGATTTACATTTTGGTCCAGTCTTTTGAGGACACAAAGACATATCAAATGAAATTTTGGAGGATTTTCCTTTTTTTCCTTTAACTGATGTCCAACCATCCTCTACCTTCCCAACAACCTTCTGCCAATCCCCATTAACCCCCAAAACTCCCACAATAGGAGAAGCACCAACAAAAGTGTTCTGGACAGAGTCAACAGCAGAAAAATGGACAACATCAATATTTTGACCTAAAGCCGCCAAAGGGACAACAATTGAATTAATAGAAACAATAGTAAGCATGGATCAAAAATAAAATTCTGATTCAAATTTGTAATAGGGATAGCATTCAAATCATCAGAAACAACAACATAATCCTTAGCCAAAGTGAGATAAATATGAGAAGAGCTATCGACCTATCCACATTCATGGATACTTTCTAAACTATGTAGTGATCATCCAAAACCCCCCAACCACTAAGAAGGTGATTTCTTAGGATATTCCACTAAAATAAAGACATAGAAGTGTTGGATATTCTACTAAGAGAAAGGTATACAAGTTTTTGAATACTAACACTAGCAAAATTGTAGAAAGTGAAAATGTTAGAGTTGATGAATTTACAAAAAATAGTGAGAAATAGAAGAAAGAACCTAAAGATTACATTTTTTTATATCTATGACGGAGAACCTAGTACATTATTTGAACTAGTCGAGCATCAACAACCAAATACTCTCAAAGTTTAGTAGAAAAGCTCTATCAAGCATAACCATGTTGTCAAGCATCAGGCTATAAGTGTTGAGGCACATAGAGAAGAAGTCAAACATCAAAGAGAGGAAACCAAACACTAGATAGACAATGCTGAGTTACAACCAAAGATCCTTGAAGAAGATGAGAAAGAAAGACCAAGTGAATTACCACAAGAAGAAAGAAGATATGAACCTGTCTTAACAAAATATGTAAGAAGACACCATACACTAAACCAAATCATTGGAGAAAAAGAGTCATGAGTCATGACAAGAAACAAGTTGAAGAAGAATACATGCTTACTATGTGAGTGTTAGCCTAGAATAATTAAAGATGCTTTGGAGAATAAAGATTAGATTAAAGAAATGAATGAGAAGATTGGTCAAATAGAGAAGAACAAGATATGGACATTGGTACCAAGACCAAAGGATAAGAATGTGATCGAAACAAAATGGGTATTCATAAATAAATTGAATGAAAAAGGTGAAGTCACAAGAAACAAGGAAAAACTAGTTTGTAAGGGATATGAACAAGAGGAAGAAATTGACTATGGAGAGACATTTTCCCAGTTGCAAGCTTGGAAGGAGTAATATTTTTTTTGGTATATGCTTCTTACAAAAGATTTAAGGTATATCAAATGGATGTGAAAGATGCATTTTTGAATGGAATCTTGGAAGAAGAAATCTACATTGAACAACTTGAAGGTTTTATTGACCTTGAAAAGAGGAACATGGTATGTTAATTACATAAAGAACTATACAGTTTGAAAGAAGCCCCTAGACCATGGTATGAAAGATTACACACATATTTGGTGAAAAATGGTTTTGCAAGGACTAATGACAATAGTAATTTCTACTTGAAAAGTGAATATGAGAGTAATATATTACTAGCTGAAATATTTTTTGATGATATCATATTTGGAGGCCATTATGTTGTGTAAATCATTTTCTAATGAGATGATGAAAGAATTTGAGATGTCAATGTTTGGAGAGATTAAATTCTGTGTTGGTTTGCAAGTCTATTAGATGAAGAAATGTATGTACATTACAAAATCAAAGTATATCAAGGAGATACTTAAGACTTTTAGAATGGAAGAGTCAAGACTAGTTGGAACACAAATGGTGGGTATTCACAAACTTTCAAAGAATAATAATTCTACTAAAGTAAATTAGACATTGTATATGTTAAGGATTGGAAAATTGCAATATGTTATTCATAGAAGACCTGACATTGCATTAGCTATTGGTATAGTTGCTAAATTCTATTCTAATCCTAAGGAGAATCCCATGATGAATGTGAAAGGGACAGTAAGATATCTGAAAAGAAAAAATATTATGGATTGTGGTACAAGAATAATGAAAAGTTTAAGATGAAAGTAAACACATATGTTGATTGGGATGGAAACATTGATGAAAATAATACTGCAAGTGGAGGAACTTTATTTCTAAGAAAGAAGTTGATTTCATGGATACAAAAGAAGCAAAAATTATATTTCTCAATCCACAACAGAGGCTGAGTATGTTTCCACAATAGTTAATTATTCAAACATTCTATGGATCAAACAATTATTGAAAGGTGTGAAGGAGGAAATCACTGAACCAATTGTGATATATTGTAATAACACAAGTTCTATAAACATATCTTATAATCTTGTTATCCATACAAATACCAAACATATTTCTAACAAATATCATTACTTGAGGGAGTTAGTATAAGACAAAGAAGTCAAACTAAAGAATGTGAACACAAAGGATAAAATAGATGATATATTCAATAAGGCATTACCTGAAGATGTATTTGAGTATCTAAGAGGTAAGTTGGGGTCATTTCCCTATCTAGAGAAAGCTAAGATGAGATGCAACATTAAACAAAATGTTATGATCATAATATCATATAGATTGATGCATGATGTCACACTTTAGGAGCTACCTAAAGTTGTGAAAAGATGGACATAGGTATGAATATATGAAGCTACAAGTGAAAGATGATAGAGGGAGTAATATTGCAAGATTAGTTAAAATGGTGACACATAGGATGATGTGCAAATAATGGATGATGTCTTTGGCATTATTTTTAAAGAGGAAGATGTTAGAAAGTAAAGTCCACCAAGATAACTTGGGGTGGGCGGGGGGGTTGAATTAGTTATCCAACTATTTAAACACTTATCAACCTTATTAACTTTTAAGCATGTGAACAATATAATCAGTAACCACAAGAAGATACACATACACAATAACACCATATATGTTAACTAGGGAAACCCTTGATTAGAGGAAAACCCTAGTGGTGATGGTATCCACAAAATGATGTACTAATATAAAATTTTCTTGTTAGAGGATGGACTCTGTTAAGAGCTAATGAGATACATTTTGTACATATCAACCCTCTATTAGGATACTTTGAATCCCTGTTAGGAGATTCCAACCCTGTTAGGAGTTGTAGAAGGCAGATGGACCCATTGTCTAAACAACTTCAGGGGTAAGACCACCAAACTCATTGTCCAACTGGTCTCTCTATTATTCCTTGTTGAATAATAGAATTGAATAGATCTTTCTTTGTTCGCTGATAGAATCAAACCTCTTTTTATCTTGATACCACATCACCAACTTTGCATCAAATAATCCCTTAGATCACTTACTCACATTTACCAAATAGTATGCTCTTTCTCGCTTGATCTCAACCTCAATAAATACTTACAAACAAGGAAAATACCTTCTTTTATAGCGTATCCTCAAAATAATTCTTTAAGTTGACCTTGAGGTTTTCCTAATTAATTATTATAAGACCTCTTTAAAATAAAAAATTATTCTATAATTACACAACAAACTGGCTCTCAGTCTTACAATTTCTCTGTTGTAATTCTTTATAATAACTGAGAGGGGGGTGAATTAGTTATCCAAGGTACATATATACAAATAAAACTTTTCACAATTTATTGAACCCATATCCATAAAATATTTCATCATGCATGCATCCATTAGATCGTAAAATCACTTAAACTTGTAGGTTACTATCAAATCATGATTGCAAAAATGTTAGCATGAAACATAACAGATTTAATAACACATTTGACACAATGATTTAATGTGGAAACCAAATTTTAAAAAAAACCACCTGTGACATGCTACTCATTCTCACTCTTCTAAAGTGATGTCCCATGAAAGGCTAACCCTATTAAAGGTTACAATGGATACTATTAAATGTGACCTGGTTAAAGGATTTCAATCACCTTGTTAGAGAAATTTAGATTATTCACTTGGAATGTCACCTGGTTAAATGATTTAAAAATGACTGTTAGATCAACCTTAATCCAAAGGACTTACCCTAGACTAGTACAATGATTAGAAAGTAATAATAAGGCTTGATCTAATAATAACTTACAACACACTTGTAGATTACAGATCTCTATTTTAGTCCTCCATTCTACTTAACTTTCACACACTTTAACTTTGACATCTTTTTCACCCTTCAAGCATCCATACCCTTAAGCCTTCTTGCTTTTCTTTCCAATGCAATTTGTTCTCTTAGTTCACTGAATGAAGCAATACCCTAGACTCCTTGTCTTCCTTAGGTTCTCACACATGAAAACCTTTGCTTATGACCAATCATCTCTAAAAATAGAAAATTAGGACATCCGATGTTCATTTTGGGGTTAGGTTGGATTAGGTAGAATTCAATGAATCTACCCATTATTTCATTCCATTCCCTTCTAGAAACTTCTCCTTCAATCTTCTTTAGATTTACCTCAAAATGGTTCACCTTGAATTCTATGCCACCATCTCATCAAACTTATCTTCTACACAGTTCACACACTCCAAGAAATTAAACTTCTTGGCTTAGATTCATCAAATTCATGATCTTTCTCATAATGGTGACACTCAACATTAACTTGCTTCTGATGCTCAACACATACTACATTGCTCAACATCCACTATTAAAACACTCAGCATGAACTAAAGTTTACTGGTGCTCAACATTAACTAAAATTTACTTAGCTTGCATTATGTCACTCGACTTACATTGAATTTGACTGTGCTAGGCTCCAATTAATTTTTTTCTTGGCTTACACTAACTTTTCTTGAAATCTACTATGCAGATTGGTAAGCTTGGCAGACATACTTTGTTTAACTTATTCTTTTTAACTTAATCAATGTATTCATTCTTTGCAACCTTAAACAGATTATCAATACACTATAATATTATTGTCTTAACTTATCCTTTTACTCCCTTTCCACATCATAACTCAACCTTTCCTCTAAGTGCTATTGTTACCTCACTTGATCAAATCCTCTTTATCAATCAAACAAATGATAGTACTCAAATCATCTAAACAATTATCTTACCAGCAAGTAGCAGGTTTGACATTAGTGACAAAAAAAATGACTGAAATATATTTTCATACTTATATCGATCTAATTTTAACAATCTCCCTATTTGGCATTAACAGCAAACCAAACTGACCAAACTTAACTTGTACAACAAAAGAGGTACCAAAAACAAAATAATTTCTTGTATTGAAATCTCTCCCTCTATAAGAAAATTTCATCTTTTGAATAGGTTACAAATTTTTGTTCTGATCAACAAACAATCAACCAACTCATCCTTATGACTCCCTCTTGATCACTTCTTATATGTCCTTTGACAACAATATCTCCCTTAGCAGTTAGGATTTCTCTCTCTTTGACAACAATGCCAAAGACTTGTCATCTTAATATGCAGATATGAACATTTTCAATTTCTTCCTCTGTCACCTAACTTGTGGCTGATTTGTAACTCTAGCTATTTGATTACTTTAGGTAGCTCCTGAAGTAAGATCCACTACATCAATGTGTAACATATGTCTATCATCTTGTTTGATGAAAGACACTTCTCATACTTCTTAGATAGCCAGTGATAGGGGTATCACCCCCAATTTACCTCTTAGATACACGCACATCATTAAGTAAAGCTTTTGTGAAGATATTGGCTATTTTCTCTTTTGTGTTAACATATTCCATCTTCACCTTTGTATCTTGAACTAACTCTTTGAAGTAATGATACTTGATTGCAATGTGTTTAGTCTTTGTATGCATTTACATGATTTTTTGATATATGTATAGCACTTGTATTATCACAATAAAGTATCATAGGTTTAGTGATTTCCTCTTTCATACCTTTGAGTACTGTTTGATCCATACAATGCTTATACAATTTACTTTAGTAGCAATATATTCAGCTTCAATAATAGATTGAGATATATAGTTTTGTTTCTTTCTAGTCCATGTAACTAACCTTTTTCCTAAAAAAAATTCTTGTCCAATAGTGCTCTTCCAGTCATCAATATTTTCACCCCAATCAACATTAGTTTAGGCTCTCAATTCAAATTTTTCATTTTTCTTATAGTATAGAGCATAGTCTTCTGTTCCTTTCAGATATCTCATTATTCTCTTAAAAACCATCAAATGATTCTCCCTGATATTAGTAAAGAATCTTGCAACTATCTCAATAGATAATGCAATATCAAGTCTACTATGTACTACATATTGTAATTTGTGAATAGTAGACCTGTACAATGTTTGATTCACCTCAGCTGAATCATCATTTATTGACAATATATGTCATGTCACCATAGGTATGCTTACTAGCTTGTAATCTTCCAATCTAAAAATTTTCAATATCTCCTTTACATATTTTGACTGAGTGATGTATATACCATACTTCATCTGTTATACTTGCAAACCCACAAAGAACTTGACCTCTTCAAACATAGACATCTCAAATTCTTTCTTCATTTTATTTGCAAAATCCTTACATAAAGTAGCTTGACCTCCAAATATGATATCATCAATAAAATTTTTAGATAGTAAAATACCTTTTCCTTTCTTTGTTTTTAGGTATAGATTGATGTTATCATCAGTCCTCTCAAATCCTATCTTCACAAGATAATTATGAAGCCTTTTATACCATGCTCTTAGTGCTTGGTTCAAACCATATAAAGCTTTGTGTAGTCCACATACCATATTTTTGTTGTTAGCATCAAAAAATCCTTCTGGTTGTTCTATATAAACTTAGACTTAACATCCATTTGATAAACTTTAAAACTTTTATATGCAGAGTAAGCAAGAAAAGTTCTTAATCCTTCCAATCTTGCAACATGAGTGAATATTTGTCCATAGTTTATCCCTTATTGTGCATATCCTTTACAAATTAATATTTCCTTGTTCCTTGTGACTTCACCATTTTTATCTAACTTGTTTCTGTACACTGATTTGGTGCCAATCACATTTTTTTCTTCTAGTCTAGGAACTAGAGTCCATGTCTTATTTTTCTCAATTTGTTTAATCTCTTCTTTCATGGCTTTACTCTAGTCCACATCTTCTAAGGAATCTTTCACTATTTTAGGTTCTTGCATGCTATGCAAAAATGTATCATTTCTCAACTTGTTCCTTGTCATTGGTCTTGCATCTATATCCCCAATGATTCGTGCAACAAGGTGATGTCTCTTGACATACTTTGACAATCTTGGTTCTACCTTATTTTCCTCATTTGGTCTCTAAACTTCTAAATCACTATGTACATATCTATAAGGTAGTTCAATATCTCTTTCATGTACATTAATCTTAGAATCAAAATGCGCCTAAAATTTATTCTGTAACTTGGGACCTAAATGTAGCTTGGTTCCTAAATGCAACTCGACATTCCTAGTATGTGACTTGGTAGTCATTGAAACATACTATTGATTTGCAACTTGATTTACATCATCTTCATCAATAGGCATACCTTCATGAAAGTTTACAAATGATTTGTATTCTTCTAGTTCCTTCACAGGTTCAGCCTCATGTACTTCTGTATATTCATCAAATTTCATATTTGCACTTTCCACAACTTTGTTAGTGTTAATATTTAAACACTCATAAACTTCACTTCTTCTCGAATAGCCAAGAAATATACCTTTTTTACTATTTACATCTAATTTACCATTCTTGAAATCCATGAGAATATAACACTTGCTTCCAAATACTTTAAAATATTTTATATTGGAAGAGTATCCATACCATAGTTCTAAAGGTGTTGAATGAGTACCTTTCTTGACTTGCACACAGTTCAAGGTATAGACAACTATACTTACAAGTTTTCTCCAATATTTCAAAGCAATATTCTTCTCCGTCATGAGTATCCTAGCACAATCCATTATAGATTTGTTCTTCCTTTTGACAATTCCATTTTGTGGAGGGGTCCTAGGAGCATATGTATGTCTTTTGATTCTTCTGTCATTACAAAACATCTCAAACTCATTTGATGTAAATTCTCCTAATCTGTCACATCTCAAGTATTTCAAAATTTTACCTGTTTCCTTCTCAACTCTTGCAAAGTACCACTTAAACATTTGGAAAATATCAGATTTTTGTTTCAAAAACATAACTGTCATCATTCTAAAATAATCATCAACAAATAGCATAATGTAATTATCTCCTTTGTAGCTTTGCACATCAATTGGTCCACACAAGTCACTATGAACAATATCTAACATTCTTTTAGAGGTATGAGTCTTACTCTAAAAAAATTGAATTTTTCATTTTGCCAAACTGACATTGTTTACAAATTATGTTGTCAGGTATCTTCAACTTAGGCAAACCTCTGACTCTTCTCATGTTATTGATACTAAGTTATCAAAATTAACATGACATAACTTCTTGTGCCATAGCCACACATCATCAAATTCTACAATTAAATAAGTAACATTCTCTATATCAA
This sequence comes from Cupressus sempervirens, assembly GCA_028749045.1. Taxonomy (NCBI): domain Eukaryota; kingdom Viridiplantae; phylum Streptophyta; class Pinopsida; order Cupressales; family Cupressaceae; genus Cupressus; species Cupressus sempervirens. The sequence goes on from CM053791.1 coordinate 70,798,720, forward strand.
AGTAGAATAGATTATCTCTAGTTGAATCACCTTTTCCAATTAGTTTTCTATCAGTATCATATATCTTAAAAATCTTGTTCTCAAACTCAACCTTACAACCTAAAATATATTCAATTGTGACACACTCAAAAAATTATAGTTAAGTCCTTCAACATGATAAGTGTTGTCATATAAAATCTTTTCTGAGTTTGATAGAACCTTTTCCTTTTATCAGACATGGTGCATCATTACCAAACCTTACACTATTTCCATTATAATAATTAAAGGTAATGAACTTACTTTTATCTCCAGTCATGTGATGTGAACACCCATTGTCAATGATCCACCTGTCATTTTTGTTCGCACAAGACACCAGTGTACTTGTCTCATCCTCATTAGATTCATCCTCCATTGCAACATACACCACTTCATCATCATGATTGGGTCACTGCAAGAAGTTGGGTCTCACTTTTTGCCAAAAAGTGGAAATTTTTTTCTTATTTTTGAAATATATTGTTAATTGGTGCCAAAATTTGAGCCATTTAGAGATTCAATATAAAAAACCTTTAAAATAAAAATTGCAGTGCCTGGGATCTTTTTGAATATATAATTTATTTGTATACCCATATGATAGATTTTTTTTTTGTATGGATCTTTAAAAACCACTTTTTCAAAATGCCTATTTCAGGACCATACCACTCTTGTGTACGAACACCATTATTTGATACAACTAAATAATTTTTTGCGAATCCTTTTAAGTGAAGTTACCTATCACACCAAATATTGATGATAATATTTTTCTTGAATTTTTAAATGAATATTTTTAATTGACGATTAAGATAATTTCTAAAACCTCTTACGTATAGACACTATAATTTAAGCAAAATTTATTTATTTTTTGATTTGTTAACTTTAAAAGAATTGTCTAAGGATTGATGATTTTAAAAATATGAAAAATTTAAAAAGTTATTAAAGTTTTAGTGAATGTTACTATTTAACATTTAAGAGATACTTTTGATTAATAAATAATGGGAAAATAGCAAATGAACTCATAACATTATAAAATTTACATTTTTGAAATCAGAACAGTAAGACCTATAATGGGTTTTTGTTTTGTCAAAAAATTCAATTGGGACAACCATATAAAAATTATGACAATCCCTAAAATTGTCGATTAAATGTCTTACTAAAAAATTGGTTCATAAAGGCACAAGCTTGGTGGTACTAAGCCTATGCCATGCCTTTCCCCAAGGGAAAACCCCATGCAAATTCCTAACCATTCCAAATTCTCGCCCATGTGACTAGAATCGGGCACCCGATTTGTAATTCAAAAATTAGGCACCTGATTTGATTTTAGCCCTTAACCAAAATGGGCATCTGTACCTAATTTTTAAACAATTGGGTACCCAATTCTAATGTACCTGTTGGCCCCCAAAAGATGCCCCACAGACCAACATTCAATGATTGCAATCATTGAGCGACACTTTCAATCTGCAACAATGAATTTCTATCATAGTTATATTCTATTTTCTTGTCTTCTTCAAATTGCAAGCTATTGATTTGAATTCAAAACTGGTGCAAACATGAGATCAAAACAACAAATAAAGAAGAAAATACAAGTTTTGACAAATGAGGAGATTGCAAAAAATAAAGAGAATAAAGCACAATGTCAATGAGAGAGAAGACAAAGAATTACAGAATTAAGAAATGTTTCAAAGGAGAAAGACATTGAGGATACTATGATGGATGAAGAGGTTGAAGAAGAGAACCCAATATAAGGGATTGAGGTGCACATTCTAATCAAACATTCAATATAGGTGTGTCTCCAAACTCTCAAATTTTTTCTCATGATGAAATTGTTGATTTTTTAGAAGCAGGTTACGATTTAAATGATTTAGATTTTCTTTATGAGAATAGATTACCAAATGATCATGCACAAAAAACTCCAATGGAAATGCATGCCCCGAAATAAATACCAAAAAAAAATGAAAATAAGATTCAAATTCCAAATAACAGTGAAAATGAAATGCCAATTGAAAATAACAATTGTATGAATGTATACATAGAAACACCAATTACTAAACAAACATGTCAAAATTATACTAAAGTGCCTAAAGATAATTTTCATTTTCCTAATGATGTGCTAGATAATCTTAAGGGATTGGTTTCATGGAGACAAATTAGGACACATGCTAATAGATTATATAGACATTTTGTTTATAATAAGAAATTTGGGTTTCAATGTCAGTTGATGTTGCAACTATTTAAAATGTCTAAAATGTGAAAAGTAATGAAAAAGTTAGGAATGTATGCAAAACTTAAGAATAAAAATGAGTCTTTGAGACAAGTTGTATCCACTATTGCTAGTGCCTTTGATATTATCGAAAAGAGAATTTGCTCTAAAGATAAGAATGTAGCATGACGAGCAATAACAACAACTTTAGTTAACAAATCAACAACTGACAAGAGATTGATTAGTAACATAAGTGGATATCTTAATGTCAATCATAAGACTTTAGAAAGAGCTATAAAGAGAAGGGTTAACTTTGAATGTGATCTAAAAAATATTTTGTAGACTTGTAGTGGTAGACTCCTGAGATGTGATATGAAACTTACTAGTGAAGTCAAAAGTTTGATTGAATTTTTTTAGCATGATAATACAAAAGTACCACCTAGTTCAAGAGATGTTCTTAAATTGAGAATTGACTCAAAAATATGTGATCCACATCTTAAACACCTTTTGGACATGACTCAAACTAAATTGCTCAAAAAAAATTCCATTAGTCAAAGATGTTTTGAAAAGTGTAAACCATGGTATGTAAGGACTAACAAGGAAAGAATCACATGTTGTTGTAAAACTCATGTTCAATTTCGTTAACATTATGATGTATTTTGATCTATACGTGGTACCATGCATAGTAAAGAAATGTTGCAGGAATGTGTTATAAAAATACCACCTCAAACTATAAAGGATTTCATATCAGGTTTGTTTTGTAAACCACCTAATAATCAATACTTTCTTTTCAATGCATGTCTTTTTGGTACATGTAATATGTGTGGCAATCTTTATTTGTTAGATGAATGTTTGCATGAAAATGCTTTGACTACTTTTGGACAACAATTAGTTGATGTAAAAAGATTCAAAACTATTGAATATCCATTGAAGGATGAAAAGATTGGAAGAGGGTGTGATCTAGTACATTTGGCCTCTATTTTTGACAAAAGTTTTTGATGAGAGGCAAAATTGGCTTGTGAACTATTTTTATTATTATTTATGCTCCCGTGTATGTCAAAATAGCCATGAACATGGGGTGTCAAAATAGCCATGAATAAGGGATATCAAAATAGCCACAAACATGGGATTATATTTGAAAGAAGAAAGAAAGTTGAAACACATTTTTCGTTGTTCGCAGGAGGAGATGGGTTCGCATACAGAGGCTGGTTCGCATAAAAAGGAGGTAAGATTTTTTGAGGTAATGCATTTCAATTCATGAAAAAGTGTAAGGATCCATTTTGTATATACTTTGACTCACGTATTCTTTAAAATCCCTACACAGAAACCCCATAGCCGACTAATTTAGTTGATTTATTTTTTGAATTATGCTTATTTTATACACATGGAATATCTTTTCTCCTTGCACAAAACCCTCTAATTTTTTTACAGGGCCACAAGTGTGTTATTTGGTAGGGTATCCCTAAAGATAGACCCAAACGCGTATTGAGAATGAATGGGTTACCCTCACCAGAGTAGAATCCCCACAAAATTGTTCTTCTCAAACACAACAAGGGTAATTCCTAGGGTGACTCGAGAGCATTCCTTTGAAGATCGACTAGCATACCTTTAATCCAAGGTAACCTGAGAGCATTCCAATGTAATATTTTGCATGATTTCAATTGAATGTGGAGAGGTGTAGATAAAAAATTTTCAAGTAATTTTTAGGAACCCATGCAAGGAAAGAATGTGCATTTGATTACTAGAATGTGACTAGTAAACTATCATAGGGTAAGGTTTTTGAGTGTGTGAAGTTGCAGTAGGGCTTTGTCCATTAGATGGGTGGTTAAAATATAGATATAATATTGTGAAAATAGTATAATAAGAGTATATTGATGTGTGAAAGATCTTTATTAAGTCTTAAAAAAAGATTTTTGGATTGGATACAAGAAATTGCAGAGTTAGAGCAGACTGTCATGACACAATAGCAAGGTCTAAAACTTGTTTTTATTTGATCTGATTAAATATATTTAATGTGTAAAGATGGTTGGAGTTTTGGAAAATCAATAAAGATGTTTAAAAGTGTCTTTAATGGTAGGGGTAAGGAAGATACTATATGTTAAGGTTACTAGATGGTTGCGTTGACCTATATGCTAATAGGAAAGTGTAAACTTGTCAAGTTTGGGTTTTGGACAATGTAAATGCTGATCACATCATGATTAAAGTGTCTTTAATGGTAGGGGTAAGGATGATACTATATGTTAAGGTTACTAGATGGTTGTGTTAACCTATATGCTAGTAGGAAAGTGCAAACTTGTCAAGTTTGGGTTATGGGCAATGTAACTGCTGACCACATCATGATTCCTTGTAAACTATTCCAAAGGTGCAGCTTTTCATTAGAATGAACTTTTTGAAGGGATTAGTACTCTCATTAAGTCATACAAACCCTGATTAGATTTTTCATTTTTTTTGTGAAGGATTATTGGCTTGAAATAGGATAGTGTTGTGGTAGGTTAGACAAATACAATCATGATGAATGCAAAGAATTAAATAGGGAGAGAGATAATGAACTATGAAAGAGTTTTCAAATGATATGTTAATGACGTTTTATGTGTATATAGGTGAAGATTGAGAACTAATCTTGTGATAGGGAATATATATGAACACAAAATCCGTCAACCAAGTGAGAATAATGTTCTCGTGCAAGTTGTTGGTTGGTGCATACAATGTTAAGGTTTGGTAATCCTATGGTCTTGATTGCAGGAGTTATGGATGATACCTTAAGAAGATAGTGTTTAATATTTTTTATGTAAAATTATTATCTATATTTTTTTTATCAAGGGTTACAATTTATGTCAAATTTTTGAAATTGATATTAGGGTTATTCTTTTTTTCATTTTGATAATGGATCATTAAATGTGTTTGATTGAAAAATGCAAATGCTTAAAAGTAAAAACAATCATATTCTAGTTTATAGATTGTGAATAACTAATATGAAGAATCATTTAAAAATAAATCATTAATCCTCTTTCTTTGAATGTATTTACCATCCAATTCAAAATCTTGTGCTCTCTGAGAATCTTCTTGATCTTCAACTGAATCTGACATTGGTTCAAACCACTTGGTGTTAAGAGTTTACCAATGCACCCTCTTTGTTTCTCCTGCATGCAAGAAACATCATTTAACTTGTAACATCATATAAAAAGCTTATACTTAGATTTGAGTCCTAGTTGATCCATGAAAAGCTGATCAATCCTATATATCAAGGCAGAACTCACAAAGTTCTTTAAAAACAAACTTGTTTGAGAAATGGTATCACCCTTGCTATCAAGAAGTGACACCATTAGATTGTCTTGAAGATTTAGTACAGGGCCGTGCCAAATTGAGATCATCAATAGAAATAAGAGAGTAAAAATTATAGTTGTAGAAATAGTCACTTACAAAGAAAAATTTGAATTTCACATTGCTGTTTTTCTTCCATTTACTTCATAAGGACTTGTCTGGAATTCTCCTTTGCCAATACTAATTGAATACAAAAGGAAAACTAGTATCATTGCTTTACACTTTACATCCATGATTCAATTTAGCAAATAAAAGCAACATCTAATGGGTTACTCAAAAAGTGAAGCCATATGTTGGACTACAAATGAATGTGTAGCCTCAACAATAGATATTTCAGAAGTATATATATATATACAATTTAAAACAATGTACCTTTAATTGATATGTATTTTCCTCCTATTCAATATCAAACAAAGTGTTATCAGAACCTTGCTAGATAGTCCTGATAATTCATTATTGCACCATGTTTTCCCCAAATTGCAAATGAGAATAACTAAGGAAGGTTTAAAAGATAGAATTAGGTTTTCTTGTTTATGAGAAATTTTTTAGTCTTAGAATTTAACAAGTTAAAGTTTGTCAATGGAAAGAATGTTAAATATTTGAAAGTCATTAGAGTGGATTATATAGGGCACATCGGTCACACATAGTTTGACAACAAACTAGTAGCTTTAACTTAGAATGAAAATGTTGATTAAATCAAGAACGTTTGAAATAAATTTACCAAAAATAAAGGTTGATTGAAGTACTTTTTATTTCTCACTTGTGGCTTCTAGAGGAAAATTTATTGACTTGAGATTAATTTCATGACTTGGACCAAAAAAATAAAAAATATGTTTATTTGGAATAAAAAGATGAACATTAAACTAGGTAAACCACTGCATCCATTTCTGAGTATGGTGTACTCCAATGGGCAATGCTTCATGCAAGTCATGGAGAAATTTATTGAAGAGATGACCTATAGAATTCTTGAATTTGTAAATGTCAGGATTTTAGCTGATGCAAATACAACAAATCTCAAGAGCGATAGCTAACCTTCATCATTCTTCTATACACTTCCACAAAATGTTTGAACATGAAGTGGATTTTGCAGGTAATTAAAATCTAAAACCAATTATATTTAGTTCATCATTTATGGTTAGCAAACCCTTTTTTTACCTACTTAGGAAGCATTACAAAAATGCACAAAATATATAAGTATTCAAATAGGATCTGGTGATATATAACTCTGCCATGTTTACTTGGCAAATTTTTGCATAGGTCAACATCAACATCGAGAACGACTGTTGATCTGGTATATAAAACCCCATAGTGATCTAAAGCCTCGATTACTTTAACCTTTTAATTAATTAAATACATGAAATTCACCACTATAAAAATTTAGTCCATAAGATAGCATGCTATTCAGATATATAATTCACTTCCACCACTCAATGTTTTTGTAGAGTCTTGCTCATGTATGGATGGTAAAATCAAAATCATTTAAGCCGGTTGCTTGTTAAACACATAAACTAAAAAAAAAGTGAAGATGAATTACATGTGCTTAATCCACCATAAATTCAAACTTAGTTGAGATGAGTTTAGGCAAGACTTTGAGCTTTAGGCTGCACTTAATAAAGACCAAACTATTTTTTAAGATTTAGGGTTTCTTGGAAGAACTATTTCCTCTTAAAGGTGGTGGGTTTGTTCATTTATTTGTTTCATGTATTGCTGATTGATACCAGTCCCTACCATTATCAATGATTATATTATTACTGGTGATGTAAAGATATTCTTGACTGGTCTTGTAAAATAACTGAGGATAAATAATGTAAGGTTAGATAATATATGATTAGTTTAAATGTAAATATTAATAAGTGTTAAATATTAATAGAAATATATTGCTTTCAATCCAACTATCACCCTACAAAAGGCAACTTGATTATTAATGTTGGATGTTCTTTTAATATAGTTGATATAGAATTTGTAGGTTGCAAACAAAACATCCTTCTTCCACTAACGCGTCATTCCATTCAAGAAAGACCATGTTTGACAATATCAATGCACAAAAAAATAGGGAGACAATTGCTAGAATGTGGTCTAACTTAAAAATAAAAGGTGATGGAAAATGTTATTGTCTTTGAAAAAATTGTAAGGGCTTAAAGACTCAAAGATATCTAATCAAAACAACCGAGGAACATTGTAGGCAACATGGTCACATTGAAGAGGAGAACAAATTTCGTCCATTGGTATGTTTTTTAATAATTTATAAAATACATAAGACATGATTTGATCGTGACATCATGGTCATTGTTAATATAAGGTCATCATTTTGATATAGGCCAACCACCTTGGGTTTCATGTTATGGACCATGACAATTCAGAGAATGTGGATTTTGAAATGAGGGAACATGGAGGTGTGAATATAGAAGTAGAAGGTAATGATCCAATTGAAGAAGATCATGATGATGAAGAAGAAGGCACACGAGCCCTTATACGAAGGCTCCCAAACAACTCTTCTTGCCACTGTATTGTTGTTGGTGAACTTGAGGGTTATGAATGGTTTATCCAACGTAGCAATGACACGTATGTTAAGGTATGTTATCTTTTTTCATTTTTTAGTCATAATTTTCTTATAATTAACATTGGATGAATTGTGTTCCAATTAATATTCTTTATATTAACAAATTATATTTTTTGTTCTAGGTTGATAGGTGAGTGTTTGTTACCACCATCAAACATTCTACCTCACCTATACTAAGAATTAACTGCCATTATGAAAGATATTGGAATGAAGTATCAAATCAATACATGCATGTCCAAATGATCATATTATATATTATAAAAAACATAAATTTGTAACACAATGCCCTATTTGTCATATTAGTAGCTATTGATCAGATTGAATATCAAAAAAGGTGCCTTGCAAGGTTCTTTGGGTTGTTCCCATTATTCCACGTCTACAACAATTATTCAAGTGCAATAGCTTAACATATTTTATGGATTACCATGTACGCAATAGAAGTCAAGATGAAATTATGCAAATGCCTATAGATGGTTTAGCATTTAAGGAAACAGAGGAAAAATGGCCACACTTTAAGGAATAACCTTGTAATTTGAAGCTTTGATTGGCAGTGGATGGTGTCAATCCGTTTGGGGAGATGAGATCTACTTACTCGGTGTGGCTTGTTTTTGTTATCAACAATAGCATTCCTCCTTGGATGACCATAAAGAGGGAGCACATAATGTTGGCACTGATTATTCTAGGTATTTTTTCATTTAATAGTCATCTAAATTACTTTATTATAAATAATCCATCAAAATGGTCATAATAATTATGTAATATTTTTGTTCATTCAGCTAGGTAAGTACCAAGTTAAAGATATCAATGTACATATTGAGCCCCTTGTCGATGAGTTGATGGTATTATGGAATGGGATCACTATGTATGATATCTCTAGACCAATAGGACAGAGACAATTTCAATTCCATGCAATGCTTGTATAGATAATATATGATGCCCCTGAGCTAACACATTTCTGTGGTATGTTCTCTTCTTAACACCTCTTTTTTGGTATTTTATAGTGCTAACACAAAGTTAACATATTTAATCCAATTATACACGATCTTGTAGGTCTTCAGACAAAGGAAAAATTTACATGTCCAGTTTGTGGTCCAAAGATGAAATCTCGTCATTCTAAAAGTTTAGAAAAGAAAGTATTCGATGAGAATAAACACTTTCTCCATAGAAATCATAAGTACCAAATTACCAGAAAACATATTTTCAATGGGAAAGATGAGACTACATCAAAGCCACAGAGAATGACACCTCACCTATGGAAGTTGAAATACAATAAAATAACTTGCAGAGGTAATGTCATTCCATCTAATGGTTTTTTGTTTAAAATTCATATTTTGATTTTGTTTACTGATGATGTAATTGATGCTTTTGAAGGTCATCAAGGAATTAATGACCAACATCCAAAAGGAATAAAAAATTATCCTACACAATTTAGTAGGTTTCCGTACTATGAGAAACTCCTAATCGTGCATTTGTTTGATCTTATGCATATTGGAAAGAATGTAACAAAGACATTATGAAAAATCTTGGATGGAAGGTGTGACAAAGACAAAATTGTCAAAATTTTCAGTGATATTGAAGAATCCAACCATGCAATAAAAAATTTCATTCGATCAAATAACAATCGACACTAGATTAATACAAGTGCCCTTGGTTATTGTTAGAGTAGCACAGCAATGCTATAAAAGAAGTCATAAAAAAAATACAATTTTCCACAGGATTTACTGCAAACATAAATGATCTCATATCAAAGAAAAGTGACTTTGGGCCAAGGATGAAAATACACGATTGGCATACATTTATTAAGGCAATTTGTGTTCTATATTCACTATATATTTGTATACTACACGTAGTTTTCATTGCATTCTTTTATAAAATATTGATAATCTCATTTTACAAATATTGTAGTACGTTCTAGCTCTATCAGCTCTCTCACACCACTTTGAGAAAAGTGTCAAAAAAGTTATATATGATCTTGGAAAATACATGAGGTGGTTGTCATCAAAAGAAATCAATAAAGAAGATATAAAATGTTGGAAGAGAAAAATTCCTTATCTTATGTGTGAAATGCAAAAGTATCTACCTCTAACTTTTTTAAATGCATAAGAACACTACCTCATACATCAAGTTGAGGAGATTGAATTGTGTGGACCTATGCCAACTAGGTTAATGTGGATAGTTGAGAGGCACTTAAATTTTTTGAAAGTCTTGGTTTGACAAAGAGCACATCCTAAGGGTTCTATGGTGGAGGGATATATGGTATACCAGACCATGGTGTACATTAGTGAATATCTTCTTAAGTTTGCAACAAAGATCCATGTAGATCATATTTGGGATCCGAACTCCATTAACAAATTCAAAGGGGAGTACTTGACGGGAAAAGGTAGATTGAGGAAAGTGAAAGTTAAATATAAGATGTTATTGTAGTTAATTAATTCTTATAAATCTTCAATATAAGTTATTTATAATTAGTGTATTTTTTTAATACAGCTAGTCGAGAGTGGGATGCAATATATTTGTATATTGCGAACAATCTTGATTGGATGACTGTATGGATTGAACGATGTCAACAAAATAGTTGCTCATTAACATGGGAAGGTTTTGCTTCATTGGTTACAGAAGCTCATTGTAATGGAGATTCCAATGTTATGTCAATGGTAGTTGATCTAGTAAAGGGTTTAAGAGATGGATAGGTACATACAAATTTATTAATGATCATCACTCATATGTTTCATATCAACTCACTATGAAAATATTTGTCACATGCTTCAAAAATTGTAGGTCAAGCACCACAAAGATATGTACTATCATGGGCATAAATTTTGCATAAAAAAGCTAGATGACACTAAGAAAACTTGTGATTCTGGGATTATTGTTGTCTTTGAGGTCACTAATATATCATCTAGAAGTGACCTACATCCTCAACAATCTCAAAATTGATACTATGGTATCTTGGATGATATAATTGAGTGCCACTTTAACTCCAAAGTAGTTCTATTCATTGTCAAATGGTACAGGCTACAACTGAATCAAAATGATCCAGATAGAATTGTTATTCAACATGAAAATGGATTTACAATGACTAATACAAGGTTGTTTTAGCCAGTTAGTGATGAGCCCTATGTTCTTCCAAGCCAATGTGAGCAAGTGTTTCACTCAGAAGTTCCACATAAGCAAGGTTGGTCATTTGTTATTAGACATGAACCAAGAGGAGGGTCAATAAAGTATAATGTGTTGAAAATATAAGAGGAGTAACTGAGAGGGGAGGGGTGAATCAATTAATACTAAAATAAATCTCATATCCCTTAGATGTTAGTACAAAAATGCAAATTGGAAAACTAAATACTGTTGAAGCTCAGTAAACACACAAAATGTTGTAACTTGGTAATAACTGAATTAGCTTAGTAAATGCTTAACATATAAACTTTAGATGTTGTTTATGATTACCATTACTTTAACTAAGTTGCACAAATATAAAAGATAATAATATGAACACATATGACACTAGGATTTAATGTGGAAACTCGATTTGAGAAAAACCACCAATTGTAACTAGTTACTATTTTTCACTCTTCTGAAGTGAGATATGTTAGGAGCCAACCCTATTTAAGTTTACAAAACACATTTTTAGGTGTGAGCCTGTTAGAGAATTTAATCACCCTGTTAGGAGTGGCCTTGTTAGAGGTCTTGAGACAATTCAATAAAATTGCCACCTTGTTAGAGGATTTGAATATAGTTGTTAAGCCAACTCTATTAAGAGATTTAGATCATTGCTACAATGGTTAGAGAGTAACAATGAGATGATCTAATTTGAATGCAACTAATTTGCTAATTATAGATCTCTATTCTAGCTTGTAATTGATCTTTTCTAATCAAATATGACTTTGCTGCTCCACAAGGATATTTTGCTTATCCTTCAAATTTGCTTTCTCTTTTCATCATTAAATCTTCAATAACATCTTCATGTCTTCCACAAACTTTGAAATCACAACTTGACCTTATACTTATATCTTCCATTTTGTCAAGTCAGCTCAAATACAACTTAGAATAATTAATATTCATCACCTTAGTCGGCTAGAATCAATAGATAAATCAATTAAGCTTAATATGCCAAAATAAGAAAATCCTTCGTTAGCTGACCCAACTTAGTAGAAACTAACTCAGAAATAATTTCCTTTGTTAACCAATAGAAGCTCTGTTAACATTGCAAACTTGTGAGAATTATTTGGCAACCGAGTGAGCTTGGTTAGCATTGGTTCCATCCAACTTTCCTTCATTAACCGAGTGAGTTTGATTAACACTCACTTTCTGCATTATTTCCTTTGATGCCCAAGTGAATTCGGTAGATACTGCCTTTTGAACTAGGAAAACACAAGAATGCTTAGTGGACACTGAGAACTATCTTCACTGCTCAAGTGAGCTTGACATATACTGACTGATATTGATAACACATTTGTGTAACATCAAAGACAACACACAATTAATCAATTGTATCTAACATAATGTTATGGAAGAAGAAGATGTTGAGGATGTTGATGAAGAAGAAGAAGAAGAAGATAAGGATGATGGTGATGATGATGATAATGCTCGTGATGATGATGATGATGATGATGATAGTGATGATGATGATAATGATAATGGTGATGATGATGATGGTATTGATAATGATGATGATGATTGTGATGATGATGATGATAGTAGTGATGGTAATGATGATGATATAGATGAAGAAGATGATCAATGACATGATTGAAATGTACAAGGTATGTGACGAATGACTCTTACTAAGCTTTGATCGCTATGTACAACATATACCATTTTTTTTTTCAAAACCATATGTGTAGATATAAAAATCAAGTAGAACATGTCCAAATTTTTAAAGATATACATGACTCATAATAAGCTTTGTTTGTTAAGTAAAACATGCACCAAATTTTTCATTCAAAACCATATGTGCAAATATAAACATTAAGTATAACATGTCCAATTTTTTAAAGAGATACATGACTCCTAGTAAGCTTTGATCATTTTGCACGCAGGTGTCCTAAAATAAATTGAGTGAAATGTTCATGTTGTCTTCTAAGTTATTTATAGCTAACTAAAGATAAATGGGGGTCATGTTCTTATGATGATGAGAGCAAAAGCGACATCAAGGTGCTCTTTTAGTACACACATATTGAGAAATAATGGGTAATTAATGAGCTACCCCCAATTAACACAATTTTTTGTGTTAATGAGAGGATATATCACATAGCTCCATCCTCATTACATGGTTTGGACCTATTTTCCATGGATGGGATAAAGGTATGTTACAAAAAAATTGTTGAATTGATGAAGTATTTTGGTCCTTGTTATAATTACAATGATTGGATGTTGATTTTTCAATATAAAAAAGTATGCATACGTATGCACTATCCTCAAATTATATACAATGGAAAGAAAATTATCAAAGTAAAAGATTTTCTATGTACTTGATGGGAGAACAAAAGCAACAAGTAGTATTGTGGGTTTTGTAAATAGTACGTGACCTTCCTCAACTAATAATTAACCCAATTGCATTTTTGAGGTGCGTAAGGGGAATCAAGTTTTTGTATGTCAAATAAAATCAATAAGTGCAGGGGAAGAACTACTAATAGATTACCATTTAAATCACACAAATACAAACAAAGTTACTATCATGAGGGTGGTAAGTACTATATACCATTTTATTAATAAGTTTTTTTTGCTAAGATCAGTGGGCTAAAGTTTTTATATTTAATCTTTGTCATAGGATGATATGGATCAAAAATGGGATAGAGGCCATGAGGATGCTCCTCCTACCCATTCTTTGGACATGGTAAACCTTATTGAAATTGTACAAATTAGATAGTTGAAGAATGCTATATTACTATCAAGGTTGCACGGGGAAGGGGGTGCTTTGGGTACTTAGGGTACCGGTATGACTATGTTTCATAATAGGGGACAAGGGTACTTGGTTATCAAACTTAATTTTTAATTATACTTTTATATTCATAGAAAATTTGAGATTATGAGTCATGAAAAGTATTTTTAAAAAATTAAAAATGATAAAGTTTGCTAATCTAATGTATTGTTTTTAGTTTCAGATTGCTGTATGTTTGTAATAATAATATATGATAACTATTTAGATGCATAACAAAGACGACAAAGTTTAAACATGAACAAGAAAATCATAATTGGATGACAATAATTGCTTATCTTTTATTTTATGGTCAAAACCATTTTCAATTTTAAAATGCATAAATGAAAAGATTCTAAGTAAATGAAAATGATGAGAATATGGATATTCATGAATCCCAAAGTAAATCAAATCTGGCATTTAATCTGTTAAGTTGTTAATTACATTTATTTAGTATTTGAAGCTACAATAACAACTCCACTAAGTGCATGCCCTCCAAGAATAACATACGGTGGATTTATCTTGTATATAATTTTGTAGTTTACTAATTTCCCCTCGAAATCTCAAATTAGATTACCAGTTTGGGTTGAAAGTAAGAACAACAAAATTTCATAAGATGTGAGTTGCAACCTTAGAAGGAACATAATATGCACTTTTTGCACTTAATTTCATCACTCCTACAAGGCAAAAGCATTGGAAAATAAAAGCAAATTAGATTTTACAAAGCAGGTCCCTACAATTAGGAGTCATGAAAAGTTTTTAAGAACAAGAACAGTGATAAAGTTTGCTAATGTAATGTATTGTTTTTAGTTTCAAATTGCTGTATGTTTGTAATAATAAAAAATGATAACTATTTAGATGCATAATAGAGAAGACAAAATTTAAACATGAACAAGAAGATCATAAATCATATGACAATGACATATTGCAAATGATAAAATTTTGACTTGAACAATGATAAAGTTTATTGTTAATCAATATTGTATCAAAGTTTCAAACTAATTAGGTATTGAATTAAGCTTGATAAACAAAAACCTGATACACAAACAAGAAATTGAAAAAATAATCAAAAATCTTAATCAACATCCTTAGCTATGATTTTGGAGTTTTTATGAAAGTTTTACTGATATTTTTGTCACAATTTGATGTTCAGGATCAAGGAAGAGCACCTACAAGAACAGAGGAAGCTACTAACCCTTCTGATGAGGATATCAATAAATCTCAAAACATCCCAAACAATATGGAGGACTGAAATTTTCTACAAGTAGCTAATTAGTCAGAGTTTCAATTTCAAGAGGGCACTTTGAAGGAGCTTGAGGCTTGTAAGGATCAATCTGAATCTGGTCTTCAAAAAAATTTGTCAAAGTTTGATATTCAACACACTTTCTCCATTATTCAGTCCCCTTCTCTTCGCCTTCAGACCTCCAAGACACTCAAATCTAGAGGGCACCCAAAGTGTTCTAAGACCAGGAATGAGATTGCCTTAGGTATTCAGACCACACTAGATGACAACTTTGTTGTTAACAAGAGAATGATGAGGAGAATAGCCAATTCTCCTTGTCAACAATGAAAATTGTATCATGGAATGTTAGAGACATAAATGCCTTTGACAAGAGAGGCAGGATTCATAATTCTTTAGAATCCTCAAAAGCAGACATTGTTTTATTACAAGAGATAAAATTATCACATGAAACATTTCAGAAATCCTTGGCCAAATGGCCAAGGTGGTCCTCAGTACATTCTCCCAGCATGGGTGCCTCTAGGGGCCTTGCTGTCCTTTGGAACCAATTAACAATTCAGTCTCACCTTATTCAACAACAAGCTAATTGGAAAATGTTGTAGGTGCTTCACTTTGATGTCTCTTTTACTTTGTTCAATGTTCATGGTCCTACCTCCACTCAAGAAAAGTTGAAAATATGGGATCAATTAGAAATGTTAATTCAATATCAAAATTCTCACCAAGTCATCCTTGGGGATGATTTTAACGTGATCTTGAATCCAAATGAGAAAGTTGGTGGTATTTGCCCACCCATTAAAACAATTCAGGATTTTACTCAATTTGTTGAGAATAATGATTTAATGGATATTTGACCATCTAATGGTAAGTTTACCTAGACAAATAGGAGATCTAGTTTTGCACAAATTGTAGTCAGATTGGATAGATTTGTTCTTTCTCATGAATGGAAATTAGCTAATTTTTGCTTTCACTTAGAGATTTAATCTGCACTAGAATCTAACCATTTTCCAATTTCCATAAACATTGATCAATCTACATCTATAGATTATAATCAACATAAGTCATCATTTAAATTTGAAAATATGTGGTTGCGCCACCCACATTTTCTTTTACTCTTAAAATAATGGTGGATCAATGCTCCTTTTATTTCAGGATCTAAAATGCATCAATTTGCCAGTAAATTGAAACATGTCAAGGAGTAGATCAAAATTTGGAACATACAAGTTTTTAAGAATATTTTTAAATAGAAAGAGATTGTTAAGTTGCAATTGGAGGAGATTCATTGCTCCATTATCAAGATTGGGATGAATAACGATACTTATGTTAAGCAAAAAGAGTTATAGAAAGAATGTGAGGAAATGTGTAATAGGGAGGAAGATTATTGGAAACAAAAGTATAGGGAAGTTTGGTTACAATAAGGAGACAAAAACACAAAAAAAATTCATGCTTTTGCCCAGCAAAAACGGGCAGTTAAATCAATTTTTCAAATTTCGGATGCATAAATAGGCAATATTTTAACCAATGTTCTATAGATTAGAGATGAGGGTGTCAAGTTCTTTTAGAATCTTCTTGCTCCAATAGAGCACCCTTCACCTTCGCCTTAACAAGTTGAGGATTTCATTCAACATATTCCTACAATGATCTCCCCCATGGAGAATTCCAAGCTCTTGGCCCCTTTAATCATTCAAGAAATTTGAGAAGTAGTATTCTCCTTCCCCCCAGACAAAGCTTCAAGTCTAGATGGGTTCATGACATTATTTTTTTAGAGTTTTTGGGAGTTTATTGGGTGGGACCTTCTAGCAGCTATGGAGGAATCTAGAAAGTTCAAATCTATGTTAAAATACGTCAATTCTATAAATATAGCGATTATTCCAAAAACCAAGGAGCCCAAAATTTGTGCAGATTTTTGCCCAATTTTGCTTTGCAACTTTAGTTACAAAATTATTACTAAAGCCATTTATTTGTGACTTCAAAAAATTATTCCATTCATAATTTCTCTCTGAACAAGGTGGTTTTGTTCCTAGTAGAGAAACAATGGAGGGTGCAATGGTAGCTCATGAAGTACTTCACTCCATCAATAGTAATTAGTCTTCTAACTTTGTTATCAAGTTAGAAATGCAAAAAGTGTATGAAAATTTTTGATGGAACTTCCTTTTTCAAGTCCTTCAAAAAATGGGCTTTGATAAGAAATGGTGTAAGTGGATTAAAGCTTGCGTTTTAGGGGCTTGGTTCTTAGTCATTATCAATGGGTCAGCATCTGGTTTCTTTTCTTCTACGCAAGGCCTCTGACAGGGTGACCCTCTTTCACTGGCTTTATTTATCATCATGGCTGAAACCCTTAGTAGGAATATCAAACACCATCATCTATCTGATAAGTGGAAAGGAGCGAGAATTGAGGGTACAACAATTTCAGTCATGCACTCTCTATTTGTTGATGACACATTAATATTTGGTGCCTCAATAGTCTTAGAGGCTAAGTAGATTAAGAAAAATTTATTGCAATATTCAGAAGTTTCAAGGCAAAAAAATTAATCCTCAAAAGTCAAAAATATTCTTATTTAACACAAATAGAGTCATCTCAGACAAGATCGTGCATATCTTGGCATTTTCTGAGGGTTTTCTACCCTCCACTTATCTTGGGATCCCCTTTTTTATGGGATCAAATAAGAAATGTTTTTGGGATGATGTCTATCAAAGAATTAAGAGAAAAATTTCCTCCTAGAAAGTTAGATGGTTGTCATTATCTAGTAGACTATTGCTTATTAAGTCTATCCTTTCTGCAATACCAAATTATTAAATGGCTATCATGCAAGCACCATCTTTTGTTGTTTCAGAAATTCAAAAACTTATTAAGGGATTTTTATGGTCTAGAAATTTGACAAATGAAAAGGAACTTCCACGTATTTCTCTCCAAGATATGGCATATCCTCCTACTATAGGAGGAGTGGGAATTCATGATTTGACAAAAAGGAACAAAGCATTTGGTGGTAAGCTGGCTTGGTATATGTACACTAAATCAAAATCAGTTTGGTGTCAAATAATGCAATAGAAATATCTAGATAACAATAAGCCACACAAAATATTCTCTATTTTGGATCCTCCTAAGGGATCAGTCATTTGGGATTTCATAATTGCATCTAGAGACATTGTGCTTAATTACATTTCTTGGGAACTAAATTGTGGGTACAAGATCAACTTCTAGAGTGATTTGTGGAATGGACATCCTCCATTAAATACAATACCAAATATACAAAATATTGTCTTAGTTATAGAAGCAAAATGGGGCAACCTTGCTCTTCACTTTATGGATGCAATTTTCATTTTTTCAAGGAAAGTAATATGGAAAGATCTAGATCAACTCCCTTTAGATTCTCAATACAAACAACAACTTCAATCTATCTTCTCAGATAGACATGCTTTTGTGTCAAAGGATGATGATTGATTACTATGGATTCTAGCTAAAAATAGAAAATATTCAATCAAGGAAAGTTACAAACTTCTCCAACAAGTCAAGTCGGCAAAAACCCCATCTCAAGAATTCATGTTCTGTTGGAATAAAGTAGTGCTACCCAAAGTTGGGTGCTTTGCATGACTAGAAATTAAGCATAGAATTCTAACAAGTGATTAGTTGGCTAGGTTAAGTATTGCCTCTCCTTTCAAATGTGTTTTATGTGGTGAGGAGGATGAATCAATTGACCACTTGTTTGTAAGTTATCAATTTGCATACCAATGCTGGATGTTTATATTAAACAAATTAAATTATTATACTCCACTACAAAATAATATCTGGGACATCTTTCAAGCATGGCCAATTCTTTACCCCAATGCCCTTTTTGTAGGAATCTGGAAATGCACACCTGCATTAGTAATTTGGGCCAGTGGATTTTTAGAAAAGAAGTATCATCCTTACTGAAAGTGTTCCAAATCATTGAAAAATTGATCTCAAAATTTAGTAATGCAAGTGTCAATAGATGCAAATTTAATCCAGTTATCACTTGCTCGGATGGAAGTATCATTCGGGAATGGAAATCAATTTTTATTCCATTTGGAACTCACAATTCTTCAAAGTTGCAAACTCCTACAGCTAGATCTATAGTCAAATGGCAACCCCCTATGCTTGGCTTTGTCAAACTCAACTTTGATGGAGCATCTAGAGGTAATCCTGGACAATCAAGTTTGGGAGCTTGCATTAGAGACTGCATTGGTAAAGTCCTTGCAATTACAATGGCACCACTCCCTATAGGAACTAACAATATGTTTGAGGCTCAGTCATTGCTCTCAGGACTAATTCTTGCAAAGAAAGGGAACTTCCATCAAGTGCAGATTGAAGGTGACTCTCAAGTTATAATCTCAGCTTGTATTAAGAGACAATCGTCATCCTAGAAAATCAAGTATGTGCTCCAACAAATTTTGAATATTATTGATTAATTTCAGGAGGTCAGAGTTTCACACACATATAGAGAGGGTAATACAATGGTGGATTATCTCTCCAACTTAGGATGTAATGGGAGTACAAATTTTACACTAAACCCTTCTGCATTCATGGAGCATTATAAAGATTTTTAGAAACTATTGCTAACTAACCTATAGAAGCTGAGTATAATGTGTGTGCTGAGCCAAAATTCTTATAGGTGCGGAGTGAATTTAGGTGCCAAGCGTGTTACATGTGTCGAGTCATAGTTAATTCTGAGCAAGCTAGTGACTTTAGGTGCCGAGCATGTTACATGTGCCAAGTGATCTATATGTGCCAAATCACAGTTGATGCCAAGCAAGCTAGTGACTTCAAGTGCCGAGTGTGTTACATGTGCCGAGTGGTCTATATACACCGAGTCACAGCTGATGCTGAGAAAACATAGTTGATGCTGAGCAAGCTAGTGACTTCAGGTGTTGAGTGTGTTACATGTGCTGAGTCATAGTTGATGCTAAGCAAGCTAGTATGCTACATGTGCCAAGTAATCCAGAATGTTACATGTGCTAAGCAAGCCAGAATGATACATGTATTGAGCAAGCCAGAATACTACATGTGCATTGTGGTCACCAAGCTAGCTCAAGTTTAGTTTTGACCAAGTTTCTCAAAGCCCACTAAGTTATTAAGTTAATGATTGCCGAGTTAAGAAGGAAGAGACTCATGCCGAGCTACTTAATTAAAATTATTAATTAGCACTCATAGATATACTTATTGAGTTATCTGAGTGATTTTTGAGTTAAGAAGGAAGAGACTCATGCCAAGCTACTTGACCATAGTTATAATCAAGCACTCATTGGTATTCTGACATCACTCAATGGTCAACAAGCATTATCCAAATTGGGTATCGAACATTAATTGGTGCCTTTATAAATTAGGCTCTCATGTGTGAGATTATGGTATTATCATGTTAAATCTTCTTCACTGAGTAGAATCTTGTTGGTCGACATCACTTAATTACGATCTCACTTCTTTTTGGATGTGTGGTACTTTGTACATAGCAAGATTAAATTCAATACATATGGTAGTAGAACAATTTGCTCATTCATCAATTTTGGGGGTGTCAATTTTGTACTTTTCCCTTCACAAATTGCAATTAGGTTTTGATTTAATAAATGGACCTATTTTCAAGTCTTCATCTTCTTGGCTATCTGTGCTTGTCATCTAAATTGCCTCCAAAATGTCGCTCTCACATGAATCATGCGTGAAATGTGATTCCTATCACCAAATTCATTGTAGCATTCTCCCCAAAAACTTCAGAATCAAGCTTCAACCAGCATTGGATGAAGATGTACTTTCTCATCCTCTAGATGATGTGGTCTTGGTCAATATATTCATGGTGCACTCCTACAATATTTTTCGTGCAATTCGAACCATAATTGGGGAGGATCTCTTTTCTGTATCTACAAGAAATATATTATTTCCTTCTACTTTGGTTTCCATATTCCTATCTAATGCCATGGATCTCTTACAATCAATGTCAAGATTGGAAATTATTGCTATCAAGGTGGTCCAATTCGAATACCGGGCTGAAAATAAGTTGAAATGAGCAGTGCAAAACTATGATCTATGGTCTGGAAATGCCTTGGTAGGTGGAATATTGTAAAGAACCATATTCATGAAGAATAATGAGGCTATGATGACATTTGAAGCGCTACATAAGTCCTTTGAAAAGCACAATCCTCAGTTCCTGACTAAGACCTTACAATTCATGACACAAGCTCTGGGTTATCAACTAACAAAGGAGGTGAAGAAAGTTGGATTTTATTTGATTGATATTTTGGGTATTACAATTTCTAAAGCACAAGAAAAATCCACCCATGTGAAGACACCTTTGGCTACCCCAACTTAGTCGGTTAGTGAACCAAGTGTTTGGTTAATTCTAACTTTCAATGCTCCTAGTTCTGTCCACCATGTCCCACAATAAACTACTTGGCCCCCTCATTAATATATCACCAAAGAAAATGTTTGGGGTGTGCCATCTTCCACTAACATTTCCACTGGAATTTTAGATGTTGCTACTGAGGGCTTGAGTTCAGGATGGGAGGTTGCTCCTTTAACATGTTCAAATTTTGGATGGGGCTTCTTTGTAAATCCTAGTTTGGCATCCACTCTTTCTATAGGCACCTCAAGTGAGGATATGGAAGAAATATAACATAGAGGTTTCTCTCTATTTCTTTGGGTTATTTTTCCATACTTCAGGCATGTTATTTAAATTGTTGAAAATTTTGACTGAATTCAAGTCCTCCATGCCTGCTGTGTGATGAAAATGTAAAATTTGACAAATTTCAAATTTTGATGGTAAAAGTTTTGTTCATAGATATATTAAGATTGTAAATATCAATGTTAGTTACTTGTACATATTGTGATGATGCTGAGTTTTCTTTCTGGTTCTTTCCTAGTTGAGCTATTGAACCAGTTTTGCCAAAAAAAACATACAAGAGGAAAAAACTAAAAAATATTAATATAGAAATAATGAGCATTTTTTATGATCACTAAAGTTTATATATATAATATTTGTCATAGGAAAATATAGATCCCCCACAGGATAGAGGCCACACGGATGCTCCAACTCCTAGCCATTCCTTAGCGACGGTAAGCCTTATTGAAATTGTACAAATTAGATAGTTGAAAAATGTTATATCATTATGCTATTTTATTTAGGGTTTTCGAGTTTTTATGAAAGTTTTACTAATATTTCTGTCACAATTTGATGTTCAAGGTAGGGGAAAAGTGCCTGCAACAATAGAGGCACCTACCCCTTTTGATGACAATATTGCAGAGGTGCCAAATTTAACATATATGATGATGAAAAAATTGAAAAAAATTAATTTGGAAATTATGAGCATTTTTGAAGATCCAAATCCAATGGAGGCATTGTTGAAGAGGCAACAAGAATTGATGGCCACAACACATTGTTTTGAAGTAAGCAACAATGAAACTTTAATTATAAAAATGGTTTAATAAAGGTTAATTTTATGTTGTGAACTAAAATATGTATGTGTTCTTGTTACAAGATTTTTTGCAAACTCAAGTGCCTGGTCGAGGACATCACATTGAGGCTGGTACTAGTAGAGCTCCAACTACCTTAGGTAAAATAATCATTAATTTGACAAGTTACAAGGAATTTTTTCTTTGATCGAACATTCAAAGACTTCTTAAGTTAACTCTTACTTTTATTAGATTAGAATGTCTTTACTAACAATGTATTGTTCACCAGGTCATCAAGTGTAGGAGACTCCTAGGAGGTCGATAGAGCTCCCTCAGAGATTGCTGACTGCAATGTCAGAAACAAGGGTTATGCAAACATTGATGCCTTCACAGTCTATGCCTGGTAAATCCTTGTTTTTCTATATTTAGTTTTGTGTTGATTATGATTTGATAATTTGTACTTTAATCATGGGTGCATCTAGTAGTACATTCATTTTTGAGGTCTGCGACACTAGATACAAATCATACCACATGTATTGGTGATAATTCACCACCATTTCCTGGATCTATCTGTGTTTCTAGCACAGGAGCTATGCAAATGTCATTGTTGATTGACAAAAATGAACTGATGCCTTTGACATGTCCTAAGCTTCCTAGTACTTTTAAATTATTAAATTTTATATTGTAATATGCATTTATGTATTCATAACAAGTTTTGGATTGATGATCCCATGACATTTTTTGTAGGAAATAATTTCTTTTATAAGATGCTTTATTACCATGCACTTAAGATATTTAGGCCCACCATATGTGTAAGGTACACAACTTTTCTTTTAGTATATTCAAGGTACACAACTTCAGTTAATTTTTTTATCTAACAATTTTGTGTTTTTTCTTAAAAGGTGGAACTTGCAAGATAAAAAATTAAAAGATCAATTCATTGCAGATTTAGAGCATGAGTTTGGTAAAAATTTTAAGGAGAAGAAATTTTTGGAAAAACCTACAAAACATCTAACCACTGTGAGGGACTCCTATAGAAGGAGTCTCATTCAAAATCCAAAGTATGAGCATCCTCCCTTTATTTTAGTAAGGGATTGGAATGACTTCATTTTGGATGCAAAGGAAAAAATGGATGTTAAAAGAGAAGTTACACTTGCAAATGAGAGAAGAAGGTATGCAATAGTATTAACTACTAGTACAATGTAATAATGCATTGATTAGGCATCTTTATATCTATATCATCTAACATATTTCAAACTTTTCATAGGTTGTAAGATATGTCAAAGGAAACAAAGGCCAATCTAGAAAAGAATGGGCAACATAAACTTGGCTTTGGTGGATATTTGAAAATTAAATCATGAATTGTAAGGAATAAATAAATGCTTGAAAAAATTTATTTATGAAATGGAAATAATTTTGTTTAATCAAAAAATTTAGGGCTTTGAATTTAATTTAGAGGACATGATAGAACACCAAAAAATTGCCTTCAAGGAAGGCTATCAAGTTGTGGTTGAATGCCTACACCAAGCTTCCACTGGCCCAACCCAAGAGCCCCTTGCATCATGTGAATAGGTAAATATGAAAAATAAAATAAAATTAGAAATTGAACACTTGAGCAACAATCTATTTGATAATAATGTGTGCAGGACATTACAATGTAACCTCCTAATTGGAACATAGATCCTTATTATATGTTGCATGATGAAGCCCTTGATATGCATTTCAGTGTCAATGGAGGTGGTCATTTTCTATTTAAAAATAATTATATAATTATTAATACAATTTAACATTTTAAATTGAACTTGGTGTAAGTTTTTTGTGTATATTTTAGAGGATACATAATATCATGTTGAATGAGTGTCGGAGGATATTCAGACTAATCACCATGTAGATCATGTGGCACATTCAAGTAAAGAAAATCCATGTTTTGTTCATTTAAATATATTTTTTGATTTATAGTTATTTTACTTAATTAAATACATGTAATTCACTACTATAAATGGTTTGAATTTAACTCATCAAGCAATTATTTTTGCAGCAGACTCCCCTTCTCCACAGCGACCACCTATTCCTGAACATATGAGGACGAGACATGCGTTGGCATTAGAATCAGTAGACAAGGGGGATGCCAAGGGGAATAAGGAGGACATTGATATTCCTCTTACAAGATACTTAAAAGAAAAAAGAACATTAAGAAGCCCAAAAGGAAATGATGTTAATGAATTTTATGTGTTAATGAAATATTCATGAATGTTGTGTGTTAATGAATGTTATTTGATGGTAATGAATTTTATGTGTTAATGAATGTTATCATGTGATTATAATGATTGAATGTTATATTTTAAAAATGGTTGAATGAATGAATTTTATTAGATGTTAGTGAATTTTATATGTTAATGAATGTTATCATGTGATTATAATGATTGAATGTTATATTTCAAAAATGGTTGAATGCATGAATGTTATTAGATGTTAATGAATTTTATGTGTTAATGAATGTTATCATGTGATTATAATGACTAAATGTTATAGTTAAAAAATGGTTGAATGAATGAATGAATGTTATTAGATGTTAATGGAGAATTTAGAGTGATGTTAGGGGTGGGAGAGGGGCCAAATGAGCTTCCACCTTCACGTGGTTGACCTTGTTAAGTAGAGAATATTAAACTATTCTTGAAATCAAGTGAAGCTCAAAATAAACTAAAAAAAAATAAAAATTATAAGGCCAAATATATATAAGCATCTATGCCTTATTAGGCAAAGGATGTTGATTATCTTCTATGCACGCACTTCGTAGCTTATAATTAACCACTAAACTCTTTTCTTCTAGTTCATTACCATTATCATCAAATTTAGGTACATACATGGCATGGCAAGAAAATGTACTATTGCATTGTCTAATTTAGATTTTTCAATATAAGATTAATGATTTCTTTCTCACACAATTTTTTCTCTTTTCTATTTATTACTCATGATTGTGAATTTTGGTCATTAACAATGGCCTCAACCTTGGAAGGAAAATATTAGAGTACATTTCTTAGGCTGAAATTTGTGAGAATCCTACACCTAGAATCTTTGAAGATCTTATTGAGTGGATTTTTTTATTCCTCCATTAGAGTGAAGGGCTATCAAAACATGTACCTTCTTTCCTTCAAGCTTTGTCATTGTTAGAGCCGAAAGTGCACATGTCGTGCTACTTCTCAAACCACTATTAAAAAATGATGTAAATGCTGTAAACACTTTAAGGTATTTGCTTCTTTTCTTTTCTTTTATTATTGTGAAGTTAGTATTTTTCCAACATTTCTTATTTATTGAACTTGGAATATAGACATGATTAGATCCTTGATTTGAAAAGGTCTCTTTTTGGCCTTTTTTTGCTAGTTTTATATGCACACTACATCAATTATGTACTACTTGGTCGCTATATGAGTTTTCAATCTTGTGCATGCAATTTGCAAGTGTCGGATACTATTTTGACATAGTTCGAAGAGGCTATTGATGTTGCAAGAATAATGGAGGAGCTTGGATATGGTTATACAATCGATGTTGCACATTGCAAAGATGATTTTTCATTGTTTTGCCCACTTACATAGAAGACTATTTCCAATATAATAAGTACTATTGTTTGCACTCACACAGTCCTTGTTGATGCTCATGACATGCATGGAACATTTTATTCTTCACTTTCTAGTAGTTCCACAACTGACTATTCATGGTTAACCTTATAGAATATAGACGTTCTTTTAGATTCTATTAAGGAATTGGTGAATCTTCTATGTTTTACTTAACTTTTTGCAAAGCTATATATTTTATTTGTGTCATGCTTTAAGGAGCTTTGGATGAAGTTGAAACTGGTTGTTACTGCAGGCCTAGACATTAGTTGGGTTAAAGTAATGGAGGCTTTAGATCATGAAGGGTTTTATATACCAGATCAATAGTCATTCTCAATGTTGATGTCGACTTATGCAAAAAATTTCCAGGTAAACATGATAGAGTTCTATATCACCAGATCCTATTTGCATGCTTATATATTTTTTGCATTTCTGTAATGCTCCCTAAGTAGGGAAAAAAAGGGTTTGCTAACCATGAACGATGAACTAAATATAATTGGTTTTGGATTTTAATTGACTGCAAGATCCACTTCCTATTTAGACATTTTGTGGAAGTGTATGGAAGAATGATGAAGGTCAGCTATCATTCTTGAGATTTGTTGTGTTTGCGTCAGTTGAAATTCTAACATTTACAAATTCAAGAAGGCTATAGGTGATGACTTAGCTTACAAGTTCATCTATTTTTTTGATTGATATTCTAATGGTGGACTACCCTTTACCTTTCAATGTTAAGAGTGGAGTCATATCTTCAATCAATTTCTCCATGACTTGCATGAAGCATTGCCCATTAGAGTACACCATACTTAGAATTGGATGCAGTGGTTTACCTAGTTTAATGTTCATCTTTTATTCCAAATAAATATATTTATGTTTTTTTTTGGGATTTGAATACAACTCTCCACTATGAAAGCTTCAATGATTTAACATTTTATCCCATCACATTTGACACAACCTTCTTAGCTATTATGCTATTTTTCAATTTTTGATTAATTAGAAAAATCCCACTTTGACAGACACCCTTGGAAGGTCCACATGGAAATAAACTTCCATTTGGTAATATGAATCAGACATGGTTGTTTATTGATTTGGTAGAGTTACTATGCCATTTGGTAAAGATGGGGCATGGGCCTATTATGTGCTCGATGTTTGAGTATCCTATTAATCACTGTCTAGAGACTTTTCTCATCATTTTTTCTCAAGTCAAAGTTAGTTGCCTATGGCATTTTTGTTTCATTTCTTTTGTATGTTTGTGACACTTAATTTATGTTGACTAATCAGAATGCAACACCACTTGTGCAGACTAACTTCAAAATGCTTCAACATGACATGTTTTCTACTCTTTTTTTCTTATACCTTGGGGGAAATCTTAGTAGCAGCATTATACTTAACTAAATTTGGTATATTAATCTTCAAATCCTCTAGTGTATGATGGATATCCATTCAAAAGATCCTAGTAGTATCTCAAAAATTGCAGATGCATGCCAAGAGATAAAGGTAAGATAATGAATTGATTACAACACAATTATGTGTGCATATTTTTATTGTTGTGTATGTAGGAACAAAGCTATATTGTTTGCCCACATTTTAACATGGACTATTTATGCATATCATGTCTCACTAATGTGCCATAAAGAAAGATCCAAGTGCCACAATTATTGGTAGTTTTGGGTAAAATTCAGTATTAGAAACATTAGCCATGTCATTGCTCAGGGATTGTGTACTAGGGACAGCTAGGGAACCACATGTTTTCCTTACCCTCTAGTAAATTTCAAAGAAACAACTAGAGCGGGTCCCTATAATTTACATTTTATTATCTTAGAGTTTCTTTTGATTTAATATTTAGGTTATTTTCATCATTATTAAACACATAACTTGCAATTTTTAGGCATTATCTCTTGTGTTGGACATGACACCCTTTTCTTTTGCAATTGAACTTGCGGCTTTTGCATCCAAAAGAGAGTATTTGAATTTGGAAACATGGCTAAATGAAAATTTGAGCACTCATAGGGATACCATATTTTAGGTAAAGGTTTTGAATGATGCTTATCCCTTTCAAATTGGTTACAATGAGCAATGTTGTATGCTTTTTTTAGTTACATGGATTTTATTTGTTTAAAATAAATTTTTATTTAAAGGTGGTTTATCTTTCTAGTGAAAAAAAGGTGACCCAAAAAATGTTTTGGTCTTTAATGCATACTATTTCATGATCATTAATGCATCCTATTTCATGATAGTGACTACTTGTATGTCTTTTAAGGGCTCTTCACCTCTCTAGTGAAAATAATGACGGAACAAATGTTTTGGTCACTAGTGCATACTTTTTCTTGTCATTGACTATAGGCATGTTTGAAGTTTTTGAGAGAGAGAACATTATTTAAAGCATCAAATGATGCACTAGCAAATTTAGCCCAATGTTTTGGACCTATAGTCAATCTTTCTTTGGATACCACTGGAAGCTTCTTTAAGGTTGGTCATATTTTTTTGCCCTGATATATTTAGAATGAATGAACATATCTTGCTTTCTTATAGGACTGTGATTTTTTTTTCTAGGTGCTTCAATCTAATGTTGGCCAATTGGAGTCCCAAGATCTTGTGGAAGAAATGAAATGGTTACATTCTGTAATGGTCCGTGTGAACCCTCGATTATTAAGTGTTGGTGTTGCAGAGTAGTCACATCTAAAGTATTTGCTGTTGATATTGATGAAGATTCAAATTCTTATTTTCAAAAGATCTATGTTGGGTAGTTGACTATTGAGGATTTAGGTCAAATTCTTGCATGCTTCAAGGAGTCTTCTGAGAAAAGGTATATTACTTGCTAACCAATTAGCTATTATAGTTGACTGTTGTAGCTAAATAAGATGCCATTTAGCTAAATAAGATGTCATTCAATGGATTTAAAGACTGCGCTATTTTCATTTTGTTCTTTTAAATTGTCATTAATTCAAAAAAGCATGCAAACTATCTTAAATTGTTTTCCTTTCAGATCATCTAATATCATGCTAAGCATATCTGTACATTTTCACTAGTATCGACCTACTAAGTCATATGTGGGCATTAATGCATTTCATTCTTTGTTTGCTTTTTCTAGGGGGCAATACCCATTATATTGATCACCAAAAATAGATACATATGTTACAGAGAAGATCCTCCAATACTAAACTTAAAATACATCCTCAATGATAAAGGTATCTAATACCCTTTCCAATTGAGGCCAACCTAGCTACAACATCCTCCGAAAAAAGCTTGTAATTAACTTGACAGAATGACAAAAACTTTTCCATATCATTAACTTGAGCAACATAGTTCTTGAAGATTGTCCCAAATTTTTTCATTATTTTTTTCTTTTCCTTATCTTCTAGAGAAAAAATTTCCATTAGTAGCCCACCCAAGAGATTGGCATCCATCAAATCTAAGGCCATAGTCACTTGGTGAAAGAGTTCATCTACGAGCATTCTTCTAACCATACCATTGATAAGTACTAGGTGGCCTATAACTTGAATGATGGGTAGGAAAAGGTCATGAATAATATTTCCATCATGAACATGATGGCCAAACAAGTTATCCACCCCCAAAAGCACAATCATGGTCACCTTCTCCCTTTCATTAGCTTTGTTGAAGATGCACTGCAATTGCTCTCCTGACAATTTCCTTAGCTCCACTTCCTGTAGGCACATACAACTAATTCCCATCATCTGTGCCATTTCCTCCCTTATCTCTGTAAGATGCAAGTCCTACAAGAAAAAAACTAGAGAGATATGCCCTATCAAGGGTTTTTAAATAAAAACTTTGGCAATACCAAAAAAAGTGGCAAACACTCTACATTTGCCTATGGAGGCCACCATTTTAGAGCTTGAAGGACTCTGCAATAGTCATGCATGAGAGAAGAAGGAGTTTTTCCTTCCTACACAAACACTCTAGACTTGTCTATAGAGGCCGCCATTGTAGAGCTTGAAGGACTTTGCAATAGTCACGTGCGATGGCATTACATATTTTAATCAATAATAGAATATTTAAAAAAAAAATAGAACTGGAAGTTGCAATTTTGATGAAAGGGACCACAACATTTTGACAAGGATGCTATACATGTGACATAAGTTTTGACATGTCTTCATTGCCATTGTGATAGAAAAGAGCATCACATTTTGATGAGGATGCTGTACATGTGACATTAGTTTCAATGTGTCTTCATTTCCATCACGATGGAAAAGAGTAAGGAATTTACACAATGATGCTATATATGTGACATGTATTTTGACACGTATTCACCACCATTTCAATGAAAAAGAAATTAGTATTTCAACGAGGATGTTATACATGTGACATGAGTTGCGATGGGTGTTCATCGCACTTTTGATGGAAAAGATCACAATATTTTGTTGAGGATGCTTACAATTCTTGTGGGTTGAGGTTTTATTCAAAATATGTCACAATAAAGAAAATGGTTCATACTTACAACATGATAACATAATAATCTATACTAAATACACTGGCATGATAAGAAGTTGTAAAAAATTAGTACATGGTCAAAAATTTCATGACATGATCTATGAAGTCAAAAAATACATATAATACAATTAAATTTTTTGATACAAAGTGTAGCAAAATAAATAATATGTACATCATAAAAACACAATCTAAAGGTGCCAAAAAGACCTAATCTATCTGATCTACACTCCTCTTTAGTATATGGGAAGAGGACTTAGATGGATCATCCAGTGTAACATGAGCCATCTCATCATGTGGGACACCCCATGAGGCAGATGGATCATCCTGTGTAACATGAGGTGTCTCATCATGTACATGCTTAATTGAAATGGGTTTCAAAATCTAGCTTGCAAATAAATTAAATGTTCACTACATAATAAAAATAACACCACATGAGATGGGTATCCCTTTGTAATGGAAGGAGGTGCACTATGAAAGCTACCAAATATGGCAATGGTGAGGTCCTATAATGGTGAGGTCCTATAATTTACAGTACATACATTTTTAAAATTTGATAAAGAGCATAATGTACTATGTATGTACACAAATCACAATACTGACCTCAAAGGATGATGTAGGTACCTCCATCCGGCTTAGTCCCATACTCTCAACAACACTCATGGTGACATAGTCCTAAAATTATGGATACATATATGTTGAGTCAAAATTATATATACATGAATTAGAAAGTACATAATTTACACTACATTTTTTATAAACTATAAAAACATGTATATATATCATACCTGAGTAGTAGCCAATGTCACAGATGTGTCTAAAGATATGCTACCATGATGATCATCGACATGTCTCACATGGTCAAAAGATACAATTGAAAATAAACTATAACAAGGCCTACATGGATAAGTACAATCCATCTCCTATTCGTAAAACCAAAACACATAAAATTATACATGAATCAAAGTTGAAGATTATAAGTTAATAAATATGTACATACATAAAAATAGTACAAATTATTTGTCTTGAGTCAAAATTTCATACCATAGGTATTTGAGGTTGTGCCTCAATGGTCAATGGATTAGGACCTGTACTAACAACAAACTGTGTAGTAGTCGACAATCCCTAGAAAATTAGATAAAAAGAACATATGAGCACATGTTATTAAATTTGAGTTTGAATGTACATTATTTACAATGTAATTCAAAGTGCATACCATATGAGGGATGCCAATGTCTGTAGGTCTCAAAAAAAGACTATACTACCTCCTACGAGGAACAATATCATCCATCCTTTGTTATTTAAAAATCAACATACATTAATATGGTTAGTACAATTACACATGTATGTAGAAAGTATATAATTATGTACTTTATTTAAATTTTAATTAAAATTTTACCTATTGCTCCTGACTATCTCTAGGCTCTCTCAGCAGAAGGTCAACAAATGATGAAAGATCAATATCATCAGTACCATCACCATGGGTAGCGTATGTGTCATCATCAAAATTAGCACCCTCAGCATAATGGTCATCATGTACCACATCAACATCACTCTAAGGGCCTCTACATATATCTCCACAACTAGTACAAATGTCTCCAAGTGGATGACTAGCTCTTGCTTGCATCGACTACTCTACTAAATTGCCTGAAAGGGCACTCAATGAGGTAAGAGAAGATGACACTGCTCGATGATGGTGTGGCACTAGGAAAATTGGTGCAGGAAGAGGTACAAGAGGCTAAGGCCATATGTAATTCCTTGTATTATCACCCAACTTTCCTCGAGACCTATCCTAAGGCATCCCCACACGAACCCCCTGAAATGATCTAATATCAAAATAATTGGGTTTCAAACCCAATTCAAATTCAACCCATAGCTTCCTAAGGACGTACATGGGCACCTCTTGATTTGCATGTGGTGGATGATCAAATACCATCCACCACTACTCCCAAAAGTGTACTGATATATGCGGATGTGTGTACCATCTAATAGAAATGTGAGGCTTCCTCTTGCTAATCTCAAGACATGTCTTAGGGTTTAAAAAATATCTTGTAAAATGTTGTTTATTTATTTTGAGCTTATGGACCACTCCATAGGATAGGCCATCAGAATAAAAGGCACTCATATTTTGTCTCCATAATCTAAAGTTATCAATATCACAATCCAAATGCTCTATAGAGTGAACAATGCCTTGCATACTATCTACAAGGTGAAGTAGGTGAGGGGGGGGTGGGGGGCTCATGCTTAATGGTCTCAATATTGTGCATGAGGTTGCAAAGGTTGTGCCTCATGGTCTCCCTCAAGTCCTTTGTGGTAGGTGTTGGAGGAGGACTAGGTGATCATAAAGGTGGGGGTGGAGGTGGAGGTTGAGATGGAGGGGGCCGAGGCAGGAGTGGGGGTGGGGGTGGGGGGGGGTCCATCAAATATAATCTTCATATATGTTTAAACAACATAAAAAATCACAAAATTACTATTTAATAAAATAAATCTAATATATCAATTATATAAATGCATAGATCTTTAAAACCATATCAATTAAATAAATAAAGTTAAACACTTAACTTTAATGTTAAGGCTAATTGAAAATTATACCAAATTTATGCCTAATCATAAAATAGTACTCCAAAAAACTATATTAATAAATCAATTTAAATCAACTTAAATCAACTTAAATCTGGTTTTTATGTTAGATATGAACTTGTTTTGTCTATGCAAGTTCAAGGGAACATGTTTTTGATATTAAGGAAAAGGATGTGAAAGTGCCCAATAGTTTAATCATTGTTTTGTTATGCACCGAGTCCCCTTATTTTAACTACTTTAATATAAAAAAAATATTATTTAGGTATCGATTTATTAAATAATTGTATAATATATTATTTACATTAAATTTAATTCATATTGATCAGTTAGTATTAATTATTAACAAAGATATAATATAACTTAAATAGATTAATATTTCCATGTACACTAATTATTATAAAACATGTTTCATATTAAGATATAATTTAAATATATCAATTAATAAATTTATTAATTATATATTCCACCTATAATTGAAAAAGTTACCTTTAATTTACATTAAATTTAATTTATATTGATTAGTTAATATTAATTATTAACAAAGACATAACATAACTTATAGATTAATATTTCCACGCACACTAATTATTATAAAACATGTTTCATATTAAGATATAATTTAAATACATTAATTAATAAATTTATTAATTATATATTCTAGCTATAATTAAAAAGTTACCTTCAAAAAGCAATGAATGATCTTGTTTAGAATAAAAATATTATTTATTAAACCCATAAGCGTTAATTACCATGAGACGTCCACCAAAATGCATGGACTTTCTAGTGGTTTCTTATGCTCAAGCATTCAAAAGATGGTGTTGCATTTCCATTATAGGCAAATAGAGCAGAGAAGCAGACATTCTTGAAGTGGGTAAGGAAAATGAGTACCCTATCTTCTTGCATTCCTTTTTATATTATTGTTAAAAAGTCCAATGCCATATTATTTCCCCATGTTGCAGGAAGCCATGGATTCAACATACATTCTATGTGCAATAAGAATGAAGCATTAGTTTATTAAGGACTTGACATGAAAACAGGATGACCACCGCCAAAAGACCACTTGGAAACATTTGTCCTTGCCATGACTTTCAAAATCAGGTTTCTCATTCTATCATTGCCATTACAAAGACATATTTTGAGGAATATTGTAGGCACAACAATTGTAGATAGCCACGATTCTTAATTTAAATCAATGGGCACTAGAATTCATTGCTTCTACAGTACAATACACTCTCCCTCCACACCCATCCACTTTTCCAATTGCCTTTGCAACAATGAATGCAACCTCATTGATACCATACAATATTGTTCCTCCATTCCAACTACACATAAATTATGTTCCATAGGTGAATTATATTCCAGTTGCTATCTCTCTACAAGTCTCCCTCTCATGGGTTTCTTGATTTCTTTTCCTCCTATAAATAATCCCTTTCCTAGTGGAAGAATAATGGTCTCATCTAATAATGGAACTTTATAAACCAATTTAATCATTATCAAGTAACATAGTGAAGGTTATATATATCATGGGCTAGGTAGAAATATTAATTTTCCTTTCCATTCTAGTAGTGACACTCTACACTTAAGGTGCCATCATATGGATATGTTGATTAGGATTACTCATTTAAGACAAAAAAGATGCTTTCCTTAGGGGTGATTTTGGAGAATAGTATTAAAAAGGTTGATTTTTGGACATGATATGTGAACGCTATCATTGCCACACTTTTGTAGTCCTACTGGATCTTAGTAAACCAAAGGAAATGAAATGTGCTCTATGAATTAAACTATTCAAAAGGGTTTCTCAAGAGGTTTCTAATGAACTATCAAGTGATATGTAAAAAAAATAAAAGGAGGTGATTTTTTTTTCCCTTCTCAATTAGGTGATTTTTCAAGAATTGAATAGAGGTGTCCATGGTGGTAAGATTTAGTGCCCTTTTCTTCAAGAAATTGTTGGACCTATTAATGGACGATAGAAGAAGGTGGTCCCAAAAGTAATGGTTTCAGAAGGTCTTTTTAGTGAACATGAGGAGGATGTAGTCAAAAGTAACCAAAATATTGTTTCTCCCTCTAGTATAAATTTTAGTAAAGAGGTTAAGTTGGAGACTCGTGTAGATCATGACCTTAGATGTTTAGTAAAGATTTGTGTAACCAAGAATATGTATCAAAAAGTGGTGTTTACTTATAGGAAACTTCATGTTTGATTACTAGATCACAATTATGTTTTGTGTAAATGTCATAGTAATAGTTAGGGTGATAACAAGATCTTCATTGGAAGATATTATTGGATGTCCATGTGTTTTTCTTTCTTATGGAAGATTGGATTCTTTATCAAATTTATGTCACTCTAGCTATGTCCATTGTGAACAAACCTCATGCTAAAAGAATCAAACACACATCTAAAGATAAAATCCATATCGATTAAAATGTATTATCTACATAAATTATGGTGAAAAGTTAAGTCCTACATATTGTGTGGAGAAATTAAAAGATTATAAATTATAAAATATCATTATCAAGAGCAATATTAACAAGTTAATATAATTAGATTATAAGTGTACAAAATAAGTTTTTCTTGAAGTACCTTTTTTTATAGTTTATCATTTAAGATTTCAATATTTCCAACCCAATTTAAAATCATTAAATAAAGTTTTCAAACCTAGGATTAAGATTACTTTCCATTATGGACCTACTATTATGGTTACTTGGCTAGGGATCAAGTGTTAGGTTTAAGATTTGAAGTTACAATTAGAATTAGAGTTTAACATTTAGGATTAAGTTTATTAATGATTAGGGTTAGGTTTCTCAATTTTAATTATATAATTTAATTAAAATTTTAATCAGTGTTAGGGTTAGACTTAGAATTATGGTGAGAGTGAGATTTTACATCAAGGTTAATACTAAGTTTACGATTAGTGTGTAGTTTTATTAAAAAACATATGGTCATCAAATTATTGAAAATTTATCTAATTAAATAATGGAATGATAAATGGATATGATGGTCCAGGTAATTTGGAGTAGGGGATTTAAAATCATATTTGATTTGGACCTTGAAACATTAAGTTTATTGAAAATCATGAATAGAATTTAAGAGATCATTTACGTTTAAATGTCATAATTAGGGATAAGGTTGTGTTAAGGATAAATGGTTATGTATGATTACTTAGGATTAGAGATTTAGTTCATGTTAGAATTGAAGAGTTGAGCTTATGATTAGAGTTACATGAATCTAGGTTTTAGAGTTAAAATTATGGTTTTAAGGTAAGGGAGCACATTATGTAACACCCTAGCAAGGGATCCAAAGAACTAACCTAAAGTTTTACTAAGTAAGCAATAACATACAATAATACATAAGAAAACATAACATATTACATTCCTTAAGGATCCCAAGACGTTGAGTCAAATTTAATTTCTAACTAATACTAAGTAAAATAAATAACACACCCACATGAAAGAATAACTACAAGTTCAATCCATTTAAATAATATAAATTTGTTCCAAAT
The DNA here is from genome assembly GCA_028749045.1 of Cupressus sempervirens. NCBI lineage: Eukaryota > Viridiplantae > Streptophyta > Pinopsida > Cupressales > Cupressaceae > Cupressus > Cupressus sempervirens. Next base: position 70,835,491 of record CM053791.1, read on the forward strand.
GCCACTTGGCATTAATTTAGAATGCACAATCATCCACTATACATGTCATAGGGTATGAAAGGCTGAAAGAATATACATTTATAAAATAGATTATATCATCCCTTTCAGTTCCATGAAACAAAGTACAATACAATGAGTAAAATCATTAAATACTTAGTATTATGTTTAGATACCTCGGCGGGGCATTACACATTAAATACTTAGTTTTATGTTTAGGGTTTAGACTAAATTATTGTATAGTTATGGTTTGGTTGAGGTTAGACATAGGAGTATAGTTAGTTTTACTTTCTTTGTTATATGGTTTACAAGCTAATTTATTATTAATTACCATTTAGTTGAAATAAATATAAAATATCAATGTAATTACATGTTTAAACAATCTAATTAAATACATCTATCTAATAATTCAACATTGTAATTTTAAATGAACAGATACAATAAGCTAAAGATAAAACTATTAACATATACATATATATGAACATATACAAAACTATTTAAATGAACAGATACAATAATCTAAAGATAAAACTATTAAAAATAAAAATTTACAAATTTACATATTAAAAGTGAAAATAATAATAAATTGATAGAATTATAAAGCGTAAAACTAAAAATAATAAAATTAACTAGTAGAAAACAAAGTAAAATACTTGGTACACTAAAAAAGAGCAATAGGGGGTTAGTAGAAATCTGAAAATGGGCTCCTATTTATATGCTAAAATTAGGCTCCCATTTTGCACACAGTAAAAATGACAAAAAATCCCAAAAATTGGGTTTTATGATTTTTTCACAATCGAGTACCTGATTCCTTTAAAATTGGGTACCTAGTTTTAAAACATGCTTAGAGCACCCGATCCATACTTGAAAATTGGGTACCTAATTTTTTGAATGTGGATTAGGTGCCCGAACCATAATGGGTACTTGATTTGTTAAAATCGAGTACCTATTTTTGGAAAGGTCTCATTCCGTAGAATTGACTTCCACAGAAACGCGGCCCAAGTTTTTGCTCTTTCCCAACCATTAGATCCATCTTTTGTTTCTTCTTCAACAATGTAGAAAGACTTCTTTCCTTTGTTATTGTAATATTTTTTGTCTTCATCTTTTCTACGTTTGTACTTGTCTCCATCTCTATAATTCTTCTTCTCTAAACATCTAGCAGCAATATGACCAACCTCATTGCAATTGAAACACATGATAGGTAATTTACCTTTGAATTTTCCTTTACCTCTGTGAAATCTCCTTGCTAGTAGTGCTTCAATTTTTTCTACATCCTCCTCATTTGTATCACTATCATTGGACACATATTTTACCTTTTTCTTCTTCTTCTCATTAGGTTCCTTCAATGACAACTTGACTTTGAAAGCATATTCAACATTGTCAGGTTTGAAATTATCAAAATTAGATAGCTCAAAAGTAGTGAGTCTACCTATCAGACCTTCAATAGTCATATTAGAACCTAGTACACATCCCTATTCTTATATTGTAGAAACTTTAGTAACATAAAGAGGCAATAGTTTTCTCAAATCTTTGCTTAGTACAGTCTCATCATCTATTATACCAGTAGATCTCCTTATTTCATTAACAACATCCTTTATCCTAGCATAACATTGAGCAATATTCTCACCATCTTGAATTCTCATATCATTGAACTTACCTCTAAGACTTTTAGATTTGGCTCTTAGAACATTTGCATCACCTCCATAGATGGTGTGTAGAGAATCCCACATTTTCTTTGCACTATCATAACCCTTGATATCATCAGAATCGACATAATTTAGGGCAGACAATCTCCAACATTGTTTGGTTGTGTTCTTTCTTCCCTTTCAAATCTTTAGTAGTTAGGGCTCCAACATGATCAACATACTTTGTGGTGATGGTAGATTGTGCATGATCTCCAAGACCTCTTAGGTGTGTAGCTTCATTAGAATTTTCCATGGAAGAAAGTTATCTCTATTAAGCTTGGGTACCTCTCTCTTTGACATCTTGATCTTTTTTCTTCTAGTACCTTCAAGTTAGTCCTCTTAAGTAGATGGCTCTAATACTAATTGTTGGAATTCTTTAGAATAAATAAGAGGGGGGTGAATCAGCTATCCAAGGTCCAGGTGTATAAATAAAAATTCTCACAACTTAGTGAACCTATATCCATAAAAAAATTTCATCATGCATGCATCCATTAGATCATACATTCACTTAAACTTGTAGGTTACTATCAAATCGACTTTGCAAAAAAGTAAGCATGAAACATAACAGATTCAATAACACATTTGACACAATGATTTAACATGAAAACCCAATTTGGAAAAAATCACTACTAACATGTTACTCATTCTCACTCTTTTGAAGAGATGCCCTGTGAAAGGCCAACCCTATTAAAGGTTACAATGCACATAGTTAAATGTGACCTGATTAAATGATTTCAATCACCCTATTAGAAGTGAGCCTTATTAGAGGACTTTAGATCATTCACTTGGAATGTCGCCTGAGTAAAGGATTTACAAATGACTTTTAGGTCAAACTTAATCCAAAGTATTTACCCTAGACTGGTACAATGATTAGAAAGTAATAGTAAAGCTTGATTTGATAATAACTTACAACACACTTGTAGATTACAGATCTCTATTTTAGTCCTCCATTTTTTTTTGGCTTTCACACACTTTAGCTCTGACATCTTGTTCACCCTTTAAGCATATGTACCCTTAAGCCTTCTTGCTTTGCTTGCCAATGCAGTCTCTTCTCTTAGGTCACTAAAAGAAGTAATACCCTAGACTCCTCATATTATTTAGGTTCTTGCACATGAAAACCTTTGCTTCTGATTAGTCATCTCTAAAAATAGAAAATTAAGATCTTTTTCCATTTATCCTCCATTGTTCATTTTAGGGTTAGGCTAGATTAGGTAGGATTCAATGAATCTACCCATCAATTAATTTCATTCCCTTCTATAAAATTCTCCTTACATCTTCTTTCACTTTACCTCAAAATGGTTCACCATGAATTCTGTGCCACCTACTCATCAACTTATCTTCCACATAGTTTACACAATCCAAGAAATCAAACTTTTCAGCTCAGATTCATTGAATTCATGATCTTTCTCATAATGTTGACACTCAGCATTAGCTTTCTTTTGATGCTTAGCACAATTCACACAATCCAAGAAATCAAACTTGTTAGCTTAGATTCATTGAATTCATGATCTTTCTCATAATATTGACACTCAACAATAGCTTGCTTCTGATGCTCAACAGATACTCCATTTCTTGACATCCACTATCAAAACACTCAGCATGAACTAAAGATTAGTTGTGCTTGGCATCAACTAAAATTGACTTTCCTCAACTCAAACTAATTTTTTGCTCAACTTATACTAAGTTTTCTTGGTAACTACTGTGTAGATTGTTAAGCTTGACAGACATACTTTGTTTGACTTGTTCTTCTGAACTTAATTACTCTATACATTCTTTGTAACCTTAAGTAGATTATCAATGCACTATAATATCACTTTATTAACCAATCCTTGTACTCATTGTGTGCTAGAAAATGTGACCTGCAAGAAGCATGGGTTAACAAACAAACACTAGTTTAAAACTTTCAAAATGCATCAAACATTTATCAAAATGCAAGGAATAAATATCAACTAATGCTTGCTTGGGTTTTGCAACCCTAAGCAACCAACAAATCCCACCTTCTAGCCACCTCTACAACTCAACAAAGGCACCCATGAGAGGCCTTGTTGGTGTGTTAAGATGGGAGTATGTTTGATGTGCTCTCCCAAACACAAAAATAAATGAATCTCTTGAGTGTGTGGGTGCAAGTGTGAATGCAAATGTGAATGAAAATTCACTAAGATCCTAAACTATGTGGAATGAAGAACACTTCAAGAAATGGCTATGGAGAAAGCCATTCTTGAAAGCATACAAGAGTGAAGATTATATGCAATAAAGGAAACTAACTAAGAATGTAAGCTATGGAATGGAAATGCAAATACATGAAGAAAACTAAATGAACAATGTAAGATGCAAACTAAATCAGCTACCAAATGATTAGCATGAACCTACAAAATCACTATGAGAACTCTACCAATGCAAGCTCAAACTACTATGAAAGCTCAAACTATGAATGCAAAATCAAATTTCAAACCAACATGATAACAATGCAATTGAAAAATGAGATGCAAATGCTTGAGACAAGCCCTCTATTTATAGGCTTGAGGGAGGGCTTGGTGAGGTGGCATCCAAGTAGGTGCCACATAAGGTGACATGCAAGCCATGCAAATGGTCAAGAATTCAAAGTTTGCTCACACATGTGTGAGAAAACTTGAGAAGAAGATTGGGAGACAAGAGTGTGTAGGCATGCCATCTCACACATGTGTGAGTACACTCTTAGGCTAATGAGAGGGATTAGGAATGATTAAGTGGGATTAGAGAAGAAATAGGCTTAAGAGGATGAAAATGATGGTCATAGGCTAGGCTCTAGGTTAAGCTTAAGATTAAATTAAATGAAATTTAATTTAATCATGGGTGGATAAAGAATTAAAATTTAAATAAATAAAATTTATTTAAAAAGGGGGGAAAGATGGAAGATCATGTGTTAAATTAATTTAACACATTAGAGCTAGGAGTATTTAAATTAAATTTAAATACTTAGGAGAATGAATTTATTTAATTAATTAATATAATTAAATAAGTAGAAGAATGTGAGAAATTTAATTAATTAATCAATAATTAATTAAAATGTCACGAGAAATATTAATAAATTAATATAGTCTTTAGAGACAATTTTAAGCATCTACACTCATTTTTCATAGCATAACTCAACCTTTCCTCTAGGTGCTAGTGTTACCTCATTTGGTCAAATCCTCTTCATTAATTAAACATATGATAGTTCTCAAATTATCTAGGCATGTTTGGCATCAATGAAAAAATAATGATTGAAACACATTTTCATACTTATATCAATCTATTTTCAACATTTCTCACACCTGCAAACTCTGTCCTTTTGGACTGGCTAGTGTCACCATCAAACTATTTACTGTTATTGTCCAACTTTATACATCTAGATTCTATTTGTGTTAGGAGATATAGTCCAACTATAATAAAATTCTTCTTAGGTTCTCTATCTATATACTAAAAGTCATATGATCCTCTTCATGTTTTGGTAGGCTAGGCTAGACTAGGTGCATTTATTAAGTCATGAATGTGCTAAAAAAGAGGTCCAAGTGGAGACAACAATCTCTACCCTATCATTTGCACAGATGAAAAAGGGTAGTAGAGATGACGAATAATACATCATCATCTCCATAAATGATAAAATATTATCATTTGGGGAAAACTGGCATCTACACAGATCAACGGCTCTCCAGATCAGTGTCTACGCAGATTAGCATTTTCACTGATTGGCGTCTTTGCATATCGGTGTCTACACCGAAGAATGGCCATACAAATTAAGGTAGAATAGGGGGAGGCAAGGGAAGATGCCCCACTGTAGGGACATCATAGGCTAGCAAAATTGATGCTCTACATGTTTATGCTGTAGGAGGACATGGTGGTGTTTAGGTTGAGGGAGCACTATCCTCCGACCATGACGATACAAGAGAGGCTGATAGACATGGATTAGGGGCATATGTGGTTATGCAGGCTAAAGCACATTCACGAGTGGTCAGATCTAAGGGGCCATTCAACATAGCTATCAACTCTCATAGAGTGATGGCACACACCTATTGGGAGTTTCCATCTACTGACAAGGGAGACTACAGTCACACTCCATGATGTGTGGCAGATCCTGCGAGTACCGATCAAAGGTTCCTACCCAGAGTATGTACTAGAGGGTTCAGATCTATTCTTGAGGGAGTGCTTTGGCAGATGGTGATAAAGATTATCCATCCAACGATCGTGGTTATCATGGAGGGGTGCACTAGAGCAGAGGCTACCAAGGTTGGTAGATTACCTAGCCTCATTGATATGGCGGATGCTACTAGATCACATAGGACACGGGTGGCCGATCGGGTGGGCACGAGTGTTGAGCACTCTGCTACAGGAGGAGGGAGTAGTCTACTGTTGGGGATAGACTATCCTGGCTAAGCTATATCATGATTTGCACATGTGTGCATATCGAACCCAACACACGGTAGGACCAGGGCTAACGTTACTAATGGTCTAGTCATGGGAGCACATCAGAGTCACACGGCTGATCACTCAACGAGAGACTAGGCATCATGGGGAGCCATATGCTTGCAGATACTGACCTCCTATCTAGTATACATCGACAGAGTCTATGGGGTTCTGGCGTCAGTGTATAGATGAGATCATTATGTTTGAGTGGACTCCCTATGATGGGGTAGAGTGGTGGGGGCAAACACTAGCAGCAGGTGGTGAGGATGACACAGAGGATTAGATGTACCTCCTATACACACAGACTGATTGTTGGATCATTGGCAGATCTATGTGTGTGATTATGCACTATATGCCTTCTCGGGTGCGATGGCAGTTTGGTAGGGTACAAGATACATTACTAAATAGATTCTTATATCCTATGGTGTCGCGAGAGTATGGCTGGCTATGGGGACACGGGACCACTATATGATTGGCCCAAATGTCTTGGATGGGGATGGCAATAGTGCCATGGGTGCATGGCCAGGATAGGGGAGACATAGTTATGACACCAGTGTACACACAGTGGTGGGCAGCCCACCAGTGGGTCAAGCTTACAGTGCCAAGGGCACCTCCACTAGCAGAGCATGCATAGGGGGAGGGAGATGGAGTGGGGGATGGTGGACAGGCAGCTATGATGCCACCACTAATACAGGGGGCATAGGAGGGACCACACGGGTGCATAATCTTAGTAAGGAGAGGGCTAAGGCCAACACCAACACATGGGCCACCACACAGAGCACCCCAGGCATAGGCACAAGCACAGGCACAGGCACATCCCCAGGCACCTCCATAGGCACCACCACAAGCATCGTCACAAGGATAGGTATAGGGAGAGGACCCAGACATGGTTAGAGCCGAGAGGGATAGCCTGAAGAATGAGGTAGCTCAACTACAAGGGGTAGCATAGGTGCAACAAGCATGAGTAGACAACTTAGAGTAGGCCATGGGGGCCATACAGGAAAAGATGCAGGTGTAGAGGGCCAGAGGGGACAGTGCACAAGAGGCCTGTAGTGGTCCTACAGGCACAGGTGGATGCAGGGGAGTTTGCAGGGGTGGGCACCCATACCGGGGCAGGGGATTGAGTAGAGGTAGAGAGGCTTCGAGCAGAGGTAGCCATCTTATAGGCTGGGCGGGCCACCCATTAGGTGCAGCTGGACGGATACTGCAGGCAGTGGGACATAGCCATATAGATGGTACAGCCTAGGGCAGCCATCTCAGTGATGCAAGAGGTCCTCACGGCTAGCCGAGTAGAGACACAGACCATACGAGAGGTAGCCTATTATTGGTCGCTTTATAGGGAGGTTGTGCCTATTGACCAACAACAACCAAATTTTGAGAGTGGAGCCAGCTCATGGATCTCAGGTGGCAGAGCTAGATCAGAGTAGTCTGTAGGACAGCAAAGAACTCCTTGAGGGGGGGATATAGGTGGGGCAGGGCCCTCATAGCCAGTGACATGATTTGATATAGTGATCAGTGTTTTGACAGATATGTGCAGATGCAATGATTTTTGATGATTCATTTGTACTACATGATTCAACATGATGTGTATATGGATTATACAGACATTATTTTTTGAGATATATACATGACATAATTTGATGATTCTATATGTGTATGGATGTATGTGATGCATATGTATGGATTTATGATGTGGATACTAACGTTTGTGATGCAAGATGTGATGATGTTTCCTATGATGTATGCATATATATATATATATATATATATATATATATATATATATGATGTCTAACATGTGTATGATGTAGATTTATGAGATGTATGCATGGATGCACTATATATATGTGAGATGATATATATGCCCCTAGATGTGATGACTAAAGTGTATGCAATTAATGAACTGATGTAGTCTAATGAACTAAAATGTCTAATGAACACTAAATGAGATGAATCAAATGAACACTAATGCAATGGAAAATGGATGAATGCAATAATGAGAAGTTAATGCAACTTAATTAAAATGAACTAATAAATGAATATCTGTCAAACCTGTCACTCATAGAAACCTAGTAGCATAGCATAGGAGGGGGGAAATAAATAGAACCTTGTCTCAAGCACGACTTGAATGAAACCCTATACTACATGCATCCTAACTACATGATATCAAGAGATTTCATTGTGTTCATATGGAGAGCACACCTTAAGTTGATTTTGCAAAATGATTTTATGCATTATATTCTATAGAATCATAAATGACATGACTCGTTTGTGTGGACTAGACATACAAAACCATAGAGACTTTAGGACAATAGGTGTAGTTTGCATAGTCATGATGGATCAAATGTCATATACGCAATAGAGAGGTCTGGGCACACCCAAAGTCTTTTAGGGATCTTTGGTGGGACATGTGCTAACCCGTTACCCCCATTATGCAATGCATTAACATAACCTAAAACTGACACACATGAAATAAAGCCTCAAAAATAGATCATACCACAAAAACATGTGTAGTTAATGACAGCCATTCCAGATAAAAGGCTATCACTAACACACAAATAAAATCAACCAAAAAGAGACCTCATGACCAAGTAGTCATTCAGTCCATAGTTCCTGCCAAGAACCTTAGGTCTAGAAGTGAATGTCACAATGTCGCCTATATGAAGGATTCATCCTATGAAAGTGTGTCATGTTGAAATGTCAAATGATCATAAAATTATGCATTTTTGGCAAGGGCTATGAAGCAAACAAGTTTCTTGAAGCATTAAGTCTCAAATGGTGATTTTGTGTAAGTTGAAGGGTGGTCACTATTGTGAAAAAACTCAGCGTAATGAGATGACAATCACTCGACAAAAAATGCCTCATGGACTAGAGGTCTTTCAAAAGATGGAAGTGAAATGAAGCCTTGTAGACAAGAGGTCTTTTATTGGATGCATGAAATGCAAAAGGCTAGATAAGACTTTACACAAGGGAAGTGGAATGGTGGAATGGAGTGAATAAAATGAGCCATATAGACAATGGATCAAACCATACTTTTTTCAGGAACATTTTATGATTTTTTTTGGATTTTTGGATTTTCTATTTTTTTTGGATTTTTGTGGGACTATAAACACTGTACAATAACTACAAAGGCTCAAGCATAGAACCACTTGAGATGTTGGATATTTATAAGTTCAGGGAGCAAATCTCCCTTAGGAGTAGCAATCTGATATGCCCCAAAAATATATTTGGCTATAATGATAAATGAACCTAGCCAATTTGCCTCAAATTTTTCTTTTTTTTCATGGTTCTGGAGGTTCTTAATATTATGTTGCAAAACTAAGTCACCCACTTCAATTTTCCATGGCTTAACTTTCTTATGATACTAAAGCTGAAGGAAATTTTGATACACATGGAGATGATTTAGGGCATTCAGTCGTCTCTCATCAAGGAGTGCTAGCTCTTGCAAGTGAGCAACTCAGTAGTCTTCTTCGGATATCAAATTCTTGAGAGAGATTCTGAGGGAAGGGAGCTCAATTTTGATGGGCAAGATGGCTTTGAAACCATAAACAAGGGAAAATGGGGTGGCTCCTATCGAGGTGCAGATGGAGGTACGGTAGGCCCAAAGAGTGGGAGCAATTTGGATGTGCTAATCATGACAAGCTACATCAACGATTTTCTTTAGGATTTTCAATATGGTTTTATTGGTAGCTTCAGCTTGGCCATTGCCTTGGGGTTAGTATCTAGTGGAAAAATGTTGGGTGATTTCAAATTTCCTACATAGTGTGGCAACCTCTTGATTTTTGAAAGGGGTTCCATTATTAGTCATGATATCTTGAGGTATACTGAAACGAAAAATAATGTAGTTCAGAATGAACTTCAAAATCTAGTTTCCAATGATGTAGGTTAATGGAATAGCCTCGACCCACTTTGTGAAGTACTCAATGGCAAAAATAATGTACTTGTAGCTGTTTGAGGAATTTGGGTACACTTGACCAACAAGATCAAATCCCTAGCAAGAAAGGGGCGATGGAGTGATGGTGGGCTAAAGGTCTTGGGCAAGAGCGTGTATCAAATCACCATGCTACTGACATGGAACACATCTTTTCACAAATTGATATGCATCTACTTCCATAGTGGGCCAATAGTAACCTGTCCTAAGAAGCTTTTTTGCTAATGTAAGGCCGCTAGAGTGGGCACCACAAATCCCTTGGTGAACCTCTTTTAATGCCGTTCGAGCTTCATCTGAACTGAGACATCGGAGGAGGGTTCCATCAAAGTGTTTTCAAAAAAGTGTATCACCTAGGATGGTATAGCAGGCGGTTCGATGGATGAAGGTTTTGCTTTGGTTTGGGGTGAGGGCAATGGGAATGGTTTTGTGATGTAAATAGGCAAAGATGTCAGCGTACCATGGAGACTCAGGACCAACAATCTCACACATCGACTCAAAATCAGTTTGCTCATAAGCAGGAGTAAAAACATTCTCAACAAAAAACTCACATTTAGGACTATATTCTAGCATGGCAATCATAGAGGCAATAGTGGCCATGGCATCTGCTACTTTATTATTAGCCCTTGGAATCTGCTAAAAAAAATTCTCTGTAAAATGCTGCTTAAGATCCTCAACTATTCTATGGTAGGGCAACAATTTCTCATCCTTGGTGTGGTATTCATCTATGACTTGTTTAATGACCAATTGGGAGTCTCCAAAGACAAGAAGGTTTTTGATATTCCATCTGATAGCTTGACGTAGTCCTATGACTAAACCTTCATACTCAACTATATTGTTTGTGCAAGGGAATGAGATTTTATAAGAACCTGGAATGAGGTCCCCTTGTGGTGTCAAAAACAAAATTCCTGCCCCGGATCCCTTTTGTGTAAAGGATCCATCAAAAAATAATTTCCATGGTGTAGTAGGGGCTAGGGTCATAATTGTGTCATCTGGAATGTTGGTTACAATGGGATGATCTCCTTGAAGAGGAGCTTCAGCAAGCTGATCTGCAATTACTTGTCCTTTAATGGCCTTATGATCCTTATAAACAATGTCAAAGTCACTTAAAATTAAGACCCATTTTGCTACTCGACCAGTGAGGGTGACTTTTGATAACAAATACTTGAGCAGATCTATCTTGGCAATGAGATATGTAGTATGATTAAGCATATAATGACGTAGTTTTTGCGTACAAAAGACTACAGCCAAACATGCTCTCTTATTAGTAGTGTAGTTTAACTCATAGCTGACTAGTGTTTGACTAAGGTGATATATGGCTTGCTCATTCCCCTTATCATCTAATTGTGCCAAAATTGCTCCTAAGGCAACTGAAGTAGCCGAAATGTATAGAATCAATGTTCGTCCTACAACTGGAGGATTAGCCAAATATTTCTTAATTTGTTCAAATTCTTTTTGGCATAGGCAATCCCATTGAAACTTGTTTCCCTTGCGAAGAAAATGCTAAAGTGGATGGACTTTATCTGCTAGTTGTGACACAAATCTCCTAATAGATTGTAACTTTCCTCGAAAATTGCGGAGTTGTTTTACTATGGTAGGTGGAGGCATATCCATGATAGCCTTCACTTTTGCTGGATCTACCTCAATACCTCTTCTTGACACAATGTAGCCTAACAGTTTGCCTGATTTGACCCCAAATACACATTTCTTAGGATTAAGGTGCACTTTATATTTTTCCAACCTATCAAAAATAGTGGTGAGGACATCAATGTGGGATTCTCTTGTCTTGGATTTTCCTAGAATATCATCAACATAGTCCTCCATTATGACATGTAGAAGATCATGGAATATGGTAGTCATTGCACATTGATAAGTGGCACTAACATTTTTCAAGCCAAAAGGCATGACTTGATAAGAAAAGATTCCCCATGGGGTGGTGAATGCTATTTTATGTTGATCCTCTTCTGCAATTCTGATTTGGTTATAACTGGAAAACCCATCCATCAAAGACAACATCTCATGTCCAGTAGTCAAATCCACTATGATGTCTATGTTAGGAAGTGGAAAATCATCCTTAGGACATGCAAGATTTAAATCTCAAAAATCTGAACAAACACAGATGCCCCTAGATGCTTTCCCTACAGGAATAATGTTGGAGACCCACTCAGGATAGTCAATAGGATGGATGAACTTTGCCTCTAACATTTTTTGCAACTCTACTTTGACTAGGAGTGCTACCTTAGGGTGCATTTTGTGCAACTTTTGCTTCAGTGGTTTAATCTTGGGATCAACTGTCAAATGATGCACAACCAAATCTGTATCTAAGCCATGCATGTCTTTGCATGTTCATGCAAAATTGATTTTTCCCTTTTTTAAGAATTCGGTCATGGCTTTTTGTTCCTCAAGACTTAAGGTAGCAGCAATGCAGGTGATTCGTGGATTATCCTCTATTTCCAAATTGACTGGAATTGTGTCCTCATTCAAAATAGGTAATTTTTTTGGTGGCAAGGATCTAAATGGCAAGTAAAGCTCTCCCTCTTCTGGCACCTCTAAGAGGTTTTCACTAGAAGATGCATCCTTTATTTTATCTTTTCTTCATCCAAAAGCGCCCCAGGGGAGTTTTCACTAGAGGATGTTTCTTTTGTTTTTCCATTTCTATTTTCTTTTTCACTTATGCGACTAAGAGAGTTGACTTGGCTACCAAAGTAGGCTTCCTCATTGTATTGGATATCATGTTCATAATCTCAGAGACTCCTAAGGCCAAAGAGTGCCATCACTACTTCATTAGACTTACAAATATCAAGAGCTAGTGGTGTATCTTGAAGGTCCCAGTCTATCATGTTAGGATTGGTGAGAGGTAGGTTAATGGATGAAAGGTCATCTATGGTAATGGCATGGAAATAATTATCTAGGTCATCTTCAATGTATTGGAAAGGTACTTCAAAGAATTCCTCCTCTTCAGTCTCAGAATCAGGTTCAACTGTACAATAATTGTCACCAAAGGATACCTTAGGTTTAATGGAGCCCAATCCACGTCCTTTAGGATAGCTATTAGCTTCTAAGGGTTGTCTAATTCCATCTTCTTTTGGTCCAAGGTTGGTACCATGATATCCCATGTTTTCAATAATGGGAGGTGCCTTAACATATTTATCCTTAGGAAATTCCACAGGTTCATCTTTTCCATCATAATATAGCCAATCTAGGATATTATCTTCCATGTGCTCATCACTAAGTGAACCCCAATGCTCAAATGTTGTCTTGCTAACTTTCATGGTTTCCTTATTAGTATAAGGTGATAATTAAGAAGTTTTTCCAAAGGAATGAGGGGAGAGTGGTAGTTTTCCAACACACAAGGCATTTTCAAACTTATACTCTCCCATTCCTAAATCAGCAAAAGTAACCTTCTTTCCTATGGTGTTAATTTTAGTATCTTCAACTTTCTCTTTTCCCTTGTGGGAGCTTGAATCCTCATTAGCTAATTCTGGTACTGTTGTGGAAGGTGGTTCTATTATGGTGAGAGATTTAGGTACAACTTTGGAAAACTCACTTATTGGACAAAAATTCATTGGTGCACCTTCCAATCTTTTACAAAATTCAAAAGGAGTGGGATCCCCTGGGATTGTGATCTCTCTTCCTTGGTAGAAAAATTTCAAGCATTGATGATAGGTGGATGGGAATGCCTTTAGTGTATGTATCCATGGTCTACCAAGAAAGATGTTATATGGAAAACCCAAGTCTAAGACATAGCATTCAATATTTATGATGGCTAGTCCAAAATTTAGAGGCAACATGATGACTCTTTTTGATTCTCTTTCTCTTTCATCATATGCTTTTATTTTGATCCTTTTATTAACATCTAGGACATCCTCTGGTAGTCCCAAGAAACAAATCATTTTCAATGTACAGAGGTTAAAACCAGATCCATTGTCTATAAGAAATCTTTTAATCTTATGTCATTGTATAAGGACTTCAATGTGGAGTGACAAATTATGGTGGGGATTAGGACCTTGGAAATCTTTATCTGTGAAGACAAGGTGTTGTTGAGCAAAAGGTTTGCAATCATAGTAGTGAATTGGGAAGCATTAATATGTTTAGGAACACGAGACTCTAAAAGAGCCTTCTCCAAGATCTCTTTATGGATGGGTGATGTGGTAAGAAGCTCAAGAATAGAGATTTGTGCAAGAGTCTTACCTAGCTGGGATAACACATCATAGCAAGAAGTGAGCCTTTGTGAGGTGGATGGCACAGCAAGTGCATGTGGCATTGGTGGATTAGTGTTATTGGGAGTGGCGGCTTGCAAAGTGAGTCTTCCCCATTGAGTCGTGGCATCACAATCAACTTCTTGTAAGACAAGGGTATTCACATGAGCATCTACTTCTTCAATGTGACCACATAAGGAGTCAAATCCTGATATGTGGTTAGTAGAATAATCATAAGGTAATGCATTTTATGTGGATGCTTGATTAACATTGTTGGTATTGTTATTATCATTGTTGTGATTGGGAAATGGTTTTTGAAATATCTTCAATTTAGCATTTTTATAGGTTGGACCTCCCTCTACTTCAATTTACCCATCATTAACAAGATTTCGGATAAAAAATTTGAGCTTGATACATTTGTTGGTGTCATGTCCTTTGATATGGTGGTATTTACAATATTCATTTTCCCTATACCACTTTGACTTTGGTTGATTTTCATCAAAAGGATGTGTGTTAGGAAATACCATCAAGTTGTGATCCACTAATTTTTGAAAGATGGCCTCCAAAGGTTCACAAAAGTTAGTGAACTTTCTATTTTGATCATAGTCATGATTATAGTTGTTGTTGTGTGGAAAGAATTGTGTTTGATTTCTAGATTATTGATTGCCTTGGTTGTCATGATTTGAATTGTTGTTGTTTCGGTTGCAGCAATTATTGTTGTTCCCTCCTTGAAGGTTTTTGACATCGGTAACACCATCATGTGTAACACCCTTATTCTTGGACCAGAATTTGGGTTTGCTATTTTTGTTTGACTCATTGTTGGAGGATGATGAATTATAATGTTTGATGGTACCTTTTTCCAAAAGTCCATTTTCAATATTCTTGTGCTTTTTGACTAAAGTGGAAAACTCTTCGGGGCTAGCCATTTTCATGTGGAAAGACATTTTGGGTATCAAGTTCTTGATAAATATATCCACAAGATGGGAATCCTCAATTTTATATGGCATACGATTACCAAGATGTCTCCACCTTTATAGGAAGTTGAAAAAAGTTTCTCCATTTCGTTGTTTTGTGTTGCACAAGTCACTTAATGAGGCATGATGTTCAATGTTGTAAGAGTATTGTGCTATAAACTTACTTGTCAAATCATTGAAAGAAGTAAAGGAGCCCTTAGGTAAATTCATTAACCACTCAAGTGCGAGGCCTCCAAGACTTCGTGCAAAGAGTCTCTTAAGATAGTCATCACTGTAGGATACCTCTTGGCACAAAATGGAAAATTCCTTAAGATGGGTGATGAGGCATGTCTCTCTCATATAATTGTCAAATTTAGGTATTTCAAAACTAGTTAGAAATGACACCATATTAATGGATTTATCAAATGGAAAAGGAAAAATTTCCTCAAAAGAGACATCCTTCACCCCTTTTTTGTTCATGTTAAGGACCAAATTTCACAATTCTTGGAATTGTTGAGCCAAATCTTGATTAGGTTGCACTTGTGATTATTGGGTGTTCACAAATCCACCTCCTAAATTATGGGGAGTCCCAAATGTAGTGTGAGGTGGTGGAGGCACTCCACTTTGGCCAATGTATTGATATGCAGTTGTGGGTTTACAATAGTGGTTGGCTCTTGTAAATAAGAAGAGTGCATTGGTTGTGTCGAAATTGCCATTGGTTGAGTAGGCACTTGTCTAATGCCTAAGCATACCATAGTTGAAGTCGTCAAGGTAGATTATGGAATACTAGTATGTGTGGTAACATTGGGCATGGCACTAATGATTTGGTGAATATGTTCTGCACTCAATTGAAATGTAGGTTGTGTTGAAGTGCTAGATGTAGGCATAGCACTAGTTATCACCATGGTTTCTTTCCCTTTGCTAGAAGTCGGAGCTACATTTGAAGTGGGCAACACGGGTGCACCACCTTTTGTAATTTGTCTAAACAAAGTGTTCTCATCAAAGCTTGGGGGAAAATTAACACCATCCTTGACCAAGTTTAGGAATATCTCAGTTTTGTTTTTCCTAATGGATTTTTCCATCATTTCCACATTGTAGGGGTCTGCAAGGAATGTCCTAACATCACTAGGTACATCTTTAGGGTCAATAGGATCTTCATCTTGATATATCTCTTCATCATTATCCCCCAAAGTTGTGTTATGGAAGGGATCTTTTGGTTCTTGTGTGGATGTTGAGTTAGGCATACCAAGGTTCGAACTAGAGCTAATTGTGTTCCCTAATGAAGTTGTGAGTGGAGGAAAAGGATTCTCCATCTTTGATTGCCTCAATGATTCCCACAAACATGACATGGGATTAAATGTGAACCTTCCTGACCATGTGTGTACCATACAAGAGTGACCAAGCCAATGGGTGGAAGATTATGGAAGAAAAAGAAAATAAGGATAAGAGCTATTAACCTTATGTGATTAAAGGGTCAATTACCAAAGTTTGAACAAAAGACCTTGGTTTAGCAAACAAAGATTGATTAGAGGATAGTAGTATCTTTCTCCTACCAAAGATAGCTAAGTGATCTTATAAGCAAGATAGGACACCAAATTGATTGCCTCCTATTTGTAGATAGACTTGTGATCCCAAATAAGTAAGTGCGATTAGGATAAATGTTTTCTTATGGATAAAAGGTCTATTGTTGCAATGTCAAAAGATGTTTTAAGGTTTAAACTCTCTAGAAGAAAACTTGAAGGTGGAAGACTAGGAGTTTGGAAAGATGGAGGTAAATATGAAAAGATGAGTGTTGTGGTCACTAATGTAGCTATCCCAATCCTCGTTCACTGGAAATAAACACCTTGGGTTCACTCCTGGGAAAACAGACTAGTTTCAAAGTTTTCCATTGTATTCAATTCTATCATAGCGGTCTTGTGTAGCTTCTTCTTTTTGAATGTCTTTGATAGCGTATCAAAATTGTTTGTCACCATATGCTAGGTTCTTCCTTTCCTTGTAGATAGGTAATTTGGACAATTTTACTTTCTTATGTTTGACTTGGTTGACTTTATCGGTTATGGCAGGAATAAAATAAGACCCAAATTTAGAGTGACTAGACTCAACCAATTTCAAAATGAAAACTACCAAAAGTAACTGTGAGTTAAGAAGACCTCACTTAACCTATCTCACTCAATGAAAGCTTACCTCACAATTTCACTCGTTTTAGAACTTGTTTGGTGTTTTGGATTTGGTTTTTGAATGTTTGAACAAGCACGCTGAACACACCAACAACCCTAATAAGGCTATCTCTAGGATGAACAAGGCTTATCCAAAAGGAGTCCTCGATATACACAAGGTACGTGAGGCCCAAATCTATAGATGAAAGGAAATACTACCACATAGCTGAGGGGAGATGGTAACCCAAATCTCCTCCTTCACTTCCCAAAGGTATAAAGTTCTTTGGGGCTTAGCCAAGAGTGACAATATTCCACTTCCAAGAGAGGTGTCTTTCGATTCACCTCCCAATTTTTATACTCTACCAGAACACTAGAGTTAAGGTTGTCCCAAGGGGTGATGAAATCCCCAAGCAGGCCTCCTAAAAAAAATAAAAAATAAAACTACTTATTTCTTGTGCACCCAAGATCTCCCAAAGGCGCGAGGGGAGAGAATACATAAGTGGTCTTGGGGTTTAAAAGACATTTGTTCTTTTCCAATGAAGCTTTAAGTTTTCTATCTACTTGAAGACACTCATGATTAAAACATGCAAGGTTCTTTCCAACTTGAAACAACGCCAATGTAAATGAAAACATAGGGTCATCAACAAGAAAGTAAAGCGAGTGCATGAAAGCAAAATTCTGAAAATAAAAATGCAAGAAATAAAGTCAATTTACCTTAGGGCATTCAAGAGTGTATGACTTCATTTTAAGCACCAAACCCAAATGTGATTTAGCCTAGGCCTACATGTCTATTTTAAGCACCAATTCCAAATATTGTCTAGCCTAGACATACACATCCATTATCCTTTAAAGCATTCAAGATGGTGTGAATTCTTTTTAAGCACCAAATCCAAATGTGTCTTCTACCTCAAACATTCATGTCTTTTTAAAGCACCAAAGTCCAAATGTTGGCTACTCTACACATTCATGTCCATTTTAAGCACCAAAGTCCAAATGTGAGTTAATCTAAACATTCATGCATTCAAATGAAAGTGTTTAATCCATACAAGTTCATTAGCCCTTAATTTTTAAGTGATAAAAATCACAACAAATCTCCTTTAGTGATAAAAATCACTATTGGTTTTATTTTTCATGTTTTTAAGGTTACTTCTCTGTATGAAAATTGTTAGTTAAAACCTGCAAGTCAATCAGTTAGCAAAAATTATTGTTAAAATTTGAACAATTTTGATAAAATATGGAGATGCCAAAATATAGGCACAAACGCCAAAATGCACAGACGATGAAACAAACAGACGCCAAACTACATAGACGCTGAAACTCAAAGATGATAGAAGACCCTTAGAAGTAGACTAAATAATTTTGGATGCAGGCGATAATTTGAAAAGTGAAGACACCAAAATTCGGAGATGCCAAACAAAGTCCCACACACAACACATATGATAGACCTATCTTCGCGGATGACAAACTAGCTTTGCAGACGATAGAACTAACCTCGAAGATGACAAAACTGACCTCAGAGACAACAGAACTAACCTCGAAGATGATAGAACTAATGTCACAGATGATAGATTAATATTAGTAGATGACTGAGAGGGCTCTTCAAAGATGACAGAACAAAAATGTAGATGACAGAATGGCTTAAATACAAGTATTGTTTGAAACTACTGCAGAGACGCTAAATAGCTCAAATGCTGGTTTGCAGAGACACTGATCTGCATAGACGACAAATGTAGACGACGCTGTGGCCTATGGAAACAACAATGTGATATTTTATGACTGAATCAAAGTTGTTTACAAAATTTTGAAATGAAACCAGGGAAATGGGTCCCACCGAGCGTGCTAAAATGTGTGCTAGAAAATGTGACCTGCAAGAAGCATAAGTTAACAAACAAACACTAGTTTAAAACCTTCAAAATGCATCAAACATTTATCAAAATGCAAAGAATAAATATCAACTAATGCTTGCTTGAGTTTTGCAACCCTAAGCAACCAACAAATCTCACCTTCCAGCCACCTCTACAACTCAACAAAGACACCCATGAGAGGCCTTGTTGGTGTGTTAAGATGGGAGTATGTTTGTTGTGCTCTCCCAAACACAACAATAAATGAATCTCTTGAGTGTGTGGGTGCAAGTGTGAATGCAAATGTGAATGAAAATGCACTAAGATCCTAAACTATGTGGAATGAAGAACACTTCAAGAAATGGCTATAGAGAAAGCCATTCTTGAAAGAATTCAAGAGTGAAGATGATATGCAATAAAGGAAACTAACTAAGAATGTAAGCTATGGAATGGAAATTCAAATGCATGAATAAAACTAAATGAACAATGTAAGATGCAAACTAAATTAGCTACCAAATGATTAACATAAACCTACAAAATCACTATGAGAACTCTACCAATGCAAGCTCAAACTAACATGAAAGCGCAAACTATGAATGCAAACTCAAATCTCAAACCAACATGATAACAATGCAATGAAAAAATGAGATGCAAATGCTTGAGACAAGCCCTCTATTTATAGACTTGAGGGAGGGCTTGGTGAGGTGGCATCTAAGTAGGTGCCATATAAGGTGACATGCAAGCCATGCAAATGGTCAAGAATTCAAAGTTTTCTCACACATGTGTGAGCAAACTTGAGAAGAAGAGTGGGAGACAAGAGTGTGTAGGTATGCCATCTTACACATGTGTGAGCACACTCTTAGGCTAATGAGAGGTATTAGGGAGATGATAAGGAATGATTAAGTGGGATTAGAGAAGAAATAGGCTTAAGAGGATGAAAATGATGGTTATAGGCTAGGCTCTAGGTTAGGCTTAAGATTAAATTAAATGAAATTTAACTTAATCATGGGTGGATGAAGAATTAATAGGATGTGGGGAATCTAAATAAATAAAATTTATGTAAAAAGGGGGGAAAGATGTGCTAGTGTAGTTTTTTATTTTTTCTATTTTGCTAGGTTTTTCCTACACTTTTAGTAATCTCGCTTAGGCTAATAAAGCATGTCTTATTGGCTTGTAATTGCATCTCTTGTTTTTGCATTCTCTTAATTCTATTTTACTTCCAGCATTTGCATTACTCTCTTGGAGACTAATTCTATGATACTATTTTGATTTTGTATCATTTGCATTCATAGTTTAGATATTTATTCTTTGCACTAGTTTTTTGGGTTATTAATCTTTTCAGATTCTAACATGGTATCAGAGCTTTTCTATGTGCAAGAGTAGATTTTAGTTTCCTTATTTGAGAGATTCGAGGGGGGCTAATAAACTTTATTATAGTTTTTTGAAAAATGAAGTATGCTCTTCTCTTGCATCTTTGGATGATCTTGAGAATTAGAAAAGTTTTGACAAAAATGGTTTTTCTCTGGGATTTTAATCTCAAATCTAACAACCAACTTGCATATTTGGAGTTTTCAATTAGTATTACAGGCTCCAGCATGCCATTGATGGACTTAGGAAGTTGATCTAGCATTTTCATGTCATATTTTGGCTGTTGGGGTTATTTTTGGATTTTTGGAGCCATTTTTTTACTGTTAAAGGCATCTAATTTACACTACAGTAGCATCTTCTGTACATCAACAAGAAAAATGCTTTTTTGAGTTTTGTTCACAGCCTCGAAAAACCATCTGGGTATCTTTTAGATTTTGCATGCAAGCTATATATTTTGCAAAATTGAGCATGAAAGGCTACAACCATACCCCTCTCTATTGGCAGTCGCAGATTTGAATGCAATTTTCAAATGTCTCATTTTTACTCATGCGGACTCCAATTTTGACGATTCTTGTTATGAACTTGGCTATTTTTTTGTGTTCTATCCACTAGTGGAGTTTTTTTTCAATTTTCGTGCATGAATTCTTTAGAAATTGTAGATTCTCAGCCATGACTGTGTGCAGTTCTCATTTTGGAAACTTCAGAGGATCATAACTTTCTCATACAACCTCGTATCGAGGTGATTCTTTTTTTGAAAGTGCATGATTTTTTGAGTAGATCGCATTGGTGCTATTTTTTTCTTTGATTATTGTGCCCAAGTTTCACTTTTAGCATATGCTCTTCATGAGAGTTTGTAATGCATTGAAATCAAGACCACTAAGTATTTCTTTCTAGTGGTAGTTGTAAACGCACTAAAATAAAGTGCCAAATCATATTTCTTTGGGGGGGGGGGGGGTTCTTTGATTGAGTAAAAAGAGGGGAGGGGCATTGTCGTGGTTGGGTTCTCTTCTTTTTAGCATTTCTTCATCATGGATCAAACAAATATACCCATCCTAACCCCATACAATTACTTTGAGTGGAAATCATGCATGACAATTCACTTAAAGAAAGCTGGATTAAATAGGATAACTATGGGACTTGAAACTAAACCTGCTAAAGATGAAGATAAGCCTAAGTGGTTTAACAAATGTGATGAGGCATATGGAACATTCTATTTGTCTGTTTCTCCTGACTTGCTATTTCACATTGAGTCTTTGGATACACCAATTGAAGTATGGACAAAGCTAGAAACACTATTTGACACACAAGATTCAATGAGGGGCCATATGTTAGAAAATGAATTAATTAGTTTGAGTCCAAGCAATTTCAACACAATTCAAGATTTCTTCACCAAATTGAAATCGCTAAGGCTACAGTTAAAACAATGTGGAATTGAAAAGAAAGATAAAAAACTGATTCTTAGTATTCTCTCTAAGCTAAGTTCAAAATATTTTGTGTTTGTCTCTACCTTCTATGCTACTAAGGGTGCACTTGGTACTCAATTCACCATGCCATCTTTAGATATTTTGTTGTCAATCTCACTCGAGAACAGGACAAGCTAATCCAGATGGGCACTCTTAAGTCCTCTAAGTCACATGCCTTGGCTACCAACCAAGGCACAAAAGAACAATAAGGACAAAGTAGTGACAACAATAGTAAGGACAAGAAACAAAAGAATAGCGAGGAGAAGAAGGATCAGATATCAATTTCTTCAAAAGAAACTATTGATACGCCATCTTCGATGGGTGATAAGCCTAAGAAAGAAAAGGTCAAATGTGCCTATTGTAAAAGACTTGGTCATGATGAACATAAATGTTTGCAGAAACAACTTGATCACTTGACATACATTCTTGAGAAGAATAATATCAGTGTTCCTGAGTCTATCAAAAAAAGTTCTAATGAAGGGTCTAACAAGGAAAAAGAAAATAGAAAGGGGAAAGGAAAGGGAAAGGCCCTTTTTGTAGTTGCTTCCTCACCATCCACTTGTGTTCTTGATTCAGGTGCTTCACACCACATGGCTTCATCTAAGGAAGAACTTGCATCCTTGCAGCTGTGTACTATGCCTTCTATTTTGATGGGTGATAACACTTTTGTTGAGATGTGCAGGAGAGGGTCTATTGATGTGGGGGATGGCACATTCCATGATGTTCCTTGTGTACCCTCATTGTCAACTAATCTCCTATTAGTAAACCAGATCACTCACACAGGTTTAGGCAAGCGGGTTGAGTTCACTCCTGATTCAATGGAGATACATGAGTTTCACAATGATTCTATAGTTGCAGTTGGGAGAACAGATCATCAGTCACGACTCTATATGTTTTCTCACTTTGTTCCTGATCCTCCTTTGACTATTTTTCTCACTCACTCTAATGATGTGAGTAGATTATGGCATGAGCAGTTTGGCCATCTTAACTTCCACTACTTGCATCAGCTTAACTAGCAGAGCATGATCACATGGTTGCCTTCTACTTTGACATTGGAGTCACTTGGAATACATGATAGATCATCTAATAGGTCAGATTCACTTGAGCAGTCTTCTACCTCCACTTTTGATGCAGAGAGTGATTCAGAGGACTCACCTCCTTCCTCTCCTAGTCATCATTCACAGGTTGATGATTCTCCTCTAGACTCTCCATCTTTTGGTCCACTTTGGGCTAGATAGACCTTGTTGTTTGCAAGTGATTGGGTTGGGGATCCATCAGACACCAAGCAGACTCATTCACAATTCCAGGATGCTCTACATATCTTCATTGCTACTGCCTCAAATCGATAGTCCTTTCATGAGGCTTCTAGTATTTCTGAGTGTGATACAGCTATGCATGAAGAGTATAGTTCCTTGATGAGGAACCACACTTGGGATCTTTTCCCTATTTCTAAGGGAAGAAAAATTGTTCGATGTAAGTGGATCTACCAGACAAAATTTGTAAGCTTTGCTGGGGGTATGGGATGCTTCATCTTTTGGGGGGACCGCTTCCTCTCACTTGGAGTCTTGATTTTCTTTGGAGAGTCTCTTTTCTCTCTCTTTTGGGGGAATTTTATGTACATGGGTACCTCATCAGGCTTGACTTGCTGGGACCCATTTCTACATCCACCTAAGCTTCGCTTATGGGGGGGGGGGGGTGTTAGTGTAGTTTTTTATTTTTTCTATTTTGCTAAGTTTTTCTTACACTTTTAATAATCTCGCTTAGGTTAATAAAGCATGTCTTATTAGGTGAATAGTTGTGAGGTGTCACCTTCCTACATGTGAGCATCCATTAGCTATCTTGGGAAGATACTTTGCTATCTTTAGTTCAATAGATGGTTGCTCCTCATTGGTTGGTGTTGCCACCTCCTCCCTCTTCCTAGCCTATATAAGCATGCATCCTGGCTTGTATTTGCATCTCTTGTTTTTGCATCCTCTTAATGCTATTTTGCTTCCAGCATTTGCATTACTCTCTTGGAGACTAACTCTATGATGCTATTTTGATTTTGTATCATTTGCATTCATAGTTTAGATATTTATTCTTTGCACTAGTTTTCTGGGTTATTAATCTTATCAGATTCTAACAATATGGAGGATCATGTGTTAAATTAATTTAACACATTAGAGCTAGGAGTATTTAAATTAAATTTAAATACTTAGGAGAATGAACTTATTTAATTAATTAAGATAATTAAATAAGTAGAAGAATGTGAGCAATGTAATTAATTAATCAATAATTAATTACAATGTCATAGGCAATATTAATAAATTAATATAGTCTTTAGGGATGATTTTAAGCATCTACACTCATTTTCCATAGCATAACTCAACCTTCCCTCTAGGTGTTAGTGTTACCTCATTTGGTCAAATCCTCTTCATTAATTAAACATATGATAGTTCTCAAATTATCTAGGCATGTTTGACATCAATGAAAAAATAATGATTGAAACACATTTTCATACTTATATCAATCTATTTTCAACATTTCTCACACCTGCAAACTCTGTCCTTTTGGACTGGCTAGCGTCACCATCAAACTATTTACTGTTATTGTCCAACTTTGTACATCTAGATTCTATTTGTCTTAGGAGATATAGTCCAACTATCATAAAATTCTTCTCAGGTTCTCTATCTATATACTATCCTTTATAAATTAGTAATATCTCATCATCTCTTCAACTCTCTACACAAGCTTTTGTCCACCTCATCAAGACACAATGTAGCACTCTTCCTCAACTGTGGTTGACCTAACCATTAATGCACAATTTATATGACCTCATTCTCGATTTTCTACTCTGCCATTCTTTACAAAAATAATTCTATGTTGACATCATTGACAAACATAGTCATGAATACAACATGTCAATCCTGCTAATGATATCCCCAGGTGCTCTAGCAATGCTTAGTAAACTACCCCAAAGGAATACCATCAATATTCATGCTAACAGGACAATGGGTTATCAAAGTACCACCCAATGAAGAGGGAGAATATGAATGTAATATCTAGAGAAGAGATGTTTAAGAGGGAGTCATTACAAGAACTTATACAATTGGTGTCAGGTTAATGGATCTACAATTGGTATCATAGAGGGAGAAGTGTAATAGAAGCAAATAAGAAACATATTGAGATTTCATAGATGAGAATCAAAATTGAACTTAGGATATTAATGAAGATTTGATGCTGACTAAAAAAGGAGTTGTCAATGAAAAATCTTGATTTTTTTTTTGTATTTAAATGGTAACTAGAGGTGTTGCCATCAATGCCAAAGAGGAAGATTGTTGGAAACTACAATTGGAATAGTTCTTATGTTGTCATTGATGTCAAACCTTATTGGTGAGATATTTGCTAATAGTGTAGAGTGCCATGTCAAATGATTTAGGGAGAGACTTTGAAAACATAGATAATTAGATGAACTAATGAAGTTATTGAGTAAAGAGGAGCAAGTATCATGAAATTTCAATGGGCACTTGATCATTTAGTCTTTGAAAAGATAATGTGTTGTGTAATCATTATATGAAGTGAAATGTATAGAAGAGAAGATAAGAAGTTAAGTTTTACAATTTTACTAAGTCAATAAAGTAGAAGATTAAGGAACCTAAGAGACAACCAAGCAAGCAGTATCAACTGAGTGATAGTTATGGTCGAGCGAGAAGAATAAGAAAATGTAGTAGAAACCTAGAGTGGTGAAGAGTAATCAAGCTAGTGTCAGTTAAGCAAGACATAATAGTAAAGACCAAGCTACCCAATGATGACCAACTGTTAGTACTTTAACAGTTTGTGAAAGAATCAAGATTTGAGGATGACATAGTTGATCTTTTAGATTGGTCAAAATTTGTATATGATAAGGATTGATGAGATAACATATTTAATTCACAAACTGAGTTTGTTAAGTGACCAAAAGAAAGGATTAAAGAAGAAGTATCTCGAAAGGAGGACAAAATAATGGACAAATTCAATAAATTTGATCAAACCCTAAGATATACGGTGATGTTTAAGAAAAAAAGATCAAAGATACCTATTTAAGGAGGCACAAGAGATGTTTAATAAGGTTGGTTTGTTGAATTTTGGAAAATTTGTGGAGAAATTTTGAAGAGCATTGCAGCAGAAAAAAATTTGGGAAGATTGGTGAAGTGTGATTTCTTGAAGGATTATTAAGTAGATCAAAGATGGAGAGTATAATGAAGTTCAATCAATAAACCAGCAATTGAGCTGGATGGAGATCTAAAGTTGCAAAGCGAGTTTTTATCTTTATTGATCAAATCTAGATGTTACTTTCTAACCATTGTGGTAATAAAATAATTTAATCAACGTTGACCTAATATTCATTTGTAAATCCTTTAGTCAAGGTGACATTATAATGGAATGATTCAAATTCCTCTAACCATGCCACTCATAACATGGTGATTAAATCCTTTAGTAGGATCATACCTAATAGTGTGTTTTGTAACCTTTAACAAGGTTGGCTCTTAACTATGCTCACTTCAGAAGAGTGAAAAGTGGTATCATGTTATTTGGTAGTTTTTCCCAAATTGGGTTTCCACATTAAATCTTGGTGTCATAAATGTGTGAAATATTTTTTGTGATGCATGCTATTTACTATTTTTTATTTCTATTAGTCAGTATATACTAAACATAGAGTTAGTGATGAATGAATAAGTTAAGTTGTTGATAAGTTATTATATCTTCAAGTTGATTTCATGAGATTGATTAAGTTGTCTGAAGCTGTGAAAAGTTGAATTGGTACATCTAGACCTGAGGATAACTGATTCACCCTCACCCCTAGTTATTTTGAATATTCTAACAAATTATTGGTGCATGGGTTTAGTTTGACTAACTGTTGGATTAGAGAAAAAGTTTATGGTTGGAGGGATTTAATTAATTAAATTAATTAACTAGAGATGGGATTTGGGGTTAAATTCATTTATTTAATTTAATAGAGGAATGGGGATTTTATTAATTAATTAGACCATTGGTTGTCATTAATTTATTAATCAAACTATAATTAATTAGTATGGGATACAATCAAATTAATTAAATATTTAATTAAAATATACCTTAAAATATGACTAAATGTGACTATGTATTTACGTGATTAGATTTAGGTGTCTACATTTTGCTCCTCTTCGACATAGTGTTGATACAACATCATTTTCAAGATATTTTTGAATAATATACATCATGAAGAACATTTTTATAGAAAATAGGTTGTCTTATTCTTGAGAAATACTATACTTTGTGTTGGGCCCTTGAGAAGACATCAGGGAGAGAAAATGAGGCCAGATGATATCTCAAAATGCATGAAAGACATTGCTAGAAGAATGTAGAAGTGTTATGAAAAAATTGATTTTTGTGCATAGGATGCAAAATGATGTGAATGGGGTGAAAAAGGATCATTAAGAGGAAAAATGAAGAAAAAGTGCTCAATATGCATCCTAAATGAGGGCTTGAAGGGCTAAATGGCCATTTGCACTCATTTGACTTCTGGCGATAGTGCTAATTTTTGCTTTGGATTTTGTTGGTGATGGATTGCTAGGGATATGATAGGAATTATAGCTACATGATTGGGATTGGTTTCGCAGGGTTTCCCATGCAAGAATGACTTAGGACTATATGGCAGAGTGGAAGGCACCTCGATGAATTGGGAGAGCCTGGGAAACACCATTTTTGGGTAGAAGTAGAGAGGAGGGGCCAATATGAGGCCTAAGAATCTACACAGACTAAGGGCCCAGGTTGGAGTGACGAAGACATAGGGTTTCTTAAGGAGATGACTAGAGAAGAAGAGAGGAGGAGAGACATGATGGGGATGATATTGGGGTTGAGTAGATGGATGTTGATGGGTGACACGGGCTTCAGGTACTACCTAGTGCATAGGTTCATGTGCAAGGATCAGGAGGAGAGTTTTGAGTGGGGGGAAAGGATAATGGATTAGTGGCTAGGTATACCTCCTTAGAGAAGTCACATAGAGCAGCTAGCAAACTGCCTTAGGATGCATCTTTCACAACTTTTTTGAGTAGATTTTCCTTTGGATCTATTGCCAAATGATTTAAAATTGGCTCTAGATATAATCTTGGCATGTCTTGATATGAATATACAAATTAGCCAAATTTTTCTCTAAGTACATCAGCAAGTGCTTTCTTTTGGGGTACTAGTAATTTTTTTTAGATATGAACAAGCCTTGGGATCTCTATTGTACCAATGTTGATTAGATTTTTTTCTTTGGTGCTGATAGCTAATAATTCTAGTCTATTATCTTGTAAGGGGATAATTGAATCTCCTCTTCAGGTGTCTCTAGGAGGTCTTCACCATCTGATAGATCCTTTATTTCTATTTTTTTTATTGAGTCTAGTAGTGATTTAGAGGATTTTTCACTAAGAGACCCTTTGGTTTTCTTGTTTTTCTAATTTTTTATGTTCTTCTGATTTTTAAAACTATAGATTTACCCCCTCCCCAAAGGATCCATTTAGATCTAATTTTAGACATATGTTGATGGCTGTTTGACCTTCATCTGTAGTGTTTTAGCTCCCATGAATCTTAGGAGCACAATCTCGCTAAATTTTTTGTCAATATGGAGCATGCTTGGTTGGACCCAATAAATAAGTTTAGGATGTGTAAGTGGGAGATCAGTAAGTTTAATGTATAGTTCATGGAGTAAAGATTCTCCTAAGTAGATGTCAATAGGGGTATCTTGATAGGTTCTCTTTTCAACTTCTTTTGGGATGTCTTTGATTTCCATAAGTTCATTCGAGATGTTAAGTGTGGTCATTCTTATCAATGCCCCTAATTGTGGGTAGCCCTAAACAAAAGCATTTATTCTTTACATTTTTATATGCTTGTAAAAGTTGTGCATTTTGTATTTCCCTTTTTCCTAAGCCACCTCCTTGATAGTCCCATTTTTCTATCACAAGATTATGTGAATGGGGATATTTTTCTTTTACATAGTTTAGAAGGCCTTTTTCCTTTCAAGGTGGTTCCTTCTATAATTTGGTGTTTATTTTAGGTGTCATTTCTCTCCTATTTAAGATTCCATTGGAGACAAATGTGCATGGACCAACATATTTGAGCTAAGGGTGTTGGAGATATATGATAAGCTGAGTTACTAAGAGGGGAGGTGTGAATCAGTAACATATAAAACTTAATTTTCACCAATTCATGCTTTTATGTGTATTCTAATCTAATTGAATGCATGAAAAACTAAAATCATTAAAATATTCATAACACTTTGACACACAATATGGTGATCCAAAAACCTTCCAAATAGAAAGTAAAACTAGGGTGGGGATGATACCCACAAGCTTTAGTATTGTAGTATAAAGTTGGCCTATTAAGACTTACAATGATCACTTCTAATGATCTACCCTATTAGGCACAATAAGGACTACTAGGTCCACCTTGAAAAAGGATTTACAAACATACAATGAAGTATGCACTCGATAAAGAGGTTTAAAAAAGAATGTTAAGTCTACCTTGTGAAAGGATTCAATTATTCCACCTATTAGGATGAACCACTAGTTGATCTCTGATCTGCCTTTGAGTGTAATGATGACCTTGTTGTGATAGATAAATATTTGTTGCTCCTTATACTATAGTAGACCTTTTACTTCACACTTTTATTCTTATTAAACTCGCATCATACTCATGTCATATCATCTTTGGATGTGATATAGTACATTACATATATACAAATTCAATTTATAACTCAACAAAGTTGGCTACAATACAAGTTTCACCAAAATACACAAAGTTGGCCCAACTGTAGGAACTTAGGTTCTAAAGACTAACTCGGTGAGGTTTTGATACTCAACATCCATTGTCAATGCTTGACATCATTATGCATTTGGTAGATATATAAGCTCAGTGCATATTGATCACTTCCAATTAGTCTGAACTTGATCTGCACTAGTGACTCGATGAATGTTGTGAAACTCAACATATAAAGTGAATCACTTGATTCACACTCAGTTAATGCTATTACTATGAGCTCAATATAAATTGAATCACTTTGTTGACACTGTATGACTCGATTGACACTAGATTCATATTTCTAAATTTGCAAACTTAGTAACTACTATAGAAATTAGTTTGCACTAAGTGACTTAGTAACCACTATGAAGCTTGGTTTACACTGTTAATCATCAACTTGGTAGAAAGTACTTGGCACAAACTAAATATTACTCTTGATTCTCAATAGCAAATGTAGAACTTGGTAGAGTCTAAATTACTTGGTTAATATTGTTAACTATATAATAAGTTCAATAACTATTGGCTATTTGACTATAATGTCAACAATCTCCCCCTTTGGCATTAGTGACAAAAACACTTATCAATCAAAACTAAATTCTCAAAAATTCAAAAAAATCTTTATTCTTCATCTTGTGTCTTCAACTTGGTAGCATACTTTTTTTTTGAGATTTTTCAAAATTTCTTTTGTAAGAGATGTTTAATTGAATATCTATACATGTATATAATATGATATTATGATGCTCCCCCATACATATATACTTTATACATTATACATCTTCTCATTTACTCCCCTTTATTGCATCTTGTATTACATCTTCTCTCCCTTATGCATTATACATTGTATACATCTTCTCCCCCTTTTTGACATAAATGCCAAAGGTGTATTTTACATGGTTATTGCAAAATGTGACAAGAAGTCAGAATGTACCTTTTAGAATCAATGACAATGTCTTGTCCCAATTTTCTTGCAACACCTTACTTGCATGCAATGTAATCTACACTTTTGCTGATAATTCTATTATATGGTCAACAATGGAGAAGTTGTTATCATGGATGAGGGTTTTATCATGTGCTATATGTTTTTACAATACATCCATGTTTGGGAGAATCATGGCCTATATGTCTACTAGTGTAGCTCTTATTCTGGCTTCTTCCGTTAGCAAATTTTCCTACATATTAGTTAGAAATATGATCTTTGTATAGTGAGAAGAACTATAACTTGGATCAAGTGACAACTGATGTCCTCTTGCCTTCAGATCTTCATCAGTCTTGGAGAGTTTTTATTTAATATCCTATGTGAAATTAGATGTGTCACAAAGTTTACCAAATAGAGAAGTCACATTGTTGCAAGAGAATTCTAGTAAGGCTAGAATAGTAGATAGATCTACTTTGTATATGGCAATCTTTTGTGCTACTAGCTCCAATACTTTATTTTCTAATTTCTTCTCTACTCTTTTCAAAAATTTGTCTTGTCCATTCAAATCTTTATTGAATTTTTGGACCACTTTTGCTAACTGTTCCAAAATAGGTTGAGAAGTGTCAACCTCAGTGCTGAGTTCTTCTACAAGAATGTTCTTTGCATCTTCAAGCACTTGAAATTCTTTGTTTCTTTCTTCTCTAAGCCTCTATTGCTTAGCTTTCTTTTGTAGTAGCTCTTGTACTATATGCATTTGATTAGGATTTAGATTGGAGATATCTCAATTTGGAATATATATCTCCTCATCAAGATCAATGCCTTCTTCCTTGTCTTTGCCTTTGTTAAAAAACTTTGTACTTAGTTGAGGCTTGGTCTCAACTATCCTTGTACTTATTATTTCCATGCTAGGAATATAAACAATGGTAGAAATAGAAGGATTGGTAGAGAAAGTAGATATTGCACTAATTGAAGGAATGTGTTGATACTAAGAGACCAAAATTGATGGAGGAGCAAGTATTGGCTACTTGGTAGATGAAGTGTTGGTCACTTTTGTCAATGAAATACTGAGCTGAACAGGTGCAAAGATTGGTTGAGCTCTTGGATTAGCAATGTTTGAAACAACCAACTTGGCAGTAGCTTTCTCTGAGCTAGATGGATTCAAAACTTTTCTAAAAGAATGAGGAAGAGAGGCAATAATTGCTACTACAATTTTCTCTAGGTCGGTCTCCTCAATGCTTTGAATCTTAGGGAGATTCTCCTCGATAGCTTCCTATTCTTGTTCCTCGTCATCAATATTCTCATCATTTGTTTCTTCTCCATGATTATTTACTTCTTCTTCCTTGTCATCTTCACCATCATAATCCTTATCACTGACATTAACCACAAAATCACTTTTCTTATGAAGATTGAAAATGTTCTTCCATGTGTTGGTGGCATCCCTTACCACATGTTCAATGTCATTAATCAATATCAAGAAAGTGTTAAACTTCAAAGTAAGTTACTCTTCATTTTATTTGATGGACTCATTAACTTCTTTGTTACTCAAGCTCAGCATGAGTTACCTCAGGGTCTACTCACATATGTCTTTTGCAATTTTCATAGTATGTTCCCATCTTGGCTTGATTTTCTCTATTAATTCACTAGGAATTTGTTCTGCAAGTTGGTCAGGAGAATATTTCCATTTACCCATCTTAGACATAACCATGTCTTCAACTTGCTTCTTCTCCTCTATAGTTCTTATCTCATACCTTTGTAATTGACATTTTCCATGCCATCTCCTGAATCAATTTCTTTCGACTTTTCTTGGAATGTGGGTGGTGGTCATTTGAAGATCACATCTCCTCCTTCTTTGCCAAGTTTCTTTATAGATGCCCTCCTTGCAAATACTACAGTAGATGGTTTGGTAGGTTTGGTTATAATAACCTTACCTTTCTTCTTTAATGGCTCTTCTTCTTCTGATTTATCTTCATCTTCTGCATCATCTTCTTCTATGTCATCTCCTTTACCTTCTGTCAATAGGAGAGTGGTGCTGGTTTGTTTCAATTTTGCTATTTTTTTCCCCTTTGTTGACTGCCTAACAAAGTTTTATTTCTATTTCTATTCTTTCTTTGGCTTCATCATAGGTCCCAAAATATTTAGCCTTTGGATCAATAGGTTCATTTAATAATGCTTCAATGATGTCCCTAGTTTCATCAATATTAACCTCATAACCTAGCGGTTTGACCCATACAATTCTGAATCTAACTACTTGTATATACACTTTATCATAATCAACCATAAAAAAATATCATTTTTTTAGTCTTCAACAAGTTTCTTTGGGATTTTAGATCTATTATTCATCTTATCTTTAAATGTATCAAAGTAATTATCCATGATACTAACATAATTCTCTCCCATTTCTGCTACATACTCATTGATTAGATTAATAATAATACATCTTTTCTCCATACAACTGTACCTTTTGATGTGAAGAACATTTGGACAAAGAAAAATAAATAAGTTAAGAGTGAACTGAGCTTACAAGGGATATTCTTTGAATTTTTTATGCTCTCCATGTTCTTGTTGCAATTGTTCAACATCTTAGCAAGTTCAAATGACATATTGTTCTTGACCACTTTGAACACAAGATCCAAAGCTTCACATGATACACTATCGAGATGGCTAGAGCTGTATATCTTATGTGAAATGACATGTATTTCAAACTTCAACTCCATATCAATGACACTATTGGTCTTCATACCCCTTCCATCCTATTCGGAAAGGGTTTCCTTCTCCAATTCCACCCGACTTAGGGTTTTGGTGGTTTTAGACTTCGCCAACATTAGAAGCCATGTAATCCTATGAATCAGTTTTTTCATTATCAAAATAGGTTGTTCTAACCATATTGCCCATTATGCACATGACTGAGGATAAATCTTATCCACTTTATCTGAAAGTCTCGGGGCATGTGTGGAATGTGAGTCAAGCCCTTTGCTTCCAGGTGTTGATGTTTCAAATTCAGCACATCATTCACACATAGCTTCTCCAAAGTTTCATCCATTTCTAAGGTTCCTATATCCTGAATATACCATCAAAAATGAAAACAAATATCATTAATCAACAATACCTTAGATGGAATTTGAGATTGAGCTCTGCTTGGATCTAGGGTTTATGCAACAACCAGACTAAGCTTGAAATACAGTGCCTTCCATTCAACACCTCAAACAAACACTTTAGATCCTTTCTTTATCTTTCTACTAGAGGATGCCATCACTCAGTAGGGTTTGAGAAAATATGGAAATAATTCACACACATTCCTCAGATGCACAAAAATCACTTTTTGCAAATAGCTCTTAAAAATTTATGATAACAAATGAATTTGATTTCATCCTTTTATCAAATTTTGCCTTTCAATTGCCATAAATGCCTAGTACAATTGCTTGGTTGATGATAGAGTATCTTCCACTTGGCTTGAATTAAATGTTTAGTAAGAACATTCATGACTCGGTGTCCACATAAAGCTTAGTTACTTCCGACCTTGCTTGGCAAGGTCTTGCAACCCAACCTTGTCAGTAATGTCTAGAATTTTTCAAACACTTGGTGATCCCTATGCATCTTGAATGCTAATATGGATCCTTCTTTTAGATGACTAGAACGATGTAAGATGTCTACTTTAGAATCCTAGTTTTAGTTCACCTTGAGGAAGATCAAGTAGAGACACTTGAGTCACCCAATTCTTGAGTGATGTGCTTCATTGCTCGAACTTGCATCCTTAGAAGATTTTGGAATACACTATTGTCTCATCTACTTTCTGATGTTGTCAACCTTGGCTTTCTTTTCATCTTCAATTCTTCCAGTATACATAAAGTTCTTGACAAGATGACCAAGTTTTGTACAAATGAAACATCTTCTAGTGTTGTCTCTTGTCCTCATGTGATGTTTTACACAATTCATTCAAATGTGTTCAAATTCTCCATAGTAATGAAATTTGCACCAAGTGTTGTAGTCCCAACCAAATATAGATTTTATAATCTATTCTGCTAGATTCAATATCTTAGTTTTGCATTTAGAATATTTGTGCCCATGCTTCTTGCATTTGTGATACTTGACCTCAAATTTAGGTTTCTCTTTGCATTCATTATCTCTATGACCATGCTAATTACAATTGTAACATTTTCCATTGAATTTATCTTTCTCATTACTCCAACATTTATTTGATGTGTGACCTATTTTACTATAGTGACTGCAAGAAAGTTTTTTATTCTTTTGAGCTCCTCCTTAGATGACTTACCTTCTTTTGTATATCCAATTCTTGCTTTTCCCTTTTGTCTGTATTGGATTTGCACATTTAGTTGATTCATGTCTGCTTGAGATTTATCATCCTCTCATTGGTTTGTCTTTTAGTATTTAGATCATTGTACAATCTTTCATTCTCTAATCTTAGATTCATGATCTCTTCATTTGCATTAGTAAGCTAATCAATGAAGTCTACTTGTTGACAGGATAGATGCTGAATTTTATTGTTCTTTCCTTCTAACTCTTCTTTTATCTTTTTTTCTCTTCCATGACTTCACACAATCTTACTGATTGAATTTCTTGCTCTCTTCTCAACTTTCTTATTTCTTCTTGAAGTGTGCCATTCTTTTCTAATAGTTCTCTAATTGCTTTATTTTCTTCATCTGAATTACTTTTTGAATGGATGTCTTCAATTCTTTCTTCAATGTAGAGTTGGTCATTCAGTTGTACTACAAGACCATTTCTTCTTTTCAAGGATTGAGAGAGTTGCTCTTTTTCTTTCTTGATTTGTTCAATAGCCAATTTCAAATCCACCTTTTCATTGTCAATATCCTTATCAAGTCTGAATACATCCATAGCTTTTGATCTTTGCTCAAGTTGTTAAACTTCTCTGAGCTTTGATACCAATTTATGGAGATGTCTGATAGGCTAAGTTACTAAGAGGGGAGGGGTGAATCACTAACTTATAAAACTTAATTTTCACCAATTCATGCTTTTATGTGTATTTTGATCTAATTGAATGCATGAAAAACTAAAAGCATTAAAACATTCATAACACTTTGACACACAATATGGTGACCTAGAAACCTTCCAAATAGAAAGTAAAACTAGGGTGGGGATGATACCCACAAGCTTTAGTACTCTAATATAAAGTTGGCCTATTAAGTCTTACAATGATCACTTTTGATGATCTACCCTGTTAGGGTCAATAAGGACTGCTAGGTCCACCTTGCAAAAGGATTTACAAACATATAGTGAAGTACGCACTCGGTAAAGAGGTTTAAAAAAGAATTTTAAGTCTACCTTGTGAAAGGATTCAATTATTCCACCTATTAGGATGAACCACTAGCTAATCTCTAATCTGTAACTTGATTTGCTAAATGAGATTCCTTTGAGTGTAATGATGACCTTGTTGTGATAGATAAATCTTTGTTGCTCCTTATACTAGAGTAGCCCTTTTACTTCACACTTTTATTCTTATTAAACTCACATCATACTCATGTCATATCATCTTTGGATTTGATACAATGCATTACATATATACCAATCCAATTTACAAATCAACAAAGTTGGCAACAATATAAGTTTCACCAAAATACACAAATTTGGCCCTGTTGGTGTTTGAAAAAGTTGGAGGGTTTTCAATTATCCCCATGAGAATATGACACATCTAGGGGTAGCTAACTCCCATTATCAACATATCATTTCAGACACAAGGCCAACTATAAGGCATGACCCTTCTTCTACTTCAGGCTCTGCTAAACCTTGGTGGGTAGACCTCAGATTCAAATGATACTGTACTAGTGCAAAAACATATCGCTGAATCTATTAAGCAGATGAAAACCCTTGTATCTCGTAATAACTCATGAAATGACACAGATTTGCAGTAGCTAAATGCAAATCTAGAATATTCACAAGCTAAGTGAGGGTTAAACATTTAGGTCCTTCAACATAAAATATAAAGAACGTTTGATTAAAGATGTTGAATTTCAACAAAACCTGAGATATGCAGTAGTAAGACCTAGTGATCCTATAAACCGATCAGTGTCTTAACCATTGGGCAAATCCATGAGTCATAAACACACATATGGATATCTGATACTTGTTTATATACTCAGATATCTGATCTATCTATTTAACTTGTAAATAGACATCATGCTCAAATTAAATCCCATTCTTACATGATATCCCCATTAGTTAACTTGCAACCCGATTGATTCCCTGAAGCATTTACACAACCTCTTGGGTCATAAGCAACAATGAGTAACATACAACCTTAAGGGACTGCAATTACAACCTAAGCTCTATGTCAAAAGTTGTAAAACATTAAAAATTAGCTGATAAAGGAGATAGGATTCAAGATGAAACTTAACCATCTATTGCTCTTTGTATTTATTTCCTTGAAATAATATAACCATATGCATGAAATGAAAGCATGAAAAACACCTAACAAATATGAACTATCTTTATTATCCTTCCCAATGATGTTCATAAAAAAATAAATTTGTTGAAGAATGTGGTATCACAGTAAAACACTGGAACCCTGCTGGTATTACCCAGAGAAAACTGCTAACCTACTGGTTTCTTAGTGACCAAGATTGGAACCTATTGGTTTCTCAGTCACAAAAAATTGGAACCTCTACAATAGATGAGAAAAGGAAAGATATAGGAGAAGAAATCCTGGATTTGATCAAAACATGACATCTGTCCATCTGGAAAATCTTCTCAATAGGTTAAAACATCCTTCAAACCTTTTCCCTCAACTGCTGAATCAAATCTTCAATCAGTTATGGCTTCAAAAGCATCAAATATCTAAAACTATAATTGACCAACTAACTAATTTGATGCTTGATCTGGAATGGTAAAATTTGGTTAAAAATGAACTCAAGAAGGGTAAAAACATTTCTAGAATTCATTTAAGCATCAAAAAACATCAATATACGTTCCCCAACTAATTCTAACATCTCATGATGAATTCTACTCCTTTTACTAAGAATGCCCTAGAAATTACAAATTTGCCTACAGACTGAACTAGTGAGTACCTATGCATAATTTGACTCCATATCTAGAAAGTTTAGCTTTTCTCGGCTTTGACGGTATACTACACTACCTATTTCTGATAAAAAATGCCCTTGATATGGCCTTTTGAAATTCTCAAGTCTGAACTGAACTTTGGCATTGAAAATGATTTTTTTTTTTAAATTACATAGTTAGAACTATATAACAATTCAAAATATTTCAATTTTTCATTTTAATCCATTCATGTGTTTGAAATCATCTGAATTTCCATTTGATATTTTCAAGCTCTCCTTATCTCTCCAATCTCAAGATGCCACATGTCTCTTGTTAATTGGCTCTCAACAATTTAAAAATTAATTAATTAAATAATAATTAATTAATTTCCAATTCTCGTGACATCGGAGGCTTCATTCATTTGGATTTACATTCATATGTGAATATCATGTAACCTTAGGAGCTTTGAAAATGTCTTTCATGTTCTCACACTGAAGGATGCCCTTTACATTCTTACGGGCTTGAACGTAAGCTCGGGACCCTTTAACAACTCCATTTCTCCCTGTACACTGCCTCTGAAATGTAAGACCAAAGCTTTTTGAAATTTACCTCATGTCCTTACGCTGAAAATTTCCCTTTACATTCTTACGGCCTTGAATGTAGCATCAGAGAAACTCAAAATTTGTTTCACGCTCTTACGAGCATGCTTGGTTTAGCGTATGATCGAAAACCTTCAATTTTTGACCCTCACTCATACACAAGCGTAACCCAAAAGAAACATTGGAAACATATTACGGTTATTTTCTTGACTTGGTCTTACACATTGGGCGTCAAAAATTATTTCTTTTGACCTCGCGAGCCCCACACAAGGCCATGGCTTTCCAAAAGCTGCGAGTCTTTAAGACATGACTTCATCTGTTTGAAGTTGTATTTAAAACATTTGGGAAGGCATCATGTCCCTAATGTGGAATTAATCATGTTTTACCCCTGTTCTACTAGCGCCTGGCTCCTTCTACAAATGGCTTTTCCTACAAGCGGATTTCTTTTCTATGGTCGTGCCTTGATTTCTTCTGTGTTGACTGCACTGCGCAAGGTCTTTTCTCCTCCATGCTGTGGTTTCAATTTCTCTGATGTCTATGACTAAGCTGGTTGTTCCTTTTAAAATCTTTGCTCATACCTTCCTTCATTATTTGTGGGTAGCTTCAGCAGGGTTCTCCTCTATTTGGCATGATCCTGTGGGTGCTTTGGATCTGTGTGTTCTTCATTCTCCACTTTGGCTGCACTCTTTTCCTCTTTTAGCTTGTGTTGTTGGTTAATGCTTTCTCCAGCATTTTCATTTGTTGATGCATGAAATGATCCAATTTTAAACTGGCATGTTCTTTCTTGTATTGGACAGCTTCACTTGTTTTTTTAATATCAATGGTCTCATTTCACAACTCCTTGTGTGGGCTTTGATGTGCTCTGTCAACGGGCTCCCTACATTATGTGCACCTTCTAACTGTGCCTCTTTTTTAATGTGTTCCCCTATTTACTTGAAATAGCTTTATCCTAGCCGTGTGGGTGGCTTTCTCCCTAAACTTGGCACCTTCCTCTATGCGTGATCTTCTTATAGCATGAGATCCTTTGTTCTCTTTGTCTCTTTCTACGTGGATGACTTCCACCAGCATGTATTCTTGTTGCTTATGATGTCTTTGAGGCTCCACTTGATTTGAAGAAGTCATGAACTCTAGTTGAAATCGTCTGATGTTAACGTTTTCTTTGCACATGCTCTTGAAAACATGGACATTCCTTTTTAATTGTGTGGGTTATGTTTAATCATGCCAACTACCCCTGTGAGGCAACTTCTTCTGGTATTGGTCATTGGTCTTCTCTTTTCCTACCTGCTCATTGGCATGAATCTTCATTCCACTGGCTTGCACAACCTTTCTCTTTCCTCTCAGCTGCACATGGTCCATTTTTTATGCTGCTCCTTCATGAACTACGGATACACAAACTTGTAACAAGGGTATAGAAGTATAACATCTCACTCTAATACTATTCAAGTGGATTCAATAGAATACCAATTTTAAGAAGCAATACATTGGGAAGTTACTAGTACAAGAGCCTCAACCAGAGACTTGGGTAGACTCATCCCTGCTGGGAAGGAAAATAGCTAAATAAGATCTATGCAATTAGCTTTCTGTGAATAGCAACAATACTACAAGTATTCCTCTTTGTGGGGCTTGGATTTGCAATTGCAATTTATCTTGAGACACTTATCAGCTAAAGAGTGATTTAACTGAACTAACCTTGCTAATTCACTTCTATAGCCTTAGGAGGTGGTATCATTTTCTTTTTAAATTTAACACTCTACCTTTGCCTATTTTATAGCTCGACATGCAGATCCTTCCCTCATCCATTTGATTTCACATGACAATATGCATACCTCAAAACTTTATAAAGTCAATGTTATTATAATTAATCCTTTTAAAACAACACTAATCCTTTCAAGTGTCACGAATTTGATGAAATTAGTCTGGCCTCAAAGTGGGTCCGGCTAAATTTTTTTTCTTTCACACACCTGAATTGTCAAACTGATCCACCAATCATCTCAAACTAATTAGAATCAATTTCGATCAGTGAACCATCAATTATAGCTCATTTTATCCCCTTTTGCAAATTGTCAATTTGATGTTAAGAGGTCTATTGACTACCTTTGAAAATGTATCCAGACAACTAACCAGGATCTGAAAACTGGCACACTAAATCTCTATTTCACACACTTTCAACTTGTCGAATCTCATCTCATGAAAAATTTGGGGTCAAAAGATATTCACTGTCAAAGTTGCCTTCTCAGAATTACCTGCAAGTAAACATGTTAGAAAACAACAAACTAGGTTTGGATTTGGCCTTGAAAACTGGGTAAATGAGCACATGGGGAAATAAAAATTGGGACACTAGTTCTCTATCATGAGGAAATTATGGATCAGCAATTTGGGTTCATGACAAATAACAAGACACAAATGGTGGACGTTCAAAGTGGTCTACCTGGATTTTGCAGACTAGAAACAATGTCAAAAAAGCATTTTTTGCAAATAGAATTGACCTGGAATAGTGTGCAAACAGATTCGTCATGACTTACAAACTGACACACTTGAAGTATTTTTAGAGGAAAACACAGTGGTACAATCCATTTGACTTGACCAATCACAAATTTGGAATTATGAAAATGCTAATATCAATAAAAATTTAGAAATTCCATTTGGAATCGTGTTTGAAAACATATCAAATGGATTTTTCATGAGCTGAAACTTGAAACATAACAAGTCTCTAACATCTACAATACAATGCAATAGGAATTTTAACATGTGGGTCAACTGGATCAAAATTAGAGCACATCAAATAGGGCTTCCCAGAATTTGTGCAAAGTGCAAAATCCAGAAAGTAGTAACTGACCAACTTTGAGGGATTCAAAACCTAGTAAAATAGATTCAAAACAACTCAAAATCTGAAACATAGGCTCTCAGGTACAGACACTAGATATTTCCAAAGTGGCAAGTCATGACACAATTCTAGGTGCGAGATATTCAGGTGAAAACACAGCCTCCTGTTGTTGTTTGACACTTAGGTGAAAATGCAAATTTGGAACTAGCTCAAAACAAGACTTTTCCAAATGACTCGGAATGTCAATTTAACTTCATGGAACACTTAGATGCACTGAGTAGAGGGTGTTAGAAACATTAAACACCATTTATGCGTTGACTCAACAATGAGGTACATAGGCTTCACAAAGCATTTATAGGCTTGATTTTCTCAAAATTTGAAATGGGGCTAAAAATGAAACATGCAATTTTTAGTCCCAACAGGCCCAACTGTAGGAACTTAGATTTTAAAGACTAACACAGTGAGGTTCTAATACTCAACATCCATTGTCAATGCTTGCCATCATCATTCATTTGGTAGACATAGAAGCTTGGTCCATACTGATCACTTCCAAGTAGTCTGAACTCGGTCTACACTAGTGACTCAGTCAATGGTGAAAGATTCACACTCCATAGCTCAGTCAATGCTATTACTATAACCTCAGTATAAATTGAATCACTTGGTTGACACTACATGGCTTGGTCAATACTAGATTCACATTTTTGAATCTATGAACTTGGTAACCACTGTAGAACTTAGTTTGTACCGTGTGACTCAGTAAACACTATGATGCTCAGTTTACACTGATAATCACCAACTTGGTAGAAATTGCTCGACGTAAACTAAATATTGTTCCTGATACTTGGTAGCAACTATAGAACTTGGTAGAGTATGAATTACTTGGTTAATATTGTTAACTATACAATAAGCTCGGTAACTGTCGGTTGTTTGAATAAGTGTGTGTCACTAACAAACAAACATGACTATAATGCCAACAAAGGGGTGGTGTCCTTTTTTTTTTCTTGATACAAAGGACACCTTTGTGTATGTGGATCAAGGGGCAAGACACCAATTACAAATGCATCTATAAGGCTATATTCACCACATCCTTGGTTTTTTATCTTAAAGGTAGATAAGGTGGAGGCAAGGATGGTGTGTGGATCGTGGAAAGCATTGGAAGAGTTGGCAACATAAGTGTCAATTTCAATGTTGAGACAATGATTTTTTTATTATGTTTTGCCTATATTGTTTTATGTGAAAGATTATGGATCAGCATGGATGGTTATCTCAGTGCCCTGATGTGAAAATTGGATGTAATGATGATATGTAGATGGAATGACCTTCATTATATGAATCAAACATTAGTCGAGGATGATGTTAAATGGTAGGTTTAGCTCAACCATGCAGAACATTGTTTCTTGAATCACAAGACCAAATTTGTTAGACAATAGGATAGTGCC
This sequence comes from Cupressus sempervirens, assembly GCA_028749045.1. Classification (NCBI taxonomy): domain Eukaryota; kingdom Viridiplantae; phylum Streptophyta; class Pinopsida; order Cupressales; family Cupressaceae; genus Cupressus; species Cupressus sempervirens. The sequence goes on from CM053791.1 coordinate 70,878,068, forward strand.
CTTTGATGTTCTTTCAAGGCTATCATATGCCTTGATTGTGATTACCTCATACATGATAACAACCTCAATTTACCCTTCCTATTTTGTAAATTTCATAGTGTGTAAGTTTAGGGTTGAACCATTATCTATCATGACTCTTTTGACAAAAAGGTTGCAAACCATGCTGGCTATACAAAGTGGGAGAATACGTTCTGGCTAAGCTGTGGGAATGTAAAATGGCTTGAAAGACTATGCACATGGTTCAAATAGGTGTTCCACAAGTTTTTTGAACTATGTATCATTTGTGTCTATGGGGACATGATATTTATGAACAATGTTATTTAGGATTTCTTGATGGAGTGGGTTTTTGTGAAGGAGATCCAAGATGGATATTTGGGCTTAGTGTGTCATTAGTATCCTGAGGTAGTGACATAGATATACCTTGGGCTCTTGAGGTAGCAATCATGATTGGTCCTGTAAAATTTATTTGGTCATGCTAAGTTGTAACAACACATTAGCACTCAAAGTCTTCAACATGTATGACATTGAATGAAGGTTCTTCTTTGGAAATACAAAAAATTAGATTGTCATAGTTGATATAACATTCAATGTAATCCTTTTTATAAAAGAATTCACCTTGTTTGTGCTTTCCATTGTCATTGTTATTGTTTGGGTTGTTTTTGTTGATGTCAGGTGCCTTTCCCATGTTGTTGTGGGGTGGGAAAGCATTTTGGTAGATTTGTAATCTTGCATTTTGATTGGTCTATGCATTCCCTCCTACTTTGATTTCTTTATGATTAATGATATTTCGCGCATGGTCTTTGAGTTTCATACACTTGAGAGTAGTGTTCCCCTTTTACTCAATGACAAGCACAAAAATTATTTTCCCTAAACAAAGGTGGCTTAGGTGTGTTTTCATCTATTTATTGTGTATGTGGGCTGATCACTAAAATAATTTTCACTATTCTATCAAATACAACATCCATAGGTTCACTCAGAGGAGTAAAAATGTGTTTAGGATAATTTTAGACATGTGGTCTTTGTTTTGGTGCAACAAATATGGATTTTTTTTTTCTTTGTGTGGGCTTGTTGGTGTACCTATGTATTTTTTTGGTACCCTTGTTGTTGATATGGTTTTTGTTGTTGATAGGGATGTTGTTTCTAGTAGGATTGTTTTTGTCGATGTGGTTTTTTTGGTGATAGGATAGTTGTTGGTAAGATTGTTGTTGTTGATAAGTAGTGTTTGGACAATTCTAAGTGATGCCTACCACATGAATATCCTTTATGTCAGTAGCGTTGTCAGTTTCTATGTTCTTGTTTTTTTCTAGTATATATAATTTTCATTAAGATGAGTATGATCCTTGGTTTTCTCTTTGTATGCTTTTATGACCTCATCTTTGATGAGTCCCTGCTCTAGGTCCATTCATTTTTCTCTATCATCTTTGAATTTTTGTAGAAATTTCATGTGCATGTGATGTGCAAATTTAGGATTTGTTTTACCAATGAACATTTTAACAACTTATTTTTTCAGATAGGTTGCATGATACTCAGGTTGTGAGGGTTCACCACCTTTTTAAAAAGTCAGAAAGGCTTTCACCACCCTTCTATTTGGTGTCGACTAGTTCAACCATGGATAGCTCTGTCTCAACTAGGTGAGCATACTATAAAAAAAATGTCTCAAAAATTTCAGCAAAGGCATTCATAGTTCCATAAGGTATATGCTAGAACCATTCTAGAGAAGGACCCCCAATGCTTTTAGGGGATAGATGCATGAGTAACACATCATTATATGCCACTTATGGAAAATACATGTAGAACTCCTTCATATGTGTTATAGGATCTCCCTTCCCCGTAAATTTTTCAAACTTGGGTATCTCAAAATGCTTTGGGAAGGGTATTGTTGTAATAGATCTATCAAATAGATATGGTTATGAATTTGAAAGTCTTATGTTAATTTATTTCTTTGAGTTCATTAAGGGAATTCTTGATTTCTTCCCACTTTTGATTTATAAATGGTGTAGGAAGTTCCCCTATTCCATGTGCCCTTAGTGTATGATATGGATTTGATGGAGTGGGCAAATATGGTGCATTTTATTGTATGAATCATAGAAGATGAGATGAGGATTTCCCTTATGGTTGGAAAGGATTTGGTGTTTTTTTTGGATGTGTTGGGACATATTGCTACTATGAGGGTGGATTCTATGCATATTATGGTACCAAAGAAATGAGAAAGTTTTGTGTAGATGGATGTGTTTGTATTTGTACATAATGCATCTATTGATGCTATAGGGATTGCTGAGGTGGAGGAGGTTGCATATTGATTTGAGTGGCTATAGTTTTCCTTCCATATGATCATTATGTGTATGTGTGTGGAGATACATGGGTGGTGGGTGGTGCAAAGTAGTTGATAGTGGGGTAATCCCTATCTGCTATTGGCATTGTGGGTGAGTGTTGCAACTACTTCCAGGTGGTGGCATTGCAAAGTAGTTGGTGATAGGTTGAGGTACACTTGCATGTTGTGGTGGTTGAAGGATTATTTGTGGTAGAATTGGCATAGAGGGAGTGAAAGTAGGGATTTCTACAACATGTATTTGTAATTGGCCAAATCCTCATGATGTGAATGGAAATGATGTAGACATGCTCATATTTATTGTGAATGGATTGGTAGTAGTAGTAGAAGGTGGGGTGGTTTGAGTAATGAGACCTATAGATGAAATCCATGTAATGTATTAGGCTATAGATTGTGAGCCTTGGTAAGATGTGATGGTAGTATTTCTGGTAGGTAGAATGGTAGATGTAGATGTGGTTGGTTGGATGATAGTATTTTGGCCTTGTTTCAAGGAGCTGGTAGGTACTATAGTGTTTAGTATGATAGATATAAGTTGTGAAACACCAATAGTGAAAATAGGAATTATGGTGGATGTTACTTGCACTATAATAGTTTTTTGTGGCATGGTATTGATTATGAATTGTGGAAGGGGAGATGAGTTGTTTTTGTGGATGGGAGCACTGATATAGGTAGATGTGACGATAGGGTCTATAACTAGCTATATTAATGGTTGACTTTCACTTCTAGGTTGTTCTAGATCTATGGGTTCCCATGATGTTGATATCCCAAAAAGTGGATAAGAGGGATCTGTAATAGCGATAGATGATTGCATTTTCCCAAAGTCAAAGCCTCCAACATTTTCTCTTTGTGAATTTTCAATGATAGTATCTCTAATCTAGTCAATAATGGCATTGATGAATGTTTTATTTTTAGGGTGATCCATTAATGATTCTATGGAAGATGTTGTAGGCTACAAACTCATGATTTTTTTGGTGTTAGGTTTCAGATCTTGAGATGTTGGGTCCAACACATTTATGATACTATTAAGATTAAGTCATGCACTAGTTCTTGTGCTAAGAGGATATTGAAAATTTTCCTTTTTCTTCCTTCTTATTTTACTAATAAATGTGGTTGGTGGCATAAAATGAGACTATAACCTAGGTTTGGGATGCAAAATGATGATATGTGGGTGGATACAAGATGTTAGGTAAAGTCTATAATCTTATAGTGATTAATGTAACAACCTAAGGTGCACATATTTTCTAAGGATATAACTTGGTGACCAAAGTAAAAATTTAGATTGATGGCGGAGGATTAGTTTTAAGGACATGATGCCTATAAGACCATGAGGATTATCTTGGTATGAAAGATGGATGTGATGTGATCTATGTGAAAGTTGTAGGATGATGGTAGATAATCATTTTTTGAGCCCAAACTATAAAAAAAGGTGATGAGGGACACAAATGATGAGATAAAATACCTTCAAACAAGTGTGTTAGCCAAGGGATAGTCATAGTGATATGATGAATGAAAAATATAGGATGTGTGGTTGCAAGGATGTTGACACCAAAGACATGATGCAATATAGGATGTGGATCAAGATGTAACTCAATGAGGATTTTGGATATGCTTTTTAAGGATGATGAATATAAAAATATTTAAAAGGATAAACTATATGATGACTCTAAACAAGGACTCTAGGGTAAAAAAAGGTGAAAAGTGTGTGAGGATGAAGCTAGACCTAATTTTAATATTCGTAAGTAGTTCTTTTTATAAGGGCATAATCAAGATGTAACTGGATGAGGATTTTGGATATTCTTTTAAAAAGATGATGAATCTAAAAATGTTTAAAATGATAACCTATATGATGAATTTATTTCTCTATATATTGGGGATGGCTTAAGCTTAGGCTTTTTGAACTTGGTTTTTGATTGTAATTTTGAGATGAGGACCCAATTTCACTACTTTTCTTGGTAATAAAACTTTTAGATTGGGTACTACTTATAGTGAGAATACCCTATCTTTGATTGGATGAACCATTTTTATGAAACAATCATAGGGTTATTGCATTTGAACTAGCTAACAACCTTTTAGTACTTAGTGATAAAAAACTCAATAAAATAGTGCAAGGAAAGTGATAAAGCTAAAAGGAATCATGATGGTTAACATATGAGTGGTCAATAAGCTTGTGGTTTATTCCTCTTCTAAGGGTTATATGTTTGACTTTGCAATCCCACTCAATTTATAATTCTATTTTGATGCCTTCTTTCTCAAATTGTATTTCTTTTGTAAGTCTTAGATTTGATGGTGATAGTTTTTGATGTGTTGTCTCTCTTTTTCATGAGTATGCTAAGGATTCCTTAAGCTTAACCTTTGTGAACTTTGGCTTTAGTTGGTCAAATAGGAGGATTCAATTTCACTATCTACAAATAATTCCTCATTAAAAAAAAGATAGGTGAACAAATAATCTCTCAAATGACCAAGTAATAACTCAAGTTGATTGGTAGATTTACTTAGAAATAATCCTAGGGTTGTTGTAAATGAACTTGATACCAAATTTTTGGTACTCAATCATAAATTTATCAATAATAAATAGTCTCTTAAAAGGCACATTAACTTTGAGAGAGATAACCAAGTGGTCTCTTTTGGAAAAATATTTTTGGAGAATAGAATAGAACCAAGAGCTATGTATGTTTTACAAATGTTTTCAATCAAAATACAGACACTTAAGAGACACACTATCCCTAAGGTCAAAATTCTATAAAGTACCATGGATAATATGGTAGCTACTAGAGTGGTTTATAATAATATTTTCCCCCCAATCTTTTTGTAAGTGTGACTCACTAAAGAGCCTAGTGACCATGTTGAAATCGTATGAAAGTGTGCCTACCATAGACTACCATCAAGACACATCACTCGAGCTTAAGAGGGTAAGTAAAAGATTACCTTACTACTTTTTATATAACATTTAGAGGGATTGTACTAATTTGAGCTCTCTCTCTAATGGAGACACTCTTCCTAAAGGATATAACTCTCTAGAAGCGCTCCTAGAGTTGTTGCAGATAATCTTGCTGGTTACTTTTGGTGCATTCATCACTTAATTAATTGGATCCTAAGATACAAGAAAAAAAATGAGCCCAAGAAAGTGTTGTAGTAGAAACACTCCTAGAAACACACCAATCAATTTGTTCTTTCCAAATTAAAATTTTATATTTTCTATTGATAAAAGAAGAACACATGATTAAGATGTGTTCATTTTCTAAATTGAAATGTGTGTGTGCTTAAGAAATCTATTGGTCAACTTAATAAATCGCTCATGGTCAACCTAATAACTTGAATGTGGAAAGATTGAAAGAGAAGGAAATACAAAATTTTTAACCTTAGTCATTCAAGAATCCTTCATTCATTTTAAGCCCAAAACCAAGTGTTCAATTCACAATGTTCTTTAGACTTTATGCATTCAAGATTGTATGACTCTGTTTAAGCCCAAGTTGAAGTATTTATTATTTTATTTGTAATCCCTTATTCATTCAAAATTGAATTGTATGAGGACATGAATTATTACTTTTACATCTCCCAAATGAAATGTGAATTCAATTTTTAAATTAAATTTATCTAAATAATGCTAGTAAATACACTTGAGACAGTGAGAAAATGCAACAAAAATTTCAAATTTGCATTTTTGCAAGTTAAAAATGCATTCCTATTGTTGTAAGTTTGTGTTATTGGAACTTTGGGAATTGTACTAGAAAATGGTAAAAATAAAAGTGGAAAATAATAGACATTGCAGACAAATTTATCACAGAGCATTCGTGCAAGTAGATTAAAGTGATCTTATAGGGTCAACTTGCATTCTCATAGAGTCAACTTGCATTCCTATGAAGGAAGAATGTGAAGGTTTGTCAAGAGACAGAAAAATAAGAAGAGGCATTTGCTAAAAAAATTTAAGGCATTTTTCCTCATTCTTGCAAGCATGGGATTGCATTCTCATGGGTTTGTATGATTTTTCTTGCATCTGTGGGATCATAAATATCGAACATTTTTTTTTGCTTGTTATGTAAATTTTGATCTATGTGTTGGTATCATTTGAGCTCTTTTTATGCATTTGACCTAACAAATATGAGAAAAATCTTGCAACAACACTTAAACATTAATATCAAATATGTCAGTTCTATTAACAAAACATAAGAAAAGAAACTTCAAAGATGAAGGAATGACTTGTGAAGTGAGGTACCATTGGGTGTGCCAAAATGTATGAAATAAAACTATTATGCAAAGAATACTAAGAAAAAATCGAGAATTCACAAACTAATAGAAAAGGAAAAAAAAAAGATTAACTGAAAAGGAAACCCAAAACAAAGAAATACAAAGCTTGATACCTATGTAGCTTCCTTGATGTGTAGGTATGGTTGTGATCATGGATGTGTGCTTAAATTTTCACTTAATACTTCAACTATTGATAATTGTTGATGGATGTAAGGGAAATATGCATATAGCAATGGTACTTTGATAGTAGTTATCTCTAAAAATGATATAATAATTCTACTCAAGAAATGGATGATTTGTAAGGAGCAAAGGGTTTCGTTTATAGGCAATTAGGTGAGAAGGAGATAAGAATTTCTAATGGATAGTTATGTGGTTGAGGAGTGAGATAGACTTATGTGTTTAGAGGTGGAAGATGGAGATGTGGCATGTGAGTGGACTTGGGCTTGAGCCAAGAAGAATAAATCATGTCTTGATTTGTGCAAGTGATTTGGAGAGGAATTTTAGACATTGATTAGGGGGTGATGTGTCTCAGTTAGGATGGATGAGGTGACTTAGTTGATTGGATGATGTGGTTGGAGGGTGGGTTTTTTTAGAGAAAAGGTCAGTGGATGATTTTAATTAATTAAATTAATTATTCTATTAAAAGGGGAATTACTAGTGCATGGGTTGAGTTTGGCTAATTATTGGTTTAGAGGGTGAGTTTGTAGTTGGAGAGATTTAATTAATTAAATTAATTGAATAAATAGGGGATTTGGTAATAAATTAAATGGGTGATGCATTTATTTAATATAATAGAGGAAGGGTGATATGATTAATAAATTAGAAGATTGATTGTCATTTAATTTATACATTTGACTATAATTAATTAATTAATTAGGGGATATCATCAAATTAATGAAATATTTAATATTTAATTAAAATATGCCTTAGAAGATGACTAAATGTGATTACATATTTATGTGATCAGATTTAGGTGTCTATAAGACCATCTAATGATTTCACTCTAGACATAGCTATACATGTCAAAGATTGTCTCTCTGTTTTATTAATGTCAAAAAATTTCTTCTATAGTGTGATCCCTTGACATTTGTTAATAGAAATAGCTCAATACATGGGTGGAAGTTCTCTCTCTCTCCCTCCTTACCTCCCTCCACACCCTCCCTCCACCTCCCTATTCATCCTTCCTTATTTGTATCATTGTCAATCTTTTCACCCTGCTACCTCTCTTATCTCTCTCTATTATTCATTTTACTCACTCTCCCTTATTTTGTCTTCTCATCTCTACCTATATCTCCCTATCCCTCTAACTATCTTTTTCTATATGAAATTAAAAACTTGGTTTTTTGAAATCAGTAACTCAAATTGACATCATTCCATCATCTCTATCTTACTCTATATCTCTATATCTTTTCATGTCTTCCTTCCCATCTATCTTTTTTGATCTCTCGATATCTCTATCTTTACCATCCCCTACACCTCTCTTTATCTATCCTATCTCTCTCTTCCTAAGACATGTACAAATATTTCTATTTGAATTTCTATCGTAGACTGCATTAGAGTCACACCCAAAATCCATTAACCATATTTTAAAAAAATTATGAATACTAGTACAAGTAGTGAAGTTAGTTCAAATTAACTTTATCTCATTATAAATATCTTACTTTATATCTCAATATCTCTTCATCTTTTCCTCCCCATCTCTCTCTTTTGGTCTCTCTATCTCTCTACTTTACCTTCCCCTCAACTTCTCTTTATTAATCTCATGTCTCTCTTCCTAACGCATGTATGGACATATCTATTTGCATTTCTATCATAGAGTACATTGGAGTCACACCCAAAAGCTGTTAACCATATTAAAAATATATTTATGAATACTAATAAAAGGAATGAAGTCCACCTATTGGGTATTGGGAAAACAAACAACCCCAACTAACCAACTTATGGAGAATTAGAGATGAGAAGAACATTCTATTATTTACAGCTTTTAAAGAGTGGATAACATTTTAGTATCTATAGGTGCCATGGCCAACAGAGTCACTCTCACAAAAAATTTGTGGCTTCTATTTCTACTTTTTAAATAGATCAAGTTATATCAATGGAATTTGAACTAGTCTACTTTCTATTTCATATTAATTCTGAATAGGAGGAATATTTCAACATCTATAGTCACCATGACTAAAAATGTCACTCTCACAAAAGTTTTATGGCCTCTATTTTTTATTTCCAAATGGATTGAGATGAATCAATGGAATTTGAACCAATTCACTTTCAATTTCACATTGATTTTAATTAAATTTTAATAGGAATAACATTGTATTATCTATAGTTACCATGACTAATGAAGTCACTCTCACACCAATTTTGTGGCTTCTATTTTTTATTTCCAAACATGACTCGAGCTAAATCAATGGAATTTGAACCAATTCCCTATCTATTTCATATGAAGTTATATATTGAATTTGAATAGGAGGAAGAAGTTCTACATAAATTTTCTCTATGCACATCACCTTCCATTTATAACTTTTTGCATGGGAGTGGACAATTTGTAAAGCTAAAGAAACCAAAGTTTAAATGTTCTAAAGGTTGTGTATAAACATTAGATACTTTGAAATCATGCTTAAGCTATAGATTTTTTTTTTAAAAGTTAAAGTTGAGGAGCCTCAATTGGCTTTAAATGATCTAATTTTCTTTTATATAAAATGTTTCTATATAAATAATAATTTAAACCTTGTGTTTGATTACTTGAATATGTTATTCTCAAATGTCTCTAAATGGTTTAATTTTCTTTAAAAGAAAGTCTTTCTAAACAACTAGTCAATTATAGGTTTAGATTTTCTTTTAAGGATGATAAATTTAACAAAATAGAGAACAAAAGTATATAAATTGCAAAATTAGCTCTATGAATTTTTTTAATAAGATTAATCAAATGTTAAATTAATCTAATCTTAAAAACTAAATTATTCAAATTAATGTAACATTAATTACCATATAATCTAAATTCTAAAACTAAGCTAAATTAATTACAATCTAATTAACATAATTAATTAAAAAATCATATTCCAGTTAATAGCATATCCAATTAAATTTTAGAAAATTAAAATCTAATATAAATTATTAAAATCTAATTATATTAAATATAAACATTAAAATGAATAGAAATAAAATTTAAAAATTAATTAATAAACCATAAAGTGTACTAACAAAATAAAACTATTAAATTAATAAAATCAACAATCGAATTACTTAACTAGAAAATTAATTTAAAAGAAATTGAATCTAATTTAAATTGACTAAAAAGACAAAACTCTAAGTTTGACTAGTAATGTAAATTGCTTACTATTACTAACTAAAGCAAGCTAGAAACTAAAAAAATGCCAACCAATAAAATTTAGCATACGAATTAAGAAAACTAATTATATTGTTGTTTAACATATTTGCATAAGCTAATTATAAAGGTGAGAAGATGGAAGACATCAGAGTGAAAAAAATCACTGAGGTACATCTTGGTTGAGATAATTAGGTTTATGCATTCTATGTTGGAGATAGATCACATCCTTAGTTAAAGAAAATTAACATTCTTCTAGAGGCCTTCGCTATGGCTATGCAGATTAAAGAAGAAATACACGACACAAATTTTTTTATGCATGATGTCAAGGAAATGATGGAAAGAAAGCTCTACAACCATAGGTAGAGGATTGCTATTACATATAGAATTTTGTACAACTCTAAACACTACACATAATCATGTTTAGTCGTCTGTTGTAACAAATAATTTTCTTTACGCCCTACTCTGGATGTCTTGTTTTTGCTCAAATTAAACAATGCAACATAGCCATCACCTTGCTTGACACTTATTGAGTAAACATAGAAGACAAAAAGGAATAAAAACATAAGGTATTTAAACAAAAAATGAGCATCGTAGTCAAAGAAGTAGATACAACATTAATGAGAGATAGGTGAAGAAAATGACTACACATGAGTTATATGGCTTTTAGATATCTCTTTGGTCTATGTTGACCATAATAGTCATTTGGGTAATTTATTTATTTCATGACCCCCCCCCCCCCCCAAATCAATTATACTAACTAATCTAGATATCTTTACTAACTATCTAAATATTGCCCTATAATCTAGAAATGATGGGTCTTGGCTTAACTCCTTGCTAGGTACCCATTTACAATCACTTAATACAATAGTTGGAATTAAATAGAATCCCCCTTGCATGAGAATCAAGATAGTAATGTGACTATTCATAAACCAAAAATATGTCTAAGAGATATACAAATTTAGTTTTGCATAATGCCTTGCTGACTATATCTAATGTAGGAGCATTTGAGGTGTTTTCTATTTAATCCAGTAATCTGATGCAGGAGCATCTTGGCCATCACATTTTCCCATTGATTTTGTTGGTTGCATTGAGTTACAATAATTGCCAAGTGCCAGTAAATTTTCAGTCATTACCAAGTTGCATTTTTCCACCATTATGTTAACATACTGGTTAGCATGTTATCCCATTTGTTCTGCTAGTATCAACCGAGTGATCATTCAAGTGTCAAGTTGGTCAGTTACAATGTTAGCGGAGAATGTAGTGTTTGTTGAGATGAAGTGTTTTCTGAGTTACAATGTGTATTGAGTTATCCAATATTGGCTGAGTTTTCCTTCATGTGCTAAGTGTTCCTATTGGTGCTGAGTTTTCCTATATGTGTTGAGTGCTAGTATTTGTTTTCTGTGTCTGGTTCTAATTTGGGCCGACCTTACACATATTTAATTTCATGATGGTTATTTAATATTTGTTGAGAGCTGACTTGTGTCTTGGTTATGCATTTGATGTAAGGGTTTATTTAGTTGGTAATTTGTAATAGGTCAACTTGTGGCCATGCAAGTATTTAAAGGGGTCTTGGGTAGAGTCTTAGTCATGAGTGTGCAAGCATGAAGAGGTAGATGATGATTTTGGGAGTCATGAATAAGTTTGGGGAGTGTGGAGTATCTTGAAGATAGAAGTTTACATTTGAGTCTGGAGATCTATTATTCTTTGAAAGATGCATTCTTCTTTGTAATGACCATAACCTGGAAGGTCATATAGTTGGGCATGTTGGATGTAAACTTCTTGATTCAAATATATGAAATATTGTCTCTTTGGATTTGAATCTCATTCCTCTTGTCCATTTTATGTTGCACTTTTGTTGGTTGGTTTCTGGATCACCTCATTTTGGGGTACATCTAGATTTGTGCTACATCAATATCAACAATCTGGTCCTTTTTCTTCCAATATAAAAGATGAATTGCCTATTGTTGGATGAGATGCCAAATCTAATGATGGTAGACCTTGATGTATTTTTTTGCAAGAATAAAATATTGAATTCTTGGAAAATGAGATGGCACTTGGATTCTCACAATAAAGTATAGAAGTTCTTACCTGATGTTGCTTAAGGTCTAATAGAATAGCTCATGGCCAAGTTATTTCTGTAGTTGCTTCACTTGCTATAGTTTATTGAATTTCTTGCATTCATCAAATTTTCCATTGATCATGATATTTTCATCTTCTTTAATCTTAGCTCTTAGATAAATGATAGTATCATTTTCTAACATGAGTCCATCATTGACTTCTTTATGCCTTAGCTTGATTTTTTGGATTTGATCTTTAACTTCTACATGTAATCATTAGCCATTTGAATTTTTTTATCATTATTATTTTTCATCTTCAACATATTCAAGATCTTTGTATGTGAACTTGAGATCTCTCTCATCCATAGTAGATCTAAGCATTGTATATTCAACTTTTCAAACCTCCTTCAAGCTATTAGACTCTTCCAAATGAAATAGCTCTAATAACAATTGGTGAACATTTGAAATGCTAATAGAGGATAGGGATTACCTTGAAAAACTTAAAACTTTTAAATATATTTCTACATAACATAAGTTAAACATTCTAAAAAGGGAAGAGTAGAAATAAAATAACTCAACACCACATAATACCAAAATGTTTACTATGGAAACCCAAAATATTAAAAACCATAGAAAGGGTTTACTCTCAAGCATCAAGTAGTTGATTACTAAATACAAGGGTGGATTAGTGTTGGTAGGGTCCACTACCAAAAAAAAAACTAGCTATTATAGTTGAGAGGTGGCTTATAGCTAGAGTATGATATACAACATTGAATTACATTATAGTTGCATTTGTATACACATAAAATTTAACTCTCACTAAAGTATAAATTTCTTTTGTATGTTCACTAAATTACATATATCAATTCACTATATACATCAATAGGGGTGAATGCACCAAGTTGTGGTACCAAAAAGGTGACACCCTTTTTTTCTTCAAAATTTCCAATAGCACACACACACTATAATTCATGCACATTATAGCATGCATGCCCTATGACTGGCTTAGGTTGTTGAACCCAAGCCATAGTGTGTGTGTGTTATAGTGCATAAGCACTATTAGAAATCACATACAATCATAGAAACCCCTACTCTCTCCCCCCCTCTCTCTCCCTCTCTCTCTCTCTCTCTCTCTCTCTCTCTCTCTCTCTCTCTCCCTCCCTCCCTTGTTCCCCTCTCCATCTCTACCTCCCTCTCTCCCTACCCCATCCTCTCTCTCTCTCTCTCTCTCTCTCTCTCTCTCTCTCTCTCTCTCTCTCTCTCTCTCTCTCTCTCTCTCCCCATTCCCTCCCCTATTCCCTCTCCATTCCCCTCCATCTCTCTCTCTCTCTCTCTCTCTCTCTCTCTCTCTCTCTCTCTCTCCTCCCTCCCTCCCTCTCTCTTTTCCTCCCTCTCTCCCTACCCCATCATCTCTCTCTTTCTTTGCATCATATCTTGTACTCTTTCCCCCATCCCCTTCTCTCTCTCTCTCTCTCTCTCTCTCTCTCTCTCTCTCTCTCTCTCTCTCTCTCTCTCTCTCCTTCCCAATCCCACCCTCTCCCACTCCCTAATCTATGTCCCTCTCTCTCTTTCTATGCATCCTATCCCATTTACTCTTTGAACCCCCATCCTCAACTCCCTATCAATCTCTCCCTCTCTCTCATATCCACAACTCTCTCTCTCTCTCTCCCCCCCCCCAATCCTACCCTATCGCACCTCCTAATCAGTATCCCTCTCTCTTTCTATACATCCTATCTCATGTACTCTTTGAATGCCAATCCTCCACTCCCTATCAGTCTCTCCTAATCTCTCTCCCTCTCTCTTTGGCCCTCCCTCCCACCATTGTTCTCCCTCCTGCGTTCTCTCTCCCTCCCCCCCTCCCTCTCTCCATCCCTCCCTCTCCCTCTATCATCCACTACTCTATTCCCTCTCTCTATTTATATGTATCCTATCCCATGTACTCTTTGAACCCCATTCCTCTCTCTCCCTCTCACTCTCCCTATTTATTCATGTACTCTTTGAACCCCAATCCTCTACTCTCTATCAATCTCTCCTACTCTCTCTCCCTCTCTCTCTGTCCCTCCCTCCCTCCCTCTCCCTCCCTCCCTTATTCTACCTCTTGCCCTCTCTCTCCCTCCCTCCCTCCCTCTCTCTATCCCTCCCTCCCTCTATCATCCACTACTCTATGTCCCTCTCTCTGTTTATATGTATCCTATCCCATGTACTCTTTGAACCTCATTCCTCTCTCTCTCTCTCTCTCTCTCTCTCTCTCTCTCTCTCTCTCTCTCTCTCCCCCTATTTATTCATGTACTCTTTGAACCCCAATCCTCTACTCCCTATCAATTTCTCCTACTCTCTCTCTCTCTCTCTCTCACTCTCTGGACCTCCCTCCCTCCCTTGTTCTCCCTCATGCCCTCTCTCTCCCTCCCTCCCTCCCTCTCTCTATCCCTCCCTCTCCCTCTATCATCCACTACTCTATGTCCCTCTTTCTATTTATATGTATCCTATCCCACATACTCTTTGAACCCCATTCCTCTCTCTCTCTCTCTCTCTCTCTCTCTCTCTCTCTCTCTCTCCCCCCCCCCCCTTCCCCATTCCCTCCCTCCTTCTCTCTCCATTCCTCTCTCTCCAATTCTCCCTCCCTCTCTCCCTACCCCATCCCACCTACTCTCTCTCTCTCTCTCTCTCTCTCTCTCTCTCTCTCTCTCTCTCTCTCTCTCTCTCCCCCCTCTCTCCCTACTTCTCTATCTTTCTTTGCATCCTATCTCATCCTCTTTCCTTCATCTCTCTCTCCCTCCCCCCTCTCCCTCCCTACCCCATCCTCTCTCTCTTTTTGATGTAGAGATAAATTCAACGGAAGCAATATCAAAAAGGAACCAACACCAGCAAGAAATATATATTAAAATTTCTTCTTAATTAATTCTTCAAATGAACAATAAATTCATCTTCTCTCCTACAGATTTATTCTCTTGTAGTTTCATATTCCAAAGACTTTCCCTTCAACCTAAACCTAAACCTAAAACTCTATTTATACTTGCTATGACGGCCTAAGGAAAATTCTAGATTATTACAAAATAGGAAAAATAGTCTATAGAGTACTCTAGATTTATATAGAATGGGGAAGAATGACCCCACAATTATTTGAAATAATTCTAAGAAAAGATCTTATCCTAATGAAAAAATTGAAATAAATTTCTTGAGTCGATACATGCATAAAATTTGACCTAAATACTTTATGTGGGTGCTCCTACACCATACTCCCCAGGAAATTTGATCTCAAGCCCACTGGAGATGAGCTCTTCTAGAGTGGTACCTTGCTTCTTGATATCTTGTTCAATCATCCACACAAAATCTACATCTAAATAACCTTTGAGTTTTACCAAATACTGCTTGGACTCTTTTCCTCTTCACTGCTTAATGACTTTGGTGTCAAGTATCCTTTCTAGTTGTGTTGTCTACTTAAATGGTAGATGTTGAATGTCTTCAATATTAGCAATCTTTCCTATATCAATTTCTTCAATGGGTGGTTTGAATGGTGTGAGCTTTGCTATGTTGAAGATGGGAGAAATGCCAATCTCAGGTGGCAATTGAATCTCATAAGCATTTGGTCCAAACTTCTTTAATATTTGACAAGGGCCTAGTTTTCTCAACATAAGTTTGGTAGATTTACCTTTTGGTAGCCTCTCCTTCTTGAGATTTTCCCATACTAAATCTCCCACTTCAAATTCTAAGTGTCTCTATTTCTGATTTGCATGCTTCTTATACTTGTCAAAGGTTTGTTGGAGTTGTGCTTTGACTTCATCATGGATTTCTTTTACGCCAATAGAAAATTCTTCTCCTTGGGCACTAACTTGTTGTTGTGAACTCATATCTCTTAACTCAAAAATCCCTCTAGGATAAATTCCATATACCACTTGAAATGGTGATTTTCTTGTACTTCTATTGATGGAGTCATTATATACAAATTCAGCTTGGGGAAGGATTACATCCCATTTTGTTGCATGTTGTCTTGTGAGTGTTCTTAACAAATTGTCCAAAGTTCTATTAACTACCTTTTTTTGGCCATCAATTTGAAGGTGGTAGGGTAATGAGAATGATAAATTGGTTCCAATTTTCCTCCATAAAGTTCTCCAAAAGTGTCCTACAAATTTCACATCCCTGTCTGAAACGATGTTGAGAGGTAGCTCGTGAATCCTTATGACTTCCTTGAAAAAGAGATCTGCTATATGAGAAGCATCATTGGTCGACTTACATGGTAAGAAGTGAGCCATTTTGCTGAACCTATCTACTACAAAAAATACACTATCATGCCCCTTTTGTGTTCATGGTAGCCCCATTACAAAATCCATCATTATGCTTTCCCAGGGTATTGGCAAAGGTTGATAAAGCCTTACATTTGTAGTCCTTCCTTTGGCCCTTTGAAAAATCATACATGTTTCCACAAAATTTCTAACATCAGTCTAAAGTTTAGGCCAATAGTAGTACCTTTTAACCAATTCTAAGGTTTTATCCAAACCAAAATGTCCACCCATTGTTCCACTATGTTTCTCTTTGATAATGTTTGTTCTCATAGAGCACCTGGGTACACATAGTTGTCCTCCTTTGAAAATAAGTTTGTCTTGTATCAAAAAATCAAGAAAATTAGCATGGTACCTTTCACCAAACTCCATACATATCTTGTAGATGTTGCCAAAATCTGGATCTGCTACATACATGTCTTTGAGTGCTTCAATTCCCACATTTTCTAGCTATATCTAGGAGACAGTTAGATTCCTTCTACTAAGAGCATCAACAACCTTGTTTGATATACCCTTCTTATGCTTGATGGTTAAGGTATATTCCTATAAATACTCCATCCATTTCATGTGCCTATGACTTAATTTGTCTTGGCTATTCAGAAAACTAAGTGCTTGGTTATCAGTATACACAACAAACTCCTTTGGCAACAAGTAGTGTTTCCACCTTTTGAGAGCTTGAACCAATGCATACATTTCTAGGTCATAGGAAGACTATTTCTACTTGGCTTCATTGAGTTTTTCACTTGAGAAAGACACTATTTTTCCTTCTTGACTAAGAACTACTCCTATAGCAAGCTTGCTAGCATCACATTCTACTTGGAAAACTTTGTTAAAATTAGGTAAAGAAAGAATTGGCTGCTCACTAACCTTTTTCTTAAGTAATTCAAAAGCTTCATTTGCTAATTGACTCCATGCAAACTTACACTTCAATCCTCCTTTAATAGTTTCTAACATAGGAGCACATATATGACTAAAATTTCTTATGAATTTCCTATAAAATGTAGCAAGACCATGAAAGCTTCTAACATCTCCAATTGTTCTCAGGGATGACCAAGATAGTATAGCACTTACCTTTTCTTTGTCCATCTTCAAGCTACCTTGGGAGATCACAAAACCTAGATATGTCAGCTCCTCTTGCATAAACAAACACTTTTCCAAATTTATTACTAATTTCTCCTCATGAAGTCTTCTCAAAACCATGTCAATGTGCTCTAGGTGTTCTTCTTTTTTCTTGCTAAAAATTAATATGTCATCCAAATATACTATGATGAACTTGCCATTGAATTCTTTGAGTATTTCATTCATAAGTCTCATGAAGGTACTAGGAGCATTAGAGAGTCCAAATGGAATTACCTTCCATTCATATAATCCATCATTGGTTTTGAATGTTGTCTTCCACTCATCTCCAGCTCTTATCTTTATTTGATGGTACCCACTTTTTAAGTCAATCTTGGAGAAATACTTTGCACCTCCCAAACAATCAAGAAAATCTTCAATTCTTGGCATTGGAAACCTATATCTAATTGTAATCTTATTAATGGCTCTAGAATCAATGCACAACCTCTAGGTTCCTTCCTTCTTGGGTGTCAAAATAGTAGGTATAGCACATAGACTTAAGCTTTTCGTAATCAAGCCAGAATCGAGTAACTCCTTTACTTGACTGGAAATCTTTTCATTTTGTTGTCGTGTCATCTTGTATTCAGCCTTATTGGATAAAGTAGCTTTAGAAATAAAATCAATATAATGACTAATGTCTCATATAGGTGGTAATGATTTTGGCATACGTTCTAAAATCAAACCTTCATATTTATCCAAAAGTTGTTTCACTTCTTTAGGAATTGCCTTCTTTGTTTTAGCCCCCTTTCTATCATTTCCAACAGGTTCTTGTGGTTGTGGGTTAGGCATCAAAAGAAAACAAGGCTTAGGTTCACCCTTCATGTCCCGTAAGAATTCCTTTTTATCAACCATCATAATTTTGGCTTTCCTCTCCTTATTTTCTTCCACTTCCTCAAGATTAGAAAATGGAATCAATCTAATCACCTTTCCATCCTTCTTGATGGTGTATATATTGAGTTTTCCATCATGTTGTGCTTGAAAATCATACTACTAGGGCCTACCAAATAATCGGTGGCATGCATCCATATCAACTATACCACACAAAATTCTATCCTTATACTTTCCAATCTGAAAATCAACCCATGCTTGCTCATTTACGAGAGTTTTTTGACCCTTCGTTAGCCATAAAACCTTATAAGGAAAATTATGAGGTATTCTCCTAAGTTTTAACTTCTCAACCATCTCAAGAGAAACTAAATTTTTAGTAGATCCTAAATCAATAATGACTTTACATACCTTACCTCCAGATTTGCAAGCAGTCCTAAAGATAGTTTTCCTTTGTGGTGGTTCCATGGTAGTAGGCACTTTCAAAAGTGTTCTTCTCATCATTAAACTTTCTCCTCTTTCAGGTACACTATCTGAGCCATCCATCTCCTTCTCTTGGTATTCATCATCTTGTACCAAATTTGTTCTTCTTTCACCTTGTGAACTTGAACTAGCTCTATCTGGACACCTAGATACATAATGTTGCTCTTTATTGCAATCGAAACAAACAATTGGACTTGCCCTTCTGCCACCAAATCCACCTCTTGAATTGCCTCTTCTACCTCTGAAGTTAACTCTAAAATTTCCTTTGCTTTGACTGGTTTCTTGCTTTATCTCCTTATGATCTTCCTGGTTTTGTCCTCTTCCTTGGAAATTTCCTCTTCCCCTTTGATTTCTTCCTCTTCCTCTGTTATTTTTTTTCTTGCCTTCTTTTCAATTTGGCTTCCACCTTCAATGCTAGTTGATAACATTTTTGTACTATTTTTAGACATAACAAATTAATTTCTTCTTGAATGTTCAACCTCAATCCATTGATATATCTAGCAACTTTTACACTTTCACATTCACTTTGCTTTGCCCTCAGGCTTAGTTTTTGGAATTCTTTAGTATAGGTAGTGACATCTAGCTCCTTTTGTCTTAAACTTTGTCTCCTTCGATGAAGTTGGATTTCATAATCCTCAGGTAAGTATGTTTCTCTCACCTTGACACACATCCTTTCCTAGGAAGTTATCATGTTCTTACCTTCTTTGACCCTTTCTCCTTGAATGAAATTCCACCAAGTGAGGGCCGGTCCCTTCAACTTTGACTTGGAAATTTTTACCTTATCCTTCTCTGCTATATTTTCACATTCAAAATGGTTGTTCAAGGCTTCTATCCAATCCACAATAGCATCAACATCCATCTTTCCTAAGAAGATGGGTAGGTCACCTTTGGCATCCTTCTTACCAACTCTTTCAAGGGCTTTTATAAAGTATCTCTGGTCTGTAGGTAAGTTAACCATCTCTTTCTCAGGGGTATTCTCTTCTTCCCCTTCTTCATCTTGCTGTGAGGAAATATTTTCTTTCTTTTCCATTGGGCCCTTCATTTTCTTAAATTCATCTAATAACCACTTATTGATTTTCTCTTGTTCTTGCATCTTCTTTGCTAGTTCAGCATTGGTGACCATGTTTGATGTTTCAGCTTTTGACTCCGATCCAGACATAAAATCTAATTGCCTCAGGAGCTTTCCCCAAGCTCTGATACCAAAAATGATGTACAGATAAATTCAATGGAAGCAATATCAAAAAGGAACCAGCACCAGCAAGAAATATATATTAAATATTCTTCTTAATTAATTCTTCAAATGAATAGTAAATATATTTGCTCTCCTATAGATTTCTTCTCCTGTAATTTCATATTCCAAAGACTTTCCCTTCAACCTAAACCTAAACCTAAAACTCTATTTATACTTGCTAAGATGGTCTACAAAAAATTCTAGATCATTACAAAATAGGAAAAACAGTCTATATAGTACTCTAGATTGATATAGAACAGGGAAGAATGACCCCACAATGATCTGAATGAATTCCAAAAAAAGATCTTATCCTAATGACAAAATTGAAATAAATTTCTCGAGTTGGCACATGCATAAAACTTAACCTAAATATTTTATGTGTGTGCTCCTACACCACTTTCTTTGCATCCTCTCTCTCTCTCTCTCTCTCTCTCTCTCTCTCTCTCTCTCTCTCTCTCTCTCTCTCTCTCTCTCTCTCTCTCTCCCCCCTCCCTCTCTCCCTACCTCATCCTCTCTCTCTCTTTCTTTGTATCATATCTCGTACTCTTTTCCCCCATCCCCTACTCTCTCTCTCTCTCTCTCTCTCTCTCTCTCTCTCTCTCTCTCTCTCTCTATCTCTCTGTGCATCCTATCATGTACTCTTTCTCCCATCCCCTACTCCCCCTCCCCCTCTCTCTCTTTCTATGCATCTTATCCCATGTACTCTTTGAATCCCCATCCTCTACTACCTATCAATGTCTCCTTCTCTCTCCTATTTGCTAATTTCTCTCTCTCTCTCTCTCTCTCTCTCTCTCTCTCTCTCTCTCTCTCTCTCTCTCTCTCCCCCCCCCCTCCCTCCCTCCCTCCCTCACTCCCTCCCTCTCCCTCCTTTCTGCCCCCCCTTTCTCTCTCTCTCTCTCTCTCTCTCCCCCCTCTCTCCCTCCCTCTCCCTCTCTCTATCATCCACTACTCCATTTCCCTCTCTCTTTATATGCATCCTATCCCATGTACTCTTTGAACCCCCATTCCCCCCCTTCTCTCCCTACCCCATCTTCTTTCTCTTTCTTTGCATCCTATCTCTTAATCTCTCACTCTCTCTCTCTGTTTCTCCCTCCCTCTCTCCCTATGTTATCCTCTCTCTCTTTCTTTGCATCCTATCCTGTACTCTTTCCCCCATCTACTTCTCTCCCTCTTTCTCTCTCTCCTCCTCTCTCTTTCCCCCCTCCCTCCCTCCCTACCTCATCCTCTCTCTCTTTCTTTGCATCCTATCTCGTACTCTTTTCCCCATCCCCTACTCTCCCTCCCCCTCCTCTCTCTCTCCCTACCCCATCATCTTTCTCTTTCTTTTGATCCTCTCTCTCTCTCTCTCTCTCTCTCTCTCTCTCTCTCTCTCTCTCTCTCTCCCTCCCTCCCTCCCTCTCTCCCTCTCCCTCTCTCTCCCCCTCTCCCTACTTAATCCTCACTCTCTTTCTTTGCATCCTATCCCATACTCTATTTCTCATCCCCTAATCTCCCTCTCCCCCCTCTCTCCCTCTCTCCCCCCCCTCTCTCTCTCTCAATCCCACCCTCTCCCAACCCATAATATGTGTCTCTCTCTCTTTCTATGCATCATATACCATATACTCTTTGAAACCCCATCATCTACTCCCTATCAATGTCTCCCTCTCTCTCCTACCTACTACTCTCTCTCTGCCTCTCCCTCCCTCTCTATCTCCCTCACTCCCTCTCCCTCCTCCCCTCTCTCTATCTCTCTCTCTCCCCCTCTCCCTCCCTCCCTCTCCCTCTCTCCGTCATCCACTACTCTATATCCCTCTCTCCCACTTTATATGCATCATATCCCACATACTCTTTGAACCCCCATTACTCTCTCTCCCTCTCTCTCTCTCTCTCTCTCTACATATATATATATCCTCTCTCTCTCCCTCTCTATTCTCTCCTCTCTCTTACTCTCTCACTCAACCTTAATCTCCCCCTCCTCTTTCTTCCTCCCTCCCCTACTCTCTTGAGCTCTATCTTTATTTATCTCATTTTCCTCTCTTTCTCCCTCTCCATTCCCTACTCTCTCTTACTCTCTCACTCTACCTTAATCCCCACTCCCACCCTCTGTGTGTGTGTGCGCGCGCGCGTGTGCGCATACTATCCTATTCTCTTTCCCTATTCCCTTCTCTCTTTCTATCCTTCTCTCTCACTCTACATCATATCCACTACTCTCTCCCAATCCTCTACTCTCTCTCTCACTCTCTATTGTCTCTCCCTCTCTACCTCTCTCCTTCTATCTCTCCTTATGCATCCTCTCTATTAAAATTGAAGGCTTAAATAGCATGTGCGCTATAGCACATATGCACTATTTAAGCCTTAAATTTTAAACAGGCTTAAATAGCATGCACACACTATAGTGTGTACACTCTATTTAAGCCTTGAATTTCAAAATTCTTTTAATAGCATGCATGCACTATAGTGCGTACACGCTATCGCATGTATGTGCTATATAAAGCATTGGATACCACCAAGGCTAAGGCTTGGATTTTCCGTGGGGGTCCAACCCAAGGGTTTGGAGGCTCTAAACTAGTTTGAGATGTACTTTGCAGCAAGCATACACAAAATGCTTAATTTTTCTTTTGTGCTCTCCTTCAAGTTTCCCCATGGTTGAGAATTGATAAAAGTAGGTTACATAATATTATAGATCTATATGTTAGCTATATAACCATATAATTTATTTCAAATTCACATTATTTCAAGCCTTTCAACTATAAATTCTTTTGAATATATGTTCATTTTCTCTCAAAAACAAACATGTACTAATTGAGGTGTAGATTTTAGCTTGTTCATCAAATTTTGCAAAAAGTTAGTTTTTTAGAAACTAGATTCCATTCTACACACTTTGAAAAAAAGGAGTTTTTATTTTGGATTAGTTTTCAATAATTTCTAGAGGGAGCACACAGATATTTCACATTTTTGGGATGTGTCCACTTACATAATTCATTAAAAAAAATACACATTATAAAATTACCCCAAAATGTTGGGATAAACTACATGGTGTTAGGTAACTTTTGACCATAGTGATTAAATTTTTTTGAAATAAAAGTTTAAAAAAAATAATACCACTTTCTATGGCCCCATTTTTTGAGGTCTGATAACTAAACCATTTTGGAAAAAAAAATAGTAGTTTAGAAACTAGATTCAAAGGACTACTACTTTTGTTTTTATCACATCTTAAAATTTTGAGTGTAACTATCTTCAAATTCTTGTCAAAGTTCAGAAATTGATAATTCCAAAAAAAAGTGATCACTTATACCCCCATTTTGGCACCACAACTTTGTGCAATTACCCATAGATCACTTTTACATATCACATATATCATCTATCAAATTAAAATTGTAATCTTTATTCTTGTGATATTGTCCCTTCCAATATATACATGCAATAGGGTTATCCTTTCATGTCATCTTAGACCAAAAATAAAATCTTGTGAGCATGCAACAAAAAAGTGTTACAGATGTTAACCACATCAAAATATATCTTACATTAAGAAAAATAGGTTTAGACCAAAACATCAATTCATCATGGTATAGATGAAATATGTAATGGTAACACCACTTACTAGTGATACCACTACCAAACTCAAAGATAGACCGAAGATAAGAATGATAAATCCACCAAATCAATGATATCAATGATAACATTTAGAATCCTACATAAAGTAATGGTGATACCAACATGTAACAAGAAGGAAAGTTGGTGTCACCTACAAATTTACAAAATGGGAAGTTTCTTGAAATTTCCCTCATTTTAAGATCTAAAAGCATGCCAATGAAATAGCATTTTAAATTTGATCCCATTTTAAAAGATATGAGGATATTTTAGTAGCTTAAAATTGTGACATATAATAAAGGGGAGAAGCATGACTTGCAATTAATAAGTGATTATAAGAATTAATTTCCACACCTCCTTCCTCATTTTAGATATTTCACTATCCTACAAGGTAAAATAAATGATAGAAAAACATTGATAAAGGACCACTATTTATTTTTCATCTTGGAGGAATAACAACATGAAGCTCATCTTTGATGGAATCATTACTTTGAGCTCAATTTCTCTACAATTCTAGGAAGATTCATGAAATCATTGTATGATAGAATTAGTTCTCCTTGATCCATCTCTACCCCCACATTTGCCAATCGATTGGCCTCTTTGTAGCAATAAGCTACCACATGAATATCAAATTTCTCATGTAGTTCCCTTCTATCTAATAAGATGCATATTAGCCTCCAATTAGTGACTTATTCAAAATAAAGGATGTTGAGTATAACTTATAAATTCCCTTCTATGAATCTTATCAATTTGAGAAGAAAAATCAACTTTATTTCATTGTATAAGATGAGAGTCTATGAAATTTCGTTAATTTTTTAAGGAAATTTAGATGCCAAAGTTGTGATGAATTGGGCCTTGCTATTTCTAATTATACATCTTGTCCCAGAAAAACTTGTATTTTCTATAAATTCTCCATCAAAATTTAGTTTTGAAATCTCTTCTTGAGGGGGTTTCCACATGATATCTTTCTTGACTGGTTTGGGTGGCACATTTACTTAAAGGCTTCCTTAGAGAGGAAGAAAATTTAGAGTCACACATTTAAAACTACAGAGTCTACAAAAATGTGAATTTTTTTTATATGCTTTGCACTTTGAATAGAAGATGCATCACATCTTGTAGTCTTATTCTTCAAGTACTTCAAGATATTGTATGACTTATGGAGAATTAGATTGGATAAAGAGAAAGGGGCATCCTATAAGTTACCAAAAATAATAATCTATAAATAATTAGTTAACTCATTTCTTATCTCTTTGTTTCATAGAATTTGCAATTGTAAAAATCAATAACAAAAGTAGCTCCATCAAAACATGATAAAGTAGACACCTTGATGAGATTAAATATCATTTTTTCCAATTTCATAAAATGATAAAATATGACTGACAACTTAAAAAATTTCTCAAATTTAAAATTTATTATATAAATGTTTATGCAAACGATCTTTTGCATACATTTCTTCGTGTCCATATCCATCACCTATTGTACTTTAATGCATATTATTGCTTGTGTTTACTCAATAAGTTTCACAATCATCAGATATTGTTCTCAAGTTTAATAAGCTAGTCTCTGATTATAGAAAGTGTGAACTATTCATGCAAATTATATTTATATATTTCAATACTATAATCTTTATTCTTTTTTTTTGGTATAATCATTCCTTAAACTGCTAGTTTTTCATAACTATTTCTTTGGACCGACATTTTTTTCTTCATGTAATCACTATTGTGTAGAGTAAGGTCCACCATTGAAGCCATGCAACATGAACAGAGTGGAGGGAATATATGACAGATTCAATTGTTTAAGGGAGGTATTCAAGTAGACAGTGAAGATGACATGTGGCATAGAGTGGTGTTATTTCCATTCAGAATGAACATGAGAGAGATTCACTTAAATTTCCTCACGACAGAGTTAAAAGATTAAAAAAGGATACTACTCCTATATAAGATCAAAGTTTAATTCAAAAAATATTAATGTAAATTCTCTTTCACTTACATTTCATCACAATAGAGTCAAAAGAGAATAATGCCCTTTCTATATAAGATCAAACTTTTATTTGTAAATGATGCATTTGTTATCTTTAACATGATTTATACATATCATATATTCTAAGTCATAAGATTCGGATAAGGTAAAAATTCCTCTAAAAACAGACATTAAATTTAAGTTATATTAATATATTTATTTTTAAATATAAGTCAAAATAGTTTAACATTGCTAAATAATTCAACTAAATAACTCAATATTATTTTACATTGATAAAGTTCGGAAATGATAAAAATTTGCAGAAATTCAAACTTAATGAATGAAATTCAGCGAATCCTAATTCGTATGGAAGTCAAAGAGGAGCAGGTGTAGCAAGGAAGGTTGGCTCTTCATCACCAGCCATGATAACAATCATCCTACCTTCATTCTTTGATGACTCTTCCTCCTCCTTCTCCTGCTGAAAGTGATGGTTCACTCTGGTGGTAGGAGAGTGGGATATCCTCCACAAGGAGCAGAAAAGAATGAAGAACACAAAGGCTGTTAAAATGAGCAAGGTGACCATTCCAGTGAAGAGATAGGGAACCGGAGTAGAATGTGATATTGTGTAGTTATACCCGCTTTCACTGCTGCTGATATTTGTCTTCATTGAATGCATTCTATTAACTAATCGTTGAATGAGCAGACGAGGAAAAAGAATGAGTATTACTTGCTTGTATTGGCATTGCTGGAACAGTTGCTGTGGATAAGTAAAGGAGTTCATTGGTCATTGTTGGAGAATCGTGTGGTTGAGGTCTCTTTCCCACACGCAATACAAGAGCGCAGAAAATAGGGGAGTTCAAGAATTGGTTCACTGAAGTATGCATACATATGGGGTGCTAAAAAGTGTGAGGTCATCCTAGTATTATATAATAATAAATAGTGATGTTTTTAGAAGTATATCATTGAACTTTAATGCCATTCATTATGGCATGTTCTTCAATTAGTGGTTCTTCAATCTTTGGAGTTGAAGATTAATATTGTCGCTAGTAGTTATATTAGTTTCTTTATAAAAAAGAAGTCGGTTAGGAGGCTAACATATCAAAAAATATTTGAACTTAGAAAATATGTATTTTTGTTAATGTTTATTTAAAGTTGATATCAATTGAAGACACCATTTTATGAAATTATAAACCCGTGATTAATTGCTTATATTTCTTTCAAAGGATACAATTAAGAACTAGTGTCATGTTCATATTTTGGTGGCATAACCCAGTGATTCATAAATTGAGATATATATTCCTTAAATTTCTAAACAACTTGATGAGTACAATTTAATTTGGTAGTCTTCTCAAAAACCTCAAAAATGTTCTCAAAGCATGTATACTCAAACACTAGATACAACTACACCATCATTTATAGGATGTAAAACACAAGAATGTTAAATTAATATTAGAAACATAACGAGAATAAATATGATAATGAGTTGAATACAAGAAGTTGTCAAAGAGAAACCCTTATAGTGAAACAAATCTAGTAAGAGTGAGAAAGTTCTTCCTCTATCCATTATGTACAAGTCAATTCTATATTGTAACAAGTTAACCACACATCAATGAATCTTTGTCATGTTTACATAGCTTAAAACCTATAAAAATCTTTATAAAATGATATTACTAAGAGAGTACTAAGAGAGAACCATTTTACATAATATACATTAATAAATGTTTGATTTCAAATTGATGGCCTTTCAACTCACCCTTGTGGACTTCCTATACCATACCCGACAGAAACTAGAATAGAAAAAATAGCATTTTATAAGAACACATTTTGAAAATAGAAAATATTCTAGAAACACCCTAAAATGATAGATTCTATATATATATATATATATATAAGACCCATCTTGACAGTAAGTAACCAATCAAAAAATCGAAGTCAAGAACTTAATATTTCTCTTACTTTTGCAAAAAAAAATTACAAAGCTTACTTGACCACAACATGGCCAATCAATCTCCACCAAGTTGAGTTTCTCACACAACTTGTAGTCTACTCTCTATCACTTTTCAAATCAAGGGAATATCCTCACTCTGCTTCTTATAACCATATATCTCACAGTAGTAATGTCTCTTCTTTACCTTTTATTAGTGTAACATGGGTGTGTGCACCCAGGTCAAAAACTCAAAGCACTTGGCACACGTAAGCATCCAATGCGGGTGCGTTGGGTACCCAAGTACCCACGTTGGTCAAAAAAGCGTCACCGCACCTCGACTGCACTGGTCGAGCACCCAGGTGGGATGCAAGACTTGGGTACATTGTGGGTGCTTAGGTGTGGGGGTGTGCGTGGGGTGCTCCTAGGGTGCTCATGGGGTGCGGTCGGCTAACTAGCCCAAGAAGTTACCAAAAAAATACTTTTTACATTTATTATTATTATTATTATTTTAAGTAAGTTAACCCATGGGATGATTAGGACTTTGATATAGGGGATGATTAGAGAGCACTTTGGATGATTCCATTCTCATTATTGACATTTTGTCATTTTGTTGATTGTACTCACTTTGATATGGCTATGATACATTATTTCATTTCACTATTTCAGGCTACTCAGCTCATTGTCATCATGAGAATCTTTATGATATATGATATTCATATTGGAACAATGAATTTTGAATCTTGCATCTTGAACTAAGTTAATTTGTTAAATGGTCATTGGTAATGGTTATGAAGTTTCAAGTTTCAAGTTTGAACTTATAGTTTGTGAATCACATATCAATTTTCTCTATTCAATTATATTTGGTATGTTGTATAATATATTGAAGTATCATTTCATAATTAGCATTTTTAGTCATATATATATATATATATATATATATATATATATATATATATATACATACTATGCAACCCCCTCCCTTGCCTTCTCCCCCACACCCACGCTTCCCCTCCCCTCCCCCCCTCCCACCCTCCACACCTTTGCACCTTTGCTATTGCACCCCCGTTGTCCTTCCACCATCCCCAAATTGAGGCCTTTTTTATCCCACACCCAAAACTCATCTTGACATCCCTCTACATCGCCACACCCTTGCGCTGGTGTAACACTACCTTTTATGTACTAGCACAACCTCATCCTCTTCCTTCCAAGGAGCTTGTTTGAATACAATTTGATGACACTTGACAACTCCAACATATCAAGTTTTCCTCCTACATTTGTAGTCTCTCTATCCTCCATACAAGACTCCCTCAATAAGTTCCAATGTAGGGTCAAATTATTTTCCAATCTCATTCAATCATTTTCCACACTCTCATATGGTAATGCTCTCTTCTATGTTTGTCTACAAAGTCTTCCCATTCCACATTTTCCATAGTTCTTTGGTAAAATTTTTTATCTGAAAACCTTCGAAACATCACCTACTTATCATTCATTTTAATTTCTCTAACTTATAAACCAATCCCAAAGCTGATTATAATCAATTTTAAACAAACTAGACTATTTAAATAGCAAATTTAAGATTTAGCATGATAATAGAGAAGAAATGGTGCTTGGCCACAAGTATGGTCCGAGGGATTCAAATTTCTATGATCATCATCATTGGCGTGGCTTCAACCATGATGGTGGGAAAGCCAAGAAGGATCTTCACCTTGTAATCCTGTAAGAAGCAAGGGTTTAATGAGTTTTATGGTAGGAAAAATGAAAGTGCTAGGCAATAGGGGAATGAAGGAGTTATTTTCTAGGGAATGGATAGGGTTTTTCTCATTCTTCACCCAATTAGAGGGACCAAAGGAAAATTTTCAAATGAAAAATCTTATTTTTGCAAAATAAAATTGCAAAGCTTACTTGACCACAAAAATTCCAATCAATCTCCACCGAATTAGTTTTCTCACACAACTTGTAGTCTAATCTATCTTTTTTCAAATTATGGTAATATCATCATCTCCAACTTCTTGTAACCATGCCTTTCTAACTAGTAATGTCTGTTCTCTACCATCTATGTACTAGCATAATCCCATTCTCTTTTTCCCAAGTAACTCATTTGACTATACTCCCATGACACTCTACAACTCAAAAAAAAAAGGTTTTCCTCCTACATTTCTAGTCTCTCTCAATCCTCTATACATGACTCCCTCAATATGTTCCAATGTAGAGTCAATTTATTTTAAAGTCACATTCAATCATTTTACATTCTCTCATATGGTAATGTTCTCTCCTATTTTTTTTTCTATAGAGTCTTCCCATTCCACATTTTTCCATTGTTCTTTGATTAAACTTCCTATCCTTTACAAACATCACATACTTATCTTGTATTTCCTTCTTTATTTGAATTTCTCGAACTTCTAAACCAACCCCTAAAATTGATTACAACCAATTTTAAGAAGAAGAAAAAAAGTAGTTAATAAAGAAATTTAAGTGATTCTCTTACATAAAAGTCCTAAGGAAAAAAAGAAAGCATGTGCTCCTAACATCAAGCCATAAACTAAAAACTATTTCTCTACGCACTTTTTATTTTTCTACTGCAAATATCATTCTAGGACATGTTCCTTGTTTGTCTTATATTGTTGTTACTTATTTCACACTTCTCTTCCCATTTCCCTTCACCACTTTCTTTTTAGCCATGCATACACACACAAATGTATATTGTAATTAATGATTCCCACAAATTTCTTCTTTGAGTTTCTTGTCTACCTTATCCATCTATCACCAAACTTCATCAAAATATTGTACATCTATGTATCTATCTATACAAGGTTTTTTTCAAGAGCATCAACTTCACAATGTATAAATAAATTTACATATTTTTTTGAGCTTCAAGATCTATTTTCTCAAATATATTTGTCATCCTACCCATCCATTCCTCTTCAATAATGGCATATTAAGAATCAAATCACCTTATACTTCCTTATTTACATTAAAAAAAATAAAAACCTTTTAAAATTATTTATACCCCACCTTATTTTTCTAATCAAACTTCTCACTACTCAACATATCAAAATATTGCAACATAATGCTCTTATATAGGATTGATAAATTTATACCTTATGTTGTAATTGCATAATGTAGACACTGAAATCTGTCCTAACATAATCACAATTACCCTTATTATAGGAAATTAAATAGACATTCATTATTTATTTAATAAGCCTTACCTTATCCCTAATTAAATAGATTTTTGTTTACTTAATTAAAAATAAATCTTCTATCATATATCCTTTCTAAAGAGTTCCATTAATTCTTAAATTAATTAAAATATCATAGCCCATATCCTTGAATCCTACTTCTATGTTAAACTTAATCTAACTAAGTAAAATATTATGTTTACTTAATTAACATATTTTCTTCCATTTATAATTAAATATTATATTTAATCCTATTTGATCACATGGAGCCTAACTTTAATACTCACCTAACCTCACTTCCCTAAGCTAACCTATTTGTCTAACCTACTTATCCACTAATCAATTGTAATTCACCACCTAATCACTCTCTAATAGTTTGTACAAACTTAATCAAGGGACTACGAAACCCAAGTCAGATGTGACTCTTACACACTCTCTTTCAAAGCCTTACACATCTTACACCTCTTACACAATTCAACACCTTTATCTCACTTCACATGTTAACTCAACCTTGAGTCATTGCTTTCCAAAGTTTCTTATGCGTGTGAGAAAGCTTGTTCCTTTCACTCTGTTAAACATTTTTATTGACTTGCCACTTTCAAAGGTTTCTCACACATGTTCATGAGAAATTCTTTCCCTTTTAATTGTCAAACCCTAGTCCACTTGGATTCCACCTCATGGTCACATAATTTATCCTATGAAATCATGTCCCTTTGTACAAATTTGAATGTCAACTATCCATTGCTCTCAAAATCCTAGGATTTGAGAGCTCTCCTCCTCATTTCATAAGAAATATTTCATCCATTTTTGTGTTGTTAGTTTTGCAAGAAACCACTTACATCAATAACAACATTATCAAACACTTCTTCATTCTAGAAGGTTTGCGTGTTATTGTTTGAGTAGTTTAAATTCTTTCTTCTTATTACTCATTACATTTGCATGCTTATTTTCATATAATTTGGTGTATACATATTATGATAGAATAGGTTTTAGTTTTTTAATATATATTATTTTATTATGTAATCATTATAATCATCTATCTTATCTTAACCATCTTAATGATTTCCTCATCTTCCTAATCATCCAATCAAGGTCTAATCATCATTCTAATCGTCCATCTTATGTTTGATCATCCTAATCATTTCCATGTGTTCCTAATCATCTAATCAAGATTATTATTATCCATATAATGCTAGTCATCCTAATCATTTCCTCATCTTGCTAGTCATTTTAATTATTTCCTCATCTTCTTGATCATTCAATCAAGGTCCCAATATTCATCCTCATCATCTTTCATTATCCAAATCAAAATCCATTTCGCATCACTCATCCTCAATCTAATATAATTACCTCATCATGCTAACCCAATCCAATGAAACTTATCAACCTCATGTCATTCCAATCAATTCCTAATTCAGTCCATTTACATCTTCATCGAAAATCAATCACACATTATCCATTCACTTGTCTTCAAACATCCTTCAACTTCTTTCAAAATTTTATCCATGTCATCTTCTAATTTAATTTTTGATTAAATCTACTACTTTGGACTTAGCAACACCATAATAATCCTAGTTGTATTGATTGACCTACATCCAACTATAGTCAAGGTCAACCAAACTAAACCAAATCAAATCCCATCTTTTAGTCATCCATCTATAGTAGGTTGAAAGATTGCTTGGTCATTTAATTAATCTGGAAACTAGAGCTTACACTCATGACTTATAGATTGAAAATCCTTAAGTAGCATCCAAATACTCCATTGAACTCATTTAATTTATCAACTAGGGACATATACTTGAAATAGTATCTACAAAGTATATACTCTAAACCCTCCTAGTTGTAACTACTAGTCTATGAGAATGGAAATGCTAACCTTAATGAAAATGGAAATATTGAACTTAAGTACGGAATTGGGCAACTAATTTAGAGTGCAAAAATACAAATACAAATGAGATTCTATATCATTTTCTTTTACTGCAAGAACAACCAATAGTTTTTTTACCAATGGTTTGAATACCAACAAAGTTTTATCTATTCTAAAAATCAATGAGAGACTACTCCTATTAATTGAATTCTTTCACCAAGTGGACCCTCTTGGATGAGATAATGAATTTAAACTTAAGATAATGTGTTGAAAAGTAAGACTACATTTTTAATTGATATTGAACCATCAATAGGACAAACTAAAAATAACAGACTATATATTGAATGTTGTTGTAAATTACAATCACTTTTGAAATAACTCTAGAGGTTCAGATCAACAACTTACTTATAAAATCTATAGAAAACCAACTTCCCTAAATCTAGGTCCTTTAACAACAAGGATTTAACAACATCATTAATGAAATACATCAATTTAGAACACATTCTTCCTAATTAAACAAGTCTTTATCAAATATAGCATGCCATGACTTTGGATTTGCACATGAGAGGTTGATAGATGCATTGACTCGATCTTTTTTTGAACCTCTGGTATAGGCTATCACCTAAATCTATCATTACTTTCCTTGATTGTGCACCTTCTATTTCTCTTTGACTTGTTCCTACAATAGATTAGCACACATGCCAAATATTGCAACATGCATTCATCTCAATGACTCATAGAAAGCATTAAATGGACAAATAGACTAATCCTTGCTCACGACATGCATATGGCTACAAGAACCTACCCCATAAAAGTTTGAGGGAAGAAAGTAATATCTCGTTTATCACACATAAGTTCTACTTATAACATTTTATTTAGTAAACCATATTATGTCTTTAGAGCCATAGAAAAGAAGAATAATTATAGGTTTATATAGAAAGTATAATAAAAATTCTTTTGATCTTAAAGGAAATACCCCCCCAAATTACTATAAAACCCATAAAACTTGTTATAGCCCCATCATTCCCCCCAACTTAAGGTCTTGCTAGTCCCCCAACAAGTATCTTCAAAAATTTCTTTTTCAACTTTAGGAACAACAATATGAACATAATTATCAATAGGGGTATCAATTATGCTATGGTTTCTAGTGATCCATTCACTCTTCCTCACAAGTGTTTCGAAAAAGATTTTTGACACTTTTTTCTTCTTCCTTAAAGACCCTCCTTCAACAAATGTTGTAGGAGTTTCTTTTTGGACTTGGTTTCTCTTAATGGGAGGTGAGGAGGTGAAATTGATATAGTCTACACCTCCTAATTCCTTTGGTTGCTCGTTGTTTTCCCCTATTGGTTCTTGGACTACTTCTTTCCAAACTATTTTTGTAGAAGACTTGGTTGTGACATTGGTTTGAGGTTGAGTTGTAGTAGGGTTTTTCTCATAAAAAAAAAAATTTGTTACCTTTCCAAGAGGAAGAAATAGATGGGGACTTCTCAACCTTCTTCTTTCTAGATGATCTTAGAATTTTGGAAGAGCTTGAGGGTGAGGGTTCAAACCATTCTACTATTTTTATAGTACTCGCTACTATAGTAACCCTTCTCCCTACTCCTTGACCTCTAGGCCCTACTAACATGGATGCATATTCACTCATGAATAATAAATCATCCCATGAAATAGTATAATTTTGTCTCAAAGCCTATTCAACTAGTAATAAATCAAATAGTGATTAGACATAGAGTTGAGCTTACCTTCTTGACCAAATATTGCTCTCTTTTTTCAAAAGATTGAATAGAAAACATGGAAGGTTCACTAGCCTATTGTCATGATGAAGGAAACTAAGAAGCTTAAAATGTAAGCCATGCAACCATTTATGCCTACCCTCATAGGTGATATATTGCATGATGTAAAGGGCACATTGATCATATGGTTTTTGCATAGATATTCTTCTTGTTCCTTGATTTAGATATCAATTTCCTGTAACACCCTGCCAAGGGATCCAAAGAATTAACCTATAATTTCACTAAGTTTGGTAGCATTTTTTTTTATAAACAAAATCATGAGAGTAAAAACCATTTACAACTTATACATAATAACAGAAGCAATAGCAATAGTACAAGTGAAAATAAACATAGCATACATACATAACATGTTACATTCTTCATGGATCCCTTAACGTTGAATCACATCTAATTTATCTATTCATCTAACATCACGTCCTCATGAAATATTAACGAGACATCCAACATACTTAAACAATATACAAGTATCCTTTTAGAATTACATTTCAGATTGCTCAATCATCCACTGTACATGTCACAGGGTATGAAAGCCATAAAATAATATACATCTGTGTAAATAAAGTACATCATCATCCTAATTCTAATCCATGATGCAATAACATAAATGAAACCATACATTATACATGATACATCATCATAAGAGATAACCATAAATCATCAAACATAAATATCTAAGTGCACAGTTCCTCCCAACCATAAATAGCACCATTAAACCATCGTGGGTTCTAGCCATCCCTCCGTGCGTAACATTCCAAATCATCGAAGAGATCATCAATATTAACATAGTAGGAATGTCACTCCTATAAACATACTACATCATATGTAGAAAGTAATCTAACATGCAAAGTAAAGCATAAGATAACATCATCTAACATATGAAAATTATAAATGTAAGGATACATGTCCACCATCATAATCCATGAACAGAGTGACGATAGATGCTACAAAGAATACATCAGCCATGGTGTCTCAGACAGATCTCAAATGATAAGAGTGAAAAAGCACTACCACCCGACCGTGTGGTACCTAAGCGGTCCACTCCTACCGTGCTGAGGAGATAATCTCAAGTCCCAAATAAGTTATCAAAATCACATAGCATAAATACTCTTTAAGACAAGGAATCCTAAAAGTATACTAACTCAAGGGTTCCAATCACAAACTGACATCTAATCCTAGAGGCACACAATGACATGTAGGAAACCTACTATGCAAGCGGGAAAGTGTCATCACACGGATCATGCTAGAGTTACCCTAGTAGTCTCCCAATAGACCCTGGCCCCCTAGTGATCCCTGTGCGGCCACTAGTATCCTCTCATATAGATGAGGCATACTATGGAATGCAAGGTCATAACCATGCATTCTCTCTACTCCCATCCTAGTCTGTACTAGCACTTGAGGCATGGGCGAGAACAAACAATTATCTTTTTAGGTTCATTTAGTTAGTATTAGGTGTGAGTGTTTTCACTTATTAAGACAACTTACAATGACTTACCCTGGCAGCCTCTTAGGGCCCCGACCCCCATTGCAAGCCACTTCCTGTCACTACAAGTAGATAACCTACCCTAAGCTCATGGAATCATAAATCTCAAAATCACAAAAGATAATCCACAATATAAACATCAAATCTCCATGAGCAACTGAAAAACATCATAGATAATCATGACCACAATAGTTCTCTATTGGAAATTGAAGGTATCCTTGATAATCACAATAATCATTGGCTCTTAATAAGCAACCAAAAGCATCTCAAAATAGTACTGATCGAAGACTCCAAAATGGTTGAGTCAAAACATGTCACAACATGACATCATCAAGATCAGATAACAATTCAATTCCATCAAATGACTGGAAAGTAAACCCAAGTATAATTGATCAATGACTCAAAATGGTTAAGTCAAATGTCTAATACATATGAATCTTAGCTTCACACAAGAAGACTGGAAAGCAATAACAATCAGTAAATACAACATCTCATAGAGCATACCATCACATAACCATGGTTGGGTTTATAAAGATCAGAATAAAAAGACATCATCATGAAATCACAATCATAACCCATGAGCCTCTGGTAGACATCCTATAACTGGTCAACACTAGTCAACCCAAAACCCAAAACAAGAAGCATAGAGAAAACACATTGCAAGCACATGTTTTGGTTTGCTAAAATTGCATAATTGAATAAAATGTGGAAGTTCTAGTTTTTATTTTTTCCAATTTAGTTATTGAGTAGAGAAATTCGTACATACAATATATATATATATATATATTGCTAAACTAAACAAGCAAAGGTAGGAAGTGGTGCATTGTGTAGATCCTGACTAGCAGGTGACTACGACTCCCTTCCTTAACCACATCAAAAATGCCATACATAAGAAAAAACATGCATACCATACACATGCAAGTATGGGGTAATTATCCATAATAAAACACATATGATAATAAACCATCTAACTAATCATCATCAATAACTGAAAGAAATGTAATAATCATCATGCATACATGAAATGTAGAGTCTAAATAATCTCATCATACATCAACTGAATCCATAACATAGTGTCTAATAGTCTCGAAACAATGCTACTAATCCATCAACATAAAACTAGTCTAACATAGTCTGACAATAATAGTAACAATGTGTCCAGAAAAAGGTAAACGAGGGAAGGCACTACATTTCCAATTTCCTATCTATGTATATGGAAAATTGGGCCTTCTCCAATTTTGGGTCAAAATCTTCTTTGAAAATCTCCCCTTAGTGTAGAAAACTAAAGACTTTGGCAATTACATCTTCATTGCATTTCACTCTAAGTTGTTTAAATACAACAATGCCATTCTGCAAAGAATTCATAAATTGGAATGCTACTTCCTCATCCCATGTTGTAAGTTTTAGGAAATACTATAGCCACCCTTGACCTTCAAACAAAGAACAACATACATTATATTGTAGAAGATTTTTATGAACTATTGGTTCATGACACATTGATTCTCCTACCATGACTACTATCCTTCAACTTCACAAAATTGAGCCAAAATCCAAAACAAGAAACACCACAAACTACAAGGAAATTGATCTTGGAAATTTACGGAATGAGGATTTTTGAAATTTTGTTTGAAAACAACTAGTGAAATAGGAGTAAATGCACAAAGTTGGGTCTCAATTCCGTTGAAGTCAATTCCATAGAACGAGACCTCTTCATAAATGGGTACTCGATTTTTAAAAATGGGCACCTATATTTGGCTTGAGTACCTAATCCTAAATGTAAAAAATGGGTACCCATTTTTTAAAAGTAAAAAATGGGTACCCATTTTTTAAAAGTAAAAAATTGGTAATTGCTTTTTCAAAATTGGGTATCCATTTTTTAATTTTAAAAAATGGGTACCTGTTTCTAATTTTAAATTATTATTTTGGGGGGAGGATTTTAAATGCTTCTTTTAATTTTTCAAAATAGGTATCCATTTTTTGAATTTCAAATAACGAGTGCCCATTTCTTACAACATGGGGCAGATTTATTTTTTCCTGCCTTGGATTTTGGTTCAAGATAGGTTTGGTAAGACCAAGCCTATGCCTTGACCTCTCAAGATTTGGCTAAGGTATTGAACTGACAAATTCATGCCTTGCCATAATTTTTAGAGGGTCTTTCTAATCTAATTTTTTTATGAAACAAAAATCCATTAGTGTTCTCACTGTCCTCATTTTAGAAATATAAATTTTATAGTATTATGATTTTATTTATTATTTTTAAATTTTTTTTAATCAAAGGTGGTACCTAAATGTAAAATAACAACGTTCACTAAAACTTTAATAACTTTTTTATTTTATGATTTTTCTTAAATTAATTTATATGTCATCAATCTATATTCAATTCTTTTGAAGTTTTAAAAAAGATTTTTTTTAAAAAGTGAAATTTTGATCAAATTATGGTGTTCGTACATGAGAGGTTTTAAAATTTACCTTTATAGCCAATTAAAAATTAATAATAAAAAATTTATTCAATAAAAAATTAAGAAAAAATATTATCATCAATCTTTGTTGTGTTAAGTAACTTCTTTTCAAAGGATTTACAAAACCCTATTTATTTGTGTCAGATTATGGTGTCCGTACATGAGTGTGGTATGGTCCTAAAACAGGCATTTTGAAAAGGTTTTTAAAGATCCATACCCAAAAAATGGGTACACAAATAAATTACATATTCGGAAAGTAGATTCTAAACACTACAATTTTTATTTCTGAATTTTTTTTAATATTCAATCTCTAAATGCATCAAATTTTGAAATCAATTGACAAGAACTTTCAAAAATAGGAAAAACACTTTGACTTTTTGCCCAAAAGTGAGACCAAACTCTTGCACTTACCCATAGAGAAAATGAAAATGGGTTCTAAAAATATAGTTGACTTTGGATCATGTCATATCATCATTAAACTTTAACTTTCTCATGTCTTACCATTTAATAAATGCATTCTTTTCATACTTTTTCTCATATGAGTAAGTTGTCACCTCATCTCTAATTTTAAATCACTTAGAAATATGACATGTCCTTTAATTATAATACCAAGATCAACTTAACATATGAAAATAATTAATCTGAAACATAAACAAACCCCCCCCCCCCACATTAGAATAGAGCACAAGTCCCACCTTGCAAATGTGAGAGAATATTACTATTGTACAAAATAACAGTAAGCTATGAAATTAAAGAAATAAATTAGATGTACAACGACATGATACTAACCCACACATGTTATTGATGAAACATTTGTTGCTCCATACTTGTAATGTTGAAGTGAAGATGAGGTCAAAAAGTGGAAAAGAGAGAAGGTGAAATGAAATTATTATAGAGAAAGTGAGGTGATTATTATGTACTTTGAGCCAAGTAAAAGAGATGATTTAAACTGGATAGAAGACCCAAATGTTGTGGCTACAAGAGGAGTATTTGGCTCTTCAAATTAAAACTATTGCAGGATCTCCTCCTTACTTTGTGGCTTATGATAGAGCTTAGGCATATGACTATTCACTAATAATTTGAAACATACAGGATCAATTGTTGAAAGTTGTACTGCACCACTGTCAAAGACTAATATTATTTTATATGGCCCCAACCATCATATTTGAAACTTTCTTGGGCTATATCGATAATGGGAATCTTATAGTAGTGCCCAATCACCAACAAAAAATCATTTATCCTTGATAAACTTATCATGTCACTTCTTTCTTTGTTGTTGGATAACGTTAGTATTGTGTAGGGAATATTTTCTATACTCATCTAGGTCATTCAATTGTAGAATTCTTTCTCTTTGTGCCTTAGTAAGATCAATATTGAGTTTTAGGGATGTCCTTAGTGTCTTATGCTCAAATTCTGTAGGCATGACAACTTGTTTACCATAGACAAATTCAAAGGGAGTGAAGCAAGTTGTAGTCTTCCATGTTGTCCTATGAGCCCAAATTTCTTCTAGTAGATATCATGCCCAATATTTTTTATGAATACCCATTGTTTTGGTCAAAATGGCTTCAATTTCCCTATTGGTAATTTATGCTTGGCCATTTGCTTGTGGATGATAAGGGGAAGATGTATCATGTTTGATGGTATATTCATTCATGGGAGAAGTGATCAAATTGGAAGTGGCCTAAGTACCCTAATCAGTTACTATTTCCTTAGGGGAACCAAATCTAGTAAAAATTGCTTTAGAATGCAACTACACTATTATCCCTAGTATGCTTCATGGGTTTAACTTCCACCCATTTAGTAACATAGTCAATACAAAGTAAAATGTATGATTTTTCATTTGATGAAGGTTTTATGGGTCCAACAAAATCAATTCCTTATTTGTCAAAAGGTGTAACAATTACTTCCCATTCTTTGGAATCTATCACACTTTTTAGTATATTTTACTACATCCTTGTGTAAAGTGGGCTAGTACTAACCGGTTGTCAAAATTTTGAATGTTCTTCTCTTGGCTCCAAACTATCCTCCACACGGTCCATCATGATATGCTCTCAAGATGTAATATGTCTCATCTTTACTAATACATCTGCACATCACTTGGTCAAGTCTAGAGTAAAACATACAATCAACAATCCAAGAAAATTTGAAACTTTTCTCTGCTAACAATTTGTGCTCCTTAAGATAGAATGGCTTGTCATCCTTCCTCTGATAAGGTAATTTGTAATATCACCATACCATGGGTTTTATGTTGATATAAAGAAATTTTTTTATCTAGAAACTTTTCATCAATTGTTGTAGGATCTTTTGGAACATGTAAGTGTGAAAGAAAATCAACCATTACATTAGCTTTCCTTGGCTTGTCTACTATGGTCAAATAAAATTCTTGCATGAGAAACAACCAACGAGCTAGTGTTCTAGAAATGGCATGATTATTCATCAAATACTTTATAGAAGAGTGATCTATATGAAAAAAAATCTCATAACCAATTATATAGTGTATGAACTTGTTAAGTGCATAGATTACTACAAGTGGCTCCTTCTAAATGACAATGTAATTGAACTATGCTCCTTGTAAATTCTTACTCATATAATAGATTTCATGTTCAATGTATCCTTCTTTCTTCTGCAAGATAGCTTTTATAGCATAACCATAAGTATCAATATGGATATGCAATGGTTAGCTATAATTAGGACCACATAATACATGTACTATACTCAATACTTCCTTTAATTTGTTAAATGAATTGTCACACTCTGAAGTCCATTAAAAATCAACATCCATTTTCAAGAGGTTGTATAATGGAGCTACAAAATTGATTGAAGTGTTTGATGAATCTCCTATAGTAACCAACATTCCCAAGGAATCTTCTAACAACTTTTTTCTTTTCAAGGGTTAGCAGTGTGTTGATTACCTCAATCTTAGCTGGATAAACTTGAATACC
This sequence comes from Cupressus sempervirens, assembly GCA_028749045.1. NCBI lineage: Eukaryota > Viridiplantae > Streptophyta > Pinopsida > Cupressales > Cupressaceae > Cupressus > Cupressus sempervirens. The sequence goes on from CM053791.1 coordinate 70,919,135, forward strand.
CAAGGAAGAAATATTATAATAGAATGTTCCAAAATACCTCCTTGTTCCATCATCATGTAGTACTTGTCACTTTTTAGAGAAAGATTATAATCTTGACATCTTTTGAGAACCTTTTCTAAGTTACCTTGTGCCTCTTCAAATTTGGAACCATGCATAGTAAATTCATCCATATGTATTTCCATGCAATGACTAGCTATGTCATAAAATATTCTAATCACAACTCTCAGAAAAGTGGCAAGTGCATTGCATATACCAAAAGGTAGAACCAAATAAGAAAAGATTCCCCAAGGGAAGGTGAAGGTGGTCTTATCTTGATCCTCAGGCTCTATTTTTATTTGATTATAACCACTAAACCATCTAAAAAGGAAAAATATTTCTTAATAGCCAAAGTATCAAGGACTTGATCAATAAAAGGTAAGGGAAAATGGTCTTTCTTAATTAGTTGTTGAGTTTAGCTACCTATAGTCCACATAAACTCTCCATTTGTGCCCCCTCCCCCCACACCCCCCTCCCCCCCTCCCCACTTTTTAGGCACTATAACCAAAGGATAAATCCATTGACTATTACAGATTGGATAAATGAACCTTGCATTTAACAACTTGTGTAGTTCAATTATCACTATATCTCTTAAACTGGATTAATTCTTCTTTGAGATTATCTAACTAGTTTACATTTTGGACTGATATAGATCCCATGAGTACATGTTTTAGGATCAAGGCCCTCCATGTTATTATAGAAACTTGAGAAGACTTTTGTTGACATTCAATTATTTTCCTAGACTAACTTCAACTTTGGATATCTTGTCAAACATGGTCTCTTTTGTAATAACCACCTATTGACATGTAAACATATATATTTGAATCATTATTATTATTTTATTTCCTATGATAATAAAAAAAATATTAGCATTAAAAATTAAGAAGAAATAATAAAAATAAAAATAATTTTAATATATCTAACAAATATAAATACTACTATTATTCATTAAATGATTGAGAAAGCGAGTTAACCACTAAATGTAATCTTAAATGAATAGAATATAATAAATAGCTTAACATATATTTATAGCAGCCCTTAGAAGGGTCATGAGGTGGTAGGGTCACCATACATTAAAGGTTGAACACAAATACAAAAGAGGGGGAGGGAAGTATAATATGTACTGACAAGACACCTAGTTAAGGTAAGCATCCCAATTGGAAGGGAATATTCAAGTGACATTCATTTCATTAAAGGAAATGTAATATAGAAAAAATAAGGTGTTGGATAGTCATACCATGCATGTGGCTATACAGCCATGAAAATGCACTTTCCTTTACATTGCTTTTTCTAACTTTTTAAAAAATTAACTAAGTCCTCTCCTTCGTATGGAAGTGCATTTTTGTGGCTGTATAGACATTGTCGTCATACCACTCAAACGTGACAAGAAGTCTTCAACAATCACATGATTTAGATAAGAAAGTACACTCCACCATTACAACAAAAGTAATACCATTGGCAAGTACAAAGAGTAGTGCACAAGTTCCACCATACAAGTCATGATGACATCCATGGTTAGAGTTGGGAGGTTTAGCTAATTAGTGCACATCTAACAACGTAGAGAGATAGTTAAGTAAATAACACACCAATATATTAGCACATGTCTAACAAGGCCATGTGTAACATAAGTGCTTGGGCAACCTGACCCCATACATAAGTTATAGAATTGAGCCCAAAACTTATCTATAAGAGTAAAGGGCATTGGGTCGCACATACAAAGGTAGGTATAGTTTCTTTATTAAAATGACTAAGATGATGTATACTTCTTATATTATTAGTCCCATTTTTAGAATATTTGTATATAGTAAATACAAGAAATGGCTAAGGTATTGGTATGGACTTAAGAAGTATTTATGAATATAAGTTAATTAATTATTTGGTACATATATTCCTTACAAAATGACTAAGAACCCATAGTGCTAGCATAAGTAAATTTCTCACCTATATAAATGGCTTTGTGCTAGTAAAGAGTCAGGAGTCATCTTTATATAAATGGCTAGGATGAGATTTGATCAAATATTGTAGTGCCAATATAGGAAGTGAGATCCTTGTATAAATGGCTATCATGCTAGTGTGAGAGATGAGTAACCCTATATAAATGGCTAGATGAGAATGATATAATGGCTAGAATAAAGGAGAAAATAATATATTTCTACTTTATTAGTATTTAATCCTAACATTTATTTTGCAAGTATTAGTGTCCCAGTCTAACCCTAATAGTGGGGACATTTCATCTTCAACTAAAGGAGGTGAGTGAATCTCATGAGGTAGCAATGTATGAAGGCACTGTGATGTCTCAAAAAAGTGAGGTGCATGAGGAGGTGGAAATATTGTTTCTAAGGAACAATGTTTGTCTTGAAATGGAGAAAAATCAACACCATACTCATTTTCCAAAATAGTGGTAACGATATCATCATCCTTCTATGATATCATGAATGGATTCTTATCAATTACCATGATTTGACTAGCTGAGTTAACATCCAATTCATCATCTCCTAAATCAAGCCTTGTCATCTTGCAAGAGAGGTTGAGCATGGGAATACATAGTTAATTTATTTGTGTTCATTCTGTTGGAGATTGTCATTTTGCCAGACTAGCAAGCTATAAAGGCATCAGTAGTGGTGAGCCATGATATGCCTAGGAAAATAGGACAACCACCCAAGCTAGCTTTAGGGGATAAAATGGAAAATTCCATTGAATATTCCTAGGAATCTAATGTAACCATGACATCTTCAACCATTCCATCAGGTTTTATAGTAGAGATATCACCAAGCTGAAGGATAATGGATACCCCAAAGTCAACTAAGGCATTTTGAACCTGAACCCATTAATAAAAACACTCATCAAAAGGCTTCCACGATTTGAGTATTTGGGAATCGATAACATAGCATAGTTGATACATTATTATTTTGATACTCATGACTCGATATGTCGAGACACTATCAGATACACTGAACATATTATGTTATTTCATGTTGTGTGATGTTTTACTTTTAGATATTTGATTACAATATTTAATGTTTTATGAACATGTATACTGATGAAGTAGTGTAGAAAGTGAATATAGAATTAACACTTTGATTATACAATTTTAATGATCAAGAATATGAGTAGAATGAGATAAACAACTAGTTATTTGAAAGATGGATGTTTTAATTTATGTGATTTCCCTGATACTTTATATAATGTATGCATGTGATTTTCCTGAGCTACTGATGTGTGAAATGAGTGTGCAAGATATTTTAGCTAAGAAATCTAATGGAGAAATGAAGCTAAACCCTATGTACCAATCGTGAAAACTAGGGTTGAGTCTAACAAAAGGTGTGAACCCCATTGTTCATATTTTATTTGTATCGTGGATTGAATGAATGTATCATTTTGTAATCTTTAAGTGTTAATGTTTTGTAACAGTGAAATTTCAGTGTCGCTTGACACTTGTAAATTGTATATGCATTCAAGCATGATAGTTAGGGTTAATCAAATAACCTAAAGATCTAAGTCAGACTAGGTTAGTGACCTTTTTGCTAATCAATTAGTAATCAGGGTTAATTACCCTAATCAAGATTAGTGAGTAATTTGCATTTTTGAAGGTTGTTAGGAAGTCCTAAAATTTCCTAGCTTTTGTTAGGTCCCTAGTTAATCCTAAAGGCCAAAAATCATGAAATCTAAGTACCTAAAGGGTACGGGTATGAGTTGGGTGCATTTTCCACCCCCCTAGCCCCTTTTGTTGTTATGGTCACTCAAAAACCCCATTTTTGCTTTATTGTGAAAATTGAATGTTTTCATCATGAGTTGGATAACTTTAACTCCACCTTAAGGTTATCCTTATGTCTAGTTGACTGAGAAGACTCTAGATCTTTTAGGCAAGTGGGGGAGTTATTGCTTTTTAGAGGTGGTTGAGTTTAGGATCTTATTTAGAGGCAATTTTGAGAGGGTTTTGGACTGTTCACCCAACCTCTAGTTTTAGAGTGGAATTCAAGATTGAAAGAGAAGGAGAAGGAAGGGAACACTAATCTCAAATTGTTCAATTTCCATAACCCAATTTTGAAGGTAGAAATCCCTTAGCTCATGTTGTTCATGTTTTGTTGCATGCTTAAGTTATTTTGTTTGCATATGTATTTTTCGTGTGTGTATTGAATATGTTGGGAGGGATTGAAATAGGTTTTCTTAAATATTTTCCCTTGTCTTTTGGTTTGAATTTTGAAGGGATTGTATGGGTTGTATTGGCATTACTCACCCTCGAATAGGGCAGAAGTGGCCATGTATAGAGGGAGGTCTTTAGTTGGACTCCAACAGTGTAGAGTCTCTTCTCAGGACGAGAAGAGGGAGAGAGGGTAGGGTGTTATGGGCCCCTACCCATCAGCATAAACCATGTTTTGAGTTTTGGAATATAAGAATGGAATAATAGAAGTTCTTGAGTTTATAGCCCCAAAAGGGCACCTATTATGGTGTTGTGTCTGACGTCTCTTGTTGGAAAAATCCACCTTCTCCCTAGTCTAGTTTAATGTCAAACCTATTGTACAAACTGGGATGGGAGTGAATGTTTGATTTTGTCTTCGTGTTATGATTGGTTGTCTCCCAGTCAGTTTTTATTCTCTCCATGATCACCGTGATGTATTTCAGGATTCGTAATGGATCCCTTATTTAGGGCCAAGAAGGAAATTTCAAAATTGTTAATGGATTTTAGTTATGTTGGGAGATTTCTCCTTAGGATTGAAATCCTATGTAAAAATGGCAACGATGTCGAGTTTTCTTCCTAGTTCTTTCTCGGCAGATCCTTTGAATCAAGTGGTTCAATAAAAACCAGTTTGAGTAATATTCATGCATATGAGTTCTTCTTGTAATTCAATCATATCCATGTGTGTATTGAAAAATAGAATAAATGGTGTTATACAATTATGCAAATTCTAAGTTCAAATATGTTAAGGAAAAATTTATGTTTTGATTAGAACTTCGATTCATTTTCATGATTATTAGGAGACAAAATAATCTTACATTGTTGTTAAAAAAAATTATTCAACCCCTTTGTTTAACTAAATATTTAGTAAATTTAATTAGAAAAGAAAAATTTAAACCTCCTCGTTATAAAAATAATTTTCTTAGAAAATCCACAATTAGAAAAAAAAAATAGGCTTGAAAAAAAAATACACTCCCAAGAGCAAAAATGCTCACTGCATTTTGTATGGGTAAAAGGTTAATTACATTCCTTGCAACAGAGAATCTAAAAAAATTCCTCAATTATCTTTCTTGTGGAATTTTTAAATATTAAAATTATTAAATACAAAGAAACAAAGTAAATAAAAATAAAATTACTAAAACATATTTCCTAAATATCCTAAAGTCCCAACTACAAAACTTTATGACATAAATCCTTACCCTTCTTCCCTAAATCCTATATAACCCATTCCACTCATATCATGCCTTTACCTAAGCGTAGCAATGAGACAATAAAACCATCAATGATGTCATCCACCCCGCCCTCTTACCTTGGATGCCTCATGCATTTATTTGGGAAGATAAAATCTCATTTTCTTAATTAGCTGGCATGTTTGTTGAAAGCGAAATCTCCTTGGGATCACATGCAGTCTTCCTCCACTTCGGCTTGCACATGGAAAATCCCACCTCCCTCCATTCTAGTGTACTTTCTACTACCTAGGCGTCAATTCTAACACAAGGGATAGTTTGGAGTTTGAATCAAGACAATGTATTTATTGTGAGGATAACCCTTGGTCATTGCTTGTTGATAGTAACTTTAATATTTATTCATCCCATGCGATTTATTTCAGCAACTTTCTTTGCTACATTTTACACCATGTACAACCCCACTTGGAATTGTGCTTGGAATGCACCCAAGTCTGGAAAAGTGGGCTCCCACGTGGAGTAAAGGGGCAACGGCTACCCAGGCAGGAGGATCGATTGCCTGGATCGTCGAGTTTCTCAAACACCATGCCACGCCCTACCACACCCTGCCACGCCTGTCTCCTCCACTAACAGTGTCAGAGAGTCAATCGTGCACCCATTCTATGGAGATGATTTTTCTTTTTTTAATAAAGTATTAACATACTTCACATTGCATGGTTTTTCTTGAATAGTTTTATGATTGTTAATATAAAATTAAGTTTTTATAATTGTTTATAAAATATTTTTATAATTAAATTAATTTCTATAGACTTAATTTTATGTTTTATTACTTTTTTAAATTATAAGGTATATTCATTTTATTTTATAACTTAACCTATTTTGTATTTATTAAAACATTTGTATTAATCATATAAATAGTTTCAAAATAACAATATATAAATAACATTTGTATTTATTGAAATAACATTGTATTTATTGCAATAATGAATTTATTTATTGTATAATTTTACAAATATTTAATAAAAATAAAGATTATTATTTTTTGATTAAAATGAATTTCAAGAACTTATTACTTTTAATATTTAATATCATTTAATAAAACATTACATTCAAATTTAATTTATTTTTTATCTTATTAAAAAGAAATCGTTTGTAATACTTTATTATAAATTTTTCTAGCTAAATAAATAAATAATTTTGTTTAATACTAGCAAAATTTATAATAAAGTATTAAAACAATTTCTTAATACTAGCAAAATTTATCTAATCATTTTTCAATTACACTAAAAGATAATTTTTTTTTTTCATTTTCTAAATTTGTAGTGCTTTATTTTTTAGAACAAATAATTTATTAAAATTTTACAAAAAAATTTGAATTTAATTAAATTCTAATTCATAATAAAGCTAATTAAAATTAATATCTTTTATTTGATATAACAAATTTATAAATTTTTGAAAAAATGAACTCAAATCTATTAATATTCAAGTTGGTTGACGTTACAACATTTTTTTGGAAGATTTTTTTTAAAATCAAGACTATATTAAGTTATATAAATTTTATTTAAATTGTAACTATATTATTTACATAGCTCAATATATTCACCATCTCATAAAGGACAAAAACAATGGAAATGTCAAGTTCAAGATGGTGAAAATTAGAACAACGAAGCACCTTTAATGATTATAGAATTTAAAGGTGCTTTGTAATAATATGTAAATTGAAGTACCAAATTGTTGTTTAAGAACCGGAACGCTTGTTTATAAGTACAAATTAAAAATGCAAAAGGTCAGTTTTGAAGTAGAATGTATCTGCAATTTTAATTTTTGGTTTCTGTAATTAAACATTGGTATTTTTGTTAAGATATTCAAAACCCATCAGGAAAAATCTTTCCTATGATTTTGTGTTTGTTGGAATTGGTCAAAACTTGGATATTTAACAGAATTTTGGTCTCAAGAATCGATTTATGTTTAAGAGACTTGGCAAATTTTAGAATTGGTTAACATATTCCTCATAAAAAATATGACAAGGTATGATTTATGTTTAAGAGACTTGGTAGATTTTAGATTTGGTTAGCATATTCCTCATAAAAAAAAAGACAAGGTATGATGCATGTTGTGGGATCTTCATGCCTCCAAATATCAATCTCATTTAATTTATTGTGAGGCCTCGCCCCGATCCTTCGTGGCCTTAGTTGTTACTTTATCCTTTTGTTACTCGCGACTCGAGATGTCGAGACATTATCAGATACTTGAACATATCATATTATTTCATGTTGTGTGATGTTATTTTCAGATATTTGATATCCGTCATTAATGCTTTATGTATATGTATGTTGACGAATTAAGTAAAATGTAGGATTAACACATTAATTTTGGAATCTTTATGATGAAGGATATAAGAAGGATGCAAGAAACCCTGATTGATGTATGTTTCAATTTATGTGAATTTCTGATATGTATATATGTGCATGTGATTTTAGGGACTACTGATGTGTGCAATGAGTGTGTAGATAATTTTAGCCGAGGAAACCGACAGAGGAACAGAACTGATCTCTATGTGTTAATTTTGAAAAAACCTTGTTGTTTGTAATTCAAGCATTGTACTGTGAGATGTATGTATTTTATTTCTGTGTTCAGTGAATGTTAATGTTCATAACTATGTTCTTTTAGTGTCTCTTGACACTCGTAAATTGTTTGTGTGCTTCAGTGTGTTATTTAGGGTTAGTTGTTTAACCTTTGGACCCAAGTTGGTTTAAGTTAGTGTCAGTTTACTATTTGGTTCTTAATCGAGTTTAGTCATCCCTAATCTGGATTAGTGCTTAATCTGCAATGTTAGAGTAGTTAGATGGTCCTATTTTATTCTTAGATTTTGTTTGACTCTAAACCTTTTTCCTAAGGCTTTAAACATGAAATTATTATACCCAAAGGGTATGGGTATGGGTTAGGGGTCTTTTCCAACCCCTAAGCCCCTTTTATTGACTTTTGAGGCCACTCAAAAAGTCTCATTTTTCTTTTGTGCGAAAATTGCAAGTGGTTATCTTGAGTCACCTCACCTCACCTCCACTTAGTGTTTAACCCTAGTGTGGGTTGAGTTAGGAGTTTCTAGAATTGCTAGTGGGTGGAAGTAGTTATTCCTCCTTTTGGTGGTTGGGTTTGGGGCTTATTTAGAGGCCCTTCTTAGACTTGTGGAGGTTTTTACCCAATCTCTACATTTAGAGAGGAGTTCTTGAAGATTGAAGCAAGGAAAGGGAAGCTCTACTCAAACTTGTTCATTGCCATTACCTCTTTGTGAAGGTTGGAATTCTCATCTCCCTTGTTCAGATTTCATTCTTGTTTCATGCTTATGCTACCTTGTTGTTGTTTCAATGTTTGTATGTTTGTGGGTATGTTGTGAAGCTTTGAAAACCATGTTATTTTTGAATGATTTCCTTTCATGTTTATGTTTGCAATTTTGAGATTTTTCTTGCATGGGTGTTTTGGTATTACTCACCCTTGGAGAGGGCAGAAGTGACCAATTTTGGGAAAGGTCTATTTAGTCGAACTCCAACCAGTGTAGAGTCTCTTCTCAGGATGAGAAGAGGGAGAAAGGGTAGGGTGTTATGGGCCCCTACCTGTCAACACAAACCTTGTATGATTATGGTATGTTGAAATGGAAGAACAGAAGTTCTTGGTATATAGCCCCAATTGGGCATCTGTTTGGTGTTGTGCTTGACTTCTCCTGGTTGGAAGAATCCACCTTTCCCTAGTTTTGACTCATTGTGAATCCTATTGTGTAAACCATGTATGATTACGCTTGTTTGTTTGTCTCTTGGTTATGCTTGGTTGTCACCCGATCAGATATTTGTTTTCCTCCATGGTTTTAGAGATGTGTTGCAGAAAACATTATAAATCCCTTTATGAGGGTCATGAAGAAAATTCAATTATATTGTTGAAATTTGGGATTGATATCCTATGTAAATTGGTATTTCAAACTTTGTTGGATTGGCAACGAAGCTGGGTTTTCTTCCTAATTCTTTCTCGGCTGAGCCTTTGAATCAAGTTTCCCAATAAAATTGGTGATTGAGTAATGTTACTTATCATGTGATTTGATCGTAATTTTAATTTAGATGGATGCACATCAAGAATAGGATGGAAATATTGATGATGTTCAATTTGGCAAGATTTTAAGTTTTCTTTTATGTTGGAAAAGAAAATCTTTATTATGAATGGAAGATTAGTTTTTGTGATTATTGTAATTATATAAATTCTTGCATTGTGGTTTAAAAGATTACCTAAATCTCTTGGCTGATCTAGTTGCAAGTAGATCTATTCATTGTTTTAAAAAAATTTACCCCCCTCTTGGTAAATATATGAACTTTAAAAATCTATACTTCAAAATTTTAAGACCAAACAAAAAAATGTGGTTCAAGAGAGTAAAAACTCTCTGCCTTTTGTATGAGAGTAGCAATTAAATCTTTTTGATAATAGAGAATCTAAAAGATTCTCTTATTATCCTCTTTGTTCTATTGAATATTGTATTTAAATTTAAAATTAGTAATTAAATAAACCAAAAAAAAATAAAAATTATAACTTACCATATAAATTAACTATCCTAAACTTACCAAGAAAACTTTTGGCATTGACTACCTCTTCATTAGCGCCTGCTTTTGAGATGGCCTTGAAAAGAATATATTGTTTTTAACAAAATCTAATAACATGACTCTTGGGGTGACGTCACCCCACCTTTTTACCTCTCCAACTTGTGCGCAGGTCATCACTTTGGGATGGGATTGATTGAAAAGTTTGTTTGTTTTTCAAAAAAACTTTATCCCCACCTTACCTTGTGCCTAGTCCTTGGCAGGCTCTGCCTTGCGCAGTGGGGGACAGACCTGACTTGTACCCTATGTCAGCGCTTGGAGATAGAGCACATAGATGGGATGGACAGATCAGCGCATGGGGTTTTGAAGGGAAGTAGTATAGGATGTGGTGGGTAATTTAGTAGTTAGGTTAGTATTAAATTTTAGTATTAGTTTTTAGTTGTAGTTTAGGTTAGTTGATATGTTATTTTAGTTTAGTTTTAGATTAATTTATTTGTTAATAAATTTAGTTAGATGTTAGATTATTTTTGTTTTGTCATTTGTTAATAATGTTAATTTTTAAATTGTTATTCATTATTTAGTTTCATTTATAAATTAGTTTAAGTTTTAGCATATGTTTTGTTATGAATTAGATAGTTGTCATTTAGATATAAATTTGTATTATAATGTATGTTAGTTTTTACCTTGTCATTAGTTTTTTTTTTGTTAGTTGTTATAGGTTTTGTTTAATTTTTAAATTAATATAGTTTTATTTTAAGTTCATTAGTTAGTTAGTTTTATAATGTAACTAAGTTGTTATTAGTAGTTACTTAAATTTATTTTTAAATTGTGAGATAGTATGAGTTAGCATGTTATTTACAAATATGTTTTAATTTATTAATATTGTTTTAGTTAGTAGTATATATTATGTTTTATCGTTACATTATGTTATTGATTAAATTATTATTACTTTTGAATTAGTTAAATTTAATGTAATTTAGTTAGTTTTATCATTAATGTTAATTTAATCTAAGTATAGATAGTAGTGTTTTGTTTTAATTGTTATAATCGTTTTAGTCTGTCCTAATTAAATAAAGTATAGAAGGGTTGATTGCCTTTTTGAAATAAGTTTAAATGGGGAATTTAATTATTAATATTCTTTTCATATACATTGTTATTTAAGTAAATTTCGCATATCATTATAAGTTAATGTAATATCATAAACTTTTGTCTATATCAACTTGATAACGAGAGTAGTAATTTAACAATGTCAAGAACCTATACCTAAAACTGTGAGCATAACCTTATCATCTTTGCGCATTTTTATTATCTTTAAAAAAAATTTGTGTGTTTTTGCCCTCGTACTCTGGGCATGACATTTATAATTGCAAAATGGTGGGTGCATTTTTTTAATTTATGTTTGACAGTATCAATAGTGCATATTGTGGAATACAAAAATGGATCTACAAAATGCATCGTGCTATACATTTGGGAACTCCAACTTGATCAATAAAAAAATTAATTTAATATGTGACTTGAACTATATAGAGAAATGATTTTTCACATTTTCATAATCTATTTAGTCTCATTTTGACCAACTTGATCAATAAAAAAATTAATTTAATATGTGACTTGAACTATATAGAGAAATGGTTTTTCACATTTTCATAATCTATTTAGTCTCATTTTGACCAATATGAATAGAAAATAAGTTTTGATTAAAAACTGAGTCAAAGAATGATCTTTGGAGAAATTTTCTTTGTGGAGTGTAGTTAAGAAGCCACTTTCTATGATTTCTGAAATTTGAACTTTATTTTTGTTGAGTAGCATTAGATAGTTAACAATACAAAGTCAATTATTTTTCATAAGGCAGAGTATATTTTAAGTTTACGAATCCAAATTTGCTAAGCTTTGTTATATTTTTATTTGTGGAGGGGAGATGTTTTGGATTTATTTAGATGATAAATTCTTTCATTTATTCAATCATTGTTATTGAATAAGATAAAATAATTTCAACTATATTAGTTATTTTCCTTGCTTGAATATTCACAAACTCAATGATCTCTTTGAATCCTATTCTCAAGATCAAATTTTGTATCTTTGCAATTCTAGTCAAAATCATGCCTATTTGTTCCCAATGATGTAAAATCTAGAATTTTCTAGGTATGAATAGGTGGTTGTTCTATTTAAGTGTTCAACAAATTTCAAGAGCTTTCATTTTTTTAATCAATCTTACTATAAATGAATGCAATTGCATTTCTGTCAAACTTTTCTCCTGCAATAAATAGAGATAGTTCAAGCCAAAAATAAAAAAGGCAAAACATAAGAAGACCTAATCAAAATCGATGCAATTACTATTCATTATTCATTGTTGCAGTTGCAAACTTATCATAAAGCAACAACTTTTCCAAGGCAAACATAGACTCTCCAGTCAAATTGAAAGAAATGTCTCCAAGGTTAAAAAAAACACATAAAACTCCATAAGGTTCAGCTAGAAAAACATAAAGAAAATCCAAATCCTTGAGGAGCTTCATAGCACCCAAGGACTAGTAAAAATCGTGGCAAAACAAAACATTGATAAAAGACTACAACCCCATTTATTAAACCTGAGAGGAAAAATTGGAGGTAAAAGGGTCTAGTCAATTTATCAATGGATGATATAGTATAGTAAATACCCCAAGCTAACATCTTTACAAAATAAGAACTTTTGCATCAAGAAAATAGAAAAGTGGAAGCACACTCCAAGGAGTCGATGATGAGTAATGTGCATTAATGAAGCTATTTAGGAGTCCTCGAAGAGAGGGGAGATTGATTCTTGATACTTTTATTTGGAATTCATTGAGACAAGCACACAATTTTAACTAAAATGCAACTTATATCAAATACTCATCAAAAAATTAGAAAATATGTAAATTCTATAATCATTAAAGGTGCTTCGTTGTTCTAATTTTCATCATCTTGAACTTGACATTTCCATTGTTTTTGTCCTTTATGAGATGGTGAATATATTAAGTTATGTAAATAATATAGTCATGATTTAAATAAAATTTATATAACTTAATATAGTCTTGATTTTTAAAAAAATCTTCCAAAAAAATGTTGTAACTTCAACCAACTTGAATATTAATAGATTTGAGTTTATTTTTTCAAAAATTTATAAATTTGTTATATCAAATAAAAGATATTAATTTTAATTAGCTTTATTATGAATTAGAATTTAATTAAATTCAAATTTTTTTTGTAAAATTTTACTAAAATATTTATTCTAAAAAATAAAGCACTACAAATTTAGAAAATGAAAAAAAAAAAAAATCTTTTAGTGTAATTGGAAAATGATTAAATAAATTTTGCTAGTATTAAACAAAATTATTTATTTATTTAGCTAGCAAAATTTATAATAAAGTATTACAAATGATTTCTTTTTAATAAGATAAAAATTAAATTAAATTTGAATGTAATGTTTTATTAAATGATATTAAATATAAAAAGTAATAAGTTCTTGACAATTCATTTTAATCAAAAAATAATAATCTTTATTTTTATTAAATATTTGTAAAATTATACAATAAATTTATTATTGCAATAAATACAAATGTTATTTCAATAAATACAAACGTTATTTATATATTGTTATTTTGAAACTATTTATATGATTAATACAAATATTTTAATGAATACAAAATAAATTAAGTTATAAAATAAAATGAATATACCTTATAATTTAAAAAAGTAATAAAACATAAAATTAAGTCTATAGAAATTAATTTAATTATAAAAATATTTTATAAACAATAATAAAAACTTAATTTTACATTAACAATCATAAAACTATTCAAGAAAAACTATGCAATGTGAAGTATGTTAAATTTTATTAAAAAAAAGAAAAATCATCTCCATAGAATGGGTGCACGATTGAAAGTAAGTGTAAAGGGGGCTAGTCATAATGTTAGGTTAGTTTAGTTTATGTTAGAATTTTTTTAAGTTGTTATTAGTCTAATTAATTTAGAATTTATTTAAGTGCGATGTTAGGAAATTAAGATGGGTCGGTAGTTTGAGGTTAAGTTAGAATGATGGTTAGGATGTGTAGGTTGGTTAGGGTATAAATAAGGTTAGTATTTTTTTTAAAGTTTTTAAAGTTAAGTTAGTTTAAATTATTAAATAGTATTAGTATTAGTTATAAAAAAAAATTATTAGTATTTTTTAGTAAAGTTAATTAATAAGAATTAGTTAGTTTTATTCTTAAGAAATTTAAATAATAAGTTTTTAAATATGAGCAATTTTAAATTTAATAGAATATTAGTTGTAGTTAGTAATGTTAATAGTTATAGTTATGTTAATATTAGTTAGAAGTTAATTAGTATAATATAGTTTTAGTTTAAGTTTGTCTTCGTTAGTTAAATTTTAACCATTTAATATATTTTTTTTAGTTAATTTTATTTTTAAATATAATTAGTTTAGAACAAAGTTTAAATATAGTTTAATAATTTGTATGCTAGATGTGACTTTTTTTTAGTTAGAGAGTTCTTTCTATTTCTATGTTTTTGAATAATTAGAGTTATAATGATTTAAATTTGTTATTGGAATAATTGAATTATATTGTTATTAATATGTCAATTAAATAATGTTATATCGTTCATATTAATACTACTTTAAGGTAGTGGTACATTATGTTTACTAATGAGTTTGGTACTCTATTGTTTTGTGGATGTAAGATTTTAAAAGTAAATCCAAATAATAATGTGTTTGATCTTTTAATTAATTGACTTTAGATTTTTATTTTAATTAATCGATTTAATAATGAAATTTTAATTTAACAACTTATTCCTATGCATTAATTATAACCTTAATGTAATGTCAAGTTATTGATAGGAGAACCTGCTATGTCTTATAATGTGCCTATGCCTTAACTTCTAAAAACAAACATATCAAACTTAGTAGTGTGATTAACCTTTTTTTTTAAAAAATTATTATGTGTGTTTTTGCGCCAATATTTTGGGCATGACAATAACTTATGTAACATCAACTCTGATGATTGACCCATAACATGTATTGTTTGAGGATCATTTTTCTTTCTATCAGGTTGTTCAATGCAAGCTTCTCTAATGGCCTTTGTGTATGTTGGAACCTCTTTAATAGCATCCATCAATGGAATGGTAACAATCATCTATGTGGGATTAGTAAGCCTTTGAGGAAAGGGTTGATTCTTTGATGTAGGTGCAATTTTTGAAGGATTGGATGATGGAGCAGATACATCCTCATGTTTAGCAGGTGATTCATCAGCAGTCACATCAGTAATGACAAGACCCCTAGGTGTAGGAAGATAAGTTCCTCACAGTAAGTGTATGTCATTAAGAGTAATAGAATATGTTTGTTGCTAATTCGGTTGCTTACAATCAAGATTAAGATTAGGTTGAGTAGGAGGCTAGGTTTGCTTTGGTTGACTTGCATTGGCTCCATGAGGAGAAGGTAGTATAACCTACTACTAATGTGGTGATAGTATGGCTTGTTGATTAGGCTAATTAGCTCCCAACTGAGATGACTATTGCCAATTTCCTTGTGGAGGTTGTCATTTATTAGATTGATGCCAAGATTGTTTAGCTTCTAACATTGTTATTTTTCCAATTTTGATAAAGTTGATGCCATTGTTGATAAGGTTTCTTCTATTAATTGGATGGGGGTTGTTGCTATTGGTTATTCCATTATGGTTGGGATTTATTAGATCAAATATTAGTCCAATTAGGACCTTGAAGTCAAGGATTTAGGAAATATTAGTGTTGTCATTGACTATTATTATAACCAAAATTATACACAAGGTCTTTAGGCACCACTTGTCTTTGGTACCAAGGCCTACATTGAGCAACATGGAGAACATCCCCATGCTCATCTATGGGTTTGAATTTAGTTGGATGGACATCTAGCTTAGCCACTAGTTTGCACTTACAATTCCTCTTCTTTTCTCTGCACTGTGGACAAAATTTAGGAAGCATTGCTTCAACTTCATCATGCTTCATTTTTTCTTGCACAATGTCCAATTGTGTAGAAACATTATTTATAATGCCCTTCTTTAAATCAAATAATAGATTAGAAAGCTCCACCTTTGATACTTCAAAACCATTGATTTTACTAGGTGTAGTCCTAACTCCTCGTCCTTTCTTCATGATTTCCCTTGAGTAGTTAAGGCATATTGTCTTGATATCTTGCCAACTTCTTTGAGTGATATCACCTCCCACCATGAGGTATAATTCTATAATAATTTCATCATTAACACCTTTAAGGAATTTTTTTTTTTTTTTTTTTTGTGATTCTTAATTTAACTGATGTTGAGTGCTCCGTTGTAGATTGAACATAAACCTAGAGACATAATCTTCTAATGTATCATCCTCTTATTGTGACATCTTAAAAATGTCATCCCCTTTCATATCATAACCTCTCAATACTCCTTGTACTTTAAAAAAAAAATATTTCTTCATTGCATATTAGTTAGCTACAACATTTGCACCCAACCCCATAAACCATCTTAAATCTACCTCCTTCAAAGTAGATGGGAACAAATTCAACTTGTGGGTATCAATTGTGTAGTCATAACTTTAGCATAGTATATCAAACTTAAAAAATAAGGTTTTAGGTTCTTTAGTAATAAGGCCATAAAATTTTGACAATGTTGAAGAAGGAATTTTCTTCAAATTATTGTTATCATGCTGGTTGGGTATAGGAAAGGGAAAGGCAGGCTGAGCTTGTTGATTCATCCTTGGAAGAGGAGATGGAACTGCTTGTCTTGGTTGGTAGATTACAAGAGATGGATGATTTTCCTGATATTCATGTTTAGAAAAAAAAAGTCATTCAAATTCAATGATCCTTTAGATGATTGTTGTGAAGTCAACTCTTCTTGCGCATCAACAAATGGGTTTTCAAATGGTGGTTCTTCTTCAATAGGTTGGTCTTCTTCTTCTTGATTCTCAACTTGGGGATCTTCTTGCTCTAGGTATACAATTTTTTCTATTTCTAATGGGTAATTCTGAGGAAGGAATCTCCCGAGATGATCATTTCTTCTATGCATACAAAACAAATAAAAACAAAATTTCTATATTTTGGAACTTGGAAAAATGACCCTTGAGAAAGGTTTAGATTGACATCATCCCTGACAAAGGTAACCAAATATCTTTAGTCAATTAAATGATATAGAAAATAGAGCTTACACTCATGACTTATAGATTGGACATCCTTAAGTAGCATCCAAATACTCCATTGAACTCATTTAATTTATCAACTAGGGACATAGACTTGAAATGGTACCTTCAAAACATATGCTCTAAACCCTCCTAGTTTCCATTACTAGTTATGAGAATGGAAATTATAAACTTAATAAAATTGGAAATACTAAGCTTAAGTATGGAATTGAACAATTAATCTAGTCTACATAAATTTTTAGATTAACTAGAATAATTGAGGAGGGTGAATTAGTTATCCTCAGGTCAGATGTACCAATTCAATTTTTAACAACTTCAAACCACTTAATCAAACTCATAAATTCACACAGTCCACATAAAAAATCATCAGTAACTCAACTTATTCATATCTGTAGTGCCTCTCCCATTTGACTTTTGTAAGTCGTCCTGATGGATGCAACCTTGATGATCTTTTGTTGTGATGGATCATGATTGTGACCTTGAGTGGTCTACACCGTTGAGGTGTTTGGATTTATGTTTCTTTATCAGTTGTGTTGATTATGCTTTTGAGTGATCTTTGAGATTATGATGTGATTTTTGGTTCACTGAGGTTTGTGCCAGTGGTTACCAGGATCGATGTGGTATCATGAGGTTGTTCTATGATTACCCTGAGATGTGTGCAGAGATTGCACTGTGTACTATTACCATGCTACACTGGACTAGGTTCCTATAGCAGTGGTTAGTCATGTTTATGATTGTGTTCGTTTATGTGTTTTAAGTGCCTTATTAAATGTATTAATGATTAGAAATGGATTATTCTGGTTGGATTCTTTGGTTATGTGTTGCGGACATCTACCTTGTTATATTTCTGATTAGAGAGATATTTGTTACTCATGTTATGTTTTACATTTGAGATGACCTGAGGGTCAAATGTTACTCTTTGATTCTAGTATCATAGATATTAGACTACTATGTTGTTTAGTTAATCATATTGCATGATGATGCCATTTTTAGATGACAGTGTGTTTTATGATGTTATCTAGTTATCTGGTATTTGGACATACCTCTGATTTTGTTATGTGATGGATTTAATGCTATGGTTATTTACTTCATTCTTGCGTTGCTATGCCTTTTGTGAACATGAGTGATGTAAATAGATTATTTTAATATAATTAAATAAATGTTTAAATTAGGTGATTTAATACATTTATTGCTTTGGCTATGTTATTATATGCAATTGCACTTGATCGTGTTGTTTAGTGTGCAGGATTTATATCCCTGGCAGTGGCACATGGAGTTAGTGATTCAGCCATTCATATTTTACCAATGTCGTCCTTAAATGATCGACGTATCCTTAATTAAATGTTTAAATTAAACCTTTAAGTGATTATTAAATCCAAACTCATTTGCATTATGTGATTAGACCAGTAAGCGTGTCTGTGCATTTAGAGGTTCGCATTGTCGCGAAAGTTGTTAAGGAGATTTATGTGTTTTTGGGTTTTCGGGCTTTTTAATTGATTTATTTTTAATTTCTGGCAGCTTTGCCATAGATGAATTCCTATTTATAGGAATATCCTGTTTTCATTTGGGTCACTTCGGGGTTTAACTGGATTGGTTGGTTAAATGCCCTAATCGATTATTCACCCAAAAAGTGAATAAATATCCAAAAAGGAATTTAATTCGTCACTTCTCACTTTTGAATTGGAAAGTTGGAGAGTAAAACCCAAAATCCTCTTCATGAGGATCTACTGTTTTGTTCATTGTGGGAGCTACGGGCATGGGATCATCGCGAGGTCGGGCTCGTTGGATCCAGCTTAGGGAAACCTTGGATTGCTGTGATTTTTAGCTACTTCTGCGAGATATTTATTTTATGGTTCAGATTCCTGTTTTTCCCTTTTGGCTATGAGGTAGGGCTTTCCTGTTTTATTGTTTCTGCTCCATTTCTGCTTCTGTTTTTGGTAGCCATTTGTTTAGAGGCTGAGAACTAGTGTTCCTCTCCGTTTCTATATGTTAGTTCTACCCGGTTGTGCGGGTATGAACATTTCCCTATTTTTTGGGATGAGGGTTTGGAATTTTACGCCATTATGCTAGCCGTTTTTGCATACAGTGTCTAATTTCATTTATTTTTTGATTTTTGGGGTTTTTGAACCCAAAGGTGAAATGGGTTTTAATGTTGAATTTTTTCCAAAATTTGGAATTTTTACCTCGTTTTGTGTGCCGCCCTGTTTTCTCAGGTTTTCTTGGCACAATGTGGGTCGTGGACCTGGATGATCCGGTTGGATATCACTCAGACCTTTATTGCACCTTTTGTTGCATTGGGCTGCGTATCGCACTCGTACTCCCGACTTTGTGCTCGGTTGAGTGATTTGTTACTTGTTATGGTTTTTGTTGGACCTTTGCCTTGTTTCATGGACATTGGGATTCATGTAGAATCCATACTCTCAGATTGAGGCCGGTTGAGTAAGTTCATGACTTTTGGTCTTGTTACATCATTGGGATTCGTGTAGAATCCATACTCTCGGATTGAGGCCGATTGAGTGATTTCATGATGTATGATTTTATTGGCTTTGGGATTCGTGTAGAATCCATCCTCTTGAGTTTCTTTCGGTTGGGTGTTTTCTTTGCATTGTGTTCTCATTCCTGTCCTTGTGTTATGATCTTCGTGATGGTGGTGCGCCACACACGAGTACGTACGCGTACATTTGTTGGGTGACTTGCGAGGCCTGATCTTTCGTGGATTTGTCGAAAGTTATGATCATTGGGGTTGGGATGGGAGTATGCATGCCCATGGGCACTTGTCGTAGGATGAGCATGGGTAGGGTAGGGTAGCATATGGAGGGGGCTTCTATCTCATAGCCTGGTGACCTTAGTCCCATAGGGTTGGCAGAGGAAGTTTTAAATAAGTGATAATTAAAGAAAATGTGTGACTGATAATAAAACTTAAGATAATAAAATGTGTGTGCGGGGCCCTCCGTTGAGGAGTTGAAACGCATGATCCGAGTTTGGGCTTGTCGATGCCAAGTGACTCTCCATGATGTTAGCCCCTACTTAGTAGCCTTTTGAGTGTTTGACCAGGAGCTTTACTCCTTGCATTGTCTTAAGTTCTTGGTTCAGCCATCATACTGTCTGGCGTGAGTGTTAGCCGTGGATGTTGTGTTTTATGTGTGTTTGTGGTTGGATCATTACCTCCATCAGCACGGTGGATGTGGACCTATGGGTGCCACATGGTTGGGAGGCATAGCCACCTTCACCACTGCTAGGGACCAGTGTACAGAGACGATCTTTGTCCTAGTGCGACCGTTGTTGGATGTTTTCACTTGGTACTTCAAGTTTCGGAGTATGCTTTCTTGTGATTTATGCTTTCATTGGGATGCTTGTATATCATGTTTAGATGATGTTATTTTATTTGGCGCATTTCCTTATTATGATGATTAGCATATGATTAGATGATGTGATTTGCTTTAGTAGTATATCTGTTGCTTACTGTTGTTTAGCATGTGATAGGTGATGTTATCTACTGTAGGATTATCTTATGCATTATCACTAGCATGTTAGATTTTCTTATGCTTATATTGTTGCATGTTTTTAGTAGTGATATCCCTATTACGACAGTACCGACGATTTGGTCGGTGGCTTGGGATGTTATGCGCGGGGAATGGCTAGGACCCACAATGGTCTTATGATGCTATTGACAGTTGGGAGGAACCACGTACTTAGTTTGGTTGTTTTGTTCCTAAGATTTATTTCTGTACATTGTGATGTTGCTTTTGTTCTCTGCGATGTTTATTTCAGTGTGTTCTTTGTTGTTGTAGTTTAGATGGATAGATGTTCTCCTTTCTATGTTGTTCTTGCACTCGAGTGTTCATTCCTCGAGCCTTTGTGGATCCGGTACTCCCCGGTGTGGAGGTTCTTTTGTTGGTTTTTTCTCATTTTTGAGTTCTGGAAGTGTTTTTACTTTCTATGGGCGACATTTGTTCAGCATTGTGTGACACTGATAAAGTATCTCACGCCCATAGAAAGAATGTCGTACGATACTATAAAGTTTCGCACACATTACTGGAGAAGTGTCGTACAACACTGGAAGAGTGTTGCACAGCTTTATGAGAAATGTCGCACAATACTTTTCCAGTATCGCACGCCTTCTTGAGAAGTGTCACACGCAGTAAGGGAGAAGTGCCGCCCTTCCTTAGTAAAAAGTGTCACACGATTTTTGTGAAAAACCTACACGTGCCATCAGTGGGCACTTTTCTTCGTGATCCGATCTTTTTGAGAGTGGTTTTGGATACCCTTTTGGGCGTTCTTCGAGCCTATGTTGTTGCATTTTGAATTCAGGAGGTTTCTTTTGAAATTCAATTTTTTGGTTTCTGTTGTAGTCCTTCGGGGTTTAAAATATATCGTTTAAGTATAAGTTGATGTATACTAAGATATATTTTAATATATGTGACAAATCATTTGAGATAGGTTTCAGACCTCTTGGAGATAAGTTATGGATTCTAGGAAATTTCAGGGCTTCAGAAATCCAGACTTAGCCAATTTTTAGGGCTTTAGGATTTCAGGCTTAGCCAAATTTTAGGATTCTGCATTTTACCCCAGCTTGGTGTTTTTTTGATGAGTGTTCATTTCTTGTGCCCTCATCTTGTTGTGGTGGTTGTTGGCTTTTGTTTGGGTGTGTCAGTTGGGTAGTGGCGTTCGGAGATTCGTTGGTTGTCGGGATTGTGTTGAAGTCCTCCGTTGCGATCTTTGCGATCCCTGTATGATGTTGTCTTGTGCATTCATACTTGTAAAAAAAATATATCTTGGCTTGATTTGAATCCTTGTTTCCAAGGATCTCCAGGTGGGGCATTACAATATCAAGACATAGCTCTTTGTTTTAGTGTTAGCCAAATTGCAAAAACATATGATGGTAAATAGCATGACACATGAAAATAACATTCACACAAGTATGACACTAGGATTTAATGTGGAAACCCAATTTAGGAAAAATCACCAAGTAATGTGGTACCACTTTTTCACTCTTCTAAACTAAGCTAACTTAAGACCAAACCTTGTTAAAGGTTACAAAATGCATTGTTAGGCGTAACCCTATTAAATGATTTAATCAACCTATTAGGAGTAGCCTTGTTAGAGGTCTTCAAAACATTCAATTAGAATGTCACCTTGATTAAAGGATTTACAATATGTTTGTTAGGTCAACCTTGATTAAAGGATTTTTACTACCACAATGTTTAGAAATTAATAGCTAGGTTGATCTAATAAATTAGAACTCACTTTTCATGTTCAAATCTTTATCAGGCTCAATCCTGGTTCATTGTTTGGACTTCCTCACATTCTCCATCTTTGATCTTCTTGGCAACACCTCAAGCAATCTTTCTTTCACCAACTTCTCACTTTTCCTCTGCAAGACTTGTTCTTCAAATTTTCCTTTATAAACTTTCTAGCCAACAAAAATTGTAAAATATATCATATGCCTCCTTAAATAGATAGGCTTGTTCTTTTGCCAATTAAACATAACTATAGATCTTAGGGTTTGACTAGATTCACTAAAAATTTTCATCATTTTTACCTTCTTCTTTATTTGAAAATTCTAGAAACTTCTCATTGAATCATCACCTTAGATTTTTTAACAAACTTAATTCATACATGAAATATGCCAACTTATCAATCCTCATCTTTAATACGTTTTGACTATTCCGTAAATTCAACTGCATTTGCCTCAAATCTTGATTCCTTCTCAAATTTTTAATTTGTTGAGACTTAGTCATCAATATATTCTTTAGCTTGGCCATCACTAGGTAGGTCAGTCACTATTAATCTCTCTCACTTGGTTTAGCCATCACCATGCTCGATCATTACTTCAATTTTCCTTCATCTTACTCGATCATTACCATCACTTGGCTAATATTATTTTTCTTAGTAATGTTGAACTTGTTCATTGATCTATTAAGCTATTTCATAGTCAAGCACATATGTTACTTAACTTCATGACTTCTATCAATCATCTCTTCTACACTTGAACTCATCTTTCTTCTTTACTTAATACAATGATCAAACAACATATTATCTTATCAATTACTATCTGATAAAGTGCCCTCCTAGTTCCATCGTACTTACTCCTCTTTACTCAACCACTTGAATAGTTCATGTTTCTATCTCTCTTTTTAAATCTACCTCATCAATCAAATAATATTGCACTCTACACTATTAGTAAATATCTTACTAGTAAGGTTTTCAACATCAATGACAACATAATAATTATTCCAATTGTAGTACCAACAATATCCCTCTTTGGCATTGATGGAAAAACATTTAATTACCATGCAATGACAAAAGTGTTCTCTAGATTTGTAGTGTCAACTCCCTCTGTATTATGTAAAAAATCTTCATTAATATGCTTAGTTTTATTCTAATTCTCATCCATGTAATCTCTAGTATGCTCCCTCTTTGCACTTCTCCCTTTATGATACCAATTGAGATTCTTCATTGCAACACCTGCATATCTTCCTCATTTCCTATCTAAGTCCATCCTCCTCCTTTTATTATATTTAATATTGACTATATCCTATTCCTTCCATCTATCCATATAAATCATACATGTTACTTAGTCATTATTCATCCACTATGCACTATCCTATATAAGTTCATCCAATTTCACACATTTGATCTTGACTTTCCACCTTATCCTCAGTATTGCATACTCCTTTTCCTATTTATTTCTCCTATCCATAATCTTACATAAGCTTATTTTCTATTTCCATGTATTTGATCTTGATTATCCCATGCATTTCCTCCATTCTATTTTATCCTTTTCCTTTCATATCCTCCATATCAATGTCCCTTATCCTAATCATGACCCACATCTTATATCCCTTATCCATCCACCTTCCACTTCCATACCCTTTCTTGTGACCAGAACTAGAGGAACTAAAACACTAAAATATCCATGCTTACTTGGATAATATAAGCCTTTATTCTCTCCATGTACATCCTCAACACACTATCCATCCACTTTATACATCATTTCTTCACCTTATTTCCATCCTTCATTCTCCTACATTTAGTGTTGGGAATTTAATGCCTTTGCAACATAGTACGTAGATCCTAATCCATTTATTCTTTATCTTTTAGACCCCCATATCCTATAATTTTCAATTCCCTCCATATACTTTCCATCCACTTTATAAATGTCCTCTCTTCACTTTATTTCCATCCTTCATTCTCTTGTATTTAGTATTGGGAATTTAATGCCTTTGCAACATAGTATGTAGATCCTAATCCATTTATTCTTTATCTTTTAGACCCCCATATCCTATCATCATCAATTCCCTCCATATACTTTCCATCCACAAATTATTTCCACACCCATTCCTTTACCATGCCTTTGTTCTCCCTCATCATTGGTCCCAATCCATTCCACTTTCTATCTTTCAATTCAATTCTTCTTCTATTCGTATTCTACCTAGTCCATGTATCTTCTAATCCAATCCATTAATCTCTCTTCCATCCCTTCTAATCCTTGAATCCATTTATCTTTCTTATGTCCTATTAAATCCACCATATCTACTTATTTTATTTTACACAATCCATTTATGTTCTAATCCAATCCATTCATATCTCTTCCATCCCTTTCAATCCATTTATATTCCTCATCTAATGTCTAATCCATTTATATTTCTTATGTCCTATTCAATCCATCTTATCTTATAATTTTATTTTTCACAATTCATTTTTTTTCTAATCCAATCCATTTATCTCCCTTCTTCCCCTTTCAATCATTTATATTTTTTATTTTATGTTTAATCCATATATCTTTCCTCCATTCTATTCTATTCACTGTATCTTATAATCTTATTCTACCCATTCCATTATATTCCTTATCCATATTTCAACTTAATCTCATCCAATCCATCCATATCAAATCCATTTATTTTCTTATCCACTCCATTTATTCCCCTCTTACACATTATTCAACTTTCAATCTAATTCCATCCCATCCTATCTATTTCCTCCTCCATCCATCATCTTATCATATCCTTTCCAAACTATCTTATTCATCACCTAATCACATGTTATTCCATCCACTTACCTTCTTCTCCTCTCATCCAATCCTTTATCTTCATATGTCATTCTACCCAACCTACTCTATTCATCCAAAAATCCAAATAATCTAAAATTCCTCAAACCAATAAAATGTAATCTTGTACATCAATCCTTAACTAACCCATCATATTAACTCAAATAAGCTAATAATAAAATTAACTATATTTAATCCAACGTTGTCATGGAATGTATCATTTCCAATCCTTTAGATGTGAATTTGTCTTATTATTAACTTTTCCATCCTTAGTCAATCATCAGTCAATCCATTAATTGGTCTTTGCCTCCTATTCTCACAAGGAATCATGGTGTCATAAGGCGTATGGTTGTATTTGACCTTTTTATCTTGGTTCTCCATACCTTGGTGCATAGTGTCAAATACATATCAAACTTAGGTTGTGCATGCCACTACAATATGAATTTCATTTATTTCTTCTTCTTCTTCCCCATCCTTTTCCACTTCTTTCCATTTTGCTATCCATTTTGAGAGAACACTTGTGTTCTCTAAACATGTATGCCTTCTTGAGGGGGCATACCAATCGCTCCTTGTCATTCTTCATTATTCTTTCATGGTTGACGCATCATGTTAATAGTCTCATCCTCGTGTCCACTATATTTTCATCTTTTTTGATATAACATCAACTCATGATTCTTAATGAAAGAGATGAAAAAATTAGATACCAAAATCTATCCTAACATGATCATAATTACCCTTATTATATCTAATAAATAGATACTCATTACTTATTTAATAATCCTTACGGGTATGTGTAGGATCATGGTGTGCCAAAAAGTGGCAATGTGAAAAAAATAGAGTTTGAAAATGTCTAAAAGCACTTCAAAATCCACTCTGACTTTTTTTCACCTATCTAGGCACCAAACCTGGAAAGTAAGCCGAATCTTATCAGATATCCGATAACTGACACAATAATATTATAATAATGTAATAATTATAATTATTATACTATACTATAATATTATTATTATAATATTATAATAATATTAAAATATTACATTATAATAGTATAATATATTATTTAATATTATATAATATAATATTATTATAATAATTATTATTATACTATAATATAATATATTATATTATAATATATAGTAATGTAATATAATATATATAAAATATAATAAAAATATATATAAAATATAATATAATGTAATATAATATATATGTATAATATAATATAATAATAATAAAGTAATATATAGTAATATAATATATAATAAAAAAGTAGTATATTATAATTAATATATAATATATGTTATAATTAATATATAATATATGCACAGGATATTGGATATCAGATATCTGTGCTATTACATAAAAAAAGCACAGACCCGCGGGGCCCTTATTTTGCATTTGTTGGGGCCAATTTTTTAGCGTGGCAATCGAATATACGATATAGAATCAGATATTAGATCTCAAATATGTTTTTTTTTTTTTTAAGACTCATTTTTAACCTAAATTCAATAGATTTTTGCATGATTTTGTTTGTTTTAGTTGAATCTAGGGTTTTTTTTGAAAAAATGGTTTAAATTAAGGTTTTTTTAAATATATATTACGTTTTTCAATTCAATAGGAATGTTTGATCAAAATGATGAGACTAAGGTAGGGAATAATATTCCTCATAACCCCCCACCAAATGATCTAGTACCCCCACAAAATCGTCCACCAAATGATCCTCTACCCCCTCAAAACCCTTCTTGAATCAAGGATTTGATCAATGAAAATCTCACCGAGTTGAGAGGTTTGCATAGAACATATAATAATGTACACGCATTGGCTCCTATGTTATCCACATTAAACACCATAGTGGATAACATTGAAACCCTTACGAACCAACAAAATGTCATTTTTCGTTGGCATGATGAAATGCATGAGATGTTTGATGATGGTTTGGATTACAATGAGGTTGCAACCATCAATATAACCAAATATGATTTGGCTAGCCTTTTTGCGAACCCAAAAATGGGTTTATTAGTCGACCCAAAAAAATCCAAACTATCGATTAAATGGTGCACAAATGATGCCATATGTGAAAACTTTTGGGATCGTTGGTGGATGGTCTTTGATATCCCTCCACATGGCAATTTAGACATACTATTTTACTTCCTTAGAAAATTATATGCAGAATATGTGTTGAAACTTAAAGTGAACTATTGGAGCATGAAGCCCAACATGGGCATAGGACTAGGAGCTCCTCAGGATACACCCTCTTCCTAGTGGAAGAAAGCTAGCACTTTTGTCCCCCCCACTAATATCTCCCCCCCTCCTTGAGTGCAGCATCTAGATATTATGGAAGAGGTTAGCTCTCAGACCATCAGAGCCATTCATAGGCTAAGTAGCCTAATGATATCTTAGGCTAGGCCAATCCTGCCTCCTTGTGTTGATGATGCTAGTGCTAGTTCATCATCGGCTAGCTCATCACACATTTGTGTGCCTCAAACTTGCATTACGTGCAAGAATATTTGCTTGGGTTCCATAGGTGATCTTCCTGAGCGTCATTTTGTATTAGATAAGGATACACCAAACACATGCGTAGAGCCTACATACCTTGATGCGAGAGAGGAGGGAAATGTAGAGGCATGGACTCCTTTGGTGTCAATACATGTATACATTTTTTTGTTATGGTATATGCAATTTAAAGTTAATTTTTATATAGAGTAATTTTAATTGTTAAGCCATACTGACTTTTACATGTATGTGATCTTCATTCATGTTTAGTTGATGACCAAGGAGGAGCTCAGAGAGATTGATGATGCCATGCTCTCAGCCATTTCTTTTGGCCTTGAGACATCTATGGTACAATATGTTGTTTTCGCATTTTTTTTTAAATTTGATATTGTAGCATATATGGTTACTAATCTTTCTTTTATCTTGTAGGTACCACCTGTCCCAAGGGGACAAAGTGTAGGGGGTTAGCCAGCATGCATTGACAAAGGAAAGGTAATAAGGTGCTTTTGATTTGATTAAATATCGATGCATTCTTGTAAAATGTTTGTGGTAATCCCATTTAATTACATTCTTTATTGTATATAGGGTGTGGTTACTGGTGATGAGCCAGTCCAAATTCTGCGTCGATGACCTATGACCCCCTTCGACCCATTACATGACGACATATGTCCCTAGTGGTCATAGGACCCCTAGGGACATACTAGAATGCTTCGTATGGGTCAAAGGGGGTCATAAGGTGACCTATGACCCCCTTTGACCCATTACATGATGACATATGTCCTTAGGGGTCTTAAGACCCCTAAGGACATATTAGAATCCTTCGTATGGGTCGAAGGGGGTCATAGGGTGACCTATGACCCCCTTCGATTGATTACATGACGACAAATGTCCCTAGGGGTCCTAAGACCCCTAGGGACATATTAGAATCCTTCGTATGGGTCAAAGGGGTTCATAGGTCACCTTATGACCCCCTTTGACCCATTACATGATGACATATGTCTCTAGGGGTCCTAGGACCCCTAGGGACATATTAGAATCCTTCGTATGGGTCGAAGGGGGTCATAGATGTCGAAGGGGGTCATAGGGTGACCTATGACCCCCTTCAACCCATTACATTACGACATATGTCCCTAAGAGTCCTACGACCCCTAGGGACATATTAGAATCATTTGTATGGTTCGAAGGGGGTCATAGGGTGACCTATGATCCCCTTTGACCCATTACATGATGACATATGTCCCTAGGGGTCCTAGGAACCCTATGGACATATTAGAATGCTTCCTATGGGTTGAAGGGGGTCATAGGTTGACCTATGACCCCCTTCGACCCATTACATGATGACATATGTCCCTAGGGGTCCTAGGACCCCTAGGGACATATTAAAATGCTTCCTATGGGTCGAAGGGGGTCATAGGTTGACCTATGACCCCCTTCGACCCATTACATGATGACATATATTCTTAGGGATCCTAGGACCCCTAGGGACAAATTAGAATGCTTCTTATGGGTCGAAGGGGGTCATAGGTTGATCTATGACCCCTTTCGACCCATTACATGATGACATATGTCCCTAGGGGTCCTAGGACCCCTAGGGACATATTAGAATCCTTCGTATGGGTCGAAGGGGGTCATAGGTTGACCTATAACCCCCTTCGACCAATTAAATGATGATATATGTCTCTAGGGATCCTAAGACCCCTAGGGACATATTAGAATGCTTTGTATGGGTCGAAGGGGGTCATAGGTTGACCTATGACCCCCTGACTCATTAAATGATGACATATGTTCTTAGGGGTCCTCGGACTCCTAGGGACATATTAGACAGCTACATATGGGTCGAAGGGGTCATAGGTTGACCTATGACCCCCTTCGACCCATTACATGATGACATATGTCCTTAGGGGTCCTAACATCCCTAGGGACATATTAGAATCGTTCATATGGGTCGAAGGGGGTCATAGGTTCCTTCGACCCATTACATGATGACATATGTCCCTAGGTGTCCTAGGACCCCTAGGGACATATTAGAATCATTCATATGGGTTGAAGGGGGTCATAGGTTGACCTATGACCCCCTTCGATCCATTACATGACAACATATGTCCCTAGGGGTCCCAGGACTGCTAGGGAAATATTAGAATCCTTCATATGGGTCAAAGGGTTCGACCAATTAAATGATGACATATGTCACTAGGGGTCCTAGGACCGCTACGGACATATTAGAATGCTTCATATGGGTCGAACGGGGTGACAGGTTGACCTATGACCCCCTTCGATCCATTATATGATGACATATGTCCCTAGGAGTCCTAAGACCCCTAGGGACATATTAGAATCGTTCATATGGGTCGAAGGGGATCATAGGGTGACCTATGAACCCCTTCGACCCATTACATGATGACATATGTCCCTAGGGGTCCTAAGACCCCTAGGGACATATTAGAATATTTTGTATGGGTCGAAGGGACCCATTACATGATAACATAGATCCCTAGGAGTCCTAGGACCCCTAGGAACAGATTAGAATGCTTCATATGGGTCGAAGGGACAATATTATATTCTATATTTTAATATAATAATAATATATTATTAGATTATATAACAATAATAATCATATATGTTACTAGATTATAGATTTAATAATAATAATAACAATATATATTATTATATAGAATAATTTTTTCATATAATACTACTATATATATTTAATAATAATAATATATATCATATATATCACTATATTATATTTAGAACTATATTATATTTAGTAATAATAATCATACATATTAATATAATGTAATAATAATTATAATTATAATATTAATGTTCACACATTCACGAAATATATTTTCCTTTAAAATTGTCTAAAGTTATTCTCTTCAATTTGTCTCCCTCCAAATTTAAAATTTAAAAAACTTCCCTTTTGAAATTTTCCACCAAAAATGAGTTTGAAATTACTGTGGCTAAAAGGATACCCGATCAGGCCTGGTATTTACCAAGCCTACCCGGTCAACCCAAAAAATGTGTTTGAGGAGGGTTTCAGTGACACTCAGACTTTGGGTAGCCATCTAACAATGTTATTTTCATTGAAATTGACAGAAATGAAAAGGATTTTTTAATATGACTCTCGAGATTACATCAATATAATTGCTGTCAAATTTTGAGTTCGACAAGTATTTATTAGTTAATTTTCAATGAAGATTATTGTAAAGTGTTGATTGACATACTGATTGAAAAATAGCTGTAACTTTCAAACGGTATAACATTTTTTAAATCTAAAAGTTGCGTTACATTCTATGTTTCGCCTAGTATAAGAAAAAAAAATTTAAAATTAAATTTGGTAAAATTTTCTGTAGTTAAGGTGGTTAGACATGGGAGTTTTTTTTTTTGAAAAAGTTTTGGTAGAAAATTCATATTTAATTATTCATTTGGAATAAAAATACCAAAAAATATGTGTCACATCCGGGCACGAGTCTAATTTTTATATCTATAATTATATTAAAAAAATATTATCTTTTGATTTTGATTAAGGTGGTTAGACATACACCTACTTTTTATTTTTGCCTTGAAATTTTCGTAGTACTGCATTAAAATCCAAACTTTTGACAAATCAATTATTTTTTTCTCCTGATAAGGCCTAGTAGTTTAGAAACTAAATTCAATTTCCTACAGATTATTTTCTTACATCTTTTTTATATAAAGTCCATAACTACTTTAAAATTATGTGTCAAAATGACATAACCTTGATTTGCTGATTTTTCATTGCCACTTAAGGCCATAGTTTGGTACACCATGATCCTACACATACCCTTACCTTATCCCTAATTAAATAAATTTATATTTATTTAAGTGAAAATAAGCCTTATATCCTATCCCATTTATAAATATTTTAATTAATTCCTAAATTAATCAAACTAACCCTACCTATTTTCCTAAATCCCACTTGCATCTTAATCTTCATATATTTAACTAAATTGTAGAATAGAAAGAAAATAAGGTTTAATAAAGTTTTCTCTATTAACTCTATTTTCTAAAAGGAATGATCCAAATGGATTAAGCACAAGAAAGTGATCAATGCAGAAATGGATCATGTGATGGAGAATAGGGAGAAAGAATGTTTAAATGGTCTTTCTATTATGAGGAGTATGTGCTTAAATTCTGAAATAGATAAAAGACAAATACTAATCTTGAATCTAGAAAGTGTTGTTTTCTTATGTCTGTATGTAGTTTTGGGGATCTCTGTGACTTGTTTTGGACTGGAAATGTCAAGACCAAGAAAACCCATAAATATTTTGTCTTTTGAAGGGAGGTTGACCTTCACATTGATAGCGGGGCACAATCTTACTCTAAGATACAATTGTACCCCAAAATGTCAACCTTGACCTGCATTGCTTCGAAAAAATTTATGTCCATAGATCTCACAAGTTTGACGAAAAGGTTATTTGAATTTGTTCTTCAATTGTTCCACACTTGTATCAGCAAGAAAAATGATTTGTTTGTTTGGATGGGGGGTTTTCCTTAGTCAAACCCCAGTTTGGAATCAACCTTGATATTGAATTCAAATTGCAATAAATGTAAACAAAGTAAATAAAACAATTCACCTTGTTTATATTGAGATCCTTTTGGAGGATTCGAATCCTTGAATCCACAAGTACGAATGCTCCAAATGTATGTAGAAATGTATGTAGGATGTCTCAAATCAATTACATTAGATCTTCAACACCAATCTTGAATGGATCTTTGCATAGGAAGAAGCTTGAATGAATGTGGATGGAGAAATTGTCAATAAGGGGGCTCCATAGAGATTGAATCATTCAATGGCTAACAATAGATCTCCTTGATGAATTGGATGCTTGAACACTTGAATGCTTGAATGCTTGATAGATTGTAGATGATAACTTCACTCATAGAAAATTGGATTTAAAAATAGATCATCAAAATGAAGGAAGAAGACTTCCTTATATAGAGATCTAGGGCACTAACTCCTAGAGAAGGTTGATATAGAAGTATTAAATCCCATTTTATCTTAACCCCTAGGAATAGACCTAGATTAAATGTAATTTAAGAGTCTACCATTCTGAAACCCAAAATAGCCAACTTGGAAGCAGGAAAAGAAACTTTTTGAAGCTCGAGATCCCAAAACTTTCAAAATTTGAAAAATAAACCTAGGGTCAAGGATGAGGTCAACCCTACCCTAGGTCAGGTTCAAGGTCATCCTTTACCAAGGTTAGGGTCAAAGTTGACCATGACCTACCAAGCTATCCTTGACCTAGAAGTCAAAGTTCTCAATTTTACAGAGCAAGTTACCACAAATAGACGAGAGAGAGAGAGAGAGAGAGAGAGAGAGAGAGAGAGAGAGAGAGAGAGAGAGAGAGAGGCTAAATAGGGGAAAACTACCAGATCCATGCAAAGACCCATTCAAGGCACTTGACATGACCTTAGACCACTTACTCAGAAGGATAAACATCTTAAAATGGAAGTACTTCCATTTTAAGATGATACAAATACTTTATTTACTTAATTGATCCATTTTCTCCCACTTAGAATGAGATATTATATTTATCTTATTTGAACACATGGATCTTAACTTTAACCCTCACCTAATCTCACTTACATAAACCAACCCATCCTTTAAGCCCATTTTCTCACCAGTCAATTATAATCCCCTACCTAATCACTCCCTAATAATTTTCACAACCCTAATCAAGGGATTAGAATACCCAAGTCATATATGACTCTTACACTTCACATATGACTCTTACACACTCTCTAACAAATCCTTATATATCTTACACCTCTTACAAAATCTTACACATGTTCCCCCTTGACATGTGAACTCAATATTGAGCCATCACTTCCCAAAGTTTCCCACACGTGTGACAAACTTTAGTCTTCTCACCCTCTTATACATTTTCATTGGCCCATCACTTTCAAGGGATTCTCATACATGTGTGAACAACTCTTACCCTTTGAATGGTCAAACCCTAATCCACTTGGCCTCCACCTCATGATCAAATCATTGATCTTTTGAAATCCTATCCTTTATCCAACTTTGAATCTCAACCATTAATTTTTCTCAAAGTCCTATAAATTGAAAGCCATCTTTTTCATTTCATAAGAAATCTTTCATTCATTATTATGTTCTTAGTTTTTTCAATAACCACATACCTCAATAACAATATTATTAAACACTTATTCATTTTCGGAGGTTTACATATTATTGTATTGATTAGTGTAAGCTTATTTCTCATTGTTGTTCACTACATTTGCATGCTTATTTTGATATCATTTTTTACTATGCTAGAATAGGTTTTAGTTGTTTAATATATATTATTTTATAGAATTTTCATGTAATATTATCACTCTATAATAAAATCTTGATCATGGGCTACAATCTTCAAATTCACTTCTTTCTCCATTCCACTTGTCCTCATTCCTCCACGATTATACATCCATTCTTTTTTATCAGAAAATATTCCTCATTATTTTGATTGGTTTCTTTCTTATCCATTTTCATCCCACCCATCAGTCTATCACCTTCAACAAAGTCATTCACATCCCTATGTAAATATTCCTTTACAATTTCATGTACTTCATTTCCCATAGCCATGCTATATTTAATAATAAATAGTTTTAGACTCTTTTATCTACATCATACTCCCTAAAGACTTTACAAACATCTACACACACCAATCCAATTTTTTTCTAAATGCTTCATATTGAGTTGTTGAAAATGTAAGAATTTTCCTTAGGGAAAAATTCACCCAAGACCAAGGAACTCAAAACACAAGCACAAATTAGACCAGAGTATGATCAGAATAACTCTATATTATTCAATACAATGTACAAGTACACTAGGAGTGCCTAAATATAAAGGCCTCTGAGATGCATCTAGAATTCTTCAGAATCAACATCATGATAAGTCCTACAACTAGGCACATGTCCAATAGATATGGGTTATCCTCCATTAAGCACGGAAGTAAGTGTGATGATGAGAGGATAAGCCTACAATGGTGTGACATACAAAACAATATGATAAGTCCTACAACTAGGGACATGTCCAACAAATATGGGTTATCCTCCATTAAGCACGAAAGTAAGTGCGATGATGAGAGGATAAGCCTACAATGGTGTGACACACAAAACAGTGTTTTATACAACATGTGCTAAATTAGGAGTGTGAATAACTATGTTGTCTACATGACAACTTAGTGAATGATGCAAACTCCTCTGTTGTAGACACCCTGTGCACAATTAGAGTTGCTTACTTTTGTGTTGCCTACATGACAACCCAAAAAGGTGTGCAAACTCCTAAGCATCTCATAAAAGGAAATAATTAAATAATGCACTAACCTAAGTAAACTTAAGTAAAGTGTAAATAGTAAATACCTATTTACACCAACACCCCCCCTTAAGTGCAACTTAGGGAAATGCACTTAAGCTCACTAATGCATAATAGGTCTCAGCTACAAGGCCATGTTAGGTACCCATGTACAAAACCAATGCTAAGAATGATGCAATGCAATCTCTCATAAAGTAAAGAAAGAGGGAAAACCTCATGGGAAAAACCCTCCTCCAAAAAGAGAGATGAGTACAATAAAGAAGATGAGAGAGAAGAAGACCTCAGAAGAGGAAAAAATCCCTCCCAGAAGAAGAAGAAGAGAGAAGTCAAGGGACTCCCCTTTCGACAACATCCTACACCCCCAAGAGATCTCGCAAATGAGTATACTTGACCTCAGTGAAGGGTTTGGTGAAGATATCAGTGACCTGCTATGTGGTAGGAAAGTACTATAGTGCAATGATCTACTCATGTATAAGCTCTCTAATATAGTGCATATGAACCTCAATATGCTTAGTTCATTGATGCTAAACTAGATGCATAGATATTTCAATGGCACTTTGATTGTCACAATGAATAATTGTAGGCCTAGGTAGATCAACTCCAAACTCCTCCAAGATGTGTTGTAACCAAAGATCCTTTATAGCTGCATTGATAGCTCCTCGAGACTAAGCCTCTATGGAAGAAAGAGCAACATTGTTTTTCTTCTTACTTTGCCAACAAATAGGGTCAAAACCAAGGTGAAATATGTACCCTGAAGTGGACTTGCGAGAATCTAAGTCCCCTACATAGTCTGAGTCTGTGTATCCAATCAGTTGAAGTCATGTACCTATTGCATAATGAATCCCATGTGTATGTGTACCCTTGATGTAATGAAAAATGTGCTTGGTAGCCTTCTAGTGAAGCTCATGTGGTTCTTGCATAAAGCGTGAAACCATACCAACTGCAAAAGCAATATCAGGGCATGTATGTATCAAGAGATAAGGCTCCCAACTAACTATCTATATAATGTAGAGTGGAGTGGTACACTTAGCCTCTAGCTTGACACCTGATAGGAAGGGAGTAGGAGCAGGCTTGCAGTCACTCGTGTGAAACTGAGAAAGCAAGTCAAGATCATACTTGGGCTATGAAAGTGATATCCCTACCTAAGATTGTGTGATCTCTATGCCAAGGAAGTAATGTAGCAAACCCAAGTTTGTCATGGAAAATATATCCTATAGAGAGGTCTTGACACTGGCAATGATGGGTGAAGTGCTCCCTATAATGATCAAGTCATCAAAATAAAGCACTAGTATCAAGTGAGAGTTTTGAAGAATGTAAACATTCAAATCAAAATGGCATCTGGTGAACCTGCTGAGAGGAGGAAGGAATCCATTTTGGCATACCAAGCCCTAGGAGCCTACTTTAGACCATAAATAGACTTCTTCAATCTAAAAACCTTAGTAGAATCTTGTACAAACCCCTGTGGCTACTCCATATAAATTTTCTCATGAAGATCACCATTCAAAAAGGCACTCTTAACATCCATCTGGTGTACAACCCAACCTTGAGCTGCAACAATTGCTAGTGTCAGGCGAATGGAGTTCATCTTGGCAACTAGTGCACAAGTCTTTGTATAGTTAATACCTAGAATCTGTGAGAAACCTTTGGAAACCAATCTAGCCTTATGTTTATCCACACTTCCATCTTATACAAATTTGGTTCGACAGATCCGCTTACATCGAACCACTTTTCTTCCCTTAGGAAGGGGAACTAAGTCCCATGTGTTATTTTTCATCAAGGAATTATATTCTTCCTCCATAGCCCTATCCCACTCTAGAATTCCTGATGCTTCCTTAAAAGACTGTGGATCTAAAGTAATGGCTATATATGCATGTGAAAATGACTTGTCTTGTGACCTAGTCTTCCGAGTGTCTAAAGGATTTCCCACCAATGATCCTGATGCATCAAGAGTTTGTTTTGCCCAATGAGGTTTAGTGGAAGAAGAAGAAGGAAAGGCCTCAACTGTTTATTGACCTTGCAAAGGTGGTGTTTTGCAAGTCAAAGCTGGAGGAATCTCATCTTCCAAGTCATTTTCTTCACTATGATCATTGCCCACAAAGGAGGAAGAAGGAGGAGTTGAAGAAGCCAAGCTTGGACATGTTTCTTCAAAGTGAACACTCCTCTCATAAAAGATTTCATGAGTCTCTGGATCCATTAGTTTGTATGCTTTGAGATGATTAGGATATCCAACAAATATGCATGGTTTGCTTTGTGGTTCTAATGCCTTTGGTTTTTGTGGAAGTATCCTTGCCCATGTTGGATAGCCAAAAACTTTAAAGTGCTTAACACTTGGTTTCCTATCACACCATACCTCAAAAGGTGTTATTCCATCTAAGGCTTTATGTGGACTTTTTTTTTGGATGTAGTTGGCACAACACATGGCTTCAACCCAAAACACTTGATTTAGAGACTTGTGTTGAAGCATGCAAGTAGTCATTTCCTTAAGGGTTATGTTCTTTCTTTCAGCTACACCATTCTGCAGTGGCGTGTATGCAACTGAATGTTGAGGATCTATCCCCTCATATGTGCAAAAGTCTATAAGCCTAGAGTTGACATATTCTCTACCATTATCTATCCTTAGGATCTTGATGGCTTTCCTTGATTTTTTCTCAACTTGAGCTTTGAATGTGATAAATTTGTCAAAGACTTCACTCTTATGACCAAGAAAAAAGACCCAAGTGTACCTTTAAAATTCATCAATAAATGTGAGAACATAGCAAGCCTTACTGAAGGATGGTACTAGAAATGGGCCAGCTACATCACCATGAACCAATTCTAGAACAACACTTGCCTTCCAAGACTTCCCCTTGTCATATTTCTCTTCAGGATGTTTACCTGCTTTGCAACCTAGACATACACCTTTTGAAAACTTGACTTGAGGTAGACCAATGATCATTTCCTTGCTGCTAAGTTGTTGAAGGTAGCTATAATTAAGATGTCCAAATCTTTCATGCCATAGTTTTCTTTGTGTGTTTTAATGAGTCAACAAGGAAAGAGAAGTGGACTTAGGCACAAAATGTGAGAAAGAATAAAGTCTAGTCTCATGATTTTCCTTTCCAACCACTACCATAGAATCATCTTTGAGATTTTTTACCACTACTATGTCAGGGAGGAACTCTACTTTGTTTCCACGTCCATAGTGAGTGATTTGATAGATGGAGAGAAGGTTGGTGCTAAGGTTAGGAACAAGAAGTACATCCTTAAAGATGCCATTTTCCAACTCAACATTCCCTTTACCTTCTACTTCAACTTGATTATCATTTCCCACATAGATGTAAGGTACATTGGATGGTTTCAAAGAGGAAAACTACTCCCTTGAAGCACCCATGTGATGTGTTGCTCCTGAATCAAGAACCCATTCCTTAGTACTATTTGTACTTGCAACTAAAGCTTCTCCCTTGCCCTTTGAAGTGGATGATGATCCCTTGTCCTTATATGCATTTGGTACATCAATTTTGTGTTTCCTCATAATGTTGATCAATTCATAAATCTGCTTATCTTTGCACTTATGTTCATCATGACCATTCTTCTTACAATAGGAGCAAGTTTTCTTCTCTTTCTTGTTGGAATTGTTCCCCTTTTGATTATTCTTGGATGAAGACTTTCCTTGTTGTGAAGAAGAATGTTGAGTGGAAGAAGATTGATTTGAGGAAGATTGTTGTTTTGAGGAGGAATGGTCTGTGTTGTCTTGTGTCTTAGCTTTCCATTGCTTCTGCTTCTTGTTTGAGTTTTTGCCACTTGAATTACCTTCATTTGCTACCAAGGCTTTTATTTTGGAAGACTCGATAATTACCATACCCACTAGATTGTCATGTTCTAAGATCACATTTCTAAGAATTTCTCGAATGAAAGCTTAACATAGGCACTACCCATTATCAATTTGTGTGTATTGGAGCTAGAAACAAAAGGAGCATATTCAGGTGGAAGATGAGTCATGATGTGTTTGATCATCTTTCCATCCTTAATGGGTTCACCACAATCCTTCAGCTGTGCCCTATACATTTCTACTTGGGTAAGATAGTCCTTGATGGTGTCGAAATTTCTAGGATCCAACTTGAGAAGTTTATCCTCTATGGTGTAAGCCATGTCTTCATCTACTGTCCCATACAAAGCTTCAAGTTTAGCCCAAACTTCTATTGGATTTATAAACTTCCTAATGTGAAATTTGATAGGATTAAAGATATTTTTCAACAAGGGTCCTAGGGCCATCTCTTGTTTGGATTCTCAGTCTTCTTTCTAAGCTTCATCAGCGTCAGTAGGAAGTTTCTTTGCAGCACTAGTGACATAACACAATAAACCATT
Organism: Cupressus sempervirens; assembly: GCA_028749045.1. Classification (NCBI taxonomy): domain Eukaryota; kingdom Viridiplantae; phylum Streptophyta; class Pinopsida; order Cupressales; family Cupressaceae; genus Cupressus; species Cupressus sempervirens. Next base: position 70,958,501 of record CM053791.1, read on the forward strand.
TTCTACCAATGGCTCTTTAATGTTTTCTTTCCAAGTAGCATAATTATGTGGAGTTAACTTTGAAAAAGAACCCATAATGCAAGAACACAAGATCAAGGAGACACAGTACATAGTATACACCTACCCTTTTCACTCAATCAAACCCCCCCCCCCCCCCCTCTAAATGATTGATTTTGGCACTTTATATATAGTGCATTTACAATGGGCCACTTGCCAAAATGGACAAAGTGGAATTTTTGATTTTACTAATTACAACCTATGTATAGAGTACAGATCTAGACTATTACAATGTAGCTCAAAATTGCAATGATTGTGAAGCAATACAATGCAAAATAGGACCTATCTCTGAAAGTGATACTTTTGTCCAAATAAGACTGCAATCTGACTATAGATCTAAAAACTAGACAAAAAAAATATACTTTCAAAAAAATGGAACCTAAAAAGGAGTCCAGATATGCCCGTACAATGCATTTGAAGTTGCAAAAAGCACGATTAGGCAAGTATAGTCACCAAAAAATACAAATTCTGACAAATTCGTGCACTAAAATTAGAAAATAGCTACACCACTAAATAATTCAAGAAATTTTACCCAAAATTTTGAAAAAATTGAACCTAATTTGGAGTTCAGATGACCAAGTTATGGCTATTTGAAGTTGGGCTACTAAATCAAAACTACTTCTAAAGAGGGGTTTGCAAAGGAAAACACTGTGTTAAATTTGATGGTCAAATGATTGTCGTAGCAGTTTAAACATGCCCTAGAATGACAATCATATGGCCGTCAAATTTAGGCTCGTGATTTGCTGATGTCAGCATATGCACAGGCCTATGATGATGTCACCCTATATGGATGATGACATCATCTACACAAAATGGTATAGATGGGTACGAATGGTCCATGTGGTAGGGTACAGACAATTTGACATGTCACCTTGTGTGGCGTATGGTCACCATTGATTGTGCAGGTAGATGATGTGGCAGATAGGTCATCGCAGTGCTGACAAGGGTAGGTATGCACAAGTGGCACTGATCGTATCCAACGTGTCTGTCTTCATTGTGTTTTGCCCACATATCATAGTTTAAATGGGCCATATTTCCATTTTTTATTGCTAGCTATGACACATCTAGAAACACCACAGTCACCAAGTTTTTTTTTTAAATGACTGCCAGATCTGTGGTTTTATGTGCGAGAATAACAGCAACCAGAATATGCCAGTGATGCCAAATCTACAAAGGAATCTATGGGCGGGGCTAGAATATAATTTAAAATGGCTGATGGGAACTCAATGTTTAGTCCTACATTGAAGAACAAAGCAAACTTTAAGGTCTTAAAAAGGAGTGATGTTGAATCTTTAAGCAAAGTTGCTTGGTGGGAAGGCTCGACTGGTGGGTTGTGTTAGCCGCCAGGAACTAGGCCATTGGTCGAATTTAATTGCCAAATTTTAGATAGAAAAATGATTGTGTGTGCCTAGAAATTGGAGTGAATGTTGCTAAATTTGGAAAGGCTAGCTCGAATTTGATGAGTCCATTGCTTAGTTTAATTCACCAAAAAATATTAAGTCACCTACAAATAAATAAAAAATATTCTGCACTGCACAAGGCCGGGGTGTCATTGCCTGGTGCTTGTGCTAAAAAAATGTCTCTGCCTAGAGGCCCAACTGGGCTATTAATCCAAAAAATAATTCCAAAAATACAGAGAAATATAAAGAATTAGACTAATTCAAAAATTAATTAATCAGACCGAAAAAGACCATACCTAGATTTGCAAATCGAGCCTTCGGGTTCCAATTTGCAAAAAAAATTTGCCTCTTGGTTGACTATGGCCTAAAATAGGAAAATGTATAGTCAATCTTCACTAAATCATCACTCTGGATGCAATGGCGAGGTTCACTTTGGCTCTAGATGCTCCCAATTGTAGCTGATGCTCTAGATCTAAATCGGGTCCCTTAGAGAGATGAAGCAATGAGGTCTCTAATGGCTAGGTGACGAGTATCTCCCTCAACTCTAATACCATGTAAGAATCTGCCTTAGGGAAGAATTCACTCAAGACCAAGGAACTCAAAACACAAGCACAAATTAGACCAAAGTATGATCAGAATAACTATATATTATTTAATACAATGTACAAGTACACTAGGAGTGCTTGAACATAAAGGCCTCTAAGATGCATCTAGAATGCCTCAAAATCAGCATCATGATAAGTCTTACAACTAGGCACATGTCCACCAGATATGGGTTATCCTCCATTAAGCATAGAAGTAAGTGCGATGATGAGAGGATAAGCCTACAATGGTGTGACATGCAAAATAGTGTTGTAGACAACATCTACTAAATTAGGAGTGCGAATAATTGTGCTGTCTACATGACAACTCATTGAATGATGCAAACTCCTATGTTGTAGACACCATGTGCACAATTAGAGTTGTTTACTTCTATGTTCTCTACATGACAACCCAAAAAGGTGCACAAACTCCTAAGTGTCTCATAAAAGGAAATAATAAAATAATGCACTAACCTAAGTAAACTTAAGTAAGGTGTAAATAGTAAATACCTATTTACACCAACAGAAAAGGAATACTCAATAACATCCTTCTAAAAGATCTTCATATTTACCTTTTTTTACTTTACTACACCAACTTATTTGTTATTAGTTGTAAGCTTTCCTTCTTTACCCTTTGTTCTCCTCTTTACATCATAGGTTGACTATTAGTATTATTTTTCTATTCTTGTACAATCTCAGTAAATTGTGCCCATGAATCATCTATACTTTTATTTTCTTCTACTTCTAATTCCACCTCTACCCTCCTCCCATCATGAATTTGTTTGACTTCATCATCTTGATCCTTTACTTCTTCAACTTCTATTTACATATTTCATAATGTTGTTCATTTCTCTCTCTTTATTATTCATGCTTTTTTCAATCCAATCTTTTGTTCCCCCTCTTCATTCTCATTTTTCTTAATGAACTCATTGCATTCAACATTCATATTTACTCATTCTAAGTTTTCTAATCAGCCTTATTTTTCTTTCCTTTTTCTTCTTCTATCTTTCCCTTCTCATATATTTTTCAACTCAAAGAATCCACAACTCCATTTAATGTTCAAACATATTGTAGACACCTTAAAATTGGCAAAGACCTGAATTACATAATTTTGATCAATCAATGCAAATTAAGGAGGAAATCAGAGGAAAAGAACAAACTTTCAAATTAAGGATTACATCAAGTCATTAATTGATTAAATCATTTATCAAATTAATAAGACCTAAATCAACTTCAAAAGAGGAGAAAAACAATTCAAAATCATAAAATAAAATTCAAAAGGGAGAGGGAAAAGAAAAAAATTTAAAAATAAATGGAACTTTTATTAAATCAATAAACCCATTTATCCTCACAAAATGAAAATCCTCCTTTTATATAAAGAATTGAAAGAAATCCACATTTATCTTCAAAATCAAGACTTTTGGACTCCTCTTCTTGTCTCTTATGAGACATTTTAGTTGAAAAAAAAATCCACATTTATCTTCAAAATCAAGACTTTTGGACTCCTCTTATCTCTTATGAGACATTTTAGTTGAAAAGAAATTCACATTTATCCTCAAAATCAAGACTTTTGGACTCCTCCTCTTGTCTCTTATGAGACGTTTTCAATTTCACCTCTATCCACAAGTTAAAGGTAAGACCTAGATTCTTACCCCAACCCCTTCTAAAATCCTATAAATAAAAGGAGAATTCAAGAGCAAAAGGACCCAAGTTTTAGGCATCTACATTATAGCCATATTCAGAGTTGTCATATTGAGCATATTAACAGTGTTATTCTAGCAAGTTTATGTCACTTTGATAGCATTTTGGCTTTGTTTTCATATTATATATAGTATCCTCTTAACACATATTTAGCTCATTGCATGTTCATTTTGATAGTATTCTAAGAGTGGTTATTTGCATGTAATTTGCATTTTCATCTTAGATCTTTCATACATACTAGTAGATTTGTATTTTAAGCATACTTCTCATTCTAAAACTATCACTAAGATATTGGTTTGAGAGCATTCTTAGTAGTTGTAGTTAGAGAAACATGGGATGTTCATAGAGTTTGTATTTTGACAATGATTTCTTGGGTTTAGCATAGTCCATTATCATTTTATCTTCACTCTACATTAAGGTTTCATGAATACGCGAATATACCATATACAAAATGGCACCCATCATGGGCCTTCATATTAAAGCCTCTCTGTTCTTCAAGTTTTCTTGCTAATTTGTTATTTTTCTTTTAGATCTTCTTTTTTCTCTGGTTTTGGTGCAGATTTGGACTTCTGTAGGTTTTATAGCAGGTGAGAAGCTTCATAATGAGATTAGAAAACTTTCAAAGACATTTCCACACTCACAAAGATAGGATCTTCCATTCCCCTGACATAGCAATGCTTTTACACATCATTTTAATGCTTTCACCCAGTCTTTAAACGCATTTGAATCATTTTGCTATGCATTTGCTCATTCTTATAGCGCATTTGATTATTATTATAATGTATTAGATCATTATTATAGCACATTTGATCATTCTTATAATGCATTAGAGCATTTTTTTAGCACATTCACTTATTCTTATAGTGCATTTGAAGATTCTTATAGTGCATAGACCACTTTCTGTGACACATATCTTGTTTTCTATTATTCATCTAATATGAGCTATTAACCTTCACATCTGATGTTTGGATCTAATTTTTGGTTGTTTTCAGAGCTCATCTAAGCTATCAAGAACTCTCAAGCTACTAGAAATGTGCGACAAGAATGAAGACCCTAAAAAATGTTCCTAGTCTTTGCTAGCTCCGAAATAGGTAAGTAGATCAAAACCCTCATGAATTAGATTGTGAGATTTTCTTTTAAGTCCATGACCTACTCTAAGTAGTATGTTTGACCTCATAGATCTAATTATAAGTAGGCCTATGCTCTCAACTCACGAGAGTTGGTTAGAATGTCAAACCTTCTATGAGGGTTAGTAATAGTCAAACAGGGAAAGAACAAACACATAGTTTAACTAGGAGCCCCTTTGTCTACTATAGTTAAGAGCTTGCAAATTGAAAAAAACTTGTTTTTTGTATTTGGGAGGTTAGAAGAGTAAGGATATGCTCTCACTCTCCTAGAGTGATCAAATTCTCAAAACTTGTTTATGATTTCCATTTTCCTTCTTTCTACTAGGTAGGATTACTCAATCGTAGAAAGGCTACCTCTCGAGTTTCCTTAGTGGGGCCGATGAGAGGGAACACCTCCCAATCATGCATTCCCAATCGTATGCAAGCCACCCATGTTCAGAACATAGCCTTCCTCTAGTAGCCCCGTAAGAGATTACGCCAAACCTCTTTAGCATTGGTGGGAAGCTCTCTATTATAGGAGAGGTAAATCCAAACATTGATGGTTAAAAACTAAAACCCACTAGTCACCAGCTTCTAGATAACCTTGTTAGGAAACCCTTTTCTTCCATTTTCTAGGTGAGTATAGTTTTATATTTTATTGTGGCCTCTACTATTTTGATTGGATGTGTTTTAAAAAAATTAATAACAAACTCCAGTTTGAATCACAGTCCTTTTGAAAGACATGACTATAAATTGATAATGAGAAGCCAAGTTCAAAACTAGAACATCGGTGAAAGACTTTGAAATAGCACATATTCCATTCCAAACAATGCATCTAGATAATCCTATAATGCTTTTGAACTCTGTTATAACACATATAACTACAAAACGATGCATCTGAATCCTTAAATATCGTATTTTCCTTGCAAAATAATGCATATGATAGATAAAATAATGCATTTGAACATTTGAATTATGCGTATGATCAGTGAAATAGTCCATATGATCAATGAAATAGCACATTTAATCAATCTTGTGACACATCTGAGAAAAAACTTAAAACAGAGGCTATCTGTGTACTCAACATTTGCAAACGAATGATAGATTTGGATACCCTTTTTCCCATTGATACTCTCCAGACTGAGAGATCCTAAAATTAACCAAAACCATTTTTGAAACATGCAAATCTATGAACAATATTATTAATCCAATAGTATTCATTGCTTCATCTCGCATATCAAGTCAGAAATGTCCAGAGAAGCACATCCATTCCATACCTAACTTCACGAGAGTGAATTTATCCTGTCAATATTTCCAAACACCTTGTCTATCCTAGCTTGTTACTCCTAAAGAATCATGGTCAATGGAAATCCTCATATTGTGAAAATTCATAAGAGTTAGAGGAATCATATTCACTTCTCATGCCACTGTACAAAACTAGTGTAACCATGAGGCCAAAACAATCACCTATATGGGTGAAAGCTTGAATAGTCAGCAAAACCATCAAATGCATGAAACCTCTAAATCTCATTGAACCTATTACCCCAATAGATTTTTCACCAAATTTAATTACTCACAAGTCACCCTTGTTCAATCAAATTTCAAAACCCTTTGCCAAAATGGGTTCACCTAACATATGGGATGCAAAGAGCATTGAAACTAAAATTGAATACTTTCAAAAAAATCTTGAACTTGTCGATATCATGGACAAGATACTTGAGAAACACAAAGAGCACTACATACTAACATTAGCACAACAAGGTGTGAAATTGCTATCCAACTTTGATGTGACTAATCTAAAACAAAATGAAGAAGAGTCACCCTTAGATATTGTCACACAAAAATTACAAGACTTACAATTGGAAATGGAAAGAATGAAGTGAGGAAAAATACAAGCCGCAAAGTTTAGCCTTGAAAAGGTATGTCTTCTACCATTTGATAAAAGCATTACCTTCACACCTTTCCCTCAAAATGTGTAGATACCAAAATATGATAAATATTTTGGTACATCAGATCCCCAAGATCACCTTAGACAATTCTATGTGCTAAGTATGAAGTTTGTCCATGATACAACTTACCTAATGCATTTGTTTCTTAGGAGCCTCGACGAGCAAGCCGTGGAGTGGTTCTCCAAGCTACCATCCAACATTAAAACCTTTGACCAATTGGCTTCTATTTTTATTGCCCAATATTCCTATAACATCAAAATGGAAGTTACAATGATCGATTTGTGTAACACAAAACAACTTCCTAGCAAATCATTCAAGGTCTTCCTACAACGGTAAAGACACACATTTGCCAAGTGTCATAGAGACATACCTGACAAAGAGAAGACAAACATCTTCATCAATAGTCTCTCAAAACCCATGAATTACTAGTTGCAACTCCAAGGGCCTAAAGATTTTAAGACTACCTTAGAAAACATTGCTAAGGTAGAAGAAACCTTGATAAACAATGGCATTATTAAATTATCTAAAGATGGTAAGGGTTCCTCCAACAATTCCACATAGAATCACAATTCCTTTGATTGGTCCACTAACAAACCAAAAATTTGGTGGAGAAACAATAAAAAACACTACCATTGATGGGGTGGTTGAAGCCAACCATGCCAAACCTCAAACTCAACCCCCTCTAAATCAACTGGGTCCTATCGTCAACAACACCAATCCAAACACACCTTGACAAGATAACACCTGTCTATTTTACCAACATAATATAACAACTCTCTCTACATCTAATCAATAAGTTGCTTATAATCAAGCTCCTCCCCCATGAAGATATCAGTCTTTCAGTATACCCAAGGAATATACACCTATCGGGGTGTCTTATGAGAGTGTTTTGCAAACCATCTTGGCCAATGAACTCATTGTGCTACCTGAGGCCAAACCATATGAACCCCAAGTTAAACTGAAGTGGTGGAATGACAAGCCCATTTTTGCCTATCAAAAAAATAGGGGGAACTTAACAAATAATTTTTTTTCCCTTAAGGGGGCCATACAAAAATTAATCAATGACGAAACTATCAAAGTGAATAACCTTAGCAACAATGAAGACCATATGACCTTCAAGAACCCTTTCATGAGTCATGAAAAGGGTGAATCCTCTAGAGCTAATCAAAAGACACCTCTTCATGATAAGGTTAATTAAGCACATCACTATGATAACACCATCGACATGATCTCTAGATCTGATGATACCATAAATGTCATCATAATTAAGGATAAAAACAAGAAACAATCATCAAATGCTATTACCCGAGGTTAGGCCTATAAATTCATTTTACCAGGACTTGTAACAAATTTTGATCATGCAACTATGAGTTCCTCCTTGCCTAAATACAACCTGGTCAACTAGCTACTTAAGACTCCCACTCATATCTCCATTTTTTAGTTGTTGCAAATCTCACCAGAGCATAAAGAAATCCTAACCAAAGCCTTAGTGCCAAATGACCTAGATGTGAGTAGGTTTCAAAACATGGTAAAAAATCTTGTGGCTCCTCATTGCATCTCCATTTCAACCCAAGATTATGTCATCTAGCCACAAAATTCTCCTTTGCATATTAAAGTCTTTCTCCACAGAAACAGAGTTAAGAGACCATTAGTTGATCTTGGGGTAGTTCTCAACATGTGCACACTAAATTTAGTGAAAGCCCTAGGATATATGGAAGATCTTGTTGATCCAAGGAAGAAAATCACCATCAAAGCTTATGATGATGAGGAGCGATCCTCCAAAGGCATGGTTATTCTATCGATTAGGGTCAGAATGGTTGTGAAAGAAACTATTTGTCAAGTCTTAGACTTGCAATTAACTTATAACATCTTGTTAGGAAGATCGTGGATTCATGACATGCAAGTTTTTCCCTCCAATTACCATCAATGTCTTAAATTTCCATACATGGGCCAAGAGGTGACCATACTTGGGGACCAAAACTTTACACAATATTTTAACTCCCTTGTTCCTCATAACAAGGAAGATACTAGAACCCTGACAAATGACCTCAGCCAATCCACATCAATAGATACTTCATGTTCTACCAACCAAAATAACGACCACTCATCTATATTGACTAAGGCTAAAGAGAAACTTGGTTGTTCAAGTTCTTCCATTCATTCACCGTCATCACCAAAAGACCCTAAATAGATATATTATGAAGAAATGGATAGGTTGATGAAGGATTTTGATAGGAAGTGCAACTGAAATGCAGAGGGGTAGGTGAGTACTTGGTCTCCTTATTTGATCCCCTACTCTCTCCAAGATCTCATGGCAAACCATTATCCACCACTAGGTCATATCATGCACATTTTTTTTAAGGCAAGTGGAGTACCCCCAAGCACAACAGAAGAAATCAATAAAAAAAATATTGACATCTCCCCCCATCTACACGAAAAAGGTTTTGATCTAATGAAAAAGATGGGATATATGGGAGAAGGTCCCTTAGGGAAAGGGAAAGGCATTGTCAAACCTCTTGTAGCATAGTTTTGATCCAACAAATCCAAAATAGGGGTAGGATATAGAGAAAAAGGCAAAGCATAGAGCACCCCCAAATCTCTTCCCAAGCATAGTGAATCTACCTCTTCCACTCTAGCATGGGTACTGAAAGAAAGAGGTGCTAATAGCAAGAAGGAAACTGATATAATAAATGAAAATCTATCTCTCCCTGGTTCACACCACACAAGAGAACCGCTCATGGACACCTCCAATAATGAAGATGGTGACGACTCCACTAAGTGGGAGTTTGAATCATTATCTAAAGAGTTCATCCATGACAAAGAATATCATGTTGTTCACATTCCTGTATCCAATGATTTTAATGCACAAAGATCAACCTCACAAAGATCAATCTCTCATCTGGATCTTACTCCACCAAGGGTCAGAGTACAATAGAACAACTTAGGGGCTACTACAGAATAGGATGATGAGCATATTGAAAGATTCTAGTTTCAAACCCTATTTCTTGACTTCTTTCTAGTAGAATTCAAAGATAACTACTACGAGCCACTGGTAAGCGCTACTTTTCTTGACACTTTAGAGGAAGCACATGTCATAGACCTAACTCATACAGTGTATGAGCCATCTAATGAGATCATGTATTTGAACCCCACAAAACCCTTTCCATATTATGAATCACTCTCCCTAGTCCATCCTGAACTCATTAGCTGGGATACAACTGAGCCTCACCATATTCCCCATTTTGACACTAACCGCGATGTCTTCATCTACCTTAATGTAGTTGAACCATCTCATTTATGAAGAACCAAAGAAAATTACACACCTGAGTCTGATATCAATCATCTCAATCATACTAGTATAGGCTAAGCAGTTCATAGCCTTGAGGATCACTACCAAGTTGTAGCCGATCTTGAGAAAAAAAATAGAAAAAAATAGAAGTGACGCATCCAATGGTGAAAACCCAACTGTGGCACCCATGGATGAGATGGTTGATATCTTACCTATGTACTCTAAGGAAAGATCATCCATTTTAGTCGATCCAACTAAAAAAGTAAACATCAGTACAAAAGAGGAATCGAGGATCATCTATTTAGTGTAGTCTTTAAGTATAGAGGAAAGAGCCGCATTCATTTGCTTCTTTAAAGAGAGGCAAATAAAATTTCCATGGTCTTATGCAGACATGCCAAGATTAGACCCAACAAAATCCTCCATCACCTCAACATTTCTCCAGAGGTCCAGTCGGTCAAACAAAAACTCAGGAAAATGCATCCTTACATAGTTCTACTAGTCAAAGTAGAATTGGAGAAATTGATTAGTACCAACTTCATATGGCCCCTAGCATATCATCATGGATATCAAAAATTGTGCCTATATCAAAGAAGGTTGGTAGCATACACATCTGCATTGATTTTCGGGATGTGAACAAAGCATGTTCTAAAGATGACTTCCCTCTTCCCAACATTGACACCATTGTAGATTTGATAGCGAGCCATTCCATGTTTTCACTTATGGATGGATTTTTAGGGTATAATCAAATTAGGATAGCTCCAAAGGACCAAGAGAAAAAAACCTTTACTTGTGCATGGGGCACATTTTTTTGGAATGTGATGCCCTTTGGGATGAAGAACAGAGGGGCTACCTATCAGTGGGCCATGACCACTATCTTTCATGACATGATGCACATCTTTATGAAAGACTATGTAGATGATATCCTTGCCAAATCCCATACTTGAGAAGAACATCTCCCCATCTTGGACAAGATATTTACCCACTTAGAAACATTCAAAGTTAGGCTAAATCCAAAGAAATGTGCTTTTGACATCAAATCTGGCAAGCTTCTAAGATACATTGTCTCGGCCAAAGGGATAGAAGTTGAACCTGAAAAGGTACAAGCCATGGTTACCATGCAACCATTGAAGAACCTAAGTCAACTACATTCTCTCTGAGGAAGGCTTTGATTAGTTTTTTGTTTCATTTCCTAGTTAGCAGAGAAGTATGTACCTTTCACCCACTTATTACACAAAGACATAATTTTCAAATGGGATAATCGGTGTCAGAAAGCTTTTGATTTATGCAAAACGTATTTGATGAATCCGCCAGTGTTGGTGCCTCCAGTATTACACAAACCATTATTGTTGTATATTTCCCTAACTAAAAAATCAATTGGAGCCCTCTTAGCACAAGAAAATGACCAAGGAAAGGAAAGGGCCATTTATTACATTAGTCGCACCCTTGTCAACTATAAGCTAAATTACTCCTTTATTGAAAAGGCATGTTTAGCCATAGTTTGTGCTTCCCAAAAACTACGCCATTATCTTTTGACACATAAGGTCAAGCTCATTTCTAAGATTGATCCCCTCAAATATCTTCTCAACAAAACAACATTGACAGATAGATTGACCAAGTGGGTGATGATCTTAAGAAAATTTGATATCGAGTATGTCAATATGAAAGCAATAAAAGGACAAGCCATCGCCGACCAATTGGCAGATGCACCTATAGAGAGCTCGAATCCTATCTTAGCTAATTTTCTAGATATGCACATTCTTCAAATAGAGCCAGTAACTTGGAAGTTATATTTTGATGGTTCTTACACACACCATGGTTCAGGCGCCGGTATTTTGTTCATCATGCCACTAGGTTTTACCATCCCCAAATCCTACAAACTACTTTTCCCTTGCACCAACAATATGGTGGAATATGAAGCCTTGGTCTTAGGCCTCAAGCTAGCTTTAGAATGGAAACTAATAGTGTTAGAGGTTTACGAAGATTCCTAGTTGATCATCGATCAAGTCACTGACACATATCAAACCAAAGATGAAAAGTTATTTCCTTACAAACATATGGTTGACATACTTAAGGCATAATTTGTTCATATTACTTTTGAACAAATTCCTAGAGACAAGAACAGAGTAGTAGATACCATGGCCACCTTGGTCTCCTTGCTTCAATTACCGGAGCAACACGAGTGATATGAGTTCTTAGTAGAAGAGGTGGTTCAACCTGCATTACTCAACTTGATTCCCTTATCATTTGTCATTTAGACACTCCCAATTCCCTCTGGTATAACCATATCATCACTTAACTCTATGATAACACCATCCCCTTTGATCACTACCAAGTTCATAGCTTTGTGGAATTTCCAAAATGGGGTCATATTAGCCAATTAGAGCAACTAGTGATGACTTATGGTCTCCAAAAGTTGTGTTGCTTGAAATTTGAAATTCCTTCAAATTTTCTTTTGAGTTTTGAAACTTCTTGGGGCCTACTCTAATTTAATAAAATATGATTAATAATATCTTAGGGTTGGTTGGGCTCAAGATTTAGAGCTAAAATTTCTAGAACCTTCTTGGGTTGTGAAAATTTGTCTATACAAAGAAGGCTCGTAAGGTTGTCTAGGAAAGTTGGATAGATAGATGGTGGCTCTAGCCTATAGAATATTGTAAGGAAAATTCCAATGTAGCTTTTCATGTTCTATTTCTAAATATTGTAATTCTATTTTATTAGATATAATACTTGAAGCCAACTTTGTATTCTCACAAATTGTTGTTATTTCTCTATTTTGTTGTGTATTTTTGTGGTTATAAGGGGAGTACCCTTCATCAACTATGTTGTATCTATCTTGATTATCTTTATGTTTGGAAAACTATAAAAAAAAATGTTCTTGTCAAATGAATGTGAATATTAGATGAATATTTGAGAAATCAAATACTTAATCAAATATTTGAGGATTTGCAAGGCATGATTGTATTTACATATATCTCTAGCTAAGACTTCCCTTGATATTTGTTTGCATGCCATATTTCAATATGTTTGACCCTAAGAAGGATTAAGTAGGTTGCATATTCATTTTTTAAGTAGATAGTTGATGACTTAGTCCACTAAATATGATTATCTAAGCTAAAATTTTATTTATATTAATGTTTGAACAACATAAACTTAGATCATTATGTTATGTTTTTGAAAAAAAATTGTCATTAAGGACACAAATACACATTTAAAGCAACCATTGTCATGGTCATAGTTTTGTAAGTATTAAAGGTATAATAAAAAAATGCTTTTAATTATTTGAAATAACTTTATTATCTTGGATTTAATAACTTTTATTTAAGGTATTATTGTGAATCATTTTAATATAATTTGAAGTGGTAAAGAATTAATTTTTTTATGACTCATTACAATACATGGGAAGAAAATAGTTAAAGTTGTCTTCTAATAAATATATGTAATGGACACCTAGGAATGCCCAAAAGCTGAACCAACTACTAAAATTATATTAATTCTAAAAATGTTGCAATCAAGTACAAAGAGATGTATTCCAAAGGCCAAACCCTAAGGGAATGACGTCTAGAATGTTACAACAGAGAATGAACGTCCCCTATTGCCAAAAAAGAGTGTGATTCACACATCCAAGCTCTTATCAAATGCAAGTTATAATCATCCGATGCTCAACAATGAGACTTTCAGCCCTATTTATCCTTTTCTTCATCCTTCTGGAAGGAACTAAAACATTAATTAATTGCAAGGGCTAGAAGCTTCCTCCTTCCAATAATTAATGCATACCATAGAAACTCCTCCCTGGAAATAATTAATTAAATCGAGAGGCTTCCGTCCTTCCAATAATTAATACATACCCTAGAAGCTACTCCCTTGTAATTAATAATTAAATACAAAGTCACCTTTAAATTGAATGACTTTATAAGAAATTAATTTAATTTCTTCTTATCCTCCACTTAGACTTTGGAGAACGTGAAGGCCAAAAGATGGGATCATTACAATATATATAAGGATTGGAAAGTAAATAGTCAGCATTATAAAGCGATACCCTAATAAGAGATTTTTGCTTTAATTATTTAAAATTATATTAATAAATTTGATTGAAAATAGAATAACATGTTTTATTTAAATTTTTGACATTTCTTTATATTTTTTATAGAGTTGAAAATTGAGATGATAAATTGTTCTATTGGGAAAAGATTTTACATCCCATTTTGATCACCTACATTAAACATATTTTTAATGGAATAAATACTATTGTATTGGCCTAAGGTAGATGGAGGTTGTTTATCCCTTCTAATATGTTAAGGGAGATTTTCATCTAGAGAGGGTTCTAATGGTGACTATTTATAGATGAATTGTTTTAACAAAGTATCCTCACACTTGTGTCCAGTTGAGATCTATGTGTTAATATACATATTAGGCATGTAGGTGTCTTATTGTCTATCATCATGAGTTTGTGTTTAAGTCTTCATTGTCATTGTATGATTGCATGAAGCCACTCTTTTTGTCATGTATCGGTAAACATGATTTGTTTGAATGTGGCTTATGTCTTATTTGTGTATAATATTAGTATACCTTTACCTACTTACTCTCAAAGTTTTGGATTGTCAATTTTTCTTTATCAATAATTGAAAAAGATTCAAATTCAAGTAAAATGTTGGTTAAACTCTTACTCAAGTTTTAGTGATAAAAGGATATCATGAATGATCCATTGATAATAAAAATAAAATGTGATCCAATATCTTGAAGAGACTAATGTGATCCATTTTAAGGTTAGATCAAGTAAAGAAAGGATTTAACAGAGTTCGAATATTATTAATGGAATATAGATTTCAAAATCTTTGGTGATCCTTAAAATAAAATCAATCCTCTTTCTCATGCAAAACATAGTAATATTGAAAGGATCCCTTACTTTGTCTTTATGTGACTTCTTGATATCAAAATTTTCACAAATGAATTAAATAGAAGGGGGCAACATTCCATCCAACCATATCAATAATTACTCTTTCTAAGCGATCATTGGGTTTATAAGTTTTAAAAATAATTGGATATTGATCATCAATGTCAGCAATCAACATGACATAATAATTGTGTTCTTTCCTTAAAGCAACAATGAGAGAAATTAAAGGTAGAGGTTTTAATTGAAGTCACCACAAAAGTCTTCATGCAAGGTGGTGAAGTATATGAGGTATGAGATCATATTGCCTTCAAGTCCGTATAAAGTGAAAAAAATAAATAGCTAACTTAATATTCTAAAAGAAAACAATATTAAACGGGTTGAGTTTTTCTTATAGATGGGCCTAATAAGAAACCTACAATGAATTTTTTTAACACCAACACTAATTTTCATACAATTACTCTCATATAGAAGCATCTTGTAAAAAATAAAACTTCTTGCAATAAAATTCCTTATAAAAAGTTGGAAATAGTTGTTGTCATCAATCACATTGAAATTTATTGTTCAAGAATGGACTTAATGAGTTGGATAGTTTAAAACTTATTTTAAATACTATAAATTTGTATAAATAATGATTTCTATTGACTACATGAATGCCCACTTAAATATCAAATGGTCCAATGATAAATAGATGACTATTTTACACCTCATCTTTCAACACATATAATAAAAAGATATTATATATTGACATTAATATATCACTAAATAATCAACCATTTGATTTTCTATTTTTTTTAAACCATTAAAAAGCTATAAAAGAAATATTCATCAAGAGACATGCAATGTCACATTATCACCAAAACTACATAAAATTAGTATTCATATAATGAAAGGTCATTTCCTGTATTTGAATAATAAGAAAGGTAAAAGTAAAGTAATATTGGTCTACCATGATGATACAAGCAGAGAATTCTCCACCATAAGTTTAAAAGTTGAAAAGATCAATATTTAATATGAGTCCCGTATAGTCTCCTTATTAATACTTTGCATTATTATGCACTAAACTTTAAGGAGGAGGAAATGGGACATCCACCATGTAAGTAACCAATTGAATTTCCATTAACGTCAAGATTTCCACTCTTGCAATACAAAGATTGGTGGACGTTAAGAAGTATCAATTCATCATTAATGAACTCTGGCCTTTCCATACCAATCAGATCAAAGTCCTGTGATGAAAATGGGGTATTTGTAAGAACACAAAGAGAGTCTTAATGCCAGAAAATGGCTTCACTTGATCAGTTTCCAGTTTTGTATTTATTAGGCGGAGTGGCAGGCATTGTAGTTCTATCAGCTGCTGTTTTGATGACCATGGTTTTGTGTTCATGTGTTCACCGGCCTGTTTGTTATTTGGATGAGGAGAGTGGAGGAGTTGGTTTTTATCGAAAGAGGAAGATGGTTAATTCAGATATTATGGAGGCCAAAGTGGTAGTTGTTATGCCAGGAGATGAGCATCCCTCTTTTTTGGCCAATCCAACTACAAAAGCAGCTGCGGAAATAGGAATAGCTATTCTGGAATAAAAAAGGGGTACATATTCCTGTTCTCTGTTTGGTTCAGCCAGAATTTGATGGGGAACTCGTGGACCCAAAAATTTATGTTTTCTAAAATAAATAGAACTGGAATAGGAATACGTATTCCAATTCCACTTATTTGGGTGGAATTGCACAACCTCATTTTTGGGCCAAAATTGGAATACATATTGCTATTTTATTTTGTATTCCAATTTCCGATTTGGTGCATCCAAACAAAGAATTCAAAATTTTAAGAATTTACATATGCCTATTCTGCTTGTATTCCCGTTGCCAAATGGACCCTAAAAGTCTTATGTTTTTTGGATATACTTGGTCATGCTTATGTTTTATAATGGAGTCAATGTATAACTCTTCAGCTTTACAAACAAAATGATAGCAGAAAACACTTATGTGTTTGAAAATAGAAGAGCACAGTTGTAAGTGATCTTGTATACTCAAAAACATTTTATAGTATTTCCATTGTTCATTGTAGTGTAGGTTTAACTCACCTCCAGTGTGCTTGGTTCATTACAAGTTTAAATTCTGATTATAAAAGTTAAAAAAATATTTCAATATTTTTTTAGACCAATTTTTAATTTATATGGTATGATCTTGTTGCTCAGGATCAAGCTCCTTGTTGAGCTCTCCTTGTTATATTCCTTTCTGTCTTAATAAATTTTTACTCCTCTTTTTGCAAATATATTTTTTATGTATTAGAGAAAAAGAATATATAGATCTTACAATTTGCGTAGAATTTTGAATTATGTATGAGACAAAACGAAAGGAAATATGGTTAACAATTTTTTTGTGTCAATAGTTGTAATACAATATTATCTAATATAGGCTTATATTTATATTTCAGTTTTTCTCATAGCAATAAATATACATAACTAGAGAAATATTCTCACATGAATTTACTTTCCTTGTTACACACTAAATACAATTGTCCATTGTACTAACAAAAGGCTTAGCTCATGTAATAACCCATCATAAGAGTTTCAATATGGGTTAGCAAAACAAGTCCACTAAATTAATGATACCAAATAGGAAAGATTGGGTCTCAACCTATACTAATGATAAGGCACTCATATATATCACTATGTCATGCAAAACAATGACTAAATTGAAATGCAAGGATTTTTTATCAATTTATATATTAGATATATAAAAAAAAACTAAACACCATTTAGTAACAAAAGAGCACGTTGGCAATAAAAGAGATTATAAATATACATTTTCTCCTAACTTGGTTTGCATAAGAAAAGGAGCACAACCTTGGCAAGTTCATTTACACAAAAGAATGTTAACGTTTACACAATAATACAATGGAAAATTAAAATATATTGTAAACTCTAAGAGGATCGTAATTACATGTTCTTATGTGACAACAAATAGAATATCTATTCAAAAGGGAAATGTTCATTTTTAAAAACTTTCATGGAAACCCAACTTGCTAGTTTCCTAGGTATTTTCATATATTTATCAGTAATCTTGTTCACTTTATCAAAAAAGTGACTTGGGGGTGTATCCTTTTTAGATAGATAGCCAACCTCTATTAAATAGGTGAATGGAACTATCATAAAACAAGATTCAAAAGAATGAAGCTTTTGATCATGTTTCTCACATCAAAAAGGACATGATCGCCTATATGATACCAATATTTGGAAATCAGTTTTGCTAAGAAGCATGCACAAGTAATAATGTCTTTGAGGCTGATTTAATTTGTAATACTTTTCAATCGTATTTGAAAAAAATATCCAAATGAACAAATTTTCATTTTGTATCATAGTAAGTTATTGTCACTCAAAACTTTATATTGTATTTTTTTACTAATTTTGGTGTGCGTCATTGATCTTTAAAAAAATGCATGTCTTGAGCCTTGATTAGAAAAATTGGTCATGTCCTATTGTGCCTAGCCTTTGTGAACAACCAAGTAAGGCATGACACTACTGTACCAATTATAGTGTACTTCCAATTTGATCAAAACTTTTAGTGTTTAGATTTTAGGTTCAAGTTGGCTTTAACAAAAAAGACCTTATTGTTGGCATTTCCCAAATACTTATTTGTGAAAGGTGTTAGTTAAATATAAAAGCAATTCCCTTTCATTAATACTCATAAGAATCTCTCTCCCCCTCAATCTCTAGTGTTCAGTATCAATCAAGATAAGGAGTATGAGACTAAATAATCAATCACACACACATTGTTTTGTTATCAAATATCGTCTAATTATTTATTGGACATTATTATTAAATTATCATTCTTTTGAATTAAGAAAAATGGGTTTTGAAGGGACCTAAAACCCTATTTACATCCATATTGCATTATTTAAAATGGTAGAAGCCCCCAACACATTCAACAAAACAAAGATAAATAGGTAGACAAAGACAATTCTAGCTTACCACCAAAAACTAGGAAAATTCTAGTCAGTAGCCAACATGTCAACTAACAAAAAAAAATTGGAAAATCAAAGGGTAGAGAATTTGACGCATAGCCCAGAGATTTTAAGGTCAAAGCAACCTCTTCATCCAATTAGTTCATCTTCTAAGCCACACCCTTAAGATCTAGTATCTCCTTAGAAATGGTGGTTTCCTTCTTCTTTGTATAGGCTCTAGTTATCCTCCTAGAACATGGAGTAACACCAAAACTCTCCTCATTATTATTAAATTCTCATGGTATAGTAGCATGTTGCATGACTTCATGAAACAAAAGATCATCACCTAACATGAGATTCAAACAAGTGTTTCATGCCTAAGATAAGCATTCTCATTTATGCTATTTGTTTTCCTTTTCTCTTGTAGAAGCATACAATTACTATCATCATCAACATAGTTAATTAATATGGAGGTGAGAACACCGACATGGAATTTGACTAAGGAAAGACCTTGTACAACAAAATATTTTCCCCTCTTTCATATATGCAACTATAGATCTAAAGGATTTTGATTGTGGCAACAACATAAAAAAATTTAATATATTGTTATAAATATTCTTAGACTCAAGACAAAGAAATTCTAGGTCTTTAGAGTTCCATATTCGTCTTCAAACTCCTTTTCACCAACTTTTTTCAGAATAATGACTTTGATTCATTCTTAGATCATTTCTAGAATTGGTTTCAATTAGAAAAACAATTACAATAGGGCCTAGCACTTTGTATCTCATTTCCAATTTGTATTTCCTATTTTATACTTCAAATTTGTATCTTCTACATTCTATTGAACTTATTCAATTCAATCTTTTTTAGCCTGGTCCATTTCACACACAACCATTCCTTACAAAATACAATATCAAATTAAAATTTGAGTCTAGGACAACTTGGCTCTTCCTTATGGCTAGAAATACAAGTCCACTCACATCTCTATTATTGTACAAGAGTAGCATTAGTGTAGGTTAATGCATATGCTAGTCTACGATCACTTTTTCCACAAACCAACTACAACATATAGACTTTGAATCAAATACAAAAATGTATAATCATCATTTTTTTGTGTTTTGGTATATACCTCCAAGGTTTTAAAGATTAAAAATGATAATTATTGTATTATATGCAAATTCATAATTTCCACTATTAGGAATAAACAAAGTTCCAAGTATATTTCCGTCCATGTTGGTAGGATAGATCTATTCATTTCTATTAGGTCATATGGAGGCCAATGGTAAAAAAATGACACCTGGTCACTAGAGATTGGAAACATAAAGAAACACGCCTTAAGAAAGATAACCAAGGAAAAATAGACAAGTTAAATGCAATCCCTCTAGCATGTACGTAATAAAGCTTAAGATTCATTATTAGGAAAAGAAACACAATACTATATGAAGGAATGCATAAGAATATACCACTTGTATGATTAAAGAGTAATAATATAAATGTGCAATTGGATATTTTCAATATTAGCATTGTGTGGTGGTTAAGTTGGCATGTTCTTTTTATTTCCATCAATGTTCAAACCTCACTCTAGTGATATTGTTTTTTTTCGAAAAAGGCTATAAGCTTGATTATATATTAAAATATTTTAAGCTATTAAAAAGGGATTACAAAATATCAAAAGAAGGGTCTTATCAACCAATAAATAAATTCCCTATTCATGATGCATAAAAAACCGAAATCTAATATGTCATCCATAAATAAAATTGGTACAAATAGCCATATTCATATTTTGGCTATACATTAAAACTAATATATATATCTTCAACTATAGATGTATATGATTTATTATTTATAGACATTATAAAATTAAAGTCGCATTCAAAATTTGAAACAAAATATGGAAGACAAAATATAAACTACCCAACCAACATTTCATTGTCAACTCCTACCACTGTAACTCCATATTGGGGATATTGTTGAACGGTTATATTGGGGACTAGATTTCCTACTTGTATCTCACTAGTTCATAGCTCTAGGTCAAAAGTGTTTACTCCTTTGTTTTAGAGAGATCTATAAAACAAGTTTTGTACCTTGGATTCAAGACCATTTTTCTACTTAGAAAAATAAAACCCTACATTTTTTTTTCCCTTTTCTTCATTTATCCTAGGGGTTTATCCCGCTACAATGTTTCTCATTTCTTCCCTTTGTCTTTTTAAAAAAATATTTTTAAGGTTCAGTATTTAGCCTTTTGTTTTTCCTTTTAAATTTGGGAATAGTGAATCCTCAATTTTCAACACCAACTTTCCTTTCTTTTCTATATCTTATAGATAATCACAGTTGAATTCTTCCTTTTCAATGAAAGGGAAGTCATACCCTTGATTTGAGACCCTTTTGGTATTTCCTCTTTGTACATTATGGATGTGATGTTCACATATAAACATGTGAACATCAAATTCTAACTTTGGATCTCAATGTCCTTCTTGTCCAACCTACTCATGAGACTCGATCTTGAGCTTGACATTGCAATTTTTGTGGTAGGTACATTAGTGATGCATGCAAGTTTCCTATACAAAGGAACTTCTAGGAATAATTTATCACAATTTAATTTGTTATTAGAGAACTTTGAGTTCTTGACAATAATCAATTGTTATACTATGTGCTCTAGTTGCATTCTTCTCATGGTTGTCAAAGTCATACTGCAAAGTGTGAGAATCCTTGTGACTCGATGTTCATGGTTAATTGTTTACACTTTTGGTAGGTTTTATCTTCTCTATTCTCATTTGGTGTTTATGGAAGTTTTTTATTTTTTGGGTTCTTTTTATATTCTTCATTTGTTTGTGCTTGCTTGAGTTTCTTTTTCTTCTATTTAGTTAGCAACCTTAGGAGAAAGCCTCATCATTCTTATGTATTAAATAATGGTTTTTCAAAACCTTTTGTCTGTTCTCAAATTTTTACTCAGCACAAACATGCTCCATGTCACCTTATAGGGTTTACTCATTATGGTTTATTTGCATAACCCTCAAATTGGAATAGATCAACAAATAGACCCATTTAGCTGACATACAATAACTTATCATTTTAAAAATTAAAACAAAACCAAATTGTTCAACTTGATGGATTTAGGGTTAAGGTTTCCAAAATCTTGGGTGTTATTCCATGTAAACATAACCTCTTAATACTTGATCTTTGGTCCCAATTAACAAAGGCTGCAAAACCTAAATGTACCAAAGATTGGGCTTCAGGGGTAATAATTTCCCTTAGTAAAAACGTTTGGTATAAATTGAACATGCATCCCTAATCCCCAATCTTGATAAAGAAATCATCATTAGGGTGTTAAAGAACCTCAAGTACTAGAGTACACCTTGTCATTTATTTTTAAGTTTTATAAAAATAAAAGGGGGTCCTTTATCTAAAATCTCCAATCTTCAATATCCAATAAATGGATCAAAATATGAAATTCTTGTCAAGTATTCATTTTTTTCATAGCTTTGTTAGAGGTTTTGATGAGTACAATGGATTTCCACCCACCCATAATATCCTTGTTTTCACATATATAGAGAAAGATGATAATCTCTTGATTAATTAAAGGAACCTAGGAAGGCTCTTTATAAGATTCAATACAAACAGGGTATTATTCTTTGATGTGATCCTACATGGATCCGAAAGTTTATTTGGGAGGTTATTCTTCTATATACTTTCTCTTGTTGACCATAATGAAAAGGGTTGCATTAGTCTCTACAATGATGATGATTCTATCAAGATGGTGACTATAGTCTTCAATTATGTCTCTCAATTACAATATCTATTTATCATTGAAAGTGGTCATCTTTAAAGTTGGCTACAAAGAAATGATAATGATTTCAAAATAGGTATTCATGATATCAATTAGTTTAGCAAGAAGTTGATTATTCATGCCTTATATTGTTGTGATCCTCTCGTGACTGTTTTTCCTTGTTATATTTCATGAGAAAACAAAGCCATGAGAGGATATGGAAGAAGAGAACTAAAGGAGGATTTCCTGGCAGCAGTTGAGATAAGGATACTTTTCATTCTTTGTTATTATATTTATGTTGTTATTTTGATAATGGGGATTTTTTTAATGTTTTATCGTTTTGGAAATTATATGAATCTTTACTTACTATTACAATTTGGTAACTCTTTTGGTAATGAATCTTTAGATAAATTGAATAGCTTTACCAAACACAAAGATTAATGAAAGAAATGCAAATTCAGATAGATGATTGTGTGAGGTTAAAAGAGGAGGAAATCATAAAAAGTAAGATAAGATCAATTAAATTAAATAAACAAATATCTTCAAAGTCCATCTCAATATTGAAAGAGAGGTAAAATTGATCAAATTTATTGAACTTAAAACCACCAAATGTAAGCAAGTAAACCAATGACACAATCGGACAAGAAAATGACCATGGATGTGATCGAAGATACTTACAAAAGAAATAGCCCGTGAATCTATACAACATGCCACATGACGCTGTTCTACCTTGTAAACAACCTACCAATGCCCTAGACGTGATTTTTTTATTAAACAGGGAAGTTCTTCTTGTCATGTTCCTATTGCATTTAAGGTGCGCATCCATATTAAAAATAAGATTATATCTGTATTAAATTCCTATTCCAGTGAAGTTCTTATACATCTTGAAGAGCTGACCTAAAAATAATAGAATAACCACCGACTGTGTGATACGTGTATCGGCTTGGTTGTAGACAAGACGGCGAGAGCAGTGAAACAGGAGACGTGGGTAATAGACGATGAAAGTGTTTTGTAATTTATCATTCTATTTGAAGATCAGACACCTTATATTGGATTCATCATTTCCATTCTCTTCACAATCAATTTACACACTGTTCAGCATTTTCAGCATTTGGGTAATGTCGGTTGGCAGAGAGTTGTGTGAAGGTGAAACTTGTATGAGAGATTTGAGAAATAACCAAGAATTTTATGAAGATTACTTGGGTGGCCATGAAATTCAAGCAAATGGCAATGAAACGGCTTCATTTGTGCTTGGTGGGATAGGTGCCATGTTTGCTCTCATGATATTTGCTTTCATTTTTCTGGCATGCTCATATTGGAAAAGAATGGTTCCTGCAGATGTTCATGAACAAACCAACAATGGAATGAATGGCTCTGAATCTCATGATTGTGGTGCAAAGATGGAGAATGTGTGGTGTGATGTAGAAAGGGGAGATGTGATAGTTATCATGGCAGGTCATGAGAAGCCAACATGTATGGGCCAACCTATGCCATTCCACACGAGTGGGATTTTAAGTTTTGATGGGGAAACATCAATATCTTCCCCATCTCTAACTAAAGAAAAATGATAAAAAGGGATTTTTATTGATTGTCTTGAATGTGTAAGAAGGAAAGGCTTTCTCACATCAGAATGACCAGGTCGCTCGGAATTAAGTCTTCTCTGAATGTAAGAACCACATTACAAGTTTTCGTTAAAAGCACAAGGAGAGTTTGTATTGTTTTTAATGCTTAAAGAATCTTTAAAGATTATGTAACATTAATATCGAATTCAGTTCATGTTGAAAATCAAGTTTGCTTGAATGCAAGTCTTTATTTTTGAGTTCATTAACAGTAAGTATTATTTGTTGCATTAAGTAGCTGTATTTGTTGCATTAAGTAGCTGTTGAATGTAAGGTCATTATATGACAAAGATTAAGGTGTTGGCTAATCTTCAAACAAAATATTCCAAAGATAAAAAAAAGTCAAACATGATTCTTTTTTAGATTCACAAAAACATTGCGAAATTTTCTTAATTTTTTTGTTTTCGATTACAAAATATATAGATCATGATCAAATGCTAATTTTTTTTTTAAAAATCATTGTGTTTCCATTTTTTTGAAATTTAATCAATGGTGCAATTTGTAGGAAGGATAGCCCCGTCCAAAGAATAATGGTGGTATAATGTCCCAATGACATGTGAATTGATAGTTCTCTTTTATAGATATTTTCTAACTGATTTCATGTGTGTCATGACATGTGAATTGATATTTCTCTTTTATAGATATTTTCTAATTGATTTCATGTGTGTCATTTTATTGCATAAATATATATCACATAATTATTGTTATAGTTGGTATAATTTTAATATCATTATTTTAATCTTGAACCTAAATTTGTAATCCTATTTTTCACTTTCTAAATATATATATAGAACACAATCCATTTACATTCCATAAAAGTTCTAATATTGTTGAAGTTACAACAAACTCCAACACTTTAAACTCTAATCATGAACCAGAGTTGAGAAGAATTTTGAACATTAGCCCATGGTATTACTTATCTCTTTTAGAATACATGCAACACATAACAAGATAGCAAAGATGAGATCAAGTGAAAAGTTAGTGCAAGGGTCGATCAATTTACAGTAGCTCACATGAGAATACAAGTGGAGAGACTATGGAAACAACTTAGAATGTCTCTACACAATAGAAGAGAGGATGTAAATGCAAAGTTTTTACAATGGTTTGCAAGAAGGGGAACAATTCTTAACTGGTACCTAGACAACATCTAGCAAGTAAATGGATCAATATGCTCAATGGTTCACTCAAATGGTTTAAAATCACAATTTTTAAAACATTGCATAATCTACATGTTGCATATCAAGTTGTCTCAAAATTTTGGATATGCCTTAAAAGGTTTAAGTTATTCTTATTGCATATTACCCAAGTTAATTGTGTGAAACTAGTAAGTATTAAAATCCATTCTTATTTGAGTAAGTTTTTAAAGTTCAATCCTATATATCTTTGGATGATCTTGTACTAAAAAACTATCATAAAATTGGGGAATGGACCATTTTCCTCATTCCAATGGTCTCTAAATTCATAAATTGTACTCGATAATCATGGGGTTTTGAATAGCAATAGGAAAAAATACATTTTAACGAGAATCTTTCACAAATTATTGATTGGAAATCATTTTTTGTCATCTTTTTCAAGGTATAATGGGGAGCAATAGTTGTCAAAAGTAAAAACAAAAGAAAGCACTTACAAAAGACCAAATTGTAATAGAAAAAAGAAATATGGTATATCAAATATTAGTGGAGTGGGGCCTCTGATCCACATGTAAATATTATTTCAAGTGAAAAGGAGATTGAATTTGAAAATATTGAGGGTGATTTTTTTAGATGAGAATGAAAAGGTAGAGGTTGAAAATCAAAATATTGAACAAAATATTCAAGTTGGAATAAAAATGTTGAATTTGATATGAGTAATGTGTTAGATAACTTAGAGGGGGAGGGGGGAGGGGCGTGAATCAGTTCTCACCAGTTATCCTATAGGCCTTAAAAACACTTATCGCCAACTTAAATTTTATAAAATTTCATATTATTAACTCGGTAGACAGATATAACATCACAATTCAAATTGACACACTTTGCATCAAATTGACGACTTACTATTTCTTAGTATATTGAGTATCAAAGTAAATATCCATCTTATACCAAGTTGCAACATTAAGCAGTTAACTTGAAATAAACATGCAACACAATAAGCATTCACACATCTTGACACAAGTATTTAACATGGAATTCCTCTAATGAGAAAAATCGCCTAGGAGTCGGCGACCCAGATATTTTCACTCTTCTAAAGTGAGTTGTAATAGGAGCCAACCTTGTTAAAGGTTACATACACATTTTTAATGTGACCTTGTTCAAGGATTTACACCATGGATCATCTAGACCTTATCATTCCTTGACATTTATAAAGAGTGGCCTGCTCTAAAGGACTTACAAATATTACTATTAAATGTTACCATGTATAGGATTTTAGAAGACTGTTAGGTCCACTTAGCTAAGAGATTTTTTTGCCACAATGGTAATAAAGTAGTAGTGAAGTGATCTCTTAGGTTTTAGCATTACCTTGCTTGTTCATATCTCTTCTTTGCTCAATCTCTTTCTTCTAATCCCTTTTCTAGCGATTCATACACTTCCACTTAGCACTTCATCTTCTTGATCTTCCTAATACTATTATGCTTGGTTCACCATATTCTTTCTTCTTCCAATTCAATCATCAATATTCACATCAACAAAAAGCAACAACAAAAAATATTTTTTTATCCCTTTAAATTGAAAACTTTTGTCATTCCAAAATCTTCTAGGTTTTTTCACTTAATCACAATTGTAGATCTCTATCAGATTTGAATTCATTGAAACTAAACACTCGAGAAATAGACTTCCACCTTGAAATTCGTGCTCCATTCCAAATAAATAAATCTTCTCCATTACATCTTCTTTGAATTTCTCCAATTGTTGATCTCATAACTAACTTCGTCCTTATGCTTGAAACTTAATGAACATTCTTGATTTTCATCAAATGTCAGCCTCTAATTAATTTTTTCTAAACTTTTTCTTCATGTTCATGTTCGATGAGTATTACAACTCACTCAGTCAATACTAGACTCAGTTAACACTATTTTCCTTCACTTTTTTTAGGTTCTTGGTGACAACTATATAGTAGCTTGGTTATATTGTATTTCTTCATTCACTGACTAAACTATCTTGCTTATACATCTTTCTTGAGATCATGTAAAGAAATAAAAACAATATTATGATGTTAGAGTCTAACTTGTTCAAGTGTCATTGATGGTGGAAGTACTAACAATTTGGTGTTAGAAATGATGGTTATAGAGTTGAAGCTGAAGAGACAAAAACACCTGCATCCATACCGTATTGCTTGGGTGCAAGATGACCACAAGGTCATGGTCAATGAGCAGTGCTTAGCAAAGTTCAAGATTGGAAGCTACCAGGATGAGGTACTATGTGATATCATACCTATGGACATATATCATATGTTTTTGGGTAGGTCATGACATTTTGACATGTATGTTGTACAGGATGGGTGAGAAAATACCTACACTCTGACCAAGGATGGAGTGAAGCATAAGTTGAAGTTGTTGAAGGATAAAGAAGAAAAGGTATGTACTGCTGCCAGAATATGTTTTGTTGATGGAAAAGATTTTCTCAAAGGTATGAAGCATGAGCATATGTGTTTTTCTATAATTCCAAAAGATAGTAAAGAAGTAGTAGGGGAGGTACCTATAGAAGTTGCAAATATGTTGGGAGAATTTTTTGATATTGTATCAGATAATGTACTTGATGGATTGCCCCTAATGAGGAAGATTGGTCACCAAATGGATTTGGTTCCAGGAGCCAATTTGCCAAACAAGGTAGTGCATAGAATGATACTAGCAGAGAGTGAAGAGTTGAATAGGCAAGTTCATCAGTTGTTGTAGAAGGGGTTGATTTGAGAGAGTCTAGAGTCCATGTGTTGTACCAACCATATTAGCACCAAAGAAGAATGGAGAATGGAGAATGTGCATAGATTCTCATGGTATCAACAAGATCAAAATCAAATACAAACTTACATTGCCAAGGATGGATGATACTATGGATTGTTTGAGTGGAACTGAGTATTTCACGAAGATAGATCTGAAGAATGGATACCATCAAATTCGTATCAAAGAAGGTGATGAGCGAAAGACTACTTTCAAGACAAAAGAAGGACTATACGAGTGGTTAGTCATGCCTTTTGGGGTAACCAATGCACCAAGAACTTTCGTGAGGCTCATGAATGAGGTACTAAAGGAGTTTTTGGGTAAGTTTGTCATTGATAAGTAGGAGATAATTGATGAAGGAGATAACTGATGTAGGAGATAATTAATGAGTAGGAGATAAGCAGGAGATTCTGGGTAGGAGATAATTATCTCCTACCTATCAATTAATGAGCTTAAGGGGCTTTCTAATGAATGGTTCATAAGGCACAACAGTTGGTGAATGTTTTGCAAATGGTGTTGCAAGCTTTGGGTTTAACCATGGAGGAAACTTCGTAGTTAAGCATGCTCAAGCTTGAGTAGTACTGGGATGGGTGACCTCTTGGGATGAGCATCACCTAGATCTAATGAGTGCTAAGTGTTCCATTTATTCTCATGAGGGATGGATTCATGTTGAATCACTACTCATGAAACATGGGTCAATGAGTTTGACTCAAAAATTACACATTTAAATCCTAATAGCAATATCACAAGTTTGTTATTATTTACCTAGATGATATTTTGATCTTTAGTAAGACATTGGAGAAGCATTTGATCCATATTCACAAGCTGTTTGATAAGTTCAGGGAAGAAAAGTTGTTGATAAACTTGAAGAAGTGCAGTTTTGTAAAGGAGGAATTTGTGTACCTAGGATTTGTAAATGGACCCAAAAAACATGAAGGCTATGCTTGAATGACCTACTCTAAGGAGTGTGATAGAGCTAAGATATTTTCATGTAAGATATTTTCATGGACTAGCTAGTTTTTACATAAAGTTCATAAGAGGTTTTAGCAGTATTTGTGGACCCTTGATTGAAACAATGAGAGGGGATAGGAAAGAATTTAAGTGGCTTGTAGCAGTAGATAAGAGTTTCAGTTTATTGAAACAAAAGGTTACTGATCAGTCTATTTTAGTACTTCATAATTTTAACAAGGTGTTTCAAGTAGATTGTGATGCTAGTGGTATTGCAATAGGAGCTGTTATGAGCCAAAAAGGTAGACCTATTGCTTATTTTAGTGAGAAGTTGAATGATGCAAAAAGAAAATATTCTATTTATGATCATAAATTTTATGCTATAGTTTAAGCATTGAAGAAGTGGAGACACTATCTTCTTCCTAAGAAGCTTATTTTGTATACTGATCATCAAGCTTTGCAATATTTGAATAGTCAAGAAAAATTGAACCAAAGGTATTTGAAGTGGGTTGAGTTTTTGCAGTGTTATACATTTTTTTTGAAACATAGGAGTGTGAAGTCTAATAGAGTTGTAAATGCTCTTAGTAGAAGACAACTTTTGCTGACAGAAATGTAGATAGAGATGGTTGGGTTCAAAGAACTTGGTACTTTGTATTTAGGTGATCCTGATTTTGGTGAAGCATGGAAGGCTTGTACAGAACCTGTTACACTTGATAGGACAAAGTGGTTGGATTTCATTATCCAGGATAGTATGTTGTTTAAAGGAAGCCAATTGTGCATTCCTAGAAGTTCAATGAGAGAGAATCTCATCAAGGAGAAGCATAGTGGAGAGTTAGCTGGAGATTTTGGTAGAAATAAAACCATAGATTTGGTTGCTGAGAATTATTACTGGTCATGGTTATAGCAAGATGTGAAGAATCTTGTACAAAGTTGCAGAGTATGTCAGATGGTGAAAGGAGTAAAGAAGAATATAGGGTTGTATCAGCCATTACCTGTACTAGAGAAGCCATAGGAGGATGTCAGCATGGATTTTGTTCTTAGATTACCAAGGACTCAATGTGGGCATGATTCTATTTTTGTGTTGGTTGACAGGTTTTCAAATATGACACATTTTATTTCTTGCAAGAAGACTAGTGATCTTGTTCATGTGGCAAAGTTGTTTTTAAGAGAAGTGGTAAGACTACATGGTCTGCCAAAGAGTATAGTTTCAAATCAAGATACCAAATTTGTTGGGTATTTCTGGCATATATTGTGGAATAAGTTGAAGATAGATTTGAAGTTTAGTTTATCACATCATCCACAGATTGATGGACAGACAAAAGTTGTGAATCGCAATTTGTGAAACTTGCTTAGATGGTTGGTTGAAGACAAACCAAAAGGATGGGATATGATTTTATCACAGGTAAAATTTTCTTATAATAATTCTGTCAACAAGAGTATTGGTAAATCACCATTCCAGATTGTATATGGGAGTAGTCCCAAAAATGCTTTTGAATTGAGGTAGTTGGATAAAGGAGAGATCAATATGTTGAAGTAGAAGAATTTGTTGAACATTTGGAGAACGTCCATGAAGTGGTGAGGAAGCGCATCATAAAGATGAATACACAATATAAGGCTAAGGAAGATGTGAAAAGGAGGTATAAGGAATTTTAGATTGGAGATGAAGTCATGGTTCATTTGACAAAAGAGTATTTTCCAGTGGGTACATATAATAAGCTGAAGATGAAGAAGTTTGGACCGTGCAAGATAGTGAAAAGGCATGATTCTAGAAATGCTTATGAAGTGGAGTTGCTTGCTAAATTGAATATTTCACCAATATTTAACATTTCAAATTTGACAAAGTATTACGAAGGAGGTGATGGAGATAAAGTTGCAGAAGTGCAGTGGAGTATTCCAGCAGCTGGTTCAGCTACAAAGGAGATTGAGGAGATATTGGACTATTGTCTTGGAAAAAGCACAGGGAACAAATTTTATGAGGAATACCTAACCAAATGGAAAGGGAGGCCAATAAAAGATTCATCATGGCTAGCAAGGGAGGAGGTTAATCATCTTTATTTTCCTTTGAACACCTAAGATGTGATGGAGTCACTTCTCAAATTGCTCCGAGTGTCTAACGCAGGAGCATCCTAGGTGTAAGAGAAATCTTGCATCACCCAAAAATATTTTCTTTTCAATCTTTTCTATTTTAATAAGGACTAGTAGACAGGGTGGTTACTCTTATGGGAACTTGCTATTTTTAGTAAGTTTGTCATACGAGTTTGGAATGTTCGCATTTTATACATGAGGGTTCATTTTAGAGTTGTAAGCCTACCATAAAAATCTCATTGCTCCAACTTAAGTATTAGAAAAGTTATTGCAAATTTTCAGTGGAAAAATTTGTAAAAAAAAATTCATGTTCATTGTTGGAGGCCTTAGAGTGTCTGGATGAGGTTTGAAAACTCAATGAAAGGGAACTTGCACCATTTTGAGCTTGTAGATCAGTGGCTCACTTTTATGAAAATTAGTTATAATAGCCAATAGAAGCAACGGTTCATGAGTAATGGAAAGTTGGGCTACTCAAAATATCTAAAATAATTGTCAAAGATGTATTTGGCCGACTCTATATGTATTGTTAGGGTCTGTCAACCCTAGGTATTAAGTTTCAATGTCTAGAATCTTCTTGGGTGGCATAAAATTGCCTATTTAAGAAAGGCTTGAATATTGTCTAGAACAGCTATGGGTAATAGTTGGTAGCTTGTCTTGCAGATTACTATAATGAAGGTGCCCATGTGGGTTAGCATATTGTACTTGTGAATTATGTAATTTGGAATTTGCAGTGCAAATAAGAAGTCCATATTTTGTTCTCGCAGTCGCTATTGTTTCTTGTTTCTATTATGAGTTTATGGTTTTAAGGGGAGCACCCTCCATCAATAATTTTAGCATTGGGCAATATTGGAAAAGTATCACATGCCTTAGAGAGAAATATCACACGATACTAGAAAGTATCACCAAGTAGTATTAAGTTCTATCATGCGACACTAGAAAAGTAATGCACAGTAGTAGTAAGGTCTATTGTACATTGCCTAAAAGTATCGTACCATAGTTATAGGAAGTATTGCATGATACTAGAAAAGTATCACTCGGTATAGTACTATGTAATGTCGTACGACACTAGAAAAGTATCACTTGGTAGTACTATGTAATGGCGTACGACACTAGAAAAGTGTCGCCTAATTTCTTTGCAAAAAAAACCTACACAGGAAAATAGTAGGTATCTATAGATTTTTTGGTTGAGAGTCTAAAGGTGTTTTGGGTAACCTCTTGGGTTGTGCCCCTTTCTAGGCCTCGACAAGTCAGAGATAGTTAGTTTCATATTTGTGTAAACTTTCATAGTTGGTTTTGGCTGCGTTGGTAAGTAGTGACGCTTGGATATTTTTTGGATGTCGAGATTTCTTGGTTAAGTCTTATGTACCAATCATTTGATCAATTACATGTTGATGTTGTTTAAATCCATGCTTATTACTTTTTTTTAAATGTATTGGATTTTATTTATCCTTGTTCCAAAGATCTTCAAGCGGGGCATTACACAGTTTGATCTCCACCATGTACAAGTATCATCTTGTCCCACGTTTCTTTAGTAGTACCACAGTCTTTGACATCATCAAACTCAACATATTCAATGTAGAGGAAATCTCAATCATAAAACTATTGTTTTCTTTCATCTGGTTCATCTCATCAACTTTCATAGGAACAATTATATGAGTAGTGTATTGGTTGTCCAAATAGTATAGTGCATCATTTCCAATCCTAGGTAGATAAATATTCATGCTTCTTTTTCATGAGGAGAAGTTCTCCTTGTTCATCTTTGGTACCTCTCTCTTATACATCTTCAAATCTTTAGCTTAAGTCCCTTCAAACTTCTTCCTTCAAGCACTCATCTAGGATACCAATTGTTAGATAACTAGGGGGGTTGAATTAGTTATCACCGATTATCTTACATGTATTAAAAACACATTTCATCGACTTAAACTTTATAAACTATGAGATCATTAACTTGGTAGACAAATCTAACATCACAATTCAAACTAATAAAAATTTGCATCAAACTATCAACTTATTATTCCTTAGTATAATGTGTATTAGAGTAAATATCCATCTTATACCAAGTTGCAACATTTAATAGTTAACTTGAAATAAACATGCAACACAATAAGCATTTACACATCTTGACACAAGTATTTAATGTGGAAACCCTATACATGGAAAACCCACCTAGGAACCTGCAACCCAAATATTTTCACTCTTCTAAAGTGAACTCTACAAGGATCCAACCTTGTTAAAGGTTGCATACATATTTTTAATATGACTTTGTTACCTTATAATTCCTTGACATTTCTAAAGAGTGGCCTACTCTAAAGGACTTACAAAGATTACTATTGAATGTTACTATTTAGGATTTCAAAAGACTATTAGGTCCACTCAATTATGAGATTTTTTTCTACTACACTGGCAAAAAAGTAACAATGAAATTATCTGTTAGGTTTTAGCACTACCTTGCTTTAGTCAACCTATTTTTTATGATCCTTTTTTGGTTGATTCACACACTTCACACTTCCACTTAGCACTTTCTTTACTTGATCTTCCTAATGTTTTTATGCTCGCTTCACCTTATTGTTTCTTCTTCCACGTCAATCACCAACATTTGCATAAACAATAATAAAAAACAAACAAAAAGCATCTTTTCAATCCCTTTAAATAGAAAAATATTATCATTCTTGAATCTTCCAAGTTTTGTTGCTTAATCAAAATCATAGATCTCCGTAATATTTGAATTCATTGAATCTAGACGCTTAGGAAATAGACTTCCACCTTGAAATTTGTGCTCCATTCCAAATAGATAAATCTTTTCCATTAGGTCTTCTTTGAATTTCTCCAGTCCTTGATCTCATAACCAACTCCATTCTTATCCTTGAGACTTCTCAAACATTCTTAATGTTCATCATATGTCAACCTCAGATTAATATTTTCTAAACTTGTTCTTCATGTTCATGCTTGGTGAATATTACAACTCACTCGGTCAATAGTAGACTTGGTTAACATTGAAATCACTTGGTTAACACTATGTTCCTTCACTTCTTTCTTAGGTGCTTGGTGACAACTGTAGTGCTCACTTAATGAACTATATTTCTTCATTCATCGACTAAACTATCTTGCTTAAATACATCTTGCATAAGATTATGTAAAGCAATCAAACCAACATTATGCTTTCAAAGTCTAACTCATTCACGTGCCCATTGACTACCATACACTAATCAATACTTACATCAACATACTTTCTTCAAATCCTTTTCGTCAATTAAAACCTCTTTTCATACTTTCTTCAAATCCTCTTCGTCAATCAAAACCTCTTTATCAATCAAATGATATGGCACTCTACTGAATTAGCATAATATCTAATCAATTAAAGCTTTATATCAATGACAACATAATAACTGATATGACTTTTACACATACATTGACAACACTATCAACTGGTGATGTAGGAGCATCCAGTGTTGTAAGGGCAATCTTGTATCACCCAAAAATATGCTTAGAGATAGTTTTTGTTTAATGTGTTTTCATTTTTGGATACCCATTTGGGTGAAATAAAGGTTCCAACTCTCATAGTTCCACTATTAGTTTTCTGGGTTAGAGTTTTTAAGCACCTTGGGATACGTGTAAATGCAAAAAAAGGGTTATTTTGTAATTGAGCCAAAATTATGATGATTTAGAGGGTGTAAGTTGGAGGGATGATTATACTTTCAATTTAAAGCATTGTAGAAAAAGAATCAAGTTAAAAGGCTTTACAGTTAGAAAGTTATTGCAGTTTTAATTTTTCTAGAGACCTCCTAAGAGTGCTTCAAAGTCATATTTGAGGCACTAAATGACCTTGTACGGGATCAAAAAATGGGGGATGAGAAAATCTGGTCCATAGGGCTATAGAGTGCTTTGAGAGCTTTTTGAAAATGTAAGCAGTTCATTAATCGAAGTCCCGGTTCAAAAGTTATGCCTCCCAGAAGTTGGGCTACCATTTCTAAATTCTTCTAATTTTACACCGACTTCTAATGTGACTTCTGGAACCTTCTATTTTGGTGGTGGATGCCAACTGGCATATTCTAGAATGTATTCCTAACCCTAAACCATTTTTGGTCTATTTAAGAACATTTTTGGCAATGTAAAGACAGTTCTCAATGGAGTTTGAGAGAAGGTACTATGAGGAGGATTTTTTTTTCTAGAACCATACTGTTGTAAGCCCGTAGGGCATGTCTTTGGGTCTATTTTTCTTCGTACTAAATGTAGTAGTAGATTTTCACTAATAATAATATTTCCCTTTTCTTGTTGTGTTTATTTTGGTCTTGGGTTGTGTCTCCATCAAGGGGTATCAGAGCAGGTTTTCTTGAGTGTGTAGATAGAGCATTGATTGTGAGGTAGTTTGTACCAAGATTGTGTGGTTGTGGGTTTGAGACAAGAAGATGCCTCTACAAAGGGAATGTGGTGGAAGGGCCAAATTTTTTACTTCTGAGGTTAGAGCCCTCCAGAGACAAGTTCAAGCATCACAGGAGGAGATCCGTAGAAGACTGAATGTTGCTGCAGGCAACGAAAGTGAGGAAGAAAATGAAGAAGAAGAAGAAAATATTGGACAGGAAGGGGAAGGCAATGGGGATGTCCTAAATCAGGCAGAGGAGAGGCTTTTTAGGGCCATTTCTAAGCTTGGAAAAAGACCTAAAATTGATGTGGGTATTTTTTGGGAAATCTAAACCTAGATGAGCTGATTGACTAGATCAATGAACTAGAGGAGTATTTTGAGTATGAGGATATCAGGGACCCAAATAGGGTTAAGTTTGCAAAGGCCAAAATGAAAGGCCATGCCAAAATCTGGTGGCAAGAGATTCAGCTAGAAAGAAATAGAAGAGGAAAGGAGAAAATCACAAGATGGGATCGCATGGTGGACAAACTAAAGAAATAGTTCATTCCTATTGATTATGAGCTTGATTTGTTCAAGAAAATGCAAGGGTTAAAGAATGCAAGAAAATCTTTCTAGGAATATACAGAGGAATTTTATCGACTTCTTATTAGGGCAAGGCATGCAGAAGCAAATAAGGAGAAGGTTGCCCGTTACCTCAGTGGGTTACGACCTAGCATTCAGGAGGAGTTAAGTATGGTTAGAATGACTAGCGTGGAAGAGGCATACTAGTTTGTCCTACAAGTTGAAGAGAAGCTTAACAAAAGGTTTGAAGGAAGGTAAAGAGGGCACGATCAAGGAGGAAGGGGTGGTGGTAGGTCATTTGGAGGTCGAAATGAGACTCGAAAGAAAAATGAAGATGTGGGTACTAGTAGAAATTAGAGGAATGAGGGTTTCAACTGCTCCCGTGATAAAAACTTTGGAGATGAGAGAGGAAGAGGTAGAGGATGTAGATAAGGTTTAGGAAGAGGAGGCTTCTATGGTACCTATTTTCATTGCAATGAAGAAGGTCGTTGTGCCTTTGAATGCCCTCAACGACAAGGAGGGATAGATAGAAGAGTTGATGGTCAAGCAAGGGTTGCTCATGTGGATGAGGATGCACAATCATCGCATTTCGAGAATGCAAAAAGAGAAGAGGTTCTCGTAAATGGAAGGGTCTTACTAAGTGGTGAGACTGAACCTAGACAAAGGAGGAGTTTGTTTCGTACCAAGTGCAAGTGTGAGGATAAGTGTTGTGATGTGATTTATGATGGTGGCAGCACTAACAACTTGGTGTTTGAGGAGATGGTATCTAAGCTAAGGCTCAAGAGGGAGAAACACCCCCAACCCTATAGGATTGCTTGAGTGAAGGATGATCATGAGGTCTTGGTCAATGAACAATGTTTGGTGAAGTTCAAGATTGGGAATTACCATGATGAAGTTCTATATGACATTATTCCAATGGATGTCTGCCATTTATTGTTGGGAAGACTGTGGCAATTTGATAGGCATGTTGTACATGATGGTCATGCAAATACATACTCTCTAACAAAGGATGGAGTTAGGCACAAACTGAAGCCCTTGATAAAGGAAGGTGAAAAGGTATGCAGTAGTGCTAGGATATGTCTTGTTGATGTAAGAAATTTTTTGGATGGTATGAAACATCAGCGTATGTGTTATGCTTTGATTCCTAGAAAAGATAAGGAAGGTAGTAGTGAAATTCCACCTAAAGTTTTAGGCCTATTAAGTGAGTATGGAGATGTCATCTCTGATAATGTTCCAAAAGGGTTGCCACTAGTAAGGAAAATCAGTCATTAGGTAGATTTAATCCCTGGAGCTAGTTTGCCTAACAAGACTACTCATAGGATGACTCCTACTGAAATTGAGGAGCTAAATAGACAAGTTTAGGAGCTATTGAGGAAGGGTTTGATTTGAGAGAGCCTGAGTCCATGTGTAGTACCTACAGTACTGGCACCAAAGAAGGATGGAGAGTGGAGAATGTGCACAAACTCTCAAGCTACAAATAGGATAACCATCAAGTATCAGTTCCCTTTGCCAAGAATGGATGATCTTATGGACTGCTTGAGTGGAGCTCAGTACTTCACAAAGATAGATCTCAAGAGTAGCTATCACCAGATACGGATACGAGAGGGAGATGAGTGGAAAACTGCATTCAAGACCAAGGAGGGTCTCTATGAGTGGTTAGTCATGCCCTTTGGATTGACCAATGCGCCAAGCACCTTCATCCGTCTTATGAATGAGGTACTAAAGAAATTCTTGGAAAAAATTCTTATTGTCTATTTGGATGATATTTTAATTTTCAGGAAGACTTTGGATGAACATTTATTGCACAATCATAGTGTCCTTGAAAGGTTGAGGGAAGAGAAATTTTTGATTAATCTAAAGAAGTGTAGCTTTGTAAAAAAAGAGTTAGTCTACTTGGGGTTTGTTGTATCATTTGAAGGTCTCAAAATGGACCCAGAGAAGGTAAAAGCCATCTTGGAATGGCCTACTCCAAAGTCTACTACTGAGGTGAGATCATTTCATGGTCTAGTTAGTTTTTATAGGAAGTTCATTAAGAATTACAGTGGCATATGTGCACCTCTGATTGAAACAATAAGGGGGGATAGAAAAGAGTTCAAGTGGACTACAACAGCTGGAAGAAGTTTTGAATTGTTGAAGAACAAGGTGATAGAACAACCTATGTTGGCACTTCCTAATTTCAGTAAAGTATTCTAGGTAGATTGTGATTCTAGTGGTAGTGCTATTGGGGTTGTATTGAGCCAAGAAGGTAAGCCTATTGCATATTTTAGTGAAAATTTTGATGATGCAAAGAAGAAGTATTTTGTTTGTGATTAGGAGTTCTATGTAATTGTTTAGGCCATAAAGAAATGGAAGCATTATTTATTGCCAAAAGAATTTGTCTTGTATATTGATCACTAGGCATTGCAGTACCTAAATAGCCAAGGTAAATTGAACCTAAGACATTTGAAGCAGGTAGAGTTCATGCAGATCTATACATTTGTATTGAAACATAGAAGTGGAAGGTCTAATAGGGTTGCAGATGCATTGAGTAGGAGACAATTGTTGCTGGTAGTAATGCAGGTTGAAGTGGTTGGGTTTGATGAACTCAAGAATCTGTATCCTGAGGATCCTAATTTTGCTGAAGTGTGGAAGGCTTGTAAAGAAACTATTGCTGTAGACAGAACCAGGTGGCTAGATTATTTGATTTAGGATGGTATGTTATTCAAGGGCAGTCAATTGTGCGTTCCAAGGAGTTCCATAAGGGAAAATTTGATCAAGAAGAAACACAGTGGGGGGATGGCAGGACACTTTGGTCAAGATAAGACCATTTCCATTCTTAGAGAACATTATTTTTTGCGTCAAATGTCACAGGATGTGAAGAAGTTTGTGCAGAGTTGTCAAGTATGTCAAGCAGCCAAAGGATTTAGTCACACTACTAGACTCTATCAACCATTGCCTGTTCCATCAAAGTCATGGGAGGACATAAGTATGGATTTTGTTCTTGGATTGCCGAGAACACAAAGGGGTAATGACTCAATATTTGTGGTGGTTGATAGGTTCTCCAAGATGGCACATTTCATCCCATGCCATAAGACTCATGATGTTGTACATATTGCAGATTTTTTTTTCAGAGAGGTGGTGAAACTACATGGTATCCCAGAGAGTATTGTTTCCGATAGAGATACTAAATTTGTGGGGTATTTCTGAAGGACTTTATGGAAGAAGTTGTGTACAAAATTGAAGTTTAGTTCTACACATCATCCGCAAACTGACGGACAAACCGAAGTGGTAAATAGAAGTCTGGGAGATTTGTTGAGGTGTTTAGTGGGAGATAAGCCCAAGGGATGGGATTTGATTCTACCACAAGTAGAATTTTCTTACAA
Source organism: Cupressus sempervirens (assembly GCA_028749045.1). Lineage (NCBI taxonomy): Eukaryota > Viridiplantae > Streptophyta > Pinopsida > Cupressales > Cupressaceae > Cupressus > Cupressus sempervirens. The sequence goes on from CM053791.1 coordinate 70,998,023, forward strand.
TAATTCTATAAATAGGAGTATTGGTAGATCACCATTCCAAATTATGTATGGAAGTAGCCCAAGGACTGCACCAGAATTAAGGAAGATGGAGCAAGAGGAGAGGACAAGTGCCGAGGTAGAAGAATTCACTAAACATGTCAAGAGCCTATATGAGGAGGTCCATGCACACATTACCAAGATGAATCAATAGTATAAAGCTAGGGTTGATCAATGGAGGAGACATAAGGAGTTCCAAGTAGGGGATCTGGTTATGGTACACTTACAAAAGGAACGATTTCCAGTGGGTACTTACAACAAGTTGAAGATGAAGAAATTTGGCCCCTACAAAATTTTGAAGAAACATGACTTGAGAAATGCATATGAGGTGGAGTTGCGAGATGGCATTCACATTTCTCCTATCTTCACCATTATAGAATTAATAGAATATCATTATGAGGTGTTGATGTTGGAGCCATGTCCAATTCCTACTTCTAAGAAGGAGGAGATAGAAGAAATTCTGGATAGCCGTGTGGGTAGGAATATTAGAAATAGGCAGTATGAAGAGTACCTAGTGAAGTGGAAAGGACAACCATTAGAAGATTCAACTTGGATATCAGCAGTGGAGGTTTCGCATTTGGGTTTTCCTCTACCAGCCATAAAGTGACAAGGTCACTTTTCAATCTACCCTTGGTGTCTGATGTAGGAGCATCCAGTGGTGTAAGGGCAATCCTGTATCACTCAAAAATATGCTTAGAGATAGTTTCTATTTAATGTGTTTTCATTTCTGGATATCCATTTGGGTCAAATAAAGATTCTAACTCTCATAGTTTCACTATTAGTTTTGTGGGTTAGATTTTTTAAGCACCTTGGGATATGTGTAAATATAGAAAAAGGGTTATTTTGTATTTGAGCCAAAATTATGAGGATTTAGAGGGTTTAAGTTGGAGGGACAATTATAATTTCAATTTAAAGCACTCAAGAAAAAGAATCAGGTTAAAAGGCTTTACAATTTGAAAATTATTGCAGTTTTAATTTTCTTGGAGACCTCCTAAGCATGTTGCAAAGTCAGATTTGGGGCACTAAATAGCCTCGTATAGGCCCAAAAAATGGGATACAAATGACACTATCCATGGGGCTATAGAGCACTTCGAGAGCTTTCTGGAAATGTGAACGGTTCGTCAATCGAAGTCTCGGTTTAAAAGTTATGCCTCGCGGAAGTTGGGCTACCATTTCTAGATTCTTCTAATTTTACACTGACTTCTAACTTGACTTCTAGAACCTTCTATTTTAGCATTGGATACCAACTGGCATATTCTAGAATGTATTCCTAACCCTAAACCATTCGAGGTCTATTTAAGAACATTTTTGGCACTGTATAGACAGTTCTCAGTGGAGTTTGAGAGAAGGTACTATGAGGAGGATTTTTTTTCCCAGAACCATACTATTGTAAGCCCATAGGGCCTGTCTTTGGGTTTGTTTTTCTTTGTACTAAATGTAGTAGCATATTTTTACTAATAATAATATTTCCCTTTTCCTATTGTGTTCATTCTGGTCTTGGGTTGTGTCTCCATCAGCTGGGGCTAACATAATGTTAGAATTGATATAGAAAATGATGTTAATGAACCAAATGTTAGAATTGGCCTAATAGAAAATGAGAATTGTGGAATTGGCATAGAAAATGGGAATGTTGGGGTTGGCAATGAAAATGATGTTGACAAACTAGATGAACTTTATAGAATACAAACTTACATGAGAAATGAGGTCACTTGTGTAGAAGAACGAGAAATTCCAAATTCAAGACCTTCAACAACCACAAATGGTTAGTTGAAATTGATGAGAATAATGTAAGCAATTTTGAAGGCAAAAGATCAAATACTAAAATTTGGTTGTGGGCTTCAAAACTTATTTATGAATCATATTTAGAGATATGGCATTGACCCAACAATGTCAGTACTTTTTTGGCAATTTCTAAAGATGCAAAATATGAGAAATGTGATGCTAAAATGAAGGTTTGTGTGAGTAAGAAGATAGAGAAAAATGCTATTATTGTGTAGAAACTTTTTAATGCTCTCAATTCTAATGAAAATAATAGAAAGGAAAAATATAAGAGATCTTTTCAAAGGGTTATTAAAACCTCTTAGTAAGTCATCATTTGAGAAAGATTCTTTTTATGAGACAAACTTGTGTTGATTTGAATATAAATCATAAAACTTTGGATAGAGTACTTGTAAGAAGAGAAAGACTTGGCAATCCCCTTCAGAATGACACATTATTATTTTTATATGAGGATTCAATGTGTTGATAAGAAGATAATGGACATTGTGAAGTAGGAAATTCATGTATTTTTTACAGCCTAACTCAAAAGTTTCAATCAATGTTAAGGATGTCTTCAAGTTAAGAATCAACAATCAATACCGTGTATTGCATCCTAAATATTTTGTGGATGTAAGTCAAATATTTTTTCTCAAAAAAATATGCGAGACACATCCAACATTTCAAATATTGCAAAGAGATTTTGAATCCCTCGAGCCATATTGTTGTGTACTTCTTAAGATTTAACATGCTTGTTCTATTTAAATCATTTGGAGTTTTCAATGCACCATGAAATATTATGCTACATTTATTTTACTTTCCATACTAACAAAATGTTGCAGGAGTGTTGTTCAAGTCAACATTTGAAATCATTAAGAGATCTTCTAGATCCATGTTAGTGTTATGGAGATTATGGTTGTTTCTTTTATAGAAATGATTATTTAAATGAGAAGTGATCATAATGTGGTGGCTTGCCAAAGTTTATTTCATGTTTTCAAGAGAGCAACACTCACATATTTAGAAAGAAAATTGTTCATAAAATGATAAATGAGAGGGGACTTAAATATACTTTGAGGAGTGGAGGTGAAGGTTTCATACGTGAGACACTTACGAAAGAAAATAGTGTTGTTGATTGTATTTCATATTTCAATGAAAATCTATTCTATAAGTATGAAAGGTGTAGTCACTATTCTTACTGATTGGATCAACAATTTTGGATGTGTAAGGACTTTTTTATGATTGGCACTATTATATCAACAGTTGATTTCTCTAGAAAACTGCACATTACAACCGGATAATGAGTAGCAAGATCAGTCTTATAGTTCCATAAATATATTGTTATTTTTTTCCACATAACATATAGACATGCCTTTGATTATACAAAACAAGACAGAAATATAATAAAATATTATCATTTTTATATGAGTAATGAAAGATCTTACTCCTTCGAGTATTTTGGTTTTTAAGAGTAGGGAGTTAGAAGTAGCTAATAGTTTGTTGTTCGAAGTGAACTTTGTTTCTAGTGTTAGTATCTTAGTTGCTTATAGTGCTATTTTAGAAGTAGCTTATGATTTGTTAATGATGTGTTTTTAATGTCTATTGATATTAAATTGCTATTTTTAGCTTCGAGTCATTTTTTTTAAGCGATAGGACCCAAGCTTTACTAATTTTTAATATAAAAAATATGTTCTAATTGAATTCAAAAAAAAAACAAATGAGCAACCATAACATACTTTATTTTCTTTTCTTTCTCAAATTCTTGTGTGTGTGCAATTAAATTGAATATTAAATATATTTATGATAAAAGCAACTACTATGCTAGGTAGTTTCTAGATTATTTAGCGAAGGTTGGTAGTGAAGACTCCCACCCCTTATGTCATGTAGATATATTAATATATCTAATGTTCTCCTAGTAAGTACACCATAAGATTTAAACATACCCTACCTACACTCATTGGACTTGAATGCCTTACCTCATTTCTCTTATGATATGACAATAATTCATATTTCTCGACTTTGAATCCCTCCTTTTATCCCCCAATATGAACTTGTCTTTATCTAATCCTCTAGAATTACGGACTAAAACTTGAACACCTTACCTCCCAACTCTCCCTATAAGAGAACCTTCTCCAACAAATTAACTAATCTTCTTAAATAATCTCCTCTTACAAGTCATCTCATTTTTCTTATCTCCAAGTATACAACCATCAGCAATAGAACTAGTACTTTATTATTTCTTTTAATTTCACAATATTGATATATAATTATTTTTTCTTACAAATTAACAATGCATTATTTTATCTCTTTAATGTACAACCATTACCACAAATTATTAGAATATGCCTCTGAACACAAAAATATCACATAAAAGACGAGTCTTAATATTTTTTATACAAAAATAAATAATTGTAATACTTAACTATAACCTTTCTAACACAAATCAACATTTATGATAGAAATTTTTCGCAAAATATAGTGAAATAAAATCTTAAAACAAACTCTCTTAAAGCATATTTCAAAAAAAACTTATCACAAAATGATAGTAACATTTATTTATAAGACAATTGGTCCCAAAAATGCAGTGCTTGCCTTTTTAAGTCAGCTTCACTCTACAAATAGAAAAATCTTTAATCGAGCACATTAGAATCGAAATTTTACTTTTAGAACCCACAAGTTTTTTAAAGGCCTATTTGGCTGCAAGAATTGTCGAATGTGGCATTCATCTATGCTGGAATAAGATCTCTTTTGGTATTTGTGCATTCTTAAAATAAGTTTTGGAATATCATTCCGACCTATTTGGTTGACTTGGAAGAGGAGTTGAAAGATGTATATTCTATGTTTGGTTGCAACAATTGAAATAGGAATTGGAATAAATTTTGTTTTAAAATTTTAATAATTAAATTATTATTTTTAGTTTGGTAATATTTTAAATAAATAAGATTTTTTTATTTATAAAAACTGATTTTTTAATTAAATTTTTAAAAATCCAATTTATTTTAATTCACCTTAATTTTATTTTTTAAATTTACTTTATAAATGAAAGATATACCACAACCTTTGAAATTCATCAAAATTCAAAGGATATTATATTGTACATTGTAAATTTAATTGTAAATAAGATCAAATTATTTTAATAAGTGTAAAAGAAAAACTAAAATGATCTTATTTTTAAACATATTAAAGAAAATAAAAAATACACATACGTTGAGATCATTAATATAAAATTTAAATGATCTTTCATCATAGTCTTACCAAAATTTCACACATGCTGAATTTTACTAAGAAGTAACATCATTGAAAACATTGCAAAATAAAGTATTCATTTCTATTCATTTTTATCATTTTGCAATCATTTATGAAACCATGCACAAAAGAGATACAAATGTTCATTGTATAGATCATCACTGATACGTACAATTTTCATTTTTTACAATATAAAATGAATTAATGTGCTGAATGGAGAAAATCTCACACAAGCCGTGAGGATAACTGATTAATTTTCTTTCATCAAGAAATACACTAACAAATAAATATATACATGAAAGAAATAGGAATAGAGATAACCAGTCATTGCATGTTGCTTTGACTGGTTATGGTTTCATTTCCTGCCGCACTTGTCCAGCTCCGAGCTCCACGCTCTCCAATAACTAAAAAAGCATAAAGCAACTAATGTTAGATCCCGAGGGATCTAAGAAATGACTACCTACCTCTACGACTATATTTTCTATCTGTCAATGCATTCTGTCATTAAGGAAAACAAGCAGTGAGATTGACATTTAATGTTAAAAAGAAATAAAACCATTTGTGAGTGTCACGAGCCCATGCTCGAACCTTATAAATCACCAAAAAACAAGGAAGGAAAAAATGAATAGACTAACAAATCTGTATTATGAAGCTTTAGATTCACTAAAACATGTGTAAATAGCAAGTGCTTAAACAACACAACATGATGGAACCAAGGCAAATGGAATATCACGGTTATTATAGTTTGAAGCAAAAAATCCTCATAAAACGGAGAAAATGAAAGATGTTAGACAATCAACTTGTTTTCTTTCATTTACTTTGTGTTTCAAACAGCAAAGATTCAGTAGTCAACACAATGCAAGTTTGAAGAATTTCTAAAAATGCCAATGAACATCGAAAGATATGATGCAGATCAGAGTATCCAAATAGCCATGAGAACTTCATTTCAGCATACAGAGACAACAGAGACAATGAGTGTTCGGATGATTTTCAACATCTAAAGTTTCTTGTGACCATTTGCAAGCTACGAAAGATTGAGCAAATAAAAAGAAAATGGTTTTCACATCTCATACTCTAAGGACCAGCAAGTGATATGGAAAATCGACAGGTCTCTCAAACACATAACAGCCATACTCATTTCTCCATAGAGTTGACAGGTGTAGACATGCACGAACTGGCGGCATATTACAGTAGTAAAATAAATTAAATCGTAGCAAGGGTTTCATATCAAGTTATGTGTCTACAGCAAATGCCTCAATGAAGTCATTTTTTAGCCAAGGGAAAAACTGAATCAAGCTACCTTCTATAATCTCATGGGGGATTCAGAGAAAAAAAAAACAACAACAACAACAACAGCTATTTCTTTTTTCAGAAACATGAAGATACTGGAAAGGAAAATGCTTCGATGCCCTTTGTGTTCATGAATGGCTACCAACATGAAACAATTAAATAATCAAATGCATCAAGCTACCTTATAGACTTTTTCAATAGTAGTGAGAAATCAATTTTCTCTTTCCGAATACAACCTACAGGTATGTCAAAAGGAGAAAGATCAGAATAGCAGCGGCCATACTTTCAAAACTGGCCAAGATGCAAAGAAAACCAATGAAATCTCATAGCGGCTCATAGCTCGGGATACTCTCGAAAAGAAGAGGGGGAATTGACCAAAAATATTTAGCGAATATCACTCTTAATGGTAGCTACATGAAGCAAAATTAAAAATTAAAAAAAAATCGAAGAACTGCAAGTATCATCTTTAATGGTGTTTAAGAGACCAATATGAAGCAAGTCATGGCGGCCACAAGAAAAAAAGTAAACCCTTCATCTTCCTCTCGACCCTTCAGATGCTTCTCGATGTGCAAAATGTAAAATGAGAACCTTTTTAGGGTATCCTCATTATATCTGCCCCCCTTTTCCATATTTATATTGCTATTTTAAGTCCAAGGATTTGTCTTGGGATTTTTATCCCTTTTCAAATTTTGTTAAGTGTGAGTGAGGGGGGGGTAGTATGTTATGCCTTAGGTTTGTTTTAGGTGAGAGGTTTTTCATAGTAGTTTTTTTTTTTATTTTTTTGCATTTAATAAATTGCAGGTAAATATTTAATGATACAATTATATATCATTAAATATTTTCCTATTTTTAGGTGCAAAAAAAAAAAAATTTAAAAATGAGTCACTACTTATGTCATAATCTTCAGAGATCAGAAAGTCAATCAGAAATATCTAGAAGGTTTGCAGTTGGGAAGTTATTGTTTTCTGATGACTTTTGGAGGGGATATGGTTGCATTTATGAAGGGAAGTTGATAATATTTAAGGAGGTAGACTTTTAGGCCTTTTTGATATAACTTTTGAAGCCTTTTTCAAAGACTTATTTTGGCCTGGAGGGCAGAATCCAACCCAGCATTTATTGTTTGTAAAAATGTAGTTGGGTGAAAATTGCTTAAGTATGAGTTTTGCAACTCATTTGAGAGGTTCTGATTGTGATATAGAAAGTTCCTTTGACTGCTTCTCTGAGTCCTGGACTGCATCTACAAATTCTGTAATCATTTTTGAGAAGCAATATATGTGACAGCAGGGGTGATTACGCTATTTTGGGTGTTCGTTATTGAGCCTTCTTCTTTTCTGCAAATTCTGTGTGCAAATTTTGAATGATTTGATAGGGTAACTTGTGAATGTTTTTTTCATTTCCTATTTTTTCTGTCTCATTCCAGCACCTGTTTTTAGGAGAGTAATTCTGTTTGTAGGTTGTGATACGTGTTTTTAGGTGAAATTAGTTAAAGTGAGGTTTTAATTTCTCCTCCTTTTGTAGTTTCAACACTGAAACCTTATTATAAATCATTTTTGCAAGCCTTTACAGGAAGATGTGCCTTTTTTTACGTTTCATATAGCTATATAGTCCTCTTTGTCAGGTGTATTGAGTCTTCGTAACTTTTGGTGTATCACCTCTTCTCTTTATTTTTAAGCTTTAGGTTTTAGGTCTGTCTTCTGCATCTTCTCCTCTTTTCCCTCAAGTTTACTTTAAGTTTTAGAGTCATCACTGAAAGATTACAGAGGAGCCGGCCTAGAACCCAAAGGTCTCATTTCACTTGCATATCCCACGAGGTGAAGTGATTCCCATGTTAAGTAAGGATTTCTAAACTCCATCAGTTCAGTTAAGGGTGAAAATCTTGAAACTTAACAGTTTTGGCACACCCGGTGGGACCCGAATACATTTTCCAATTGTGCTGGTATAGCTAAAAGCCTTGTTTCAACCAGCCAGCAAAAAATGATGAATTTATGAGAAAGATACAAACATGAAGTTCTAGTTCTTTTGAATATCTGTAGCTAGAAACTCCAAAAAGACATGGAAGGAGTCTTGCTAGAACGAAGCCAGCACCAAGAAGGCAACTATCAGCCCCTAGTTTTCGTGTGTACAACAAAACAAGCCAAAGGAAAGTCAGACATTCAGAAATTCCATCAGTAAGGGCTGAATTATTTGACATATCTATTGATTCACCTACAAATTTAGCAAGTACTGGTTTTATACCAGCAGGTACAGCAAATATGAGCTTTCAGCAAAGTGTTCCTGCTCAACAGCAACCTATACAATAGCAACCTGTGCAACAACCAGTACAACAGCCTCTACAGCAACCTCTGCCAATGGTGAGACAGTTTTCTTTTGTTCCTTTTAATAAGGGAGCCCCTTGAATTTCGCCCAACATCATGACATACCACTTGTAGCATTAAAGAGTTTGCCAAATTTTTTTGGAGAAAATCAGACTACAGCTTATGAGCACATAAGGGATGTTGCTACTTTGTGCAACGTACATCATGTTACAGAGGAGGATGTGGCTACTAAGTTGTTGGCGGCATCTTTAAAGGGGAAAGCATTATAGTGGTTCAGAAGTCTGACTGTTGGCTCCATAGGCTCATGGGATGCTTTAGGTGATGCTTTGACGAAGCATTTTGAGGACAAGTCTGACTTCTTGTCACTGGTAGAGCAGCTCACAACTATAAAGCGCGCGCAACAAGAGCAAATGATGGATTTTAACAACCAGTTTCAAAGAACCTGGACTAGAATACCCATTACGGTAAGACCCTCAGCCGATCATGCTTTTCTCTATTATTTGAGAAGCTTAAATAGTGATATATCAGTAATGATTCAATCTATGAGAGGTGTTTCGTTGCCTCAAGCTTATGATATCGCCATTAGAGCTGAAAATAGTCTTATCCAAGCTAGTAAAATAGCCCTTAGACCTCCAATGCCCATTTTTTCAGACATCCACCCAAATATACCATTGATAATTCCACCTTTTAACCAGTTACATGTTGTTCCCAACTAAGAAATTACTATCGCAGGCCCTTCACAAGAGCTTCAGGAGATTAAAAAATAGTCAGCTCAAGATCGAAAACATGATGCAAACTTTTAGTAACAAACTGGTTAATCTTAAAAAACAATAGTTCTAGCCTAGGCCACCTTACCAACAGCAGAATCCAGTTGCAAACCCGCCTTACCAACAGCAAAATCAAGGTCAGGCCCAAGGAAATAGACAACCATTTCAAGGTAATGCAATGGGTTATAGGCAAAATATCAATCAAAGACCTTTCCGACCTTATAACCCACCCCCTCTTAATGTTGTGAATCCAGTAAGAGACATAGTTCCCATGCAAAATAACCTTACAGTGGATTTTGAATGGTGTTACCCTTGTAGTGAACTGCATAATCAGGCCACATGCACAAATGGAGTTATAAACTAGGCATTAATGGTACAAAATACAGTAGCAGGACAGCAGAATGCCACTTATGATGCACCTGAACAGCAGCATGATATACCTACTCCTAAAACCGGCTTCCTTAACTGGCAGAAAGATGAGTTTTGTGCAGTCAATAATGACTCACCAATATCAGCAAATACCCTCTCGACTAGGAAAGCGGGTTAACCCCTTAGAAGCAGACCATAGGGGTGTTTTTCTAGTCGGCTCCTTAGGATTTTTCCCTAGTCGGCTAATAAAGAGGTTTTTTTATAAAAAAAAATTGTATATAAATATGAGTTTCATTTTTTACAATTTGCATTTATGTGAAATCAAGTTATTGGCTTTTGAATTGGGTAGAAAGAAATATTTGACAAACTTCAACCTATTTTCGAATTTTGGAGGAAGAATTTACGACATGGGCAATAAAGATAAAAGAGCAAGTAAATATGCACGAAGAAGAACTAAGGAACAAGAAGATGAAAATCATCAAAAAATGCTAGCAAGATACTATCTTAGATCAGGTACACATGCACAATCTTTTTTCCAATGTATTTAATTAGTTTATTTAGTTAGGATTAGGGTTTAAATCCAATTAGGAATATCATATTTATCTTAAATTAGCATTACTAGATTAACTTAATATTAAGAGTTTATTTGAAATTATGTTCATATTTAGGCCATTAGGGTTTATCCAATTATGTCCATATTAGTCCTTAGGGTGAATATTACATTATGAATAAATTTAAATTATGAATTTATTTAGCATGGGAATTACCTTGTTTATTCAATTATGTTAATAATTTATAGTCCATTAAGGTTTATTAGATTATGATTAAAATTAAATAAATGAATTTATTTAGGACGTAGTCAACCAGGACAACCTATCGACATTGGAGAAGGTTCATCCCAAGTTCAAACAAGTACATGTGCATCTCTTGCAAGTATATAATATAGATCTTTCTAGAATTCTAGGTCTCTATCAAACTTTATATCTTTAATTTTTAAATTTAGTGAGCGATATTTCCCCTTATAAACTTACTTGATTTTATTTGTTATATAGTGCACGTGCAATTCTAGTAGATGATAAAAATGTTGGACATGAGAAAATTGAAGATGAAGCAATGGATATTGAAGAAGGACCATCTGAAGGTTAGATAATTTAATCAAGTACATAATATTTCACTCTTGAGTTAAACATGTATATATGTATGCATATATGTCCCCTAAAGAGATTGTATCTTAAGACTTTGTTTCATTTTTTTCTTGTGCAGCCCGAGATCAAACAACAAATGAGAATGTTAATTTAGCTCAAAGATTGAAGAGAAAAATTAATCATAGAAACATAGATCATTTAATTGAAATGGATGTGGAAACATTGAGAGAATATGCTAATCAACCTACACATACTATGAAGAGGAAATTGAATAAAAAGTCTAAAGACATAATTGCACAATTTGAGAATCTATCAACAGTGGAGAAAACTCAACTATTATCAATTTCACTTCTCAAAGATGAATTAAAAGAGCCACTGAGACTATTGGGTATGGATACAAGTATAAAAAAGATGAGGACTTCTAAACTAGAAAAAGATATTGTTGAAAGTGTTAAGGAAGGGTTACATTCCATTGGGAAAAAAACTAGACCTGCAGATAAATCCATTGCATGAAGAGTGATACTAACATCTATTTTAAATAAGAAAACATCCCAAAATAGACAGATCTCTTCATTATCATCTCATTTCGGGTATAGTCGGAAGACAGTACTATATTATCTGAAAAGGAGAAACAATTTGAATGATAGTACATTAGAAGGCAATTGGGCACTAATGTGTAGAGCTCCTCAATCTGACATGATTGGGGAAAAAGTTAAGAACTTAGTTATTCAATTTTGGATTGATAATACTCGTCCTTCACCAAATAGAAGATATATCATCAAGCAGAGGATTGAGCCTAAGGAATATATTCAACACACAAAACATTGGTTGGATGTCACTCAACATGAATTGTATCTCTCATTTTGTAATTTAAATCCTAACATAAAGATTGGACAAACAATGTTTGAAAGATTGAAGCCCTATTTGGTGAAGATAAATAAATCTTTTGAAACATGTTGTTGTCGATATCATATTGAATTTGATCTATACTATGAAGGGTTTCGAAAGATGATAGAAGAAAGTGGTGAAACTTCTCAAAATACTTTTCCTAAACGACTGAGTCAATTCATAACATCAATCTTATGTGACAAACCAAATGATTGTGTCCGTGAAATAGATTGCATAAGAGGAACTTGTGAAACATGTGGTAACTTGACTAAATTTCCTTTGAGAGAAGAAGATACTAATACGACAAGGATGGTAAAATGTAAGAGATATAAGTACATAAAGTCAGAAACAAAAGCTAGAAAAGAATCAACAAGGTTAGAATATGTAGAGGATGAGATATCGGCTGGAGAATTTATGTCAAATTTTCGTAAATTGATTCAACCATATATACGCCATGCATTTTTTGCTAAGTGGAAAGTAGAACAATTTCAAACACTAAGAGAAACTTTCCCACTTGGAACAATTCTATCTGTTGTTGACTTTGCAGAGAATTACTCTTTCGTATCTCAAAAACAACTTCAAGCAGAATACTACTATACAGAGCAGGTTACTATTATGGTTCAAGTGTCTTATCGACATGCACAAATTGATCTGGATGGTGTGTAAAGTAAAAATCAAGCACGAGTCATTAAAAAAGAGTATCACTTTTATATTAGTGATGACAAAGAACATGACACACATTTTGTGGAACATTGTTTTAAGACATTTTTTGAATATTTGAAAAACAAAAACATTAAAATAGAAAAATATTTGGTATGGTCAGATGGATGTGCAGCACAATTTAAATCAGCTAGACCATTTTATGCATTATGTAGATATCATCGATACCTTAATATACCACACATTTGGAGTTTTTTTGAGAGTGGACATGGAAAGGGTGAGCATGATGGTGCAGGAGCTTGTATCAAACGTGCTTTAAGAAAGTATCAAATTGTAATGGGCACCTACTGGTTATAACTTCATGAAACACTTTGTAAGCAAGCTTTGATACCACTGTAATAGGCACCTACTGGTTATAACTTCGTGAAACACTTTGTAAGCAAGCTCTGATACCACTGTAATGGGCACCCAGGAATGCCCAAAAGCTGAATCAACTGCTGAAATTATATTAATTCTAAAAATGCTGCAATCAAGTACACAGAGATGTATTCCAAAGGCCAAACCCTAAGGGAATGACGTCTAGAATGTTACAACAGAGAATGCACGTCCTCTATTGCCAAAAGAAGGGAGTGTGATTCACACATCCAAGCTCTTATCAAATGCAAGTTATAATCATCCAATACAATAATCCGATGCTAAACAATGAGACTCTCACCCCTATTTATCCTATTCCTTCACCCTTCTAGAAAGAACTAAAACATTAATTAATTGCAAGTGCTAGAAGCTTCCCCCTTCCAATAATTAATGCACTCCCTAGGAACTCCTCTCTTGCAATAATTAATTGTGCTTCTAGAGGCTTCCACCTTTCCAATAATTAATACACACTCTAGACGCATCTCCTTTGTAATACAACAATTAATTAAATTAATTAAATATAAAGCCACCTTTTAATTTTAATTTTAATTTATTTAATGACTTTATAAGAAATTAATTTAATTTTTTCTTATCCTGCACTTAGACTTTGGAGAACGTGAAGGCCAAAAGATGGGATCATTACAAATCCGCCCTCCTTGAAATTGCTTGTCCTCAAGCAATTAAGTAACATAATGAACTTCATCCTCCTCCTGGATCCCAATTGAAGTAGTATGCGACATCCTTGTGGACATTATACCAACTACAAATCAGCATCATCAGAACCAACCACATGTCGTGCAACTTAGCACCCAATACTTGTGCTGATGGTGAAGAAGTTAGAATGTCACCAAAAGGTAACTTCGTATAAGATCTATGAAATCTCTTCTTCCCAACTGCTGCAACACAAAACTGAATATTTGTAGATGGTGTAAACAAAGCCCAAATCTACTCAGGAGAGTGATCAATATCAACCTCAAACATCAAATTGTCATAAGACAATGTGGCATTCATGTTGAACATAGTACTATCGCAGAAGTGAACATCTACACTTTGTTGATCAATAGTATAATATGACTCTGTCACTATATCACTCACCTCATTAGCAATAATAAGTGTACTATCATCAAAGCACACATCTACAACTGCATGCATACTGCTAAACTCCTTGTTGGATGGTTCAACGGACACAGAAGTGGCTGCTGATAGGATAGTATCCTCGCATTCTCCTAATCCCATTATTGTTGCATCGCCATCCTCTAACAAAGCTTCATATGTGAACTCCTGACTATCACCAATAGCATAGCCCGGTGGTGTCTCGATCCCATCTGAAGAATCAACTACCTTCTGTGCTGGAGCAACATACGAATCGTCAATGTTGATGCCCATCTGTCTATCCATAAGTTGCAACATCATATCCATTCGCCTATTATGCTCCTATTGCATCTTCTGCCCCTCCTCTAATGAACTAAGTAACCTAAGCATTGCATTTTCTTGATCTGGACTGGTATACATTTTGTCAGACCCTTTTCCTTTTATCTCGCTGTTCCAAATTCTCTATAAGAACTCCACAGGATGGTAGGACTAATAGCTTTGATACCACTGTAATGGGCACCTACTGGTTATAACTTCGTGAAACACTTTGTAAGCAAGCTCTGATACCACTGTAATAGGCACCTACTGGTTATAACTTCGTGAAACACTTTGTAAGCAAGCTCTGATACCACTGTAATGGGCACCCAGGAATGCCCAAAAGCTGAATCAACTGCTGAAATTATATTAATTCTAAAAATGCTGCAATCAAGTACACAGAGATGTATTCCAAAGGCCAAACCCTAAGGGAATGACGTCTAGAATGTTACAACAGAGAATGCACGTCCTCTATTGCCAAAAGAAGGGAGTGTGATTCACACATCCAAGCTCTTATCAAATGCAAGTTATAATCATCCAATACAATAATCCGATGCTAAACAATGAGACTCTCACCCCTATTTATCCTATTCCTTCACCCTTCTAGAAAGAACTAAAACATTAATTAATTGCAAGTGCTAGAAGCTTCCCCCTTCCAATAATTAATGCACTCCCTAGAAACTCCTCTCTTGCAATAATTAATTGTGCTTCTAGAGGCTTCCACCTTTCCAATAATTAATACACACTCTAGACGCATCTCCTTTGTAATACAACAATTAATTAAATTAATTAAATATAAAGCCACCTTTTAATTGTAATTTTAATTTATTTAATGACTTTATAAGAAATTAATTTAATTTTTTCTTATCCTCCACTTAGACTTTGGAGAATGTGAAGGCCAAAAGATGGGATCATTACACAAATGGACTATAAAGGATATCACATTAATAATGCTCATGATGTGGTTGAGTGGTGCAAAACACATTTGTCGGTGCCAACAAATATAGATAACACATCATCAGAAGCGGATCGAGTCATACCATTTAGAGTGTTTTGGGAGGTATCAGGTATATATAAATTAATTTGTTCATATTTTTAAATTGAATCTTAAATTTATATTTAATATGTTACCTTAGATGATCTCTAACTAAATTATGGACCTTGTGTACACATCCAGGTGTTGATAGAAAATCAATGCATGCATGCAAGAGGGTAGAGAAGACACGATCTTTGCATTCAGTCATGAGTACAAATAGTAATGTGTGGTCATTGTATACAAGAGAATACTCATGTTTTTGTCCTAATTGTATTGATGAAGACTATGGTGGTTGCATTAATCAAGAACGTGGATATGTGGGTGAATGGACTTTGGTGCCACTAGATGTTATTAATACGAATGAGTTTGAGGACGAAAACTATGATGATATTCCATTGATTTCTAGTGATTATAACCATATTTCAGGATTGATCAGAGTTGGTATGTATGAACTATATATATACTTGGATCATGTACATGTATACATTTTTCATAATTTTGGTTAATTTTTATTATATATATGTACTTATGAAAATGACGTGTATCCATAATTTTGACATATATAAGTTTGTGTAGGAAATGTTTTTACAGTCATAGCAGAATCGAAAAATGTAGAAGGTGCTAGCTATTATTTATTACGTTGCACCATGGAAAGAGAGAAGCTAACAAAGACTTAAATAAGTGATGAAATTTTTTTTCCCACAGGTTAGTATATAGTTGAATTATGTATATATGTATGTCAAGTATCTATATTTTTAATGAATTCAAATTCTTTGACTTAAATTCAAGATTGATGTATTTTTTAAATGTGTACATGTGCAGGTTCTGTTGTTGTACAAGGAACATATTTGAAGCAAATAAAAGTACTTAAAAGTGGGATTCATTTCACCGATTATCAACCTAACAATAAGGTATATCAATATAGTAACCATGTTATTGCCACTGGTCTAACTCTTCATCCAGTCAAAGGACCTGGAATACATAAGTGGAGGCTCCATATTGATGACCATGAGAAAATATTAAATGTTATCCAAGAACGAGTTGATCCACTTGATATGAGATAGAAACAACTCCTAATTTGAAATGTAACTCAAGAACAATTTGAAATTTGGTTCAAACTATTTGAAATTTGGTTGAACAATCATTTGATCAATTTGAAATTTCATGGAATAACTAATTTTCTAAATTGAACTTTTACTCTTTCATTTTGAATTTTCTAAAGTAACTAATTACAGAAATTATGAACTTATATGTACATGTGTGTACACTAATTACCTGACATGTGCACCTTGAGGGAAAGAAATTTGAACACCACTTGTCTTAAGAGGATGAAATTAGGAGTTTGTAAAATTAATTATATTGAACTTTCTATTTCACTTAACTTGTCAATTTTTGGACACATGTACGCTTTCAATTTAACTAATTAGGACATGTGCTTTCAATTTCAGGACATGTGAGCTTTCAATTTAACTAATTACCTAACATGTGAGCTTTCAATTTTAGGACATGTGAGCTTTCAAGTTCAAATTGCGATTTGTTTAACTAAATTTTGAACATCTACAACATTTTAAGTTGGACTTGAATTAGAACATTGGGCTTAAGGGGATAAAATCCTAGGATACATGTGTGCACTTGAATTAAAATTTCACTATGATTAAAATTTGAAATGTAACTCAAGAACAATTTAAAATTTGGTTCAAACTATTTCAAATTGTGTTGAACAATTTGAAATTTGGTGTCCAATAACTAATTTTCTAAATTGAACGTTTACTCTTTCATTTTTAACTCAATGCAAGAATTCATTTAACTTTCTATTATATTGAACTTTCTATTTCATTTAACTTGTCAATTTTAGAACACATGTACACTTTCAATTTAACTAATTAGGACATGTGCTTTCAATTTTAGGACATGTGAGCTTTCGATTTAACTAATTACTTGACATGTGAGCTTTCAAGTTCAAATTGCAATTTGTTTAAACTAAATTTTGAACATGTACATGTTTTAAGTTGGACTTGAATTTTACAACATTGGGCTTAAGGGGATAAAATTCTAGGATATGTGTACAAATAAAAGGGATGAGTTCTATAGATTTACTCGAGTTAGGAATTATGTACAACTAATTACCTGATACTTTAACATTTAATACATGTTCAATATATTACCAAACATTTAAATTACATGAACCATTTATATATATATATATATATATATATCTAAATTTAATCAATATATTAAACATGCACGTACATATCTAAATAAATTACTTACATAACTTAGATAGAAACAATTTATAATATACTAGATCTAGATCTAGTATGTACATTAGATTCCACAACATAATGCAACATGTATCAATCATCTCGAGAACAAATAACAAAAACATGTATCTATCTAGAGATCTATCAGAAGATAATATCAAATATAAATATAGCGTGCACACATGTAGACATGTAAATCCAAGTACATCTATCTCAAATCAAATATAAATATAACAAGCATCATGTGTGTATATAAAGTGTCTATCTAACATATATGAATGTCTCTCTGGATGAAAGTCTACAACAAATCATCTAGATAAAAAAAACTATAGATCATCACGTGCAGGACTATCATCGCCACGCCTCCTCACAACGCGCTCTGAAGACTGACTAGTATCAAGGTGCTCACTAGGATGTGTTGACCCCTATATATAAATTCAAGAGAAAGTGATATCAATACATACATACATTTAATCAAGAGAAAGTGATATTGAAATACATGTACATGTATTTAATCAAAACATAAATAAACATTACCTGTCCACTACTGACATCATCCAATGAGTCTCGACGACGTACACGATCTGGCATCAAAGCTGGAGTAAAAATAGGCACGTCCCCCTACATTGTACACGTGCACGGGCAACACATCAAATTAAAATTTCTCTACATGATTACATTTGAATCTACGTGCATGATATACATGTACATGTGCACACATGCACATGTCTAAATTAAATTAGTTTGAAATGATTGAAATTTTAACATGAACTTGAAATTTTTTTTACCTGTGTAGATGGTGGCATCTGATAATACTCAGACTGCCTAGCATCGATCGTGTCCACTAATGCATCCAGATTTCGTTGTGTTGCATCAAGCTCAATCTCTGCATCTACGCGGACCCCATGGCTGGTGACTGGCACATGTCCTAATAATGACGAGCCAAGTGGACTATGTACATGAGATGGCATAGAAGTAGAATCATCACGTGTCAACAAGTCCATCCACCCTGTGGTCGACAAGCTCAAATCAACATCATCAAGGCCCACATCTAAACTCTGAGCCTGCACTGTAACACTGGTTGAAGGGTCTGTGGTATGTATATGTCTCTGTGGAGCAAAATAGTGGTCAGTAGATGGATCATCATGTGCACTACCACCATGACCACTACCTGATCGATGAGAGGAATATGGCTGAGGATGTGTCCTAGTACTACCATGGACACGACCTCGAAAATCTGATATGGGTATGCCAAGATGCTTTGATACAAATCTATATGTATCTAATAAATCCTCAGCCAAACCAATCATAGTATCTCGTGCCAACACTCTAGTGAGACCCTCTAAGCTAGACACTGAAGGGATGCCTGCTGCACTGTACAAGTCTCCTGAAGATGAAGCATAGGATGATGATCTGGAATGCCAATGAGACATCAAATACTGACCAACCTCATCACTCGAAATAGATCTGACAGCTGCTGCAATCTCTCCAACTCCCTGAAGGACCCCACGTAACTAAGTGCTACGCATGGCCTCATCAGCTGATGGACCTAACACAGGTGAAATAGCAGGTGCCCTCTCTCTGACAATCGATCTATGTGCCAATGGGGGACAACCTGGCTGCCTATCAACCAATCTACCATGCCCCTATCCTAAATGTCCTGGTAAATCTGTGTAGTTCACCACCCTGCGTAAGCGAACCTCTGCATAAAGCTGTAGGGCAAAATAGAGTGGAATTTGGTCGTTATTTGGATAACGACCATGGGCAGCAAGGAAGCATGGGTATATCAATGCAGCCATCTGTGGATCTGTACACTTAAGGGGAGAATACCCCTTCACATACTTTTGTGAAAGATAATGAGGGAAACATTCCCTCTTCAGGACATCTTTGGGCACCAAGCCCTGCACCTCCTGGAGTGAAAGACCAGAGGAGACCTCTCGTCTCTTACTGTCAAGGATAGCCTATATAGTAATTACAGAATATGGGGCAGTTCCATGAATCTCATCTCGAATAAATGTCAGGTTGTGTAAGATAGTCTGGCATGTACCACTATAAACACTGGAGCATATGCCACTAGTCAGGGATTCCTGGAGTCTATGAATCTCCTAGTTAGTGCGATCATAGAGCTCCTGAGGTGGGATAGGTAGCTGATCACGGGGGACATGATGTTGCTCAGGGGGGATAGGCTGCTGCTCAGGGCCTGGGATAGGTTGCTCGGGCCCGGGTATAGGCTACTCGAGGGGGATAGGCTGCTCGGGGGGGGTAGAAGGCTGTTGATTAGCCATGTCAATGTATGTAGGTGCGTGTATAATGTATAAACCTGAAAATTAAAATTAAAATGTATGACATTTAATAAACTTGAAATTTATATTAACATATATGTATGTACAATTTGACAAAATTAAAAAACTTGTATCTAAATTGTTTTAATAAAATTAAACATGCACGTACATGTCTACATATATATAAAAGTCCTAAAACTTAAATGAACATATACCTTAAAAGAAAACTAAATTTTAAAACACATATGTTGTTATATATATAATGTTTGTAACTCAGGGACCTTTTAAGAACTACATGTGTGCAAGTTATATATCTATCTAAGTTAGATTGAATGTTCAAAGGTTTTAGACATATGTGTGCACATAAACTTGTCAGATGTAATTTAGGTCCACGAAGTTTAAATATGTGCATATATATGTATATATATATATATATATATATATATGTGTATATACATGTACATGATATGCATATTTGCACATATAGATCTATCATGCACATGTGTATATATACATGCATACGTGTGCATATATATATATATATATACACGTGCACATGATATGTGGAAATATATATATCATGACACATATGCATATATAGATCTATTTGTGTACATATATATAACATTGATGTATCATTTTGAGACCTTGATATCAATGTTTAATTAGTTTTAGGATTAGGGTTCAATTTGGGGTTTAGTATAATTTAGGGTCATGGTTTAACATTTATGATTACAGCTTATAGGTTTGTACATGATCATTGCTAGAAGTATGGTTAGAGGGTTAGGGTATGGGTTTACATCATGTTGAACTAGAAGTATGATTCTGAGGGTTAGGATTTGTATTAGCAATAAAAATTTTGATTATGGTTTTAACAAATAGTTTAAATAAATTTATATAATTAAAGTTAGGATCAAGTATTAATATGATTTACTATTTAATGTTGGGGTTTATCATTTAGACCTCTACGGTTCAAATTGAGATTTAGAAAAGTTTTATGGTTTCAAGTGTGCATCTAAGATTAGGGGTTATAATTTATGATTAAAGGGTTTTACAGTTAGGATTATGACCAGGTTTAGTATAATTTAGGGCTACTATTTAGCATTAAGGAACTTAAGACTTAAAATTTAAGTTAAATATATTTAATCTTTACATGAACATTAGATTATATGATGTACATTTTTTTATGTAACTTGTATATTATTTAATCAAGTTATGTTCTTATAATTAACTTTTATTAATTAAAGGTTGTAACATGTATTCTTTAGGTCATACACATTCTAAGTTATATACATTCTTATGTATGTATATGTATGTTATATTCTTACCTAGATGCAAATTAATCTCTGACATTCTTATATATGTATTTAATTTATGATCTAGACCCAAGTTAAGACATGTGATTGAATTATAATATAGTTAATTATATACTTAGATTATTTTTAAATTCAATTTACAAACTGACATTATAGTTAATTCTAAATGAGGCCTAGCCAAGGGATCCAAAGAACTAATCAAAAGTTTTACTAAGCAAACAATAACATACTGTAAGGAAACTTGGCAATAAAGAATATAACCGTTTCCACATAACCCATAATAGATTTGAAAATAAACACGGAATTAAAAAAAATCCACATGCAAGAGAATAGACAACATACCCACAAAATTGTGACACAAGATATACCCTGGGAAACCCTCATTGAGGGAAAAACCCAGCCTCCAAAAGCATCCATCACCATGTATTATTCAGCAAAAATACCATTGCCATACAACCATGGAAGCCTTCATGGCCATAGCCACAACTGAGCAAACTATGTGAACAAGCATGAATCCACACATCCCATGCCATGCTTTCAACCTTAACAAATGCTCCCTTGGCTAACCTGTCAAGCCTTGTCCCGCTCGACTCTTGCCTTTTTTCTTCTTCTTGTCACTCTCTTTTTTTTTTTTTTTTTTTTCTCACAACAACTACCCTTGTGGCTGCTTATATAGTAGCAAGTTCCACAAAACCACCAAGTGGTATTACATAAACCATGTGCTAAAACCATGTGCTACCTAACCCACTGACCCCACATTTAATATTGGGCATTTAATTCTTTTCCCCAATATTAAATAATTACATCAAATATTATCACAATGTTACAATACAACTCATCAAGAATATTCCATGGGAATCTTTACATGTTGCACGTCCATCTAGGTACAACATTACATAATAAAATAAAACAATTAAATATAACAATATTATGCAATGTGTGCAACACCCATTATCTCAACAATCTCCCACTTGTTGTATACATTGCATAGGGTCAATCCATAGCCACATAAAATGAACAAAGGAACAATCCCTCCCAGCACATCCACCATCATGGATCAAAATACACCAAGTGCTCCATCCTGGTACCCGCAACAAAATCAAAGGATCCAGCATCTCAAACATGAATGATCTCACCTCCTATTATGCCACTGCCACTGGACATACATAGAAGCTATCCAAAGAGAAAACCACCCAACCTGTCGCATTAGAAGATCATAAAATCTTGTACCAACTAAAATTTCAAGCACAAAAAACCTGATCCAAAGGTAATCACATGTATCTGTAGTTGTCAAAATATCCATAGCTGAAATAGCACCCACAGCAAAGTGCCAAACCCATCCAACTATCCATACCTCAAAGGTATAACAAGTGAATCTCATATCACCGACATATCCAATCTGTAACCTGCAATCACAAGCCTCAAGAGCAATACCTACCATATATATACCAAGAAGCTCCCACTGCAAAAGATAATGTCAAATCTATAACAAATCCACTCAACACATCTCAAAGAAGTGAATCCATGTAGTATCAAGGACATCCACAATACATAAATTGATATCCTGCAAGAACAACTCTCCAATGCTCTCCCAAGTTCACCACAACCAACACAGGAAAGAGAAAGAAATAACCATGTCATCTCTCACATGACATACATAAGCACAAACCAGTGATCACAATCTCCAACCAATCTCAAATCCAATGTAAGAAAAATTGAACATCTAGGAAGATAACCAAGACCAGAGAAACCATGCAAATCATAACATGTATAATGTCCTTCTACACACACCTCTAGATGTAAACTGTGCAAGTATGATCTCCTCCATAAAACCCCAACAAGAAGCATCAACAACACCCAAACCATACCATATAACTAATCATGGATGTAAGCCTCTCACAAGAAGATCAAACTCAATAAACCATTCCTAAACCAAGGAATAACCAT
The DNA here is from genome assembly GCA_028749045.1 of Cupressus sempervirens. Lineage (NCBI taxonomy): Eukaryota > Viridiplantae > Streptophyta > Pinopsida > Cupressales > Cupressaceae > Cupressus > Cupressus sempervirens. The sequence continues at coordinate 71,021,154 of CM053791.1, forward strand.
TCCTAATCCAAGGAATATGCCCAATATAAAACCATCTCCCAAATTCAACCAGCATAACAACATATGCACATGGAGATAACCAATGTTAAACCATCTCTCAAATGAACCCTCCAGAACTAACTCATGTACTATAGCTCAAGATCCATATCCATGAAAGACAAGCATAAATATAATGCAACTGAGAGAAAATAATGGGCTATACCTCTCAAGTAGCAAACCGCCGAGTAGACCAAGAGTGGAGAATGAGAATGCTCATCAAGATACCCAAGTCTCCAACCAAGACTCATCTAAGAACAATCTCCTCTCAAGTCCATATCAGGTGACTGCCCCTCGGACTTCCTGCTAAAACCATCAACTGTCCCAACAAATACTTCTCTAATCCAAGAGAAATCAACATCGCCACTGTCTCTAAGTATCCATGAGCACCTGCAACCAATCAATCCATGCCAACTCCAAATGCAACATAGCAATATCATGAAGTATCCAGCTTATGATTAGTGTACTCAATACCAAGAAACTAAATCAAGATCAATGTCAAAGTTCCAACCATGGCCTCAGGAACATAAACATGACAACATGATCTTACCATCTCAATTAAAGAGATAACATGCTCCATATGAACACACTATAACATGTCACAACTCTAAACGCGTATCAAGAGTATACCATGACATAATAATGAAACTATCCTCATACCAAGGATAACATGCCAAATAAAAGCATAAACCACACCTTTGCCAAGAACCCTGTGAGTCCTCAAGATGCAACCATCTCCACACACCATGAAGAAAAACATCTCCACATACCAGGAAGAACCATCTCCACATACCATGAAGATAACTAAGAACTCCATGAGTCCTCAAGATCTAACCATCTTCACATACTATGAAGATAACAAGTGCACCATGCAAATGTCAAAGACGCTTCTGCAGCAATAAGATCTAAGACAAACCTCCAACATTTGCAAACACTCAATAAATATATCAATGCCAAAAACTCCCACTCAACCGTGGTACCAAGTCACCTATGGCATCATAAAATCCATCCTCTCCAAACCAAGAAGATATAAATCAAACCAAGAACTAATCTTGCACTGTCACCCCATCACTGTCACAAGCTCCCACTAAACCGTGTATCCAAGCTATCCATGACATCATGATGAAAAACCATCTTCTAACCATGAGAATCAACCAAGGCATCAAACCATCAAAGAACTCAAAATGCACATCATGAGCTCCTCAAAAGAAACCAAATAACCATGATCCTCAACCAAGAAGATATGCCACCATAACCAAATCAAAAAATCCAAGCTAATGAACATCAAGGATGTACCTGTATAACCAATCATGTCATGCCAAAATCCATGGCACCATGATCACATCCATGAACCGAGCATCTGGTTCTCAATAGTGTCTAACCTGCCAGCATAGTCAACCATAATCCTCCACCATGACTGTACCTGGTAACAACATCTCATCCCTTCTACATGAAGAATAAAATCATGTGACTTAGGGCATAGACAACCCAAATCCAAGCCACCAATCTGAATATGCATCAATAATGAAAGATCAATGGGCAAAGACAACCCATAACAAAGCTATAAATGCAACCTGTAAGTATAGACCGCTTACAACACTGCACAACTTGTAGATCCAACAAGCCATCATGCATATCCAAACCAAACACTGATAACCATATCATCATGAGACCAAACTTGAGTATACAATAACATCAAAACTTAAATCTCCAATGTCATAAACTCACAATGTTACCATAGTCAAAATATACCATAAACAGTTCAGATAAATATATCACCAAATAAATCATGCCAAACCTACACCAAATCTGAACCAATGTGTAGAGCTCTCCAAGGGCTTTCCGTTGACTACTCGAAGTCCAAAATCTGACTCTGTATGCCCAAGTTATGCCCTAATCTGTGCTCAAAATAAATAACATCTGACTTTAGGGCTCTTAAAACCTAACAAAATCTCAAAATCATAGAACCAAACCTACACCATCTTGTAATGCTCTGAATTAGCTTTCCAACGCCTGTAAGAACTCTGAAATCCGATATTCTAAGAGAAAGTTATGACCGTTTTACTAAGACAGTCTTTTTACCATTTTTAGTACGATTTTTCATTTTTTATTTTTTCAGTGACGAAAATTTCGACGGGATTAAATTTGACGGCCATCATGGGCTGAAACCAAAAAACTCTTTTATTTTCTCTGAACATGGCCAAACTAGGGCATATTATATATCAAAATTTATGGAAATGTCGACCCGGATCCAATGGTGAGGTCTGTTTTTGCCCAGGAGGTCATTTCTGCAAGCTACCCCCCAAAACTCTCATTTAAATGAAACATCCGAAAAAAAAAATTTGTCCAACAATTTCCCATGCCCAAATATTTTAACATCCCATCATAACAGCAAATCCAAAGTCCTCAGATCTGCAATAAATCATTCATATATCTTGCCCTTTCTTTTATCCTCTCATGCATTCTCATGGATTCAATCTAGGGTTACAAATAATAAAACCATAGCTCTGATACCACTTGTAAGGAAACTTGGCAATAAAGAATATAACCGTTTCCACATAACCCATAATAGATTTGAAAATAAACACGGAATTAAAAAAAATCCACATGCAAGAGAATAGACAACATACCCACAAAATTGTGACACAAGATATACCCTAGGAAACCCTCATTGAGGGAAAAACCCAGCCTCCAAAAGCATCCATCACCATGTATTATTCAGCAAAAATACCATTGCCATACAACCATGGAAGCCTTCATGGCCATAGCCACAACTGAGCAAACTATGTGAACAAGCATGAATCCACACATCCCATGCCATGCTTTCAACCTTCACAAATGCTCCCTTGGCTAACCTGTCAAGCCTTGTCCCGCTCGACTCTTGCCTTTTTTCTTCTTCTTGTCACTCTCTCTCTTTTTTTTTTTTCTCACAACAACTACCCTTGTGGCTGCTTATATAGTAGCAAGTCCCACAAAACCACCAAGTGGTATTACATAAACCATGTGCTAAAACCATGTGCTACCTAACCCACTGACCCCACATTTAATATTGGGCATTTAATTCTTTTCCCCAATATTAAATAATTACATCAAATATTATCACAATGTTACAATACAACTCATCAAGAATATTCCATGGGAATCTTTACATGTTGCACGTCCATCTAGGTACAACATTACATAATAAAATAAAACAATTAAATATAACAATATTATGCAATGTGTGCAACACCCATTATCTCAACACATACATACAATAATTTACAATTATAAAAAACATAAGAGATTGCAAATTCCTTAATGAGCACATTTACATTTCATTTTTAAATAATTATAAGTACTAAAAGTAAAATAAATAACACATCCACATGAAATAATATTAACTAGACTTCAGTTCAATCCATTTAAATAATTTATATACATTTGTTCTGAATGCCACTTGGCAAATTAATTCGGAATGCACAATCATCCACTGTACATGTCACAGGGTATGAAAGGCTGAAAGAATATACATTTATAAAATAGTTTACATCATCCATTTTCGATCCATGAAACAAAGTACAATACAATTTAAGTAAAATCATTTTAAATAGTATTAGAAGTTTTTTGTTTGGATCCCTTGGCGAGTTGTTATGTGATTAAGTACTTAGTTATATATGTTTAGGGTTTTATTGTACATAACTATATGGTTTGGTCATGATTATAGTTTAAATAATGAATTTAGGTCGAGGTTATATGGTTTTAGGTCAAGGTTATATGGTTCTAGGTCAAGGTTATATGGTTCTAAGTCAAAATTATATTTATTTGTAAAATTACATGTAACTTAAACAATAAATTTACATCTAATCTAATCATTCAACATTGTAATAAATACATAAATTAAATACATTTCAAAACATCTAAAATAATAAATTTTTAAATAAACTTTAAATTAAAAGACAATATTATATACTTAGATCTAATATAGATGAAAATTATCTTTAAAAAAATCTTATTTGTGCATTTAGAGATTCATAATAACATTAGAGGCTTAAGCATGAATAGTAAAATAAAATATACAAAGAAACATATATAAAAAACAATAAAATATAAGAAAAAATATATAAATTTTAACTAAAACAATAGAAAAAAGGAAAAAACAAATGTTTCATACCTTTTTCAGACGGTCGATAAAGCGGATGCCAGTCTCTCTCCAACTTTCGATCGAAATAATAAGGAGAGAATTCGACTGCGCTGCAATTTATGCTAGCAAGTTTCATAGTTTCAATCGAAACTTAAGTAAAGTTTCAATCGAAACTTAAGTAAAGTTTCAATTGAAACTTTAAAACCGCGGGGAAACCCGTGTTCCAAGTTTCGATCGAAACTTTACTTAAGTTTCGATCGAAACTTTTCGGCGCGGTTAGTTTCGATCAACAGTTACTTTCTATCGAAAGTAATTAGTTTCGATCGAAACTTTGAAAAAGAGCTTCTATCGAAACTATACGGGTAATTTTTTGGACCCGCGCTTGTTTGGAGGAATTTCTTCCTCCGAAAAAGTGTAACCCACTATTGTGGGTTCACGTCCGAGCTAAGAAAAGAGCCCTTGAAACAGAGCAAACAACAAATAAGGGTAGACTACTTGATTCTGCTGAACCATCATCAAGTGCCACAAATGCAGTGGGAGACACTCACATTCCTGTCGCTAAGGAAACCGTTCACAGGCCAGCAGAGCATAGTGTTGTTAAAGCACATCAGAAATTACACTTCGCTGCGCCATTTAATATCATGGAGAACATGAAGAGGATGAACGTGTCCATGTCATTGTGGGAGACTTTGGCCATCCCCGGTCAGGCGGATATCTTGCAAAAGGCTCTCTCAGATGAAGCAAATCCCGCAAGGGTGATGGATGAACCAGCAAGAGTGGTGTTTACCAGCGCTGATGAAAAGGAGGAGGATAGCGATAAAATTGCCACAGAACCAAATAAGGTAATAAAACCGCCTCCTTTCTATCTTTCCTTGATTATTGGCAATAAACTAGTCCATAACTCTATGGTAGATAGTGGAGTTACAAGCTCAGTCATGCCAAAAAAGATAGTTGACCAGTTAGGACTAAAATACCAACCCATTGAAAAGGGTGTTGTTCAGCTTGATGGGACATCCATAGGTACTATAGGCATGATTAGAAATGCAAGTGTCACCCTTCATGCATGCCCTAATTTTTCCATTCAGCAGGATATCTATGTTATAGATTTACCTCCATACTTTGCCATCTGTTTGTCTAGAGATTTCACAGCAAAGATCGGTGGTTACCTGTCATCCGATTGGTCCCATATGCTTTTTAGGACTAGGTATGGCACGAAAGTGACGATTAAATCTGAATTACTTGCAAAAAACCACATAGAGCCTTATGTTCCTAGTGCTATCAATGCGAACCTGCTTGCATTTGACCAAGCAGAATGTCATGCAGCTACTGAAAATCAAACCCAGCTAGATGATGTCCCAAATATTCTTCTTGATGAATGGGCATCAAGTCAAACATATGAAAATCAGTTTTACCATATGACGAATGCTGACTTAGGGACCTACATTATACATGAACAAAATGAAGTTATTCCCAATCTGGTCAAACCAGTGAATCAGTTGAGAGAATCCCAAGATCAACTATGGAGCATGTTTTTCGATGGTTCAAGAGGTAAACAAGGTGCTAGTGGAGGTGTCATGTTGGTTTCACCCGATAATGATAGGTACTATGCCGCTTTCAGATTCAGTTTTTCTTGCACCAATAATACAGCAGAGTATGAAGGGTTAGTTCAGGGATTAGAATGGGCAAGAAAGCGCGGTATTAAGTGCTTGAGGATGTATGGTGATAGTGAACTAGTAGTAAATCAAATCAAATGTCTGAATGCTGCAAAAAATGACATTTTAAAGTCTTATAGACATCGTGTTTGGGATTTTCTTGAAAATTTTGATGCGTTTAATATACTGGTTGTTCCTAGAAAAGAAAACCAGCATGTCGATAGACTGGCATCTATAGGAGCTCAATATGACATTGTCAACAGCGTGTCCACTCATACTGATCAGCGTCATATCAAAATCATTACCAGGCCTTCAGTTCCTGATAACGATGTTAGTTGGCAAGTTTTTGACAACGATGAACAAATTCTGCAATTTTTGTTGGAAGAAGACGTTTTTGCCAGTTCTAACTAGCAGAGATATAAAGATCAGTACGGCGATCAGGTGATACAACTAAAAAACAACAAGTTACCAAAGGGTTTAGTAATGTTGGAAAGCATTTTTAATTCAGATGATCAACTGAAACCTGGAAAAGCCAACTTACTGGTCAAAGAAAACCAGTATGTAGATCTGGAAATTGCACCGAGTAAATGCCTAAAATTTGGCAAAGTGAATTCAACCGAAGAAAAGGAGGCTTTTCTTCATTTGTTCCAAGAATTTTGTGATGTCTTCGCTTGGCAATACAGCGACTTAAAAGGATTCGATCCAAAGCTTGCACAACATACAATAGAGCTGGAACCAGCAGCTAAACTAGTTCAGCAAAAGCAAAGGCCGATCAATCCTAAGCTGGAACCTTTGATGCAGAAGGAGGTGTTCAGGTTGATTGAAAGTAAGATAATTTTCCCTATTAAACACACAAGCTGGGTTGCTAACTTGGTCCCGGTAAGAAAGAAAAATGGAGAGCTACAGCTGTGTGTGGATTTCAGAGACTTGAATAGAGTCTTGCTGAAGGATAGACACCCACTTCCATCCATGGAGCAGATATTACAGTGTGCATCAGGGGTTGAAAGGTTTTCTTTGTTGGATGGGTACTCGGGTTATAATCAAATCCTGGTGAAGGAGGAAGATCAGTTCAAGACAGCGTTTACAACAAAATGAGGAATAATGGCATACAAGAGAATGCCATTTGGATTGTCCAATGCTGGAGCAACCTTTCAAAAAGCCATGGAAATGGCGTTTAGTAATCTGATGTATAGATTTGTCTTAGTTTATTTAGACGATGTCACCGTTTATTCCCAAAAAAAGGCAGATCATATTGATCACCTAAGATAGATCTTTGAGCACTGCAGAAAGTTTGGCATCTCATTAAATCCCAAAAAGAGTATATTTTATGTGCACAAGGGCAAATTACTTGGATACATTGTATCTAACATGGGCATCATAATAGACCCTGAATAAGTTGCAGCAATTCTAGAGCTGCATCTACCACAACATAAAAAAGGCCTTCAAAGTTTCATTGGCTGCATTAATTTTGTACCGAGATTTCTGCTTGACATCGCATCTCTTCTCAAGCCATTAACGGCCATGCTTAAAAAGAATGCAGTTTTTGCATGGACAAAGCAAGCCAAAGAGAATTTTCAAGCCATTAAAGATGCATTGGCAGCAGCACCCATTCTGATCAATCCTGATTTTGGTAAGGTTTTCATTCTTTATGCATATGGTGGCCATGAGGTGATTTTAGCCATGTTAGTACAGAAAAATGTAGAGGGATTGGAACAGCCAATCGCATTCTTTAGCAAAGGACTAGAAGAATATGAGCAAAGGTATAGTTTTGTTAAGAAACATGTCCTTGCTGTTGTAAAAAGCCTTAAAAAATTAAGGCACTTGTTGACACATAACAAAGTCATTTTGCGTGTCATGCATCCAAGCGTCAAAGAGTTTCTCCTAAGTAGAGATCTGAATGAGAAAAGAGCCGGCTGGATCACACGCGTCATGGAATATGACGTAGATATCCAAATAACCAAGCTAGTTCGAGGGAAGGGTTTGTGCGAGCAAATCGCAGATAAGGATATTTCGGAGCTAGAGGAGCAAGCAAATGTTATTTTGCTAATTGGTGCTACTGGAAATAATGACGGAACAGCAAGCTGGTTATAGGATATGATCCATTTTTTGAAAACCAGTCAATGTCTAGCCATCTTAGATCGAGCAAAGCGAAGCTATTATCGCTTGCAATCAGCCCCTTTCGTGCTGATAAATGATATTCTATACCGAAAAGACTTCAATGGAGTCCTTCTCAGATGCATAGATTCAAATCAAACTACTCAAGTATTGCATGAATTTCATGATGGACATTCAGGAGGACATTTTTCGCCTAGAACAACAGCCTATAAGATTCTTCGAGCTGGCTATTATTGGCCTGATTTATTTAAAGACTGTCATGCACATGTCAGAAAATGCGCTAAATGTGCCATGTTTGCAAGAAAAGAAAGGCTGCTAGCTTTGCCCTTGCAGCCAATTAAAACCGAACAACCCTTTCAAAAGTGGGGCGTTGATTTTATTGGGGCCATTAACCCTCCATCAAGTGCGGGTCACAAGTGGATCATTACAGCCACCGATTATTTCACATGCTGGACTGAGGTAGCAGCGTTAAAGGACACAAATGAATCAGCAGTCTTAAACTTTTATGATGACATTGTGAACAGATTTGGAGTACCGGATTCCATTATCTCTAATAATGCACTTGCTTTCATTGGAATGAAAGTCACCAATTGGGCTTTTAATCATGGAATATATCTCAGTACGAGCTCAAATTATTATCCGCAAGGTAATGGATTAGCAAAATCTTCCAACAAGAACCTGATAAGGATCATCAAGCGCAATTTGCAAGATAATCAAAGAGATTGGCATTCAAAATTGAAGGCTGCCTTATGGGTTGACAGGATCACCCCAAAACAAGTCATTGGAAACTCGCCTTATAGGCTTGTATATGGGAAGGAGGCAGATTGTCAATTGAGACAAAATTACCAGCATGTGATCTTGCTACACAGCTGGTTTTATTTGAGGAAGGTGACCCTATGCTGGTGCGGTGTGCCCAGTTGATGGAGCTAGAAGAGACCAGGGAAAAGGCCATGGAAACCATGGAATATCAGCAAATGCAGGTAAAGAGGAGCTTTGATAAGAGAGCTCGAGCTCGAGAATTCCATGTTGGCAACATGGTACTAAAGTGGGACGTTCTCAAGAGCAGACCCGGCCAACACAATAAATTTGATCACATGTGGGCTGGGCCATTTCAAATTGCTGAGTGTAAACAACACAATGCTTACGAGCTGGCTACCACGGAAGGAGACGTCCTACCGATCCCTGTGAACGGGATCCACCTCAAACCATATTTTGAGGTATGATTTTCAGTCCTTCCTTGTACATAATAAGTTAGTTTCCCTTGTTTTCAATAAGTGCGTCTGCATTTTAGTTTTGTTTTGTTTATGTTCTAGGATTAGTTTCCTATTTTTTTTGTAGTGTAGTTCAGTTAAGTTGCTGGTTTATGTTGTGGAAGTCGTCATACTCGCTCATTTCATTCATGCATGCATAAATATGTGTACTCAAACACACACACATATCCAACATACACATACATACGCACACATATATCGCTACAAATAAATGTCTAGCTGCCAGCCATACATATCTGCATACTCATGCATACACTGCATACATTCATCCATTCAAGCCCACGGGTCCACCCATACATCAACCAAATGGTCGACTATGACGATTTTGACTCCTAAAGTTGATACTTGAGTTCTGACCCTGCATACCCGTCAATCCAATAAGAGTTTCCGATCTTACTGAACTCACATGCATGCATTCAAAACTGAACCAGCAACTTTAGAAGTCACTTTTGTCAGGTCTAGGTGCTAGGAATGCATAATCAGACTCTGTGCCCAAGGAATAAGAGTAACTAAAAGCAAACTAGTCAAATGTCAAGCAGGCAGACATACAGCAGAAGTCGCCAAAAATGTTACCAAAATTTCACACATGTTAAATTTTACTAAGAAGTAACATCACTAAAAACATTGCAAAAGAAAGTATTCATTTCTATTCATTTTTATCATCTTGCAATCATTTATGAAACCATGCACAAAAGAGATACAAATGTTCATTGTATAGATCATCACTGATACGTACAATTTTCATTTTTTACAATATAAAATGAATTAATGTGCTGAATGGAGAAAATCTCACACAAGCCATTAGGATAACTGATTAATTTTCTTTCATCAAGAAATACACTAATAGATAAATATATACATGAAAGAAATAGGAATAGAGATAACCAGTCATTGCCTGTTGCTTTGACTGGTTATGGTTTATTTTCCTGCCGCACTTGTCCAGCTCTGACCTCCACGCTCTCCAATAACTACAAAAACATAAAGCAACTGATGTTAGATCTCGAGGGATCTAAGAAATGACTACCTACCTCTACGACTATATTTTCTATCTGTCAATGCATTCCATCATGAAGGAAAACAAGCAGTGATATTGACATTTAATGTTAAAAAGGAATAAAACCATTTGTGAGTGTCACGAGCCCATGCTCGAACCTTATAAATCACCAAAAAATAGGGAAGGAAAAAATGAACAGACTAACAAATCTGTATTATGAAGCTTCAGATTCACTAAAACATGTGTAAATAGCAAGTGCTTAAACAACACAACATGATGGAACCAAGGCAAATGGAATATCACAGTTATTACAGTTTGAAGCAAAAAATCCTCGCAAAATGGAGAAAATGAAAGATGTTAGACAATCAACTTGTTTTCTTTCATTTACTTTGTGTTTCAAACAGCAAAGATTCAGTAGTCAACACAATGCAAGTCTGAAGAATTTCTAAAAATGCCAATGAACATCGAAAGATATGATGCAGATCAGAGTATCCAAACAGCCATGAGAACTTCATTTCAACATACAGAGACAACAGAGACAATGAGTGTTCGGATGATTTTCAACATCTAAAGTTTCTTGTGACCATTTGCAAGCTACGAAAGATTGAGCAAATAAAAAGAAAATGGTTTTCACATCTCATACTCTAAGGACCAGCAAGTGATATGGAAAATCGGCAGGTCTCTCAAACACATAACAGCCATACTCATTTCTCCATAGAGCTAACAGGTGTAGGCATGCATGAACTGGCGGCATATTACAGCAGTAAAAGAAATTAAATCGTAGCAAGGGTTTCATATCAAGTTACGTGTCTACAGCAAATGCCTCAATGAAGTCATTTTTTAGCCAAGGGAAAAACTGAATCAAGCTACCTTCTATAATCTCATGGCGGATTCAGAGAAAAAAAAAAAACAACAACAACAATAGCTATTTCTTTTTTCAAAAACATGAAGATGCTGGAAAGGAAAACGCTTCGATGCCCTTTGTGTTCATCAATGGCGACCAACAGGAAACAATTAAATAATCAAATGCATCGAGCTACCTTACAGACTTTTTCAATAGCAATGAGAAATCAATTTTCTCTTTCCGAATACAACCTACAGGTATGTCAAAAGGAGAAAGATCAGAATAGCAGCGGCCATACCTTCAAAACTGGCGAAGATGCAAAGAAAACCAGTGAAATCTCATGGCGGCTCATAGCTCAGGATACTCTCGAAAAGAAGAGGGGGAATTGACCAAAAATCTTCAGCGAATATCACTCTTAATGGCGGCTACATGAAGCAAAAAATAAAATAAAATAAAATTCGAAGACCTACAAGTATCATCTTCAATGGCGTACAAGAGACCAATATGAAGCAAGTCATGGTGGCCACAAGAAAAACAGTAAACCCTTCATCTTCCTCTCAACCCTTCAGATGCTTCTCGATGTGCAAAATGTAAAATGAGAACTTTTTTAGGGTATCCTCATTATATCTGCCCCCCTTTTCCATATTATATTACTATTTGAAGTCCACGGATTTGTCTTGGGATTTTTATCCCTTTTCAAATTTTGTTAAGTGTGAGTGAGCGGGGGGGGTAGTATGTTATGCCTTAGGTTTGTTTTAGGTGAGAAGTTTTTCATAGTAGTTTTTTATTTTATTTTTTTGCATTTAATAAATTGTAAGGAAATATTTAATGATACAATTATATATCATTAAATATTTTCCTATTTTTAGGGGCAAAAAAAAGAAAAAAAAAGAGTCACTGCTTAGGTCATAATCTTCAGAGATCATAAAGTCAATCAAAAATATCTAGAAGGTTTGAAGTTGGGAAGTTATTGTTTTCTGAGGACTTTTGGAGGGGATATGGTTGCATTTATGAAGGGCAGTTGATAATATTTAAGGAGGCAGACTTTTAGGCCTTTTTGATATACCTTTTGAAGCCTTTTTCAAAGACTTATTTTGGCCTGGAGGGCAGAATCCGACCCAGCATTTATTGTTTGTAAAAATGTAGTTGGGTGAAAATTGCTTAAGTATGAGTTTTGCAACTCATTTGAGAGGTTCTGATTTTGATATAGAAAGTTTCTGCGACTCCTTCTCTGAGTCCTGGACTGCATCTACAAAGTCTGTAATCATTTTTGAGAAGTAATATATGTGACAGCATGGGTGATTATGCTATTTTGGGTGTTCGTTATTGAGCCTTCTTCTTTTCTGCAAATTCTGTGTGCAAATTTCGAATGATTTGATAGCCGGGTAACTTGTGAATGTTTTTTTCATTTCCTGGTTTTTCTGTCTCATTCCAGCACCTATTTGTAGAAGAGTAATTTCGTTTGCAGGTTGTGATACGTGTTTTTAGGTGAAATTAGTTAAAGTGAGGTTTTAATTTCTCCTCCTTTTGTAGTTTCAGCACTGAAACCTTATTATAAATCATTTTTGCAAGCCTTTACAGGAAGATGTGCCTTTGTTTACGTTTCATATAGCTATACAGTCCTCTCTGTCAGGTGTATTGAGTCTTTGTAACTTTCGGTGTATCACCTCTTCTCTTTATTTTTAAGCTTTAGGTTTTAGGTTTGTCTTCTGCATCTTCTCCTCTTTTCCCTCAAGTTTACTTTAAGTTTTAGAGTCATCACTGAAAGATTACATAGGAGCCGGCCTAGAACCTGGAGGTCTCATTTCACTTGCATATCCCACGAGGTGAAGTGATTCCCATGTTAAGTAAGGATTGTTGAACTCCATCAGTTCAGTTAAGGGTGCAAATCTTGAAACTTAACACATAGTTTTTGTTTTTATTTTTATTTATTTTTTTATCAGTAAGAAGCCGAAGCCAAGATTAATTATTATGAATTATTATTTTATTAAGCACAGGTAGATTCGAACCCAAGACCTCTTCAATAAGAGGCTCACAATTTACAGTTGTGTTTTAGGCTCTTGCCTATCATAGTTTTAATTATATGAATAAAACAAAATTTATTTGTAAAGATAATTTTATCAAAGTTTAGAAAAGATATGAAATATAATATTAGTATTTTTTGCAATTTTAAAAAAATACATATTAAACATTGAATTATGTTGACCTACTTTATATCTTATGATGAACGAAGAAAATAGTCCAAAAATGCATTTAAGTAGCAAAATATGATCAAACGACAAACGCACGGACCTGACAACCCATCAAATTGGGTTTATTAAAAATTGGAATAAGAATAAGCTATTCTTATTCCACCCTTTTTTAGGAATTTCGCTATGCTCATTTTAGGGTCAAATTAGGATAGGCGAATTCTAATTCCAATTTTATATTTTGCAAATAAACATCAAATTGGTGAATGCAAGTATTTAGATTTTCCTATTCCAACCCAATTCTTGCAACCAAATGAAGCCTAAGGGCCTGTTTGGCTGCAAGAATTGATGAATGCAACATTCATCTATGCTGGAATTAGCTCTCTTTTGGTATTCATGTGTTCTTAAAATAATTTCTGGAATATCATTTGGACCTATTTAGTTGACTTGGAAGAGGAGTTGAAATATGCATATTCTATGTTTGGTTGCAATAATTGAAATAGGAATTGGAATAAGTTTTGTTTTAAAATTTTAATAATTAAATTATTATTTTTAGTTTGGAAATATTTTAGATAAACAAGATTTTTTATTTATAAAAAATAATTTTCTTATTTATAAAAAAAATGGTTTTTTATTAATATATTAAAAAGCCAGATTATTTTAATTAGACTTTATTTTATTTTTTAAATTGAATTTATAAGTGAAAGATATACTTTAACCTTTGAAATTCATCAAAATTCAAAGGACATAATATATTGTATATTATAAATTTAACTTAGGCAAGAGTCTACAACACAATGGTAAATTGTGTGCCTCTTATCGAAGAGACCTTGGTTCGAATCTACCTGTGCTTAATAAAATAATAATTAATAATAATACATAATAATTAATCTTGTCTTCGGTCTCTTACTGATCAAAAAATAAAAAATAAATTTAAATTTAACTCTAAAGTAAATCAAATTAATTTAATGAGTATAAGATTCAAAAATAAAATCATTTTATTTTTAAATGTATTGAAGAAAATAAAAAATACAAATAAGTCGAGATCATTAATATGATATTTAAATGATCTTTCAACATGGTTTTAATAATAAGACTAAACACAAGATTTATTTGTATAGATAAATCTATGAAAGTTTAGAAAATATATCAAATTTGATATTAATCTTTTTTGTCATTTAAAAAAAACACATATTAAATGTTAAATATAGTTGACCTAGTTTATATCTTATGAAAAATAGAGAAAATAGTCCAAAAATGCATTTGAGTGACAAAATACAACTAAACGACAAAGTAACAGACCCAACAACCCATCAAATTTGGTTTATTAAAAACTGGAATAAGAATAAGCTATTCTTATTCCATCTTTGTTTAGGAATTCTGCTATACTCATTTTGGGTCAAATTAGGATAGGTGAATTCTAATTCCAATTTTGTATTTTACAAAGAAACGTCGAATTGGTGAATGCGGGTATTTAAATTTTCCTATTCCTACCCAATTCCTACGACCAAACAGGGCCTAAGAGTATAAAGGTCATCCTTGAATATCAAATTCTTGTACTAAGAATCAAAATTGCTAGAGTTGCTAAAAGAATATGTCTCTCACCCCACCTAAAAATCAAGAATCATCTACCCTTTTGAACCAACATCTTTGTACAATGCAAAAGACTTAAATCTAAGCGCATCAACAAGACTTGATAAATATCCCTTTGGATCCATATTCTATACCATATGGGACCTTTTATTAGCATCTCCTACTCTATCCCCAAGCTTTAATTATTACAACTCCATGACTTGTCTATTTATCAAATTATCAATTTAGATCAAAACAAAACAGGAGACAAAGCAAAAAGTGAAAAAGTGACTGAGATACTCTCCCTTCATATACTACTTTATGTTCTCCATTCACTACTATGTGCTTATCATTATCAATAAGGTTATCTTACTTTCACCTTTATTTGGTATCAATGTTTATCTAAATGTAAGGAATTGAAAGGAATGTCTAATATAGACTTCATTGTGATCCATAAATCTATACACTAGACTTCATTGTAATCCATAAATCTATAGAAATGGACCGTTGTAATTCAAGTTAAAATAAAGGACAAAAATGAGGAAATGGTGGTAAACGATGTTAGAGGGAACATAAAGATAAGGCCCCATCTTTGTTAGGGCCCTCGGTATGTATGTAGGACACATAAATGCTTAATGTGGGCCATGTAAAGTAATGGAGAAGAATTTGGGTGTTTTATTTGTTGGGTGGCTCTTGGGTATCATAGAAGCCGGCTTGGTTGTAAAGCCCTCATCTAGTCACAATCGTGATTATGGAGATGTGGAAAGAGTTTGGAAGTCTCTAAAAATTACGAGAGACTAAAATCTATATCCTTTTCATGGATATCCCGAGTCTCACTTTAGGCAAGGCACTAAATAGAGGATTCGACTTTAAACGAGTATGAACGGGTCTTTTATATTTAAAAGTTTAAATTCGTATGTAGAGTTGTGCATTTGATTATATTAGGTTAAGAGATTTTTATTAAAATTGTCAATATTTTATATTTAGAAATTTAAGTATATATTTTAGTTTTTCTAGAATATTAGATTTAATTTTAATTTCATTAATCAAATTTGTAAAATGTCTTAATATGTAGGGTTGGCTATTTGGAGATATTAGATTAAGAGATTTTTATTAAAATTGTCAATATTTTACGTTTAGAGACTTAAGTTCATATTTTAAATTTTTAAAACATTCAATTATTAAAATTGTCAATATTTTACGTTTAGAGACTTAAGTTCATATTTTAAATTTTTAAAACATTCAATTTACTTTTAATTTTATTAGTCTTATTTTTATCAAAACTAATTATACTAAGGTATAGATATTCATTTTTATTTTTATTTAATTTTATCTTTTAATTTTGTTGAATCAATATATAATTTTTAAAACATAAAATATTATTTATCATTTTCTTGAAATATAAATTTTGTTATAAATGTTTTTCATGTTAAGATTTTTAAATTAGTGTTGTAATGTTGATTTTATAATTATATTGAGCAAACAAATTTGATTATATAATTATAATAATTATGTGTTAGAAAACAAATGGCATTGGATAAGCTCTTATCGCAATTTTTATATATTAGTATTTCTTACGCACTTGTCATGTATATGCATGCTAGGTACAATGCAAGTCAAGTTGTGCACTCTTTCTTATGAAAGCTAATCAAGTTATGCCGTTGTTTCTATGAGATTTATTCGACTTGTGAATTTCCTAGATGAGCATAAAAACGTCAATCTTCATCAAAAGTCCGAGTTCCTTAGTAAAGGACTACATAGGCTTAGCCCCTTGTGTTTGATTGTTATTTATCCACAATCTAATTTTCAAAAACTATTTCAAGAATAAAAATATTTATCTATCTCCTCTACCACAACTACCCTTTAATTAAATTTATGTTGTAATGAAAAAAAAATGTTTAACCTTATATGATATACTTCTATTAAAGGGTATTGCTTGAAATTTCTTAGTGACTGATATTGAGAAGTTTTAAGAATCTTCGCCAACTTATAAAAAAATAGACATACTCTCATCTCCCACTCCTTAGACATTTCCCACATGCAATATTGCATCTATGATTGTGTGAGCCTAGATATAACTAATCCTTATTTGTTATTTATGTTTTCATCTTTCACTTGGCTTTTGCTACTATATAGGCTTTTTCATTATGGTACATGTGAGCTTCAAACTTTTTGGTATAGTATGATTTATTTTCTCGATTAGTTTTGACTACTAAATGGTTCTCTTTTTTCTTCTTTCAAATACTTTTGTATAACCTCATTAATGTTACAAAACTATTGCATAATAATGTATCCTCTACCCAACTTCGCATTTATCTTTTTGGTTAATGCTTCCACTAGCAATATGTTTGGCCAACAACAGTTCCCAAAAGCTTGTTTTTGAGATAACATTATTGACACTTCTAACAAGAGAGTGTTTATTACAAGCGAAAGCTCATACAAAGTTCAATTATTAATGTTGATGCAACTTGTACGTAAACTTTTTGTTTTAAATCTCTCTATCTACTTAAAGTTTTCATCTAACACATTGTTGCCTCAAACTTCAGCCAAATAAAAGGCTACCCTTGTCATATTAGTGGCTGATTCTTTATTAGTTCTTATTGAATAATATACCCTAACATCTCATTTGTTGTAATTTTTTGTTATATACAAATTTTAATTTTAAATTAGAATGTAAGGTCATGTAAAACCCTTAGTCACAAAATTTTTCAAAACTTTCCTCTTTAAATTACAAAATACGAGTTAGATAATACAATGAAGAGATGGGCTAAATCCCATGAATGGTACAAACTAGACATCTTAGTGAGATGGCTAGCAAAAACTCCAGAATTAGGTAATATGAGAACTTAATGCCCTATAAAAATACAATTGATAGAGAATATTCACAATTGACCAATCAAAGGGTAACTATTTGCCAAGCAACCAAATAGCCTTGAAAAAACTTCAAAAGAGAAAATGATCAGTTATAATGAGGGAACAAGGCCATATACAAGATCGACTGTTGAGTACATTTGATCCACGTCAACCTCTGCCCTCTTAGCAAATCGACCTTTGATTCGTGGCCTAGTCTCGGCATAGGCTTTCCTACTAGCATACCTGATTGTCTTCTCAAACTTTCTATTCTTCCTCTTTTCTTTATATCTCATGACCCTTGCCTCACGATCTAATGGAATACAATGAATTGTCCCTTGCCCTCCAACCTCCACCACCACTCTCTTAAAGGGCATTGATATATCATTCATTACATTGTCTGGGACCACCCCAACATCCAATGAAGTGGAGGATATCTGAAACAATACAATTTACGTATTAGACTAAATATAAGAACAAACCTTATTTACATTTTAATTATTGCAATATCAAGATTTTGCACAATTTATTAGTAATACAAAAAAAGATCTTAAATATTGCAAAAAAAAATGAAAAGGCTTAAGTTATTGAATGGATTTAAAACATTATAATAATATCATCAAGGAAAAAGCTCACGACACAATAATAACGTGAGCCTCTTTCTTGAAGGTCTTGTGAAGTCTTAAATTCAAGTTTACTCAAACTTAACATATAATAATAATAATAAATCATAACACTTAATCTTGACTTTGGCCTCATACCCATCAAAAAACAATACATATATGTTGCTCTCTTATTTGTAACTCGTTGAAAACAAAAAAATATAATGGTTTGTTAAAATTAATTTGATATTTAAATAAAGATTTAGTAATCTAATTAACTTAATAATTAATAATTTTTAAAATTTTACTCTTAAAAGATTTGATAATTATTAATTTTATCTCCAATATTTAAACTTATATTTAACTTCGTTTAATAGTAAATATATCAATATTTACTATGACTATAACTTTAAAATCAATCAATCAATTTATGAAAAACTACTAAATTCTATCATTGCTCCAATCAAACATAAAGTAAAATACATTTATTTAACAACTTTTTAGTTAATAAATTTTATTTTTCAAATAATCTACTTTAATAACTAAGTTTTTTAATTCACAAATGACTTATATAACTTAACTAAGGTAAGTAAATATATTAAATCGTTAAATTAATTTTTAAAATAAATAAACAAATCAGATACTCTTAAATGAGTTGAATATTAATTTGGACTACTAGATCATCTAGACCGGCGTAGGCTGGCATTTAAACTCTCATTTCCAGACATCAAAAAAAAACAAAAACAAATTTTAGATTGGATTTGTATTTTACAATTTTAGGTTCAAATCAATAAAATATTATTATTCTTATTATATACTATGTAATATTCAAAGCAATCTAATTATAAATTAAATTCTAAATTAAAAAATCCCAAGATGGAAACAAAAAGTTTCTGCCTATTATTTTATATTAAATAAGATTCTACATAAACTTTGTGGCCCCGTCCACATTTGCAAAAAAAAAAAAACAATCTACATAAACTAATTTTCAATTAGATTCCAGATCCTATAAACAATAAAAAGTGTCTACTTATTATAATCTGCCATAAAGTAATTAGTAGAATAAATAAACTAGTTTTATATTGGTTTATAACTGCAGGATTGAAAATAAACTAATTCTAAATTGGATTCTGCCTTACTTATTCTGGACACGAACAAAAAGCGGCTGCATTATTATTGTATAGTAAACAGTATTTGACATAAACTAATTTTAAACTAGATTCTATATCCTATGTAACAACTGATAAAAACAGAGTAATTTGTGAGATATGAAGAACAGATGAGAAAATTTTAAGCGCCTGCCTCTTATTAATTTAAACTAGATTCTATATCCTATGTAACTACTAACAAGACCAGAGCAATTTGGGAGATCCGAAGAACAGATGAGAAGATTTTAAGCCTCTCTTATTATTATTATTATTAGATACTTCGATAGATAAACTAATTTTAAGTAGATTCCGAATCGTACTTTTTCTGCACATGAACAGAAATCCTCTGCTGCTTTTTCTTATAATTATTGTATACACTATCTTATTATTTTTTTATACACTACACAGTATTTAACATAAACTAATATTAAACTAAATTCCAAATCGTATGTATGTAACTCCTAATAAGTAAGAACAGACCAGTTTGGGAGATCTGAAGAACAAATGAGAAGTTTTTCCTTACACTTTGATTGAACGACGTGGCAGACGTATAACTGTAATTCCCCTTGCAGGACGACGGATCGGCGTCAAAGCCATCAGAAATCGTGGAAGCGTCAACAACGCTCCCGCCGCTGCCGTGGCTCTGAACAGGAACAACGCTGTCCGTCCCGCTGGAAAAGCAATTCCCGGCGTCCATCGACGACGCGTATTCCAAATCCAGGTAAGGATCCACATCAGGAAAAAAGTCCGGCACAAAGCAACCTTTACTATGAACTCCCCCGATCCCGTCGCCTTTCCCGAACGCCTCGCCGGGATCGACATCGCCGTCACCGTCGCCACAATTCTTGACGCCCTTAGGGTTTGAAAGAAGCCAGGAAGCGGCGAGATTGTCGTCCTCGACGCTCTCGGAATTGAAGCAAACTGCATCAGAATAGGTCACCGAGGGTTTCAGGAACTTTGCGCAGTCGAAGAAAGGCGCGACGGGGACTCTGTCGTGACGGCGAGCCAGAGGATTTGCAGAATGAATGTCTGCGTCACAGGAAAGGCAAAGGACGGCCGCATCGGCCTTACAAGTGACGGCCGCGGGAGCCTGCTCGCAAACTTCACACATCCAAACCCTCTCATGCCTTGAGGCCAGTTTATTTGCGCCGTGAACCTTCAAATCGCAATCCATGCACAAATAAGCAGAATCCGCCTTACAGTACAGCAAACAGCTCGTAATTCTACAGGCGTCGCAGAGCTTTGGAATGCTCCAAACGCGGAACGAATCGTTTGAAGCTTTACAGTCCTCGTCCTTCACCATTATAGGAGATTTTGCAGGAAGGGCTTGAGAAATTTTTTGACGCCTGAGTTGAAACCCTAGGCTCTTTGTTATACTGCTGACGGGTGGATTTTTCTTTTTGTTGTATTTTTTAAATGGGGATAAAAAAGTCGAGCGCGACGACCAGTGAGAGTTGAGTTTTAGATATCGTGGAGCACCCTCAGCCACGAGAAAGCGTTTTGGTCTTTTTAATATTTAATTGGGGCTTTGTATGTTTTAGTATTTGATTGGGGTTTTGTTTTATAATATTTAATTGGGGTTAGGGGTGGGGCCCGCCTTGCCTGCTGTTGGGTTGGGTTTGGGCGGTGCGGATGAGCTGTTTGGGGTCGTCGTGGTGGGGCCCGTGTTATGCCTTTTTTAATTATTATTCGGATTGTGATATCCTTTTGGGGAATTTAATAGGGAAAGCGATGGCTTTTGGGCGTGTATGGCCCCACTAGGGCCCACCCCTTGGGGGGTCATGTAAAGGTTAGACCTTTATTTATTTATTATTATTTTACTATCAGTCTTAGTTAGACTTTTCTCTGTGGCGTTAAGGTGCACGTATTCAATGTGGTTTAAGAAAGGCTCTTAGATTTGTTGAAAAGGTCGGGTAATTATTTATCTTTATTTTAATGCAGTTTGAGTTATTGATGATTTATTAATGTGCAAAAGGGTATTTGATGGAATCTTTCATTATATTATATTATATTATATTTATATTGGAAAATGTCAACTTTCTTGTTCTAGAAGTCTCATGAGTACAAGTTACAAAGTTCTAATTAGTGGATTAGGATGTTTCATTTGCTTTCAATGTCATTATGATTTAAATTTTGTGTAGAGGATAAAAGGAAATAGATTTCTTGTGTAATTTAGATCACTCTCTTATGTAATTTAGAACATTCTTATTTAAATTTTGTTTGAGTAGGTATAGAGTTTCAAAAGAAATGGATTCCTTGTGTAATTGATTTTTAACGTTTGGGTTGCTAAGATTGAATCTAAAAGCTATAAATTGTGTTTATCGTTTGTGAACAATCATGAAGATGCATGTGAGAGTAAAGAGAGTAATTGTTGTAAAAAATTAAACGTTCTTAAACACATTAAGATGTTTAATAGCATTTGCTTTCAACATCATTGTGATTTGGATTTTAGTGTATGAGTATCGAGTTTGAAAGGAAAATATTTGTGTAAAAGGGCATGTGATGTAACTTTTAATTTTATTATATTTGTAATGGAAAATGTCAATTTTCTAATTCTAGTATTTCCTTGGGTGCAGGTCATGAGGTTCAATGGATTTAATTAGTGGATCGAGGTGTTTCATTTGCTTTCAACATCATTATGATTTATATTTTGTGTATGAGTATAGAGTTTGAAAGAAAATAGATTTCATATTTATTTCTAGCTTTTAGGTTGGTACGGTTGAATTTGAAAGTAGTAATCACTTTCATCAATAGTGAATTATCATGGAGATGCATGTGAGAGTAGAGAAAGTATTCACTATAAAGAAAAATAGAATGTTCTTAAATAGTGTATAAGATATGTGTTAAGATGTTTGTTTGATATACTCAATTCATGTAAAAGGGTGTTTGACATAACTTTTAATTCTATTATATTTATAATAATGGAAAATGTCATCTTTCTAATTCAAGTATTCCCTAGAGTACAATTTGTGAGGTTCTCTTGGTTTAATTGGTGGATTGGTGGTGTTTTGTTTGATTTCAACATCATTATGCTTTAAGTTTGTGTATAAGTATAGAATTTGAAATGAAATGGATTTCTTATATAATTGACTTCTAGCTTTTGTGTTGGTACAATTTAATCTAAAAGATAGAAATAATGTTTGTTGGTTGTGAACTATCATTGAGATGCATGTGAAGGTAAAGCAAGCTTGTGTCGTAAAAAAAATACATTCTTAAACACCATATAAGATATACATTAAGATAATTGTACATTTCTAGAGTTCTTACAAATCTAAGACATTATAGCATGCTTCAAGAGACATATTTCAAAGGGAGTTTGAGTATGTGTTGAAGAATTGTAGATAATTTAATGGTTCAATTTCATCAATACGTAAAAGGTCATTTGATGTAACCTTTAATTTTTTTATACTTGTAATGGAAAATGTCAACTTTCTAATCTTAGTATTCCCTTGAGCACAAGTTGTGTGATTCCATATTTTAATTAGTGGTTTGGTAGTGTTTTATTTGCTTACATCATTACGATGTAAATCTTTTGTGTGAGCATGGAGTTTGAAAGGAAATGAATTTCTTATGTGATTGAGTTCTAGCTTTTGCATTGGTAAAATTGAATCTAAAAGCTAGAAATCACATTGATCGATTGTGAACTATCATGGAGATGTGTGTGAGAGTAGAGAAAGAATTTACTATAAGAAAAAATGAAATATTATTAAACACCATATAAGATATACATTAAAATGTTTGTTTGATATGCTCTATTTGCAATGGGCACTCCATCTCTAATATATTTTTATAATCCCTACAAAAATGGCATGTTTAAGACATTATTGTTAGTTTGTGGTGACTGGTCAGGGAAGTACTTGTATAAAATGGCTTAGGAATAGGGATTTCATTATGTGTGATGTGATAATAGCTTTGTGTGGTGGTATTGAGTTGTAAGGGATTACATAATGTAATCAAGTTGTAATCAATGGATAATAAAATATTGGACTCGTTGTTGGAGGATGTAGCCCAAGGATTGGGTGAACCACATTAAATATTTTTGTATTGTGTTCTCTTTTGTGCGATTTATTATTTTTTGATATTGGTTATGTAATTATTATTTATGTCTGTCTAAATCCTAACAACTAGAATCAGAGTGAGGTTGTTTTTCACTTACTCTTTGGAGGAAAGTGTCATTGTTGAGTGGGAGAAATAGCGGACGAGGGTAAGTTGAAGGTTGAGAAGTTTAATGGGTAGAAATTTTAGTTATGGAAAATGTAAATGGAGGATTATCTTTATCAAAAGGATTTATGGTGGTCATTAGAAGGAAAAGCCAAGAAACATGAAACTTTGAGAGATGAGGAGTGGGGAATTTTACATAGAAAGACACTTGGAAGTATTTGATTATGTCTAGCACAATCAGTGATATTTAGCATTATAAAAGAGAAGATGACAGAAAAATTGATGCAAACCCTAGTGAAATTGTATGAAAAACCCTTCACTTCAAATAAGGTATTTCTCATGAAACATTTATTTAATATGAAAATAACAAAAGGTGGATCCATTGGAGATCATTTAAATGAGTTTAATACAGTTACTAGTTAGTTATCTTCTGTGAATGTTAATTTTGATGAAGAAATTAGGGCTCTCTTGATTTTGTTTTCTTTGTCTGAAAGCTGGAATGGCTTGGTCATAGTTGTAAGTAATTTTGTTTCTCGATCTGATACCCTAAATTTTGATGATTTGATTGGTATTATTCTGAGTGAGGAAACTTGTAGAAAAACTTCAGGTGAATTTACATCAGGAAGTGCTTTGAATGCACAAAGCAGAGGCAAAACGATTGAGAGAGGAAGTATGGAAATCATGAGAAATCAAGAGGAAAATCAAAGGAGGAGAGGTCTCAATCTAGAGGACCAAGACATTGCTAGTACTATGGCAAACTAGTCATGAGAAGAAAGATTGTTGGAGTCGAAAGAACAATGACGGAGATAAATCAAAAGCCAACAAGGAGGCAAATGTGGTAAGTCACAAATCCAAAGAGGATGATTTTCTTCTTTCTTTAGAAAGTGTTGATGATTCTTAGGTTCTAGATTCAGGAGCTTCATTTCATGTTACTCCCCATAGAGGTTATTTCCTAGATTATGTCCAAGGGGATTTTGGGCTTGTTTATTTGGGGGATAATAAAGCCTATCAAATTTTTGAAAAGGGAAAAGTTAAGATTCAGTTGCAGAATGGGAATCATTGGCTACTACATAAGGTAAGACATGTTCCAAGGCTAAGTAGGAATTTAATTTCAGCAGGGCAACTAGGTGATGAGGGTTACATAGTTACTTTTAATGATAAAAATTGGAAGGTTTCAAAAGGTTCCCTTGTAGTAGAAAAATGTGTGAAAGTGGGCACCTTATATCTTTGTATAGATCATACTATTCCTTCTACTTTACTTGTTTTGGAGAAAAATGAATGTTAAGGAACAATTGTTGTAGTTGAATAGGGAGAATAGATAGTTGTTGTAGATTCTGATATAATGTTATGGCACAATTGACTTGGGCATAGGAGTGATAAAGGTATCAAACTACTTCATTTAAATAAATTTTCACTACGTCTCAAATGTGTCAATATGAATTTGTATGAAAGTTGTATGGAAAACAAAAGAGAGTGAGTTTTGTGAAGAGTGGGAAGGAAAAGAAAAATGAGAAATTAGAGCTTGTGCATATAGATGTATGGGGACTAGCTTAGTTATCTTCCCTGGTGCTCTCATTATTATGTTACGTTCATTAATGATGAAACTAGAAAAGTATGAGTTTATTTCCTTAGACAAAAATTTGATGTATTTCAAAATTTTAAGAAATGGAAATGCTTGGTTGAAAATGAGACTGGTAAAAGATCAAAATGTCTTAGATCTAATCATGGTGGTGACTATTGTAGTTATGAATTTGAAGATTATTTCTCTACTAATGGTATTCACAAATAGAAAATTGTTCCAAGGACTCCATGGGAAAATAGAGTGGTTGAACACATGAACAGGATAATAATAGAGCATGCAAGGAGCATGAGGTTGCATGTTGAGTTTCCTTTAAACATGTGGGTGGAGGCTGTCAATATTGTTGTATATTTAGTTAATAGAGGTCCCTCTACTCTTTTAGGTTGTTGTATTCCAGAGTAAGCATGGACTGGTAAGAAAGTGAGTTATTCTTTTCTCAAAACCTTGGGGGTGTCATGTAAAGGTAAGACCCTCTTTTATTTATTTTAATTTCAATCTTAGTTAGACTTTTCTTTGTGGTGTCAAGGTGCATGTATTCAATGTGGTTTAAGAAAGCTTCATAGATTTTTTGAAAATGCCAAGTAATTATTTATCTTTATTTTAATGCAGCTTGAGCATGGGTTGAAGACTTATCGATGGTTTAATGATTCAAGTTTATTAATGTGCAAAAGAATATTTGATGGCATCTTTAATTTTATTATATTTATATTGGAAAATGTCAACTTTCTTGTTCTGGTAATCTCTTGAGTACAAGTTACAAATTTCTGTGGATTTAATTAGAGGATTGAGATGTTTCATTTTCTTTCAACATCATTATGATTTAAATTTAGTGTTTGAGCATAGGTATGAAAGGAAATAGATTTCTTATGCAACTTAGAACATCACTCTGATTTAAACTGTGTTTGAGTAGGTATAGAGTTTCAAAGGAAATGGATTCCTTGTGTAATTGATTTTTAACTTTTGGGTTGGTACGATTGAATCTAAAGCTAGAAATTGTGTTTATTGATTGTGAACTATCATGAAGATGCATGTGAGAGTAAAGAAAGTATTTGTCATAAAAAATAAAGCATTCTTAAACACATTAAGATGTTTAATAACATTTGTCGTCAACATCATTGTGATTTGAATTATTGTGTATGAGTATCGAGTTTGAAAAGAAAATATTTGTGTCAAAGGGTGTTTGATGTAACTTTTAATTTTATTATATATTTATAATGAAAAATGTCAATTTTCTAATTCTAGTATTCCCTTGGGTACATGTCATGAGGTTCTATGGGTTTAATTAGTGGATCAAGGTATTTAATTTTCTTTCAACATCATTATGATTTATTTTTTGTGTATGAGTATAGAGTTTGAATGAAAATAGATTTCATATTGTTAGGATTAAACCTCAAACAGAAATAACAATTACATGCAAATATAAACAATAACAGAAAATAATAGATCAAACACAAGAGAACACAAGACACCAAGATTTAATGTGGTTCACCCAATCCCTAGGCTACGTCCACTAAACAACAAGTCTAATATTATTACGGTCTAGTGATTACAAACTAATTACAATCTGTAATCCCTTACAGCTCAACACCACTGCAAGAAGCAATTTTTGCATCACACCATATGAAAAACCCCTAACTCTAAGACCTTTTATACAAGTATTTTTACCACTTTAGGGTTATAATTAATAATTACATGTTGGCTCAAAATCCTGATAAAATAGGGCCCAAACCATATGAAAAACCCCTAACCCTAAGCCCTTTAATACAAGTATTGTTACCGCTTTAGGGTTATAATTAATAATTACATGTCGGCCCAAAATTGCGATAAAATATGGCCCAAACCATATGAAAAACCCCTAACCCTAAGTCCTTTTATACAAGTATTTTTACCTCTTTACGGTTATAATTAATAATTATATGTCATCCCAAAATCCTGATAAAATAGGGCCCAATTTTTTTTATAAAGTATGTACAATACTTCCCTAATCAGTCACCACAAACTAACACATATGTATTTATAGCTTTCAGGTTGGTATAGTTGAAATTGGAAGTAGTAATCACGTTCATTGATAGTGAACTATCATGGAGATATATGTGAGAGTGGAGAAAGCATTCACTATAAAAAAAAATAGAACATACTTAGATAATGTACAAGACATACATTAAGATGTTTGTTTGATATACTCAATTTGTGAAAAGGGGTGTTTGACATAAATTTTAATTGTATTATATTTATAATAATGGAAAATATCATCTTTCTAATTCTAGTATTCCCTAGAGTACAATTTTTGAGGTTCTTTTGGTTTAATTCGTGGATTGGTGGTGTTTTGTTTTCTTTTGACACCATTATCATTTAAGTTTGTGTATGGGTATAGAGTTTGAAAAGAAACAGATTCCTTATATAATTGACATCTAGCTTTTGGGTTGGTATTATTGAATCTAAGACATTCTTAAAGCTAGAAATCATGTTTGTTGGTTGTGAACTAAAAGCTAGAAATCATGTTTGTTGGTTGTGAACTATCATGGAGATGCATGTGAGGGTAGAGAAAGCTTGTAATGTAAAAAACACATTCTTAAAGACCATATAAGATATGCATTAAGATGATTGTACATTTCTATAATTCCTATGAATCTAAGACATTATAACATGCTTCAGGAAACATTATAACATTGAATCTAAAAGCTAGAAATCATGTTTTTTGGTTGTGAACTATCATGGAGATGCATGTGAGGGTAGAGAAAGCTTGTAATGTAAAAAATACATTCTTAAAGACCATAGAAGATATGCATTAAGATGATTGTACATTTCTATAATTCCTATGAATCT
Source organism: Cupressus sempervirens (assembly GCA_028749045.1). Taxonomy (NCBI): domain Eukaryota; kingdom Viridiplantae; phylum Streptophyta; class Pinopsida; order Cupressales; family Cupressaceae; genus Cupressus; species Cupressus sempervirens. Next base: position 71,049,116 of record CM053791.1, read on the forward strand.
AAGACATTATAACATGCTTCAGGAGACATAATTTAAAGGGAGTTTGAGTATGTGTTGAAGACTTGTAGATAATTTAATGGTTCAATTTCATCAATATGTAAAAGGTCATTTGATGTAACCTTAAATTTTTTTATACTTGTAATGAAAAATGTCAAACTTCTAATCTTAGTATTCCCTTGAGCACAAGTTGTGTGATTCCATAGGTTTAATTAGTGGTCTTCTGGTATTTTATTTGCTTACATCATTATGAATTAAATATTTTGCATGAGTGGGTGAACCCAAATGAATTTCTTATTTGATTGAGTTCTAGCTTTTGCATTGGTAAAATCGAATCTGAAAGCTAGAAATCACATTGGTCAATTGTGAACTATCACAAAGATGTATGTGAGAGTAGATAAAGCATTCACTATAAAAAAAAAATGAAACATTATTAAACACCATATAAGATATACATTAAAATGTTTGTTCGATATAATCTATTTTCAATGGGCACTCCATTTCTAACATATTTTTACTATCCCTAAAAAAATGACATGTTTCAGACATTATTGTTAGTTTGTGGTGACTGATCGGGGAAGTACTTGTATAAAATGGCTCAGGGATAGGGATTTTGTTATGTGTAATGCAATAATAGCTTCTTGTGATGGTATTGAGTTATAAGGGATTACACATTGTAATCACTAGATAATAAAATATTGGACTCGTTGAAAACCTCAGGTGGATCTACATGTAATTGGTTTATTATTTTCTGATATTGGTTGTATTTGCATGTATTTGTTATTTTTGTCTCTCTAAATTCTTACATTATAACCTGCTTTGGGTTCATAAATTTGTTGAAAAAAAGCCAGGTTATAATATATGTTCTTTTTGTGGACATAATTTAAGTGGAGTTTGATTATGTGTTTAAGACTTGTAGATTATTTAATGGTCCAAATTCATCAATATGTAAAAGGGTGTTTGATGTAACCTTTAATGTTATTACATCTATGATGAAAAATGTCAACTTTCTAATTTTAGTGTTCCTTTAAGCACAAAAAATGTCAATTTTCTAATCTTAATATTCCCTTGAGTACAAGTCGTGTAATTCCATAGTTTTGATTAGTAGATTGGTGATGTTTCATTTTCTTTCCATCATTATGACTTAAATCTTGTGAATGAGTATCAAGTTTGAAAGGAAATGGAATTCTTTATGCAATTGAGTTCTAGCTTTTGGGTTGGCACAATTAAATCTAACTTAAGCTAGAAATCATGTTCGTTGATTGTGAACTATCATGGATATGCACACAAGAGTAGAGAAAACATTTATCATATCAAATGAAACATTATTAGACACCATATAAGATATACATTAAGATGTTTGTTTGATATATTCTATTTTCAATGGGTCCTCCATCTCTAATGTATTTCTATAATTCCTTCAAAAGTGTCATGTCTAAGACATTATAACATGGTTTAGGGTCATAGGTTTGTTGAAAGATCAAGTGCTAATATATGTTATGTTTTAGACAAAATTTAAATAGAGTTTGAGTATGTGTTGAATAGTTACAAATAATTTAATGGTTCAATTTCATCAATATGTTAAAGGGTGTTTGATGTAACCTTAAATTCTATTACATTTGTAATTAAAAAAGTCAACTTTCTAATATTATTATTCCCTTGAGCACAAGGTGTGTGATTTTGTAGGTTTAATTATTGGATTGTTGGTGTTTCATTTGCTTCCAACATCATTATGATTTAAATTTTGTGTATGAGTCTGAAAGGAAATGAATTTCTTATGCAATTGATTTCTAGCTTTGGTTTGGTACAATTGAATCTAAAAACTAAAAATCGTGTTCATAAATTACAAACTATAATGGAAATACATGTGAGCATGGTGAAAGCATTCAACGTGAAAGAAAAACATTCTTAAACACCCATATAGGACACACATGAAGATGCTTATTTGATACAATTTATTTGCAATGTGTATTCCATCTCTAAGGTATTTCTATTATCCCCATAAAATGGCATGTCTAAGATGTTATAACATTCTTAACATTAAAAAAATGATACATAACATCACATAGAGGGGCTCGTCATACTTGGGGGTTGACGTAATGATAAAATAAAGCATTAGCATGAAGAAGACATCTTTGGCGAGAAATTAAACAAACAATATTCACATGTGAACCAATTCTATTCTTTTATTAATGTTTCAATTGTTTATATTTTGAAAATAAAATTGGATTAGATAGATGAAATGCATATTCCAAAATAGTATCTTTTGGCACTTACATTTTGTTATGCAAAAAAATAAAATCTTGAAATGTTGTTGTTATTTCAAAGACAAACATAGCTATACTTATGAATTTCTTATACAAGAGATAAGAGGTTTTAAAACATGTTTTGATGAACAAGAATTTTATGACATGAGTTATTCTTCACAATAGACACTTGCAAGTGCACATATTTTATGGTATGAAAAAGTTTACATACTTTAAAACATGACTTATTTTTTGACTTGCAATTCTGCAATATCTTACCTTTGTGTTTGTCTAAGTATATATATCATGGTTTGCATTTAAAATGGAAATATAATACCCTAATTTATAACATCACTGCACAAAGTGAATATATATCATCCTAATAGAGGCCAACAATTGTGCATTTTGGATATTGTCTAAAATGTCAATTACAAAATACAAAATATGTTTTGTTACTTGCAATTCTCAGTGCCTAAAATATTGTCATGAAATTTTTTTATTTGAAATTTATATGTCTAGATAAGTATATGACTATATCATAAGAAATTTGACGTTTATAATTTGGTATTTTCTATACCTACACATTACGATATATGAGATATCCCCTTTTAATACACAATACACATTGCAAATGTTTCCTACTATATGAAAATGCATGCTTCAAAAAATATTGTTTATTTTTACCTATAGTTTACAATGTGTCCAACACCTATAGTTCATAATTATTTAGGTGTGTATTTCAAATTGATGTAATGGTTTGTATTATGGGTAATTTGAAAGTACTTCTCCACAATAGAGGTTACAAAAATATTATATATTTTGGGCACCATCTAAACTAGAGGTTACAAAACATGGCATGTTCTAAATCGTAGAATTTCTAGTACAAAAAATAAAAATAAATGTTTTGATCTCACATGCATATGAAGATCGTGTTAGAAATGTTTAGAATAACTAAGAAGGGGGGGGGGGGGGGGGGGGGGGGTGAATCAATTACTCAAGGTCTATATGTACTGCTTGAACTATTAAACATTAAAAACATCAATGTTCTATTGATTCTGTGTAACTTGTTGTTTCTTGGTCTGTACTATAAAACTATCATAAACTTAACTTGAATTGCATAATGAAAATCATTATCACATGTAAACATTCATAAGACATTCATCATAGTTTGAAAGCCAATTTGGGAAAAACCACTAGCAACATGTCACTCTTTTTCACTCTTTCGAAGTAAGCTTTGTTAGGAGCCAAAACTGTTAAAGCTTTACAATACACATTGTTAAATGTTGATGCATCAACTTTCAGGAGTCATAACTTTTGACTCTGACCTAGGTTTTCTCTCAAATTTTTATAGCAATTTCAAAAGGGCGAGTTTGATGGCCTAACAATTCAACTATGCTCCATTATGTCCAGAAGAATTTATTCTACAAGTCATAGAAAATTTTCTTGGACTCCTAAAACTTAGTTTTTCGTAAATTTTGTGTATTTCTTAGAGTTTGTTTTTTTGTAATAACTTCAAATTAACATTTCCAAATTCGAAGATTGGTTGGTAGGTCAAGTTGTCATAGCTTAAGGGAAGTCCATTTTTTATTTTCAGCTTTTTAGGAGTTAATTTGAAGGTTACCTAAAATGGAAAAATTGAAGATTTGTTAAAATTTTCCAAAAAGGGAAAATTTTCTATTTTTCAAATTTAGAGAGTTTTTTTAGTTATTTAAGAAGCAAAAAAGTGATGTAGAAAGAGGTTGGTTAATGAAAGATATTCGAGTTTCAAAATATGTTTGTTGCTTCTGTATTTTTTTGTATGTTTCCCTTTTATAGAATACATTATTGTAATTAGGTACTTGGGTACTACATCAAATGTGACCTAGTTAGAGGATTTAATCACCCTGTTAGGAGTGGCCTTGTAAGAGGACTTTGATCATTCCGTTTAGAATGTCACCTAGTTAAATGATTTACACAGACTATTAAGTCTTCCAATGCTTGTTAGGTCAACCTCTGTTAAAATAATTTCAATACAAATTGTTTATAATGACAAGAAAGAAAACAATAGATTTTGATCTGTGTGGTTACAACTCACTTTTTCTGGTTCAAATCTCTATTTAGTCCTTATGTTGGTTCACTGATAATCCTTTCATTTCCATCTCTGATCTTGATCTTCTTGGACACCCTTTAAGCAATCAGTCTACACTTCTTATCAACACTTAAGCCTTTTTCTCAAAATCACTTATCAATAATAGCATCACATATGCAAGCTTTCTCCTTTATCTTTGCATGCAAACTCTTGTGTGCTTTTGATCAACCTTGCTATGTATATGAACTCACTCATACATATTGGTTGGGCTGGGCTAGGCTTGACTGGACACGACACCAAAAGTCCATTTTAGTATCCCTTTAAATAGGAAATTTGTGCTTTACTATTTTCTACATCCACCATAGATCTTAGGGTTTACAATCAACTTCAACTTGATTCAATGTATCTGTACATCTTCTTGATCATCCCCTAGAAACTTCTCTAGAATCCTTTTGTTAGGTCTTTACCTAATCACCATCTTGAATTTAATGATCCAACTCATCAATCTAATCCTCAACATGTTTTACATCTCCCAAGAAATCAACTGATTCAGCTTGATCATACAATTCCTTTGAATTTGGTCTTTTACTATCACTCAAAAATTGCTAAATTTTGATACTCAGTCGTCACTAAAATACTTGGTCATTGTTTAAGCTTTCTAGCTCATCATCAACTAACTTGCTCGGTTGATGTTAATGCTTGGTCAATACTAGATTTTCTCGGCACTAATTGTTGCTTAGTTGACACTGTTACTCAACACTCATTATTAATTTACTTTCTCGGAATGTCTTAGATTTCTTGACATAAACAATTACTTTGCTTCATCAAAGTCTATTTAATCAAATATACATTGTAACTTCCTTTTCATAACTTCAAAATTTCCTCTAGGTGCTATAGTTATGAGTAATTCTCAATTCCTCTTCATCAATCAACTAAATATGACATTTAGATTAGGTAGCAATATGTCTGATCCATAGATTTGACATCAATGCCAAAACAACAATTGTTCCAATTGAAAATTTCCAAAAAATTGGTATTATTATTGATATCTGCCATTTAGTTGGGATAATGTTAATGTCTTAGATATAGAACACACATTGCAAACAAATTGTGCCAAATCAACATATGCATATGTATCCTATATGGTTGTTTAAGATTGCTTTTCTTTTACATTCAATTCCTTCAATACTGTCACATGCATCTCCATGATAGTTCTCAATTGAAAAATGTGATTTCTATCTTCTAGATTTACATGGGCATTGATTAGTGTTTATTTAGTCTCTTCTTGGTGTGGTATGTCTTTAGAAGGGGGTTAAAATACTAATTTGACTATGTCATTTCATGAAGAATTAAGAAATCCTAATCTATGTGTGTCAATCATACTAGATATCTTAACAATGTTTTGCATGGAGATGGTTTGTGGAAGATTAGGGCTCTATAGACTAAATAATTTCCTTGAGAAAAACCAAGCTAGAATGGTTTTGGTGATCCAACTAAGCTTGGTGGTGGAGGATATAAAATGCATAAGAAACCATCCTTTCTTGGAGTCATGGGCTTGTTGAGCTTGGAATCCCAAGGGGGACATGGAGGTGATGTGGTAACTTATAGTTACCTCACAATGGTGTTTCCTTTTATAGCAAATTGAAATGAATTTTTACAAATTCGAACCATAGGTGCACATTAAGCCATTTAAAAATGTGAGATCATCATTTGACCAACTTTTCACTTCAACAATTTTTCCTCCTAAAGAAAACCGTAAAACCAACAAAAAATAAATCAAACTAAATGCAAAAAAAAAAAGCGATACAAGATTGTTTGTGGATCTAAATATTGTAGTATCACAAACCCTCAAGGAAATTCTCACATTATCTTATCTAGTATTGAAAAATATAATGAAAAAGAAGTATGTCCACTTAAATCTAAATAACAAAGTGTAAATTTAGTCATTAATATAATTTCAATAAATAATGTAAAACGTAAATTTAAAATTCAATTGTCACAGAATTAAATTAGTTGAACACTAAAACACTATAATATATCTTATTTTCATATTATAACTTTTTTTTACCTAAATAATGTTCAATAGTACCACCCTCTCTCTAATAAGGAAGGACTACATTTTTAATATTAAAAGAAAAAAACTAATCAATATAAAAAGGATAATGTTTTATGCATGAAAACTTTTGATGAATTAAAGGATATAGAAGATAACATAGGGCCAGATTGTTTTGAGGAATTGAGCAAGAATTAGAATTTTCCAATACCATAATTCCCAAATTCTATATTTGTTTCCAAAAAAGAAAACTAGAATTGGAATTTCAAAATTCTATTTTTGTCCAAAATGAGCATACCAATCTTCCACATGAAATGGTGGAATTAGAAAACTAATTCCAATTCCATTTATTTTATAAATCAAATGCTATAAAAAAAATTTGGATATGTGCCCATATGTATCTATGGTAAATGGAGAATGCTTCCTTTTTTGTGGGGATACAATGAAATTTGAAGTGTTTCAACTATGTGACAAATTATAAGCTTGGGTCCCAAAAGCAATATGTTATGTCACTCATATTTCATAATCTATTTTTACTAAGCCAAGAGAGACAAAAGGACCCTGAAAATGTCTACGAGCATAGGAAAATCTTTGGGAAACACCTGCACCAAAAGAATACCTAAAAATTGTTTTGTACAAATAAAAAACACTGGTATTAATTAGATAAATAAGGGAACTCACAAATCCTAGATTGTTGGTTATGTAGGTAGTCCTAGGATTGTATATATGCATTACTTGGACAAGAAAAGGAAATGATAGGGGATCTCGTTAAAATAGTAGCAGCACCACTACTATTCAGACCCTTGGTCAGGGGCTTCCTCATATTCTTGTGGAGTTGAATAGAATTTCAATTTCTCTTTTGATATTCTGAAGTGTTGTTGTAGATATTTAGTCACAAAATGGTTTGTATTCATCCATTATTTTGTGTTTGAAATGGAATGGAATAAATTTTTAATACAAATTAGATGATCGAATAAACTTGGAGTGGATTAGAACCAACATGCTTGATGTAAAACTCTTCAAAACTAGTAGAATCAAATAATTATCACAAGTAGATGCAAGGTTATCATGTGAGCCAAAATTATTCTATACAACCAATATTTTTACAGCTAGCATTATTAAATGGAGAATTAAATGTATCCTCTCATTATGAATTCCAGGTGAACCAAACAGTCCCAATCATCTTCCCAAAACCGTATTATAGATTTGAAACTTTCGAAATTGTCAAATTCTAGCATTTGACAATTCCAACATTATTTAATTCTAGCAACAAAATGAACCCTTAAAGAATGATATTTTATAAAGTTCTTTTGCAATAAAGCTAAAATATAAAGTGCCATGTTTCAAAATAATACACTTTGACAAAATTAATTTAAATTTTAGTTTGGTATTTTATACAAAATGTAATAGTGTTTATATAAAAGAAACTCACCACAACTTCAATTTTGAATGTTTATATGTATCAAATATAATATTCTTCTCTAATTACGAAATATATTTTAATAATTGAATTACCAAATTATAATTTCTTATCTTTCCTATTTTTAAATTATGTTTTTATGTAGTATTGCGAAGAAAATTTGTATAATATAATATTAGTTATCTTGACAAGAAATTTGATAGAATCATATATAATAATACATTGAAACGAACTTATAATCAATTTATTGTATTATTCTAAATAATATATTAATTTATAATATATAATATATTTTTAAATTAATATCAAACATAACTTAATAACATTTTTAAAAATACTATAAAGTTATGTTTGAATAAATACAAACATCTCCTGTGAAAAAATACAAAGAATTTTATTTTATTTGCTATGTAACATCAAGCACTAAACAAAATGATGGCTCTAAGAAGGAAGCGCTGAGGTGGGATTTCAAATTTTGAGTTCTCTGGGGAGGAAGTTGTTGATGAGGATGATGATCCAAGTGAGTTTGGGAAGGATTTCGTATAGAGGGGGAGTTATTATTTCCCTTCTTTGTTCATATTGGAGGTTTTAGCTTGGATTTTTGTTTTTGAGGTCCTTTTAAGCTCTAAAATTTCCTACAAGAGCATACTTGAGGTACTCTCTTCCTCATTGGATTGCTTGGTCTCCTGCCTTGGTTGATTTGTTTGGTTGTATGCTCTTCATTGTGGGTTCCCCTTCTCTTTGGTTGTGAGCTCATGTTGGGGAAGGCCTTGTTTGGACCCATATGGGTACTTCTTCCATGTGTAGAGACTTTTTTTTAGAGGGGTTTGGTCCCTCTATTATGTCTGTTGCCAATGATATCATGGGAGCTTCTAGCTCTTAGTGGCTTCCTAGGATTTTCAGTAACTAGGGTTCCATTGAAGTGGGCTTTTCTACTTCTCATTTTCACAAACTGATTGGAAGGGTTTGTGGAAAGTGACTTACAAGATTTTGGATGAGGGTTTTAGGGGTAGCTTTTTGATCTCCTCTTTCTATGGCTTCAATTTGCTTCTACATTGTCGTGTGCAAGTGCTCACAACTTTCTTCCCATATGGTTGCAGAGTGTTTTTATAGGGTGTGTGTTTGTGTGTGTGTGTAGCTTTTCTATGTTTATTGCCCCTATTAGTCTTTACATGCTTGTTTGCAATGGTTTGAGTTTAGTCAAGCAACTGTAGTTAGAGGCTACTCTTGGCATGTGCAATAGGGAGTTGACCCAACTTTCTACCCATGACTTTGTCTTTTCCTGGGGTAATGTTTACTTGCATCATACTATTGAGAAGGTGGCACTAAATTGTCCTGAGGCTATCTTTAGAAGAAGATTTGGCATCTTAGATTTTGGACCCCCTATGATTCTTGCTCAAGCTGTGTTGTTGGACTATATGTTGGTGGGAACCAGGAAGTACTTTGCTCCTCGAAAGGGTTTTTCTTGTTGGGTAACTCCTATATTTTTCAGGATGAGCTAAGTTGGAAGTCTATGCAAGGATTTTTTTCGTCTATTAGAGATGTGAGTTGTCTTGATTATCAACCTCCTCTTAGGAGATGGTGGTAGCAACACAGTGCTACTATTATGATGAAGTTTTGGAGGACTCAAGATTGTGCAAATGGGAATGGTGTTTGTCCTTGGTGTTCTATTGGGACCCCAATTTTTGACTAGAGCTTTGTGTTGGCATGGGGTACTATTTCCTTGTCAATGAAAGTTGTCATTTGTGGAGAGGTGCGTGGTTGTCCAAGTGTTATTCTTTGTGGAAGTATTTTTCATTCCTCAAATGGTTATTTTCTCATTTGGGGGAAGATAAGATAGAAGCTTACAAAAGGGTTTTCCCTCCTTTTGTCGATGAGAATAATTTTGATTGGATTTGGATGCAACTCTCTTAGGCTAATGTTGTCAGGATGGGAAGTGTTGTGAGTTGCCTAGGTATGGGATGGGTTGTAGTGCCCCCTTAGTCTCTTAGTGAATCAGAGGTGTGGGGCTTTATTCTTAGGTTGTTCTAATGAGTTGTTGGAAGGTGGAGGCTCTCCTTTTCGGAGTACAAGTGTGGTTGAAAGGCTCGTTTATGTCTTTCATGTTGGGCAACCTATCCTTTATGTTTTTTTGGGATATTAGTTTTGTTTTTTCTTGTGGGAGGATGTTTGTTGAAAGTTTTCAAGGGATCATTTTGGATTAGTTTTTTTGGTGTATTTGTGCAACTAGTTTTGGGGCTTTTCCCAACCTTGTGTTTGATCCTAGTGTTTGGCGAGCAAGGAAGTGGGTCCAGTGTCTTCTCCTCTTCCTTTTGGTGCACCTCTTTGTTGTTCTTATTGAGGTGGGCCTCTTTTCTATTGAGATGGAAAGGGGTTGTGCAGCGGGGAGGTGGACCTATTTTGAGGTGTTCTCTTTCATTAATGGGAGACATGATTCTCCTCATTATTGCTCAAGGTTCAAGAATGGGAAGATATGGATTGTTTACCTAGTCATGTTTACTGATTTTAAGATGGCTCTTGGCATCGTGTTACCTTATGTGCCCTTTTATGGGTGGCTAGCATTATGTTATCTTTGGTTTCTTTTGGCATCAACATTGTAAACGGTCAGTTATGGCCTGGTATTATTTTGCTAACAGTGCAACACTTTTGATGTTGTGTTGATTCCCTATTGTCTTCTCCATTTATGTCTTGTTGTATAGGGCCAATCTCTTGATTTGATTACTTATATATATATATATAAATTTGAAATATTTAAAAATCCCTTACTACACAAACTAAAATATCACAAACCATTTTACTAATCCTAATTTCATTTTACCAATCTTAATTTATTTATCATTTCAGTCAAACTTTTCAAATCCTTATAATAAGGATACTCAAAGCTATGAAAAAGACTTATTCAATAAATTCATATTAGAAGCACTTAAAAAGTATGACTTCAAATGATCATCTTATTAAATACAAAGACATTTATTTATAAAATTGATTATAAAATCCCAAAACATTCAACGATTCACGTGAAGAATAATGGGAGGAATGTTTATCCATCATTGAATCATTTTGGGTTGTTCTTAATGGCTTTCTATCTCATGGTAAATGTTATGCTTTAAAACAAAAAGAAGCACACATAAAACCTAGAGTACGAATATTTTATTTGTAAAGTGGGTTTCTTTCATGATGAGAAATTGATCCTTATGCTCTCAGTATGTTGAAAATAATTCCCTCTGGGTAAAGTATAAAGTCCATTATCATGGGGCCATTGGATATTACAAATTTCAATGCTTTTTCACTTTTAATTGTTGGGCATATACTCAATTTCATTATCACCATGGAGCCCTCCCTTTAATCATAAAGGTCATATGATTCAAAGAAGTTTCTATGGGAGTGCACATGTCTACTATCATGATGATGGGACTTAAAATTAAGTATCACAAGCACATCATTCATTAAAAGAATTTATCTTGAGGGAGGGCTTAGAGTAAACTAACATTGTATCTAATTTAAAATGAATCGATGCAAGTTGTTATTCTAGAGATAAATAAAAGTTTCGAAAAAGTGAACGTGTTCTACCACATATATATGAGTAAATAGATGTAAAATGCAATGTCACGGCATTTCAGAGAGGGAGAAATAATGAGGTTAATGTGAGGAGAGCTCTAAAGAATTTCAAAGATTTTAGAAGACACAAACATTATTGTCATTGAGATTTTTGAAATAGATAGGTTTAATATTATTTATTTTTAATTTTGATTGATTCAAGCGATTTTATGATGATTTAGAATTTTATAACTTAAGATTAATGATAATAGATTTTAAAGTATATTTGACAATAAATTTTATAATAAAATATTATGAAAAGTCTATATATTTTTATTAAATTTTAATGGATCTTGTTTGTTTAATTTGTCATGGTGAATCTTATGTTTTAATAAAAAGTTTTTTTGTGATTGAATTAAAAATAAAATAGAAAAAATCATGTTCTAACGACAATACAATACGTAATTGAATAATAAAAAGGATACACAAATTGAGAGGGAATCTAAGTAACAAATATTAAAAGAAAAAATAACAATTAAGAAAATAAATAAGAATAAAGAGTAATTATCAACATATTTTCTATTAAATCAACAATAATATTAAATAGTAATTAATACTATTATTACCAAACCACCATTTAATTTTAGTGATTGAAAGGAAATAAATTTAATTGTTAATTAAAGTAAGATTTAATATAGTTAACTATAGAAATCATATTGATTGGTAGTGAAAGTGTGGAGGGTGACAATCGAGACATAGCCAAACTAGGCTCCAAGATACCTTCTTCCAAAAAAAATGGAATAGGGACCCACCAAGATATGAATATGATTCACCAACTACCTTTGCACAAAGGGGATCATCTCAATGTTTATGCCATATGGGTCTTTATTCCTTTTGTCTCTTAGAAATGAGATATGTGAGGAATTGGATTTGTAACTTGACAATGAAATAAACTAAAGATAACATATCACATATCTATAGTGTAGCACAAACTGAGAAGAAAGTGAAATTCATGCACCTAAATATGTGATTTGAGACTTGTTTTGTTGATGTAGAGTTAGCTAGACACAAGAACCTAATGACCTTCTTGATTTGACCTTTCATAGTGTGAGGCCTCGCCCCGACCCTTCGTAGCCTTAGTTGTTACACTATTATTTTGATACTCCCGACTCGAGATGTCGAGACATTATCTGATGCTTAGAACATATTATATTATCTCATGTTGTGTGATGTTACTTTCAGATATTTGATGTTTGTCATTTAATGTTTTATGTATATGTATGTTGATGAAATCAGTACATGTAGGATTAACATATTGATTTTTGGAATCTTTATGATTAAGGATATAAGTAGGATGAAAGAAACCCTGATTGATGTATGTTTCAATTTATGTGAATTTCTGATACGTATACGTATATATATATATATATATATATATATATATATATATATATATATATATATATATATATATATATATATATATATATATATGTACATGTGATTTTATGGGACTACTGATGTGTGTAATGAGTGTACAGATATTTTAGCCGAGAAACCCTACGGAGGAACAAAATTGATCTCTATGTGCTAATTTTTGGAAACCTTGTTGTTCGTAATTCAAGTATTATATTGTGAGATGTATGTATGTATCTCTCTATGTTCAGTGAATGTTAATGTTCGTAACTATGTTCTTTTAGTGTCGCTTGACACTCGTGAATTGTTTGTGCTCTTTAGCGTGCTAGTTAGGGTTAGTTGTGTAACCCATGGACCTAAGTTGGTTTAAGTTAGTGTCAGTTTGCTAATTAGGTTCTTAATCGAGTTTAGCCACCCTTAATTTGGATTAGTGCTTAATCTATTTTGTTAGAGTTGTTAGTTGGTCCTAATTATTTCCTAACTTTTGTTTGGCTCTAAACCTATTCCTAAGGCTTTGAAACATGGAATATTTATACCCAAGGGGTATGGGTATGGGTTAGAGGTCTTTTCCAACCCTTAAGCCCCTTTTATTGACTTTTGAGGCCACTCAAAAAGTCTCTTTTTGCTTTTGTGTGAAAATTGAATATGGCTACCATGAGTTTCATCACCCCACCTCCACTTAGTGTTTAACCATAGTGTGGGTTGAGTTAAGAGTTTTTAGAATTGTAAGTGGGTGGGAGTAGTTATTGATCCCTTTGGTGGTTGAGTTTGAGGCTTATTTAGAGACCCTTCTTGGACTAGTGGAGGTTGCTACCCAATCTCTACATTTAGAGAGGAGTCTTGGAAGATTGGAGCAAGGAAGGGGAAATCTCTACTCAAACTTGTTCATTGCCATTACCTCTTTGTGAAGGTAGGAATTGTCATCACCCTTGTTCAGATTTCATTCTTGTTTCATGCTTATGCTACCTTGTTGTTGTTTGAATGTTTGTATGTTTGTGGGTATGTTGGGAAGATTTGAAAATCATGTTATTTGGATGATTTCTTTTCATGTTTATGCTTGAAATTTTGAGATTTTCTTGCATGGGTGTTTTAGTATTACTCACCCTTGGATAGGGCAGAAGTGACCAATTTTGGGAAAGGTCTGTTTAGTTGGACTCCAACTAGTGTAGAGTCTCTTCTCAGGATGAGAAGAGGGAGAAAGGGTAGGGTGTTATGGGCCCCTACTTGTTAGCACAAACTTTGTATGATTATGGTATGTGGAAATGGAAGAACGGAAGTTCTTGGTTTATAGCCCCGATTGGGCATCTGTTTGGTGTTGTGCTTGACTTCTCCTGGTTGGAAGAATCCACCTTTCCCTAGTGTTGATTCATTGTGAATCATATAGTGATAACCTTGTGTGAATATGCATGGTTGAATTGTTCTTGGTCATGCTTGTTGTCACCTGATCAGAATTCTGTTCCCTCCATGGTTCTAGAAATATGATGCAGAAATTGTTATGAATCCCTTGATGAGGGTCATGAAGAAAATTCAATTAAATTGTTGTAATTTAGGATTGAAATCCTATGTAAATTGTATTTCAAACTTTGTTGTACCAAGAGAGCAAAAACTCTCTGGATTTTGTATGGGCAGCAATTTAAATGCTCCCCCTTGAGACAAAGAATCTAAGAGATTCTCTTATTATCCTTTTTGTTTATTTTGGATATTGTTTTTCTTTTTAATTAAAAATCGTAATGGAATAAACAAAGAAAGTTAGAAAAAAAGAAATTTCAACTAAGCTAATATCCTTAATATCTATTTTCCTACCTAGAAAACTTTATGTGTTTAATGCTTCCATCCCTTCTTGGGTGTCAGATCCCATGATGCTATTTAATAGGTTTGTTGCAAAAGTCTTTGGTCATCTCTAGGGTGACGTCACCCTCTCCTGTCCCCTCTTTGAAATTTGCAGTGATCAAGAAATTTGGGTTTTGTTAGTGTATGATTTTTTTCCCCCTTGGCTCTTGGGTTACCCATTGGATGGGAAGGTCTACGCTGTCTTTGGTCTTGGGCCTGTGTGCCATGCAAGGACAGGGCCCGACCTGCCATGCGCAGGCCTTGGGTAGCACATGCACAAGTCTATGGGGAGTTAGGGTAGAGTTAGTGTAGGGGGGGGGGGGGTAAGGTGTTATAGGGGTTAGTGTAGGTTAGTGTAGGTGTTAGTTAATAATGTTAGTTAGATCTTTTTTTAAGTTTAGTTTAGTAATAATTTTTAGATAAGTTTTTAAGTTGTTATCTGTTTAAGCTTTTTGCTTTTAATTTAAAATTAGATTAGTGGTTGTTGGTAATATCAGGATGAAATGTAATGCTTTTGTGTTAGTAAGAATGTTAGAAATAGTTTTAGAAAATGGTTAGTATTGTTTAAGATAGAATTAAATTGAAGATTAGTTTAGTTTTAAATTTATGATTAGTTACTATTAGATAGTTGGGAACTTTATCTTTTATATATAATTTAATCATTATGATCTTTTTAAATATTGAATTTTGATATATTGTTTTTATGTTAGTGTAAATTTAGTTTAAATTAGTTTATTTTATTAGTATTAAATAGTGTCTTAGATGTTAATATATTAAATAAGTTTTAATTTTAAAAGTTTTTAAATGTGAAATTAGTATATTCTAATTAAAACAATTTTAATGTGTTATTTATTAGTTTTAATTTAAGGTTAATTAGCTATTTAAAATGAGTGTAAATATTTAGTTGTTTTATTCCAGTTATATATTTATCTTTCGTAGAAATGTTGTCTATGAATTATAGATGAACTTTATGGGAAACGCTATTTTTTAAGTGTTCTCTTATTTTTTTTACATTTCGAATAATTAATCTGATATTACTTATTTGAGCATTCAAATCAATTAGTTATAATGTTAATTGATATCTTGCCTAGTAAATTTATTATTGATCAAAGTTAATGGAACTTAAATTTACTGTTCATAAGGATCAACTATTGTAATAGACTTGCAATGTTTTAAAAGTTATTAAAATCTTCAAGTTTTAGGTATCTTAATTAATTCAAATTAAATTGTTAATTTAATTAATCGATTTAACAATGAACGATTTAGCTTATCAATCTTTTCCTTCATGGTGTCTTTAAAAACTAAGACGTAATCTAAATGTTTTGTTAGGGATTTTGTATCCACCTTTCAGTGTACCTATATCTTTAGCTGAGAAACAACTTATCAAACTTAGTGAATTTTAATTATTAACTAAAAAAATAAAAAAAAATAAAAAATTGGTGTGTGTTTTTGCCCTCGTAGTTTGGGCATGACACATAGATTGTACATGTCTATCCTAAAAATTTGAGCTAATTTTGGATTGACAAGGGCAACCTAGGATGGTGGGGACAATGGAATTGCTCTTATCTATTAAAGTTTCCCATGTTAGTGTAATTGGGTTTGAAAATTTAGATATGAGATTGCTAGAGGTCTTAGAACCTATTTATGAAGTTAAAAATTGATCTTGGCACCTTTAGCTACACTTGCAAGAGAAAATCATTATGTGTGTGTAGGGTTATAGGAGTTTTTCTTAGTCAACCCTGCATTTTGGTTATTTCCACCTCCATGGCTAGCGAATGTAGTAAAATAGGAATGTGTGCTCTCTTAACTTTGAAATACATCTATGATTTCTATGAGATAAAAATGAATGCAATAATAAGAGTCTACCCTAGTATGTTAGACTAAACCCTATATGATATTATGATCAAGTTATGTATTTCAATCCAAAGCTAAAGCTTGAATACATAGATCTAATGATAACAAGAATCCATACCCAACCTAAAGGGAGGAGTTCACACCAATCATTAGTTTTTGATATCCAAGTCCTCTTCATAATCCTTAAAAAGCTTCATGTAGATAACATATCTCTTGAATGCTTGATGCAGATGAGGAAATAGACTTGAATCTTTGCACATGTTATATCTTCAATGCATAGGTTTCCTTTAGATTGGTAAGCCAATCTTTCATAATTTATTTCATCTCTTACCTCTAGTTCTTATCCTTCAAGGTACTCTAGCTATAAATGAAGTGAGGTAACCTTGTTTTTTTAGGCCTTTCAAGTTTTTTGTAGTGCAAATCTCAAAGAAGGCTTAATTTGAATTTAGAATCCCACTTAAAGTTGCAATACCAAACTCCAATTCAAATTTGGGCCCAAGTTGGCATGACAAGGGAAGCATTTGATGAAGTCTTAACATTTATGACCTATGAGTGGTTAGTGACCTAATCAACCTTGTGAAACATAAAAATAATATCTTAATGTGGGACTTGATTAATAAGATTGAGCCTTTGGAGAAGTTTGGCTTCCTTTACAATCAAGATGCAACCAAAATATAATGACTTGAAGAGGAAAAGATAGAAGAATTGCATAAAATTAAATGAGGTGATGCACCAAATTGAATGTTTTTATTTTCTCCTAGCCATGAATGCACTTGATTTCAATGAAGATCATATAGCTACATGATCCCAAAACACTTATAAACCTAAATTGAATATGAAGGTAGAAGATTGAATTCAATCCTATAAGGACTACATTCATTTATTTGAATAAGTTTGATCACTCACATATTGCACAACATAAAAGGATTAAGATGATAAAATACATCAAATATGAATGTAATAAGTAATATTTGCACATATTTATAATTGAAATAGGTGGGAACAATAATCTCATTAAAATTAGGCAAACATTTACATAGAAAATGTTATATCTACGAATGAGACAAAGAAGACCTCTAAAAGTATGTACATTTTTGCCTTTTATGAATTCAAGCATAACAGTGGCAAGTCATTGTGGTTCAAAACCCAAGAGTTGATAGGAATAATCAAACAATAAATCCTCTATTACAAAAGGGATGGAAATATCTTTGTAAGGACTCAATGATTACTCTAATGGAACATAGAAGCAACTCAAATCCAACCATAATAGTCATCGAATGATGGGATCATATCATAGGAATGATATCATTGAAACTAGTCAATAAAAGAAAAAAAATCATTGAAAGAAGTTGAAAGAGTACACATGTAATCAACCTACATGTATTCCTTATCAAAACAAGCTTTCATGATGAATCCTTGTATCTCGTAGTGCCAAGCTAATATTTTTTTTATTAGCATCAAGAGTCCCCTTATAATTAGTTGCCTCCTCTAAATGGACTGAACCATGGTTATGAAACATCAACCATTGAGAAAACCACTTAGAGTTCTATTGACTAAAGCCCTAAAACATATTGGTGGGCAATGGTTTCAGAAAGACAGTGGGCAATCTCACTTTATAGGTCTCATCAACATAGAACACACAATTGGATGTCTTGCCAAAACATCGCATTTATCACTACTCTTGGATGTCATATTGGAAAGATTGGACTAACCAGACTCATCAAAAATTCCAACTCCTTTCTGATTATACCAATGATATATATCTTCAATATCTATGACCTATTATAGAAAAATCCAACCCTAAATCCCAATGAATGAACTACTTGAAATTTTGGTGAGATCATCAATCTATCTTGTGAGAAACATACTTTAGATCAAGTTGAAGCACTGTAAGATCATATCATTGTAAGCTATGGGATACTACATTGATGGGGTTGTTATGAAGCATAATGTGAGATTCAGCTCTTTAATGTTCTTAACTAGAACCTTGTGAGCAAAGAATGATTTGAGAATCTGGTGGTGAGCAAAATGGTCAAAATTTATAGTGACAACTTCAAGAGGAATTTTCCTCCTAAATGTGAAAGAACGTTAACCTTATGTAAAGAATGTGATGGTGAGTAAAATGGTAAAAATTTATAGTGACTTCAAGAGGAGTTTTCCTCCTAAATGTGAAAGAACATTAACTTTATGTAAACCATTGGGCACAAAGTTAACTTAAGAAACCTACAACTTCACTCCACTTCTCTTCTCTATAATCAAACAAAATATAAAAAAATCTATTCCTAGAATAGTTGTACTTGTTCATTTAAAGGAAAGAATAAAAAAAACATGCACACACACACACACACACACACACATGCACACATTGATGAATAGTCCCTTTCTATTAATAAATTAATATACTAGTTATTGTTGAGCTATCATTTTGCACGATGCTTAATGAAAAGAATCCTTTTGAACTCCTCTCTTGAAAAACTAATCTGGAATCAATTCCAAAGTTTTGGGCGATCTTGCGACCTACTAGAATTTGCTTAGTTGAAGATAAATGTATTTGTTCACAGGGAGGCCTTTCCTAGTTTGAACAATTTGGATAAGATTTTGAATCTGCTTGCTATATTAGAAAAATAACCACACAAAAAGAAATATATTTTTTTATTTTTGTATTTTTTTAATGAATACAAACTAACAATGCAACTATACGAATTCCTAATTTAACCAAGGGTTAGTAAAGAAAATAATGAAGATAGGGTAACAAGAAGTTCAATCAAATAACATAAAAAGTAAAATCCTAATGGACATAAGCTATAGAAACAACGCGTCTGCGAGTTAAGTCTTTGAAAAGATCGATAGGTAACTAATGAAAATAGGAGCAACACTTCCTTAATTCTATTGATGCAATTGTCGATGGGAAATTGGTTAACGATAAGATGTTTCACTTTTCATCAAATCACATGGCCACAGAAAGTGCACTCATGCGAGACAAAAAACTATGTGGGAACAACATGGATGATCTCTTCTCAAACTAATTATGTTAGCAAAATTTGTAGAACCATAGCAAACACCAAAATTAAAAGATCGCACAATCAAAATAACACAATAAAAATATTGGCTCAATTACATTCCATGAACATACATTCACAAAATATAACACAATTAGGCAAGAATCACTACACTCCAAATGCGAGCACCAATAGCATATATTATTGCATCAAAATAACTACCCAAAATACATATTACATTCCTGAATTTATAAAAAATCTTCTCCTAAATTTTTCTTGAGAGTGAGAGATACCTTTATACAAACATATGCTTCTAAACTAATAAAACAAATCTATTTATGTACAAACTAACTCTCTAACTGGTGCTTAGTAGGACTCCATCCATATTTATATCATTAAATAGATGCATGAGCCTTTACATGTCTTAAAACAAAGAAAGCATGATAAAATAAGAAGAAGAAAGCCATTATATGATATAGGAGTGTCTGGAAATGCCCAAAAATAGAAGCTCCATCTTCACTAGGTGTCTGTAGGAGTTAAACTATTGTCAGAATGTGTTTTCGATGTATGGAAAACTCTAAATTTAGAACTAGAAATTAACTGTCAGCAGATCTCTAAGTTCTTCAAAAAAATTTGGCACACCTTGGAAGCAGCACACTTGGCATACTCGGTGCACCTGTGCACCTCAAAAGTAGGTTCAAAAAATGCAAAATTTTACCAAGCGTCAAAACTGAGATTCTAGCTTCTGGGTTTTGTTCCCCTTTATGCTAGAACTATGTTTGGGTATTTGTTCTTGAATTTCTCAATAATCTCGGTGACTTGGGCTGCATCCTACAAATCTAAATCTTCATATTTTTCCTTCACTTTCTACCTATAATTTCCCATCTTGATGTGAGTCTCTGCAAAATCTCTCAGTTTCACATCCAAATCTAGTAATGCTTCTTCAGTCCTAAATGCTTGTCTAATATCATCATCATTAGAAGCTTCTTCAAAAGTGTTCCGAAACTATGCAACAACTACTTCTACAATCATTAATTTGTCCCTTGAATCATCTTCAAAAATATCTAAGCATGCATCACTATAATGTTTCTCTGCCTCCAAAATTTGTTCTTGGGTTTGATCCTTGAGCTTATGAATATTCACATGTAATGTTTCAATTAATTTATTGTAATCCACTATATTCTCTATTCAATCATCAATTTTATCTAACTCTTCCACTGTATATACCTCCATTAACACTTGATACATTTGTCCCTTGATCGATTGTAGTGCTTGTAGGTCCTTTCCCTAGGTGTGTACTTTGTCCATTAAACCAAAATCTTGATTCAAAATGGCCACCAGCTTATCTACATTATTTCATATATGGTGTAGCAGTTTAAGATTTCCAGATATAATCTAGACACCTTTTTCTTCAAAACTTTCTTGCCATTGCTGACAAGCTTTCAAAAATGGATCTAATTGTACAGTCTCCTTATCCCTTTTCTCCAATGCTGCATTCAAAGTCTCCTTGGGATTTTTAGGATCTAAGGGACCAACAACTTTTTTTAGATATCCTTTTAGGATCTCATTATGTTTCTAAAGTGTTATCAATTCTATACCATCCTACTCTAAGTGCTTGAACACTTCTTTGATTCTCATTGTTACCATTAACTTGGAAGTGTCCAATATGGGTTTCCCAAGCACAACCTCCCTGATTTGGTATTCTTTCGGAGTCAATTCCTCAATATCTACATGCAAAGGAGGGATAGCAACATGAGAAAATAAATCCTAGTTCTGATCACTCATGATAAAGGCCATTGCCCATGCATATTTTCATGGTGACTTAGGTTTCCTAAGAACTTCAATCAATTCTCTCATTCCTTCTTCTTCAGTACCATATCATTGCCTTTTGTTTCTAATCACCTCTTTCCTCAACCATCTCAGAATATGCTCCACCAAAGATTTAGCTTTTGATGATAAAGGAGTTTGTTCTGCTATGCTCTTCTCCTTATCACTCCTCTACAGAGTCTTCTCCTTTTGTGAGAGATCCACATTGGGAGTCTCTATATCCGTTGAGTCCACAGTTCTCACCTTTGTGTTTTGGGAAATTTACTGAGGCTACTCACATATTTTCCCTTCTTCTAACACCTCATTGACATGCATTTCTTGTGGCTCTTCAACCTTTTTTGCTTGTACCTATTCTTCTTCATTGTTCAGAGGAAGAGGAGTATCAAAACCTTTATCCATGCAAATTGTAACTTGGTTTGGCAATGGTGGAGCTACTTTGAGTCTTTGTGGCTATGATGGCAACTAAATCTAATCCTCCTATTGAGGTTGATTAGTTAGAGTATCTCTTATCTTATCTCCTACCAATTCAGTGCCAACTGACATAAAATCAAAATCTGACATCTGAAAGACATCAACCCCTTCACCCTCCTACTCATCAATCTATTGTTGCAGCTCATCTTTTGTAGTGGTAGAATGAATAGGCTACTAAGGAATGGATGGTGTTGTAATGGTGGAACTTCTTCTCCATTCTAACTATATTTCTCTAGAAAGACAAGTCCTTTGACTCAAAAAAAGGTTATCTTCTTTGTCTTCATCATCCTCTTCTTCCTCTTCTAGAATGAATTCTAGGAGAATAACTCTCCTAATCACCTTCTATCTCCTCTTGACTAGAGTCTTGATTTTCCTTCTTTTAGGAGCCAATGGGGAGGCTTACACCTCTTGTTGATGAGGAGACACTATTTGTACTTCTACTTTAGTCCCTCCTTGCCCTTGATCTAGCGATGGCACTTGAGGATTATCCTGGGTTTGTGTAGCTTCTACATTCTTTGACCCTTGTACATTTTTTGCCCCTTGTATATTTTCTGCCCCTTATTGTAGTGGTGCTTGAGTTAGTGCCTCTTTTGGATCAACTTGTTGTGGAG
This sequence comes from Cupressus sempervirens, assembly GCA_028749045.1. Taxonomy (NCBI): domain Eukaryota; kingdom Viridiplantae; phylum Streptophyta; class Pinopsida; order Cupressales; family Cupressaceae; genus Cupressus; species Cupressus sempervirens. The sequence goes on from CM053791.1 coordinate 71,071,445, forward strand.
AATTTCTCTTCCGCTTGCCTTTACCCTTCTGAGCCCTATAATATCCAAGTTCTTTCTCGAGTTGGTGCACTGTTTCCAGCCTCACTAGGGACTGAGCTATGAAAGTAGGCACTATTATCTAGGCTCCTCTACCTCTTGCTAGGTGGGTTGTAGCATGGAAGAATATTGCTTGAATAATTTGATTTAGTTTGAAAGGTCTTTTAATCCAATCCTTGTTCAATTTGATGACATGCCTAGGCTTGTGATTAATATATGAATTTTCTTCCTTATCAATCTCTGCATTCATAATGGGTCAATCAAAAATCTTGTCTCTATTATACAATGGATCAAGGAAATCCTTAGTATCTTATTGTACTACCTTTAAAAGAACCTTTATCTTCAAAGCACTACTTGCTAGATAGAGAGTCATCCTACAATAATCCCTTATATGGATATCATATCATATTCATCTACAGTGTTCATCCAATGGTCCGCAATTGCATCTTCATGTTGGAATGTTTTGCCGGCTAAGTATTACACTCTTCTAATGTTATCAAAATAAGTATGAGGAGAGTTATATTCCTCCAAGGGATACTAATCCCACTTAGGCTTAAAATATGGAATATCTTGTCTCTAGACCACACTTAAGCACTCCTATAGTATTGAACCACACCCAAGTTATCTTATGTTGCTTCCTTACTCTGTCAGATGCAGACAAGAGTTGTCAAGCAATCTCTAGCAATCTAAGTCTATCACTTGAATACTTAGGGAGCTTCTTGGGATTGATAGTCGTACTCACTACCCTCAAATAAGTTAATGTCCAAAATTGAATGTAATAGGCGCCAACTTCTAAAATCTTTTCCATTGCCTCATCTGACATCCTCTTCACATAATCCCCTTCAATGAACTAGATAATCAAAAAAATAAAAGCATCATTCACTATCCTATATTCCTTGCTATGCTCTGGAAGTTTTTTCTTCACAAATGGGGATATATTGTATAGGGCCATATGTTTGCATCTTGCATGCCACCCTTTTTCAACAGTCCTAGATAATCCATTGCCTTGCCATTAATAGGTACACCAAATAGGATGTCATGTAGAACTTACAATTGTTCTTAATTGTTACTAGCTGCTCATCCAAATTCTCACTAAGAATGGAAGCCGAATCAATTGGCATCTTTTTTGTTTTGATAGTCTCAATGAAATGCACCATCCATATGCTCAGGCATCCTAAGGCTGGTAACCTCATGACTCTAATCAAAAGTATTATAGAATATCCGATATCCTCTTTCATATAACCCCTTGTCATGTCCACTTTTCCTGCTTTATGCCATAGAGGAGTCTTCTCAATAAGGTATGAGGATTGGATGATTTCAAACGCTTCCTCTACATGTTCCCTGTACCATCTTTTTGCCTGTGATAGGTTAGTTTGATAAATTGATCTGTCCTTGGAAGATGGAATACCATTTCTATGTTCTTAGGTCGAAGATCTAGCATGATCTCTCTAGCTATACTCTTCACAACCCTTTCCTCAAAGACATAGTTTTCTACTAATTTCATGATTAATTTTGAGGATTGTACCGATACTGGGTGTGATGCTGTGTTGACTAGTCCTGATCAGATAAGAGCAGATACTATTGAGGACCACTTCGTAGGTTTGTTGCATAATACCAGGAATGTGTTCTAGTCTGTATGACCAAGTTCAGTGTCCCAAATCTCTAAATAGTCATCTTGGAAGCATGACTTTGCAGGAACACCTTGAAACTTGAAAATCATTGGTTTTGGGATGATCTTTGTAGCGAGGGAGGACGATGAAGAAGCCATTGAATCTGCACAAAATTAATGTCTATTAGTCAAGAGTCAAAGAAAAATTAATTAATCAAACCTTAATGATGACACAAAAAAACCTAGAAACCCTAATTGCTAAAAGGTATCAAAAAACCAAATTCTAACCTTGATATGCAAAAAAGAGTGCACTTGTCACACCTTAGAGGTGCGCTAGGTGCACTATCTCTTATGAAACAGTTTTTTAAGGGTGCACAACTTGCACACCTAATGGGGTGCACTAGGTGCACACCCTTACAACACTTGTAAGTGCAAAAGGGTGCATATTTAGTGCACCTCATGGGTTGTGCTAAATGCACACACTTTATCTTCCTAAGGGATGATTTTAGAGTAAAGGTGTGCAACTAGGTACGTAGATAGGTGCATAGCTATGCACCTTTACTTAGGTTTTATTTTTAAAAATATTTTTTAATTTTGAAATTGATGCACCTCAGGAGGTGCGCAAGTTGCACACCTTTTAACCCTTTTAATGTTTGTTGTATGTAGGTGGCAAAGGTGGAGAAGGCACAATAGTGCACTTGAGGAGCTGCGGTGATGCAGATAATGAAGACTTGAAGAAAAATATAAAGTAAGGAGGGAGGGGGAGGGTGCAGGGTTTTGTAAACTTGGCACTCAGCGCACCTCTTGGAGGTGCATAGTTGTGCACTTTTAAGAAGGAAGTTCACTGGTCATTGACTTAGCACACTAGTGCACCTAGTGAGGTGCACTAGTGCACACTTTTACTTTATCAAATTTGATTTTCTCTTCTGGAGTCTTGGTTTCTGGAATTTGGGTTTTAGGAAAAGACCCAGATTAGTCAAAGACATTAAGAAAAACCCTAGAAAGGACTCAGACCCTGAACTAGGGATCCATAAAGCTAAAAAATAAAGTAGGGGGTCCCCATTTCTAGGTAAAATGGGGGGTGTGTTGTGAAACCACAACAGTTACAAATTCACAAAAAAGGGGTCGAGGGATACAAGATCACCTTGTGAGAGTTCACACAACTGAAACCAGATATAATAACTATTCATCAAAAAAAACATTTAAGTAGCTCCCTCAAGCCTCAAGAGCAGTACCAACTGAGGGAGGTGGTTTATCATGATCGTTAAAAACCTAGGCATCTCTGGGATAGGCAAGTGAACTAGGAACAATCTAGCCATCATTAATGTCATCAAGAACTTGATCATTATCTTTCTCTTCTGCTCACGGTGAAGAGATAGCCAAATTTAGGCAGAAAGGCCATTTGGAGCTAACAACACTAGGAGGAGCCACAAGAATTGGGACCAGCCAGAGCTACGACAAGGTAGAAAAACCAAGCGATGCTACCAACTATCATCACCACCACTTGGAGAGTAGTGGAAGGGAGCCTATGAGCATGGCATGTGCGAGTAGCATTGAGTAGAAGAATTGCAACCTTGATGATGGCCTTAGGGTGAAGTATGGTCAGTAGAGTCATGAGGCACTCTAGTGACCATGCAAAGTGCGTTACCCTAGTGATTGAGTAGTTCCTAAAGGTGGGCCACCTCGAGAGCCACCTTGTTAGCTTGGACCTATATCTATAATATGACATTATTACAAATGCATGCCTTAGTGTACATAGCAACATTGATATCAAGAAAGCTCTAAGTAAAAAGAATAGTCCTATCCTTCCATAAAGTAAAAAAAATCTCCATCCTGAAAGTATGCCAGATTTGGGAAAATTTCCTAGGGATCCTAGGGGAATCACCCAACACAATCAAATGCCAAGAAAAGGGTTCTGGCTTGAAAGGCTTGAAAAAATAATCTATCCATTTCCAATAATTCTAAGTATGCCCACAAAACCAAAAAATATGCAAAAAAGACTCAAGATGCCCACAAAAAGGATAACGAGGATATAGAACACCAAGATGCTTGAGCTGTAACCCAAGGGGATGCCCTTGAAACAACAAGCACCAGGAAAAATGGGAAATCTTTGGCTTAGTGATAGCACTCTAGATAGTGTCAAATCACATTCTCCAATGATAAGTAGAAGACTAAAGATGCCAACATTGGTTGAGAGTATCCACCATAGGAAGATGGGGAGAAAGCCAATGATATCCTAAGTTGGGTTTATAATTGATGAAGGGTGTAGCAAGATACCACTCCCAGTCTTTCCTCCAAGGTTGTATAGACTGGATGTCCACCTTTTCGATCAAATGATCTAGAAAGCCAGACAGTAGAATATCAAATTTTTTTCAATTTGGACAAGCAAGATGGAATTAGACCTAAATATCCTCCCAAGATCTAAGACTCTTGGGGATCCTAGAGAAGAGATCCTTAGGAGTCTTGATGTCACATTTAAAAAAATGTAGAGCACTAGTACCTTGAGTATTGGCCAAAGGAACACCCTAAATGGCAAACAACAGTGACCACCAAAGGTTCTATTGATTTAAATAAATCTCATCATGAAACCCATCACCATCCCAATGAATCCAAGGCTTAATAGCTTCCCAAGCTTTCCATATGCTTTTGATAACAAAAGAGCCTTGGATATGAATAGGTTCTCACATAATGAGAATGGTCTGAAGACTAATCCCCTTCCACACATGCCTCTTAATAGGGAAACTAGAAGAGATACAATATCAAACCAACACTTTCCAAGCTTCATCACTAGTGAGGGCATGGATAATCCACTTGGCACAAAGAGAAAGCCTTTTCTTCTATGTGGAAAGAAGGCCAAGGCCTCCAATCTCTTTAGGGAGATAGTAAAAGTTCCAGGAAACCCTGTGAAAACCATGATGATCAGACCCAGAAGCCCAAAGAAAGTCACGAGTAAACACTCTAGCTTGAGGTAGGAAGGAGCTCAACAAGAATAGTAATACACATGATTCACCACCAACACCCACAAGAGAAAGGGGTTTAGTAATCCTCTAATCAAGCTTTTTCTCAATTTTCATGAGCACAACATTCCACAATTCTACCAAAGAAGCTTGAAAGGAAAAAGGGATGCCCAGAAAGCAAAAAATCTCCCAATGGGTGACCCATTTCCACTTGAATTGAGCAAGCCAGGGCAGTGCCAGAAGGAAGGATTGTACGTAACAGAGTTTCTTATGCCATTATAGCCAAACTAGAAGCTTGACAAAAAGTGTCCAAGCATTGCAAGACATTATTGATATTTTCCTTGTCCTCTAGGAGAGTGAGAAAACATTTGTCAACAAAGTGCCCATTGACAAGATGAGAAGATGACTCAAGAAAGGAAACTCCATGAACCAAACTAGTAGAAACAGAGTGGGAAAGTAAGTAACTAAACCCTTCAGTAGTAAGAACATACAAAGCGGGGGCCAAAGGGCAACCCTTCCTAATAGATTAAAAAAGCCTGAAGTCTTTAGATTGAGAATTGTTAATGATAATACAAGCATTAGCATCACCAAAAAGAATTTCCACATACTAAAGAAAATTAGGGCCAATTCCCAAAACCTAGAGCATAGCCAAAATGAAGGGCCATTCAATTTGATCATTAGCTTTGAAAAAATAATTTGTTAAGAACATAGTTTGCTAATTAGACTTGCAAGCCAACTCCATGCCTTCCCAAACATCAATGATGTTGTCAACAATATATCAGGACTTGATGAAACCGGTTTGTTCTAGGTGCACAATTAAGGGAAGAAGATCTCGAATCTTGAGAGATAAAGCCTTAGCAATGACCTTATACAACACATTAAGCAAGGTGATAGGCCGCAATTTGAAAATATCCTTAGGGTCACAAGCTTTAGGTATGAATTTAATGCTTCCTTTGTTAATGATGACTCCTAGACTCTTAGTGTGGTAGGATATAAGATATACTTTGTGTAGGTCTAGACCAATAGACTCCCAGAGGTGTTTATAAAATTCACAAGGGAACTTGTCACACCCAGGGGATTTGTCATCTACCATAGAAAATATAGCCTCATTGAGGTCCCTAATGGTGAGAAGTTGTTCACAGAAATCTCATTGCTAAACCACTAAGTGGTTTGGAGTAACAGAAATAAACTTATTGAGAGCTTCCTCCTAAACAACTGAATTTCCCTACGAAGCAAAAATATTTTCATAATGATGAACAAAGGCTTGCAAAATTTTAGGGAGATTGGAAAGAATAGAATTTCCTTGTTTAATCTTTTTAATCCCAAAGTTGGTATGATGAGCTTTGAGAGCCTGGAAGAATTCTTAAGAAGCCTTGATTTTGGGACCTCAAGCAACATAGTTATCAACAATTTGTTTCTCATGGCGAAGCCTGGCAAGCTAGACTTGCAAATCAAAATCAAATGGGTTAAGGGTAAGAGCTTCAAAAGCCTTCATGAGAGCCTTGGTATTGGATTCATAAGATCTTTTTCTAAAAATAACCAATTGTCGCCCATAGATACGACAAAACCTAGTAGTTCTAGTAACAACGTCATTCCACCATTGAATCTAGCCCATTTGAGAATAAGGACATGGATCAAAATTCAAGATATGTAGGATGTGAGAAATAGTGGAAGCATGTGTCAACACCAATGTGTTGAGGCATTTTGACAACTCATTGGTTAGCTGTTTGCTAAGAAATGGTAAAATAAATGGGATAGTGATCTGATAACATCACATACAATAGAGGAATGACAGGTAACTCTTGATCTTCAAAAAAGGAGGAAAAAGATTGTGCAATAATCATAGCATGATTGAGATGTTTTAAAATAAATTAAGAGCCAACTCAAAAGTTAGACCAAGTGTGTTAGACTCCACTTTGCTGATGGTGGTTAGAATTGGGATAAAAAAAGGCCCAATTTATTGCACATATAGTACCATGCTTCCCTTTTCCCAGCTATCTAGCAAAAGGGAAAAAAACCTTCCTTGTTAGAAACCAGCTCAACCATATTAAAATCATTGTATGTAACCCAAGTAATTGGCAGCAAGTTGTTAGTCATCTAGCACCAAAGTTGAGATCTTTCCATAACATCATTGGGAGCATAAACATTAACTATACCAAAGGAATGATTATTGATAGAAAGCAAAATCCAAATAAGTCTGTGCATGGGGTTAGAACCATGCAAAATAATTACATAATGAAGATGAGGTGATAGGAGAGAAACTACATCACCTTTATCAGTTTCGTGTTGAGAAGAAAACATAATGTCATCCAGCCAAATGACATGGCATGTAGAAGAAAGCATGAAACCATAAATTTTAACTTATTGCATATAAAGAAAATCTAAATTACCAAGTCTATGATGGGTATCCTAGACATAGTACTTTCTGGAGAGGTTTGTAAGACCTTGTACATTCCATGACAAAAAATTCATGAAATTTTTCCCATATCATCTTCATCCTCAAGGGAGGAGTAGCTATTTTGAAAAAAAAGTAGAAATTGGGTTGAAACTAAAGAGAAACCCTCTAGGAATGATGACTTGTCGCTTCTCATCTAGTTTCTTAGCATGTCCAAGAGGAATGCAAGACTGTCAACATTCTAAGTCTCAATGGAGGATGCAACAAGCAGAGTGCGCACCACTACAATAGTGGTATCCCTCGCAGCCGCCTTGATCCCTTGTGAAACAATAGGGTTTGTTTTGGGTTTGAATCTTGTGAAACAACAAGAATTGATTCCTATGAAGCCATCATCAACCTTGCAATGGTTGAAATTTGCACTCCATTTTAAATAGGAGGAGCAGAAGTTGAAGCAAAATTTGACTATTTGGGGGCTGAGGAAGTCTTTCCCTTGCGCCCAACAATGGTCCATTCCTCTTTTTTTTTTTCCTTCTGTTGGCTTAACAGGAGCATCCTTGAGGAGGGTTTAACCCTAGGGACTACCAAAGGGAAATCCCTGATCTCATATTCCATTGAATGAAACCTATAATAGGTGTTTGGTAGGTTCAAATAAAGCACCCTCTGAGAGAAGGTGTGTGAACCAATCTCATTCTCCACAGAATCCTTGAGATCCTTAGAGAGATCAACCTTAACACAAATACATTTTTGAGGGCAAGGATTAGAAAACTTCTCATGTTCCTTGGTAACAACTTTACCAAGAGTGTTGGAAATGGACTCAATAAAAGACCAATAGGGCAAGGGACGACTAGTAAACTCAACCCAAACAAAAACCCTAAGTTTTTTTTCATGGGAGACTGTAAAGTATTGTGACCACCTTTGGGACTCAAGCAAGAAGGAATGAACCAACCAAGGACCATTACCAAAAACCATATCAGCTTGGGACAGGTTAGACAAGCATTAAAAAACCTTTGGTAGGGTTCTACATAGCTTCAAGGAAGACTCCATAAGGAGTTCAAATCTTGGTAACCCATTCTCTGAGCATGGCTTCAAAAGGAGTCATACCCACAAAATAACCTATAAATGTATGTTGTTCTAACCACTGACATGCAACATCAAATTCTTGTAGAGGAAGGATAATATTAGGATTACCTCATGAAATACCTTTGGGATTCAAACTTGTGAGGACATTTGTTCAATGGAGGCGCCATTACTATTTGAAGTAGCAATGTGAACACTAGTATCAACTATAAGGTCACCATTGGCCGGGGCCATTATAAACTAGCCCTAAAAAACTCTTGCACTAAATGTGGTATGACAGATGGAGATGATAGAAGGAAAGCTTGGATAGAGAGTCGTATGTAGGAAACACATGAAATCCTAGTAGAGCAAAAATCCCCACCCACAAAAGATCATTTTCATTTGGGCATCATTTATAATTTGATATGATCATAAATATTAATGATATAAAAGATTTATGGCCATGAGTGATGAGAATTTCTGCAAAAACTCTTAAGACCATTCAAATCACACATATATATTTAAACTTTCATTACAAATAAAGTTTAAGGTGAATCCATTGATTAGAATGGGAATAATTTCATCATCAAATCTAAATAGCTAAAAAGTGTTGTCCATCTTACAATTGGTAATGATATAAGGGCTAATCTAGATGGCATAAAAATTAGAATACCTTCCTCTTTTGGCTATGTTTGCATCCCATTTAAGGACAAAATCACCTTCTTTTAAAGCATCTAATTGTATCTTTCTTATAAAAAATCTTCTTGACCAATTATTGATGCACTTTGAGTGTTCTCATAGATTGATCTCTCACTTCATAAAGTTTCTCACTTCATAAAGTTTCATTAGCTCTAGTAATCTGACTATCATGAGATCATCTTCAACTACATCCAAATAATGAGCTAATTCAAGATAAGAAAACTCAAGTGAAAGATGAACTCTTTCCTTTCTACCATAAACTAACATTAAGGGTGAGTTTCTAATGGCTCTCTTGGGTGTAATCATGTTAACCCTTAAGGATTTCCTAAAATTAGTATACCAACCCTTTTAATTGTCTTCTATTATTATTTTAATGATCATACTAAGATTCTTAATAGAACACTGAACTAGGACATTTCATTGAGGGTAATAGTTTGAAGAGGTTTTTATAGTGAGAAATGACTACTACAAGTCTATAAACATGCTTATTCTAATTTTTTGAAATAATTTAAATATTGAAGGCTTGGAAGGCCTAAATGAGATCCTAAGCTCTATATTTTTGAATAAAAAAGTAGTCAAAATAAGGGGGTTGGGCCTTACATAAGACAAAATGGCCTGTAACCACTGAATTACCATCCAAACAAAATATTACCCCCTACTACTACTTATCAAAACAAAACCATCATTCGAAGGAGCATAATAATAAAATCTACCTAGCATCCTACTAAGATGACCTGAAACAATATGTAAGAAATGAATAATGTTGAGCAAGGAACGAGAAACAATCCAAGTAAGTTAAGTGTGAAACAATGTTACCATAAGATAAGCAACTCCAAGAGCATACACCAAGATGGTTCAACAATGGAGACAAGGATTTATAAGGGGAAAGCAAAGAAAACCCCTTGTGAGTTATTATGAATGAAGGCAAATGCCTAAAGAAGAGAGAGAGAGAGTGTTGGAGCAAAGGTAGCTCAATACAATAACATCAAGTGCTTAGAGTGGTGTGTAGTTGTGAAGAAAGAAGGAGGAGCATCTCTTATATAGAGATGAGAGAGGAGTTGCATTTGTAACTCCCATTTCTATGAATGCCACATTCATAATAGGTGTGTGCAAAGTGTCACAATCCTCTTAAGGAGGATAAACTAAATAAAGAAATAAACAAGAGTTGTCCTTACATGTGGAATAAAGGACAAATAATGACATGTCCTCCACATGTGTACAAGTGGACAAATTACATGTAGGGACCCTTGGAATATCCCAATTAAAATATATCCAAGGAAAGATTAACCTTTCTAACACCCCCCCTTAATCTTTACTTGGGGAGTGTACTTCAACAGGTTGCAAACCCAAATTTTTACAATGGAACTGAAATCTCTCTTTAGAAAGTGGTTTGGTTAAGATATCAGCGACTTGATCGTCTCCTTTACAATAAAGAAGAATAATTTGATTGTCTTCAACTTGTTCTCGAATGAAGTGATGTTGAAGTGAAATATGTTTAGTGCGGGCATGATACACTGGATTCTTTGCCAAGGCAATAGCACTTTGATTGTCACAATGTATAGGTGTAGGTGATTGTTGAGGTAGACCAAAATCATCAAGAAGTCTTCGAATCCACAAAGCTTCCTTAGCTGCATTGGTACAACCTTTGTATTCAGCTTCCATTGAGCATAGGGAAATAGAGTGTTCCTTTTTTCTTTTCCAAGAGATTGGACCTGAACCAACAAAGAAAAAATAACCACAAGTGGATTTCCCATCATTGGGATCTCCACCTAGATCGGAATCAGTATAGCCATGTAAAATGAATTCAGAGTTTGGATCATAAAATAAGCCTATATTAATAGTTCCTTTAATATACCTTAAGATGCGTTTAGCAACTTTAAAATGAGTTTGTTGAGGTTTAGACATAAAACGAGACACTAAACCAACACTATAAGCAATATCAGGTCTAGTAAGAGTTAAATAATTTAAAATTCCTACTAATTGTCTATACAGAGTTTCATCAACAAAAGGAGTATTCATATCATTCATTAATTTAGTTCCTAATTCACATGGAATTGAAACATGGTTAGACTCATTCATCTTAAATTTGTCTAAAAGATCATAAGCATACTTGCTTTGAGAAACAAAGATACCATTAGGAGTTTGAAAAATTTGCATACCTAAGAAGTAATGTAAGATACCTAAGTCAGTCATTTGAAATTTTTGTTTAAGTTGAAATTTAATATCAGAAATCAAAATGTCTAAATTAGAAGTGAGAATTAAATCATCTACATAAACAATAACAATGATAATATCATCGGTAGTATGTTTAATAAACAAATTAGGATCATTTTTGCTTCTAGTAAAACCTTGAGAAATGAAGAAAGAATTAATTTGAGAATACCATTCTCTAGGTGATTGTTTAAGACCATAAATAGATTTGTTCAATTTGCAAACTAGATTTTCACTACCTTTCTTAACAAATCCAGGAGGTTGAGCCATATAGATTTCTTCATGTAACTCACCATTTAAGAAAGCACTTTTAACATCCATTTGATGAATGGGCCAATTCAGTTTAGATGCTAAAGCAAGAACTAATTTGATAGTAGGCATTTTAGCAACAGGTGCAAAGGTTTCATTATAGTCTAAGCCTTCAATTTGGGAAAAGCCTCTAGCAACTAGTCTAGCTTTAAATTTACTAATTTCATTATTGGTATTCAATTTTGTTTTATATAAGCATTTACATGAAACTAGGTTTTTGCCAGGAGGTAATGTGACTAAGTCCCAAGTGTGATTAGCAAGTAACGAATCATATTCCTCTTGCATGGCTTTCTGCCAATGAGGTTGAGTGTTAGCTTGATCAAAAGACTTAGGATCGTTAGAATTCATAATAGTAGTCATCAAAGCATAATTACAATAATTAATCCTTCTATGTTTAATTCCACCAGATTTAGAAATATAATCATCAGCTTCATTGATGAGATTTTGAGCCCATTTAGGTTTACGTTTAGTTGTAATGGAATTATCACTAGAGGAAGAATCATGAGTAAGAAAAGTATCATTAGTATCTATTTGAGTATCATGAGATGTAGGAGTAGAAATAACTGGTGGTACTTGATTAAGAGAAAGAGTAGGGTTAAGAGAAGGAGGTTGGTCCTCCACTAGCACAATTTTAGTGCCACTGAATTCTTCATCCGTTGTAGTAGAGCAATCATGAACTCCAGTTTCTGCAATACAAACATCTCTAGCAACTTGAACTTTGTTAGTAGTGGAATCATAAACACGATAACCCTTAGTGTGTTCATCATAGCCAACAAACATATAAGGAGATGACTTAGCATCTAATTTATGCCTTTTCTGTTTAGGCGTATGGACATAAGCAGTAGAACCAAATATCCGTAAATGATGTAAATTTGGTTTCCTACCAGACCAAGCCTCTTCTGGAGTGATAGCTTTGAGAGCTTTGGTAGGAGTCCGATTAAGAATATAAGTTGCACAAAACATGGCTTCAGCCCAAAATTTATAATGCAAATTCTTAGCATGCAACATGCTTCGAGCCATTTCAACAATGGTCCGATGCTTTCATTCCGCTACACCATTTTGTTGTGGTGTATAAGGAATAGTAAGCTCGTGCTTAATTCCACATGATTTCAAATAAGAATGAAAAGCATTATTCACATACTCCTTCCCATTATCAGTTCTAAGAATTTTAAGTTTATATCCAGATTGCCTTTCAAAATATAACTGAAATTCAATAAATATATCAAGAACTTGATCCTTGCTATGCAAAAAATAGATCCAAGTTCGTCTAGAAAAATCATCAACAAAGGTAAGTGCATACCGAGAACCTTGGATGGAGGTATTCTCCATGGGACCCGAAAGATCACTATGGACAAGATGCAACTTATGAGTTGCTCGCCATGATTTTCCACTTGGAAAGGGTTCCCTATGCATCTTACCACTCATACAACCTGTACAGGTAATCTTGGAAGGAATAATGTTAGGCAAGCCATCAACCATATTATGCTTTTGCATGAAAGTAATATAATCAGAATTTAAATGACCAAGTCTTTCATGCCATATATTGAAATCAATAGAAGTATGTAAAGAATATCGTGAACTAGCAAATTCATGGAATTTAAACAAATTGTCGTTATCCATTTTAGCATAAGCAATTACTTTAAGAGTTGGAGGATCTATGATATAACATGTATCTTTATAGAATTCAACTTTATAGTTCTGACATAGCTGTGAAACAGAAATTAGATTAGTTTTCAAGTCAGGTACATATAAAACATCATGCAATTTACCATTAGGAATAGTAACATCACCTAGTCCTTCAACTTTACAAGTCTGATTATTAGCTAACTGAATAGGAATGTTAGCAATATCAGGTTGTAAGGAATCACAAATTTCTTTATGAGAGGTGACATGTTGGGATGCACCACTATCAACAATCCACTCTAAAGGTTTACAAAGATTAAAGCTACAAGTAAAAGCTTGACGAGGATTAGAACTAGTTGAATTACCTTTTCTATGGTTTGAGGTTTGATGATTGGTACTATGATTCATAGGTTTTTTATCATTTTGTTTTTTAAAGCAGTTATTGACAAGGTGACCATCTTTGCCACAATAAGAACAATGAGGTTTGGAATTGGAATGGTTCCTTTGATTATTAGTATTACGAGTATTATTAGGATGATGGTTATTATTATATTTGGGATGAAATTTATTGTTGGTGTTATTTGAATTAGATGGTTTGTAATTATGATTATTGGAACGAAAATTATTAGTTGAATTTCTAGAGACAAATGCATGTTCAGTTGATTTGAGAGTACCAAACTGAATTAGCTTAGCTTCTTCCTGTCTCAATAAAGTTTGAAAAATAACATAAGTTAACTGAGAAGATAAAGTAGGAATAGCAAGCTGAGCATGAATATTGGTTATAAACTGTTGAAACTGTCTTGGAAGACATTTTTTAAGAATAAGATGGATTAAACGAATGTCCTCTAATTGAACACCTAAAGCCATAATTTGACTTTTAAGAGAATCAAATTTTAAGAGGAATTCATCCATACCTTTAAAATCTGCATACCTGAGATCTTCGAGTTGATCTTGCAATTGTATTTTGCGATATTCATCGCCACTGTCATACTTGGTTTTCAAGATGGACCATGCATCATGAGCTTTAGAACAATGAGCAATTAAGACATATAAATCTGGAATAATAGAAATACCAATTAACCCTAAAGCTTCTTCGTTTTTAGCTTTCCAAGTATCTTTCTCATCTTGAGTAGCCGCTGAACCGGGCTCAAGAGAAGGGTCAGTGGCTATTTCGAAGAGATGTTTAAAACAAAAAATAAATGAGATATGAGTTTTCCAAGAATGATAATTCGAATAATTAAGTTTGATTTCTGGAATTAATGTTGACATGTTTAGGAAAAAAAAATTCTTCACTTTGTGGGAAAAAAAAATGCCGTTAATGTTAGAATCAAATGATTTGGAGAAGAAAAAAAAATTAAAATTTTATAAATTGAACAAAATTGTTTTTTTTTTTTTTTTTTTAAAAATTTTATTATTTTATGTTATTATTATTATTATTATTTTTAAGAATATTTAATTTTTTTTTAATTTTAACTAATGGTGATAGAGAAAATTAAAAAGTAATTTAAACAATTAATATTAGTTAAAAATTGGAAAAGAAAGAGGGGGAAACGTTTTGTTTTTAAATTGGAAAAGGGAGGGGAGTGGGCGGTGGCTTCCGCGTGGCGAAAGAAGAGCCGCGGTCGGTGGTTGCCGCGTGGTGGAAGCGGCGATCCGCAGGCGGTGGTTGCCGCGTGGCGGGAGCGGCCAAAGTCGGTGGTCGCCGTGTGGTGGGAGCGGAGGAAGCGGTTGTGGGGGGTTTTTAAAACCACAGAGTGGCGGTTGCGCGCGGCAAGGGTTGCAGAGGTGCCGAGCTGCACCGGCGGCGGCGGAAGTTTTAACCGGCGGCTGTTTGCGCGGCGGCGAGAATGTTTGCGCGGCGGCGCGAATGTTTGCGCGGCGGCGCGAATGTGCAACGGTGGTGCAGAGATGGTGGCCGAAATGCTTCGACGGATTAAGCTGCCAAGGAATGTCCCGGGCCAAAGTGCCTTCGGCGGTGGTTGATTTGCTGAGGCACGGGGTGGCGCGCGGGTGGCGCGGCCGCCCTATAAAAAATAAAAGAATTTTTTTTTATTTGATTTTATATATATAAAAACTTTGCACTATGTTTTTTTTGTTTTTTTAAAAAAAAAACACAAAGTAGTAAAATATATTATTTTTTTTCTTAAAGAATTTTTTTTTTTTTTTTTAAGAAAAATAAAGTAATAGAAAAAATAAAGAGATAGAAAGCTTTACTATTGTAATATGTTTTGTTTTGGCGGCATGCCGTCCAAAACAAACCAAAAAAAAATAAAATTTACTAAGAAAACCCTTTGGCGGCAAGCCGTCCAAAGAGGGTTAGTGAAAAATATGATGCTTTACAAGAAAACTCTTTGGCGGCAAGCCGTCCAAAGAGGGTTAGTAAAAAAAAATGAAGCTTTGCAAGAAAACCCTTTGGCGGAAAGCCTTCCAAAGAGGGTTAGTAAAAAAATGAAGCTTGCATGCACAAGATTAGTTAAAACGAGCTAAGATCACAACACAATCTTCTTCTCTCAATAACGTCTCCAAATAAGGTGTGCTCCAATGAATGGCAACCTTCACCACAAAACTTAAAACAAAGATTAGATAACCAAGCTCTGATACCATGTAAGAAATGAATAATGTTGAGCAAGGAACGAGAAACAATCCAAGTAAGTTAAGTGTGAAACAATGTTACCATAAGATAAGCAACTCCAAGAGCATACACCAAGATGGTTCAACAATGGAGACAAGGATTTATAAGGGGAAAGCAAAGAAAACCCCTTGTGAGTTATTATGAATGAAGGCAAATGCCTAAAGAAGAGAGAGAGAGAGTGTTGGAGCAAAGGTAGCTCAATACAATAACATCAAGTGCTTAGAGTGGTGTGTAGTTGTGAAGAAAGAAGGAGGAGCATCTCTTATATAGAGATGAGAGAGGAGTTGCATTTGTAACTCCCATTTCTATGAATGCCACATTCATAATAGGTGTGTGCAAAGTGTCACAATCCTCTTAAGGAGGATAAACTAAATAAAGAAATAAACAAGAGTTGTCCTTACATGTGGAATAAAGGACAAATAATGACATGTCCTCCACATGTGTACAAGTGGACAAATTACATGTAGGGACCCTTGGAATATCCCAATTAAAATATATCCAAGGAAAGATTAACCTTTCTAACACAATACTACTTAAAAGAAAGGAGTTTTTAAACAAAGGAAAAACAACCTTTAAACTAACTAAGTCCTTAAACTAGAAAACCAACAAACACATAAAATAGAGAGAAGTGGGCCCTAGTTTGGCTTCTTCTACCCTTCCCTTTGAAATCTTCTACTAGGAAATAAAAAAGAATTCTAGAATCCTCATGAGTTAATTCCTCCTCCTGGTTGTCTTTTAGTAGATACAAGGTAGTGGCCACCGCGTGTGTCACCTTGATGGTGAACTTTGACAAAAGTCTAACCCTCTCCTCTAGAGCCTACATCCTCTCTCTTTGGTCTTTAATCTCCAAATTGCGAGTCTCCTCAATATCCTTCAACTTACCACCTAAATTACCCTCCACCATGTCCTTGTCATTACCCTGTGAAATTAGGGGTTAGAAATAATCTTTTTTAAAGGTATTTCCCTAGCCAGAGAGGACACCATCATAGGGGAAAGGGCTCTTTCCACTATTTTTGGGAATTGATCTTGCATGAGGTCCACCCTACCCATGGTAATAGAAGCGGAGACGTTGGTCATCTCTTTGCTTCCCTTATCCTCACCACCTGAGCCTGACATAGAAGAGTCCAAAATTTTCACGTCCTTATCCTCCTCATTCCCCAAGCCATAGTTTGACATCTTCTATTTCACTCTTTGTTTGGGGTGGGTTGTCTCTTTAGAATCTGAATCCTCCTCCTACGAAGAATCGATCCTCATTTTCCTTTTGGCATTTATTTTTTCTATTCTTCCAAACCTTCTTCTTCCGCTTCTAACCTCTTCTTTTGATTCCACCAACTCCTTCTCCTTCTCTTTCTCCATTTTTACTTCTTTTCTAGTAGGGGTAATCTTTCTCTCCTCAGGGTACCCACTTGGTGAAGGTTGGGGGTAGGGGCTCTAGGGTCGGTAATTCTCAGAGGGATATGGTGGGGGTGGGGGTTATGAAGAGTCAGGATATCAAACTCCACAATTCTAGGGGGTAACAAGAGTAGATAGAATTGGTAATGGTAGAATATGAAACCCTGGTGAAGAATTATATAATTAACCCCCTTTTTTATCTTCCCCTTAACATTAGAAACAATATCCCCTTTTTCATATTCTCCTTAACATCAAAAACAATATCAACTAATACATGTAACAATGGAAGAAAGGAATGTAATATTATCACAATGGCGGAAATCATTTAGGAGGGGGAAATGGTAATGGTAGCACACACTATACCTCCCTTCCAAGGTGAGATATTTCATCAGCACTAAACAAACTTCATTCCATGGCTCCGAAAGCTTTTCACACTGACACCCACCATGATGGCAAAGGGGTTCTTCACCCTCCTAAAAGAAACAATTCAAGTTGGCTTCATCAGCAACCCTAGTCACTTTCTTCCATTTTATCCCTTTCATCACAAGGCATGTCACCAAAGAAATAATTTTCTTAGACACCTGAAATGTAATATCATTAACTGTCACCTTTCTATCATCCTAGGAATTGAAAAATTACTAAGATCAAATCTCATCAAAACCATTCAGTGCCTCCATGAATGGGACTAATTCACCCTCCTTTAGCATGTACCAGGTTAGGGGTTTATAGGAACTATCCTCAATTATCAAAGGCTCAATACACAATAGATCTTCTCCCATTATAGAAACCTTCACCATAATTCTCACTCCTTTCAAATCTCTAGACTAGAGGAAAATTTTAAAAACATAGTCACACTTATGCAGAAAAATAAGTTGCACAAAGTACTCATAAAAGCCTTCACTATCATGAATACCTGTATCACTTCTCAAATTTTTTTATCACGTGCCAACTGTCATTTCCACTATACCACTCAATTTCATCATCTTCAAGAAGTTGAAGCCTTTTGAAATTTGAATTATTACTTGGCATCCAATACAAAATTATGATAAAGTAAATCATAAAAAATACAATCGAACCATACTTTGATTTACTTTCCCTTTTGAACCACACAAATTTATTATTGGAATCACCCTTTCCATCATTTCTTTCCATCTATCCATAGTGAACCGAACCAATTAGTCAACTCATGATTGAGGTGTCACTAAGAACCATATAATCTACCCAAGTAGACCCAATCATGGGAATTTTTCTTTATTCACTATAAGTCTTGCCAAATTTGGTAACACTTCAATTTCTCTCTAGTAATGTAAGCCATGTACTCTTAGACCCAACATCGTCATCACATTTTCCACCATGTTGCCCTCCTAGTAAATATTTTGCAAGTCATATCTTTTTAGGATGGTTAATAAATGCCAAATTTCGTCAATCACCCTTTTAATCACCAAACCATCTTTCATGTTGCTTTTCATTGTTTCAATGAATATCTTTGAGTCTCCTTCAATTAGGACATTCTCCCATCCCATGCCAATAACCATTTCCAAGCCCCAAAGGAGAGCCATAGCCTTCGTAACATTATTCAATATTTCCCTAGATTTCCAACATAGGTTAACAACATTCTACTATTGTTATCTCTAACCATACACCCTCCTATTGAACCCTCCCTTCTTGTTGCACCATCAAAGTTACCTTTAACCTAGCTCTCTTTAGGGGGGCTCCATCTCGTCCTTATGATTGCAAGTTGTTTGGAGTTGTTAACCTCCATAAATCCTTCCTCAATATACCAACACTTGGCAATCCTTTGTTCATTTATAGTGGGAGGAATTGACAATTTTTGCCACTTGTAATTATGCATATTCTCCACAATTAGCTTGAAGATCAAAACTATAACAATCTCCTCACTTATTTATTCATTTCTAAAGACCCTATTATTTCTCTCCTTCTTTGGGGGATCACTTTTCATAATTGGATAAGGAGAGGGTGGAGAAACATGCATTGCCAATTCACAACAAATCAATCTATCTCCTTATGGAACACCCATACCATCTCTAGCTTCTGGAGCAACCTTCCCTAGATCTTAATAGAAAAGATAAATTCCAAGAACATATGGGGGTAATTTCTTCCTCTCCTTTATAGTTATAACATATGTTGGGTAATTGGAATCCCCTTTTTCTTAGGTTATCTTTGGTTAGGATCTTCCCATGTATAGTGACTCACTAGAAAATATTGACCTTTGGAATCAGTTGGTTGAACCAGATTTTTCACCAGAAATTAGGCTCCATATCTTTCACAAAAATCATCTTATATGAAGAATTGACTTTAAAATCCCTTGATGAGGTTGCCTTCCAAATGAAGGTGTCATCTTGAATCACCCCCAGATTTATGTATCCTTTAAGGAGCTCTTCCAGGCCCTCCACTAAACTTCCCCCATCCAAATATCCCTAGTGCAGTTGTATATTCTTCCACCTCCTACCCAACCCAATGGAATCCATCACCTTACTTCTTGCCTATAGTTGGAGATGCTCTTTGAGAATACCAAACTTCGTTCAAACTAGAAGTTTGCTAATTAACCAAGTATCCTCCTAGAAGCTTACTTGGCTACCCTCACCTACCAATTACATCACTCCTTCCCTAAGAAAAATTCTATTTCTTATGATGTTACCCCATATCCTAGACCCCATAGGAAGGTCATTCATCCAGATGTAGTAAATATATTTTGAGTCCCCTTGGTACTTATCTTTGAGGATATTATAATAGCTAGCCTCATCCTTCACCATTTTCCAACCAATATTAGTGAGAAGAGCATTGTACAAGTTAGTAATCTTTCTAATACCTAAACCCCCTTTGTTCTTTGGTTTGCACATAGTATCCTAACTCACCAGATTTAGCTGGTTCTTCTCCCCCCCAACCAAAGGAAGTTTCTTTGGATTTTCTCTAGTTTCGCTGTGATAACTTGAGAGATTTTAAACAAGGGGAGGAAGTAAATAGGGATACCTTGGAGGGAAGAAGTTAGGAGTTGGAGCTTACTCGCACTACTCAAAGTTTTAACTTTCCACCAAATCATCTTCTTATGCATATTCTCTAGAAAAATATTCCAAAAGTGATTACTTACCTCTTTAATAGTCAATGGGAGCCCTAAATTTGTATTAGGAAGGGAGGCAATATTGTAACCAAGAATATTTAGCACCCTTCTATGGATATCTAGCTCAGTGTTGAAGAACACCTTGCTTTTGTCCAAGTTAATTTTCTGGCCCTCATTAACAACATAGATCTCTAGGACATATTTCTAGGCTCTAGCTTCTAACATTGAAGAGTCCCCACTAAGAAAGGTATTGCCCATGAATTGTTGTATGACCTCCTTTAGGAGGAAGGTAGACAGTTTAATGCCTTTTATCTCTCCTCCACCTTTCTCAAGAAAGCTCTTCCCATCACTTCAGCTACCATGATGAATAGATAAGAGGAAATAGGGTCCCTCTGCCTTAGGCCCCTTTCCCCATTGAAGTTTGTTTAGGGTGAACCATTCACCAACACCGAGTAGTTGACAGTCTCAACCATCAATCTAATAATTTTAATAACTCCCTGACTGATAACAATTTTCTCCATGACTTCATATAGGAAATCCTAGCTAATTCTATCATAAGCTTTTGAAATATCTAACTTTAAAGCCATACCTAGATTACCACGCTTATCCATTGAGTGTGGCACCTCATGAGTAGTGATAGCAACATCAAGGATCCAACAGACCACAACAAACCTAGTTCAAGTTTCCCCAATAAATTTGTGAAGTAGTGGATTTAGGTAGTTCATTATTATCTTAGAGAAGATCTTATAGGTAGTGTTACAAAGGCCAATGGGTCTGAAGTCAGAAAGACCCTTGGGTCCTTAATTTTTGGGACTAGAACTGTGAATTTTTTATTAATTCTCTTGAGTAACTTCCTAGTCCTAAAAAAATCACATGCTGCTCTAACCAAATAGACCTTTATAACATCCCAAAAGTGTTGGAAGAAGGTTGGGGGAAACCATTAGGGCCCATAATTTGTAGGCCTTCATGGAGCAAACAACTCTGTGCACTTCTTCCTCTGTGACTAGATGTGTAAGCTCTTCATTCTCCTCTATTGAGATCACATTAGGCATGGAGTCAATCAACCACTGCCTATCCTCCCTATTGAAGGCCCTATGCTCCTCCATATAAGAATTTTTGAAGTAACTACTAGCCTAGTTTCCAATCTCTTCCATTTTTGTTAACTTTATATTACGATCATTCATCACAGAGTCAATAATGTTTCTCCTTTTATGGTTAGAGTTAGATCTGTGAAAGAACACCATATTTCTATCTCCCAACTTTAGCCATAATATTCTCAATTTTTATTTCCAAAATGTTTCCTCTTTTTTTATTGTGTCCTTCCACAACATCCTACAATTTTCCTCCTCAAGAATCATGTCTTCCGATGCCAAGCCCTCCCCCACCACCTTTTAGAGCTCCTGCAGTCTTCCTTCCACCTCCTTCTTGGTCTTAAAAATATCTCCAAAGTATCTCTTATGCCAAGGTCAAACATGTTGGAAATATTCAAGATATGACAAGTTACTGAGAGGGGAGGGGTGAATCAGTAACTTCTAAAATTTCAAACAATAAAACTGTATACTAATATATTCACCATTCATCCAAGTAACCTACTGTAAGCATGAAACAAAATCATTTGCAATACTTGAACACACAGATTTGGTGACCCAGAAACCTTCCAAATAGAAAGTAAAACTGGGGTGGGGATGAAACCCACAAGCTTCGTTACTGCAGTATGAAGTTGGCCGGTTAAGGCTTACAATGACCACTTCTGGTGATCTGCCCTGTTAGGAGCACAAAGGATTGCTAGATCCACCTTGTTAGAGGATTTCCAAACATACAATAAAGTATGCACTCTGTTAGGAGATTTACAAAAGACTGTTAAGTCTACCTTGTTAAAGGATTTACAAAAACTGATTCACCTATTAGAATGAAACAGTGGATCTGATTACAACTGATTGCTGATAAGATCCGTTATGCTCTGATTCACCTTGATGTGATAGATAAAACTTTTTTGCTTCAAAACTCGACCTGCTGAATATCTTCACAATTCAGCCCACATACTTTCGCACGCATGTATTTCTTTCGCACTTTCACACTTTTACACTTTCACATTTCCATTCATTACCATTGCCATAACAACTATCTTTTAATGATACAATACATTGCATATATATATACCATCCATATAAACAATACATGCAAGGTCGGCTAAACAATACATGCAAGGTCGGCTAAACAATAAGTGCAAATCTCTATACAAAGTCGGCCCAAGGTAAAAACTCGGGTTCACTGAACTGACTCGGTGTCCTTCTGATACTCGGCGTCCACTGTGTTACTTGGCATCATCATGCACTCGGTAGAAGTGAAGGCACGGTTCATACTAAACACTTCAACTAGTTCTGAACTCGGTAACCACTGGAGACTCGGTAGAAGAGATGTCACTCGGTGAATACTTCTATCTAAATTGTAGCTCGGTGATCAAAGGAAACACTTGATAGAACCTTGTGACTCGGTGATAGTTAGTTTCCTTGATAACCGTCTGAGCTCAGTAAAATTAATTTCCTTGATAACCTCAGGAGCTCTGTTATCATGAAGTTCTTGATTACATCTTAGTACATCTTCACTCAGTCAAAACTGATTCCTTTCTTTACCTTGAACACTCGATAAACACTGGCTGCTTTGTTCACCTTGATCACTCGGTAAACACTGACTTCTTTGTTCACCTTGATTACTCGGTAAACACTGACTTCTTTGTTCACCTTGATTACTCGGTAAACACTGAGAACTAGGTAAAGCTTGGCTTCCGGTGAGAGCTTGGTAAGCATTCAGAATCCAATAAGTGTTGTAACTAATGACAAAAATGTATCATAATGCCAACAATCTCCCCCTTTGGCATTAGTGACAAAAACACTTATGAGACAAAATTTATCTGACATGCTGATGACTGATTTTGAATATACATAGCTTCGTTATATACAACTCCCCCATAGAATAGCTTTGTTATATACAACTCCCCCATAGAATGTACATACATTATTTACATGAGCTGTATATCTCTTCCTTTGTACAATTTTTCTGAAAACACTTATTCACCCATAGTATACATATCCAACAATAATCTCCCCCTTTTTGACAATAATGCCAAAGAATAAAAGAATATATATACTTATATAGAAACACCAAAATGAGAGATGAACTCTGAATGTACCTGGAGAATAAGCTGGAGAGTCTTATCCCAATTCTCTTGCAAAATTTTGCAGGTGGAAAGAGCTATTTGAACTTCAGCCGAAAGTTCAATCACATGATCTGCAATGGAGAAGTTATTATCATGGATTAATGTCTTTGAATGTGCAATATGCTTCTGCATTGAATCCATGATGGGAAGGATCATGTTTTGGATATCTATCAATGTAGATCGGATCCTTGCCTCTTCCCTCAACAGCTCTGCCTGCTTCTCTGACAAAAATTTGATTCTGAGGTGATGAGATGAGTTTGAACTGGGGTAAAGCTTCAAGTTCTGTGCGCTTACCTTCAGATCTTCATCAATTTTATTTCGTTTCTCTCTTATTCTTTTAGTGTACTCGGTAACATCACAAAGCTTAGCAAAAAGAGATGTTACATTATTAAAAGAATTTTCCATATCTGCCAAAACTGAGGTTAATGCAACCTAATTTATTGCAATGTTCTGGGCTGCCCCAATACCTTATTATCAAATTTCTTTTCTGCACGCTCAATTAGCTTTTCTTGTCCAGAGGCATCTTCATTGAATTTATTAACTACCTCTTCCAATTGAATCAAAATGTGTTGAGAAGTATCAACATCAACACCTATAGCCTCAGTAATTATGTTCCGGGCTTCCTCAATTATCCTATATTCCTTATCCCTTTCTGATCTTAACTGCATCTGAGTAGCCTTTTTCTCAATAAGTTGACTAGCATACCTCATTTCTTCAATGGTAGCATTATCAAAGTCAATCTTTGGAATTACTATCTCTGTGTCCAAGTCAATGTCTTCAGGAATTTCCTTTCCAGTGATCATAAGTCTTAATGGTTGCTTTTGTTTGACTTTTGAGATGACTGGTTTGACCTTTGGAATAGACACAACAGTAGAGACAGAAGGACTAGCAGTAAAAATTGGGATGCTTGAGGTTTGAGTGCCAATAGAAGTATGTACACGGTCAAAATTTTGAATGCTAGCCAAAAATGGTGATACACTCGGTAATATAGTATCTGAGCTCACTGTGCCTGAAGTAGATGGCGACAAAATTGTAGAACAAATTTGAGTTGTCAAAATTTGAGAACTTACAGCAATACCAACTGATGATGATGGAGTCGAGGAGGCTAACTCGGTAGATGAAAAGGGGTGCAGCTCGGTAGTCGAAGAGGGATGCAGCTCGGTAGATGAAGTGGTAGTCACTTCTACTGATGATACCTGGAGCTGAGATATGGCAGGTGTAGATGAACCTACTGAAGCTGACTCCAACCTTGATGATGTCACAGGTTTGGCTGGGGAGTGAGGAAGGGATGCAATAATTGCTGCTGTTATTTTTACCGTATCAGCCTCCTTATCTTCCTCTTCAGCTTCTTCCTCTTTGTCTTCTTCCTCTTTCTCTTCCATCATTGCATGCAACTCTCTTGGTGTAACTGTGATGGATGGAGTGCTATCTGATTCATCACTGCTGCTGCCGCTGTCATCATCCTTTATTTCTACTGGGTCTACACTGGGCTTATGTAGATGATAGATGTTTTTCCACATGTTTGTAGCATCATTTACAACATGCTCTATATCTTTGATCAAAACCAAACAAGTGTGGAATCTGATCATCATTTTACCTTCATAGGTTTTCAATTCAGATTTTACCTCTGCTCCAGTGAGACTAGGCCGAAGATTCTTCAGGGATTGCTCATATATATCTTTTACCGTCTTGGTGGCTAACTCCCATCTTGGTTGTACTCTCTCCAGTAGTTCTTTAGAGATATGAGGAGCAATCTGGTCCGGGGAGTATTTCCATTTTCCCATTTTGTTAAGTACCAGTTCCTCAATTTGCATTTTCTCTGCATCAGTCCTTGTCTCAAATCTTAATGCCTTGAAATTTGCGATGCCAGCTCCTTCTTCCAATGATTTGAGCCTTTGCTCGAATGTAGGTGCAGGTTTGACCAATACAGGTTCCTGAATATCTTTTCTCGTTCTCCGAGTGAATACTGTAGTAGGCTGCTTCTTGGGCTTGGTAATGATTACCTTGCCTTTCTTCCATGCCGATTGCTCTTTTTCTGATTCTTTTTCTCCTTCTTCTTCTTCTTCACTTTCTTTATCTTCATCTTTTCCCTCGGTGACCATAAGAGAACTGATTTCAGTTTTCAGTTTGGCCATTTTCCTTTTACCTTTGCTGATGGCCTGTGGAATTTTGATTTCCAGTTCAATTCTGGCCTTTGCTTCATCATAAGTACCAAAAATTTGTTGCCTTGGGTCTACTAGCTCATTTACCAATGCTTCAATGATATCCCTTGTTTCATCAATATTTACCTCATATGGAAGAGGTTTCACCCATGCAACTCGGGGTCTGACTGCCTGTATGTATACCTTGTCACAGTCAACCATGAAATAGACATCATCCTTATACTCTTCAACAAGTTTTGGAGGTATTCTGAATCTGTTGTTCATCCTTTCCTTGAAATCTTCAAAATAATTGTCCATTACTTTGTCAAAATTCATACCCATTTCTACTATGAATTCATTTATTTGATACAAAATTGGAGTATCTTTCCTCCATACAACTGTACCTTTGGATGGAAAGAATTTCTGTACATAGAAAAATAAACAAACTAGAAAAGAACCAAATTTACAAGGGTTTGTCTTTGCAGTCCTTATGCTTTCCATGTTTTTATTGAATTGTTTTAATAGCACATCAGCTAGGTCAAACTCCATATTTTTCTTTACAATTTTATATGCCAAATCTACAGCCTCGCAAGGTACACTATTCAGCCTGCTGGAACTATACAGTTTGTATGCAATAACATAAATACCAAATTTCAGTTCTATATCTGAAACATTGTTGAGTTTTAAACCTCTGCCATCCCATTCAGTTTGGGTTTTCTTCTGTAACTCATCCCGTCCTAGGGTTTTGGTGGTTTTGGCTTTGCTGAGCATTGGGAGACCCGTGATTTTGTGAATCATCTTCTTGGTTATCAAAACTGGTTGTTCTAACCACAACTGACCATTATGTACTCGGCTCAAGATATACCTCACCCATTTCACTTGGAAACTTCTTGGCAGATGCGGGATATGGGTTAAGCCTTTGGTTTCCAAATGTTTGAACTCAAGTTTTAGGGTTCCATCCATGCATAACTCGGCTAGGGTGCTATCCATATCTAGTGTCCCTATTTCTTGCACAGTACACTTGAAATGAGTACGAATATCATTGATTAGAAGTACCTTTGGAGGAATCTGTGATTGAGCTCCATGCGGGTCGAGTGATTCAGCGATGGCAGGAACAAGCTTGAACGTTGGTGCCTTCCATTCCGTTCCCTTCACAAGCATTTCGGATCCTTTCTTTGCCTTGCTGCTGCTGGTGCTTGCGGAAGCCATTGCTGCTCGGTGAGTGAAAAGATTTCGTAAGAATACTTCGCTGGAAAATCTCTTCAACTCACTTGAACTCGCTTGAAAGCCCTCTTTTTGTAAATCTCAAATTCGCGGTGAAAAATGAGGTTGAAATCTGCCCTTTTGATGAAAAATTTGCCATTAATGTTCAGTACGAAAGTAGCTGCGATCGACAGGCTGTCATCCACTAGCTCGGCTTAAACTTCGCAACTCGGTGACCAAAAGAAAATAGGTTAAACCGCTCTTAACTCGGTAAGAGAAGAACCAACCATGCTCGGTAAGTGCAACTTGGTGAAAGAGGCCTTATTGCACCCGACTGAGCTCGGTAAGGTCATGTACCGACCATGATCCTGATGTATCTGAAATACTGATTTGATCATATTTTCATTCTAGGACTGCTTAGGAATTTGCTTTGTAGATACAGTCCTGATCTTATCCTGATGAGTCTTAATTGGAAATGGTAGAGTCACTCACTTCTTGAGTGACCATTCCATCACTTGAATTATCTGGCTCGGTAGACTTAGAAATCCATTGTTGCTTCATTTGCTTCCAAATATTTTCCACTTTGATTTTCTTTTCATCCTCGACTTTCTTTATGTTCATGCAATTTTTAGATATATGACCAAGTTCTGTACATGTATAACATCTTACAGTGGTATCCATTTTTCTTAGGTGATTCCTTGCACAGTTTATGCCAGTATGACCATATTCTCCACAATAATGACATCTGCACCAAGTGTTGTAGTCCCAACCAAATATTGCTTTGAGAATTTGTTCAGCTGGATTAAATGATTTGAATTTGCATTGTGATGCCTTATGACCTTGCTTTTGACATTTGTGACATTTACCTTCAAATTTCGGTTTCTTATTGCATTCATTTGCTTTGTGTCCATACTGATTGCAATTGTAGCACTTTCCATTAAATTTGCCTTTTCCATTGCTCCAACATCTGTTAGATGTATGACCTAACTTACCACAGTGGCTGCAAGTAGGTTTTTGATTCTTTTGAGTACCCTGTTTGGAGGATTCACCTTCTTCCTTGTATCCAAGGCCTGCTTTACCATTTTGTTTATGAAAGTTTTCTTCATTTTGCAGATTCAATTGATCCATGTCCTTTTGAGATTTTACCATTCTCTCATTGACTTGTTTTTTAGAGATTAGATCAATTTGTAAGCTTGCATTGATTTGTCTTTCAGTAATTAAGTCATTTCTCAAATTCTCATTCTCAGATCTCAGATTCATAATTTCTTCATTTGCATTAGATAATTGAGTTACAAGATTTTCAAGCTGAGAGGATTGATTATTCCTTACCTCTAATTCTTCAGCTGCCTTGTTCCTTTGCTCCAAGATTTTGCATAGCTTGATGGACTGGATTCCTTGTTCCCTTTTGAGCTTTCTTACTTCTTCCTGCAGAGATCCATTCTTTTCTAAGAGTTCTTTGATTGCTTTGTCAGCTTCATCTGAACTATTTGATGGTGAGAGATCTTCAATCTTTTCTTCAACATACTGATGGTCATTCATTTGCTTTGCAAGTTCTTTTCTTCTTTTCAAGGATTGTGAAAGATGCTCTTTTGCTTCATTGAGTTGAGCCATGGCCATTTTCAGATCTAGCTTTTCATTCTCAATAGTTTTGTCAAGTCTGAATATCTCCATTGTCCTTGATCTTTGCTCAAGCTGTGAAACTTTTATCTTGAGAACCTTATAGCTCTGATACCAATTGTTGGAAATATTCAAGATATGACAAGTTACTGAGAGGGGAGGGGTGAATCAGTAACTTCTAAAATTTCAAACAATAAAACTGTATACTAATATATTCACCATTCATCCAAGTAACCTACTGTAAGCATGAAACAAAATCAATTGCAATACTTGAACACATAGATTTGGTGACCCAGAAACCTTCCAAATAGAAAGTAAAACTGGGGTGGGGATGAAACCCACAAGCTTCGTTACTGTAGTATGAAGTTGGCCGGTTAAGGCTTACAATGACCACTTCTGGTGATCTGCCCTGTTAGGAGCACAAAGGATTGCTAGATCCACCTTGTTAGAGGATTTCCAAACATACAATAAAGTATGCACTCTATTAGGAGATTTACAAAAGACTGTTAAGTCTACCTTGTTAAAGGATTTACAAAAACTGATTCACCTGTTAGAATGAAATAGTGGATCTAATTACAACTGATTGCTGATAAGATCCGTTATGCTCTGATTCACCTTGATGTGATAGATAAAACTTTTCTGCTTCAAAACTCGACCTGCTGAATATCTTCACAATTCAGCCCACATACTTTCACACGCATGTATTTCTTTCGCACTTTCACACTTTTACACTTTCACATTTCCATTCATTACCATTGCCATAAAAACTATCTTTTAATGATACAATACATTGCATATATATATACCATCCATATAAACAATACATGCAAGGTCGGCTAAACAATACATGCAAGGTCAGCTAAACAATAAGTGCAAATCTCTATACAAAGTCGGCCCAAGGTAAAAACTCGGGTTCACTGAACTGACTCAGTGTGCTTCTGATACTCGGCGTCCACTGTGTTACTCGGCATCGTCATGCACTCGGTAGAAGTGAAGGCACGGTTCATACTAAACACTTCGAGTAGTTCTGAACTCGGTAACCACTAGAGACTCAGTAGAAGAGATGTCACTCGGTGAATACTTCTATCTGAACTGTAGCTCGGTGATCAAAGGAAACACTTGATAGAACCTTGTGACTCGGTGATAGTTAGTTTCCTTGATAACCGTCTGAGCTCGGTAAAATTAATTTCCTTGATAACCTCAGGAGCTCGGTTATCATGAAGTTCTCGATTACATCTTAGTACATCTTCACTTGGTCAAAACTGATTCCTTTCTTTACCTTGAACACTCGGTAAACACTGGCTGCTTTGTTCACCTTGATCACTCGGTAAACACTGACTTCTTTGTTCACCTTGATTACTCGGTAAACACTGACTTCTTTGTTCACCTTGATTACTCGGTAAACACTGAGAACTAGGTAAAGCTTGGCTTCCGATGAGAGCTCGGTAAGCATTCAGAATCCAATAAGTGTTGTAACTAATGACAAAAATGTATCATAACTTCCATTTTTGTTAACTTTATATTACGATCATTCATCACAGAGTCAATAATGTTTCTCCTTTTATGGTTAGAGTTAGATCTGTGAAAGAACACCATATTTCTATCTCCCAACATTCAGCCATAATATTCTCAATTTTTATTTCCAAAATGTTTCCTCTTTTTTTATTGTGTCCTTCCACAACATCCTACAATTTTCCTCTTCAAGAATCATGTCTTCCGATGCCAAGCCCTCCCCCACCACCTTTTAGAGCTCCTGCAGTCTTCCTTCCACCTCCTTCTTGGTCTTAAAAATATCTCCAAAGTATCTCTTATGCCAAGGTCAAACATTCCTTCTCACATTGTTGATTTAGCTGAGAGCCTAAACATTATAGTTCCCTCAATATTTATTCTCCACCACTCCTCAACACAAGTTGTAAAGTTTGGATGAGACTGCCGCATAATTTCATATCTAAAAGGTCTTGGGCCTACTTGCAGCTCCTCTTTCTAATTAAAAATGATAGGGGCATGATTTGAGACCATCCTAAGTAATCCCATGATAGTGGAGGAAGTCAACCCATTCCATCCAACCAGGACAAGGAGTTTGTCCAATTTGACTTGTATGAGGTCAACCCACTTCCTATTATTTGACCAAGTAAACTTAACACCTCTCATCTCCAAATCCATCAAGTAATTTTTGTTTATAAACTCAGCCAAATCCTTCATACCGTTAGTAAAATCCACCACTCCTCCAGCCTTCTCAAAGGGGTACAATGGGGAATTAAAATTGACCATGTAGGAGTTCTTGGAATGGGAAAGGAAGTTAGACAAATCCTCCTAGAGCTGACATCTTCCTTTCCTTGACTTTGGGGCATACACGTTAATGACATTCCATGTATCCTCATC
The DNA here is from genome assembly GCA_028749045.1 of Cupressus sempervirens. NCBI lineage: Eukaryota > Viridiplantae > Streptophyta > Pinopsida > Cupressales > Cupressaceae > Cupressus > Cupressus sempervirens. The sequence continues at coordinate 71,102,003 of CM053791.1, forward strand.
TTTCTTGTGCTTAGTAATAAGGTAGTATTTAGATCTATGGATGAAATTCCCTTTACCAACATGAGGGTTCTAAAAGGTGGCTGCACCTCCTAACACTCCCTCCACTTCACTCTAACAATATTTAGCCCCTAGCCAAATATAACCCACAATACTATCTAGATTAGCCATGGGCATTTTAACTTATGGAATCAAAAGGATATCAATCCTTGTATTATTCAATTGTTGCTTAAGTGCAAACTGCTTGTAAGGGATATTCAACCCCCTCATATTCCATGATAGTATAATGATTTCATACCCTTGGCCATAGACTCCATGGTAGGTTTCCTACCACTATCCACCTCCCTTTCCATCTACTTCATCCTTCTATTATGCTTCATCATCTTTGCCACATCTAGCTTGATCTCCTTCCCTCCCTCTAGGTTATTTGAAACTCTGGTCTATCTTCTCTGAGTTTGATATTTTTCCTCATCTTCCCCTAGAGGGGAATTAGAGGTAGTGGTTATTTCCATCATCTTGGTAACTAGGGGAAAATCTTCACTCCAACTAAGCATACGGGCCACTCATTGTCTTCCAAATCATTCCTCTTGACTTCCAAATCTCCTTACACTTTTTCTCCAAACCCTCACACTCCTCCTCAATCACCATATTCCTCATGGGGTTTTTTAGGAGATCCTCAACCCCTTACAAAAAGGGGAAGGGATCTCCCCCATCAATGTCAACAATCTCACCTTCCTCCAGCATTCTTGAGACTCTCCTTGCTCTGGCATCCTCTCTGAGAGTTCAACAGATTCCACTGTCCTTTGTCTTTCCCCATCAGAAGGCATCATATTCACCTCCTCATTTCCCTTAACTATAACCTCCAAATTTATTGATTTTTTAATCACCTTCCCACCAACCTCCTCATCATCCTTCTCCTTTGATGGGTCCTCTACTTCCTTTTCCCTCATGTTCTCTTCTCCCTTCCTAGAAGGCTTGTTATTCTTTTTACAGTTGACAAACAGATGCCCAAATGTTGAAATGTTTTGGCAGAATATCCCTACATTCTCATAAAAAATAGGTTGAACCTTCTTCCCTCACTTAGAGCTCAGTACGATGGATTGAGGAAGTGTAGCACCAATTTCTACTTTCATAATAAACCTTGCAAAAAACTAGCCTGGACTTCTGAAGGGTGACCACATCCACATCAAAAAGGTGTCTAAAGGAGTTCCCAATCGACTTAAGGACCCTTTCATCCCAAAACTCTAGGGGAGGCCTGGGAGTTTGACCCAAACTGGAGCCAACCTATTCAATTCCTTTGCTAGGTCTAAAGTAGGGTGCCATTTAGCCACCGTTAGGTTATGCTTACCATAGTACCATGACCTAGCCAACACCATTTCCATATTTTCTATTGTTGTAAACTTAAAGTAGAAGAGCACCCCAAACATCACCGAAACAACCATACTCCCTTTCATCTTCCACTTCTAGCTTACCCACTTCCTAACCATCTTAATCGATGGGTGGAACACCACAAATTGACCCACTAGACACAATCTAAGATTGGCTGACACACTATCGACCAAGCTGTCTAGAATAAAAATCTCCAACCCCTAATCATTGTTGATCACCATGGGGGCTTTCAAGGGGCCTTGAGTCAATTTCTCTCCTAGGACCACATCCTTCCATCCTTGGGTCATGAGAGGGAATGCAAATTTCTCTTGACAAACCTCAGGTAGCATAGTAAACTCCAATTTTTTTTTAATAAATTTTATATTAGACCCATATATAACTTAACTAGGTGAATCAAACCCAAATTATAAAACATGTATTTGCACTTTGTATTTATATGTGGTTTATGTTTTGGGGTTTGTTCTAGTGTTGACCAGTTTAGGGTGTTACCAGAGGCTCAGGGGTTATGCGATTTTGATATTATGATGAATTGTTCTTGATCTTTCTAAACCCAACCATGGTGATGTGATTAAGTATGTTCTATGATGTGATGTGTTTACTATTTGTTATTGCTTTCCAGTATTCTTGTGTGAAGTTGAGGTCTATGTATATGAGATACCTAACTTAACCATTTTTGAGTCTCAATCAATTATACTTGATAACCATTTTTGAGTCTCGATCAGTTATACTTGGGTTACTTTCCAGTCACTTTGAGAGGACTAAAGTATTTGTTTTGATTTTGATGATGTCATGTTGTGACATGTTTTGACTTGACCATTTTGGAGTCTTCAATCAGTATTGTGATTTGTTTTGGGATATTTTCTGGTTTCTCGTTGAGAACCATTGGATATTGTAATTTATCATTGATGCCTTTAGTTGCTGATAGAGAACTATTGTGATCACTATGATTATCATTTGATACTTTTCAGTTGCTCGTGGAGAACTGATGTAATTATTGTGGCTTATCTTTTGATGTTTTTCAGTTGCTTGTATAAGAATGAGGTGATTTTATTATGATTCTTTGATTTGTGAGTTCATGAGCCTCGGGTAAGTTATCTATGTGTAGTGTTGGGAAGTGGCTTGCAATGGGGGCTGGGGCCCTAAGAGGCTGCCAAGAGAAACCCATTGTAAGTTGTTTTAATAAGTGAAAACATTTACACTAAATGAAAAAAAAATGAACCTAACAAGGTAATTGTATGTTCTCTCCCATGCCTTGAGTGCTAGTACAGACTAGGATGGGGTAGAGAGAACACTTGGTTATGACCTTGCATTCCGTAGTATGCCCTTTTAGTATGAGAGGATACTAGTGGCCGCAGGGATCATTAGGGATTTGAGATTCCTAAGGGATTGCTTGGGTAACTCTGAATGTGATTTTTGTGATGACACGTGCCTGCTTATATAGTAGATTCCTTTGTGTCTTGTGTGTGCCTCTAGGTCTAGATGTCGATCTATGTGTTGGAACCTTTGAGTTAGTATACTTTTAGGATTCCGTAGATTTAGGGAGTACTTGTGATATGTGTTTTGATATCCTATTTGGGACTTGAGACTATCTCCTCAGCGTGGTGGGAGTGGACCATTTAGGTTCCACATGGTCAGGTGGTAGTGTTTTTAACACTCTTACCATTAAGATCCATCCATAGTCACAATGGTTGGAGTTTCATGGTATGTTTGTTTATCATGTTTAGATGATGTTGTTTACTCATGCTTTGTTCTAGTATGTTAGATTTCTTTATGCATATGTTGTAGCATGTTTTAGGTGTGACATCCCTATTATGATAGTATCGATGATCTCTTTGGTGGCTTAGGATGTGACGTATGAGGGATGGCTAGGGCCCATGATTGTCTAATGATGCTATTGACAGTTGGGAGGAACCACACACTTAGATTAGTTGTGTTTTATGATGTATGGATGTATCATGTATGTTATGGTTTCATTTACTTTATTGCACTTGTATCATGGATTTGAGGAGGATGATGTATCTTTATTTCTACATATGTATATTCTTTTAGCCTTTCATACATTGTGACATGTACAGTGGATGATTAAGCATTCCAAATTTAATTTGCCAAGAGGTATTCACAAAAAATGTATATTATGGACTTTGGACTTTTAATTATTCTTTCATGTGGATGTGGTAGTTGTTAGACTTAGAATTAATTAAACTTAAATGTGACTCAACATCTTGGGATCCTTAAAGAATGTAACCTGCTATGTATGTTTACATTTGATTGTATGTTATTGCTTTCACTACTATGTGTTTGATGTGAATGATATATCTTTCTTGTTTAAAAAAAATATATGTTTGAAAAACTTAGTAAAACTTTAGGTTAATTCTTTTGGATCCCTTGGCAGGGCATTACATTTGGTATCAGAGCCCAAGTTTCTACATTGGAAGCTGTAGGTATATTGGAACACCATTAGTGTCGATCTAATTAAATTGAAATATAACTTAAATTGTTAGTTGTATATTTTTCATACTTCAACACTTATACTTCAAACTGAAATTATACTTAAACCAAAATTATAGGAAAAGTAAAAATTGAAAACTTATTCTATTTTCAAAACATGTATCTTTCATCTATACTTTAAGGTAGTATACCTTTGATTGTCCTTGCGAGTATTATGTTATTCTTGTTTAGAGTGTTTAGGGGATCTATTTCAATACTTGGTAAGAAGGATAAATGTACAATCAATATGGGGGTATGTGCAGGATCATGGTGTACCAAACTATGGCCTTATGTGGAAGTGAAAAATCAGAAAATCGGGGTTATGTCAACTTGACACATAATTTTAAAGTGGTTATGGACTTTATATCAAAAATTTGTAAGAAAATAATATGTAGGAAATTGAATGTAGTTTCTAAACTAATAGGCCTTATTAGGAGAAAAAAAAAATTGATTGGTCAAAAGTTTGAATTTAATGCAGTACTACAAAAATTTCAGGGCAAAAATAAAAAGTAGGTGTATGTCTGACCACCTTAATCAAAATCAAATGATAATATTTTTTTAATATAATTATAGATATGAAAATTAGACTCATGCCTGGATGTGACGCATATTTTTTTCTATTTTTATTCCAAATAAATAATTAAATATGAATTTTCTACCAAAACTTTTTTGAAAAAAAAAAGTTCCGTGTTTGACCACCTTAACTAATAGAAAATTTTACCAATTTTTTTTTTTTTTCTTATACTAGGCGAAGCATAGAATGTGACGCAACTTTTAGATTTTAAAAATGTTATACCGTTTGAAAATATTACTTGTTTTTCAATCTGTATGTCAATCAACAATTTACAATAATCTTCATTGATAATTAACTAATAAATACTTATCAATCTCAGAATTTGACAAAAATTATATTCATGGAATCTTGAGAGCGATATTAAAAAACCCTTTTCGTTTCATTCAATTTCAATCAAAATAACATTGTCAGACAACTACCTAAAGTCTGAGTATCACTAAAACCCTCTTCAAACACGTCTTTTGGGTTGACCGGGTAGGCTTGGTAAATACCAAGCCTAATTGGATATCGGATTTCAAATCGGATATCCGATTTGAAATCGGATATCCGATATGGCTAGGTGAATTTTGGTGAAAAATTTGAAATCCCAACCCATTTTGGAGGGAAAACCGGATTTAAGACTTATAGCTTATGATTTATAAATTATTTTTGTTATATTACTATGTAAATTTGTATTATAATATATTATGTTATTCTCATTATAATCTATGAATATAATTTACATTATTATTATTTTTACTAAATATAATAACATAATATATATTATATTATATATATATATAAGCATGTTATTAATATATATATAATAACGCAATATTTTTATTAGATATAATAAAGTAATATATATTATATAACATAATATTTTTATTAAATATAATGGATCAAAGGGTGTCATAGGTTTACCTATGACGCCCTTCGACCCATTAAATGGTGACATATGTACCTAGGGGTCCTAGGACACCTAGGGACATATGCAATCATTCTTATGGGTCAAAGGGGGTCATAGGTTGACTTATGATCCCCTTCGACCTATTAAATGATGACATATGTTTCTAGGGGTCCTAGGACCCCTAAGAACATATTAGAATCATTTTTATGGGTCAAAGGGGGTCATAGGTTGACCTATGACCCCCTTAAACCAATTACATGACCACATATGTCCCTAGGGGTCTTAGGACCCCTAGGGACATATTAGAATAATTCTTATGGGTCAAAGGGGCTCATAGGGTGACCTATGACCCCCTTCGACCCATTAGATGATGACATATGTCCCTAGGGGTCTTAAGATCCTTAGGGACATATTAGAATCGTTCTTATGAGTCTAGGGGGTCATAGGATGACTTCTGACCTTCTTCGACACATTACATGATGACATATGTCCCTAGGGGTCCTAGGACACCTAGGGACATATTAGAATGCTTCATATGAGTCAAAATGTGTCATAGGTTGACCTATGACCCCCTTCGACCCCTTAAATGATGACATATATAGCTAGGGGTCCTAGGACCCCAAGGGACATATTAGAATCGTTCATATGGGTCAAAGGAGGTCATAGGTTGACCTATTACCCCTTTCAACCAATTACATGACAACATATGTCCTTAGGGTTTCTAAGACCCCTAGGGACATATAAGAATCATTCTTATTGGTCTAAGGGGGTCATAGGTTGATCTATGACCCCCTTTGACCCATTACATGATGACATATGTCCCTAAGGGGTCCTAGGAACCCTAGGAACATATTAGAATCATTCTTATGGGTCAAAGGGGCCCATAGGGGTACCTATGATCTCCTTCGACCTATTAAATGATGACATATGTTCTTAGGGGTCCTAGGACCCCTAGGTAGATATTATAATCATTCTTATGGGTCGAAGGGGGTCATAAATGAAACTATGAGCCACTTTGACCCATATGAACGATTCTAATATGTCCCTAGGGATCCTAGGACCCCTAGGGACATATGTTGTCATGTAATGGGTCAAAGGGGGTCATAGGTCAAACTATGACCCCATTTGACCCATACAAACAATTCTAATATGTCCCTAGGGGTCCTAGGATACCTAGGGACATATGTCATCATGTAATCTGTCGAAGGGGGTCATAGGGGTCATAGTTCAACCTATGACCTACTTGAACCCATAAGAATGATTCTAATATGTCTCTAGGGGTCCTATGACCGCTAGGGACATATGTCATCATTTAAAGGGTCAAAGGGGGTCATAGGACAACCTATGACCCCCTTTGATCCATAAAAAAGATTCTATTATGTGCCTAGGGGTCTTAGGACCGCTATGTACATATGTCATCATTTAATGGGTTGAAGGGAGTCATAGGTCAACTTATGACAACCTTTAACCCATATGAAGCATTCTAATATGTCTCTAAGGGTATTAGGACTCCCAGGGACATATGTCATCATGTAATGTGTCGAAGTGGGTCATAAGTCAACCTATGACCCCCTTACACCCATAAGAACGATTCTAATATATCGCTAAGACATATGTCATCATGTAATGGGTGGAAGGGGGTCATAGGTCACCCTATTAGCCCCTTTGACCCATAAGAACTATTCTAATGTGTCCAAGAGGGTCATAGGTCAAACTATGATCCGCTTTGACCCATAAGAACGATTCGAATAAGTCCCTAGGACCCCTAGGGACCCCTTCGACCCATATATACCATTATAATATGTCCCTAGGGATCCTAGGATGTGATGTCCCCTTCTAGTTAGAGACATCACTTTAGCTGGTGATTAGCCTATCAGAGACCCTCATAGGCTAATAAAATTGGATAGAGGGTCACCTTGGTGTGGAGATCCTCCAAGGACCAGAGCAGAGTACTCTTCTGGGTTGCCAGAGTTTGTTTATGATGAGTTTTCCTTTGAGTTTGGCTTGGTTAGGCTATTTTTAGCAGTTTTGGAGTTATAAAGATAGACCCCTGCTATTTTTAGAAAAGGGGTATGGTCATATGCAGTTCTATCATGTTAGCTCCCAGTCCAAACGACATTAAAAAATGTTGAGTAATAATGGAGATATTAATGTTTATTTAGTTAAAATAAACATTATTGGTTTCGAGCCTATATTGTTAAGTTATAATATATAACTTAAGTGAGGGTCATGATATCATAAAAGGGGCCATCGTTTCAATTAATTGTGGGTCCAAGCTTATGGAAAAATTAAAAGGGGTTTTCTAAGTTTTAATGTATTAACATTTTTTTATGTTATTATTATATCTTTTATCCCACTTTGAGCGTGGAGACTCATTCTAGAGTTGAGGAGTCCTTATAAACAAACCTTGTCTTCCTTCAAGAGCAGGTTATGAGAATTGCTTAAAAACTTTGCCTTGTGAAATTTCTTGAAGTTGTGGCAACAAGGGTTTCTACAAGTTTGAGAAGAATTCAGACTATGGAGAACGTAGTATCTCCAGAGTTGATGCAATTTGAGGGTGTGAAATATCACTTGAATTTTGAATGTGAGTTGACTTCATTCTGGAGTCAATATTGTGTTTCAGTAGGGAAAAAGTGGATGAATCTGTTTACAAATTGGAAGGGGTTATAACAGCAGCTACAGTGCTGTGAACAGTACAGCGCTACAGTGAATTAAAAATCAAAGATTTAATATTGCAGTTTTTGATAGGCGCTGCCCAAGGAGGAAGCAACCAGCAGCGTGGTTGCATATTGGAGACAAAAATTAGGTTTTTTTTCAACTATTAATGGTGATGTTTTTAATGTATTCTTCCAGCAATAAGTATTGTACATACATTATGAGCCATCCGAATAAATGAATTTGATTAGCATTATAACTAGATTTGAGTTATAATTTTAGGTAAGATTAGTTTTCAATATTTGTATTTTCTTTTCATCAACTCAAAAACCCAAAAATAGCTTAAAACATTAAAAAACAAACCAAAAACAATCATTACACCCAGGGAAACAAACAATGATCAGTGTAGAGCCTATTTGGGGTTCTTACATTGGTATCAGAGCCTCATTCCTGCCATCTTGAGGGTTTGGGGAGTCATATGCAGCCACTGGAAATTGGACCACACAGGTACCATACTCGTAGGAGAGCTCTAATTGAAAGAGAACAGTTATAGGAAATAGGAAATATGGAAGAGAGGCATGATGGTAGTCCACCTAGAAATAGGAGGAATAATGATGATCAGGATACCAGAGAATTCTACCGTGCTATGGTTACAGGGCAGCAGCAGATGGCACAGGCATTACAGGCACTCACTACTATGGTAGAAAGGATGAACCCACCTGTTAGACAAAATGGGGAGCCAAGAGAACATGGAGATAACAGGAGTGCTATAAGTAATCAGAGACCACAACGGACCCATTCCAGAACAGCTGATAGGCCTACACGCCCTACATTTGTTCTGGAGGAGCCAGAAGAAGCTCCGGTAGAGGAGGCGACAGGAGACCCCATATTCGTAGATGCACTCATGGCTGCAAATGATGAATGGGAATTATTAGCTCCGCAGGTTTGGGAGAGGATGACCTTTGAACGCTTTGTAAATCAGAGGAGAGAGCATTATAGGTCTCTCAGACAAGATAGGAGGCCTAGAGGTCAAAATAGTGAGCTAAAGAGGGCTACAGGCAAGCTTACTATGCCTACATTTGATGGGAGTGGTAATATGACAGCTCAAGCTTGGATTCATAAGCTTGACACATTTTTGGCACTGAGGCCAATGACAGAGATTGAAGCTATCAAATATGCCACCTTGCATTTGGAGGGAATAGGACATGATTGGTGGTACCATGGAATGGTAACACTTCAGCATAACCAAGTGACAGAATACCAGGACTTCATGGATAGGTTGGTTGAAAGATTTAACAAGAAAGATCCAGAGATTTACTTTCGGGACTTAGCACAGCTGAAACAAATAGGCAACTTGGAGTATTTCATTGGTGAATTTCAACGGTTGGCAGTCATGGTGCCAAACATTTCAGAGCATAGATTGATAGTTCTTTTCATTGAGGGCCTATTCGAACCACTGAGAGGTTGGATAAAGGCATTTGATCCTATTTCTTTATAGGAAGCGATGAGAAAGGCAAGAAGTGTGGAACATGCAGTCCCAACAAACAAATTTCAGTCCAAAGGAGCATCTTCTAGTAAGGATAACAAACCATTTTATAAAAAACCAGAGAGGACTGATTTTAAAATTGATTCTAAAGATAAAACTCTAGCACCTTTTGACAGGGAAACATTAAACGATTTGAGGAAGAAAAAATTATGTTTCTACTGTAAGGGACCCTATGATGCAAACCATGATTTTCCTCTTAGGCCAAAGGGAAAAGCTAACAGAGTTATGTGGGCATACTATGAGGAATCAGAATCAGATAATTCATATCAGTAGTCTGATATAGATGAAATAGATGGTGAAAAAGAGGAAGACAAGGCTGAAAACTTGTCTAAAATGGAGTCCAAGGATGGGGAAGGAGATGGGCAACTTAGGGAAGCTCGTCTCACTAGTATTAAGCAAGAAGGGTCATTTCGGATGAGAGGAGTACTTGCTGGACAGCGAGTCATAACCTTGGTTGATACAGGTGCCACTCATAATTTCATTGATGCTAGGATGGTGGAGAAGCATGGCATACAAACAAAGGAGTTTGGGGGAATTAGAGTGAGGGTAGCGGATGGCTATGTCCTCAAATGTGATCGTAGGATCACTGGACTCCCATTGAAAGTTAATAATTATGACTTTAAGGCAGATTTTTATGTTGTACCTATGGGAGATATAGATATAGTTCTTGGGATGAGTTGGTTGCACGATATTGGTGAGTTCACTCTTAACCTCAAGGAGATGGAGATGAGGTTTAAAGTGAATGGGAAGACACATATTCTTAAGGCAATCAGGGACAGTGATCTCAGGCTGGTCTCTTTTCGTAGAATGGCTAGATTGATTCGACATGATCAGGTAGAGTGGGCAGCAGAGTGCATGTTGATGCCATCACAGGAGGGACATCATAAGATTGAATATCCTCCTGATATTCAGGAGCTTAGAGTTAAACACTCTAAGGTGTTCAGTGACATTCCACCAGGTAGACCACCAGACAGAGGTATTGAGCACATCATTGAGTTAGAGGAGGGGGCTAAGCCCATCATGATTACACCTTACAGGCATCCGAAGAGGTTGAAGGATGAAATTTAGAAAACCATAAAGGAGTTACTTGCTATGGGCCACATTAGACCAAGTAAGTCTCCTTTTGCTTCTTTAGTGGTGTTAGTAAAGAAGAAGGATGGGACATTGAGGATGTGCATTGATTACAGAGTGCTTAATAAGAAGACGATTAAAAACAGATACCCCATTCCCAGGATTGATGAGTTGATAGATGAGCTTCATGGAGCTTGCTTCTTCTCAAAGATAGATTTGAGATCAGGTTATCACCAGATCAGAGTTAGAGAGCAGGATATCGAGAAGACAGCCTTTAGATGTCATTGTGGCCATTTTGAGTTTGTAGTTATGCCATTTGGGCTAACTAACGCACCTGCTACTTTTCAGGCAACAATGAATAGGGTTTTCCATCCTCAGTTGAGGAGATTTGTACTTGTCTTCTTCGATGATATCTTGGTATATAGTAGATCTTGGGAGGAGCACTTGGTTCACCTGGACACGGTGCTGGGTATATTGGACAGAGAATCCTTATATGCAAAGGAGTCGAAGTGTGATTTGGGCATGATAGAGTTGTTGTACTTGGGTCACATCATCAGTGCAGAGGGCATGTGCATGGATCCTGAAAAGATTCATGTCATTGTGGAGTGGCCTTCACCGGTGAACCTTACACAGTCGAGGGGCTTTCTAGGACTATGTGGTTTCTACAGAAGGTTTGTGGATGGATATTCCAGGCATGCAGCACCCTTGACAAATTTGATGAGAAAGGGAGCTTTCTTGTGGACTCTTGAAGCACAGGAGGGTTTTGATAAATTTAAGGGGTTGATGAGTTCTTGTCTAGTGTTAGAATTACCAGATTTCAGCAAACCTTTTGAGCTACATTGTGATGCTTTTGGAGAGGGCATTGGAGCGGTGCTTATGCAGGAGAAGCACCCTATTGCTTATGAGAGCAAGAAATTGAGAGGGCCAGAGCGGAGCTTCAGCATATATGATAAGGAGATGTTAGCCATTATGCATGCTTTGGCCAAATTCAGGCAATATTTGGTAGGTAGAAAATTTTGTATCAAAACCGACCATAATAGCCTAAGACACTTTTTGGGGCAGCGAGATCTCAATGATAGGCAGCAAAAGTGGGTGAGCAAGTTACAATCCTATGACTTTGACATTACATATTTTAAGGGGACACAGAATGTAGTTGTTGATGCCTTATCACGTAGGCCCCATTTGAGCTTACTGACAGACATATCGGAGGATTGGAGACACTTGATCCTTGCAGAGTATGCAAAGGACACTTGGGCAGCTAGATTCATAGATGGGACTATTCAGGACAGCAGATACACCCTTGTGAATGAGCTCATCATTTACAAAGGATGAATATTTTTGGTCCCAGGATCAGTAGTGAGGAGGGTGGTTTTGAAATCTTTTCATGATTCACCTATGGCAGGACATGCTGGTTTCTACAAGACATACCGACAGATTAGAGAGCGATTCACATGGAAAGGGCTCAAAGCAGAGGTACTTCAATATGTTAGGGAGTGTCCCACTTGCCAGCAGAATAAGCAAGAACACTCCTATCCAGCCGGTTTACTTCAGCCACTTCCGATTCCTGATAGGAAGTGGGAGTGTTTGTCTATGGACTTCATCACAAGACTGCCTAGAGCCCAAGGCAGAGACTGCATATATGTGGTTGTGGATCGCCTTACGAAGTTTGCACACTTCTTTCCAATCACTGCTACATACATTGCTACACAGGTGGCAGAGTTGTTCTTCAAAGAGATATTCAGATTACATGGATTACCTCGGAGCATTGTAAGTGATAGAGACAACAGGTTTATGAGTCACTTTTGGCAGGAGCTATTCAGGTTGTGTGCGACAGAGCTCACTCCGAGTACTAGCTACCACCCTCAGACAGATGGTAAAACAGAGATAGTAAACAAATGGGTGGAGGGATATCTCAGAAATTATATAGAAGGGCAACAGAGGGCATGGGTAAAGTGGATTTATCTTTGTGAGTATTGCTACAATACCACTTATCACATGTCTATTCAGATGTCACCCTTTATGGCCCTGTATGGGTATGAGGCACCCAATTTTATGGATCTGCTTTTGAGTGACAGTAGAGTGCCTAGTGCAGGTGATTTGTTATAGGAGAGTCAAGACCTTGTTAAGACTCTCAAGGATAATCTAACTAAGGCACTAAATCAACAAAAGCAGTATGCAGATCAGAAGAGGACTAAGCGGACTTTTGAGGTTGGAGACATGGTGTATCTTATGTTGCAGCCTTACCGTCAATCCACTCTCAAGAAGAGTGGTGCCAAGAAACTCAAGCCACGATACTATGGTCCATTTAGGATTATCAAGAAAGTGGGAGAGGTGGCTTATGAGTTAGACTTGCCGGTGGAGAGCAAGGTGCACAATGTTTTTCATGTGTCACGCCTCAAAAAAGGTGCTAGGGCATCATATTGTGCCTTCTACAGTACTACCACCCCTGGATGATGAGGGAAAACTTGTTTTGATACTGGAGGCTATCATTGATTTTAGAGAGAGGAACTTGAGGAAACGTACCATCCGAGAATATTTGGTGAAGTGGAAGGATTTGCCGGTAGAGGATGCTACTTGGGAGAGAGAGGATATTTTATAGCATCCAGAGTTGAGATTGCTTGAGGACAAAAAATTTCAAGGAGGGCGGACTGTGATGTCCCCTTCTAGCTAGAGACATCACTTTAGCTGGTGATTATCCTATCAAAGACCCTCGTAGGCTAATAAGATTGGATAGAGGGTCACCTTGGTGTGGAGATCCTCCAAGGACCAGAGCAGAGTACTCTTCTGGGTTGCCAGAGTTTGTTTATGATGAGTTTTCCTTTGAGTTTGGCTTGGTTAGGCTATTTTTACCAGTTTTGGAGTTATAAAGATAGACCCCTACTATTTTTAGAAAAGGGGTATGGTCATATGCAGTTCTATCATGTTAGCTCCCAGTCCAAACGACATTCAAAAATGTTGAGTAATAATGGAGATATTAATGTTTATTTAGTTAAAATAAATATTATTGGTTTCGAGCTTATATTGTTAAGTTATAATATATAACTTAAGTGAGGGTCATGATATCATAAAAGGGGCTATCGTTTCAATTAATTATGGGTCCAAGCTTATGGAAAAATTAAAAGGGGTTTTCTAAGTTTTAATGTAATAACATTTTTTTTATGTTATTATTATATCTTTTATCCCACATTGAGCGTGGAGACTCATTCTGGAGTTGAGGAGTCCTTATAAACAAACCTTGTCTTCCTTCAAGAGCAGGTTATGAGAATTGCTTAAAAAATTTGCCTTGTGAAATTTCTTGAAGTTGTGGCAACAAGGGTTTCTACAAGTTTGAGAAGAGTTCAAACTGTGGAGAACGTAGTATCTTCAGAGTTGATGCAATTTGAGGGTATGAAATATCACTTGAATTTTTCCTGTGAGTTGACTTCATTCTGGAGTCAATATTGTGTTTCAGTAGGGAAAAAGTGGATGAATCTGTTTACAAATTGGAAGGGGTTATAATAGCAGCTACAGTGCTGTGAACAGTACAACGCTACAGTGAATTAAAAATCAGAGATTTAATATTGCGGTTTTTGATAGGTGCTGCCCAAGGAGGAAGCAACCAGCAGCGTGGTTGCATATTGGAGACAAAAATCAGGTTTTTTTCAACTATTAATGGTGATGTTTTTAATGTATTCTTCCAGCAATAAGTATTGTACATACATTAGGAGCCATCCGAATAAATGAATTTGATTAGGATTATAACCAGATTTGAGTTATAATTTTAGGTAAGATTAGTTTTCAATATTTGTATTTTCTTTTCATCAACTCAAAAACCCAAAAATAGCTTAAAACATTAAAAAACAAACCAAAAACAATCATTACACCAAGGGAAACAAACAGTGATCAGCGTAGAGCCTATTTGGGGTTCTTACATAGGACCCCTGGGAAATATGTCATCATGTAATGGGTAGAACGGGGTCATAGGTCAACCTATGACACCTTTTAACCCATATGAATAATTCTAATATGTCCCGAGGGATCCTAGAACCCCTGGGGACATATGTCGTCATCTAATGGGTCGAAGATTCTAATATGTCCCTAAGGGTCCTAGGACCCCTAGCGATATATGTTATCATTTAATGGGTCGAAGGGGGTCATAGGTCAACCTATGAACCCCTTTGACCCATATGAAGCATTCTAATATGTCCCTAGGAGTCCTAGGACCCCTAGGGACATATGCCGTCATGTAATGGGTCAGAGGGGATTATTGGTCAACCTATGACCCCCTTTGACCCAAAAGAACGATTGTAATATGTCCCTAGGGGTCCTAGGACCCCTAGCTATATATGTCATCATTTAATGGGTCGAACGGGGTCATAGGTCAACCTATGACACCCTTTGACCCATATGAAGCATTCTAATATGTCCCTAGGTGTCTTAGGAC
The DNA here is from genome assembly GCA_028749045.1 of Cupressus sempervirens. NCBI lineage: Eukaryota > Viridiplantae > Streptophyta > Pinopsida > Cupressales > Cupressaceae > Cupressus > Cupressus sempervirens. The sequence continues at coordinate 71,117,034 of CM053791.1, forward strand.
CCCTAGGGACATATGTCGTCATGTAATATGTCGAAGTGAGTCATAGGTCAACCTATGACCTCCTTTGACCCATAAGAATGATTCTAATATGTCTTTAGGTGTCTTAGGACTCCTAAGGACATATGTCATCATGTAATGGGTTGAAAGGGGTCATAGGTCAACCTATAACCACCTTTGACTCATACGAATGAATCTAATATGATCCTAGGGGTCCTACGACCCCTAGGGACATATGTCATCATGTAATATGTCGAAGGGTGTCATAGGTTAACATATGGACCCCTTTGAGCCATAAGAATGATTCTAATATGTCCCTAGGGGTCCTAAGACCCTTAGAGAAATATGTCATCATTTAATGGGTCAAGGGAGGTCATAGATCAACCTATGACCCCCTTTGACCCATATGAAGCATTCTAATATGTCCCTAAGGGTCTTAGGACCCCTAGGGACATATGTCATCATGTAATGGGTCAAAGGGGGTTATAGGTCAACCTATGACCCCCTTTGACCCATAACAACGATTGTAATATGTCCCTAGGGGTCATAGGACCCCTAGCTATATGTTATTATTTAATGGGTCGAAGCAGGTCATAGGTCAACCTATGACAACCTTTGACTCATATGAAGCATTCTAATATGTCCCTAGGTGTTTTACGACCCCTAGGGACATATGTCATCATGTAATGTGTCGAAGTGGGTCATAAGTCAACCTACGACCTCCTTTGACCCACAACAATGATTCTAATATGTCCGTAGGGGTACTAGGACCCCTAGGGACATATGTCATCATGTAATGGGTCGAAGGGGGTCATAGCTCAACCTATGACCCACTTTGATCCATATGAATGAATCTAATATGTTCCTAGGGGTCCCCTAGGGACATATGTGATCATGTAATATGTCGAAGGGTGTCATAGGTTAACATATGACCCCCTTTGAGCCATAAGAATGATTCTAATATGTCCCTAGGGGTCCTAGGACCCTTAGCAAGATATGTCATCATTTAATGGGTCGAACGAGGTCATAGATCAACTTATGACCCCCTTTGACCCATATGAAGCATTCTAATATGTCCATAGGGGTCCTAGGACCCCTATGGACATATGTCGTTACGTAATGGGTCGAAGGGGGTCAGAGGTCACCCTATGACCCCTTTTGACCTATTAAAAGGATTTTAATATGTCCTTTGGGGTCTTAGGACCCCTAGGGACATATGTCATCATGTAATGGGTTGAAGGGGATCATAGGTCAACCTATGACCCCCTTTGACCCATAAGAATGATTCTACTATGTCCCTAGGGGTCCTAGGACCTCGAGGGATATATGTCATCATTTAATGGGTCAAAGGGGGTCATAGGTCAACCTATGACCCCCTTTGACCCATAAGAACAATTCTAATATGTCCCTAGGAGTCTTAGGACACCTAGGGACATATGCCATCATTTAATGGGTCAAATGGGGTCATACGTCACCCTATAACCCCCTTTGACCCATAAGAATGATTTTAATATGTCCCTAGGGGTCTTAGGGACATATGTCGTCATGTAATAGGTCAAAGGGGGTCATAGGTCAACCTATGACCCCCTTTGACCTATAAGAATGATTCTAATATGTCCCTAGGGGTCCTAGGACCCCTAGGGATATATGTCATCATTTAATGGGTCGGAGGGGGTCATAGGTCAGCCTATGACACCCTTTGACCCATATGAAGCATTCTAATATGTCCCTAGGTGTCCTAGGACCCCTAGGGACATATGTCATCTTTTAATGGGTTGATGGGGGTCATAGGTCACCCTATGACCCCCTTTGACCCATAAGAACAATTCTAATATCTCCTTGGGGGTCCTAGGACCCCGAGGGACATATGTCGTCATGTAATACGATTTTAATATGTCCCTATGTCATCATTTAATGGGTCAACATATGAAGCATTCTAATATGTCCGTAGGGGTCCTAGGATCCCTAAGGACATATGTCATCATGTAGTGGTTCAGAGGGGGTCATAGGTCACTCTATGAACCACTTTGACCCATAAGAACAATTCTAATATGTCCCTAGGGGTCCTAGGACCCCTAGGGACATATCTTGTCATTTAATGGGTAAAAGGGGGTCATAGGTCATCATATGACCCCGTTTGGCCCATATGAAGCATTCTAATATGTCCCTAAGGGTCCTAGGACCCCTAGGGACATATGTTATCATGTAATGTGTCGAAGGTGGTCATAGGTCAACCTATGACTCCCTTTGACCCATACAAATGATTCTAATATGTTTCTAGGGGTCCTAAGACCCCTAAGAACATATGCCATCATTTAATGGGTCAAAAGGGGTCATAGGTCAATCTATGAGCCCCTTTGATCCATATTAACGATTCTAATATGTTCCTACGGATCTTAGGACCCCTAGAGACATATGTCATCATATAATGGGTCGAAGGGGGTCATAGGTCAACCTATGACCCCCTTAGACCCATATGAAAGATTCTAATATGTCCCTAGGGGTCCTAGGACCCCTAGGGACATATCTCATCATGTAATAGGTCATGAACAATTCTAAAAATTTTCTAGGGGTCCTAGGACCCCTAGGGAAATTTGTCATCATGTAATTGGTCAAAGGGGGTCATATATAGCTAGTCATAGGTCAACCTATGACCCCCTTTGACTCATAAGAATGATTCTAATATGTCCCTAGGGCTCCTAGAACCCCTAGGAACATATGTCATCATTTAATGAGTTGAAGGGGGTCATAGGTCAACTATGACCCCCTTTGACCCATATGAACGAATCTAATATGTTCCTAAAGGACATACGTCGTCGTGTAATATGTCAAAGGGGGTCAGAGGTTAACTTGTGATGCCCTTTGAGCCATAAAAATGATTCTAATATGTCCCTAGGGGTTTTAGGACTCCTAGGGAGATATGTCATCATTTGTTGAGTTGAAGGGGGTCATATGTCAACCTATGACCCACTTTGACCCATATGAAGCATTCTAATATGTCCCTAGGGGTCCTAGGACCCCTATGGACATATGTCATTAGGTAATGGGTTGAAGGGGGTCATAGGTCACCCTATGACCCCCTTTGACCAATTAGAAGGATTCTAATATGTCCCTAGGGGTCTTAGGACCCCTAGGGACATTTGTCATTATGTAATGGGTCAAAGGAGGTTATAGGTCAACCTATGACCCCCTTTGACCCATAATAACAATTTTAATATGTCCTTAGGGGTCCTAGCACCCCTAGGGACAAATGTCATCATTTAATGGGTTGAAGGGGGTCATAGGTCAACCTATGACCCCCGTTGATCCATAAGAACAGTTCTAATATGTCCCTAGGGGTCCTAGGACCGGTAGGGACATATGTCATCATTTAATGGGTCAAAGGGGGTCATTGGTAAACTTATAACCCCCTTTAACCCATATGAACGATTCTAATTTGTTCCGAGGGATCCCAGGACCCCTAGGGACATATGTCATCATGTAATGGGTCGAATGGGGTCATAGGTCAATCTATGACCCCCTTTAACCCATATGAATAATTCTAATATGTCCCTAGGGATCCTAGGACCCCTGGGGACATATGTCATCATGTAATGGGTCAAAGATTCTAATATGTCCCTAGGGGTCCTCGGACCCCTAGGGATATATGTTGTCATTTAATGGGTCGAAGGGGGTCATAGGTCAACCTATGACCCCCTTGGACCCATATGAAACATTCTAATATGTCCCTAGGGTTCCTTGGACCCCTAGGGACATATGTCGTCATGTAATGGGTCAGAGGGGGTTATAGGTCAACCTATGACCCCCTTTGACCCATAAGAACGATTGTAATATGTCCCTAGGGGTCCTAGAACCCCTAGCTATATATGTCATCATTTAATGGGTCGAAGGGGGTCATAGGTCAACCTATGACACCGTTTGACCCATATGAAGCATTCTAATATGCCCCTAGGTGTCCTAGGACCCCTAGGGACATATGTCATCATGTAATGTGTCGAAGAGGGTCATAAGTCAACCTATGACCCCCTTTGACCCATAAGAATGATTCTAATATATATGTCGTTATCTAATGGGTCAAAAGGGTTCATAGGTCACCCTATGAGCCCCTTTGACTCATAAGAATGATTCTAATATGCCCCTAAGGGTCCTAGGACCCTTAGAGGCATATGTCATCATTTAATGGGTCAAAAGGGGTCATAGGTCAACCTATGACCCCCTTTGACTCGTATGAAGCATTCTAATATGTCCCTAGGTGTCCTAGGACCCCTAGGGACATATGTCATCATGTAATGTGTCGAAGAGGGTCATAGTTCACCCTATGACCCCCTTCAAACCATATGAAAGATTCTAATACGTCCCTAGGGGTCTTAGGACCCTTAAGGACATATGTCATCATGGAATGTGTTGAAGGGGGTCATATGTCACCCTATGATCCCCTTCGACCCATATGAATGTTTCTAATATGTCCCTAGGGGTCTTAGGACCCCTAAGGACATATTTCATCGTGGAATGTGTTGAAAGTTGTCATTGGTCACGCTATGACGCCCTTTGACCCATATGAATGATTCTAATATGTCCCTAAGGGTCCTAGGACCCCTAGGGACAAATGTTATCTTGTAATATGTCGAAAGTGTTCATAGGTCATCCTGTGACCCCCTTCGACCCATATAAACTATTCTAATATGTCTCTAGGGGTCTTAGGATCCCTTAGGGACATATGTCGTCATGGAATGTGTCGAAAGGCATCATAGGTCATCCTGTGAGCCCTTTTGACTCATATAAATGACTCCACTAGAAATAATATAGTAAAAATAATAATAATATAGTATAAAAATCATATATATCTATATATATATATATATAATTTATAGATTATAATAATAATAACATAATATATTATTATATATTTATAGATTATATATTATATCTTTACATTACGTTATATATATAATATTATATCATATTATTATATAATATATAGATTATATATTATTTTATATATAATAGTTATGTTATTATATTATATATTTATAGATTATATATTATATCTTTACATATTTCATAACTCAAATTAGTTATATCACTTACAAATTTGTTTTTCCATCTAATTTTTGTGCCTTTCCCTCCAATTTTTATGTCGTCGATATCGGATATCGGATCTCATATCGAATATCTGATATGAGATCCAGTATCCGATATGAGATCTGATATCCGATCTCATATCAGATATCCGATCTCAAATCGGATATCCGATAAGGCTAGGGCCTTACTTTTGAGGTTTGGTACCTGGATAGGTGAAAAAAAGTCAGAGCAGATTTTGAAGTGCTTTTAGATGTGTTCAAACTCTATTTTTTTCACATTGCCACTTTTTGGCACACCATGATCCTGCACATACCCATGGTTTTTGGTTTACTATTAAACTAGAATCATATTTTTGTAAGTGTGTTGTAGTATTCTCAGTGGTGTCATATCCTCCTACAGGGGGAAAGGGTTCAATGGGACCTGCACAGTGAGTCCTTAGTTTTACTTTTCTTGTAGGCTTCCAAGAGTACGCCTAAGTCTAGGGGGGGTGGATGTAGTGCTTGCTAATTTTTCTTTCATTAACAAACTCTTTTAGGCCAGTTTTATGCTTGATGTTTAGTAGCATTACTTTCAGATTTTCAGATATTGTTTCAAATTTAGTTGATTATATGATGAGATTACTTGGTACTCTACATTTCATGTATGCATGATGATTATTCAGTAATTTCAATTATTGATGATGTTTAAGTTAGATGGATTATAATATGTGTTTCTTATGGATACTTACCCCATGCTGCATGTTTATGGTGTGCATGTTTATTTTCTTTATGTATGGTATTTTTGATGTGGTTAAGGAAGGGAGTCGTAGTCACCTGCTAGTCAGGATCTACACGATGCACTGCTTCCTGCCATTGCTTATTTAGCTTAAAATATTATGCTTGTACATGCATGGATTTTATGTAAGTTGCAGGTACTAGGTATCGACTTCCTTGAATTGCCAGGATGAGTGTACCTTATCGCATTATCTCAATGGTAAGAGAGGGGAGATAAATTCTTAAGTCCAAATCTTAAACCTTTAAGCCAGTTGTCCTAATTGATAATTAGGACAAGTATCTAAGTCGTGTACTCTTTGAATGTGTCGGATGATGTTAGTTCATAATCATAACCCTTTAGTTGATTTAGTATGTGTTTTTCTATGATGGGTTTTCATATGTTGCTTTATGAGTCTTTGATGTATTTTCTATTAATTAAGTCTAATTAAAAGATTAATTGATGATTTAATTTAATGAAAAATTATTATGATATTTTAATATTTAATTATATGAGGAATTAATTAAATAAAAAGAATTAAATTTGGAGATAAAAGTTATAAGTTTAAATTTAGAATGTGATAATATTTATTTAATTTAATAATAATATATTTGAGTTCATTTTTAAATAAATGCTAAATATTATTGTTATTTAAGTTAATAAATATTTTATCAATTAAGTTTCTAAAATAAATTAAAAGTGAAAAGATATTAAATTATTAAAAAGATTTTAGATCGCAATGAGTTTAAAATAAAAGAAATTAATTAAAAAGATAAAAAGAAAGATTAATAAAGGTTAATTTTAGAGTTAACTTTGTTGAACAAGGGGTCCTCTTGGGTGAATGCACAATTAGTGCCCCGATTTGAGGAGAAAGCTCCTTATTACCAATTGAAGGTTCATTTTTGAAACACAGGAATTTTTGGGAGACAAATTTTGGAGACGAATTTTGGGAGGCAAATTTTGGACGCAAAATTTGGAAGTGAATTCTAGAAGGAGAATTCTGGGAGAATTTTTAGAGAAAGGTTCTTGAAGAGGAGAAAATTCTCTCATAGTTTTTGGGGATTACGTATTAGCATCAAGCTTAGGTAGGGTCTTGAGCTTTGACCACTGATTAATTATGCAATTATCCATTCCTGTCTTCTTCGTGATTGTTAAAATCAAGCCTTTGGATTTCATTGCGTGAATCTTTTATTCTCTAGTTCTGAATCTACAATAGGTGTATTGTTATAATATGATTAAAAGAAAAATAAATCAACTAGAAAACCCTCATTTTCTAGACTAAAGGAAGTAGGATTAGTTTTGGGAAGGGTTAGAAATTAAAGATGAAATTCTAAATTAAAAAAAAAAAAAGTTTAACAAACTTAGTAAAACTTTAGGTTAATTCTTTTGGATCCCTTGGTGGGGCGTTACAAAACACCAAATTATATTAAGGAAGTACACAAGCAAGTCCACTTTCATGCAATGCTTACTAGATTTGCAATATGACATAATTGAATTGACTAATTGAGTGTGAGATTGATTAACTTGCCTAGGTTTAATTGATATAAATGCAAGAAGCATGTTAACAACCCTACCAAAGAAAGAAATAAAATATAAGGAACAAGAGGAAGAGAGATAAAGTGACTCACCTTGAGGAGGGCTAGTAGAAGAAACCTTTATTCTTAGATTATTAATGAGTGAAAATTGCAAAACATAAATTGATAGTAGATTTGGAATAAGGAAAAAAAAACCTAGATATCTTTGAAAAGTGTAAATCTTTAGGTACAGGTTGATTTGGTTGACCTATATTGGTATATGTTCCACCAAGTTGATGTGTTTCAAGAAGGAATAATTAAAATTGACCTCATATCTCTTGAAATCTCTTGATTGTAGGTTTCTAATAACCTATTCTTGCACACAAGAAAAATAAAAATTTATTGGAGGGGAGGGGCTTGTCTTGGTCAAACCCCAGTTAGGAGTTAAAATTGAGCAAGAAAAGTAAGTCAAATTTAATGATTCACCTTACTTGATAAAACCCTTGTTAGGAAAAGCTTTGATATGCTAGATATTATTGGTTTTTGAGTCTTCAATAGAAATGTAGGAAATCTCCACAAATGCAATAGATTTAAAAAAATAAAAAAATCATGGAGCCATGGATGTAGATATACACAAAGGAATAAGAAGATGAATGTCACAATGTATATCTTGTCCCTTGATGGCCGATGAATTACTAGAGCTTGAAGAGGAAATTCTTACAATGGAATGCCCCCCTTGGGAGCAGAGAGAAATTAACCTAATAAAATCATTACGTTTACTAAAAAAATTATTTGTTTAAATTTTATATAATATCATTAAAAAAGAGTGTGGAAGAAATAAAATGATAACATATTGCATTCAAATAATTACATTACTAACATAGGTTATATTTCTTTAAGGTTCCTAAGCAAGGGATCGCATGCACTAAGTTTGATTAATTAAGTTTCAAAGTTACTTACAAGAACATTGTCACATAACCATAAAGATTATAGATATATCATCTCATTTCATGAACCATTATTACAATATAATTGCATGATTAAATTGATTTCATATGATAATCTCAATACATGACATCACTACACAAGTCGCAAGGTATGCCTAAATAATCCAAGTACAAATAGAAAATAATAACCACAAGGATCTCAATTTTACAATATATGTGACTGAAATACATCAAGAGAAATAAATGTGTCTCCAAGAAAGGTGAACATGAATAAGAAGGCAAATCTTGTAGTCTTCTAAAACTATTAAAAAATGTTAGAAACTTATATGGTAAGAAATCCTCTACCACTCAACCTCATGAATCTAAATGGTCCACTCCCACCATACTAACATCAAGTCCTTCTCAGATATAAATACATAAGATACAGTTAGGTTATGAGAAACCTAATATCTTTCTACACAATGGTTCTACAAACATAGTAAAAGATGATAATTCTAATTTTCTAGAGGAAACAACAAATGGAGGAAACCTACAATGTATATGGGGAAGTGTCATGGTATGAGTCAACTCTAAGGTAACACAATAGTCTCTTTGGACCCCTTCCCTTAGTGACTCTATGCAAAATTAGTAATCATCTCATGTGGACGAGATCACTAATTATGCAAGACCTATGTCAAGCATCTCTCCCTCTCCCATCTTAGCCTGTACGACCACTGGAGGAATGGGTGAGGAACATATATTTTTAATTCATTTTATATGCCATTAATATTTTGTGTGTGTATTAAGTAACTTGCAGTGAGCTTTCATGGTTTCCCACTTAGTGGGTTGACCCATATTGTAAGCTACTCACCCTATATGCACATAGATTACCTACCCTAGGTCCATTATTCAAAAGATTAAAAAAGTCTCAAAAGTTCAATGATCAATTTTATTTCTATAGTAATCTATTGTATAATCTTTTCTTGGTTTTCAAACCAAAACATCATGTAACATAATTCTAGGAACTCACGTATCATGTACTTAACAAAGTTGTTTGAGTTTAATGAGCAAAGACATTAAGGACACAATAAAGAACACATTTCAATACATAACATCAATATAAACAGATAAACTCGAGCTTCTGATTTTACTTTCCTAATTAGTTTTCTAAACCCTCAACAAGAAGAAAGTAAACTATTAAAAATTGGCTAAGCAAACATCATTGGTTGTTTACCTAAGTATTCATCTACAACTTCATTGTGAATCAATAAACAAATATTAATTTTCCATTCAGAAAAACATAATCAGACATTATATATATACATCAATATAATTAGCAACATTAATTAGTAAATATTAACACAAAAATAATAATATTTACTATATATATATATATATATATATATATATATATATTTATATTTATTATAAAATACTACTTATATAACTTCTTATAAAAAATAATAACATATTTAATATAGTATATAATATTATATTATATATCATTATTTTATTATTTATAGATTAAATATTTTAAATATGTTAAAATTCATTTAAAAATCCACAACTCTCTTTTTTAAAAATTGCAATAGTTATTTCTAAAAGGCAGGTCCACATGCTTGCCTTGGCAACACCGCAGCAACACGTTCTCCTGGATGGGCAGTGGGGATAAAACTCCTTCCATATTAATTATATATATGTATATATGTATATGTATATGTATATGTATATGTGTGCCTGTATGTTTGTATATATATTTATGTATATATACATGCATACATGCATACATACATATACATATACATATACATACATATATATAATGCATACATACATACATATACATACACATATAGATATAGATATGTATGTATATGTATGTATACATGTATGCATGTATATATACACATATACATATATACATACACATAAATATACATACATATATACATATATAAATACATACATATATACATATAGACACACACACACACACACACACACATACACACAGACACAGACACACACACACACACACACACACACACACACACACACACACACACACACACACACACACACACACACACACACACACACACACACATGTTTAAACAAAACATTATTTTCAATAAAATTTATTTTTTAAATATTTTTTTAATAAAAAACATTTTAAAATAAGAGAAGAGCCTACAACACAATGGTAAATTGTGAACCTCTTAACTGGGAGGTCTAAGGTTCGAGTCTACTCGAGATTAATACGTAATAATAATAATAATTAATCTCAACAAATAATAATAAAAAATCTAGGCTTCGACCTATTTAAAAATAACTTTTAAAAAAATTATTTAATATATTATTTTGATTGAATTTTAAATAAAAATTAGTAGGTTATTTTTTCTTTCAAATTAATTTATTCTATTTTTAAAATCAGCAAGTCTTAATGTGTGTGTTTTGATAGATCTAAACTAAACATAGATTTCCATGGATTAATCTAGATTGGTGGCCTAAGAAGAGGACCGAAAATAGGTCTTAAGCAGGGACTCACTACATCCTTGATTGGTCCAGTAGGGATTCACTATGTCCTTGATGAGCAGGGACCCACTACATCTCTACAAACCCCACGTTGTAAAATCCTTAGGATTCCCTCAAGGTCCTACAACAAGTCATAGTCTTCAAAAATCAGGTATAGTTTTTGAGAAGAGTTTATTACAATGCAAAAATATATATTTTGTGCGATTGAAGGAAGGAAAGGGAGGACCTAAGTGGTTAGATCCTAAATCAATCTTTACACAATGAAATACGAACACCAAGGAGGATCTATTGGGTCCTACCCCAATTCCGCCTAGGAGAAATGATAGGAAATGACAAGAAATGACAAGAAAAGGGGAGAAATGCATATAAATGTTGACTTTGCATTATATGGGTGCTAAACCATCATTAAATTGAAATGCTTCTATTTTAAGATAATACACAAAGAAAGATAATATAATGGGATCTAACCACAAGAATGGAAAAAAATTAAAATACTACTAATGCCAATAAGAGCATATAAAGTAGGTCTAGATACAAAAAATTGATACAAAATAAGAGAGATCAAGGGATATAACTTCAAAATCAAGAAGAAAAGTTCATATCAGGTTCACAAAAATGTTTAGGGGGGAAATGGAAGAACAAGAGAGATGAGTTCATTAATTAAACATTTTCACCCTAAGCCATTTAATAAAAAGTGAAAGAGAGGCTTACAAATAAATCTAAAGATAACCCAAGTCAAAATAGAAAATCTCGAACCATATTGAGAGGGAAAGTTGCTCTGCAAAATGTGCTTTGCTAGGCTTTGTACGATTTTTGTCTGAACCCTTTCTGCCGCACCACTTGTCATTCCACATTAAGTGCAGAAACTCCTTTTAGGTTATAATGGCCTTAGCCCTCTCCGGCCTAGTAGTTGTTGCTGGTGTTGGAGTTATTGTTGCCTGCGAGAATGGCCACATCGAGCAAATGCTCGTGCGAGTTTGTCCCCAAGGTGTTCCATGAGGTAATTCCTCTCCCAACCTAGTTTTGAATATCTTTTCTTTTGAAATTGCTTGCCATTGGCTAAAGACTCAAACCCTTATTGGGTATTTTTTGGATCGCACGCCATATGAAAGCATGCTACGTGAATGCTTTTCCAAAGTCTAGACCCCCCAGGGGATTCACCTTGAAGGGACTCAAAGTCTCATTAAGTTCTTTTTTCTGTTTCATTTTTGTAACCCATCCCAGGCCGAGGGCATTTTCAACCATGGGCCATGGACAGTTTTCTCGTCTCTGTTAGTCTTTTAGAGATGGTATCAAAACTTTTGCATCTCGAATGACTGCAAACTTAGGGTTTCAGTTTGGGAAAAGATCCCTAGGTTTCCCATCCCTTACTAGTCTTTCCTCCCAGAAATTACCCAAACTATGGACAAAGTGATTTGTGTGGAATTGGACAATTTTTTTAATTCCTGCCACCAACAGAGGGTTTATGTTGAGGTCGACCTATCTAGGGACCTTAAAGAATCAATGGAAATTCATATTGATGCTACCACCTTTACCTAGAAGGTTCTTTACTTGAACCTCCCAAATACTTTCGCTGCCAATCTACTAGTAATAAGATAAAGGATTGTCCTCTAGTTAAGTGCAATCTCTCTCCAATCCAAGAAACTAAGCTGGCTCCAATCGCTAAAAGGATGAATGGACAATGGTCATTAAGAAAGGCAAGGGCACTACAAAGCTAGGCCCCATTTCTCAAGAACCTAGTTGTCCCAGTTCCAGTGTGGATCCTCTTGCTTTTGCAGCTCCTGAGGTTCCCATGGTCATGTCGTCACCTATTTCAAACCCTGCTTCGCAAGGGACATAATAGCCAAATATTCAAGCTGATTGGGTTCATGCACCTCAAGTAGCTTCTTTGATTTCCTCTCAGTCTCTCTATTGCTCTCATAGCCGTAAAGGCTAGAATGTTGTCTCTATCACTGGGGACAAACAAAGAGTCATCTTTTTGGGTGACCCTTCATTTGAATTCTCCACTTTCTTGCATAACAACTTCTCCTCTCTTGGGGATGAGGATGACATGCAAGCTAGTTTATAATGAATTTCATCTCATGGAATGTTCGAGGACTAATAGACCTCCCTATAAAATATTTTGTTCATGATACCAAGCCTAGGCTTGGCAATATTGATGTGTTGTGCCTGCAAGAAGTCAAAGTTTCTAGGTTTCTTCTCAACTTAGCCTGCCATGTTATATGATCAGATGGTGTTAGTTTTGCCTCTCAGCATGAAGTTGGTTGAGGTGGTGTAGTCACTCTTCTCTCCCTTTGATTTTTTCATTTTGTTATTTCTCATGGTTCTGACCCCATGCAGAGAATTGTTTGGATTTTGTTGTCTTTTCAAAATCATTCTTTTAGCATTGTCACTGTTTATGCTCTTAATAATGCAGTCGAGCATTCACACTAGTGGAGGTGATTAGCTGATCATTTTCCACCTGCCATCTAGATATTCTATGGAGATTTCAATATGGTTGAGTTGGCTATTGATAAAGTGGCCTTTTTCCTTTTCGATGGTCAGCTGGAGAGAATGAAGCCTAGTTTTACATGTAGAACAAGATGGGTCTTTTTGATCCCAATGTTAATCATTGTCGGCCTAATGGCATCTGGTACACTTGGTCCAACTTTTGAGAGGGATCTAATAGGATTCTTAAAAGGCTGGACCATGCTATGATTTTTTTTCAGTCATTTTTTTCCTTTTCTCACACGAGTATGCTACCTGTCAATCCTCTTTCTAATGCGACTCTTTCTGACCATTTTTCCATTCATTTCTCCATTAGCTGGCATTCTGCCCCTTCTTGTAATTGTAAAACTCAATTTTACCTTAATACCTCCTTGCTATCATATCTTCCCACTGCCTCTCATATTTTACAAACTTTGAATCTTGAACCTAGGCCCCAATCCACTTCTGGTTGGATTTAGTAATGGAATGGGGCCATCACTTGTACTGCGAGGTTTCTTTACATTTATGAGAGATAGTTGGCCACTTACCGGCAGGAGATTTTTGTATGAGGCCACTACCAAAGATCCTTGTATGACCACTGAAGCTCTTTCCATGAATCCATTTGACATGAATCTCTAGGTTCAAATTGCCAACCTCAACCACCAGAAGTAGGTTGCAGACAACTATACTACCTGGGGAGCTTAGCTCAAAGCTTGCCTACACTAGTTGGAGGTTGGAGATCAAGCTTCTAAGGAATTTTATAAAGCGTTGAGGGCTTGCGATTCTACATTTGGGATCAAATGCATTCGAAAGGGTCAAAACTCCTTCTTTGAGCTTCCTGACATCCTCCAAGCTTTTGTACGCCACTATGAAAAAGTTTTAACAACTCAGGGCCCTTCAAAAGCTCAAAATCAAGCCTTGTAGGCTTTTTTAGATGTCACTCGTAAAAGGATCACTCCAAAACAATATGCTTTATGCAAGTAGAAGCTCACTTTAGCAGACCTCAAGGAGGCTATTTTCTCCATGGCAGATGATAAGGCCCCTAGTTGTGATGATTTCCCTTGTGACTTTTACAAGGCCTTTTGGGAAGAGATCAGATCGAACCTACCTATGGTTAACCTTGAAGCCTACAATTCCTGCACTTTGGGCAATATTATTAATAACAAAAATATCAATTTCATACCTAAGGTGGGTGACCCTAAAGATATATGTAATTGGAGGCCCATCACCTTGTTAAATGTCTCTTACAAGATCATTGCCAAGGCTCTCTCTCTTAAAATCCATCATCTTCTTCCTCAGATTATTTTCCCTGAGCAAACAAGTTTTATCAAATACTGGTATATTCTAGATAATATAATTGTTGTTTGGGAAGGGATGGAATGGGCTCAGTACTTGAGGCAACAAGCCATCTTTCTTAAGATTGATTATGCCAAAGCCTATGACTGGATAGAGTGGCTCTTCATTCTTGCAATGCTTCAGGTGCTTGGGTTCGGTCCTAATTTTTTGTAGTTAATCTAGATGCTTTTCGGGGATGCCTCTACTTGCATCTCTATCAATGGTCGACCGTCTTAAGCCTTTGGGCTTTATTGTTCAATTCAACAATGCTATCCTCTAGTGCCCTCTCTATATGTGTTGGTTGCTGAAGGCTTTGGGTACTTGCTTGCCAATACCATTTCACAATATAGGGTCCATGGTATTTCCCTTTCGAGCTCCCCTAATCATCTTGTGAGTGGCCATTTAATGGATGATTTCTTCCTTGCTCTCATTGAGGATGAGGATAATGTTGCTTTTGATCTATAATGTCTTGACACCTTTTATATTGCCTTTACATCGACTATATAGTGGCACAAAACCCTCTACTACAAGCAGTCTTCCCTTCTCCAACCTACTTGGTTTGGGCAATATCAATGGAAATGGGTCCAACATGGTGAAATTTTTCATTTTCTGGGCATCCCTTTTGCCTTTCAAGCTTTGACCGTTGAGCTCTGAAATGCAGTCCTTGTGCAAATAGAGAAGAAGCTAGAGTATTGGATATCTAAGCCTCTCTCCCTTGCGGGAAAATTCCAGATTTGTTTAAAGGTGTTGGCCACCATCCATGTGTACTATTCTTCCTGTTGGGCTCCTTCAAAGGCCTCTTATCTCAAACTTGAACATCTGCTATGTGACTTCCTTTGTGCTTCAAATGCTTCTCACTAGGGCTTTCATAGAGTTGCCTAGGATTTTTGTTGTCTTCCCAAAGAGTCTGGTGGCCTTGGCTTGCTCCCTACCTAGAAGCAATGTACTTTTTTGTGTGCCAAGTGGGTTATCTTCTCTCTCACTCACAATGAAGCTTGGGAGATTTTGTTGTGGCATTGTATCTCTTTAGGTTTTCTGGTTCACTAGCCAGCCTGGAAGGGGATTGGTTTTTAGACCCTTCTTGTGACCACTAAACCTATACAGATTCAACGCACTTTTGTTTCCAAAAGAATTTGGAAAGATTGGGAAGCCATTAAGCCCTAGTTTCACTAAGTTGGTGACGAGTTCAAAGATGGGCTCTCCATGAGCCAACATAATCTATAGTGGTCACCATTATTTTCTATCCAAGATGTTCCCCTAGCCAAAGTACATGGGACTAGTGCTCTGTATTTTTCAAACAAGACATAAGAACCCCTAAAGATTTTTTCTCTAGAGTTATTATGAGCTTATAGTCGTGGAGGACATGAAAGTGCAATTTTGGCTCACCCATCTAGATCGCCAGAATTTTGATCTTCTAGTTTCTACGGTGCCTCCCATATGTTGCATAAACTTGGCATTCAGTCTTCTCACCCTTGGTGGAAAGACTGGAAGTGGTATCTAGCCACTCCAATAACCAGGTACAAGCCTAGGCAAGGCTACTCGTGGCTGGTTCCTCACCTACCCATGGTCGAAGTTCTCAACCAAAGATGGCATTTGCAATCTTCTCATTGTACTTGGAGTCATAGGTTTTCCACTATGTGGTGAATCGTTATTATGTCTAAAATTGTGCATTTGACTTGGTGTATTCTTTTCTAGGGCTTGTCTTTAGGCCCCCGACTGTGGTACCTAGGAGTTCCTGACCCCTGTTGCCCTTTCTGTGGTCAACCAAAGACTTTTTTGCACATTTTTTTGGTTCTATAGACGGGCTCAGTTTTACTGGCAATGGATCCATGATTTCTTTTGCCCCTTCCACCCATAACCTTTCTCTTGGCATATAATTATTCTAGGAGACAACACTCAAATTCCCTTCAAGTACTCTCAGATTTGGCATGCTTTCAGATTGGAGATCTTATTTACCATTTGGAAAGATCAAAATGCAGTTACCTTTGCTAATAAAACTCTTGACATTAATGTTTCTATGTGTGTTAAAGCATGTATTTAGAAAAATGTCATGATGTAAATTCAAGTACAAATAGATAAAGTGGCTCTAGAGGTGGCTCACCTGCAAGAGCTGCTGGCACATTGGGGAAATACCCCATGTATGGTTGCTCATGTCCCACCAGATTTTGCCTCAAGTGATCGTACCCCTTCTCACGATCATCGTCAAGGATGTGGTAGCTCTGCTCACTACTCAAACACGCCTCGCTCTCAGCTGCACTGCTCTCTTAGCGGTGGTGCTTTTGGTCAACGTCTCTCTCCTAGAGGCTCTAGCAGTCAGTACCACTCCACCTCACCCCTATGGAGGTCTATTTTGGGGTGGTCCCCAAGGGATTCTCCTACTGCTCCTTCTCTGGTTGGCCCTCTGCTCATTCAAACCCCAAGTGGGTGTTCCCTCAACTTAATTTAGCCATTTCTCCTCCCAGACCTAAGGGAGAAAAAGAAGATGATGACACTACTACTACTGACAAATGGGCTCCCCCTAAGCCATATGCTCACCCCACCCTTGGGTGAGGATTTGATGATAAGGATCCTCCTCCCTCAACTGGCACTACCTAGCAACCTAAGGCTTTTTTTTTTCTGAGTTGTTTTTATGAATAGTTGATCTCTGACCTTGGGCCATATGAACTCATGGGGTGATCCTGTTTCCCCCAACCCCTTTTTTTGTGAATATGTAACTTTATTGTATTTATTTTAATATAAGGAAGGGACTATTCATCAAAAAATAGAAAATCTCAAGTAATATAATGGGATACAAATTCTAAACCCAAAATTGTATTAAGAATTGACACAAGAAATTCCACTTTTATGCAATGTTTACTAGATTTTCAATGTGAATGAATTGAATTAATTGCCTATGTGTGACACTGATTAACTTTCCTAGGGTTAATTGAAATAAATTTAAGATACACATGCACAACACTAACTAAACATGAAATAAGATCTAAGACAGAAGAGGAAGAAAGATAAATTGAATCACCTTGAGGAGGGGTAGTAGAAGACACCTCTCTTCTTAGAAAACTAATGACTTGAAACTGAAATTTTTTTTTTTTGATAATATATGTGGAATCAATATAGAAAATCCATAAATCCATGAAAAGTGTAAATCTCTACATAGAGGTCAACTTGGTCAACCTATACTGGTAGATCATCCTAAAAGTTAATGTGCTCCTCAAAGGGAGAGTCAAAGTCAATCTTAGATCTCCTGGAAGTTCTTGGCTATAGGTTTCCAATTTTGAAATTACAATTCTGATAACTTATTTTTGTACACAAGAAAAATGAAAATTTGTTGGGGGGACGAGCTTGCCTCTATCAAGACCCCATTTAAGAATTAAGCTTGAAAGAGAAAAGTATGAAAATCCCTGTAAAGAAGTAAGACACATGTAATGATTTACCTTACTTGATGGAGCCCTTATTAGGAAAAGTTCTATTATTCCAGATGTTGCTAATGTTGAGTCTTCAATAGAAATGTAGGTAATATCCACAAATGCAATGGATCTAATCAAATAAAAAATCATGGAGCCATGTGTATAGATGTACACAAATGAAGAAGAAGATTAATTCCACAATGTAGACCTCCTCCGTTTATGGATAAAAAAATACTAGACTTGAAGAGGAAAGATCACAATAGATCCTTGAATCTTGAGAATGCATTGAAAGCTTGATGAATTCCTTAAATGTCCTTCACATATGTATAAGTCTTTATGTGATATTCTTATGTATTCTTAGGTTTCTTAAGTTATAAAAATGAAGTGCCCAAGCTTCCCTATATACTAGTTTTCAAGATAAAAAAATAAAGAAAGCCAATGAGGTCACAATATTTAACAAATCAAACATTTGAGACTAAAAAATAGGATAGTGTACAAGTCAACTTGGTTAAACTATACTTGGATTATCCCAATAAAAGATAATACTCGAGTCTCAAGGATAGTGTAAAAAGAATCATAAAAAGTGATAGAGACCAAGAGAAAGAGTCATTTGAGCACAAATGCATCCATGGACCAAAGATTCACTATAGGGAGGGAGATAAAAGGTCTTAAAATGATGTGTGCTTCCATTTTAATCTGGTATAGGTCTTATATTTTTCTCCCATGAACATGAGATAATCAATATTTTTAGCATTGCATCTTGTCTCAAGACCTAACATATAGAATCATAGATCATTATAAAATAATACTCAAATACATTGATATTAAGATTCTCTAAAATAATCTAAGGACTTTTGATTTGCCTCATATATAGTCTCATTGACCTATGCTTTTGGATAAGAATAATTTTGTGTTCAATCCTATGGATGTATAATGAAAAAAAAAACTAGGACTTTAGGTGGTCATAAGGCTTTATTTATGCTTAACCAAAATGCAAGACTAGAAAGGTTAATTATTTCACTGAAAGTATTTCCTAGTACATTTCATCATATTTGTACATTTTACATTGTGATAATAATACAAGTACTACTAAGAGCTACAATGTCACAACCAATTTTCTTGAGATTTCAATTATCTCATAGGCATAATTTAATTTGACTTATTAGTAGAGATAAAAACATAATAAGTGAGTTTCACTATCAAAGGTTGTGGTACCTTTCTAAATCATGTTACAACGAGGGAACACATTTCTAGAGTCATTTGTATTAGATCTAATAGTGTACACCACATTAATTTTTTTAATGAACCATAGTTATCTCATTTATTCTAGAAGAATCATTTTATTCATTTGGTCAACTACATGTTACACTTGGCATCGATCTTTGCACCTCCATGTACCTAATAGAGACTAGTCCTAAGGCTAGGTCACTATATAAACATCACTCATTATTATCTAACGGAAACACATTTTTGTCTAAGTTTGATTTTATTTTGGCTTCAAGATAGTCTTTTAATTTAATATTATTATACAATCATATAATTTAAAGTCAACATGTTTCACACATGTGGTTGTTCTAATATAACTTTGAAGGTTGTAGCATTATGTTGTAAGCCCTTGAAATGGATTGAAATTCATTTATGATTGTGAGTCAATAAGCATCATATTGCTTATCATTATCTCATGAAATTTTAATATAAAAGACAAACTACATAAATACTAAACATACATGTAGAAACCTTTCAAGAAAAAAAAATGCATTAAGGAAAATCAAGCTTATATTTTTCGAATGATGTAGAATAACAATATATTATAAGGCTACACTTACCGCTTTGACACTAATTTGACAACATAAGAATGCCTATAAATAGCCATGTAGTCTAATATCCTGATCCCATAAATCTAATTTATATAAAAGTTAGAAACAATAAACTATCAAGTGCTATCCAAAAGTATGAGTCAAAACCATAAGCCATGGAAAAATACTAAACTAAGACTCCTTTAATCTCAAAACAATTATTAACTCCTCTTAGACCTATTACACCTCTTGTACACTCAATAGATTTCGAAGATTATATCATAACGATCAAATTGGCTAAGATCCTAATCATGGGCACTCTATAAGGACATTACATGTTTGTGTCATATCCCTTGAATCAAGATGTCTTGTAGCTCATGATCTTGAGATTTTCAATGGGAAGTGGCTAAAACAATGGGAAAGGGAGTTTCAAAAAAAAATGACGTATTCCCTTGGTAAGATTTACTTTTTAGTTTATGATTTAGACATTTCCTTTTCAATCTAACCTCTATATTCAATATACCTACACAATATTCCATACATTCTAGAAAGAATAATAAATGAGTAACATCCCTCACAACAGATAAAAATCCCATATATACACTCCAATATATTTGAATTATTATACACTATAGATCTATATAATTAAATATAACTATCCAAGAGTTAATATTATAGAATTAATGACACCTTTTTGATGTAAATTCTACTAATACACTAGAGACATACATCCACTATGAACCAAAACACTTTTATATGAAATCCTAGATGTTATTGTAATACAAGGAAGCCACGAATTAAGTATAAACATACTTCTAAAATACACACATCTTATCTTTTTTTTTCAGAGATTTAGATTGTCAGTGTGGTGTCTAACATAGGCACAAAGTCCACGAGCACACAAACTTATTGAGGACCTTCACAAAGTGTTTTAGTTGTCCGATATGGGAGGATGAGCCTATAAGTTGAAATCTCTTTGGCTAAGAGCCAAGGATTGAGAGTATCCATTTCACGAAATTCACTTGGGGAATGGTTTTGAGCTCATCACATACGAGTCTTGCACACATAAAGACTTGATCCTTGGTGGATTTTTTTTGGAACCATTCAATTTCACTATTATACCAAAAGCCTCTTGAAATGTATATGACTTGTCTAAAATGATTATATCAAGATACAAATCATGTTTTTGAAGTAGAGTAAAACATGCATAGACAAATATGTATGGCGGAAATAAAAGATTGAATGGTAAAACAAATAAACACAATGTAATATCATCTTTCATAGAATTAAAGATGATATCTTATAAATGAGACAAAGCAAAATCCATAGCAACCTTGTCATTAGCTCTATCTTCAAACCCATAGTGCTTATTGAAGGCGACGAAATTTCATTGTTTGTATGGGCGGTGACAAAAACTTGACTAAGCCTGCAAGTGAGGTGGGCCATGGAATGGGAGTGGGGCCCACCAAGCCCTACAAAAACAACTAAATCCTTGTGAATTCTCTCACGTGTACAACTACTCCACTCTATATATCTGCCAGGCTGGCAGATACAATTTAGTGGTTGTAAAAGTTAGCTTGCTCTTACGTGTCATCTCAAACCTAATAAAATTGCTTGGCTGTGAGCTTCAGGGGTCCTTTGGCTGCCACGTGGATAGAAGAGCACCATCCCCGACAAGATAGTATTGCCTATTGATTCTCATTAGTTTTGGACAAACCTTTTCTTTAAATATGTGTTAAATAAATTTCCAAGTGCAGAAATTATGTGCCTTTTGCCATACGAAAGAATTGTGATGGATTTGTATATGAAATCCCCAATAGGTATACTTCTAAGACAAGACTTTATGTATTTATATGGTCGTATGATTAGGTGTGTTTTTTCAAGTAGACTATAGATTGTAGGATTCTTATGTTGGAGGTCCCAATATTAATATATATGGTAGGTTCTATTAACTTATAATAAATGTATCGATAAAAATGGAAATTAAAATGGATTTCTATATATATATATAATCTAATTGGTAGGCTTACTTAAATCATTGGAATTTGCTATAGAAAAGTAGAGAAGTCAACATTTAAACATACACTTTCCTTATGTGATTTTGTTATAATAATTTTTTTTTTTTAAAGTGAAAATTGAAAATTATTTTCATTATGATTTTTTAAAGATAAATCATTATAATCTGTTATATAAATGTAGATATATCAACATTTATGTATACAAATATGTTTTTTTTAGATAGTTTTGTTATAATGAATTTTCTAAATTTCAAATTTGATTATTATTTTAGTTATAATTTTCTTAGATAATGTTATAAACAATGTTATTATTAGAACGATGTAAGTAATTGGATTCATAATACATTTTATTATTCAATTTTAGTATAAAATAGATTATGTTAAAGTCAATTTTTTTTAATGTAGCTTTTTATTCCATTCATTGAAATGACTTCATTTTGTTTAGTCGACAATAAATAAATCAATAACATAGGAATCTCATGGTTTGAATCTTACAAAAATTGTGCTAAGAAGTAACTGCAGTAAGTTGGGAATAGAGTCAAGAGGAGTCATCATTCAATATAAAGGCCAAGTGAGTCAGAAGGAATCATTAACCAGGAAGTGCACTATGCCAAATAGTTGCTAATGAAGATGAAGATAAAAATGTTCATATTGATCTAGTTGTTAGGCCCTCACTAGGCTAGGAGTGCTCGCAAACCTTGCGCGAGACCTATGTTTGGTGTGTCTCTTGCGCCCCTCGTGCTTAATGTCCTTGTTGGGCTTTCGTACTTGCGAGTCTAAGGTGTTGGTTTCAAGAGATGAGGTCCCTGAAATTTGTGACCTCACTGGTTCATAGCTCTTAAAATATCTTAACATTCTCACCTTTAGGGCTTTTGCATCCAAATCCTTTCCATTAAATATGGCTTTTGCATCCAAATCATTTCCCTTGAATGGAGATACCCCTTGCTTAAATGATAGTAAGTATAATGTTAACATAACCCCTCCAACCCATCTGCAAACTATGTCAACAATTTCTAATATGATAACAAGGTGTTTAGTTCATTCTCTTTGAAGGATTCTACTTAGTTATAATAGCAACTTCCTTGTAGTCAATGGATTTCATTTCAAATAACTTGATACCTAGTGATGAACTAAATACAAATCATGTCATAAAAATTAAAAATCAATTGGATAGGAGAGAAAAATGAGAATCAAGTTGAATCCAAAAAAGTTGATGCTTTCACTCAAATGCCAAAACTCTCATCTAGTAATTTGGAAGAATAACTTTAATAACTTAACAAGACAAGAATGTGAAATAAGGATACACAATCATACAAAATTGGGCCATAAAGATCCAAAATAAAATTCCTTATGCTCATCATGGATCTTCTCTTATATTTTGCATTCTTGTTCAAGATTTTGATGCATTATACTTTGCTATGCAATATTTTAGCTCATGGGGTTGGTTCCAAAGACCACAACCTATCAATAAAAGATATATATATATATATATATATATATATATATAATGCTCATATATTTAGTGAGATAATTCCAATGCTAACTCTGTTGTCCATTATCTCCACTTTTTCTTTAATTTGGATGCTCATTATCTCTATTTTATTTTTTTTAATATATTGTAATAGACATAATCTTATGTTTGAATTTGGAATATTTGTAATGGTTGACTATAATGTTGACACGGTGTACTATCAAGTACAATAAAATATATTGACCCTCTTGAAGGAGCAATAAAAATCACTTCCAAGGTCCTCTATGACATGGTCACAATCACACTGGGAGATCAATGAATATTTATGTGTTAGTACACAAGGTGAGCCTTTGTTAGTTTGTTAAGTAAGGAATTTGGAAAATTGTGATTCACTTTGTCTTTTCCTAAATTGTTAAAACATGAAATTTGCAAAAGAACCATTTCTAATATACTAATACAATTATTATCAACTACCTCTAATATCTGATTTTCAACAAATTTCAAAAGATATAGGGTCGTGAGAGATTTAAAGAACATAACTAGAATTTAAATCCTACGGACATAGACCATGAGAAAATCAAACGTGCATAAGAAATAACATATTTGATCTTAAAAAATTTAAATAACATAAAGTCGAAACCCACAAATCATCATATTGAAATGCAGTCATCTAAGGAAGTGAAACAAGATATCTCAAAATTCATTAAAATCACACAACCATACCCATTCATGCACACATGTGAGAGAAATTCATCCTTCCAAACATTAAGAATTGATCATCTCCATTAATTCACCACAACAAGTGAACAAACAAGATATCTCAAAATTCATTAAAATCACACAACCATACCCATTCATGCACACATGTGAGAGAAATTCATCCTTTCAAACATTAAGAATTGATTATCTCCATTAATTCACCACAACAAGTAAATTCTTCAGAACTACTACATGAAAGGCAATGTAAACTCACATAGGACATGCAATATCTCTTGAATTCAAAATCACCATTCAAACTAAAAAATATCAACAAAACTTCACACCAAGATTGCAATATCAAATGCATATGTTGTTATCTATTGCAAAAATATAAACCTTTATTACAATCCAAAATTGGGGGTTTTATAGTTTTTACAAATTAGAAATTGTAAAACCCATAACTAGTATTTCTAGGCATAATTAAAAAAACTAAAATTTAACATGCAAATAAAACTCCTATGCTATTACATTATGATTTGAATTTGAGTTTCATGCAGTTAAATCTCAAAAAGAGGCTATTTTAGCCCAAAACATGCCATAGAATTTTAGTTTGAAGTGAAATTGAGTTGTAGTCAAAATATGGACATCTAAATCCATTTTTCAACAAAATGGACGAGTTAAACATCAATAAAATTGTTTGTTATATTTGCACAACCCCAAGGATGATTGAATACATAAAAACAATAATATACATGAAGATTCAAACCTCCAAAAATTACCTTGTATAACATGAAAACAACCTCCAAGTGTGGGACTTACTCTTAGAGGTTGGATCTTTGAAGAAGGTCAACTTCCTTACAATTAGGATGCACCTATACTAACACTTTTGAGAAAAAGGGAGAAGAATTGCATGAAATTAAAACACTAAAAGGGAAAGGTGAGGTACCCAATTGAAATTTGGTTGCTACCTCTTTCTAAAAATGTACTACACATCAATGGAACACCAAACTACATAGTTCTAGACTCTAATCTATCTCCAAAGGACTTTCATGTAGGTTAGAAACTATTAAAACATTGAAAGGAAGAACAAATTCATGACACAACATTTACTAGCACAATAAACACGACATGCAAACTAAGAACATATGTCTAACACAAGGTAGAAATATGCACAAGATAACTAAATGAAAGAACAATTAAAACTAGTATTTCATTAATGGAAGGCACAAGGAATATAATTGCAGAGCATAAAGCTAATGAAAAATTACAACATAGAAGAACCTAGAAAATATGTACAAAACTACCTTTTAAAGAGATCAAGCATAACTAGAGTTCAAGCTGCAAACAACTAGAGTTAAGATTACAAAATTGCAAATCAAGAAAAAATCAGATTTTGTGTACAATTGATTCATGAAGTGACAAGAAACATCTAGAAATGAAGAATTTTGCAAAAGAATAGACATCCCAAGTAAAATAAATTAGAAAAAATCTAATTTCCATGTGTATTCAATCCATGAAATAATTAAAATTGGGCCAATAAATGCTCCTATAGTCAATAAAATCATGTCCATAAAAATAGAAAGAAAACCGCTTATGTCATGTGAAAAACCCCAAAAAAGTAGTTTGGCAATAACTATTTAATTCTCGTGTTGCATCACAGCCAATAGGAAAAACTTAATGTACACAAAAAACTACACACCATTTTCTACCTCCACACCATCACAATGCATATCCCCTTCCTACACAATAGACTTGTAGTGCTGCACAAAATACAAAAACACACCACAACACAATATCCCAAAATGAAAACATCCATTGGCCCAAAGACCCACAATGTTGCACAAGCGCAAAAAATGCCCTAGGCGTGAGATCACAAGATGAATCTCCTTCTCTTCAACCTGACCCACGATCATGCAAAAACCAAAAGCCTTTTGCAACGCAAGATTGTGACCTAAAATTTCTCTCTTCAAAATTCCCTACAATTGTGCACGGGCATGAAAATGCATTACAACACAAGATCACAAGAAGACTTGCAATGTCATATAGAGCACAAAATTTCACAACATCACAACACAAAAGCAACTTGTAGCACAGAGACTCACGATGTTGTGTAGTGCAAGATGAAAATATCACAGGATCACAATATCGAACAAGAAAACTAGGTGCTCCTACACTGAGAAAATCATCCGACCAAATCCTTTGACACCAAAAATGCACTGCAGCGCAAGATCATAGTGGGCATGAAAATGAGCTAGAGTTTCAACCTGTGAATTTTGAATGAGTAGAAAAGTGTTCATTCGATAAGAAAATCATTCAACCAATTCCTTCGATGCCCAAAAATGCATAATGTTTTCATGCACCAAAGAATGCCTAAAAGCACATAACTTTCTTGGTTGAAAACAAATAGAAAATTTAGCCCATGAAGAATGTCTTTGGTTAGTTATCTAAAATGGGATATAGGTTGACAAAAAATACTAGTAGGATCCTTAGATTGACTTATTCTAACATGAAATCCTCTATAGTGATGTCCGCTTTTTCTTTATTCTAAGGAAGGATAAGCACCCATGCTTTCCAATTCCCTCTAATACCCTTAGTGAAATTAGAAATCCATTGAGCTTTATATTGACTATATTCTCTCTAATGAAAATTTGTACCTATTTTGAAGAAGTATTGTCCCTCCATATCATGACTCATTTTCAAATTTATTTCATCAACTAAGTAGGGTTAATGTTTGTAAAGAGGGGTTGATATGTTTCAATCTAGAAGATATTATTTTCTTCATATTTTCTCTCTTAAAGTTGACCTAAAGATGGTATATGCAGAGGAGTAATGACTTAACACTCAAAATGCGAAGGGGAACTTTTTGTTAGGATCAAAGAGACAAAACTAACAATTACATGTAAATATAACCAATATCATAAATGAATAAAGCACATAGAAGAGAACACAAGACTCAAACATTTAAAGTTACTAAATCATCATCACACATTAAATCCCTAACCCTAAGCCATTTTATTCAAGCATTTTTTTCTTACAAAATTAGGGTTAGAATAATTACAACATATTGGTCCTTAGAAAAGTAGCCCCAATTTTTTCTTTTCTTGGGGGTTACCACCCCCCAAACTCCCACTCAGGGCCCAACTCAACCCTAAGCACCAATGAGTATACATGGTGAGTGTACATTACTTACCTAATCAATCACCACAAGCTAACAATCTCTTACTTGGGGATTGATCATGCTCTACACTAAACAACAATCTCCCACTTGGAAACTAATCTTGTAGCAATAGCACTACCCTATGAGACTTGTATCGGATCAAACCACCCTAGACCTAGTTGTTCAATTATTCTACTCAATCTAGAAGATCAACTAAATTTGAAGAGGAGTTTAACTTCTCCCTTGTCATTGTCTTTGTAAACATATCTATTAAATTATCATCTATATGTATCTTTTCCAACTTTAATTTCCCATCATCCAAAAATGACTAAATGAAATGGTACCACAATTGCATGTGTTTTGACTTCGAGTGTAAAGCATAATTATTGGCAAGGTAAATAGAACTTCAACTATCTATGTACAGATGATTGTCCCTCTATGGGTGTCCCAATTCTTCCATAAAGAATTGAAGCCATATCATCTCCTTGGCTTCCTTTGTAGTATCAATATACTCTTCCTCTATAGTGGAAAAAGCATTCACCTTTTGTTATCGAGAAACCAAACACACTACCATCCCACTAATTAATAGATACACATCTTGTAGTACTCTACCTAGTACCTAGATCTCCTACCAAATTTGAGTCAACATATCTATGTAAATTAGTAGTAGGGCCCCTAAAATGCAACATCAAGTAGATATTCCTCTCAAATATTTGAGAATTTTTTTTTATTGCATTCCAATTCTCAATCCCAAGATGACTCATATACCTTTTAATGAATCCCATTGCATATATAAAATCCAGCCTAGTACATACCTTAAACTTCCTTTAAATGAAGCACAAGGTACCTTGGACATTTTATCCTCTTCTTCTCATGTCTTTGGACACATGTCCTTAGTCAATTTCAGATGACCAAGAAAAGGCGTGCTAATAGCTTTGGCATTCTCCATATAAAAAAATTGTTACACCTCTTGAGATAAACTCAATTTCCTATTTTTCATATCTTTGAAATTTTTTATACCAAATATTTTTTTGCTGCCCCCAATCCTTCATATCAAAAGAATGTGCTAACTGTTGTTTCAATCCTTTCATGTGATCCATGTTAGACCCAACTACTAGCATATTATCAACATATAAACATAAAATAATTT
This sequence comes from Cupressus sempervirens, assembly GCA_028749045.1. Taxonomy (NCBI): domain Eukaryota; kingdom Viridiplantae; phylum Streptophyta; class Pinopsida; order Cupressales; family Cupressaceae; genus Cupressus; species Cupressus sempervirens. The sequence continues at coordinate 71,145,334 of CM053791.1, forward strand.
ATTTATCATCATCTAACCTTTTAAAATAAACACAATGGTCTAAATGACACTGAGTGTAACCATGTTCATTCATAAAACTATCAAATTTAAGATAGCATTTCCTAGGAGCTTGCATCAAGCCCCATCAATATTTTTTCAATTTGCACACTAAATTCTCTTAACCTTTGACCTCAAGTATCTATGGTTGTTCCATTATATTTATTCATCTAAATCACCATGGAGACAAGTTGTTCCAAATGCAACTCTCCAGCAACCAAAATACTTAAAACGGTATGAATAGAAGTCATTTTAACAAGAAGAGAAAATATATAATCAAAATCAATGTTATTTTTCTATGCAAATCCTTTTACCACTAACCTTACTTTAGACATTTTCTTAGCTCCATCTCATTCTTTCACCCTGTAAACCTATTTATTTTGTAAAACCCTTTTAACTCCAGTTAACATACTTAAATCCCAAGTCTTATTTTTTAGCAAGGAGTCTATTTCTTCTATCATTGCAAACTCCCACTGAACCTTTGTATCCACCTATACAACTTTATCATATCCTTTAGGTTCACTAGCATATATTAATAAAATAGAGTATGAAGAGAGAGAAAATAGTTTTGAAGGTTTACTCAACCTTGTTGACTATCCAATATTCACTGGGGTTTGTGGTATTTGTTGTTGTGGAGCATGAGGGACTATTGGAACACCATCCTTTTGAATATCATCCAACACCACCAAATATTTTTAATTATTCTCATGCTACTACAATAGATCTTTGTACAATACTTTCTTATTGAATATGACATCCCTACTTCATACAATTTTATGATTTTTAAAATCCCAAAGTCTTTAGTCAAATTCATCAATTCCATATCTAGAAAATACACATTTCTTAGATTTAGCTTCTTGTTTGATTCTATTTTTAGAATCTATATGTATAAATTCTTCACAACTGAAGGTTTTGAGAAAAGAATAACTCACCTTCTTACCTATCCATGCTTCCTCTGGAATACCACAATCTAAAGGAGCAGAGGGACCTCTATTGATTAAATATAGAACATAATTAACATCCTTTTCCCATATGTTTAATGGTATCCCAACATGCAACTTAATGCTCCTTGCACACTACATTATTCTCTTATTCATGCATTCAACCACTCCATTTTCTTATGGAGTCCTTCGAACAAGATACTACCTATGAATACTGTTATAGGAACAATAATCTTCAAATTATTTTATGCAATACTCACCACCATTATTAGATCTGAGACATTTTGGCATTTATTAGTCTCATTCTCAACCAAGCGTTTCCATTTATTAACAATTTGAAATACATTAGAATTTTATCTAAGAAAATATATCCATACTTTTCTAGTTGCATAATCAATGAAGTAACAAGTCCTATAAATAAGCTTACAAAAAAAAATATTACCATTTCCACAACCCATAATAGATCTGAAATAAATATGTAATTAAAATTCACATGCAATAGAATAGATAATATACCCACAAAAATGTGACACAAGATATGCCCTGGAAAACCCTCATCAAGGGAAAAACCTAGCCTCCAAAAGAATCCATCACCATGTAATGCCCTGCCAAGGGATCCAAAGAATTAACCTAAAGTTTCACTAAGTTTGGTAGCAATTTTTTTAATTTTTTTTAAAACATGAAAGTAAATCCATTTACATCATACACATGATAGCAGAAGTAATAACAATAATTCACGTGAAAGTAAACATAAACTTACATAAAAGGTTACATTCTTCAAGGATCCCTTAACATAGAATCACATCAAAATTAACTAGTATCAATTCCATCTAGTACTACATTCACATGAAATAATAATGATAAATTCAACGTTCTTAAACAATATACTTTTGTTCTGAATGTCCCTTAGTAAATTACACTTGAGAATGCTCAATCATCCACTGTACATGCCACAGGGTATGAAAGGATTAATCGAATATACATAGGTGAAAACCAAGTACATCATCCTATTCTAAATCCATGATGCAAATGCTATAAAGTAAATGAAACCACATTTCAAACATGATACATCATCATAGAAGATATAAACATCCATCATAAAAGATAACCAAAAATCATCAACATAATTAACTATGTGCATGGTTCCTCCCAACCATAAATAAAATCATTAGACCATCATGGGCCCTAGCCATCCCGCCATGCGTAGCATTCCAAATCATCAAAGAGATCATCGGTATTAACATAGTAGGAATGTCACTCCTAAAATATACTACACCATATGCAAAAAGGAATCTAACATGCAAAATAAAGCATAAGATAACATCATCCAACATATGCTAATCATTAATATAAGGATATGTGTCCACCATCATAATCCATGAACAAAATGAAGATAGATGCCAACAAAGAATGCATCAGCTACAGTGTCTCAAACAGATCTTAAATGGTAAGAGTGAAAAAGCACTACCACCCAACCGCGTGGAACCTAAATGGTCCACTCCCATCGCGCTGAGAAGATAGTCTCAAGTCCCAAACAGGATATCAAATCACATAATACAAGAAAACAAATCACATAACACAAGTACCCTCTGAGTTCAGGAAATCCTAAAAGTATGCTAACTCAAAGGTTCCATCATAAAAGGGTCGACACTTATACCCAGAGGCACACAAGACATGTAGGAAACCTACTATGTAAGTGGGAAAGTGTCATCACACAGATCACCCTAGAGTTACCCTAGTAGTCTCTCAATAGACCACGACCCCCTAGTGATCCCTATGTGGCCACTAGTATCCTCTTGTACTGAATGCAAGGTCGCAACCAAGCATACTACAGAATGCAAGGTCGCAACCAAGCATTCTCTCTACTCCCATCCTAGTCTGTACTAGCACTCAAGGCATTGGCGAGAACATACAATTATCTTATTAGGTTCATTTAATCCCCATTTAGTGTAAATGTTTTCACTTATTAAATAACTTACAATGAGTTACCCTGGCAGCCACTTAGGGCCCCGACCCCCATTGCAAGCCACTTCTCGACACTACAAGCAAATAACCTACCCTAAGCTCATGGAATCATAAATCACAAAATCACCATAGTCCTATACAAGCAACTAGAAAAATACCAAAATAATAATCCATAATAAGAGCATCAAATCTCCATGAGCAAAAGAAAAGCATCCATAGATAATCATGACCACAACAGTTCTCTATTAGCAACTAAAGGTATCACTGATAATCACAATAATCATCGGTTCTCAACAAGCAACCAAAAACTATCTCAAAGTAATACTGATCGAAAACTCCAAAATGGTTGAGTCAAAACATGTCACAACATGACATCATCAAGATCAGATAAAAAATTCAATTCCATCAAGTGACTGGAAAGTATTCCAAAACAATTGATCAATAACTCATAAAAAGGTTACATAAATCACAGCTTACACATGAAGGCTGAGAACAATATCAATTAGTAAACCACACACACCATATAGCATGCCATCACATAACCATGGTTGGGTTTTAAAAATATCGAGATCAAAAGACATCATCATGACATCACAATCATAACCCCCAAGCCTCTGGTAGACGTCCTATAACTGGTCAACAAACTAGTCAACCCAAAAACCCAAAACAAGAAGCATATAGAAAACACAAAGTGCAAGCACATGTTTTGGTTTGTTTAAAATAACTTAGTTGAACATGGGGTTCCAGTTTTCTTTTCGGATTTAGGTATCAAGTGAGGGAATGTTTACATGTTTTTCTCTAACTCATATATTTGTTTAGGTAAAAGTTTTTCCCATAACTCTTAGAATCAATTTTCTAAATGTTCTAAGGATATTTACATAATCACTATGTTGAGAAAGATCCCTCCTTCCATATTTTGAAACAATTTTCTAAAATATTTAGAAGATAATTATTTACTTATTTAATTGATTGAACTAGCCCCCTTTGCCTTTTAACGAAACCATTCGCTTTATTTTACTAAAATGAATGTTGCTAACTGAATAAAATTTCCTTAGTATTTAATTCAATTCCTCTAGAAACAATAAAACAATGAGTAACCATCTATTATTTAAATTATTAAAATAATGGTCTATGACTTTTAAAGAAATTCATCTTGACTCTTATTAAATCAATACTATAATAATTTCAGAACTAGAATTAAACAACTTCTCTTATTAATTAATCTTAATTAAATAACATTTAATTAAATTAATTAATAAAATATATAATTCACAATCTACAATTCTAAATCATTTAATAATAACTGAAATCACTTAATCACTATAACTAATGATCTCTTAATGGATTAAATTCCAAATTCATTAAGACTCATTATCATTATAAATAAAGTAATACCTTTCAATTATTAACCAATCTTAATTAAACTATATTTAATTAAATTAGTTAATAATGTATTTAACTAGCAAAAGTAAAACTTGATAAATATTATCAAAATATATTGTTACTAGATATTATTAATTTTAAAATAACAATATAAAACTTTATCACCAAACATTATTAATAAAATGATAATTTTAAAACTTCATAACAATTTATATAACATTTAATAATTATAAATTATTAATATGTAATATTAATAAATAAAATAATTGATAATTATTAATAATATATAATATTTAATATGAAAATTTATTAATATTAAATAATATTAATTATGAAAATTGAATATTAAAAATCGATTTCATATATCATAAAATATTTTTATAACATATAATAATAAAAAATTTAAAACAAATCATATTACATATATATGTATTGCTATTGCGGTACGCAGAACCTTGTGGTCGTAGGGCCTGCGACGTCAGCGAGTACAAACTACCCCTGTTGTCGTAGTACCTGTGACGGCGGGTACATTGCAACCGCAGTGGGTATGAAGGCGTGGGTTTCATCCCCCCCAACTTTAAATTACTTTATTATATTTTTTAAAAATATTTTTCTCATATGAGAATTCAGATTTTAACAATATTATTTTCGACTGCAATTTTTTGACAAACATATATATATATATATATATATATATATATATATATGTATATATATGTATAGATATATATACATGTACATGTACATGTATATGTATATATACATATACATGTACATATATATACATATTTATGTATATACATACATGTATATACATATATGTATATACATGTATGTATATACATAAATATGTATATATATGTACATGTATATGTATATATACATATACATGTATATCTATATATATACATATATATATGTATATATATATACATATACACATATATTTGTATATACATATACATATATATCTATATATATACATATATGTGTATATATATACATATACATATATATATATATATATATACATATACATATATATATATACATATACATACATACATACATATATATATATACATATATATATATATATATATATATATACATACATATATATATATATATACATACATATATATATATATATATATATATATATATATATGTATGTATGTATGTATATGTATATATATACATATACATATACATATACATATACATATATAAAATGTTGTAATATTTATTTAAATCTGCAAACATATATATACATATATATATATATATATATATATATATGTATATGTATATGTATATGTATATGTATATGTATATGTATACATCTACATCTACATATACATATACATATACATATACGTATACATATATATATATATATATATATATATATATATATATATATATATATATATATAAAAGAAAAAAAAGGAGAATGTATACATAATTTTTGAAGAAGAAGGGCTTTTCAATTCGATGAATTGAAAATTTCTCCTAAATAGTAATTGTTTTCTATATTTACCCATTAATTCTTTTAAATAGGTTTGTTCATATGCATCTGAAAACCCTAGCCCCATAGTTTCCTCAGATCCATGCATATGAAAATTTCTTTAACTACCCATGGAAAAATGCATACAACCAAGATATGAAAATCCTTAGAAAGCATTCAGAAGACATGAAGAAGACAGGAAGTGCAAGAAACGAAATATCATATGCCAAAATCACAAGTGTCTACCTGGACACTGATGCTAAATCACTTCTCCTCAGAATCCGTATAGCAAGCTCCTTCCTTCTCCAACGTTCCCGGGTCCTCCAAACATGGTCCCTAAGCTTCTAGGAGTGCCTAAATATAAAGAATTCTCAGGAAGCACCTAGAATGTATCTAGAAACCACTAGAAGGTGTTGACAACTAAGCATGAGTCTTTTCCAACCTTCTAGATGAGTCACAAGGTTGTAGACACCATGTGCTTAATTTGTGCGCTAACTCCTGTGTTGTTGACATATGTGTAATCAAGAGGTGCATTTACTCCTAAGTAGACTTATAACTTTTATTTTAATTCTTTTATTATTTCTATTATTATTATTAATTTATAATTTATAATTTTAATTTCTTTTATTTAATTCAAGATTTTCTCAATTAATTTCCCATTTAATTAACAAAATCAAAATATCTAAAGATCATGATATTATATTAATTTTTCCAGAATAATAAAATTTTTAATTAAATCTTTTAATTTTAGACTTAATTAATAAAATATTCTCCAAAGACCACCAAGATAAAATATGAAAACCCATCATAGAACAATCCATGCAAAATTAGTCTAAAGGGTTAAAATCATCACAAATTATGTCATCCGACACATTCAGTAGGTAAACATCTCAGATACTTGTCCTACCTCTCTAGGACAAATGGTTTAAGCGTTTGGGATTTGGACTTGAGAATTTATCTCCCCTCTCTTACGGTTGAGATAGTGTGATAGGGTACGCTCATCCTGGCAATTCAGGGAAGTCGATACTTGGTACTTGCAACCTACATAAAATCCATGCATGTACATACTATATATATATGCTAAGCTAAACAGGCAATGACAAGAAGTGGTGCATTGTGTAGATCCCGACTAGCAGGTGACTATGACTCCCTTCCTTAACCACATAAGAAATGTCATACATAAGAAACAAACACGCACACCATACACATGCAAGTATGGGGTAAGTATCCATAAGAAAACACATGTGATAATAAACCATTTAACCAATCATCATTAATACTGAGAATAATGTAATAATCATCATGCATATATGAAATGTAGAATCTAAATAATCACACCATATATCAACTGAATCCATAGCACAATATCTAATAGTCTCAAAACAATGCTACTAACCATCAACATAAAACTAGTCTAAAAGAGTTTGATCATTGCAACAATGTGTCCAGAAAAATGTAAACAAGGGCAGGCACTACACACCATGTATTATTAAGAAAAAATACCATTACAATACAACCATGGAAGCCTTCAAATCCATAGCCACAACCGAGCAATCCATAAGCATGAATCCACACATCCCATGCCATACTTCTAACCTTCACAAATGCTCCCTTGGCTAACCTGTCAAGCCTTATCCCACTCAGCTCTTTCCTTTTTGCATTTTTCCCTTTTGTCTTTTCTCTACAACTACCCTTGTGACTGCTTATATAGTAGCAAGTCCCAAAAAACAATCAAGTGGTATTACATAAACCATGTGTTGGCTAACCCATTGACCCCACATTTTACAATATTAGACATTTAATTATTTTCCCTAATATTAAATAATTATATCAAATATTATCACAATGTTACAACACAACTCATGAAGTATATCCCATGAGAATCTTTACATGTTGCACATCCATCTAGATTATCCTAGATGCACCATTACACAATAAAATAAAATAATACAATATAACAATATTATGCAATGTCTGCAAAACCATTATCTAAATAGGTCCCCATACATCTGTATGCACAAGCTCTAATTTCTCATTTTTATTTTCCTTCCCAGTCTTCACAAAACTAATTCTCTTTTATTTTCCATTAACAAGACTTTTAGAAAAAATCATATTGACATTTCTTTAGGAGAAATATTTTCATACCTTTCTTATTCATGTGCCTAAGTCTATTGTGCCATAATTCTATGTCAGAATCTAAAAATAATTTTTTCTAAACATTCATTTTACTCATAAATATTTAAAGTAGAAGGAAAAATATGACCTATATAAAGATACAAGGTGCCTACTTTCACACCTTTTGCTACTATTAAGGAACCTTTTGAAACTTCCCAATTTTTATCAATAAAAGTAATTATGGCACCCTCATCACCCAGTTCGTGAAATTAAATTCCTACTTGGCCTTGGAATATGTCTTCCCTCTTGTAGTAGCTAATGATTCTCATTCAACAACTTAATCTTAATTTTCCCCTTTCCAACAATCTGATAGGGTTCATTATCTCCCAAATAAACAAGCCCAAAAATCCACTTGGACATAATCAAGAAAATAATCTCTATAGGGTATAGCATGAAGTGATGCCCTTGAATCTAAAACCAATTAATCATCAACATTTTCTAAGGAAAGAAGAAAATCATCCTCTTTGGATTTATTACTTACCACATTTGCCTCCTTGTTTCCTTATTTTTTTATCTCCTTCATTTTTCTTTTGAGTCCAGTAATCTTTCTTCTTATTACCCAAATTCCCATAATGCCAACAATCTCTTGGTGCCTCTTTCCCTTTGATTTTCTTCTTGATTTCCCATAATTTATAGAATTATTTCCTCTCATTTTGTCTTACTCTGCCCTGTGTGTTCAAGAAACTTCCTAATGTAGATCAAAGTGAGATTTTCCCATGAATAGAGTTACTCACAACCATTACCAAGCTATTATAGCTTATAAACAAAGAACAAAAAAATAAGAGAACCCTAATTTCTTCATCAAAATTAGCATTTATAGAAGATAATTGATTAGTAACCGTATTAAACTCATTCAAATTATCACCAAAAGATTCATCTTCTATCATCTTCATACTAAATAGATACTTCATTAGAAATACCTTATTTGAAGTGGAGGGATTTTCATACAAATTTTCTAAGGTTTTCATAAACTCATTCGTTGTCTTCACTTTCATAATATTTAATGCCATCAAGTGTGCCAAACATAAACCAATACTTTTGAGTGCCTTTCTATCCAAAATGTCTTAGTCCTCATTTTTCATATTTGCTTCCTTCTTGGATTTTTCTTCCAATGGCCACCATAAATCCTTTTGATAAAGATAACCTTTTTTTTGCATTTTCCATAATTTAAAGTTCTCCCCATTAAACTTCTCAACCTCCATCTTACCCTCATCTTCCATTTCTCCCACTCAACTGTGAGACTCCCACTCAATCGTGAGACTCTCTTAGAGAGTATAAATAAAAAAACCTCACTCTAATACCACTTATTAGGATTAAAGAGATAGAAATAAAAAATACATACAAATATAACCAATATTAGAAATAAATCAATCACACAAAAGAGAAAACAAGACACGAAGATTTAATGTTGTTCACCCAATCCTTGGGCTACATCCACCAAACAACGAGTCCAATATTCTTATTATCTAGTGATTTCAACTTAATTAAATATACAAGCCATTGCAACTCATTACCACCACAAGAAGATACTAAATCATCATCACACCTAGAATCCCCAACCCTAAGCCATTTTATACAAGCATTTTGTTGCTTACAAAATAAGGGCTAGAATAATTATAACATGTCAGACCCCCAAAAAATAGCTAGAAAAATAGCCCCAAATGTTTTTTTCTCAAGGGTTGATGCCCTTGAATCCTTTCTTGAGGCTTATCCCAACCCTGAAATTTGATGAGGATGCATGGTGAGTGTACAATACTTACTTGACCTATCACCACAAGCTAACACTTTTCTCCTATTCACGGGTAGGCTCTTCATCTACCTCTTCTTCTTTTTCTTACATTTCCTCAATTTATAGAGGGATCTATGTATCAAGAATATGTTCTTGCACATCCTAATGTCCATCTATGTCTCCAAACATACCCTATAAAGATATTCATATAGTATCATGCCTTATTTCTAGTTCTCACAAAGACTTTTTGAAACACAATATTCTCAAAATAGAAATGTCCAACTCATACAAACCCAAAGTATCCTCAACCTATGTTCCCTAAGTTTTACACAAAAGTAGATTAAATGTTATTTATTTTTAGGATAAATCCTCTCTCTCTCTTGATTGTGCCCCTTTAATTGTGCCAACTTGAGGTGGCTCAAAGATGTCATGTGAGCTAGACTCTCCTAAGTTAAGACTTTGGATGAAAACTATGCAAGATCTTGTACTTATGACTAATTATAGGTCATTATCCTCTTCCCCTTCTTCTTCAAGTGCTTCCATGACTAGGGGCATAAGGAATATTTCTTCTTCAACCTCTTGTATATTCTCTATAAAGTGACAAGAAGATGTTGAGGCCTAGAATTATTTGTTTTGATCTTGGAGGGCTTAATATTTGGTCATAATTAGGAAGTGCACCATATTAAAATGGAAGAAATTATTTTGAGAACTTTTAGCACTCCTTAGTATAGTTTTGGTTCCTTTAGCTTCTTCTAATTTGGCTCAAATCTCTAGGTCATTTCTTATTTTTATTCCTGACCTTGACAGGTTTTACTATATCACATTTTTGGCCATATCTTCTAGCATTTTCATCATTTTCCATTTATTTTTACACTTCCCTTGAGATCTTGGGATCATCCCTCCTTAGGATAAACTTAGGTATAGGTCAACTAGGTTGACCATTACTTAAGATAATTTTGTTAATCTTGGGACCCATGTTGTCTTAGGTGTAAAATTTATTTTATCTTGTGACGTAGTCAACTAGCTTTGTTTTCAATCCTAAATACAAGTATATAAGAGAGCTTAGGAATTTTATTTTCATTGTCATATACACAGATAAGCACTCATGCATGAGATATCAATTAGTAATTTTTTAAGGCGTACACCAAGCATTTTTCAAGAATGCATCAAGATATTTCCTTCTTCCATTAAGCTTCTCTCGTCAAGGTGGTAGTGGAGTTTGGATTCTAAGGAGGAGATTTTCCATTCATTCAAGTTCATCCATTCTTCATGAAGAAAAATTACAATCATTCTCATTCATGATGTTTTGAATTACATGGTTTCATTTTGATATTTGTGTTGAATCAAGGCTATTATATTAACATTCTTGATTACATGTAGGCTCAATTGCAACTAAAAAGGTAATTATGTTACTCATTATTAGATTCAATCATACCACTTTATAGTATTAAGTTTATCATTATTATTTTTTGATGTTGATTCCTCAATCTAGGGCTTGACCAAGGAACCCCCCTTACCAAGAAAAAACTATTTTTCTTGTGTGTAGGAACAATTGGAAACCTACTAATAGGAGCTTTCTAGAAAATTGAGGTCTACTAATCTTCAACCTTCCAAGAACACATCAAATTAGAGGAACATATACTGGTATAGGTTGGCCATATTGACCTGTACCTAAAGATCTACATTTTTCAAAGGTTTATGGGTTTTCTATCATGATTCCAAGTCTCTTGTCTTGTTTTGCAGTTTCCAATCATCAATTTTATGAGAAGAAAGGTGTATTCTATTACCTCTCCTCACTATTAGTAATTTTCTCTCTCTTCTTCTTGTATCTCAAATCTGATTTCTTGTTGTGTATGTGTTTAAATCAGTTAACCTTAGGCAATTTAATCAATTTCACACTAAATCAATCCAATTTAATCACATTGAAAATCTAAAACATTTTTGAGCATTGCATGAAAGTGGACTTTCTCGTATACTTCATCGATATAATTTAGTTTAGTGTTTCCATCTCTTCACATTACTTGGTTATGCTAATCCAACTTAAGAAATATTAAGGTTTATGTTTTGAAGCCCCTTTTTCTCTTGTATTTAATGCCTTAGGGTGAACATGTTTAACTAATTAACTCATCTCATCTAGTTTACATTAACAAATTTTGATTAACCCAATTTGCGTGACTTTATTTTTTATGGAGTTATATTGCTATCTTCTTTTTGCATGTAGATCTACTTTTCTCTTATTTGCATTAGTAATATTTAGATATTCTTCTTGTAGTTAGATCTCCTTTGTGTGATCTCACTTTACATCTTTATTTTTCTTTTATATTTTTCAACATGAAGCTCCCTAAAGTAGCATGGTCAACATTTCTTATTATCTTACTTTTTATTCTCATGTGTCTTTATTAAAACCATGATGTTTATGAAACTTGTCTTTATTTTATGATATTCATGCTCCATAACCCCTTACTCATGTGTAGTATAATGAGACTAGCTAACATGAGATTTCCCAATCAAACTTATCTTAAAAATGTTGTGAAGATTTTATGTGGGTTTTTATTTTCTATTATGGATTATATACAAGGTCTAGTTGATGATGGTCCTAGTCATCCTCCTCCTAATATTGAAAACACACATAATGGTAATCACTACTATAACACTCAATCTATCCTTCATGTCATAAATGTTCAATAGTTCTTTAAGATCCATCTCTCATGTCATCACCTCAAGCACCTAAACATATTTTTAAAAACTTTTGAGAACATTTACACCACATATTACCATTCTAAGAAGCAATTATTTTCTCCCTACAAATAAAAGACCAATTACAATACTAGATATGAAATTATGGATAAACGAGGTTATAATGGTTTAGGACTTGGTATTCATCAACAAGGTAACAAAGTTCATATTGCCATTTCTCAATAAAATACTGAGAGTGGATTAGGTTATCAACAATGACCATTTATTTATCGTAGTTCCCACCCTATTTAATATTATGCCAAACCATCTTTGCATATTCTTCTTCCCACTAAATTTAATGGTCCTTGTGTCATGGTATTTATAGAAATTTATCCTTGACCCAAACCTCTTGATAAACACATTAAAAATAAGATGGCTAATTTTCATGTCACTTTCACTACAATAATACACATTTAATCAACAATTGTGATTAATTTTTATTTTTTATTCATGACAAGGTGGATCAAGATATTCTTCCTAAATCTTTAGATGTTATAGAGTTTGTTCATTAGTTGTCGCACTTAGCACAACACTAGCTTCTTTTACCTTGTACCTCTACCCTAGGCGACAAGGTTTCTCCTTAATACTTCTACTCTCCTTCCTTGTTTATTTATTTATTTTCTTTTATCAAGAAAAAATTCTTGAGGATTCTCTTCTTTTCATTTCTTCTCTTTCGAGAAATTAGCAAATTTCTTTGCTCTTTGGGGTCATATCATTTCTTTTCTTTTCTCTCAGATCTATTATCTCTTTTTTGGCCATTTCTCTTTAGGTGAGCCACTTGGTATGGATAATTATGTTGGAAATATAAGAGGAGTAACTAAGAGGGGAGGGGTGAATCAGTTACCAAAAAATAAATCCTAGATCCCTTAGATGTCAATAAAAATTAAAACATAAACTCTGATTAAACTATGTTATGTTGTTACTCGAAAAACACACATGCACTTGCTTAACACTAGCAATTACTACAACTCGACAAGCACTAAGAATCAATCGTAACTTAGAAATAACTAAAAATATTAGTCCTAATGTGATTAATTGTGATTAATCTTTAACTTAGTTGCATACACATAAAAGAAATAGCATGAGCACAAGTGACACCAAGATTTAACGTGGAAACCCAATTTGAAAAAAACCACCAATTGCAACTAGTTACTGATTTCACTCTTTTGAAGCGAGCCCTATTAGGAGCCATCCCTATTAAAGGCTAAAAAACAAACTATTAGGTTTGAATCTATTAGAGTATTTAATCACCTTGTTAGGAGTGGCCTTGTTAGAGGTCTTTAGACACTTCACTCTAGAAATGCCACCTTGTTAGAGGATTTACAAATAGTTGTTAAGCCAAATCTGTTAAGAGATATAGATCACCACTACAATGGTTAGAGAGTAACAATGAGATGACTTGACTTCTAATGCAACTAAATTTTTTATTACAAATCTCAATTCTACCTTGTATACTTGATCCTTCCTAGTCGAATGTGTCTTCGCAACTCCACAAGGATATTATTCTTATCCTTCTAACTCGCTTCCTCTAAGCATCTTTAAATCTTCTATTTTCTCCCACACATTCAATCATCAACTTGACCTTATATTTATATCTTACACATTGTCAAGTTGGCTTGAATACAACTCAAAATAATTATTATTCATCTCCTTAGTCGGTTAGAACCAACAAATAATTCTATTAAACTCAATATGCCAAAACAAGAAGTCCTTCATTAGCTGACCCTACTCAGTAGACACTAACTCAAAAATGATTTTCATGTGTTAACCAAGTGAACTTGGTTAATATTTCATTTCCAAAAAGCTCCTTTGGTAATCAAGTGAGCTCAATTAGCACTAGTTCCATCCAACTTCTCTTTCATTAACCAAGTGAGCTCGTTTAATACTCAACTCTTGCGATTCTCCCTTTGTCACCCAAGTGAACTCAGTAGACATTGACTTTTGAGCTTGGAAAACTTTGGAATGGTTGGAAGACATAGGAAAATGTCTTCATCACCTGAGTGAGCTTGACATACACTGATTGGCAATGATGTGATATTTTGTGTAATATCAAAGACAATATACAAGTGATCAATTGTTTTCAACAATCACCCTGTTTGGCATTGATGACAACACACCATGTCATAATACAATGAAGTTTTTAGAGCAAGAATAAAGTAAGGAACATATCCTTAGTTTCATTTTGATTCTCATCCATGAGAACTCCCTCTGTCTTTAGTTTCTCCCTCTGTCAATAAAACTCTATCTTCAACATCTTCTTCTAATAACAAAATCTCCCTTTTTGATATCAAACCAAGTTCATCTTCTTTCTACTCTCCCTCTTTATAATTTTTTTTGTTATATGACAATAAAAAACTCTCCCTCTTTGATATGTCATTCCAAAGACAATATTTAGGGAATATCGGTGTACCTTATGTATTGATTCATATGAAATGTACCCTTTTCAATACTACATCAACTAATTGATGTTTAACATGCTCTAGTTGATGCAACACTAAACTTTATTTAGTGAGCTTCAGATAGGGGAATGACCTCTAACTTACCTCTTAGATATAAAAATACATCATTAGGTAATGGCTTGGTGAATATGTCTACAAGCTATTCTTTGGTATTCACATATTTCAACCTTACTTCCTTATCTTGTACCAATTCTCTCAAGAAGTGATATTTTATAGCAATGTGCTTGGTTTTGGCATGCATCACAAGATTCTTTGATATATTAATTACACTAGTGTTATCACAGAATATAACCATTGGATCCTTGATTTCTATCTTCATACCTGCCAATAGTTGCTTGAACCAAACAACATTGGGACAATTAACTATTACTACCACATATTCTGCCTTTGATGTGGACTGAGAGATGTAATTCTTCTATTTTCTTGTCCAAGACACTAGCCTTTTACCAAGAAAGAATGCCCCACCATTCGTGCTCTTTCTGTCATCAATGCTTCATGCCCAATCAACATCAGTGAAGGTTTGTAACTCTAAGTTGCCTCCTGTCTTGTACCATAAGCCATAATTGTTGCTTATTTTTGCGCCCCCACCAAAAATTGAATTTTAAATGCTTGCCCGCCAATGGTCACTTCCCCGTTTAATATTATTTTAAACACCCTAGAAATATCAAAAAAATTTTGAAAGATCAAACCTTATGATTTGTTTCCGTAGGCCCACAAGTTCATGATTGTCAGATCTTCCCCAGATCAACGGTTGGTGCTTTGTCGCTATGGAAAGATGCACATTGTTTTGCATTAGCGACATAGCACCCTTTTGTCATGTGTCTAGTGGGTTCTCCCTTTCCTCATTGTTCTCCGGTTTTGAGTTTTGTTCCATCCACGGTGGGCGCCATGGTGCTATTGAAAAATTTGTGCTCTCGCCGATAGCGATATAGCGCCTAGATGGAAATTGTTACTGTGGCAATGTCAGTTGTCAAGTGGGTCCCAAATATGCCCCATTAGATATTAGCAAAGATTGGTTAGACACGTTGGTGGTTGATCAATCTTTTCATTGGCTAAAATATGACTGCGTGGAATGTGGGTCCTACTTCACTTGGTGGGCCGCGAATGAGGGTTATCAGACAGGTTGGCATGTGGCCAGTTCTCATTGGTTGGTATACTGATAAGCCAAATCCATCTTGCTCATCATTAGATCAGTCTAGATCAATGATGGGCGCTATCTCACTATGGAAAGCTGCGATAATTTTAACAATAGCGACATAGCACCTTGGCGACGGGTGGCACAGATGACGTAATGGGCCCACCCTTCTCCAAAGTGATAGTATGGCTCATCCTCAGTGGTAGTTGTCAGGTGGGTCATAGTACATGGTGGTTTTCCATTGGTCCTTTTAGCCAACTCAATGTGCAATTGTACCCTTTTGTTGATCATTATCAGAGCTAAGAAGATCAAGGGCTGGCACTTTCCTGCATTATCAAGATGCGAGGAAATTAAATATTGCGGGGAAGTGGTTTGGTGACATGTGTCCTAGGTGATGTCACAATGGATGTTCTCAGATGTTCAAAAAGTACAAGTTGTGTTCACCAATGCAGACAGATCAAGGGCTGATGCTTTCTCACATTATCAAGATGCGAGGAAATTAAAAAATGCAAGAAAGTGGGTAGCCACCACGTGTTTCTGTGGGACCAATTTCTCAGTGGGTCGCCAGTTGGATGCCAAGTTGTGCCAGGTGGTTGCCAAGTGGATTCAAAGATCAAAAATTTTATGAAGGCAAGCACAGATCTTCCATGATCGTTGATCTTGTGGAGATCAACGGTGGGCGCTATCTCACTATGGAAAGCTGCAAGAATTTTAACCATAGTAACATAGCACCTTAGTGACACATAGTAGGGTGGGGCCAAGCCTTATGAAACTATAGAGATGGTACCAATTTGGGCCGAGTCAGGCACAAGGTGTGCTAAACTATTTCATGGGCCCATAAGTTTTAGGGGGCAAAGCGCGGTAATATGGCAAGTCTTCACGATCGTCAGATCTAAGGAAAATCAATGCTGGGCACTATCTCACTATGGGAAAGTGCCCGGAGGATACACATAGCAACATAGTACCTAGATGACACATGTCTTCGTGGGCTTGGCCAAGATTGACAGTTAAAGGCTAGCAATTATGTTGTAGCCGTCGCGGTCAGGGTTTGCAAGTTGGCACAATTAGTAAAGAAAGGCATGGTCAACTCAGGAGGACTCCACGAGCTGGCAAAAGGAATTAGACTGATTGGTCCACGTGGTTCATCTCGGTGCCAAGATAGGTTGACTCATTGACTCTGCTGATTCATGCCCCAAAAATGATAACAAATCAGGTTTTGCCACGTGATTTGATCTCTATAATCAATCCCAATCAACCTAGAATGAATGCGAGACAAGGAAGAGCACTCCACTGCCCCTAGTTGATCCATCTACTTGATCAGAGCCCAGTTATGGCATCACCTCTATCTTCTCAAGGCCCTATTTTAGTTAAAAATAAGATTTCTTCAGATCCCCATGATTTTTCTTTGTAGGACTTAATGGCAGGTGGTTGGGGAGTAACTATAGTTAGAGGACATCTCAGTTATGCCTACGCTATAAAGGAAAATTTTGTAGATTTTGTCTGGGTCGATCATTCTCTGTTGTTCTCTACTGTTGCTCTGCAATTCTAGTGTAAAATCCCCTTTGCCTCTGAACTGTATGATTTCTGTCTTATCTCCTTAAGCCATTGGTGTGAAGTGCAACAACTCTTTGCCTCCACTAGTGTTTTGTGGAAATCAGTAATCTGCATGATTGTATCCCCCTGGCCTATGAATGATAATATAAGTGAATCTCTCTTCCTTGTGTCATTCATCTTGGTCTTCTGATCTGCATGTGATTATTAGATTAAAGCAAGTCTGAATGTGTATATCCTTAGTTTCATTCTGGTCCAATAGTGCATATATGGGCAGAGATTGTGTTGCTTATTTTTGCGCCCCTGCCAAAAATTGAATTTTAAATGCTTGCCCGCCAACAGTCACTTCCCCATTTAATATTATTTTTAATGCCCCAGAAATATCAAAAAATTGTTGAAAGATCAAACCTTATGATTTGTTTCTATGGGCTTGCAAGTTCACGATCGTTAGATCTTCCCCAAATCAACGGATGGCACTTTGTCGCTATGGAAAGATGCACATTGTTTTGTGTTAGTGACATAGCACCCTTTTGCCGCATGTCCGATGGGTCCTCCCTTTCCTCATTGTTCTCTGGCACCAAGTTTTGTTCCATCCATGGTGGGTGCCATGGCACTATTGAAAAATATCTTCTCTCGCCGATAGCGACATAGCGCCCAGATGGAAAGTGTTACTGCGGCAACGTCAATTGCTAAGTGGGTCCCAAGTATGCCCCATATGATATCAGCAAAGATTTGTTAGACACATTGGCAATTAATCAATCTTTTCATTGCCTAAAGTATGACTGCGTGGAATGTGGGTCCTGCTTCACTTGGTGGGCCGCAAATGAGGGTTGTCAGATAGGTTGGCACGTGGCTAGTTCTCATTGGTTGGTACACTAATAGGCCAAATCCATCTTGCTCATTGTTAGATCAGTCTAGATCAACGATGGGCACTATCTCGCTATGGAAAGCTGTGAGACTTTTAACAATAGTGACATAGAGCCTTGGCAACGTGTGGCACAGATGACGTAATGGGCCCACCCTTCTCCAAAGTGATAGTATGGCTTGTCCTCAATGGTAGTTTTTAGGTGGGTCATAGTACATGGTGGTTTTTGATTAGTCCTTTTAGCCAACTCAGTGTGCAGTTGTACCATTTTGTTGATCATCATCAGATCTAAGAAGATCAAGGGCTAGTGCTTTCTCGCATTATCAAGATGTGAGGAAATTAAATATTGCGGGGAAGTGGTTTTGTGACACATGTCCTAGGTGATGTCATGATGGATGTTCTCAAAGGTTCAAAAAGTACAAGTTATGTTCACCATCTGATGCAGGCAGATCAAGGGCTGACACTTTCTCGCATTATCAAGATGTGAGGAAATTAAAAAATGCAGGAAAGCGAGTAGCCGCTAATTGTTTCTACGAGACCAATTTCTCTATGGGTCGCCAGTTGGATGCCAGGTTGTGCCAGGTGGTTGCCAAGTGGATTCATGAATAAAAATTTTTATGAAGGCAAGCGCAGATCTTCCACGATCGTTGATCTCATGGAGATCAACAGTGGGCGCTATCTTGCTATGGAAAGCTACAAGAATTTTAACCATAGCGACATAGCGCCTTAGTGAAACATAGTAGGGTGGGGCTGAGTGTTATGAAATTGCAAGGATGGTACCAGTTCGGGCCGAGTCAAGGGCTAGGTGTGCTAAACTATTTTGTGGGCCTAGAAGTTTTAGGGGGCAAAGCGTGGTAATATGGTGAGTCTTCATGATCGTCAAATCTAAGGAAAATTAACGCTGGGCACTATCTCACTATGGGAAAGTGCTTGGAGGATACACATAGCGACATAGTGCCTAGATGACACGTGTCTTCATGGGCCCGACCAAGATTGACAGTTAAAGGCTGGCAGTTATGTTGTAGCCGTCGCGGTCAGGGTTTGCAAGTTGGCGTAGTTAGTCAAGAAAGGCATGGTCAACTTAAGAGGATCTCGCGAGGTGGCAAAAGGAAATAGATTGATTGGTCCACGTGGTTCATCCTGGTGCTAAGATAGGTTGACTCACTGACTCTGCTGATTTATGCACCAAAAATGATAAGAAATTAGGTTTTGCCATGCGATTTGATCTTTGTAAACAATCCCAACCAACCCAAAATGAATGCGAGACAAGGAAGAGCACTCCACTGCCCCCAGTTGATCCATCTACTTGATCAGAGCCCAGTTATGGCACTGCCTCTATCTTCTCAAGGCCCTATTTTAGTTAAAAATTAGATTTCTTCAGATCCCCATGATTGTTCTCTGCAGGACTTAATGGCAAGTGGTTGGGGAGTAACTACAGTTAGAGGACATCTCAGTTATGCCTGTGCTATAAAGGCAAATTTTGTAGATTTTTTCCAGGTTGATCATTCTCTGTTGTTCTCTGCTGTTGCTCTACAATTCCAGTGTAAAATCCCCTTTGCCTCTGAACTGTATGATTTGTGTCTTAACTCCTTCAGCCATTGGTGTGAAGTGCAAGAATTCTTTGCCTCCACTAATGTTTTGTGGAAATCAGTAATCTGCATGACTATATCCCCTTGGCCTATGAATGATAATATAAGAAAATCTCTCTTCTTTGTGTCATTCATCTTGGTCTTCTGATCTGCATGTGATTATTAGATTAAAGCAAGTCTGAATGTGTATATCCTTTTTTTCATTCTAGTTCAATAGTGCATATATGGGCAGAGATTGGTCTGAACACTCTATTTTGGTGCATCACCTCTTTAGATTAGATTAGGTAGATTTGCTTTCATGCTCTCCTTCTCCCTTTTCCTCTCCAAGAATAGTTAGGTGCATCTTGATAGTAAAAGGAAGTCAGCCTTCTCCGGAGACTCAACCTCATAGTTTAAGTCCCATAGCTTGGAGGTTGTTTCCATGTTTCACTAGGTTGTCCTCATGCATAGGCTTTGGACAAGGGTGTAAACCTAAGTGACAACAATAATCTTTAGTACCCTTTAGATACCTCATGATTCTCTTGATTTCCATCATATGATTTTATTTAGGATTTGTTGAGAATCTTGCCACCATACAAATTGCAAGAGAAATGTCATGCCTAGTATGTACAACATACTATAATTTTCCAATCATTGATCTGTATGTGGTCTAATCTACCTCCTTGGAGTCACCATTTTTGGAAAGCTTATATCTAGTAGACATAGGTGTTCCAACTGGCTTTGAATATTCCATTCCAAAGTTCTTTAGTATATCCTTGATATATTTAGATGGAGTAATGTAGATACCATATTTCTTCTATTGAATTTGCAATCCAACAAAGAATTTTATCTCTCCGAACATGGACATCTCAAATTATTTACTCATCTCTTCTGAAAATGCCTTGCATAAATCATCATTTCTAGTAAACAATGAGTCATCCACAAAGATTTTTGCCACCACAATTTTCTTGTCTACTCCTTCTTCGATGTACATGATGATGTTATCATTTGTTCTTTGAAAACCAATCTTTATCAAGTAGTTATGAAGTATTTCATACCAAGCTCTAGGAGCTTGCTTGAGACCATATAATGGTTTGTGCAATTTACAGACCATATCCTTTTTTCTAGGATCCACAAAACCTTTAGGTTGTTCTATGTAACCTTCCTCTTCAAGAATTCCATTGAAGAATGCATCTTTCACATCCATTTGATAAACTTTGAAACCTTTATGTGTTGCATATTCTAGTAAAGTCCTAACACCTTCTAATCTTTCAAGAGGAGCAATAGTTTCACCATAGTCAATACCTTCTACTTGCAAATAGCCTTTACAAATTAATATTTCCTTTTTTCTTGAAACACTTCCATCTTCATTCATCTTATTTTTGAAAACCCACTTTGTGCCAATTACATTTTTATCCTTGGGTCTAGGAACAAGAGTCCATGTCTTATTCCTCTCTATCTGTTCTATTTATTCATTCATGGCTTCAATCCAAATTTCATTATCCAAAGCATATTTTGTTGATCTTGATTCAAATTCAACAAGCAAACATGTAGCTTTAAATTTCTTTCTTGTCATTGTTCCAATTTACTTGTCTCCAATGATCTAATAAGGTGCATGGTGCCTTTTGACATATATTTCTAATACGGGTACTTTGGATTTAGAATTTGTTCCACTAACCTCACCATGAGCTTTTATATCAAGCTCGGGTCCCACTATCTATGACTTAGGTCCTTCAGACTTAGTTTTCTCTTATAACATCTTGGTAGCTTCAGACTTTGACTCGAGACCTTTAGATTGTGACTCAAGTTGCACTGTTTGCAACTTGGTAGCTTTTAGAGATTTTGGAGACTCGGGAGGTGAAGCTCCTATCTTTCAATTAGATTTGGCAATGTATCAAGTTTATAATACACAAATATTCTATAATCCTCAAGTTCTTTGCTGCTTTCTTCTTCACTCTTTTTTGCAAACTCATCAATTCTCACATGTGCACTTTCTATGATTTTACGAGTAGTTAGATTCAAACACTTGTATGCTTTACTTTTGGTGGAGTATCCTAGGAATATGCCTTCATAGCCTTTGACATCAAATTTACCTTTCTTAGATTCCTTCAAGATAGAACATTTTCTACCAAATACTTTCAAGTAACTTACATTAGGTTTGTAGCCATATCATAGTTCATAAGGATTTTCATTTGAGTCTTTCTTAAACTGTACTCTGTTTAAGGTATGTATTGTAGTACTGATTGCTTCCTTCCAATATTTGATTGCAAAACTATTTGCTATCATTAAAGTTCTTGCACATCTATGATGGATCTATTCCTTCTTTTTGCTATACCATTCTGCTAAGGTGTACCAGGGGCTAATACTTGTCTCTTGATTCCTCTCTCAATGCAATATTCTTCATTGAACTCATTAGTGATGAATCCACCACCTCTATCTAATCTCAAACACTTCAGCTTCTTTCTAGTTTCTTTCTGTACTCTTGCTAAATACCAATTAAAATTTTGAAATGCTTGAGATTTTTCTTTAAGATACATTATAGTCATCATTCTAGAATAATAATCAACAAATAAAATAAAATAATTATCTACATTATAGCTCTCTATTCCAATAGGTCCACATAAGTCTATATGAACTAGCTCCAAGGCTTCTTTAGAATGATAGTCCTTGCTTTTGAAACTTGTCTTTCCCATCTTACCAATTTGACAATTTTTGCCCAGGCCCATATCAGGTTTCCTTAGACTAGGAATACTTCTTACTCTTCTTTGCATGACACAAATTTTTATGCCATAACCAAATTTCTTCTACTTGAGCAATAAAATGTAAAATTTTACTGAGATCTAGGTAGAATAGGTTACCTTTTGTTTGTTTGCTAGACCCAACCAGATTTGGTTTTCCATCTAGTAACTTGGCCTTTCCATTCATGAATTCTACCTGGAAACCAATGTTATTCAACTGTGCCACACTTAGTAGATTATGCTTTAGTCCTTCAATTGAATAAGCATTATCACACCTAATTTCATTGGTTAATGAGATACAACTTTTTCCCTTTATGCAACATGGTTCATTGTTTCCAAATCTCACACTTCCACCATCATAATGTTCCATGTGTTCAAACTTTGTTTTTTCACCAATCATTTGATGTGAACAACCACTATCAATAATCCATGTATCATTTTTTTTAATATGAGAGATAAGTACCATTTTATCTCCTTCATCATCAGATTAATCTTTTACAACAATATAAACCATTTCATCGTCTTCACTACTATCTGAATCTTTTTCCATAAAAAAAGATTTCTTACCTTTTTCCTTATAGTCCTTGGAGTTCTTGAAATCCTTCTTTCCTTTGTACTTATTATGTTTCTTTTCAAATTTGTCTTCTCTGTTTGGGCACCTTGCAACAATGTGTCCAATTTCTTCACAAAAGAAATAGATTAGAGGAACCTTACCTTTATACTTTACTTTTCCTTTGGGATACCTTCTTACAAGAAATGCTTCAATGGCTTCAAGATCACTGTCAGAACTATCTTCTCTTCACTTTTAGATTGTTTTCTTTTAGACCTTTTAGCTTTTGTTGGTAAACAGATTGTTCTTTTATTTTACTATTTGGATGCCCAATATTTGTGAACAACAACTAATTACAATAGTTGGGAAGTTGTTACCAACTGACTAACTTTCCTCTGAATTTTTAGGTACACCTCCATTTTTTATTTGTTATTTGTAATGAATTATGTTTGTTCCTAACTCTGAATGGGGTATTTTCTTAACGCAAGAATAGGAAAGGTGAACCAAGTTAGGCCTAAACAAGAAGTAACTTAGGTGAGGACCTTAGTCTTAGGATTAGTCAAATTTGTAGATTCACACGTCTTATAAACCCACAAAAGTGTAACAATTCAGCAATGAATGATATCTAAAACTAAATTGATATCAGTAAAATTCTAATTCTAGGAATGGAAAAAAGACTAATTTGAAAGAAAAGCATGAAAAAGAATCTCTCTTGAACTTCCAATAACAATACTATTATCTTTGGCTTGCTGTTTCAAAACAAGGGAACAAAACTTTGTTCATTCCTTGATTCAATTCAAACCAAAAGAGAAACATAAAACTAATATGGAAATGAATGGAACAAAAAAAATGATTGATACAAAATACCCTCAATTTGTCTCTGCAACATCAAGTATTTCACACCAAAAATTAGCTGAGCTTTTATTAATATTGCATTTCAGTACATATAGGATTCTAAGATGACCATTACAAAATTTGATAAATCAATTCAAATCCTCAAAATTGACAAATTTCAAGAAGCTGA
Organism: Cupressus sempervirens; assembly: GCA_028749045.1. NCBI lineage: Eukaryota > Viridiplantae > Streptophyta > Pinopsida > Cupressales > Cupressaceae > Cupressus > Cupressus sempervirens. The sequence goes on from CM053791.1 coordinate 71,169,699, forward strand.
TTGTCAGTTACAATTCTTACATTAAAAATGTGAAAGGGCAGGATAAGTCACTTTGCCTTCTTTCCTTCTTCTAACTTTTCTTTGTAGGTTTTAGCAACAACAATGATTGGGATCAATTCCTTATGTCAGTAAACATGGACATTATTGTATCTTAAAAGCCACTTGGAATGCTCCCTTGCTAGATCTTTGATGACACCCAACTGATCCTACATCTCTTCCATAGCCATGTGTATACACCCACTAAGCTTTTGGAGATCTGATACTCTATTTTGAGGAGTGATAAACTCATCTGTTAGAGTGTCTAGTTAACCAAAGAAGTTCTTCTTCATCAGAGCAACTCCCACTAGCCCTTTTCCTTGTCCATTATTCTAAGAATCAGTATGTAGGCCCTTTAACAATACATAATCCTTCTCTTGCTCCTCTATTTATTTGATGTGTATTTCCGTAAGCCTATCCTGTGCTACCATGATCATCTAAATCTTAAATTGTAGACTCCACAACCATTCAAAGAGAGGATCATCTCCCTTTGGCAAGATTTTAGCTTCTACCACTTCCTTGATCTTCATCTAAATGATCATATTTAGGAGAGAGATACAATCTTCACATTTTACTCTCTCAGCTAATAAGGTGTGTCTATTGGTAAAGATATTTTCTTTCTCCGTCTCTAGTCTTAATAATGCATTTCTAAGTTGCTTAATAACTTTAAGTCCTTCAGACTTAAGTTTGTCACTCCACTCTCTACCAATTTCTCTGAAATGTTTGTCTTCTTGTAACTGAGAAATGATAGCCTAAATATCCATGGTTGTAGGATCACTAGTGGGAGAAATTCCAGATATGCTTGCTAGTGGGGCAACTAGTTGCTTGATAAAATGATTAAGTGTATGAATTTCAATTTTCATTCGGACTTTAGCAAGCTTGAGGCCTTCTAACTCTTCCTCAATCACCTCATTTGTTGATTTCCATAGGCCCACCTTAGTGTTGTTCCTAACTTCTCCAAGGTCTATAGATTGCAAGGTGAAATCACCAGTAGTCAAATCTTCAATCCTTCCCTCCTTGGTAGGTTTCACAATCACCATAGTTAGGTGCCTTGTATCAGGATCTCGTCTAAGAATTAATAGTCTTCTATTTCTTGACCTTTCTCAAAGATAATCTAGATCAAATAGATAGAAATAAGATTTCTTTGTTTGGGACTCCTTCCTCTATCCACTTCCTCTTTCTATCGAGGGTGTTTTCAAGCCAGAAATTGGTAACAATTACCTTAGATGCTATACCATATGTATCTACAATGAAATTTTTCCTCTTGACCAGAGTCAATGTCTTGGTGGCTAAGGAGAAAGGATCCATTGGAGCTTTAGAAATAAGCTTTGAAGTTTTAGGGCCCTTCTCTTTCTCTATTGGTTTCTTTGCAGATTCATCAGATTCTATGGACTCACTCTCATTGCTCCCACCATCTCCAAGATCAACCACTTGTACTTAAGGGCTACATGGTTGGATTAATGGAGCATTTATAGATGGTATAGGGCTACTGCCAAGGGAGAGAGCCACTATGACTGCACTATCCCTCACCTCCTCAGCTTTCTTGCTCTTTGCTTCTATATTTGTTCCAATTATTGGTAGAGAACCATCTTGGCAAGTTTTGGCAAGAGGAATGCTCTTGTCAGGAGGTTGGTCACCTACACCTGATGGTTGTGTGGGCCCTTGAGTAATAGACAAGTTTTCACCTGATGTACCACTCTAAGAAGAGGAAGTTGCTACTACTTTTGGGGAAGCCTAAGCATATGTGCCTTTACTCTAACTTCTTTCAACTATGGTCCATTCGACCCATTTTTTAGTCCTTTTGTAGATTTGAGCCATCATTACATCCAACTCCTCCCCAATGCCTTCATAAGGCTCTGAGATTATGGGAGTGCTTATGAGAATAGTAAAGCAAGTGTTGCTATACATATTTTGGTCATTTTCTTCGACCCCTTCTACATCAATTTTAACTTTTCATATCTTCACTTGATCAACTATTATTCTGGTGAAGGGTCGATCACAACTCTCAAACTCATCCTTGTAGTCTGCCTAGCAATCTTCAATGGTGGTGATATGTCTTATCACACTTCTTATTTGCAAAACATCCTTGGCATACCCATTTGGGTCAAACATGAACCTCAAGACTTCGTATATGTCCATCTTATACTTCTTTTCAAATACCTTCAACATGTTCTTGGCATCGAAGTAGGTGTCATAGCTAAAAGCCCCCACCTTAATGGGAAATTTGTATCCTTTCTTCTTCAAGCTCCCACTCAATATGTTCACTTGACGGGCTTGCCTCACAACATCAATCAACACAAGCATGCCATTGAGATACTTTGTTAGCTTCAAGGGGAATCCATCAAAGGCTACAAGACACAAATAAGAGAAAGATGAGAATTGAATGAAATAACTCCCAAACTGGCTGATAGTAGCCATGGCTTTGGGACTGAATCTCCTCTCTGGACATCCTTGTAGCTCACTGCAAATCCCCATAGTAAATACATCATTTACTTTCACATACTCTACATAACTATTCTATAATTGTAAGCATGGAGAAAACTCATAAGATTTCACATCATCAAGAAAACTCTCTAGTCTTGGGATGCCTGGCCATTGTTACAACAAGGCCAACATATAAATTAGGAAACAAGACATATAAAACATATTATAAAATTTGGCCACTTGGAGAGCATTGCATAGAATTTCACTTACCTCTTGAGCCCAATCAATGTATTAAGTGTCAAAGAAAATGACTTGTACTATAAAGAAATACTACTCAACAAAATTCAAGGCTTCTACCTCACCTTTCAACATATTTAGGAGAACCAAAATGTCAATAATCTCTAGTTTGAGGTTGGTCCCAAAAAAGGTTTTAGGAACTTTACTCGTAGCACCCTGTGGAATCTAGAACCATGCATGCATGATTTCCTTGCTCCAGATCATCTTCTTTGTGAAGAACTCGAAATAGCTCCCCCAAAGATTAAGTCTGAGAATTGTTCCCACTCTGGTATGCAGAGGAAATTTACTATAATTTGCATGTCAATTGAAATTAACACTATATCATCAGGCATCACAATTTACCTTGTCTCTGGGTTGTAATGACATATACACTCATAAATTAGCTCCAGGACTTGAATTGCAATAAAAAAACTAGTGGCTTCAACTAACCCATATCCTCAGAGTTTATTAGTGATGGGGTGAATCTGTTCAAACTTTACTCTCTTTTGGAAATTCTCCATGTTGTAGAAGTGAAGTGTCTGTGAAATTCTACAATTGGGATTTGTTTCCAGTTAATCTGTCGAAACCTGCAAACTTGGTTACCATGATTTTCAGAACAAGATTTGAACAAAAGAGATGAAAGGAATAACAAATGCAACAATCACTGGTTTTTCAAAAATTTATGTGCTTTAAATAGAATAACAGTTCAAAGAAAAAGTGGTAACTCATTCAACAATTTATGTTTCTATATATGAGATCCTTGATTCATCCATTATTTTTCAAAATTTGCAACACACAGATGGAATTTAAGAAAATACTTGTTGAGTAGTAAATATGAAAGCTCAGTAGACTTTTTAGGGGTCTTTTCACTATTCTATTGAACTCAATAGTACCTTTCCGTAAATACATTTCTTACTTTTCCATTTTCCTTAAGTTTTAGAAAGTTACCATTAGGGTACCCTATGGGAGAATGTCCATCAATATAGATCCTGACTATCATTTCTTTTCCATAAAAAATTGATTTACTTTAGTATTATTTTGACATGTTCTAAATAAAACTTGATCATTAACTTTATTTTTTTTTTAAAAATTAGGGAAAGTATCTTCAGGGGTTGAAAACCTGTCGAGGAGAAGACATTTTTGATTTCTCTGCTAATGCTTCTTGTTTTAGTCAGATTTTGGATAATCACCCTTATTGAAGTTAGAAATGTCTAAATGAGGTGTGAAGACCTTTTTGAGGACCAATTAACATCCCTTTTCATTCCAAATGACTTTTTCAAAAAACTAACTTCATGGGTTGAAAACCCAGCAAGGAGAAGTTGGATTTGAGTTTCTCACTGAGAATGATTATGGGGGTCACAACTAATTTGAACCATATTAATCATAAATGAAAACATTTATTGACTGCAGGATGCTTTTTTACTTGCATGTTTTTGATACATGTGCATCATTTAGTGCCTTTGATAGGGAATTATCCTCATGGGTAGGAAACCTACTGACGAGAAGACGATTTCCAATTTTTTTCCAACATCAATTTTTCAAATAGTGATACACCATAAATGGATATAGAATGTAGTTAATATTTGAATGATTAAAATGAATCTCTATCAGACTAGGCACTAACCTACCTATAAGATCACTCGGTAAAATGAAAACCCACCCAGCTAGAAATGAGGAGAGGGAGAAAAGGGAAAATCTAATAGAGATTTGCCTAACCTAAAGGGACTTAGACCTAGACTCAAATGAAACTGAGACTACACTCTTTTCACCTATACACGAGAACTCACTTTTGTCAATCGGTTAGAAAACAAAAAGTGGGGCAGCAAATTTCTTCTTGAATGATACCTTGGCTTCAAATCCAAACTCAAGATTACTAGAGCTAGGAGTATAATTATCATAGTTATCTAGTTCAAATGCAGTCAATCTTCCAACTAGAGCATCCAAAGTTATATTATTATTTGGATCACATCTCATCTCTTGAATAGAAAACAATCTGATTGCATAGATAGGAAGGAGGGTTCTGAGTACCTTTCTTACCACCATTACATCTTCAATTGTTCCTCCAGAGGCTTTGATAGCAATAACATTGGCTTTGATTCTTTCAACATATTTTGCAACTTTTTCATCCATTTTCATCTGATCAAAATGTCCTTTAATACTTTCCACTTTCGCTCTCCTTACATTTTCATCTCCTCCATAAATGGCTTTTAGCTTGATCCACATTTTATGAGTAGTTCCATAAACTTTTATTGAGATCTAATTGAAAAGATCATTATTGAAGTGAGATTATTGAAAGAGGGAGATTAGTGAAGAAGACTATGTGTTTCAATCACTATTTTTTTATTGATGTCAAACTTGCTATTTGCTAGCAAGACAACTAATTATAAGATTCAAGTACTATCACTTAGTTGATTGATGAAGAGGATTTGATAAATAAGATGTAACAAAAGCACCTAGAGGAAAGGTTGTGTTCTGATTATGTAATGAAGTACAAGGATCAGTTAAGACAAAGATGACATGATGTATTGATAATCTACTCAAGGTTACAAATTTTGGCTACACTAAGAAAGTTTAGAAGATCAAGTTACACAAAGTTTGTCTACCAAGCTTGACTAAGTGAATAGTAAGTGCCAATCAAAGACATTGCAAGTCAAGTAGAAAGTCAGTTAGAGCCGAGTGAAAGAAAATTATAGTGGATGTCATGAAAGACAGTTGATGCTGCGTAAAGTTTAGTTGATGTCGAGCATTAGTAAACTTTAGTTGATGCTGAGTGAATTCATAATAGATGCCAAGCAATGCAGTATGTGCTAAGCATCAAAAGGTTGATAATGTCAAGCTGTTGCATTATGTTAAGGATTGAAGATTCACCGAATCTAAGTTGACAGGTTTGTTTTCTTGAAACTTGTGAACTAGGTGGAAAGATAAGGTTGATGAGTTGGTGGCATAGAACTTGATGTAAACCATTTTTGAGGTAAATTCAAAATGGATTCTAGGAGAAGTTTCTAGAAGAATTATAAGATATGGGGTAGATACATTGTATCCTACCTAATCCATCCAAACCCTAATTTGGATGATTGAAATGAGTGGAAAATATCCTAATTTCCTACAAATAGGAATGCCTAGTCATGAAGCAATGTTTTTTTTATCTATGAGAACCTAAGGGAGAAAAGGAATTAAGGGTTTTGCTTCATCAAGTGACCTAAGAGAAGAGTTTGTAATGACATGTTAAGCAAGAAGGCTTAAGGAGATGAATTCTTGAAGGGTGAACAAGCTATCAGAGCTACAAAGTATGAAGGCCAAGTAGAATTGAGGACTAAACAAAGATCTATAATCTACAAGAGAAGTTGTAAGTTGTATTAGATCAAAGCTCTATTGTTACTCTCTAACAATTTTATCAGTCTAGGGTAAATCCTTTGGATTAAGGTTGACCTAATAGTCATTTGTAAATCTTTTAACCAGGTGGTGTTCCAAGTGAATGGCCTAAAGTCCTCTAATAAGGCTCACTTTTAATAGGGTGATTGAAATCCCTTAATCGGGTCACATTTAATAGTGTGTATCAGAACCTTTAATAGTGATGCCCTATCCACATAAATCATTATGTTAAGCGTTTTGATGAATCTATTTCATGCTTCACATTTCTGCAAGTTGATTTGATAGTAACCTATAAGTTCTAGTGATTGCATAGTCTTATGGATGCATGTGTGGATATAAATCTTTTATGGGTTCACTAAGTTGTATAAAGTTTTATTTATACATTTGGACCTTGGATAACTAATTCACCACCACCAACACCCCCGCCCTTGCCCCCCCCCCCCCCCCCCCCCCCCCCCCCCCCCCAAGTTACTCTAAAAGTATTCCAACAATTGGTATCAAAGCCATCTACTTAAGAGGACTAGTTTTAAGTTACTACAAGCACAAAGATTGAGATGTATAAAATAGAAGTACCCAAGTTCAATAGAGATAACTTTCTTACATGGAAAAGTTTGATGAGCTATACCTTAGATGACTTGGAGATCATGCACATTCTACCATTTTGGTAGTACATGTTGATTCAACTGGAGTCCAAACTGTTGAAGATATGAAGAAGAAGAAAGAACACAATTAGGTGATGTTGGAGATTTCCTCTGCCCTAAGCTATGTTGAATTTGATGATATCAAAGGTCTTGATAGTGCAAAGAAAATGTGGGATGCCCTAGCCACTATCTATGGAGGAGACAAAAATGTACAAAGAGCCAAATATGAGAATCTTAGAAGTAAGTTTGATGATATAAGAATGGAAGAAGGTGAGAATATTTCTCAATATGTTGCTAGAATAAAAGAATTTGTTAGTGTAATAAAAGGAGCTATTGGTCATATAGATGATGATATTGTGTTAAGAAAAGTCTTGAGAATACTACTACCTATTTATGCTATTAGAGTTTCTATAATTCAAGAATTGAGATGTATTTTAGGAAATGATCTAACCCTTGAAGGTCTGGTAGGTAGAATCACTTCTTTTGAGCTATCTAACTTTGATAATTATAAGCCTGAGAGTCTTGAATTTTCTTTCAAAGCTAAGCTATTATTGAAGGACTCTAATGAGGTGAAGCAAAAGAAGAAGAGAAAGATAAAATATGTGTCTAGTGATAGTGATATAGATGAGGAAGATGTTGAAAAACTAGAAGCACTATTGGCAAAAAGATTTCACAGAGGAAAAGATAAGTTCAAAGGTAAGTTACCCATCATTTGTTTTAGTTGCAATGAGGTTGGTCATATTGCTACATGATGTATAGAGAAGAAGAACTACAGAGGTGGTGACAAGCACAAGATCAGAAGCAAAGATGACAAAAAAATTACAAAGACAAAGGAAAGAAGTCATGCTACATTGTTGAAGAGGAAACCATGGATGATTTTGATGAGCATGATGATGAGGTGGTTTATGTTGCAATGAAGGACAAATCTAATGAAAATGAGGCAATTGCACTTGTGACTTGTGTGAACAAAAATGATAGATGGATCATTGATAATGGATGCTCACATCACATGACTGGAGACAAAAGTAAGTCCATTGCCTTGAATTGTTATGATGGAAATAGTGTAAGATTGGTAATGATGCACCATGTTTGATAAAAGGAAAAGGTTCTATCAAACTTACAGATAAGATTTCATGTGACAATGCTTACTATGTTGAAGGACTAAACTATAACTTGTTGAGTGTATCACAATTGAACAATTTGGGATGCAAAGTTGAATTTGGAAACAAGACTGCTAAGATATATGAAACAAATGGGAAACTGATTGGAAAAGGTGATCAAACTAGAAATAATTTATTCCATCTTGATATATAGGATGCTACTTGTCTTGTTGTAAAATTTGATGATGTATGGATTTGGCACAAAAGGTTATGTCATGTTAACTTTGATAACTTGGTTAGTATCAGTAACATGAAAAAACTTTAAGGTTTTCCTAAGTTGAAGAAGCCTGGTAATGTAGTGTGCAGAAAATGTTAGCCAGGAAAGATGAAAAAGTCAAGTTTTAAGAGTAAAGCTTATACCTCTAAAGAAATACTAGAGATTGGCCATACTAACTTGTGTGGACCAATTGAAGTACAAAGATACAAGGGAGATAAGTACATAATGTTGTTCGTTGATGATTATTCTAGGATGATGATAGTTATGTTTTTCAAACAAAAATTTAATGCTTTTCAAATGTTTAAATGGTACTTGGCAAGAGTTGAGAAAGAAATAGGTAAAAGTTTGAAATGTTTGAGATCAGATAGAAGAGGAGAATTTACATCAAATGAATTTGAGATGTTCTGTAATGATAAAGGAATCAAAAGATAGACATCTTCTCATAGAACCCCTCCACAAAATGGAATAATTGAAAGAAGAAATAGATCTATAATGGACTGTGCTAGAACACTTATGATGGAGAAGAATGTTTCTCTAAAATACTGGAGAGAAGTTGTAAGTATTTTTGTATATACCTTGAACCATGTGCAAATCAAGAAAGGTACTCATTCAACACCTTTTGAACTATGGTATGGATATCCACCCAATATAAAATACTTTAAGGTATTTGGAAGTAAGTGTTACATTCTTAAAGATGTTAGGAATGGAAAACTTGATGCAAAATGTGAAAAAGGTATATTCCTAGGATATTCTACAAGAGGAGAAGCTTATAAGTGTTTCGATACTAACACTAACAAAATTGTGGAAAGTGAAAATGTGAATTTTGATGAATATATAGAAGTACACAAGGCTGAACCCATGAAAAAGCTAGAAGAATACAAATCATTTTTATACTTTGTGAAGGAATGCCTACTAAAGAAGATGTTGCAAATCAAGTTTCAAACCAATAGCAAGTTTTAGTGACTGTCGAGTCACATCCTGTGAATGTCAAGTTGCATTTAGGAACTGAGCTGCAATCAGATGCCAAGTTACAAAATGAAGTGGATGCACATTCTAATTATGAGATTAGTACACATGAAAGAGATGCTAAGATACGTGACAGAGATGTACATAGTGATTCTCAAGCTGAAAGGCAAAATAAAGAAATAAGAGATGAACCAAGATTGTCTAAATATGTCAAGAGACATCATCCTACTACTCAAATCATTGGAGATAAAGATGCTAGGACAATGACAAGAAATAAGTTGAGACTTGAATCATGTTTTTTGAGCATGAAGGAACCCAAAACAATAAAAGATGCATTAGAAGATGTGGATTGGTACAAAGCCACGGAAGAAGAGATTGAACAAATAGAAAAAAAACAAAACATGGAGTCTAGTTCCTAGACCAAAAGACAAGAACGTGATTGGCACCAAGTGGGTATTTAGAAACAAGCTAGATGAGAATGGTGAAGTCACAAGAAATAAAGCAAGATTAGTCTACAAAGGTTATGCACAAGAAGGGATTGACTATGGGGAGACATTTGCCCCTATTGTTATATTGGAAGGAGTAAGAAACCTACTTGTTTATGCTACATACAAAGGTTTCAAAGTTTATCAGATGGATGCTAAATCTACATTTTTGAATGGCATACTAGAGGAAGAAGTTTATATAGAACAACTAGAAGGTTTTGTTAATGGTAACAATAAGAACATGGTATGTAAACTCCACAAAGCTCTATATGGTTTGAAGCAAGAACCAAGAGCATGGTATGAGAGACTTCATAATTATCTTGTGAAGATTGGATTTGAAAGGACTAATGATAAAAAAAATCTATACATAAAGACAGAGAAAGGAAAAGGTATTTTGTTATCTAAAATATTTTTTGATGATATCATATTTGGAGGACATGATGCTTTATGTAAGAATTTTGCAAATCATATGAAGCAAGAATTTGAAATGTCTCTATTTGGAGAAATCAAAATTTTTGTGGGTTTGCAAGTATATCAGATGAAGTATGGTATATATATCACTTAGTTAAAGTATGTCAAAGAAATATTGAAGACTTTTGAATTAGAGGATTCCGAACTAGTAAGTATATCTATGGTGACAGGACACAAGTTGTCAAAGAATGATGATTTTGATGAGGTAAATGAAACATTATACAAGTCTATGATTGAGAAATTGTAATATGTAGTACATAGCAGACCAAAAATTACATTATCTATAGGGATAGTTGCAAGATTCTCTGCTAATCCCAGGGAGAATAATTTAATGGTTGTGAAGAAAATAATGAGATATTTGAAAGGAACACAAGAGTTTGGTCTATGCTACAAGATGAATGCAATTTTTAATTGAGAGCTTACACTAATGCAAATTGGGTTGGAAATATTGATGGCAGGCAGAACACCAGTGGAAGAGCATTCTTCTTAGACAAGAGACTAGTTACATGGACTAGCAAGAAATAGAGTTGCACTTCACAATCTACAACTAAAGCTGAATTTGTTGTTGTTGTTGTTAATTGTACAAATATTGTATGGATCAAACAACTACTCAAAGTATTGAAGGAAGAAATCACAGAACATTTGATACTTTATTATGATAAAACAAGTTCTATCAATATATCAAATAATCCAGTGATGCATACAAAGACAAAGCACATTGCAATCAAGTATCATTACTTGAGAAAGTTAGTTCAAGATAAAGAGGTGAAGATGGAATATGTCAACACAAAGGAGCAAATTTTTGATATCTTTACAAAACCATTACCTAAGGATGCTCATGAGTATCTAAGATGTAAATTAGGGTTGATACCCCTATCAAAGGTTATCTAAGTAATAAAGAGGAGTACCCTGCATGAAACAAGTTGATATTCATATGTTACACATTGGTGCAAAGGATCTTACTTTAGGAGCTACCTAAATTAATCACAGAATTGAAACTTCAAATCAGTCACAAGCAAGGTGATAGAGGAAGAAATTGAAGAAACTGCAAAAGTTTATATTGAAAATTTTTAAGATGAAAAAAAATGATGTCTTTGGCATTGTTGCCAAAGAGGGAGATATTCTACTGATCAAGAGCCAAAATAGAGAAAGGAGATATTGATCAAAAGCTAGAAAATATAGATCAAAGCAATATATAATCATAGAGGGAGATATTCCTTATAAATGCTAAGGGAGATATTGAGATATTGTTGTCAAAGAAGCTAGAGAAGCTACTGATCTTAGAGAGAGATCAGATAATTGCTGATGTTGCTGATTAGAAGAGGATACATGTATGATGAGGGAGATAGAGAAGAATGTAAGAAAGAGGGGAAAATCCTAAAAGAGGGAGATACAAGAAGGAACTCAAAGGGAGTTATAAGAAAGAGTTTTGTAACCTAATTAGAAGATGGAAGTTGTTGATAGAGGGAGAAATTTTCATACATGTTTTCTTTTTGGTATTGTCTTACTATTTTTACCTAGTTAGTTTGACTGAAAAAGATGTTCATCATTTGATTGACTTGGTTAATCAGTTTGGTTCGCCATCAATGTCAAAGAGGGAGATTGTTGAGATTTGATTGAAAAGATCATTACTGAAGAGAGATTATTGAAAGAGGGAGATTTTTGAAGAAGACTATGTGTTTCAATCATTTTTTTATTAGTGATGTCAAACCTACTATTTGCTAGCAAGACAACTACTTATAAGATTCAAGTACTATCACTTAGTTGACTGACAAAGAGGATTTGATCAATAAAATGTAACAAAAGCACCTAGAGGAAAGGTTGAGTTATGGTTATGTAATAAAGTACAAGGATCAGTTAAGTCAGTGATGACGTGATGTATTGATAATCTAATTAAGGTTACAAATGTTGGCTACACTAAGAAAGTTTAGAAGATCAAGTTACACAAAGTTTGTCTGCCAAGCTTAACTAAGTGGACAGTAGGTGCTGAGAAAAGATAGTGCAAGCTAAGTAGAAAGTCAGTTGGAGTTGAGTGAAAGAAAATTCTAGTGGATGCTGAGCAAGACAATTGATACTAAATGAAGTTTAATTGATGCCAAGCATTAGTAAACTTTAGTTGATATATAGTGAATTCATAATAGATGTCGAACAATGCAGTATGTGTCGAGCATCAGAAGGTTGATAATGTCAAGCTGCTGCATTATGTTAAGGATCAAAGATTTGCCAAATCTAAGCCGAAAAGTTTGTTTTCTTGAAACTTGTGAACCAAGTGTAAGATAAGGTTGATGAGCTAGTGCATAGAACTTGATGTAAACCATTTTTTAGGCAAATTCAAAATGGATTCTAGGAGAAGTTTCTAGAAGAAGTTTCTAGAAGAAATATAAGATATGGGGTAGATACATTGTATCCTACCTAATCCATCCAAACCCTAATTTGGATGATGAAAATGAGTAGGAAAATATCCTAATTTCCTACATATAGGAATATGAAGTCATGAAGCAATGTTGGTTATGTGTGAGAACCTAAGGGAGAAAAGGAGTTAAGGGTTTTGCTTCATCAAGTGACCCAAGATAAGAGTCTACAATGACATGTTAAGCAAGAAGGCTTAAGGATATGAATGCTTGAAGGGTGAACAAGCTATTAAAGCTGCAAAGTATGAAGGCCAAGAAAAATTGAGGACTAAATAGAGATCTGTAATCTGCAACAGAAGTTGTAAGTTGTATCAGATTAAAGCTTTATTGTTACTCTCTAACAATTATATCAGTCTAGGGTAAATCCTTTGGATTAAGGTTGACCTAATAGTCATTTGTAAATCCTTTAACCAGGTGGCATTCCAAATGAATGGCCTAAAGTCCTCTAACAAGGCTCACTTTTAACAAGATGATTGAAATTCCTTAACCAAGTCACATTTAACATTGTGTATCGTAACCTTTAACAGGATTGGCCTTTCATAGGGCATCACTTCAAAAGAGTGAAAAGGAGTAGCATGTTACTGGTGTTTTTCCCCAAATTGGGTTTCCATGTAAATCATTGTGTCAAGTGTGTTGATGAATCTATTTCATGCTTTACATTTCTACAAGTTGATTTGATAGTAACCTACAAGTTTTAGTGATTGCATAATCTTATGGATGCATGCATGGATATGAATGTTTTATGGGTTCATTAAGCTATGAAAAGTTTTATTTATACATCTAGACCTTGTATAACTGATTCACATCCCCCTCTTAATCATTCTATAAATATTCCAACAATCTTTGACCTCATCAAATTTGGCATAGTTGAGAGATGAAGCAATATCAATCATCATGATATTATGACTCGTCCTCTGTAATTTCTTCAATAATCATAGTTTTAGTAGGATCCTTGTATTTGGTGTCTACATATTTTACCCCTAAATCTCAAATAATTTCCAAGTGTAGCCTCATAAGTTCTTCCCATGCCTTGAAGTTATCTCCATTCAACTTGGAAATCTCTCTCTTGTAAGACATCCTAATCTTTAGGTTGGGCCCTTGAAACCTTCTCTGCAAGCACCAAAAGCTTTGATACCAATTATTGGAAATATAAGAGGAGTAACTAAGAGGGGAGGGTTGAATCAGTTACCACAAAATAAATCTCAGATCCCTTAGATGTCAATACAAATTAAAATATAAACTCTAATTAAACTGTATTCTAATGTTACTCGGCAAACACATAGGCACTTGACTAACACTAGCAATTACTACAACTCAACAAGTACTTAGAATCAACTGTGACTTGGAAATAACTGAATATAAAGATCTTAATGTGATTAATTGTGATTAATATTTGACTTAGTTGCATACACATAAAAGAAATAGCATGAACATAAGTGACACCAAGATTTAACATGGAAACCCAATTTGGGAAAAAAACCAATTGTAACTAGTTATTGATTTCACTCTTCTGAAGTGAGTCGTGTTAGGATCCAACCCTATTAAAGGTTACAAAACACATTGTTTGGTGTGACCCTATTAGAGGATTTAATCACCTTGTTAGGAGTGGTCTTGTTAGAGGTCTTTAGACACTTCAATCTAGAAATACCACCTTGTTAGAGGATTTACAAATATTTGTTAAGACAACTTTGATAAGATATTTAGATCACTACTACAATGGTTAGAGAGTAACAATGAGATGATCTAATTTTTGATGCAACTAAATTTTTGATTACAAATCTTAATTCTACCTTGTATACTTGATCCTTCCTAGTCGAATGTATCTTTGCAACTCCACAAGGATATTCTGCTTATCCTTCTAATTTACTTCCTCTAAGCATCTTTAAATCTTCTATTTTTTCCCACACATTCAATCCTCAACTTGACATATTTATATCTTACACATTCTCAAGTTGGCTTGAATACAAGAAAATCTTTCGTTAGCTAACCCTGCTCAGTAGACACTAACTCAGAAATGATTTTCCTATGTTAACCAAGTGAACTCAGTTAACACTGCATTTCCAAAAAGTTCCTTTGGTAATAGAGTGAGCTTGGTTAACACTGATTCCATCCAACTTTAGTATGCCAAAAAAAGAAAACCCTTTGTTAGCTAACCCTGCTCAGTAGAAACTAACTCAAAAATGATTTTCCTATGTTAACCAAGTGAACTCAGTTAATACTACATTTGCACAAAGTTCCTTTGGTAATAGAGTGAGCTTGGTTAACATTGATTCCATCCAAATTTTCTTTCATTAACCAAGTGAGCTTGGTTAACACTCAACTTCTACAATCTTCCCTTTTTCACCTAAGTGAACTCAGTAGACACTGACTTCTGAGCTTGGAAAACTCTGGGATGATTGGTAGACATAGGAAACTGTCTTCATCATTTGAGTAAGCTCAACATACACTGACTAGCAATGATAAGACATTTTGTATAATGTCAAAGATAATATACAATTGATCAATTATTTTCAACAAATTAGTCATCTTTCCCTTCTTTATCTATGGTGTTGAACTATTCTATGACACATATTGTTTGATATATGATTTTTGTTTTGTCCAAGGCTCTTATGCTTACTGTTTACAACTTTTCTTTATATCTTACAAGATTTTTCTTATCACCATATAATCTTCTGTGGATTTATCCTCCTTTCCATTTCTCATTTGTGGTTTCCCACTTCTATACTTGGGAAACATTATTCCATGTATATTGATCTTGTCTCAAGGATATATTATCTTTTTTTTGTCCCTTTGTAACTACTAAGTATGTATCTTGGGTTATCCTTTCATCTTCCTTTTCATTTTTCTATAATTGTTACATTACTTTGTGAAAAAATCTTATTTTTAGGTATGCAATGTTTTATTTCATGCAAAACATGATTGTCTTTGTTTATCAAATCCTTTACATGCCTTGGATTTGAATGTTTGTCATTAAATAATCATCTACAAAATCATTCTTTTTCTACCATTTACATCACATTTGGAACCAGTTATAGTATATATTATAAAATTTTGTATCCTATGATGTATTGTTCCCTTACACTTGGGAGGCAAGGTGTTTTGTACAAATTATTTCTCTCAGTTTTTTTTTTTTAAGGATCAACTTTTGTTAGTACAGTGGAATTTGTTTATCATGCGACATTATTTTCCTATAAGAAAATATTGCCTTGATCAAGATTATATATTACAAGAAGGGTATGTCCTTAGTCATCACCTCTTCTTTATTTTCAAAACTATGGTCATTATAAATATTTACCCTTACTTCGTGTTTTAAAGTTTCTCATCATTAATCCAAGGATCCCTATTCCCCTTGAAAATAAGGGCTAAATAGGTGCATTCTTATTCTCCTCCCCCTCTTTTTTCTTGAAGTTATTACCTTTATTCAGACACTCCTCTTAAAGGTAGATGTCTTACTAACAAGATATATTCCTCATGGATTCTTCTCATAAGTGACATATCCTTTCAAAATTATCAATTTCTCTTGCTAAGTTTATGGTATACGTTGTTGTTTGAGGATATCTCCTTGTTGTTAAAAGTGATTATCCTTTATTCTTTTCCTTACAATTACTATGGCTAAATATTCATCATAAGGAGTGGGGCATACATATGCCCTCCTTTTACTATATTTATCTTTTTATGCATTTTTACTTTTACATTGGAACATGCCACTCCCTAATGGGTCTAAGAGGCCTTCATACATCCCAAGGAAGCACTTGCACACGCGCACACACACACACACACACACACACACACACACACACACACACACACACACACACACACACACACACACACACACACACACACACACACACACACACACACACACACACACACACACACACACACACACACCTCCATATATAACAAAACTTTTTCCATCCATAGAGAGGACAAACATATTTACATGCCACATATACATGCATACAAAATCCTCTAGAGAGTGCATACAATTGATTACCAGGAAAAAAAACTTGCTAGACCACTCAATCTTATCTTTTTTATTTCTTGTTATTCATAATAAGGCACACAAAAATTACTGGACAGGGGTTGAGACCTTTTTTTCAGCTGAAGTATCTCTCATGAGTTGATTTGGGTTTTAGTACTAACCCTTTTTGATTCTTTTGATTTTTTCTTTTTTTCTTTTTTTTTTCCTTTGTTTTCTTTTTATTTGGTTTTTGTGTTCTTGTTTAGTTCCTGTTCATGGTAATGGAGTGTGGATCCTAGGTTTTGGGGATTATGTCCTCAAGCTTAGTGATGTTATATTTTTCTGATCCATCTATTTTCATCTATTCTTCTTTATTTAGCAATAATATGACTTGCCTCATAATCCCCCAAAATACACACTAAATGTTGCCATATTAAAATGGAAGCAATTATTTGAGACCTTTAAGCGCTCCTTAATGTGGCTTTGGTCCCTTTCTCCTCATTCAATCTAGATCAAATCTCTATGTCATCTCTTATTTTTATGCATGACCCTCATAGTTGCTATTTTATGACCTTTTTGGCCATATCTTTTGGTGCTTTCATCATCTCTCACTTCTTTCTACACTTCCCTGAGACCTTGGGATCATCTATACTTAGGATACCCTAAAGTATAGTTCAACCAAGTTGACCTATACCTAGAGGTTGTTTGGTCTTGGAACCCATGTGGTCTCGAGCATTAAATTTTTTTATCTTGTGACCCAATTAGTTCACTTTATCTTTTTTTATTGAAAACTATTATATAAGAGAGCTTGGGAATTTAATTTTCAACATCATAAATAGACATGAACACTCACATATGAGATATCAAGAAAGTATTTTCTAAGGCATACATTAAGAATTCTTTAAGCATTATTCAAGATATTTCCTTCTTACTTTAAGCTTCTCCCATTATAGTACTAGTGGAGATGGATTCTAAGGAGGAGATGTTTCATCCATTGTTCACCAAGACAAATCAAAAGCATTCCCATTCATGAGGTTTTGACTTACGCAATTCCCTTTTAGGTATTTGTGTTCAGTCAAAGCTATTAAATTAACATGCTTGATTACATACTGAACTTAATTATATCTACAAAGGAAATTATATTATTCATTGTTAGATTCAGAACTACTGCTTACTAGTATTTTGTTTATTATTATCATTTTCAAGGTTGATTCCTTAGTCTAAGGATTAACCAAAATCCACCCCCAACAAATATCCATTTTTCTTGTGTGCAAGAACATGTCATCAAAATTTTGGATTTGGAATAAATAATCTACTAATGAGAGATTTTTGGAAAACCAATGTCAACTACTATACCTTTCACGAACATGTAGAATTAGTGGAATATATACTACTATAGGTTGACTAGGTTGATCTATACTTGGAGATTTGTATTATTAGAGGTTTTGGGTTTTCTATCCCAATTCCATATTTGTTGTCAATTTTTATTTTTTAATTTCTAGTCATCATTTTTTTTAGTATAAAGGTGTCTTCTACTAGCCCTCCTCAAGGTGAGCCACTTTCTCTCTCTTTCTCATGTATCTCAAATATTATTTATTGTTGTGTATGTATTTAAATTAGTTAACCCTAGACAAGTTAATCAATCAATTCAATCAACCTGATCTAATTACATTCTAAATATAAAAGGTTAATGAACATTGCATGAAATTGGACTTGTGTTCAACTTCCTTGATATAATTTGCGTTTAGTATTTCCATCCCTTTACCTTGATTGGGTTGTGCTAATCTAACTTGGTTCATATTGAGAATTATGTTTGGACACCACTCTTTATGAATGATTTAGGGTGAGGATGTTTAATTAATGAATTCATCTCATCTAATTTACATTAACAAATTCATCACTTCAATTTTACCCCTAAATATGAAGGTACATCTATCAAGTAGGATAAACAATAGGAGTAGTAGTAGTATTATCAACTATGCAAATATGGGAATATGGCATGGTAGTAAAAGGTGGGGGGAAACTCCAAAAGTTTCACCCTTTTTTCATCCTTGGCCTTTTTCTATATCATTATTTGGAAAGGAATATGTGAATCCACATTTCTTGCATGAAATTTTACATCCATAGGAAGGGAGGTGTCTCAAGTCTTCTTGAAACTAGGAGCATTAACCTTCTTACCCTTACTAGTTTCTAGCTTCAAAGGTTTTTTTAACATTCTTAATAATAGGAACATACTCTAATTTAAAAGACTTATATAACTAATCATTTTTACAATGTACTTCCATGTGCCTATCCCTAAAATCAATTTCATCAAGCTTGTCAACTAATATCTCTACATTCAAAATTGACTTGCCAATAATTCTATCCTCATTGTACAAAGATGACAAAACATTTATAGAGTCCAATTCCCTATGCCAATATCATATATGTAGTTTGAGTGCATCCCTTGCCAAATCAAGGTTCATCCTACAATAATCCTACATTTTAATTTCCTAATCATTATAAAGTTTTCCAATGTTCCTCAATATGATGTGCATATTTCAAGTAATCCCCCATGACATGGAAAAATATATTGATGGGGTCAAATTTCCCCCAAAATATTGTTAGATTATAAAATAGCACACTCATCCCATTCTAGGCACATGGACTTAGGGACTTTTACATAATGAGAAGAATGAGCTCCCATCCTAGCCAAAAACTAAAAATAAGGCTTATGTTTAGTCACAATTGGTGGATGCACATATGAAATCTTCCAACATAACTCCATTATAATGAACCTATCTAAGGTGTACCTTGGGAGCTTCTTGGGTTACAATTTGCATTATGCCACCCTAATGTAAGTGGAAGTTATAAATTAGTTAAAATAGTTGCACACCCCCTTAATTTTTTTAACAACCTTCATATACACCCTTTCTATAAAATATACTTCCATTAACTGAACAATTTAAAAATGAACGTATCATTGACAATGTGGTACTCTATCTATATAGATAAAAGTCTTCCTTCTACATCAGTTAGGATAAACCCTATATACATATGAGCTCTAGTCCGTCAATAATCCTTTAACACTCAACCATTGATAGGAAGCTAGGGTAGCATCAAGATAATAAATATATAAAGTCATATAAAACTTAGGGTTAGTCTTGATCCATTGGAGTTGTCATCGACATTATTACTAGTAATATGTCCCCAGTCTATATTATTCATTCTTTTTTGAATGATATCAATATAAAGTGCCATCCACATCTTTAGTTGTCTTTTTTGTGGTAGACCAAAGAATCCACTTAATAAAGTAACCTAATTCTTCAATTTTTTGGTAAGGTATGCCCTACGGAGATTCATTTTATCAATTTGACCTATCTTACAAGGCCTCTCCAGGTAATGGTGGTTGACCTTGACCTCTATATTAGACTCATTCCAATTGTATCTCTCATTACACTCCTCATAGATCTTTGAATATTCATCCAAACTAGGAATATGGAGAACTTCTTCTATACTAAATGGCCTTATATCTAAGACCACATTACCATTATTATTCAAAACCCTTCCCTCCTTTGGAATATAGTGCTCGGCAATAGTCATTGTAAGGTCAAAGGATTGAACAGGCACAATAAATATTATTGCATGGACAAGACCTAGCCTAAGAAAAGAGGAAGCATCAAGAGTATGGTTGTTTGGTTTTCTTATCTATGTATAAATTCATTTAAATTTGTGTGATCAATATCTATATGCATTATTTTTCTATGGAGGTTAGCCAAATTATAGGGCTTGGAATATCTCATGAACTTGTACTTCATTAGAGTCACTATTATCATGCCTTATCATTTTGAACTATAAAACTAGACACTTGTCAACATCAATTATTGGAAATAAATACTTGATGATATGGAAATTTTTTTTTTGAGAAAATAAAAGAAAAATTAAATAAAAATTAAACCTAAAATCCATATTAAAACCCAAAGTAACCCCATGTAACAAGCTAAGAACCTTTCAAAATTGATTTTTATAGAGTTTTGGGGTTGAAGGGTCATAACACCCCTGGCGCCCCAAAACCCCTTTACACTTTTTAGAAACCTTATCAATAGTGTAGCATCAAGGATCAAGGCTACTCAATCTTTGATCTTACTTTGAGGATTAGTGGTTGGGTACTCCATACAACCCAAGTTTTAGCTGAAAATTTATGATTTCATTATCAAGGATTAGGGATACATGATCCCTAATCTCCCTTGTAGGGATTAATAATCATGATATTCCTATTACCTCAAAGGTAACCTCTATTAAAAAGTGAAGGTATGCATAGAATCCCTAATTTCATGTTCCTCGAACCTCCTTCAAGGAAAAGAAATCATGAGATCCTTGATGTCCTAAAGATATAAAAAATTATGATTTTGGATTACTACAAATTATTTCTTATATGAATTAGGGATTTAATGATATTTCTGCTTATTGTTGATGGTTCAAAGAGAAACCAAAAAATAGAGAAACAAATATAATATATGGAAATCCTTAATCTCTTTTGGTAACAAAATAGTCTCAATGAAATTTGACCGAATAAACATTAATGAAAGATAAATAATTGAACACCATACACAAGCTCTATATTTATGTAGAAACCCCAACGAGGGAGAAAAACAACTCTGAGAATCACACTCATTATGTAATATTGTCTTCGAATCAAGGTCAACATATCTCACTTCTCTTGATTTGACTTGTCAGGTAAGGAGCACAACCCTAGGGAAAGATATGTTGGACTTGAAAGGTCCAATGCAAGATACCAAAATGACTTGCTATAGGTTGAAGATCATTGCTTCAAGGAAAGATAATGATCTATATAATATGCCAAAAGGACTCATTATCTTTTAGAATATATATATATATATAAGATGATTACAAATGGATAGACCTCCTTGTAACATAAAAATGTAGAGACACGATGCGAAATTGGTAGACAACCTTCTTAATTTTTTATGTACATTAGGGAAAGAAAAAGATGGACCTTCAAGCATAACCTTCCAAAATGGCCCAAATTAGATAAGCATTATCCAAAGAGGATGTAAGGGGTGCCTATTCTAAATAAAATTCCATTTTTATGATGAATACTCAAATGATATATTTCTATAGGATGTTCTTTCCCTTCAATTTTGCGTGATAAATTGATTTGATTAAGTGTTTACTTAGTGCAAGTAGATTGGCTAGTTTAATTGCAAGTAGATGTAGAAGTATATATGATAGCTAAGATCATGAAAGGATATAATATAAGACATCAAATTAAGTGAAATGAAATTAAAAATGAGGAATTAAACTCACTGTGGTGGCCAATAGGAAGGGCCAATTCAAATATGAAAACTAACAGTCAAATCATGACAAAAAATTGATCATAATTGGATCTAGGGCCCTAGAGCAAAGATTTGTTGATCCTAAAAATACAAGAACCATTGGTAAAGTTCAAGCTAGAATTTTTAGGTTGAATTAAGGTCTAGGTTTATCTTAGTTAAGGTTGAGGTCAACCTAAACCTACACTGCACCAAAAACATTGAAATATGAGAAGGTTGACATAAATCAAAAAGGCTAGTTCTAAAATTTTATCCTGTCACTCCAAAAACTTGTAGATCTAATCCTACACACATGAAAATTAGATTTTGTTGGGGGAAGAGGGGATTTCCATTATCATTCCCCAGTTTATGAATTAACCTTGAACTAAGAAAGTATGTAAAAGTAAGACAAATGTAAATATTCACCTTACTTGCTAAATATCTATGGTTGGATTTGGCTATGTTATCTGCAAAGATGTATGAATGGTTGCAAGTAGATGAATGATGTAGAATGTAGGATGTCTCCAAAAATATAATAGATCTACAAGTGCCAAATCATATAACCATGGATATACTTGTATGCTCTTGAATGCTTAAATATTTGTGCAAGGTTGATGAGTGTGGGTCACCTTCCTTGATGGATAACTCCACTATCTCCAATCAATAAATAGTTTAGATATTGATAAATAAATTAATGAATGATAATGGATTTAAATGATCCTTACTTGGTAGACTTGAACTCCTTGAATGCACCTTGAAATCTTTCTTGCAAATGATGACTTGAATGAAGGTATGAATCTTGTTCTCAAGTTAATAGCAAGGTTGGAATTCATGCACATAAATAATGAATGGCCAAATTAAGCGAGTAAGCCTCCTCTTATAGTAATTTTAGGATCAAAATTGAAAGGGTCAAATGCACTATGCAAGTTAAAATATTGAAAACCTTGAAATGAGCTTGGAATTCTAGGGAAAAATGCCTTGGGTTAAGATCACCTTGACCTAAACTGAGGAGACTATTTTCACTAGGATGTTCACCAGGATCTTAGGGATGGAGAAAAAATATAATAAGTGGACAAAAAAATTGGAAAAGGTAACAAGTTGAGTACAAATGAATCCATGTTCTAGGAGATTGCAAAAAGGGAGGGATAAAAGGTAACATAAATCAAGTGAACACTTTTTAAGATGGTACACTCCTAAACATGAAACTATATGTAAACTACTATGTGAATCAATTAACTTCATGGAAGACCTAACACACACATATATACTACCCCAAGAGTCTACCATAATGTATGATATAAAAATGAAAGAATATTACAAATTGATCTTCACAAGTCTTCTTTTTTCACATATGATTCCACATCATTTATGATAATTATAGACTTCAAAACACATATATGCACATCTATATACATCAACTTAATCATAAAAACCCTCAACTAGTTTGAGCATAGATAAAATTAGTATAATCAAAATTAATTCATCTATAAATTATATTGTGGTGAATATGGTCCACTCCAAGAGTTAAAGGGAGCCCAATAACATCACAACACATCTTCCAAAGTTGATCTAAATGAACCACATACAACATAACCTCAAAATTTAGCATCAAATTTAACATGTAGATAAATAATGTATCACATCAGTGAGGCACCCCCAAAATTTTATCCAATAAATAATATAATGTTGATATTCACATACTACAATAAGATACACTAAAAAACTCAATCTCTAGTGCATATCCAGACCAAAAGAGTATGACCTATACAATACAAACCAAGTAAGTTTATTAGAGACCAATACAAACATTAATGTTGAGAAACAAAACATCATAATTTATCTTGCAAGGAAAACCAACACTTGAAAAATACACTAGAATATTACGTGAAACATATGAAAATGCACTCGAAACCATACAACCAAAACCAACACTTATGGCATTCTCCAGACTAATATTTATAGACATCCTCACTATCAACAAACTACAATAACCAACTTCAACAAATGAACCACTGAGGACTTGGAAAGATATAGTGCATCATCCACATAACAAAGCATTATATTTAAAATTATAAGCCATCATATTTAAATATAGAGGAATGTAGAGAATTCTCCCACATAGATTTCTAATATTTATTCCTGCATATTCAATCTTGCAATTCTAGCTTCCAATATTATCACCTTCTAAAGATACCACATACTCACACAATATTATCACTACGACTCTAAAAAAAAGACACTTATAAATGGACCTTCATCAATCACTGCACATCACATCGGTTTTACATCAATGACAACATTGAACTCATTTGCAAACATTTATTATTTAATTGGTCAAAAATTTCACACCTTTTTGTAAATTTTAGAAAGCCCATCTTCAATCATCTTTGGATGAATATTTTGTACTCCACCTATACTACACACTGTATTATATAAATTATAATTTGTTTCTTTTTTGATAACTATCTTGAGAATCATTTTTCTGTTAGCTTCTTAGAGCATATAAATACTTGAAACCTTGTAGTATATCAATTTGGAGGTAATCAAAATGGTTTTATTTGTTGAAAAAAATGTTAGGAATTATATCACATGAAGATAACTTATTTGGTTGTGTGACATGGTTAGATTGAATTGTAACGGAATGATTTGAATTAGGTTTTCATAATTGAGGTATTTTTATGTGCTTAGGCCACCATCTTTATTTATTGTATATTTATAATAATCATAATGTTACCCATTTTTGTAATCCCACTCTTGTTGGGTTGTATGAGAACATGCACTTCTATTGAGTTTTATTGTTAGACTATATAAATTAGCCTACCTATCTAGGTATTCTCAAAACAATAAATTTAATGGATGTTTTGCATTCTATCAACACTCAGTAGTTGCCACTACAATAGATTTTTCAAACATCAATAAGGTGTACTACCATTGAGTCAATAAATAGGCAAATCCTAATTGTGAGAAAAATGGGACTTTTTAAAGAATATTCTCAATTCACTTTAGTTATTGATGCTTAGTGATCAACTTCATTGTCTAGGTAAAATTTTCAATCTTCCTGCCATTTTAATGGTTTATAAAATACAATAAAATAACTTTAAGCAACTCAAGGCTTGCATGAACATATTTATCCATCTTTACATTCCATGCAAAGAAACATCGAGAGCATGATAACGTATTAGTCACTACCTATCTATAGGTAGGGAACTAATGTTCGCAGTGGTGGTCCCAATTAATTTTTTTAGTCAAAACTATTGAGATTCTAATTTTTAAAAATCATTTCTTTTTTAAATTATCTTTCAATCAACAATTGCTAATTTTTGATTGGCCAATAGCAATTTTTCCATGGGAAAAATTATTCTTTTAACACAAAAATTAAAGGAAAAAATAAGTCTCTAGAGAATGTTCTAAAATTGTCAAAAAAAAATTACAAAAAATAATAGTTTGGAATCTTCCTCCAAAGTCAAGGATTTTCCGCTAGATCATTTTCTAAAATTGCTACTTTGACCTTTGCTACTTGGTAAATAGAGCTTGTGTGAATGACTCAAAACATGCATCCCCATTTTTCTCATCCTCAATTTTAGATACTATTGCCAAACAAACTCTATGCAAGGTGAAGGCAATGAAGACTTTGTATATTGGTCCATCAAACCAATACTTCTTACATCATCCCTACTCAATTTGTATAGATTATCTTTCAAATCTCTTACAATCCAAAATTTGGCACTTTATACAGTAACTAAGGTTAAAACTTCTGAAAAGCTTATAGGAATCACAAAATATTTTTCTTAAAGAAGCACAAGAGTAGTTGAAGGGAATGCAAAAGAGAAATTGGGGAAAATAAATTTCAAGAGGAATTCCTTGATCATTTAAGAAAAAATTTGGCTAGGGTCTTTTGATAGGCTGTAAATTTAATTTCTTTAAATCTTTGCTAGAAATTTCATCGGCTTGCTCACTCTCTCTTGCCCAAATCCAAGTTGTTGTCATGAACTTCACCAAAGAAAAATTATGACAATCTATGAATGTGAATAGACTTTGGATCATCAGTTATAGTTGCAAGGATTGCAAGGGTTGTTGTCTCCCCACTTGCATAAAAAATAACAATTTTTTTTTTTCTAATTGTATTATAGAGAAAAGAGCCATGATATGTTATTTTTCCTACAATCTTTTGAAACCTTCACATAGCTAAGGGTTGTTGGCCACAAATAAAAAATGCAGTAGGAGTCCATAGATTTTGGTTATGTATAGAAAATTTCATACAAAGAATCTACAAATTTGTTATAGATTTAGGACTAAAATTTAGTAATTTTCCTTGAATAATTAAACCTTGAGGGATGTTTCAATGGATGGAGTTCCCAATGAATACAATTTAGCACACATATCATCATTTTTCAAGGATTTTAGATTTATTTTTTAGGACTGTCAACTGCACTAAATTTTGGAGCATCTTTTTAAACACCTTAAATGCCTACATGAGTGAAGTGGCCTATAGGTGAGCAATGAGTTTTGATTTTATGGTAGCACAACATCAAATGCTTGTGACCTTATCAAAAGCCATTTTCCTGATTTAATATCCTATGAAACAACTTTTATCCATAGACATAAATTGATAAGTGGCTAAAAATTCATGCATTTTAAATGATGCAAAGTTATCTATGACTCAATATTAAGTTTACAGATTTATAATGGGAAGGCACACATTAAAGTAATTATGCTGAAAATGCAATAGAAATGGACCAAACCCATACATGAAGCATAGACATAAGTACATGGAAGGCATAGACTATTTGCAAATCTACATGATGACTTCAAATTTAGGTAATTGTAAAAATAAATGTTGCTTCTACTAACTTCAATTGCTGAAAGACCTTTGTCTTCCATTACTACAATTGAGTTTATCTATATTTTTAGATTGTTCTTCTTTATAAAATTACAACCTCCAACTATATATTTATCTTTGTACAACTGCTCAAATATTTTTAGAACAAATCAAATATATATCTCTATCTATATATATATATATATATATATATATATATATATATGTTATATGTATGTATATATATAAATATGTATGTATGTATATATGTGTATGTTACATATACATATATACATACACATACATACATACATACATACATACATACATATATGTATGTATGTACATATAAATGTATATATCTATATGTATGTATGTATATATATTTATGTATGTAGATATTTATATGTATGTATGTATGTATATGTACATATCTATATATACATATGTATACATACACATACATATACATCTACATACATACACATATATATGTATGTATATATATGTCTATGTATATACATGTATATATACATATATGTATGTATATATATATATATATACATATGTATATATATGTACATATATACATATATACATATACATACATATATATGTATATAGAAATATATATATATATATATATATATATATATATATATATGTATATATATACATATGTACATATATACATATATATATATACATACATACATACATATATATGTATATATATGTATATACATACATACATACATATATATGTATATCTATGTATATACATACATACATATATGCAT
Organism: Cupressus sempervirens; assembly: GCA_028749045.1. Taxonomy (NCBI): domain Eukaryota; kingdom Viridiplantae; phylum Streptophyta; class Pinopsida; order Cupressales; family Cupressaceae; genus Cupressus; species Cupressus sempervirens. The sequence continues at coordinate 71,197,056 of CM053791.1, forward strand.
ATATACATATGTATATATACATATACGTGTGTGTGTGGTTTATTTCAATTCCATTTTTCATTATAAATTTATTAAGAACTGTCAACTCTAAATTTGGTATAATCGCTATACTAGCTTGTGATCCCTCAACTTTTGAAATAATAGGTTTGTATGGTTTAAACATGGATACTTGAATAGTATGTCATTAACCTATAATCTAATACAAAATCTAGTATTTCTATTATTTGTTAGTATCCCATTTATTTCACTCAAAACATTATTTTGGTATAAGCATTAGAGCTATAAGGTATTTCAACAAGAGCTATAGAGCTTGAGTCCCTACCTATTATGAAACATAGAAGATAGTTTTGTTCTTAGCTATGTGAAGAGATTTTTTTACTGTTCGAGAGTTGTACAATAGAATTCTATAGTGTTCTGAAAATTTTCTTTCTAAAAGCTAAAACTTCTTGACTATTTTGACCTCATGTTTTCAATAGCTGCAATATTCTTGATTATTCTAAGGTAGAGGTGAGTCTCACATCCATCGTTTTTTGTCTCATACCAAGAAACCTACATTAATAGTAGTATAATGTTTTGGTTTTCTCAAAAGAAATGTTTTTGTTGGAAGAAAATATAGATAAGTGTGTGAACAAAAAATATAAAATATAAGTATCAATTAACTTAATTTTTTAAAAATCAATAAAAAAATTAACATTCCTAATAAGAAATTATTATTTTAAAATAATTTATAATTTAAAATCAATAAAATTTTAATACAAAAATTTAAATGGATATTTTCTATAAAATAGACTTAAATTGAATTAAAAAGTGTAAAAATAAAATTTAATATAAATAAGTTATAATATATATATATATATATATATATATATATATATATATATATATATATATATATATATATATATATATATATATATATATATATATATATATTTTAAGGATCTGAGATTAAAGATCGTCACTTTGGAATTATAATAAAATTAAAAAATAAGGATGCGAGATTAAAAAAATCATTGCCACGCTGTTGAAAGTTTTTTTTCATAAATATAAAGATTGTGAATTCATCTTCAGTTAATATATTAACTCAAGATGAATTCACAATCTTTATATTTATGAAAAGGAACTTTATATTCATAGTAATCATGATAGTTATCGGATCAATATTCATATGACTAGATCATGTAACTATCACTTCTTTAATTACCTCCCTTTGAAAGATATTTGCATCGTGGCCTTTGTATTTTTTAGAAAATTCATGAGTGGTATGTGGACCTATAAAGATTGTGAATTCATCTTCAGTTAATATATTAACTCAAGATGAATTCACAATCTTTATATTTATGAAAAGGAACTTTATATTCATAGTAATCATGATAGTTATCGGATCAATATTCATATGACTAGATCATGTAACTATCACTTCTTTAATTACCTCCCTTTGAAAGATATTTGCATCGTGGCCTTTGTATTTTTTAGAAAATTCATGAGTGGTATGTGGACCTTTATTAGGCTAAAATAAATTAAACATGACAATAAATGAGAATTCCTTCTTAGATAGCATAATAATGTTTGAAGTCGACATACAAAGCTATTTCATACTAACATTGCAAAATGTTTGGTATTTTTTTTTATTGGTGTATTTGTTGGTTGTCGTTTCACCAAAAGATTGACCTATAATTAATGCCCGATATAACCACTTTACTTATACAAGCACAAGAGGTGGTCAATCCATGTCATGAACCGTTGATGCACTACATAACACAACGAGACCAAGGGCACACACCTTGCAACACTCTCCCACCAACGCATGCGCAAGGCTCAAACTTGTGACCTCAACTTTGATACCAATTGATGGTTGTCGTTGCACCAAAAGATTGACTTGTTATGCCCCATACAACCACTTGGATTTTACAAGCACAAGAGGTAGTTAAGTCATGCTAGGAACCACCGTTGCGCTGCACAACACAAGGAGACCAACAAACCTTGTAACAATATTCTATACAAATATCTTTTTACTAAAACTTGATTAATTTATTTGAAAGTTTTCTATCTTTTACATGGACACCAAGAAACTATTGGTCACTCTTATTGGATTCATAACAAGTCTCTCAACTTCCCATAGAAAGGTTTTATATTAGCATATCAATTTTGAGTGAAAGTCTTATTCACATTTAGAAAGATAGACTTTTCATTTTTCAAAATAGATTATAGTCTCACTCACACACACAGAGGGAGAGGGAGGGAGAGAGAGAGCGCTAAATTCATGATTTGATTTATATAGTAATGCTCTTATGTAGATACAAGTGTAAGCTAATAAAAACTTTGAATCATATCCAAATTATTGTATACAATTCAATTCTAAAAAGTCATAGTGAGAAGTATAGAACCTGATTCAGTAGAACGTCACTAAAATACACCACAAGCATGCGCCCCAACTGTCTGAGCGGGTAAAGTGGGACCCGTGGAATCTCGGGACGACAAAAGAAAAGTAAAAAAGTCTTGACGGATGGTTGAAAGCTGACAAGACAGATGGGATGCCAGCTAGACCAGACGAACGTGCCATCCGCTGACGTGTCGGTTGCTCACAGAATAAATGGAGATTATGGACGAAAAAGGTATTGTTTTCGTAGAAGCAAATATGCGTGGCCCTTGGGCTTCCATGGGTCCCTCTCAACTTTCAATCCACAACTTGCCGACTGTCAAGTCCAACAAATAATTATAATGTAGTGATATGCATGAAAGATTTCCTTGATAGAGACAAGCGATAGGAATGGCAATACTTGCTAAAAGCTTCCAATCTTCAAAGCTCACTCCACTTAATCTTTTACAACATTCTACCGTGAGGTTATGGGGGTGGGATAAGGGGGCAAGTGGATGAGTGGGTTGGTGATAAAGTTAGTGTTCTATTTGTAGGTGGGTGGAGATGAAAATTAAAGTTGTATTGTTTGAAAGTCTAATTTCTCATTCTTTATAGATATACTTTCTTTTATTTTCTTACTTTCGTCTTGTACATTGATTAAAATCTTGTTTAGTAGGTATTCATTGTAAGAAAGAAAACAATCTTTTTTGTAACGATAGATCATATTTCAATCGTGATCTAGAGTTATTGTCTCTAACCAATTGATTCATTCTTGCTTAGTAGGCACTCATTGCAAGAAAGAAAATAATTTTTTTTTTGTAATGATAGACCATATTTCAATTGTGATCTAGAGTTATTGTCTCCAACCAATTGATTCATTCTACATACAATGTTCAATATTTAGGATGAGATCTTCATCAAGACTCACTCCTCATTTTGACACTTTTGATAAAGACAGTCTACTTACCACGAAAAAACATATGGTTCTAGATAAGCAAGAAGATGAAATCGTTTGTAATTTCCAATTCATTGTAGTGTGATATCTTGGAATGCTCCAAGAAGAATGAGCATCTTTGGAAGAAAGCATCAACTTAGAAACACAATTTTGTCTAATCATCTTGAAATATTAATTTTCTCCAAGTAGTTAAGGTTAGTAGTCTACAATTAGAGATTGGTTTACAATACATGTGATAAGAAGTTATTTTATTGAGGTTGATCATTACTTGGTGTAGCCCCTTTCATCTTGTAACTACGTATAATTTCATCGGCATACATGGTAGTTTACTAATGATCCAATTTTTTAGTAAGCTAGCATGAAGAAACCTTTTCTACATATATTCAACTTTGTTGAAAGTTATAGATTAACTTCCAATTACAAGCTAGAGTTGTCGTTGCACCAAAAGATCGACCTGTCAATGCTTGATACAACCACTAGACTTATAGAACACAGTAGGTGGTTAAGCTATGTCACGAATCCCAAAGGAGAACGTTGGTTGTTAGTCCAACAATCCCCTCAACGTTACTCAAGGAGATTCGAACTCGTGACCAAGCTTTGATACCACTTGTTACAAGCTAGAGTTGTTGTTGCACCAAAAGATCGACCTGTCAATGCCCGATACAACCACTAGACTTATAGAACACAGGAGGTGGCTAAGCCATGTCACGAATCCCAAAGGGGAGCGTTGCTAGTTAGTCCAACACTTGCAAGACTCTTCCTTATTTTTGTTCAATCTTTGCTATTCATTTACCATCCTTTTGCATGTTGTTTTTTCTATATCAAAATAGTATTCTTCTTTAAATTTACATGATTGGCTTTTTTTTTGTGAAATCACCTTGGTGATTTTATAATCATCCTAGTGGGTTTAACCATGGAGGAAACTATGTAGTTAAGCACGCTCAAGTTGGAGTAGTACTAGGATGGGTGACCTCCCGGGAAGTCCTAGTGCTTCATCTCCATGAGCATTACTTAGATCCAATGTGTGTTAAGTGTTCTATTTATTTTCATGAGAGATGGATTCGTGTGAATCACTGCTCATGAAACATGAATCAATGAGTTTGACTAAGAAACTACATAGTTAAATATTGACATCAATATCACAATTTGACTTGCTATGGAAAAATATCTTCTACTTTTCAAATAATAACTCATTTTATATTTCTATGGGGTAATTTGACAAGCATAGAAATAATAATTGATGCATGCACATCCAATGGTGTAAGGACAATCTTGTGTCACCCACAAATATGCTTAGTTTTAGTTTTTGTTTAATGTGTTTTCATTTTTGGATACCCATTTGGGTCAAATAGAGATTCCAACTCTCATAGTTCCATTATTGGTTTTCTAGGTTAGAGTTTTTGAGTACCTTGGGATAAGTGCCAATGCAAAAAAAGGCTATTTTGTAATTGAGCCACAATTATGATGAGTTAGAGGGTGTCAGTTGGAGGGATAATTATACTTGTAATTTAAAGCACTTTAGAAAAAGAATCAAGTCAAAAGGCTGTACGGTTTGAAAGTTATTACAGTTTTAAGTTGCTTGTGTATATGAGCAATGTTAGTATGCTAATAGAAACCAAATTTAAATAAAGCTTCTACAAACTAAACAAAATTCATAAACTTCAAGATAGACTAAGATGAACTCTCAATTGAGAATATGAGCCATTAATGGACTCTCTCAATAAGAAGCTCTCTTGTTGAGTAGCTTTATCTAAATGGATAGGATGTATGCTCAATATGCTTCCAAAGGCTTCAATGGATGATTGTGGATTTTTAGTGTGGATAGATGGCTTTAGTATGGATTTGGCTCTCAAAATAGCATTATAACTTTACTTCATGGATTGTGTTATTTTGCAAAGGGGAAGGATCCAATTTATAGGCAAGAGGCTTGAGGGATTGAGGGCTAAGATGCAAGGATGGGAAAAAGCTCATGGAGGGCTTAGATTGCATGAGAGGAGAGCACATGGATTGTGCTTTCTTACAACCAATCAAGGAATGACACATGTCACATGGTGAGAGGATGGAGGAAAGGGGAAGGATGAGTCAACAAAAGAGGCTCAAGAGATAAAATCTTCATAAAGACCCTCATAATGACTTGTAAGAGCAATAAAAGGGCTTGTAAGAGTCATTTATGACCTAGTGGACTTCATAAAGTTTTATGGTTGAGATATTTTGAGGGTGATGAGAGAAAATTTGACTTGGACTTGATTAGGAAGGTTCTAAGCTTGTTTAGGCTTGTGCAAATGATTAGAGGATGGATTAGGATGGTTTAGGATTAGCTTAAGGATAGGCAAGTGGATGGCATTTAATGAGGGTGGGTGAAGGAAGAGATATTTGTTAACTTTGGCTTGGGTTAGTAAGTTTTAACCCATGTTTAGGGAATGTGACAAGGTTAGGAGGGGATTAGGATTAGGTTTAAAGACATCTTCTAGAAGAGTCTAGATTTTGGATGAGGATAAAGACTTTCTAGAATAGTCTAGAATTTCCTAGGATGAGGATGAAGACTTTCTAGAAGAGTCTAGAACTTCTTAGGATGAGGATAAATTAGATTTTTAGGAAATAAATAAAGTTTTATTTATTTCAAGGGTTTGGGTTGAGGAGATATTTATTAAAACTTTTTTAATAAACATGAGGATTAATATTTAATTTTAATTAAATATTTTGAGTTGGGGTTAGGGGTAGGAAATGATGAGATTAGCCTTTAATCAAAATTAAAGAAGGATTAGAAGATTTTGGAAGAGGTTATTGGTCATAAGGAAATTGGCCAACTTTTGGGATAAAAATAAATTTTTTATTTATTTTAGGATTTTTGGTCAATTTATTAATTAAATAATTAATAAATAAGAAAATAATGTTTAAATAAGATTTAAACATTTTTGGGAGGGATTTCTTAATTAAATATTTTTAATTAAGATAAAGGGATTTAATGGCATAAAAATTAATTAATTAATTAAATAATTAATTAATAAATGATGATGTCATCAGGACTTTTTCAGAAAATAAAAATACTTTATTTTCTAAAGATTTTTAGGTGTCTACATTTTGCCCCTCTTTGATGTGATGCCGCAAGTGGCATGGCATCAAAGATAAGAAAATAAGATGCCCAAGGCTAGAGCAGAAGAGGAGAGAATGGACTGTGAGATGCCCCCTCAAGAAGGCAGCGGGGAGAGAAAGCGAGGCTCGATGGCTTCTTGAAAAGTACAAGAATCTGGGATGAGCAAGGAGACTCAGATTGGCAAAGAGAAGGGGCTGAATTAGCTCAAACTCTCACTATGGGAGAATGATAAAGGAAAATCAGATGCACAAGAGGAAGCAAGCTTAAGACTTTAGGGAAGGTGGAGGATGAAGGAGCAGAGTGCTATAAAAAGGAATCCAAGATAGGGAGATGGATGAGGGGATTAAAAAGCTGATGCAACAGGATTTCAAAGAGTTAGATTGGCGAAAGATGGGTTTCGGAGATCCCTAGGACTAGGATTGTGGATCTCGAAAGATGAGGCTTGGTGGGTTGATTTGGATTGGTGGATCCCTAAGACTAGGATTGTGGATCCCTAAAGGTAAGAGTGATGAGTGATTCAAAGAGATACTGATGCATCAGCTGGGGTAGGAGAGACGGATGCTGGATATGGATGGGGGATAATGGAGATGAAGGAAACCTATTGAAGCTTTTTGAGCGGGGGGATACTTCAAAGAGAAGTACCACCATGTAGTTGAGCACTAGATTTGCTATAGGACTGTTGGTTAATTGCCAAGGTTACTAAGAACATCAAGGCCTTTTCACCAACTATCCAGAGGACTGAAAAACTGACTCAAAACAAACACGCAAGGATTGCCCCAGTATCACACATGAATCCCCAAGGAAGCAGTGTGGAATCGACACTGGGTAACCCACAAGCAGAAAAGAAAAACAAACGAAAGACTTGATCAAGACCTTACGCTCTAATTGCCCCATTCGCAGCATACCATGATATGGAAGATCGCGGCAACCTTGAGGAGGGAACAAGGAGATTGCTTGGAAAAGATACTTCAAGACCCAAAAGGGAAGATCCCAAATCAAAAGAAAGTGAAAATCCAAAAGGGATCCATTTGCCAACGAGATGGGTAGGACAAGGTACTAACGGACCAAGATCAGACATGAGGAAAGCTATATCCTGCAAGGACCTATCGGAGAGCACCTAAGCTGGTGGATTTGGATGAGTGATGCATCTGGCAAGCTGAACTAAGAAAGATAACACTTTGGTGATAGGAAATCTAGCTAAAGGATGCGTTGGAATAGCTAACCAAGATGTGCGATGGGTGCAAGATGCTGATCAAGGATGAACTAACATGAATGCTGGATAGATACAATGGTACTAAGCTAAAAAGGATGTACAAGCTGATGGACCAAGATATTTACAAGCTGAAGCTGACAAGGATAGTTACAAGGAGGCAAAAGCTCAAGATGATAGGATAGTAGGATGGTTCGATGTTGTGCAAGATGTGAAAGCTAAGGGTGGGGTGATAGTGAAAGATATGGATTTGGCAGGATGCATCCAATGATGATGAGAGATTTTGTGACCAAGGATAGCTAGAGGAGCAGGATGAGATGGTTGGATAGGATGGTAGATAGCTAGGATTATGATGGATATAAAGAGATGACATTGGGTTTGCATGAGGATAGCCTAGAGCTAGATACCAATGACAAGGGAGGATGGACAAGACAAGATCTCCAAGGAATATAGTGCCCCCAATCAGAGGATAACATGCGAAAGGAGGTCTTATGATGGATGTGATAGGATTAAAGATAGGATGGAAAAAGCTGAAGGGGCTGGGGAGATGGATGATAGTTAAGATGATTGGCTGAAGCTGCATAAGATTAGTGGATGGTGTGAGATGGAAGCTGGAGGATGGAGGTAGGTGGATAGATTGGAAGATGGAGGTGGATGTCAAGAGATGACCAAAAGCATGAGGGTGATAGGCTAAGCTGGGGATGGCGGGATTACGCATGACGATTGTTTGCCAAGTTTTCATCATGGTACTTGTCCAAGGCACTTGAATTGCCAAGTTTTCACCGGTGGACGCTTTATTTTTCTTTTTTTTTTTGACTTTTTGACTTTGGACTTAGCTGGAATGATTTTGGCTTTCTTCAGCTATTTTGACTTTTTTGGGATTTTTCACTGGCTATTGGAATGTTCAATTTTGTTGCTAGCTGTTGGTACATCGGATGTGTGATTTATGCAATAGATCGGATTAGATGGGATTGATGGTAGGAGATGGAGGGATGAAAATGCTGGAAAGGAGCATGAGATGGGGATGCTTGCAAGAGCAACATTGGCACATGTTGGAATGGGTGTGAAAAGAGCATATGGGGGGTAGATGGTAGATGCGGGCGTGATGGAGGATTTGGGGAAGCGTGCTTGGGGATATAGGCACCCAAGATGGAGTTAGGAGATGGGGGACATGAGTCACTAGATGGGGGATTAGCAATGGTGGATGCCATTATGCATTGGGTTTCAACTTTTTTCTTGGGGATCCACATGGTTTTGGATTTTCTTTTCATAGGCTTTTGCATTGTTTTGCATTCTTTGATTGGATTTTGCCTTTTTGGAGTATGTCTTTTAGAATAGACATATGATTGCCTAGGATGTGGATTTTTAGCTTTATGCATTTTGAAGTTGGCATTCACATTGTTGTGGTAAGATTTGGGAAGATGGTTAGGAGAAGCTTTGTGAGATGGAGAGGATATGAAAGAGCATGTAGGGGGATGATGATGGATGATGTGCCCTAATATGTGCCTTTGTTGATCTTGCATAGAAATGGATGGAATGGGATTTTTATGATGGCTAATAGGAGGATGGAGGATGGTAGATTTTGGGACATAGGGACCTAAGATGGATTTAGCGGATGAAGGGGGGATATGGTAGGTTGTTTTGGGTTGCAAAGATGGTGGAGGGGGAATGACATAAGATTTCCTGAAGGAGTGATGGGAGGCTGGCATGGTGGGCTTGGAGATAGGCTTGGTTTGGGGGTGTGGTGTACCAACACCTTTAGATGGTGAGCCTTTGGATACATATCCAAGACCATGAAATCCTAGATTTTTTTGTGCAATAATAGGCTCTCTGATTCCTTGCTCTTGTGGTCCTAAACCTTGACCTTGATAATGCCATCGATTGAGCATTTGAACAAGCTGAGGAAACTTTTTGCTTGCAGAAAATGGTAGAAGTGATTTATTAGGTGTATTGCAATGGGGATATATTGTTCTTAATTCTTCTGCTGAGAGAGGGCCACCATGGATGAATGTAGGTGAACCAAGAGGGTAGATTATAGATGGTGGAATAGCTTGGATAGGTGGTAAGATGGAAGCATGGAGTGGGGGAGATGGAAGGATAGGATCTTGATGTAGCTGGTGGGATGACAAGATATCTTGTAGTGAAGGAGATATGGCTTGAGGTTTTGGAGATGGAGGAGATGGTGACTGCACTATGGATGGAAGACATGGTACGATGATATCTTCATTTATGCTTTGGGGGATGTCAACATGCTTTTGGGCAGGATCTTGATAGGATTGGTTTGGAGTGGATGGTGCGATAGGAGGTGAAGGAATGGATTCTTCAAAGGTAGCAGATGGATAGATGGGAGATTCAGTAGTGGAGATGGGTGAGTAGAAGATGGATGCATAAGGGTCATTACGAGAGATTTGGAAAATGCTTGGAGGCGTTGTGGATAGGATTTGGAGGGATTTGACAGGTGGTGGGATTTTGATGCTTGCGGGAAGTGGAAGGATTTTAAGCAATTTGATGGATGGTATGGGGATGATAGCTATGGGAGATGGAGGTGATATTATAGATGGGGAAGCTTCATCATTGACTACTTCACATGGTTGGATTAGATGACATGGCTTATCGACTGTTGGAGGCAACTTTTCTTGTATTTCCTCTAGGAGATTCCTTGGAGACTCGTGTGTCAAAGGTGGAGGTGGATTGACAGGAACAGCTAGTGTGATGGGGGTGGAAGATTGGAAGCTTGGTTGATGGGGTGATGGAGGGGAAGCTGGAATATTGGATGGCATGACTAGATAGTTTGGAATAACTCTTGGATTTTGGGGGATGCTTGGGGGAATGTTTCTAAGGCTTTCAATATACCTGTCATAGTCAACAAGATTTTCATCATCATTGGAATAGGAGGTGGTGGGAGCAAGGACAATGCGACCAAACACATCATGATAGGATTGGTACTTCATGCTTTGATGATGAGTTTGATGGGGATGGGGTCTTGCATATGGATGAACACGGAAGCTCATGGTTGGATTTGGGTTAAGCACAGATTTTGGATTGGCTGATGAAAGATTTCCTAGGGAGAGTCAAAGTTGCATGACAGACCTAAGGAGGATTGGCTGGAGATTTTTGGCTTTCCTATGGATGGAAGACTTCAAGGGCATGCTGTCAAAAAGTGAGAGTTTTTCTTTTCTATGCACTGGATTGGTGGAGATTGTGTCAACCTAAGAATAGACTAATGATCCTATGGGCATGACACGAGATTGATCACTTGTGGATCCCAACCTTTAGCTCAAGGTGATGAGGGATACAAGTGACAAAGCTGGATTACCCTAGACAATGCTCTGTCAAAGGGATAACCTTGGTGAGATTGGTTGATTGGTAGGATTGATTGGATAGCAAAATTTAGCAAAGTGACAAAAACTCTTTAAAGGCTTGGGTGATTTTGGATTGGGTTGCGAGCTAGCTGGGGGGATGATTTGGATGGACTTTGGATTTGGGATTGTTCTAAGGCAAAGATAGATTTGGTTGCAACGGGGGAGCTTGGATGATTTTCTGATGAGGCAGTGACTACGCTAAGTATGCCTTGAGCTGGGAGATTTTTTGCTTTTCTGGGATTTCGACCAAAATTGGCAAACATTCATTCAAAAGCTATGAACAAACAAGCAGACAAAATTTTGGAGCAAGCATGTCAAACACATCAACATCCTAGGAAGCTTTCTACAAGGATGAAATTTGTTATAGCTAGGGAGTCCTCGATATACGCAAGGTACGTGAGGCCCAAATCCGTAGATGAAACCAAAAAGATGTCACACAGCCGAGAGGAGCGGTAACCCACTTCTCCTCTTTCACTTCTCAAGGGTATAAAGTTCCTTGAGGCTTAGCCCGAGTGACAAAATTTTGATTCCAAGAGAGGTGTCTTTGGATTCACCTCCCAATTTTTATACTCCGCCGGAACGCTGGAGTTGAGGTCGTCCCAAGGGGTGATGAAATCCCCAGGCAGGCCTCCTAAAAAGTGTAAAACAAGACCACATACATGATCTTGGGCTTTAAAAGACACGCGTTCATTCCAATTGATGATTTAGATTTTGTAAGCTATGATTGAAGACACTTGTGATTATGGCATACAATGTTCATTCCAATTTGATAGCATCATTAGCATAATGAAAGTCGAGAGATCGTCAACATAAGAAATGCGAGCGTCATTGAAAATGTGTCCAAACCATGCAATGTTAATTGATTGTTAGGCATTCAGGATTGAGTGTGAGTTTGTTTTAAGCCGAAAACAAAGATGTGTGAAATTCGATTTCAAGCGCGCACCCGGGGGCCCTCCACGTCAAGATTTGTCCAATTTTTATGCCCAAATGAAGTGTGAGCGAGATTAATGCACATTCAAGGAATTTTCTAACTTAGAAAAACCACTAAAAACCCAAGTGAGTGGAGTTTGATTTGCGTGGAGCACTTAACACCCTCTTAGGTAGACCCATCCCCATAGATGGCGCTGAGATTGCAACCAATGGTTAAATTGATGGGTGATTAAAGAGGGTGAGTCCAACTAAAAACTCACTTAAAGTGTCTTTATTAGTTTTTATAACTTAGAAGATTTCAAAAATGTGGATTCTTTTTATGCCCCAAAAGATGATTATTTGATCTATGGCATTCAAGATTGGATTTGTTGTTTTAATCATGCATTCATAAAGAAAACAAACTTGATTTTAATCCATGGCACTCAAGAGTGATTTTAGCAACATGCATTCAAAGACAAGTGATTAAACATTCAAGTTTTTTTCCTTTGAGCATTCAAGATTGAGATTTTGTGTGTTGTTTTAAGTGCTTTTTTTTAACCTTAGATCATTCAAGATTGTTTTTGGACTCAAAAGTGAAAATGACTCTTTGAACTTTGCTTTTCATTCAAGATTTTGTGTTCTAGTTTGCATGTTTTAAGCCCAAAAATGATATTCCTAGATTGTTTTGATGCATGAAAAACCTAAGAAACATTCAAGATTTTGCAACAAGACATTTGTTTGGAACAAATAACAAAAGTTTTAGGACTCTTAGTTTTCATGAGATTCTTAAAAGAACTTTAAAATATTTTCAAATGAGGTTCATTTTACCCTTGATTGATGCTTTGAGTTTGATTTAGATTTTAGTGTGCACTTAGTGTTGATTTTGAACCTTTTGAAATGGAAACTTGAAGTTCTTTTTAAATTCCCAAAAATGAAGTGTTCCTAACTTTGCATGAATGCATCTAAAACCTTGATGTTGCAAGGATGCAAATGATTAGATTGGTTTAGTTTCACTTGTTAAAAGATTTTTTCTTTTTTGCAAATTTTTAACTTTTCAATGGATTTAAGAATGATTTGGGGGTTCATTTTAAGCACTAAAAAGAAGTGTGTATGATTTTGCTTCCTTAAAAAAAAAATGGCCAAGATCTCCCACAAGAAGAAGAAGAAGAAGTAGATGGAATAAGAAGAATATAGACAAGAAGAGGAAGAAGAATTCCAAGTTCTTTGTCCACCTATAAGCTTGAAAAATCTGCAAACACTATGAGATATACTATGAGTTCCTTTGTCTTCTTCATGCTCATGTGGACCTACAAAACCAATTTATACAATCCTACCAATCACAAAAACAAGCAAAATTAGCCAAAATCAGCAAATGACATACAAAAATTGACTAAAAAAGCTAATGAAGATGACCCATGCGGGGTCCCACCGGGCGTGCCAAAATGTATATGAGCAATGTTAGTATGCTAATAGAAACCAAATTTAAATAAAGCTTCTACAAACTAAACAAAATTCATAAACTTCAAGATAGACTAAGATGAACTCTCAATTGAGAATATGAGCCATTAATGGACTCTCTCAATAAGAAGCTCTCTTGTTGAGTAGCTTTATCTAAATGGATAGGATGTATGCTCAATATGCTTCCAAAGGCTTCAATGGATGATTGTGGATTTTTAGTGTGGATAGATGGCTTTAGTATGGATTTGGCTCTCAAAATAGCATTATAACTTTACTTCATGGATTGTGTTATTTTGCAAAGGGGAAGGATCCAATTTATAGGCAAGAGGCTTGAGGGATTGAGGGCTAAGATGCAAGGATGGGAAAAAGCTCATGGAGGGCTTAGATTGCATGAGAGGAGAGCACATGGATTGTGCTTTCTTACAACCAATCAAGGAATGACACATGTCACATGGTGAGAGGATGGAGGAAAGGGGAAGGATGAGTCAACAAAAGAGGCTCAAGAGATAAAATCTTCATAAAGACCCTCATAATGACTTGTAAGAGCAATAAAAGGGCTTGTAAGAGTCATTTATGACCTAGTGGACTTCATAAAGTTTTATGGTTGAGATATTTTGAGGGTGATGAGAGAAAATTCGACTTGGACTTGATTAGGAAGGTTCTAAGCTTGTTTAGGCTTGTGCAAATGATTAGAGGATGGATTAGGATGGTTTAGGATTAGCTTAAGGATAGGCAAGTGGATGGCATTTAATGAGGGTGGGTGAAGGAAGAGATATTTGTTAACTTTGGCTTGGGTTAGTAAGTTTTAACCCATGTTTAGGGAATGTGACAAGGTTAGGAGGGGATTAGGATTAGGTTTAAAGACATCTTCTAGAAGAGTCTAGATTTTGGATGAGGATAAAGACTTTCTAGAATAGTCTAGAATTTCCTAGGATGAGGATGAAGACTTTCCAGAAGAGTCTAGAACTTCTTAGGATGAGGATAAATTAGATTTTTAGGAAATAAATAAAGTTTTATTTATTTCAAGGGTTTGGGTTGAGGAGATATTTATTAAAACTTTTTTAATAAACATGAGGATTAATATTTAATTTTAATTAAATATTTTGAGTTGGGGTTAGGGGTAGGAAATGATGAGATTAGCCTTTAATCAAAATTAAAGAAGGATTAGAAGATTTTGGAAGAGGTTATTGGTCATAAGGAAATTGGCCAACTTTTGGGATAAAAATAAATTTTTTATTTATTTTAGGATTTTTGGTCAATTTATTAATTAAATAATTAATAAATAAGAAAATAATTTTTAAATAAGATTTAAACATTTTTGGGAGGGATTTCTTAATTAAATATTTTTAATTAAGATAAAGGGATTTAATGGCATAAAAATTAATTAATTAATTAATTAATTAATTAATTAATAAATGATGATGTCATCAGGACTTTTTCAGAAAATACACTAATTTTTTTGTTTGACATGTATAATACCTAGTCATTAAAGAATTTCCAATATTTCAAGATCATTTAAAATGGATGAGAAAAGCTATTCCCCAAGTTGAAGATATTATCAAAATATTTGAAGATTATCAAGGTAAGGTTGAAACTTTCAAAAGGGAAATATCTTTTGACAAGTACTTTTTAAGGTCTAGAGAGAAAGAATAGAACCTGATAAAGGATAAATAAATACATGATGAGAATAAAAAGGAGGATATCCAAGATAATGAAATAAAGGAAATTTCCTTACATGAAAAACAAGAATCAAAATTAGATCTTGAATCTTTTGATGGAGGGGAAAAGTCTAGATCATAACAACCTATTGAGCATAAACAAGAGGAATCTAAAAGAATTATTAAGGTTGAAAAAAATTGCTAATTGAAAATGATTTATTGACACTTGATGATTGTAAACGTGACAAGGATGTTTAATGAATTCAGTAAGGAAAATACATAACTTTTTACTTACAAAAAACACATGTCCATTTCATATTTCCTTGTGTAAGATGGTGTGGGATTCAAACATTACAGACAAAATATCATGAAGACAATGATGAGATATGCACTCTTTTGTATACATTTAGAGTTTGAGCTATTAGTTTAGTTTCAAAATAACATAGTCAATAGATATGCAACTGAAGGAGCTACCATGAATTGTAAGGATTGAAGTGTTCATGAAATCTCAGCAAGGTCCCTTATGGAAAAATGAAGATAAGCATGTTGATTATAGTCCCACAATAGTACAATGGAAGTAATTTTGTATCTTCCC
The DNA here is from genome assembly GCA_028749045.1 of Cupressus sempervirens. Taxonomy (NCBI): domain Eukaryota; kingdom Viridiplantae; phylum Streptophyta; class Pinopsida; order Cupressales; family Cupressaceae; genus Cupressus; species Cupressus sempervirens. The sequence continues at coordinate 71,212,656 of CM053791.1, forward strand.
AACTTGTATTTTTCAAAGGAGGATGAATTCCTTGTTAGCAACCTAAGGTCTAGAATATATGATCACATTTTAGTTTGGCTATTATAGTATATCACTTTAGAGGATTCTCAACATCAAGGAACCAAAACTAAAAGGTGTTCAATTGATTAAAGGATGCCAATAGTTATATGCATAATGTTGATTACGTGCTTTGGTTATTCTAGAAAAATGGGACTTGAATGATGTTATGTGGTTAAAAATGAATGGAGGCTTTAGCGTTACTATTGAATTTTCCATTTAGCTCATTTGTATTGAAATAAATTTTATATCGTTTGTCTTGCATTATAACCAATCATGAAGAATCAATTTTTACAACTCATATTTAAATACATTATTATGAGTGATTAGCAAATGGAGAGTCACTTTGTGGTTTTTGATACTACATAATAGTAATCATATGAGGAAATCTTATATGGGAGAATTTATTAAGGTAGAAAGTTTCTTAGTTTTGGATAACACGTATAACATATTATTCATTTATAAAGTTGATAGTTTCTACTAGAAGACACACAATTATAGTTGAAGCAGATTCTAGGTTAATTGTCAAAGCTTCCAAAAAGAAATATGAATGCAAGGTGGTCAATTCTAAACATACTCAATGTCATTTCCCTCCTTCTCACTTATCTTGAGGATGCCATTACTCAAAAAATTATAGAGAAGGGAATATGGTAGTGGATCTGTTGGTTTGTTTGTGTTTCATGGCTAATAGTGTTAAATGTTGGAGACAAATGACCTCTCTACCTATCAACATCCAATCTCTCATTGGGAGAGAATGACCATCGATCCCTTAACCATTTTGATGGTTTTCATCACTATTGTGTGTTATTGGACCCCTTGGGGGGTCATCTTTTTGGCGGGAGACACAAATTATTCAAATTTTAGTTTTCCTACACCTAGTTATGATTTTTGTGATAGTAGTAAATTAAATACTTTTGTCATTTTGAAAAGGATGCAAAAGAGATTTGGTGTGATGTTGACAGATCTTTTAAACTCGATTTCCTTTATTATGGTAATAATTATACTTTTCCCTTTGATATACACAATTGCTGAAGTGACTCCACCATAAGTTTTTTTGGGGTGATATTTATCTCACATGTGGCTTTGTATTGGTGAAATGTAACCCACCTAAGATTCATGCCTGATAATTATTATTGTGTGAATAATTACCTCTATCACATTGCCTTGGATGTTTCCATAAGGATGTATCATTCTCCAAGGTTGAGGAGTAGTGGCTCTTTTTGCAAAAGTTATAATCGCTTAGATCTTCTCCCTATTGTCACACTAGAGATTTTAGAGAAGTTTGGGTTTTTTTTGGAAATGGGGGGCAATATGGTTAGGATTGAGCCTAACAAGATTTAGGATGAATGGCATAAGGACTTCTGTGCCTAGATGGGAATTTAGGAAGGAGGGATTCTACCCTTTATGGAGGCCATGGAGGGCTATGATAAGATGTATTCTATGTAGCTGGTAAACTCTTGTAATGAGAGAAAGGTCACAATTATCAAAATCACCTTTGAAATAAATGAGGATTTCATCTCCCAGGTAACTAGTTTATCAACTAAGTGACAAAAATGGAAGAAATTCACTAAGGCTCCAGATGAGACTGGCCTTAATAGGTATTTAAAGGCTAAGAAAGCTCTAGTCAGAGTGCATGATAGCTTTGATGAAGAAAAACTCTCCAAACCCTAGAACATGATATGTTTCCTTATCATGAAATATCTTACTCTAGAGGGTCACTTTGGTGTTAGTCATAATTATCATCCCCCTCTCTCAAATCTTTTTGGTCACCATGACCTTATCTCTTTTCCAAAATTTTACCTTTAATACTTAGAAGCCTTTGTTATGGAAGTCAATGAAAATAGGAGTCTGGGTAAAAATTTTTTCATTCTTCATCAAGGTTTAATCCTTTTCCTTGATTATTTTCATTAGGCCATTTTCCCTGCCTGTCATGTTGTGCTATAGGGTGCCCCTACTAATAATGATGACCACTATGATAGTTGCTTGACTAAACCTACCCCTTAAGTGTTCCATGTGGATACCCCCTCTGCTATTGGAAATATGAATAAAAATGCACAAGCTCAGGTTTCTTTGAGAGAAAAAAACAAAATTGAACCCCTCCCCCTCATTGATCTTGGTGATTTAAATGTAGACATTGGTGGAGGTCACAACTACTCCCTTAGAATTGATTCCAATCCTAGGAGGAAGTAGAGGGTAGACATAACCTTTAATGTGGATGAGGAGGATTCAGGTTCTTAGTCTAAGGAAAGTGATAAACTTAAGGGCAATAGGTCAAGGAAAATATACACAATAGTGAGAAGTAAGTACATCGAAGAGGAAGAAGTGAGTATGGATTCTAAGAGTAAAAAGAACAACCTAGAGGAGGATATTACTATCAACAATAGAGACACAACACATGTGTTAGCAAGATCAAAATTGACACTGTGGATTTCACTATCCATAAGGACTCTAACAATAATAAGGATACCTCCCCTATGACCACTACTTCCCCTCTTGGCCCAATGGTTAAAGATACTTCTACCACTTCTGCTTGTGATCCCTCTAAGAAGGGAAATAAAATTGCAAATGATTTTCATAACCCACCCTGTTGACGAGATACGATTAGTATGAAATTTAAAGTTGATTGCGAAGATTTTTTCTCCCTCATAGAAGATATGAAAGGACTCAAGAAAGAGGTGGATAACCTAAACAATATGGTCTCTAATTTGGATCATAAGTTTTACACTTTGGCTGACTTTTCTGTCAAGGTTATGCACTCTAGTACTACCACTCTACAACATCTACAACGAGAGAAAGAGAAGAGTTCAAGAGAGGATGATGAGGGAATATCTAAGAGGTTGTATAGGGTCATAGTTGAGATTTTTACTCTCAAAACCTTTGAAGACCTTTGCTAAAAAGAAATGATTCTTGGTTTTCTTCTTCTTCTTAAGTTTTGTTGTTTTTATTTTGGTCTTTTTGCCTTGTGTCACGATGAATAATTTTGATACTATTTTGATTATAAACTTGCATAGTAGTAGTAGAATGTTATTAATCATTAGTAGTGTGATGATGTATAAGACTCTTTGGTTAAATTATAGCTCTATTGTGAATAGTTGGTTTACTTTGCTCGTTATGGATAGTCAAGACATGATTTAGATATTGAAAATGGGGATAGATTGATTATGTGTTGTTTATTTCTTACTATTATTCTACTATCAGAGGCTTTGCCTCATGTTTGTACTATTTGGGTCAACCCCCCAGTTTTGACTAGTTTAAATTTTATTAAAGTCTTTATTTTATATTCTAATGCTTCTAAATCAACATAAAATAATCTTCAAAATGTTTTTGAAATAAAAAGTGACCAAAAACAAGGGGGTCGGCCCTTACAACCAAAAAGATGGTAACCAACACATTACCAATACTAGCACATTACCAGCAGAGACCAACAGAGAACCTTAACAGAATGAACTAAAGTTCCGCTAAGCCACAGTAAAACATATGCATGTTACCAACCAGCATAATATATGAACAAAACTAGCTAAATTATAGTAGCAGTCCAATAAGTCTATCATACTACGAGAGTTCATTATAAAAACTATTGACATAACCATGCCTACCCAAGTCTGAGCAATAGTTGAAAACCAACAAAACCAAAACCAGCATATAAACATAAACTTTTGAATCCAGGGATCCCCAAAAACTAGAAAATTTAATTAACAATTTTCTCCTTTCTCTTCGTAGCGAGCAAAATCTGTGCCCATTCATTTGCAAGGAATTTAAAGAGGAGCTTATGATAATCCATATTCATTCCAGTGTCCTCCTTCTCCTAAGCCAACAGTTGGAGGGTAGTGGTAGTAGCGTGGGTGACCATAAGGGAAAATTTAGAGAAGGGGAAGAACCCTTCCTCTAAAGACTTAACCCTCATTTCCAATTTGGAATATGCCTTCAATTGCTCCTCTATCTCCTCCTTATTATCCACTTCCACCTCCTTAGCTTCCTCTTTAGCATTTTGTGCTTGGTTATCATCTTGCAAAACTCTAGGGTTAATAAAAACATTAAGTTTATCTTTAGCTAGGGAGGATAAGGTGATGGGGGAAGTGTCCACTTTTTTGCTATCCTCATAGAATGTTATGGACTGAAGAGTAAAGCTAGTAGATACATGGGTAGTCTCTGTGTTAGTAGCATTGCCAGCTGCCACTTGAGTGTTATCTACATACAACTGGGCATTTCCAATAGAATTGTCTACTGAGTTAACACTTTTTTCTACCTCCTCCTCCCCATCTTCTTCATTATTTTTTGCTCTCTTTTCTTCAGCTTCTTGAACCTTGAACCTATTGGATTTTTGTTTGCGTCTTGCCTGGGATTGAGTAACTCTCCCAGACCTTCTCCTCGCCTTTCCCTTAGTCTCCTCCTCTGGGTCCTCCTCTTCCACCACAATAGGTTTTTTCATTTTAATGTTTTTACTACCCTTTTGTTCCCCAGCTGTATCAGGTTTTTTCTTTTTCTTATTTTCATGGCTAGAAGAGGGTCGTGGGGTATGAATTTTTGTTCTAGTATTGGTGCTCAGGGGTGAATTTTGATAGTGGCACTGGTTGTCAACCACCACCACCCTAGGGGGGAAAAGGGCAAGGTGGATTTGGTATAGGTGAAAGATAAGGCCTTGGTGGATAATGGTAAAAAATTTTCCTTTATTTCTTTTTTCCCTAACATCACTGACCATATCTTCAAGAGAATGCAATAGAAAAACATGATAGAAATGAAATCCCTAATCCTGAAATGATTCAACAAAGGGAAGTGATAAGAAAAAAAAACATAAAACCTACCCTTTAGCGTTAGATACCTCATAAGAACCAGGCACACATCATCCCATGGAGCTAGCAGTTTGTCCCTCTTCAATCCTCCTCTATAGCACATTGGTTCCTCATTGTCTGCAAAAAAACTATTCTTACTGGCCTCGTCCGCAGTTTTAGTAACCTTCTTCCATTTCTTTCCTCTCATTGAAAGGCTAGTAGCCATGGATATCACCTCCTCATTTACTTGAAAAGTGATTCCATTAATGGTGACCTTGCAGTCATTCCACCCATTGACAAACTGAAGGTCACAATTCTCATCATACCCCGCCATCGACTGCATGTAGGGAAAAAAGCCCCCCTCCTTCAACAAAAACTAGGTGGACATCCTATCTTTGAAGTTCTCCATCTTCGTGGGTTCCAGCCTGTTCAAGTCCCCTCCCATATCTATCCCACCAATTTCTCGTTCCCCCACTTCAGTAATGCGCATCTAAACCTCCTTGATTGTGAAAGCACTACACCTCCAATCAACCCTAAGTCTTTCAACAATAAGCAAAGAAGTTTTATAGTCTCGTGCTTGATATACTTCAAAATCCCAATTGAATTCATTATGGGATATATGAATGTATGGTATCATAATTTTAGCACCTCGAAAATCTCTGACAATCTGATAAATGATATTATTTTTACTTTTAAATGGGGATATATTTGAATTTTGTGATGTGTTACCATGATGATGAAGTGACATTCCTCTTAATTTGCATTCACTCATATTTTTGTTAGTACGCCCACGTCTCCTCATTTCCCTAAAACCTTTCTTAATTTTAGCCCACTTTGACTCACACATGCCAAATTTGGCTCTAGTGTTAAATATTAAAGACATTATTACATAATACTCCCTCTACTTTCTTTTCTTATCAAGGATTTAATGTCTTTGTTAAGATTCTCTATATTTCTCCAGCATGTGAATGCCATAGATTTAAACCCCATGGTAGCCGCCGTGTCAGCCACCTTATTTCCTTCCCTATATATGTGCTATAGGTGGACTCTTTCCATCTCATCTAAAATATGCCTGATATCCATACTTATATTTTTGATATTCCATCTTGGTTGGGACAACCCATTAGCCAGGTCAATGATTAATTTGAAGTCCCCTTCTATTGTTATTTCCTTAATTCACATTTCACAAATCAGCTGCAACCCCCAGAACAAAGCCATTGCCTCAGCTAAATTATTACTTCCATTTCCTACCTTTCCAGTATAGACTAACAATGCATCACCCTTTTTGTCCCACAACACTCCACCACTGCTCTAACACCTCCTCTAACAACACCATCTAAATTTAGTTTAAAATGTGTAAGGGTAGGTGGTTTCCATCTCGTTTTTTGTCTCCTCAATATTTTTGAGTTGTCAAAGAGGAAAAAATCCTCATGCCAACCCCATTTTTCTGCATTTCTCAGTTCCACATCTATGAAGTCCATTCAACTCATAAAATCATTTAGATCTTGCAAGATTTCTAAGAAATCCCTGTTCCCACCCAACTTTTCTGAGTGGTATAGGGGAGTATTATAGTCAACCATACACATCAATTTCTTATCCTTCATAGTTACTGTAACCCTAGCTAATTTATCAGATGTTTCCTTCCTCCCTAGCTTGTTATTAGAGGCATAAATATTAATCAATCCCCAACTATGACTAGTAGATTGAAAATAAGTTATTATGGAATTTCTATCCTTCTAAACCTCAACTCCCACATCATAGAGTTTGGGTTCCACATAGTAGCAATACTCCATGAGGCTCCATCAGCCTCCATATGCATGTAAGCAGCACTAGACCAAACATGACAAACCATTTTATCAAAAATGGTACTAGACATTTTAATTTCTTGTATTAGAACACAATCAACTTTTTCCTAAAAAATACATTGTTTTAGAGCATATTGCTTCTGGGGGTTATTCAACCCCCTTAAATTCCAATAGAGGAAATTCATTTCTTACCTCTAGTAATAGTCTCCAGTGTAAGTTGCTTACCACTGGCCACATCCCTTGTTGCTTGTTTTTTCCTAGTTGCTTTGCTAGACGACTTTCCAATAGTCCCATAGGCACCCACATCTGGCATTTTACCCCACCTCCTTTTCTTTTTCTGGACCTCCCATTCCCCATTTTCCTCTTCTTGTGGTGAGGTAGGGCTATGTTACTTATCCGCCTTATCAATGCATGCCATGACTTTAGCTACAATCTTCGCTGGGGATGTCTTAACCATTTTTAAGGGGGTACAAACTTTTACTTGAGTATCACATTCTTTGGCCATAAGACCTTGCAAGCTATTGCCTCCTTGATTTGTTGGTGAGCCAGGAATAGGGTGGAAAACCTCTATTTCACCTTCCTCCAACAACTCACCTTCCTCAAGTCCCCCCATGGGTGAACTCAATAGGTCCTCTAATTCCCTTTTAAAGGTATATTCCTCCAACTTCTTCTTGTCATCCAAGGCTTCCCCTTCCCCAATAGCATTATGCTCTATGCCTAGGGTAGAAAGCATGGGGATAACCTCCCTAGTTTGTGTTACAACGTTCTCCACCTCTTGCCTTGGGGCCTCCGAAGGTTCCCCTATAGTTTCCATAACAACCCCTGGCGTACTCTCCTTTTGTTTGTCCTTTTGCATTTGAGCCTTGTAGTCCACAATAAGGTGTCCAAACTGGACACATTTTTGGCAGAACAAGCCCACATTCTCATATTCAATGGGCTAGACTTTCTCTACTCATTTGGTCTTAAGTGTAACCACAGTTGGGAGTGCACGATTCAATCCAACATTCACATAGAACCTTGCATAAAGCAAATGTGATTTTTGCATAGTTACCTTATCTACTATGATAAAGTGACCAAAAGAATTCCCCACCCATCTTAGAATCATTTCATCCCAAAATTCAAGGTGCAGTTCAGGTAATCTAACCTAGACTGGGGCCAATTTATTTAGCTTAGCGCTAGCATCAAAACTCGGATGCCACTTTGTCAAAGCAAGACAATGCTTCCCATAATACCAGGTACCTCAGAGAATAAGATTGGTATATTCAAAATGTTATCCATAAGATCACTTGTAGATAAAGGATATGCCATATTATAACATATTCTATATGATTACTAGAGAATCAAATATATATTTACCAAAAGTTAATCTTTAATTAGTACTAGAGCTTCATAATATCACCAAAGGATTTGGTGTCCTAAATTATCAAGGAAATATTTTAAAATTAGCAAAAGAGATAATGAATGTGATATCTATAAAGTCACAAATAGAGAAAACATTATATTTGAGAAAATAATATTTTAACACAAGTGACATACTATTTATCTATTAATGAGTTGGATAGATTACTTTGTTCTTCTAAAAGAATTCATCTTCTCTATATATTTTTAGATGAAGGTGATTCTTCACTATAAAATATTTATTTATTTGGTATTCTCTGCTTTGACTAGGTGTATTCATGTTTTCAATTTTTTATTAGTGGTTTCAATTACTTAGAGTTACCTTTCAGCTATTGTTTTACTTATTTCTTTAATTGTTTTAGAGAACTCTTACTTTTTCAATAGTTGTTCATTAAGCTCTAATTCTCTTTAGTTTTATTTAAGTGTTGTTTTAGATAAAAACATATTCTAAAGATGTTTTCTTCTTTTCTATAACTTTTCAAACTCTAGTCATTGTATGATTTCACTATATAGAATTATAGTTTTTGACCAAACTTAACATAAGAATCAATATTTTGCACCTTATCTTCTCTTTCAAACACTTATAGTAGCTAAACCATTGAAAACTTCAACATGGCAAGCAACTGATTTGTGATATCTTTTTGTAGATTCTAAATATATATTTCTTCAAAATTAAAAATTACCATAAATTATATTTTTACATAACTTTTAATAGCTCAGTTTTATTGCAATTAACATTTTTCAAAAGTGTTGTTTATGATATAATGCATAGTATTTTTCATAGAAAGTATTAAATTATAATTTTCTAATAGTGATTCATCACACCAATGTCTAGTATATTGACATGATTTCATAGTATTTTTCTGCACACACACACACACACACACACACACACACACACACACACACACACACACACACACACACACACACACACACACATGTATATGTATATATATGTGCATGTATATGTGTGTATATATGTGTGTGTATGTATATATGTATATATGTATATGTACATATCTCTCTCTCTCTCTCTCTGTATATATATATATATATATATATATATATATATATATATATATGTATGTATATATATATATATATATATATATATATATGTATATATATATATATGTATATATACATATGTATATATATATATGTATATGTATATAGATATATATACATATGTATATATATATATAGATATATATATATATATATCTGTATACATATGTATATATATATATATACATATGTATATATATATATATACATATGTATATATATATATATACATATATATATATATACATATGTATATATATATATACATATGTATATATATATATCTATATATATATATATATACATATATATATATATATAGATATATATATATACATATGTATATATATATATATATACATATGTATATATATATATATATACATATGTATATATATATATACATATGTATATATATATATATATATGTATATATATATATATATATATACTTTAGTTAACTTTTGAATTCAATGTAATTGTGAACTAGAAATAGATGTATGTCATAATTTATAACTTTTTTATATGTATTTGAACTACTTTATTTTTTTGTGTTGAAATGAAGATATTATTGGAGTGCAATGATTACTGGGGGTGGGGGTGGGGGTGGGGGGGGTTGGGTAGTCAATAATTACACAAAAATAAACCTTTTAAAAATACTTTCAAATCAAATAATGCAGATAATAATAAGTATACAAGACACACAAAAGATTTACACAATAATTGTATTGAGTAGGAATCCTCATGGGGGATAAAACCACTCAATCTTAGAATGACTTGCTTTATCATTTAAATCATTTTTTACATCTCATAAATGTTGTCTCACTGAATGTTTTAGTGCTTCACAAGACTTGTTTCTTACCATCTATACACCTCACTAACCTTATTACTATCTACCTTATAAGCATTTTTATTATTTTACACCTTTTTAAATACATAATCTAGAAACTATGATTGTCCTTTAGATCCTATATCTGCATATCATACATCATTGAACATGATACATGTGTTGGAAACTACAATTGAATTTTTTTTTATGTTATCATTGATGTCAAGCCTTATTAGGTAAAACAATTTCTATTTGAGTAGTGTCATATCAAGATGATTGATGAAGATGATTTAAGGAGGACATAACAAAAGGAACTAGAAGAAAGGTTACGTCATGAGGAACTACGATGGGCACTTGATTAGCTAGACCTTTCCATGACAATATGATAATTTAATCATAACCTAAGTGGAGAAGATAGTTGTACTGAAGCCTAGAAGATGTGATCAATAGAAGACCAAATCATAGGATTGATTGAGCAAAAGAGCAGAAGATTAAGGAACTAGAAGTTTTTGCCGAGTGATGCTAGAGTTGAAGGAGTGATAGTATAAGCCAAGTAAAATATCATGTTTACTGAGCATCAATATTGACCAAGTATCAAAAAGTATGCTAGACAAAATAGTTAGTATTGACTAAATAATTCAATGATGACCAAGGGTTAGGACCCAATGTTGGCTGAGGGACAACATTTGACAGATTATGAGGAAATCTTGATTTCTAGTTGACACAATTGAATTATTGGAATATTGAAAGCGTGTTGAAGATAAGGATGGATGACCTAGAGGATTTAATTCAAGGGAAATCATGTTTGATCATTTCTATGCATGAATTAAAGAATATGTTTGGAGAATTTTCTAGAAGAGAAAAGAGGAGATGAAATGATGGAAGGATTTGATGAATTTGACCAAACCCTAAGATCTATGGTGATGTTTAAGTGGAAAAAGATCAGAATTACCTATTTAAGGAGGCATAAGGGATAACCTAGTAAGGTTGGAGTAGTTTTTTATTTTGTTGATTGGTGAACTTGAGCAAAAGGCTGAACAATGAAGTATTGAGGTGAAGAGTGATTGCTTGAAGGATTACCAAGTGAATTAGTGCTAGAGATGTTAATGGAGGCAAGTCAATGAGTCAACTCTTGGATTGAATTGTGATTTTTATTTGCAAAGGGAGTTGTATTTATCAGATCAACCTACTATTACATTCTAATCATTACATCGGTATTGAAATCCTTTAATCAAGGTTGACCTTGCAGTTATATATAAATCCTTCAATCAGGGTGACATTATAATGGAATTTTCTTAAGCACTCTAACAAGGCCACTCCTAACAAGGTGATTCGATCCTTTAGCAAGGTCACATTTAACAATATGTTTTTTAACCTTTAATAGGGTTGGCTCCTAATAGAGCTCACTTCAGAAAAGTGAAAAATTCGTAGTATGTTACTGGTAGTTTTTCCCAAATTAGGTTTCCATGTTAAATACTATTATCATACTATGTGTGGATGTTATGCAAGATACTTTTCTATTAATGTTTTATATTCTACAAGTTTGTTACTATTAGGACAATGGACTGCAAGTTTATGTTATTGATTATTTTCTATAGAGACTGAGCTACTATATGCTTAGATCTAAAGTATTTGAAGTGATTAAAAGTTTAATTGATACATTTTAACCTAAGCATAGCTGATTCACCACTCCCCCCCTCATTTATTCCAAATCATTCTAACAATTGGTATTAGAGAATTTGTGCTTATAGAGAAAAGTTTGGAGGTACTTGAAGCTAAAATCAAGATGTACAAAAATGAGGTGCCGAGGATGAACAAGGAGAACTTTGCTGCATGGCTGAGTTTGATGAAGTTGAATCTTGGAGGAATTAAAGAAAAGGTGGTGTATTATGTGGAAAATACATATGTAGAGATACCAAGACCTCTGATAGCTCAACAGATGAAAGAGAAGCAAGAACACAATCAGGCTATGTTGGAGATTGCATCAGTCCTAAGATATACCGAGTTTGATGACATAAAGGGGTGCACTACTACTAAGAAAATGTGGGATACATTGCATACCATCTATGGAGGATACACAAATGTTTTCAGAGAAATTTTTAAAAAGTTTGAGAGGTAAATTTGACGAAATGAGAATGACAGAAGGTGAGACCATTGCTCAATATTATGGACTAGTCCAAGAAGTGGTAAATTCTATAAGAGGATCAAATGGAAATTTTGATGATGAAATTTTGATCAGAAAGATACTGAGAACCCTACATCTAGTAACAATTTGACTTTGGAAGGATTAGTTGGTAGGCTTACTAGTTTTGAATTGTTGAACTTTGATGATTTTACTCCTACTACTATTGAATTTGCTTTCAAATCTCAACTAGTTCTTAAGAAGAAAGGAAAAGGAAAGTGTTTGAATAATGATAGTGTTATATCTGATGATGACCTTGATGAGCTTGAAGCATTGACGACTAAAAGACTTGCAAGAGGCAAAGGAAAATTCAAAGGTAAACTTCCTATAATATGTTTTTCATGTAACAAAGTTGGTCATATTATTGCAAGATGTCTTGACAGAGAAGACAAGGATGATATAAGGGAAATAAAGTACAAAGGCATAAGAGATGAAAAAGACAATAGAAGAAACAAGGACTACAAAGACAAAGGTAAGAAATATTGTTATATTCCTAAAGAAGAAACTAACAATGAGTCTAATAGCAATGATGAAGAAGTTGTCTATGTTGCTGTGAAAGAAGATTATGATGAAGATGAGAAAACTGTATTAATTTCATATATGAGTAAAGGTGATAGATGGATAACTAATAATGGTTTCTCACATCACATGACTAGTGACAAAAGCAAGTTTGAAACCATGGAAAATACAAAGGTAGTTGTGTTAAGTTTGGTAATTATGCACTATGTCTTGTGAAAGGTAAAGTATCAATACAATTGACTAAGAAGATCAAGTGTGATAGTGTTTATTGGGTTGAAGGGCTTAACTATAATTTGTTGAGATTTTCACAATTGAAAAAATTAGGGTATAGAGTTGAATTTCATCATAGATAGGTTGAGATATTTGATGCTTCTAGTGAACTAATTGGAAATGGAGAACATACAAGAGGTAACTTGTTCTATGTAGATTTATCTAACGAGACATATTTGTTTTCACAATATGATGATACATGGTTATGGCATAAGAGGTTATGTCATGTGAACTTTGATAATTTGGTAAGAATTAGTAAGATGAAAAGTGTAAGAGGACCACCAAGATTGAAGAAACCTAATAATGATATGTATAAACAATGTCAATTGGGAAAAATGACAAAATCTAGTTTCAAGAGCAAGGCATATTCATCTAATGATATTTTGGAATTGATTCATATTGACCTTTATAGACCTATTGGAGTACAAAGCTATTGTGGAGATACGTACTTCATTCTATTTGTTGATGATTATTCTAGAATGATGACTTTAATATTTCTTGAATAAAAAATTTGATGATTTTCAATTGTTTAAGTGGTATTTGGCAAGAATTGAAAAGGAAACAGGTAAAATTCTAAAGTACTTGATATCTGATAGAGGAGGAGAGTTTATCTATAATGAATTCAACATATTCTACAAGGATAAAGGAATCAAAAGGAAGATGTCAGCACCTAGGACCCCTCCAGAAAATGGAATAGTTGAAAGGAGGAACAAATCATTGATGGATTGTGCTAGAACACTAATGATGGAGAAGAATGTGTCACAAAAATATTGGAGAGAATCCCCAAGTACAAAATCTATACTTTTAACCGAGCACAAGTCAAGAAAGGTACAAACATTACACCCGTTGAGTTATGGTATGGGTATGCACCTAATGAGAAATATTTTGAAGTCTTTGGAAGAAAATGTTATATAATGAAGGACAATAAAAATGGAAGACTTGATGCTAAAAGTGATGAAGGAATATTTCTAGGATATTCCACTAAGAGAAAAGCTTATAAGTGTTTGAACTCTAACACTAACACAATTGTGGAAAGTGCAAATATGCAAGTTTATGAATATGAAGAAAGGAATAAAGTTGAAAGCAAGCCAAGACCTGAAGACTAAAAAAAATTCATATATTTCAATGAAGGTGTTCCTTGCACCTTACTTGAGCTAGAGAACAAGGCTACTATTTAACAAACTGTAGGTGCCAAGCTTCAACATAATGGTGTCAAGATACAAGAAACTATCGAACACCAAGAAGAAAATACCGAGCAAGACTAACCAAAAGCAGAAATAAAAAATAAACTTGAAATTAATTTTCAAGATGAACCTATACAAGAAGAAAGAAGAAACGAGCCTACACTAGAAAAGTATGCGAGAAGACACCATGCACCTGAAAAAATTATTGGAAACAAAGACTTTAGAATTATGACAAAGAAAAGACTTAGAAGTGATGCATGTTTACTTTGTGAGTTTGAGCCCAAATTAGTAAAGGATGCCTTGGACAATGAAGATTGGATTCAAGAAATGAATAAATAAATTGAACAAATAGAGAAGAATAAAACTTGGTCACTGGTACCTAGACCAAAGGACATAAATGATATTGGAACCAAGTGGGTATTCATGAACAAAATGAATGAGAAATGAGAAGTCCCAAGGAACAAAGCTAGATTGGTATGCAAAGATAGGCACACGAAGAAGGCATTGACTATGGGGAAACATTTGCCCCAGTTGCAAGATTGGAAGGAGTTAGAATATTACTTGCATATCTTGCTTACAAAGGATTTAAAGTATATCAAATTGATGTCAAATTTGTATTTCTAAATGGAATACTAGAAGAAGAGGTTTACATTGAAAACCAAAAGGATTTTTTGATCCCATCAAGAAGAATATAGTATGTAAACTACAAAAAGAGTTGTATGGAATGAAACAAGCTCTTAGAGCATGGTATGAAAGACTGCACAATTATTTGGTAAACATTAGTTTTGTGAGGACTATTGATAACAATAATTTATACTTGAAAACTGAAGGTGATAAAGGGATACTGTTAGCGGAAATATATGTTGATGATATCATATTTGGAAAAAATGCATTATGTAAATCATTTGCAGATGAGATGCAGAAGGAGTTTGAAATGTCTTTGTTTGGAGAAATCAATTTTTTTATTGGCTTACAAGTATATCAAATGAGGAAAGGTATCGACATTACTCAATCAAAATACATCAAGGGGATACTAAAAACTTTTGGGATGGAAGATTCAATACCACTCAATACACTTATGGCTACATGACATAAGATATTTAAGAATGATGATTCTACTGCAATGTGAACCAGACATTATATAGATCAATGATTGGGAAGCTACAATATGTTGTTCATAGTAGATCTGATATTATACTTGTAGTTGGAATTGTTGCAATATTTTCTACGAATTTTAAGGATGATCATATGATAGAAGTGAAAAGTATATTGAGGTATTTGAAAGGAACAAAGAACTATGACATATACTACAAGAAGAATGATAAGTTTGAACTGGAAGTGTACACTTATGTGAATTGGGCAGGTAATGTTGATGATAGAAAAAGTAAAAGTGGTGGATCTTTCTTTTTAGGAGAAAGACTAGTTTCATGGACAGGCAAGAAACAAAACTACATTTCACAATCAACAATAGAAATTGAATATGTAGCAACACCAATAAATTGTTCTAACGTAGTGTGGATCAAGCAATTTTAAAAAGGGATGAAGGAAGAGATCACTGATCCTATTGTTATCTACTATGATAACACAAGTGCTATAAAAATATCAAAGAACCTTGTAATGCACTCAAAGACTAGGCATATCGCTATCAAGTATCATTACTTGAGAGAGTTGGTTCAAGATAAATAAGTGAGATTGGAATATGTGAACACCAAGGAGAAAATAGCTAATATTTTCACTAAGGTTTTACCTAAGGATGTACACAAGTATCTAAGAGGTAAACTAGGGGTAATTCCCCTAGCTAAGGCTACTTAAGCTAAGATGGAGCTCTACATCAAATGTGTTGATTCAAATATCTTACAAGTTGATGCAAAAAGTGACACTGTAGGAGCTTCCTAAAGTAGCAAAGAGAGACAAAAAAATGTTGTATAAATCATAAGAACATATGACAGATGGTGAAGAAGATTCTAAAGTATTAACATGAAGATATCTACATGGTGAAGATGCACGAGAAAGATGAAGTGTCTTTTGTATTGTTGTCAAAGAGGGAGATAATATATAGTTATCATACAAGCAGGGAGATATTTATGAAGAGTTAAGATGCAAATAGTAAGAGATGTTGCAAAAAGGGATAATGTATTAACCATGAAAAATAAATGCAAGGTGTTCCTAGAAATACAAAGGAAGTTGATTGATTTCATGATCTGATATGATAGAGGGAGTCTTTGTGGTGTATATCAAAGTTAAATGGATGAGAATCAAGATGAAACTAAAATGAGAGATTGTTGGATAATAAGATGTGAATCAAAATGAAACTAAGGATATTAATGAAATTCTAACACTAAACACAAAGGGAGATGCTTGAAGTAATTACATGTTTTGGATTGCATGGTAACTAGAGGTGTTGCCATCAATGCCAAAGAGGGAGATTGTTGGAAACTACAATTGGAACAATTTTTATGTTGTCATTGATATCAAACCTTATTTGGTAAGTAGTTTCTATTTGAACAAATTTTCATATCAAGATGATTGATGAAGAGAATTTGAGGAGAAGGATATAACAAACAGACCTAGAGGAAAGGTTGAGTTACGAGGAACTACAATGGACACTTGATTAGCTAGACCTTGACAATATAATATGATTGTTTAATCATAACCTAAGTGAAGAAGACAGTTGTGCCGAAGCCTAGAAGAAGTGACCAATAGAAGACCAAATGCATATGTTTGACTGAGAAAAAGAGAGAAAGATTAAGGAACTAGAAGCTTATGCCCAGTGATGCTAAAGTTGACCAAGTGATAGTATAAGCCGAGAAAAATATAGTGTTGATCGAGCATCAATACCAATTGAGTATAAGAAATTATTCTAAACATAATATTTAGTATCAATCGATTAATTAAGTGATGATTGAGTGTTAGAACTGAGTGTTGGCTGAGGGACAACATTTGACAAATTATGAGGAAATCTTGATTTCCAGCCAACACAATTGAATTCTTGGAATATGGAAAGCATGCTGAAGATAAGGATGGATGATGTGGAGTATTTAATTCAAGGGAAACTATGTTTGAGTGTTTATATGCATGAATTCAAGAAGAAGTTTGGATAAGTTTCTAGAAGAGAAAAGAGGAGATGAAATGATAGAAGGATTCGATGAATCTGACCAAACCCTAAGATCTGCAGTGATGTTTAAGTGGAAAAATATCATACTTACCTATTTAAGGAGGCACAAGGGTTAACCTAGTAACCTATTTAAGGAGGCACAAGGGTTAACCCAGTAAGATTGGAGCAGTTGTTGATTTTGTTGATTGGTGAACTTGAGAAGAAGGCTAAATAGTGAAGTTTTGAGGTGAAGATTGATTGCTTGAAGGATTGTCAAGCGAATTAGTGTTGGAGATGTTAATGGAGGCTATTCAATGAGTCATTTGTTGGACCAAATTGTGATTTGCATTTGCAAAGTGAGTTGTATTTGTTAGATCAACCTATTGTCACTTTCTAATCATTGTATCAGTGTTGAAATCCTTTAATCAAGGTTGACCCAATGTTCATATGTAAATCCTTTAATCAAGGTGTCATTCTAATGAAATTTTCTTAAGCCCTCTAATAAGTCCACTCCTAATAGGTTGATTAAATCCTTTAGAAAGGTCACATTTAACAATGTGTTATATAACCTTTAACAAGGTCGGTTCCTAACAAAGCTCACTTCAGAAGAATGAACATTTGGTAGCATGTTATTGGTGGTTTTTCGCAAATTAAGTTTCCAAATTAAATCCCAAGTGTCATACTTGTGTGGATGTTATGTGAGATGTTGTATTGTAAATGTTTTACATTTTGCAAGTTTGTTATTATTAGGACAATGGATTGCAAGTTTATGTTAGTGATTATTCACTATAGAGAATTAGCTACTAAATGTCTAGATTTGTAGTATTTGAAGTGATTAAAAGTTTAATTGGTACATCTGGACCTGAGGATAATTGATTGACCACCCCCCCCCCCCCCCCCCCCCCCCCCCCCCCCCAATTATTCCAAATCATTCTAATGTAACACATTTTTATGCCCAATAGTATACAACAATTAAGCATATACTCTAATCAATTAGATTTTTTCTATCAACTAATTGTGCACATATGTATTCAAAGTATAAACAATAAAGCTCTTTTTCTTTCTTGGTTTATATGTCAAAACCAAACTATTTCAATGATATAAATAAGTATTCGTGATTAGAAAGAAAAGTAAAATAAAGCTTCTTAAAACTAATTGTTAGTATGAATGATGACCATCACAATATGTATCTCTCAATAACATGCCACTTTCTTACAATCTAATTAATGTGTCTTAGAAAATAATAAACAACTGAAATGAACTTATATCCAAATGATTATTATCCTCAGTACTTGATTTCAAGTACCAAAGCAAAGCTTGAACTTCAAACTTGACTATCTGATCAAATTGAGTTTCTAGAATACATTATACATGTATATCTTAACTATATCATAATGTAATGCAACCCATATGAATTAATTGTGCATGCTTTCCATGTAAGTTTAGAAGTAAAACAACTAATAATTATAGTATGTATAACATCATAAACTTCTCAGATTAGTTCATCTATGCATATTGTTGAAACCCATGCTAGGACCCAACCCATATTAAAGACAAAGACTTTAAACAATGAAAACCAAAACAACTATGTATGTCAAAGATGTAATGCACCATTCATAATCACATCAATAATCTATGTACCTGTATATAGTATGATATAAAATACATTGTATTAACGATCATTTTTATGAATACATCACAATGGTTATGAATGCATCACAATGGTTACACTATTTAAGATAGTTGGGGAAATAAAATATATATATACTTGACATAGCTATGAAATATGACATTGAAACATGCTATAAAAAATGGTATTTATAGATCATAGATAAAAAGGGTTACACCAAAATGAATGCTTAAAGCCTAATGTGGATTAAAAAAACATGATTACAAAACATGAAACCCTTATTGAGGTTTAAAATAATAATACAACCCAAAATATTGATGTCATTCTCAGATAAATGACACATGCTACAAAACTAAAAATAAGCATGGTCATGATGATAACTATCAAACCCTTGAAAGTGTCTATTATGATGCAAATGACTAGGACATATTTGAAACAACCATTAATCCTTTTACATAATGAAGTTAACATGAAGCTAAAAACAAATTTAAGAAAAGAAAAATATGTCTGAACTAACAAATAACTTATGAATGCAAAATGACAAGATTAGGAATCACATACACCTAATTGAGTCCATAAATCTTTGCAAACTAAAACCAATTTTTTCAATTGCTTCTTCTTCCCTCTCAAACTATCATTCTCAACCAAATATCACTCTTGTAGAAGTTTGGCATTCCATACGGTAAGACTCTAGCTTGATAGAGATTGGATTAACTCATAGTCAACCATTACCATCCAAAAAAATATATTTTAACAAATATTGTGATAAGATGTTTTTAAATAATACAATACATGAGGCATCAAATATAGGCTTCACTCACATCTTTCACAAATGCCCATTACCACCATATTAAAGTGGCATTTTCACATCTTTTTACTATTGTTCAAATATGGCTAGGGATTGACCACAGGATCCTAGCCCTAAACAACTTTGTTAATGCCATGGTAAAAAAGCATAACCTTCCTTCACACATATAAACCAGATGCCCCTCCTTTATATATAAACCAAATGTTTTGTTAATGCAAATTATAAATACTTAATAAACATGTTATTGACAATTGTGGTATTGACATGAAATGTTTATCAAATGCATTATTAATTACTTTGGTACTAGTTTGATTAACAAGAAATTTGAACCATGTTGATAAGATGAACACAACTAAACTTAACCATTATGAGTTGATAATCCAACTAAAATTAACCAACATAAATGAGTGGTCCAAGTGATGATCTGCAATGATACTTGAGGCTTAGTGTATTATTTTCAACAAGGACAACAAAGATATGGGGCTCAAAAAAATCCATACCTAATACTTTTAAAAAAAAGTAATTTAAAAAATCTATTTTCCCATTTTCCCATATATGTGAATCAATCATCTTAATATTAAATGCAAGAACTACATATTTGTAAGAAATGAAAAGTCAAAAATACTAACAAAATTTTATATATTCCAAATTATACTTCTTGAAAAGCTTTTAATAAGGAACACATACTTACAAAGCATAACTTCTAAATGAATTGAGTGGACTTCCCAAAAGGTAAATAAGAAGTAAAATTTTGTTAGCTTTTTGGATTTTTTAGAGGAGGCTATATTGCATGTTTGACTTAAGACTAGAGGGGTTCTATCCAAGAGAATAATGATTTTTATTGATTTTTTTGAAGTATAATGAATTATACCATAAGGAAAAAGCTTAGGAATGTTTAATATTTTTTTAGTATAAAGCTTTGGGCTTTCTTTCTTTGGCAGAGATTTATTTTCTTGAAATAGAGATAATCTTGAAAATTCTTGTGTCATCTTAAAATGAAAGCACTTGTTACTATAGACCTTTTAGCTTCCATCCTTTAGTTACCTTATGGACCATGGATAAATTTGTGCTCAATAATTATTTTCTCCTATTCTGCCACATATTGCTCACTTTCACTAATACAATCTCTAAGACCTCAGGGTTGGCTCCCTATGAGCCAACCTTGGAAAAGGTCATTTGAGTTTGACCACTTCTAAAATAGGTCAACTCAGGTTGATCTATGCCCTAGATATTGTAAATACCATGGCCAATTTTTTCTCAGGGTTGCAAATTGTAAAATTAGGTGACTCCATCGGCTTGGTTTATTTTCATGATAACAAACTAGTATAAAAGGATGCCTAGGAACAACATTTTCACATCTAGGCACAAAAAGACATCAAGAAAGAACCCAAAGTGTACAAGCTAGAAAATTTCCTAAGGCATTTCAAGAAATCAAGATATAAGAATCCTTGTGAGCATTTTCTATTCAAGATCTAGCATTTTGTTGGCCACCAATAAAGGAGATCTACTTTGGGCCATTCATCATCTTCTTCATGGATGCACATTTACATCCATGGCTCCATGATGTAGTTTTGGTAGATCCATTACATTTATGGAGGTTATCTACATGCTTCATTGCAAATTCAATTTCTACAACATACAAACATTGGAAATCCTTATTGACAAGGATTTCGACAAGCAAGAATAATATTTATATTTATCTTATATTTTTTTACATTTCAATTTCAATATTGATTACTTAATGTAGGGCTTGACCAAGGTAATCCCTCAAAAAAATGAAAAAACAAGAATTTTTTTTACTTTGTGCAGGAGTGGTGTAGCCAAATTGCGACCACGAATTTGGAAAACTACTCACCAAAACACTTCAAAAGAAGTTGGTTTGGATATGCTACTCTATTAGCCCCTTTGTCATAAAGTGCTTGGTCAAATTTACTCAAGTGATATGTGTTCTTGAAGCCCTTAGAAAAATAATATTTTCTAGGTTTTCTATTGTAATCACAAATCCACAGTTGATAGTTATGTTGTAGATTCAAATCCATGATTTTCAGAGCATAAAGACATTCCTCTATGCATTTCAATGTGAGTGCATGATCATTCACTTCACTTTTTGGTCTAGACCTATTTTTATATCTTAATTGCAATGTTTTCATGTATTTAGCACCTAGACCTATCTTACTCTTCTCATTAAATCGATTAGTTCAATTTTGAAAGGAAGCCTAAGTGCATAAACACTTTGAAATGATAAATCAAATAGGAGAGATGATGTTGAAATTTATCTCACAAAACCATATACTATTGCAAACTAAATAAATACATACAAAAAGATTAAACTCATAAACACATAACACAAGATATACGTGGGAAACCCTTCTCGGGAAAAAATCCACCACTCCAAAGCCAAACTCAACTGTATTATCAGCAACAATAGTTACAATAAAATCTACAGAGTCACAACTCTCCAAGACTATTTAGCTATGATATCAAATCTAGAATAATTGTGACAACATAACAACACTCTTCAAATAATGCTCTCTCACACATAATTCTCTACAACAATGCATTGTACTTATAGAGTTTTTGTACAAGAGAAAACAATTTCTAAAGAGTCTGCATTCAACACATCTACAATTTATTTTAGAAAATTCTTGATGCACAACCCTTCCATAAAAATAAAGCATAAGAGAATAAATCACCAAAAAACATAAAGCTTTCTATTTTTGTACTCCAAATCTTTTCTTGTGGAAGAATCCAGCTTCATTTAGCAACTTTCCATGTAAGCACAAATAAAAAAATAAATCATGGTAAGGATGAGTCCCCTTATCCCAAAAATCTCCTGCTTCAAGAAGACCTTATAGGAGTTATTGTATCACAGCATAGGACCCAAGGCCCATAGAACCAACAGACCATCTAAAATTCTTAGTGTTCACCGACTTTGTCAATGCATCCGCAACATTCTCCAAAGTCACAAACTTTTCTAACTTCACCTTTACATCTTCCTCCATATCACGAACAAAATGATATCGTACATCAATATGCTTTGTTATGGCATGGAAAGCAGTATTCTTTGCTAAATAGATAGCAATTTGGTTGTCACAATAGATAGTAATATGTCTTGCATCAAAACCAATATTAGAACACAATCTCTTAAGCCAAATGACCTCTTTAGAAGAATGAGTAGCTACCATGTACTCTGCTTCCATAGTGGACAAAGTAGCTATAGCCTACCACTTACTCATCCAACTAATTGCACCACCAAACATCATGAAAACATATCCACTAGTGGATCTTCTATTGTCAATGTCACCTACCCAATCTGAATCCACATATCCACCAATGTAAATAGAAATTTGAGATACATAAGAGTTACCATGAAAACATAAGCAATACTTGGATGTGCCTTTCAAATATCTAAACACTCTCTTAATTGCATCCCAATGCACCCTTCTAGGATTAGCCATATATTGACTAAGGACTCCCACTACTTGGGCAATGTTTGGTCTTGTACAAACCATAACATACATCAAGTTACCAACAACACTTGGATAAGGTAATCGAGACATGCCCTCCATCTTTGTAGGAGATTTTGGACAATCCCCATTGGATAGATTTGTTCTATGTAACATTGGAACAAGTAACTGTCTGCAATCTGCATGTTGAATTTCCCCAACACAGAGTTAACATACTTCCTTTGGATCATCCAAAGCTATCTGCTAGCTCTATCTATAATGGTATGAATCCTAAGAATATATCTAGCTGCACCTAGATCTTTCATCTCAAAGTGTGTTGCTAACTGATACTTCAAATCTGAAATCTTTCTTTTACCATTCCCAATAAACAACATATCATCCACATATAGGACTATGATAAGAATGTGATCATTTTTAGATTTATAATACACACAATGGTTAGACTTAGATTTTAGAAATCCCAATGACAAAATATAGGTGTCAAAATTTTGATACCACATTCTAGGAGATTGCTTCAAACCATATAGATATTTCTTCAACTGACAAACAAGATTTTC
This sequence comes from Cupressus sempervirens, assembly GCA_028749045.1. Taxonomy (NCBI): domain Eukaryota; kingdom Viridiplantae; phylum Streptophyta; class Pinopsida; order Cupressales; family Cupressaceae; genus Cupressus; species Cupressus sempervirens. The sequence goes on from CM053791.1 coordinate 71,236,296, forward strand.
TTTACCTTTTTCAATGAAGTGCCCTAGCTGTGACATATGAATTTCCTCCTTCAAATCACCTTGAAGAAATGTTTTCTTCACATCCATTTGCTCAACTTCAAAATCATAAACTACTACAAGTGATAACAACAATCAAATGAATGTTAGCTTTGTTACAAGAGAGAATATTTCACTATAGTCAATTCCCTCCACCTATGAATGGCCCTTTGCAACCAACCATGCCTTATACTTCTCAACACTGCCATCTAGACCCACTTTCTGCTTGAACACCCATTTGCATCCAACAGGTTTTTGTCCTTTAGGAAAAGGTACCAAATCCCATGTAGCATTCTTCTTCAATGTTGTCATCTCTTAATTCATGGCTTCATCCAATATTCTACATCATTTATACCCATAGCCTCTCTAATAGTCCTAGGCTCATTAGTTTAGAAATCAAAGCAAATATACAACTAGAATCTAATAATGAATATCCAAACCTCTTAGGTGAATAATGAAATCTATTAGGTCATTGTCTATCACGAGTAGACCTCATCAAAGTTTGAGGTTTAGGTTCTTTCTTTTCTTCATAAATTTTAAAGCTACTTAAGCTCTTCTCATTCTTAGGTCTATCAGGAACTTGCATTTCTTCTTCCTTAGAGGTAGTAGGAAAATGAACTACTTTTTTTTTCTACTTCTCTTCCTTCTTTGGTTGCAACTCAATTGTGGAAGGTTTCAGCTCATGAAATATAACACTTCTAATATAGCGAACCTTCTCTGCAACTTGATCCCAAAGCTTGTAACCTTTCACACTGACACCATAGCCAATGAAGATACACTTAACTGCCTTGTTCTCTAACTTTGATCTTTTTACACCTAACACATGAACATATTCCTCACAACCAAAGATTCTGAGATGTCTCAAAGAGGGCTTTGTGTTAGACCATGCTTCCATGGGTGTCTTCTCAACAAGTGCTGAAGTAGGAGACTTGTTAATTAAATAACATGCAGTGGCTACAACTTCAGCCCAAAACTTTTTTTCAAGACCAACAACACTCAACATACTCCTAACCCTCTTCATAAATGATCTATTCATCCTATCTGCAACTCTATTTTGCTGTGGAGTGTATGTAGTTGTCTTATGTCTCTCGATTCCATGATCCTTATAGAACCTATCAAATTTTGCTAAACAAAACTCACCACCATTATCAGTCCTCAAACACTAAATTTTTTCTACTAGTCTAATTTTCAACCAAGCATTTAAATTCTTTGAACTTACTAAAAACTTTAAATTTACTTATGAGGAAATACAAAAATGTCCTTCTACTATAATCATCTATGAATGAGACACTATACAAAGATCTAGATATCGAAGGAACATTGACTAGACCAAACACATTTGAATGAATATAATAAAAAACCCTAGAAGAATTATGAGAACTAGAATAAAAGGAAACATAGTGTTGTTTACCATAAATACAATGTTCACAGAAGTTGAACTCCATATTACAATCATCAAGGCCTTTAACAAGGCTCTTATTTTTTAGGGCTCTAAGACTCTCCTCACCAATGTGACCAAGTCTTTGGTGCCATAACATTGTCTTCTTAGTAGGGAGTTTCATCTCCATAGTATTATCACCCTTAGGTACCCAAAAAGCATGACCATCAGATGTAGAAAGAATGGTCTTCTTCTTTTCTTGATTTGCTAGTGAGGATAAAGAATCTAAAGCCCTTTTCTTAGACTTCACAAAAGTGCTATTGCACTGAATGTTGCATCCATCCAGCCTATACAAGATGCCCATCCTAACACCCTTAGCAAGCACCATAGAACCTCTTTTCATGTTGCATCCATCACTCGAGAAAAAAATCTACTCACCCACATCTCCAACCTTTCTTATTGAAAGTAGGTTTCTTGCTAAACTAGGGATATGCATTATACCATCAATCCCCTTCACTCTACCATTAGGGAATCTGATCTTGACTCTACCACGACCAACAATATTCAGGTGATATTTATCACCCAGATACACCTTTCCACCATCAAACTTTTTATAATTTGAGAACCAATCTCTGTGAGATGTCATGTGGAAAGAAACACTTGAATCTATCAACCACACATCTTCTGATGTATGTATTTCTAAGGTTTCAATAAAAGAATCCACATCATCTTGAGAAGATTTATTAGTATTAGAATCAAAGAAATCCTTTTTACATTTCTTTTTCTTCTCCTCTTTGCAATCTCTTCGAAGATGACAAGGTTTGCCACAATTCCAACATTTTTCCTTGGAGCTTTTTACCAGGAGACTTGGATTTTCCCTTCTTGTCCTTTTTCTTTCTTTTCTCTATTATTCTACCATGAGCAACAAGGGCCTCCTTAGCCATCTTAGAAGACTTTCTTCACATCTATTTAGATAACAATGAGCCAGCCACATCCTCCAATTTGAAAGTGGTTGTTGTGCTTTCAATAGCCATAACAAGGTAATCCTGTGAATCTGGAAAAGAACATAACAATGTTAACATTAAGGTCAATTTTTCTATTAGTGACTCAACACTTAGTCAGTTGGTTATGTTGTTACTAATCTAAACAAACACTTTGCAGTTCATGCTGAGCTTCATAGTATCTATAGAGCATCAAAGATAGTTTATTGTATCGCCCAAGTGTAGTAGTGTCTACCAAGCTTTCCAGTAGAAGTGATGAAGACTCTAGTGTTAACTGATTTCTATAGTGTTACCCAAGTTATATAGTGTCTATCGACCTCATTGTGTTAATGAAGTGAATCTAGTGTTGACCAAGTCATGCAGTGTCAACCGAGTGATTTAGTTGCCATCGAGTTTCTCAGTGTTCACCAAGTCACATAGTGCTGACCGAGTTCAAGCTACTTAAAAGTGATTAGTATGGACCAAGCTTCAACTTCAACCAAGTGCCAGAGTTTGCCGAGTGTTGATTATGTTTTCTGAGTATCAAAACATCATCGAGTTTGTCTTTTAAACCCAAGTTACAATAGTTGCGCTAACTTTGTGAATTATGATGAAATTGGTATTATAGCCGACTCCAATAAGTAGTTATTTGGATTGATATATATATGTAACTCATTGTATCATATCCAAGTGTGTCATTTAGAAGTAAATGAGAAGTGTATAAGTGCGAATTGAAGAAGGGTACAAGTAGTATAAGGGACAAGAAAGATTTATCTATAACAACCATGTGATCATTGCAATACAAGGAATCTCATTCAACACATCAAAGTTGTAGATCAGAGACCAGCCACTGATTCATCCTAATAGGTACATCAGTCAAATCCTTTAACCAGGTGGACTTAACAATCTTTTGTTAAATCTCCTAAAAGAGTGCATACTTCATTATATGTTTGTAAATCCTTTAAGAAGGTGGACCTCACAGTCCTTTTTGCTCCTAATAGGGCAGATCATCAAAAGTGATCAATTGTAAACCTTAATAGGTCAACTTTATATTGTAGTACTAAAGTTTGTGGGTATCATCCCCACCCTAGTTTTACCTTCTAAATGGAAGGTTTTTGGGTCACTGTATCTTGTGTCAAAGTGTTATGAATGTTTTATTGCTTTCATTATTTCATGCATGCAATTAGACCAGAATAATATATGAAGGATTAATTGGTGAAGTGAATTAAAGTTTTATTGGTTCCTAATTCACCCCTCACCTCTCAGTAACCTAGCCTACCTTATATTTTCAAAAAACATAAGCATGCATTTATCTTGATCATCAATCTTATCACCAACATAATTCAACTGAGAAATTAGCATATTAAATGCATTCAAGTGATCAACAACATAACCTCCTTTGTCCATTCTCAAAGAATACAACTTCTTTCTCAAAAATAATTTATTTACCAAAGATTTTCCTTGATAAATATCACCAAGATTTTTCCAAAGGCTAGTTGCAGTCTTCTCTTCATGAATATTCAAGAGTACATAATCAGCCAAACATAGTCTTATCAAACCCTTGGCTTTTTGATCTGCCTTATCCCAATCTTGTTGCAATGTAGTTGGATTTTTTTTTGAAGAAACCACATCCCATGGATCTCTATCTATATGCATGTCCTCCATTTTAAGTTTCCACAACTTAAAATTGTTACCATTGAACTTATCCATCTCTACTCTATTGGATATGCTTGCCATATCTAACCTGTAATAAGATTATGAAAAAACCTCTGCAAAACTCCCATTGAAACTAGAACAGCACAAAAAAACTTGTCTACCCAACAACAATAACAAACTTGGTCAGGCTTTGATACCAATTGAAAAGAAGCCTAAGTGCATAAACACTTCCAAATGCTAAATCTAACAGGAGAGATGTTGCTGAATTTTTTCTCACAAAACCTTAAACTATTGCAAACTAAATAAATATATATAGAAAGATTCAATTAAAAAAAAAAACACAATATATATGTTGGAAACCCTTCTTGGGGGGAAAACCCACCACTCTAAAGCCAAACTCAACTGTATTATCAGCAACAATAGTTACAATAGAATCTATAGAGTCACAACTCTCCAAGAGTATTCAACTATGATATCAAATCTAGAACAATTCTAATAGCATAACAACGCTCTTCAAACAATGCTCTCTCATACATAACTCTCTACAACAACGCCTTGTACTTATAGAGTTTTCATACAAGAGGAAACAAATTCTAAAGTGTCTACATTCAACGCATCTAGAATTTATTATAGAAATTTCCTTATGCACAACCCTTGCATAAAAACAAAGCATAAGAGAATAAATCACCAAAAAAATAGAAGCTTTATGTTTTTGTACTCCAAGTATTTTCTTGTGAAAGAATCGAGCTTCATTTAGCAACTTTCCATGAAAGTACAAATAAAACAATAAATCATGGTAAGGTTGAGTCACCTTATCCCAAAAAATTTCACATTTATATTTACACATTCTTAATGATATTTGCATTGCATGGAAGAGGACTTGCTTGCATACTTCCTTGATATAGTTTGGGTTTAACATTAGCATCTCTTTATCCCCTTAGATTTTGCTAATCTAACTTGGGTTACAGTGAGAGTTATGTTTGGAATACCCCATTTCTCTTATATTAAATGTTACTATAGAAATGGGGTGTTAATGAATTCATCTACATAGTTCATATTATTAGATTTTTTTAGTAAATATATTTCTTAGGATATTAAGTGATTTATATAGAAGCTTCCTTTAATTCTGTTAAAAACATTTTTATATTATAATACATATTATATTCATCTAAATTTCCTTTACTAAGGAAAGAAATGATTTTAAGCTTTATAGTGTACAACTTTAAATCAATTTTGTGCGAATTTTTTACGTTCTATATTCTTCCCATGAGGTTCAATTGTTATCCTAGATTATATAGTGAAAAAGGTACAAATTCATTTAAATACATATTTTGTGTTAGTCTTTTGATTTATGATCATATTTTTCACTTGTGCTAGATGTATTTTTTTAAATTACACAATATTTGATTATTTGTCTAATTCATTGCTTTATTTTTCTTTGTATTTTTTTTAATAGTAATATGTGTAATAATTTGTAATTATGTAATAAGCATGTAACTCAAGTTGATGCATCTCATCTATTATAATATCTTGTCTTTCCAATTTATTTCAAAGTATAGCTCTCATCTACTCTATTTAATATCTTCTTTTAAATGTGTTCCCACCAATCTCTATACTTGTTTGAGAAACCTAACTACACAATCAACAAATGATCAAGTTTTCCCATATTATAAGTACAATTTTTAAAATTTTTTTTTTTGTTTTGCTATAGTATCATATAGATCAATTATTCAAAGTTCTTAATTGTTATTATTTTGTATTGAAGGAAATTATATTACTAAATAAAAAAATAATACAGTGCTCTACATGTCATTTGGCTCTTGTCATATGTTTTAAATACTTTAGATATGCTGAATAATACTCGATAATTAAGCCCCTGTCATATTTGTGGTCTACTATTTTATCTATTGGATCTATTATATTGATGTTCGAGTACCAGTCTCTCTCTTTATTTTGACATTTGCTTCTACCAAATTGACTTATTCTTGTTAATTATTTGTTATATTTTTATTGCATTTTAAAATTTGATATGTTACAAGATTGAAATTTTATTCATTTTATTATAAATATATTTTTGTTTAAAGAAGAAACTTCTTTAATTTTTGCATAGATAAGAGTTGTGTAGGTCAACTTATAATTTGCATTCAATCAACTTTTTATTGTAATGATCTTGATATGAAATTACTAAAATATTTTTAGATAAATTAGTTAAAAATATTTTTGAGCATTTCCTTTCTTTTACATAGAAGAAACATTTTTAGAAGAGCTTGGGAATGTTCCAAACTATTCTTCTAAACTATCTTGCTCAATTTATTTGACTTTGATTTTCTTAGCACATACTTTAATTTTGTATATATCTTAAAGAAAACCTAGTGAACTATACTTGTTTGATAATTCATTTTTAAACAATGGTCATTATAATCATTATTAATCTTGATCATGATCTCATCACCTTATTTTATGATTACCATTTACAATTAAGACTAAGGACTTGTGAAAGATTTCAAAATTTTTAAAAATCATAAATTTTGTTTGTTGTTTATTTATTTAATCTATTTAATTTAATATTAGAGAAATCGTATAAATTTTTTTTTTTAAAATTTTAAAACTTCATTATTTATAGACTCTCCTCTTATAAAGAAAAAAAAGCAAAGATTATATATCATTTATATCATATTCAATAAACAACTTCTCTTTCACAAACTATTGTTCTCTAAATTATACTACTATCTAAATTATGCAACTATATAATTGAAATTAATCTTAGACATAAAGCAAAATAATGTACACCTATATTATAACTGAACAAAAATAAACTATTAGATTTATTGATAAAAAATATTATAAAATTGATTTTTTTATAACATCCCCATGAATATACAAATCTTATCCCGAGTCCTTTCAACCATTATATTTAATTATGATTGTTTCACAATTTTTTTATCCCACCTTTATAGTTCCATTTTCTAGATGGAAATCCAATAATATTTATGCTTGGAATTATGTAGGAAATGGGATTTTAGACATATTATGCTTGGAAGTCTGTACGTAAGAGAACTCCATGCCTCCGCAAGAGACATTCATTTGGATAGAAACAAAGGAAATGAATCATTAAAAGTCTTTGTATCTATCTTCTTTATCTTTTCACCATCCCCATCTTATCTCAATGACAAGAATATGGTCATATTATTTTGTTTGCGTATCTCAATGACAAGAATATGGTCATAGTATTTTGTTTCTGTATCTCAATTAACTTTCCTCATGGACCCCTCAAAAGATTCTTCAACAACGTTTCAATTCTTGGCATTAACCTTGTAAACTTTTATGGTAATTGTAAGCACTTTCTTCCAAGGTTGTGTTCTTACTTATTTGGTTTTAGACACTATTGAAAAGTTTGAGGATGGCGTAGATGATTATGTATAGGTGAAAGTTTGTTTAGGTGTTCAACATTTGCTTTAACTCATCTAGGAGTATTTTTTAAGAATATATATATATATATACACATACATAAATTTAAATAGATAATTATTGGTTAACATTCGTTGACATATAAGGTTCTTTATAAAATTCGGATCATGGTTTTCATGACTCGAGTTCTTTTAAATTCTAAATGACTTGATAAATATAGAAGTAATAGATAAATCTAATAGTACATTATATTTTAAAGCAGAAATAAATTATTTTTATTTATGGTGAGAAGTGTAATTTAGAGTTTATTTATGAGGTGGAGTGGAATGGTGTGGGTGTGTTAGAAAAATGTTAAATCAAATAAATAAATAGTATTTAGTTAATAGTCGTGACTTTTTAAAATCTCATAAGATTTCAATTCAAAATAATTAAGTAAATAACAAGCGAAAATTCAAGGCAAATAAATTGGTAGAGTTTAATAAACATACAAAGAGAAGACAATATATTACCGAGATGCGATGCAGATTAAGTTATAAAGTATAAAATAAAAATAAAATCACTATGAACAAGGTAAAATAGTTACTTTAATTTTTTTCATGATTTGTCAAATAAATAGTTATAATGTAGGGGTTCATCCCTTATCATGTTGGTTAAGTGGTCGTTGTGGTGTTGTTAGAGTAAAATGTTTTAGCTTAATTGTTTTATTAAGTTACCTTTTATGCCTTCTCAAGATTTCACTTTATGCATTGTCACATGTAATAATTATTTTAATTATTAAATATTTTCCCTTTAGGATTTCTTTAGTTTTGAATGTTTTTCTTTTATAAGGATTGATCCTTTGTATTGTAATCCAATTCTATTTATATGTTGAATAGATCTTTCCTATTTTCATAACAATATTCTTACCTTTTGCTTCATTTTTCCTTGTGACAGGTTATTTTGCATGTAGGCATTCTTCAGGTGTCATGAAGTTATATTTGATAACTTCTACATGTTTTCAAAGGCCACATTGGCAAAGTACATAGGGTACCCTTGTGTTAGCTGGGACCCACCTTAAGACATGTATGCACCATGTCACACAGGTCATATCAGTGCCACATCCTCGCCTAGTAAGTGCCACACAACAAAGTGTTTTTTTTCCTATGATGGCCATACGACCTCAAACGTTATACTAGCAAAATGATGTCATCACTGCATCATGCTTTCATGCCCCTCTGGCCCTTTTGACCTACCTTAGGTTTTTTGGTTGTATCTCGATCATATAGACTTTGTTATTCACAAAAAAAGATATCACTAGAAAGCTGGTTCTAAGCACATCATGATGGTGTAGGTCTGATTTACTGGTTTCTCTTTTTTGATGGCATTTTCCATTGAAGCTAGGGGTTCTATTTTTAACTCCAAGAGACATATATTGAGCATTTGGACTCCATTTAGAAAAAAAGCATTTATCATTTGAAAACTTGTTCAGTTATCTTTCCAGTGATGTTGGTATCTTTTATAGATTATGGTCCATGTTATTTCTATTAATCTTGTTGCATTTTTGCACTCTAATGAATATATTGGTTGTTTAAGGTTTGAAGACTATTTGTTCGTTGCATGGGATGACTCGTCTTGAGCTATACTTTCTATTGTACCATCTGTTTGTCTCCTTTGATCCTTGTTGACATCTTTTGTAAGCATGTTTAAGAAAACACACTAAGATAAATTGTCATTTTTCATCTATATTTTTGACTTTAGTTGTTTTCCTTATTTTGCCTTTTGATTCAAGTAGTTTCATTTGAGGAAAATCGTACAACTTACTATCTTGTTGGGATCTACCACATCTTGTGCTTTATTGTACATGCACTACTGATAAAGTATCATGGGGGGGTTGATGTTCTCCTTTGTTGCCCATCTACCTTTGTTGAGTGAGTTTTCCTTCCACAACATTAGCCTCATGATTTGTCTAGAGACTAATCTCCTCCTGACATTATTATGTATTATCTATGCATCTTGACCTTGGTTCCTTGACATGTAGTTCTTTTTGGCCATCTTTTTTAGTTTCCTAACATCCCTCCCTTGTTTGCACTAGGGGGGTTCTCCTCTTGGTTCTTATTCTTCCTTGGTTTGATGGAGTGAGCTATGTATATAGTATTTGTTCCTATGTACTAGGAAGATGTGGTGGATGGGTACCTATGCATTTCAGTGAGATGGATCATTTACCATATGGAAACTTTTCTTTTTATTCTTATTTTAAGGCATCCTTCTATATTTGATTGATCAACTCTTTAGGTTTTAGAATTTTATGCCATCTATATCTTTGAATTCAATTGTTTTCCTTTATTTTCCACTTGATTCAAGTAGTGTCATTTGAGGCACTCATGTAGATTATAGTCTTCTCTACCTAGTCTTGAGTTCTATTTTAGTAGAGGTTCTTCATAGCAACAATTATCTTTTGATTATGTTTGTAGCTTATGTATGCTTTAGTGGTGTTCTTCATGATATTTCTTTTGTTCCTATTTTCTAGGACATTCTCTAGTTTAGAGGCTTTTGCAACTCTTCACTAGTTTTCCAACATTATTTCCATCTCTTCTTGGAGTAGATTTTTTCCCATGAGGTTTTTTGTATTTCTCTACTTTGTAGAGATTTTGTTGTGATTAGGTACCTCATTAGGCCTTGTTACTCAAACCCAAGTTTTATTTATGCATTGTAGTTTCCTTTTCTTTTCATGCATTGTTTCTAGCTACATTGTCTCTCATCTTAATGGGGGTGTTAGAGTTAAAGGTTTTAACTTAATTATTTTATTAAGTTATCTTTTATGCCTTCTTAAGATTTCACTTTATGTATTGGCACATATAATAATTATTAAATATTTCCCCTTTAGGGTTGCATGATTTCCTTTTATAAGGATAGATCCTTTGTATTCTGTAATCCAATTCCATCTATCTATGAAATAGATCTTTCCTATTTTCATCTTCTTGTCTTTTTCTCGATTCTCCCTTGTGACAGGTTATTGTGCATGCATGTGTTCTTTTGGTTTTGTGAAGTTGTATTTGACAACTTATACAGTTGTCCCCACCTAGGTTCAAATCTTTGTTTTCCTATTTGCAAATTCACTATTCTAGATACTTATTTTAAAAAATTCTTGATATTTGTTTATGTCAAATAAATTCTTTTATGATTTTTTTACTTTGAATAACTAAAAAAAAAAGTATTATAAAGAATTAACATGCTTGATTTCTAAGAAAGGTTGTTGGTTGAACTCTCATTCCAATCAACAAAATTAATAATTTTTCACTCTATTTCTCTATTGCAAAAGATTGCAAGTTTGACTCCCATTGTACTTACCAAAGTATATGTGTTTGCTAATTGATTTTGCTTATTTGCAATATACTTTTACGCAATACCTTTATTTTCTCTTGTGAACTTATTGTTTATATGATTCATGCTAATTTTATTTGTATGCACAAATTTACTAATAGGTGTTTTGGAACAATAAATGAGTTAAGGATTTATTATTTAGAATCTTTATCATATTTTTATTAAGTTATAATAGGATCTAAAACTATCTCACAAGAATAAATTATTCTTATAAAATAATTATTTATTATTAGTAATAATTTTAAGGACCCCTTAATAACTTCCTTATTATATATATTTTTTAGAAATGCCTCTGGAAAAATTGTGAAATTTGTGAGGCAATCAAACACACATAAATGCAAAATTGAAATCAATAAATCTAGTCAATATCATAGTAGAGGATAGGAAAAACCATGAAACATCTGGTAATAGATTTAGCCTTCTATCTAATCCTCCTCTGGCCAATGGAGACTATCAGATGATGATCAATCATGAAATACCAAGGAATACAATCTTGAAATATCATAATACTTTTGTAAGAGTTGGGCTACCTAGGTTACAAGTTCTCACTTGCTTTAGAGAAAATAGAAAATTAACCTTAGATCCTCAAGTAAGGCATATGAGTGGTGGCTAGGGAAATCAAACCCTAGAATTTATGAAAACCCCAAATTGATTAGGGGTAAAAGCAACAGATGATAGATTGTGCAAAGTTATAAGAAGAGGTCTACTATGTTAACTAGGGCCTTTGAGGGATAATAACTACATAAAAAATGAATTGGATGGTGTTTGGATCATCCCTCTAACCAGAAAGATGCCAAAATTTGCATTGGGTTCCAATAGAATACCATTAGGATGAGTTGGTAATTGCAAGCCCTCCAATAATGTTTCTTTCCTTGCAAATTCACATGCCCAATCATCAGAGTTACTCTCTAAAATTGGAATTATTGCAAAATACTCTGAATAAGGGTAGAAGACATATTGAGAGGGAAAATTTTAGTACTATGATAGCTACTAAGATAAATTTTGAAAACCCTAATCTTACCTTGGAATCAATGACTAATACAAGGCATGAAAGGTTCTCCTATCTAGATAATATGATAAACACCATAATGTTAGAAATTTGTTAAGCACTCTCCTCAAGATTTGTGACAAGGGCTTAACCCCCTCATGTGTACTATAAGTTGAGTGGTTGTATCGGGCACTGAAAGATCAGTCTTTTGGTGCAATGGAAACCCTAGTTTGTAACAAGTGGTATAAGATCTTGGTCACAGGTTTGAATCCTTAGACCCTCAAGTAACACTGAGAGGGAGATTGTTAGAAAAATTTTAGTGCTCCCCTTAGGATTCATAATAAGGGCTTAACTATCTCCTATGTATTATAAGTTGATTGGTTGTATCAAGCATTAATAGATTGGTCTTTTGGAACCCCACTCTAACACATAATTAATAGAAACATCTTTGATGGTCTATGAGATAAATAATGACATATTTATGCAATTGTGTAGATTTGAGACATCCATGGATTACATTGTTCATTGTCTCAAAGAAGTGTTTAGGAATTAGGTAAGTACCACTACCCTTGATGAAGGTAATGCATTTTTAGATTAAAAAATATTACTTTAATAATATGACTACTACATGGTGAACCAATTTACTTTAATGGATACAACTTCAAATTTCTTGTTTGGAAATCAAATTTCAACCCTAAAGACAATCATAAAGCTCTGCAAGTTACCATTCTTTTGAAGTTTGAATTTTGAAATTAAGTTTGTCCATGGCGGGCCCTAAGCCTCCGAACCCTCCACCCTACCATGATCTATAGATGGTGTTGACCTTGCACAAAAATTTGGAGGGCATGACTGATGGGTGTGGGTCCATGGATGAGGTGGGAAGGAATCTTTCTAACCCTAAACTATTGGAAATTGGGGTCTGAGTGGGCTGCCTGGTGGTAACTAGTCTAAAGATGACAAATGGGACCCTAGGAGGTTGGAGGACTGCTCTTGTGGGATCCCAGGTGATTAATGTTTCTAAGGAGGAACCTAGGATAGCTCATGATGCGAATGGATTGGTGATATCCCTCCCAGACAATTGGGTGGACTGCATTGCCTTTGGTTTAAAATTTTGTGTGTTTGGGAGATTTGTGGCCTTTAGATACATAACAGAGATGGTGCGCAAGTGGATTAGCCAAAAAATGGAAGATTATGGGTAGTGTTGATATTTCTACTATGCAGAGTGGCCTTTTCTATTTTAAATTCTCTGTAGAGGAGGATTTAAATTTTATACTCTTGAGTACTTGGTACTATGGGAAACACTGTCTTGCATTAACAATGTGGCACACAAGTTTTGATGCTAGGGTGGAAATCAATAAGCTAGCTCCTATCTAGGCAAGGCTACCTAGATTACCACTTGAATTTTGGGATGAAAAGATACTAAGGTGGATAGGAAATTCCTTTGGTCACTTTGTGACTATGGACAAGGTGACAATGCAAAAATCGAGGCTGATGTATGCAAAATTTTGTGTGAATGTGGCATTGAATCTAGCTCACCCGACTATAGTTACCCTTAAAAATAAGTGGGGAGAGAAATACCAACCATAGAGTATGACAATGCTAGGCTTTTCTATCACAAATGTGGGCAATTTGGACATCTTATAGTTGATTATAAATTCCAAATGTAGAAAGAGAAAAAGAAGGTTGGATTCCCTGGAATAGTTAAAGAGACTGTGGGGGAACCTTCAAATTCCCCAAGACTAGAGGGGGGGGGTGTTGATGTCCAAAAATACAGGATAACATGATTCAGGATATCCTGGTTAAGAGAGTTGAGAGGCAGAGTGTACTTGAAACAAGGGAAGTTTTAGAGGAGAATAGGTAAGTGGAAGTATACCCATTTAAACATGAGATAGAGGAATTAATTAGTTCACCATTGGGGGGGCTTAAGGAAGGAGAAATTATGGAAGAGGGTGAAATAGTGGCACATCAATCCCTTCCTAGGTTGCCAGCAAGTCTGGGTGATATGTGCTTATAGGAACATATTGAGGTAGATTGTGGTACCCAGGAACACGTGTGCACTCCTCTAAGAGTGATAAAGGCCTCCCCTATGGAGATTGCTGCTAAGGTTATGGAAAGTTTGGAGAGAGTCAAAAAGGAACTAAGTCCCATCTCACTATAAGAGAGTAAGAATGGATATTGGGAAGTGCAAAAAAGAAAGAAAAAGCGGGGGAAGAAACTAGATGTAGGAACTTGTGGGATAGCGGGAAGACTGTCTAGTAGAGCAACTAGGAAAAAGCAAGCAACAAGGGACGTGGCCAGTGGTAAGCAACTTACACTGGAGACTATAAAAAGAGGTAAGAAATGAAATTTCTCTCTTGGAATCTAAGGGGGTTAAATAACCCCCAGAAGTAATATGGTCTAAAGCAATATATATTCCAAGAAATAGTGGATTGTGTGTTAATTCAAGAAACAAAAATGTCTAGTGCTAATTTTGTTAGACTAGTTAGTCATGTTTGGTCAGGAGCTGCCTTTGTACATATGGATGCTGAGGGAGCCTCAGGGGGTATTGCAACCATGTGGAACCCATGTTCTATGATTGAAACACTAAAATATGGAAGGACAAAATTCTTTATAATTATGGAGTTCCAAACTAGTAATAAAAAGGGGGGCTTATTAACATTTATGCTTCTAATAACAAAGTAGAGAGGAAGGAAAGCTATGGAAAGCTAGAAAGGATTATAAATACCATGAAAGATAAATAGTTAATGTGTATGAGAGACTTTAATACTCCCCTCTATCACTCAAAAAAGTTAGGGGGAAATAGAGACAACCCTGAAAGCTTGCAAGATCTTCATGATTTTATGGGTAGAATGGATTTTATTGATGTAGATTTGAGAGGGAACCCATTTATGTGGACTAATAATAGAAAAGGAAGATAGATAATCTAGGTAAGATTGGATAGATTAATGGTGTTAGGGAATTGGGATAGATTGGGTAATTCTCTTTTGGAGAATCTTCCAAGAACTGTCTCAGATAACTCCCCTCTAATGTTTCATTAGGAGGATGGTTTAAGAGGAGGGTCAAAACCTTTCAAATATGAAATTATGTGGTAGTCCCACTTGGAATTTAAAGATTGTATCCAAGAATGGTAGAATATAAAAATTGATGGTACTGCTATGTATAGACTAATGCAGAAGTTAGACAATATTAGGAGGAATGTTAAGGACTGGGCGAAGAATTCCTTTAGTGATTTGTTTAAAATTAAAGGGGAAGTGGAGGAAAAACTTAAAAAGCAGCAAAAAGAGATTGTGGGGGGTAATCATCTGGAGGCTGTTACTTAGGAGGAGGAGGAATACATAAAAAAATGGAAGGACATCATTTTAAGGGAGGAAATTTATTGGAAGCAAAGATCGAGGATTCAATGGTTAACTGAGGGAGACAGGAGCACTACTTTCTTCCATAGGTCTACTTCCAATCATAAAAAAAGAAACATGATAAATAGTTTGGAAGGAGAAGGGGGAGGATAATATAAAGAGCAAGAGGAGATGAGGAGACATCGGTAGAATATTTTTGCAAGGCCTATAAGAAGGATAGCAATATAGGAAATCAGGTTATCAGAAGAAGTTTGATAAATACAATCCCGCAGGTGCTCGAAGATGTGGAAAATAATTGCATTTTAGGAAACATCACAAAAGAGGAAGTGAAAAGGGTTGCATTCTCAATGAAAGCCTATAAGGCCCCAGGTCCTGATGACTTCCCCCCTGCTTTTTTCTAGCACTTTTGGGAGGTAGTTAAAGGTGAATTGATATGGGCTACTAGAGATTTCTTCAAAATAGGAAAGATGTTATAAAGGATAAATAAAACCTTTACTTCCTTGGTTGCCAAGATCCTGACACCAGTGAGTCTACTAGATTTTAGATCAATAAGTCTCTGTAACACAGTGTATAAGATATTGGCAAAAGTGCTAGTGAATAGAATTAAGCCCTTCCTAGAAAGTATTATAGGAACACCACAGAAGGGGTTTGTGTTAGGTAGACAAATCCTTGTTGCAATGATTACTACACATGAAATTATACATTCTATGGAAAAAAATAAAAAACCTAGTATGGCTTTCAGGCTGGATATATCTAAGGCATATGATAAGGTAAAGTGGGATTTCCTTTATGATGTGCATGGAAGAGTGGGGTTTAATGATAGAGTTATAAACCTAATTAAGATGATGGTAGGGATAGTTCAGTATGCTATCCTTCTAAATGGATCTCCTTGGGGTAATTTTTTTTCAGAAATAGGACTAAGATAGGGTGACCCGCTATCTCCTTATCTTTTTATTATGGTGGAAAAGGTGTTGGGGAGATAATTTTATAAATTGGTTAACACAGGATGTGTGAAAGGAATAAAACCTGCAACTACCACTAATACTGAGGTGTTATAGAAATTTTTAGATGAGAGATTTCTATTTGGTGAATCCTTTATTATGGAAGTTGAGGCTTGGAAAAATATACTTAGAAACTATGAAGAAAGCTCAAGGTAGCAAATAAATTACTCTAAGAGTAAACTTTACTTCTTCAATACTGAGGCTAATATGAAGAGGAGGATAAGAAACATATTAGGTTGTCAGTCAGCCAACCTCTCGGATACATATCTAGCACTATCGCTAACCACTAAGGAGGTGACCAATAAATTTTGGAATAGTATTGTTGAAAGAACCCAAAGGAAGCTAGCAGGATGGAAGGGGAAGATTCTAAGTAATGCAAGTAAATTATAGTTACTCTCTGTGGCCCTTCAAGGTATTCCAATTTATTTTTGGTCCCTTTTAAAGATTAATCAGAATATGGCTGCCAAAATAGAGAAAATATAGAGGAACTTTCTATGGTTAGGAATGAAAAATAAGAACAAATTAAACCTGGTTAGTTGGGAGGAGTTTTGTAAACTGAAGGGGGGGATTGGGAGTTAGAAGACTTCAAGACTTGAATAAGGCTCTCCTTGCAAAAGTTGGATGGAGATTGGGAGAAGGAAATACTAATTGGAGCAGTATCATGAAAGCAAAACATCTGTCAAACTCCATATTCTCCCACAATCTATTTAATAATGATCTCTTGTGAGGTTCCAAAATTTGGATGAATATTATTAGAAGCAAGGGGCTACTAAGGGAGGGGGTAAGATGGATCTTGGTTAATGGGCACAAACTAAGGTTTTGGGAAGATAACCGGATGGGAGGGAAACCACTGGTTTACAAATAACTCAGAAGACTAATGGATAAGTTGAAGGAGGTGATAGGACAACAAGTGGTGGATTATATTGACCAAGGAAGAAGGTGGAAGAAATTGAAAAATGATATGTATTCCTAGGAGGATATTCAACTCCTCAAAGAATTGGAAGAATTGATGGAAGCACAAAGAATCCCAATTCTAATTCAAGAGGATAAAGTGGTATGGGACTTAACACCTAGTGGCAACTTTATAGTAAAATTTGCTTACAAACATCTATGGTGTAAAGGTTTGCACCACCTAATATGGAGTAAATTTTGGATAAGCAATCTCCTCCCCAAAATTAATTTCTTTTGGTGGACTTTCAACATGGCAAAATTGTCACATTGGACAATCTGAAAAAAAGGGATTTTATGGTACCAAATAGATGTTATCTTTGCAAAAGAGAAGAGGAGAGTATCTCCCACCTGTTTCTAAAATGCCCATATACTTTAAAGATATGGGAGTTTGTTTGGGGGAAACTAGGATAATGTTGGGTATTGAAGGATAACTTAAGTCAATTTTTGGAAAATTGGGATTGTCCCTTCTATCACCCTAAACTAATACTTCTATGGAAAATTTTTTCCTCCTTATATTTGCTAGCACATTTGGAAAGAAAGAAACAAAAAAATATTTCATGACGAGGTAAAACCACAAGATTTTGTCATGGGTATCATGAAGAAATTGTTAAAGGAAAATATAATGTTTGATAAATGCAAGCTACTAAAGGAAGAACCAAGTGGAAATGAAAAACAAATAGCAGGGAGATGGGGTATCCAAGAGGGTTTCAATCATTTTGATAACTCCAAAGTCTTAAAGAGATAGAAAAAAAAAGAGAACCACCAACCTTAACTCAGCTAAAGCTAAATTCCAATGGTGCTACAAAAGGGGGTATAGGAGTGGTAGGTGGTGTGTTGAGAGATAGAAATGGAGATGTGCTGCTAGTATATTCTAGGAATGTTGGAAGAAGAGTAATAATTTGGCTAAAGCAATGGCTTTGGTTTGGGGCATGAAATTGATAATGGAAATGTAGATAAAGGAAATAACCATGGAAGGGGATTCCAAATTAATCATTGATTTGGTGAAGGGAGTCTCTAAACCTGGCTGGAATATCCTAAATTCTATTATAAATATAAGACATATTGTAGATGGGATGAAGAAAGTCCAATTACAACATATTTATAGAGAGGGAAATAGGGTGGTAGATGTTGCTACCACCATGGGTTTTGAATTAAGGAAATTGACATGCTGGATTAACTTAGAAAATTTAAAGGAGGAAATGAAGGCCTTGATCAACAAGGAAAAGGAGGGGAGAAAAAGTTAAGCATGATTTGGAAAATAGTGGTTAGTGTCAATTTTGGAAACATTATACCTAAGAAGACAAAATGTACTAAATTTAATGGAAAGTTTAAGGGGAAGTTGATAAGATAGTACTATACTGATTGGATAATAAATAGGGGTAATCTAAGGTGGCAGTTATTTTTCCATAATGGTTACATAAGGAAAATTTTCAATTACTTTCTCTTCGAAAGTACGAAAGTTCTTAGTACCAAGGCTATCAGTGCATTCAAAGATGTGAGAATAATAATGGTAAGTACATGTGAATCTCATCATAATTTTGATTGGGATTTTGAAACAACCCAAAAACCAGTTTGGGAGATAATTAAAACCCCTGTTGGAGTTAATCATAGAATTGTTGTATTTTTGGTGATCAATATTTTCAAGAATCCCAATAGTAAGAAAATTCAAATGCAAATTACTAAGGTTGAAGGGTTAGAAACTAATGAGGAGGAGATGGATGGAGATTTGAATAGACTAGAACCACCAAAGATTGAAAATTTTAAAGATAGAAGGGAAACCTGGTTTCTGTTGAAGGAGGGGGGATTTCTTCCTTATATGTAGGCAATGGTGGGATATGACAAAAATTGTGCACTCCAATTTGTGAACAATTGGAATGAGCGCAAGGTCACAATAAATGGCATTTCATTCCAAGTTAATGAGGAAGTGATTGCAATGGTGACTGGGTTGTCCATGAGCAAGAAAAAATGGCAGAAGGTCACAAAAACTACAGACGAGGATAGTATGAGCTACTTCTTCCAGGAGAATGAAGAACTTGTGAGGTATAGGGGAGGATTCAGAAGGGATAAACTTCTAGTTCTATGGGATGACATCTACTTGATGATTATGAAATACCTTATGCTTGAAGGTAGGTTTGGAGTTTACTACTACTATCACTTTCCACTGCTCAATCATTTTAGAAAAAGGGATTTCGTTTCTATTCCATTTTTTCTCTTATATTCTCTAGAGGATATGGTTAATGATGTTAGGGAAAAAAGGAGTAAGGGTCTAAATTTTACCATTATCCACCAAGGTCTAATTTTTAGGCCCTATTAGTTCCACCTTGCCCTTTGTTCCCTAGGGTTATAGTGGTTGATAACTAGTGCCAAAACTGAAATTCCCCCCACTTACCAACATAGGTACCAAAATTTACTCCCCAAGCCCTCCCCTAGTAGAGACATTAAGAAAAAGAAAAAACTAGAGTCGGCTATAAAAAAAAGGGTTGTAAAAAAATGAAGGTTGAAATACCTATTGTGGTGGAAATTGAGGAGTTGAAAGAGGAGGGAGGGGCTTAGGGTAGGAGAAGTTCAGGAAGCCTCACTAAATTCTAGGCTAGGTACAAGTAGAAATCCAGAAGATATAGGTTGGAAGAGGAGGAAGAGGAGAGTTTTTAGAGAAAGGAAAGGAAGTTGGAGGAAGAAAATCTATTTGATTCTAAGAGAGATAACAATGAAGGGGAAAAAGAGAAAAGTGAAAACTTGACGGATAATTCCCAAGCATCTTCTAGTAGTCCCCTAGCGTCAGCTGGTAAACAAATTACCACCAAGACACATGTTTCAGCCAGTTTCACCCTTTAGCCCACAACTTTTTGTGAGGACAATAACAAAGTGGACACTTCCCCCATCACTATTTCCTCCCCAGTTAAAGAAAAATATAATGTTTTTATTAACCCTCAATTTTTATAGGATGGAATTCAATTGATAAAGACTAATGAAGGACCTGGAAAGGTTGATAAGGATGGGAATGAAAAAGAGGAGGAATGAAATGAAACATCTACACTGCTAGAAAAAAGAGTTAGAACCTTGGAGGAGGGATTCCATTCTTTCTCTAAATTTGTACTGAAGGTCACCCATGCAGTGGCTACCACCCTCCAATTGCTGGCATAGGAGAAGGATGATGCAGGGATGGATAGGGAAGATAATAAGCTCCTCTACAAGTTTCTTGTTGATGATTGGGATCGGGTCCTTCTAGATGGGAAAGGAAAAGAAAAAGAAAAAGAAAAAAATTGAATGTTTTGAAGGGATTTAAGGTTCCTAGTTTTTTTTTGTTTTCTGCTGTTACTAAGACTTGGGTTGGCTTGTTTAAGCCAACATTTTTTATTCGAAACTTTATAGTGTGTTTAAACTCTATAGTTTTGGGCTACTGTGTTTGGTGATACCATCTTGAACTTCAGTTGTTTAGTTTATTTTAGATTTCTGATAGTTTTTCTTCCTTATTACTGGTGCTCTTTTGTTGATACTGTCTATGTGACTGGGTGGCACCTTGTGAATTATGTAGGTGTTTCCTAGTAGTGTGCTAGTTACTATCTTTTTTTGTAAGGGTCGACCCCCTTGTTTTGGTTGCTTTTTATTTCAAAAACATACTACTCAGAGATGGGTAAATATTCTAAACATGCGTGTGGAACTATTGCATAACCATATGTTAATGAGGATTGATAGTATTATGGGTGTATTTTAGGATTTAGAAAGGAATTTCATTTCCTCTACCATTGTTAACATTTTAATTAACCTAAGCATAACCCCATAAGTTCTAAAACCTATTAAAATTATTACAAACCAATCAATCTATCTATTAAAACAAAAAAAATTACAAAGCAGACATTCATGAAAAAGTGATTCTGAACCAACTTAAAAATTAAGTAATTAATCATAAGACTACAACCCTTAGTGAGTGTATGAAGGATTTGAGAATCCAAATTGCGAAGCTAACTATCAATTTTAAAACTTCAAAGGACAAGGATTTAACTTGGAATATGGTAATAGAAAATATGTGTTGGAATGTCTTAATGGAAAGAATGCTTTTGAGAAGGGGCGAGGGGGTGAATCAAAAGTATTAGCTTCTGTCTATTTTTAAACCCTTTAATAACATATTACTAAAATGAAAATGCATACATATCAACATTAAGTAATTATGAGGAACACATATGCATCATCACATAACACTTGAGATTTTGGTAACCTAGAAACCCTCTAGGAATAAGAAGGTAAAACTGGGGTGGGGATGATACCCACAAAATCACTGCAGCAATAATGTTTAACCACTTCTGATGGTTTGCCCTGTTAAAGGCCTACCCTATTAAAGGCTTTACACTGTATCAATAGTGACCTAGTTAAAGGATTTACAAACACTTTACATGAAGTGTTACCCTGTTAAAGGATTTAATCACCTATTTAAAGGATCAACAAAAAAGCTCTTATGCTAACCTATCTCCATAGGGTTTCCTTTCTAATACAATTGCTAGCGAGTATTAGGTATAATAAACCTGATGGTTTACAATCCTTGATTTCTTCCTTCTCCTCCTATCTGCTACTTTGATCAATAATAAGAATGTGAGGAGGTGCACCTTGTTTTTGTGTTGTAGGATCAGAAACAACAGTCTGTCCTATTTGTGCTATATTTTTGTCTCCTTCTACACTTTGCTTCTGCACTGTAGTGTCAACTATTCCTGATGTAACTTCTATTGGTGTTTGGTGTTGACCACTAGTAGCTATAGATATGATGGAAGGTGGTTCTTGTGGTTTCACCTTATCTCTAACTATGTTTTCTACTAACTTTTGTAAATCATTCACACTAACCAAAATTGGACTTGTACATAATTTTGCTTGTAGAGTTGTTTGGTCAAGGATGTTAGTGAGATCCTCTGCAATTAATGGGTTGATGTTTTGACATGAGGTGTCAACAACATCCTTAATTTTAATGAATTCTATAGGTGTGGTAGTAGAGTGAGGAGGACTAGGAGGTGAAAGTTGTGTGTCTTGTACATTTTGATCTTCTTGCTGCTCACCAGTACCCCTATCTTCATCTTTTCCTTCCTCCTCTTCAATATTTTTCTCTACTTTTGATTTCTCTTCTCTCATTTTTCTTCTCTCTTCTGGTGGAGTAGTAGCTTCTTCCTTGTATTCTTCTTCAAGAAAATCTTCAACCTTTTTGTACAAATTCTTCCATGATTTTGTTGTTCTTTGTACAATTTCTTCCATTTTGTTTTGGAGAATGAAGAATGCCCTGTACTTAGGTGTAAACCTAGTGTTATGCATTTTGATTGCTTTCTCTATTTTCTCCTTAGTCAAATCAGGCATTATGCTTGCTAGGGTGGATTCTCTCATCTCCTTCTCCATTTTCAAAGAAAAGTGCCATTTGTCTTCTACAATTTTAGATAGTTCCTTTGGCAATTGTCCATCTAGTTCAAGAGGAGTATACTTGAACTGTGCCATCATTCCATAGACTGATTCTTCTATTCTATTTTGTTCCTCTTTAGTAAACTTATTGAAATCAACTTTATTCATGTTACTTAAGTCTCCATTACCAATCTTTTCACATAATGTGTCAATTGAAGACTTAGGAGAATGGCTTACCTTTTTAGATTGATCTTCCTCATTAGTATCAGGTTGAGCCACATTTTTTCTTCTTTCCCTTGGCTCTTCCTATGCCATCTTGATTGTTTTCTTCTTTGTAGCTTCCTCTTTACCTTTTTGTGTGGAGGCCCTCGTGCAGCTTTGGTTGTTGGCTTTTGAGGTGATGGCATGGCAGTTTTCTTTAGTTTGGGCTGTGCTGAAGGCTTTTTTGTTGCCTTTCTTTTCTTTGGCTCAGCTTGAGTTGGTGTTTCCTTGGCTTCTTCTTCCTGATCACCTTCCTCCTTATCTTCACCCAAACCTTGAGTTAATTCCATTGGGCCTTGTTCTTGTTCATCCTGATTGTCATTATCATCTTCTTCATCTTCTTCTTCTACCTCAATTCCTTTACCAAATTTCTTGTTTATTTTCTTCACCATTTTATCTTTCTTCTTGATTACAGAGGCAGTCTTTAATTCTGTTTCAATCTTGGATTTAAGCATATCATATGTGCCAAAAGATTTGGCAGACTTGTCTATTTCCTCTGCAAGCAAAGTAGTGATAGCTGCAGATGCTTCATCCACATCTAGTTCATAACTAAATGGCCTTAGCCATCTCACCTTTGGAGTTGCTGCTTGGATATAGGTGAAATCTATGTCAACTAGGAAACATATGCCATTAATGTGTTTTTCCACTAAGGAAACTAGTATTCTTACTCTTTGCTTCATGGATATCTTGAAATCCTCGAATAGCTTGTCATTTAGGCTTCAAAGTTATCACCCATTTGATCAATGAACTCATTGATTTGTGTTATTGCAGTTTTGTTAGGGTCCCAATTCACCTTTCCTATAGAAGGAAACTCTTCCATAACATAAAAGAATATACACATAAGAACTGAACCAAATTTGCATTGAGCACCTTTTGATCTCCTTATAGCTTCTAGGTTATCATTCATCTGTTGCAACATAAGTTCTAACAAATCATATGTGTGATCTTTCTTTACTAGTTTGTATGCTACATCAATAGCTATGCATGGCACACTCTTCAATCGACTGGATTGATAGAATTTGTGGGCAATGATTCTAATAGAAAATTCAACAAGATGATCCTAGATGGTGTGAATTTTCATCCCTCTTTTATTCCACTGGGCACTTTTGTTTTTCTGAATAATCTCCTTGGATTCACTGCACAAGGTCTTAGTCTGATCTAGGGTTGGGAAACCTGTAACCCTATGTACTATCCCTTTTGTAATCTTAACTGGACCTTTTTCCAACCATAAACATCCATTGTGGATTCTGCTTAAAATAATCCGTATCCATTCAATTTTGAATACTATAGGATAAACTAGGGCATTGGTCAAACCCTTTCTCTAGACTATCTTGTATTCATCCTTCAAAATCTTATTCTCGCACAGTTTGTCATAGGCATGGAAAATTTCAAGATCACCTATGGCACCAATTTTACATTTATAACATTTCCTTACATCCTGCACCATAACTACTTAGGATGGGATAATGGATAATGTGGTAGCAGGGTCATTTTTATAGGCGGCTTCTGGAATGGGCTTGAATACAGGTTGTTTGACTTCATTACTGACTAGCTATACTTCATGACTTTCCTTCCCTTTAGTGGTTCTTGACCCAAATGCCATTGTTTTCCAAACTAGGGCTTTAAAATATAAAGAAGCTTTCAAACTCTGCATTGCTTAGCACTTGAATGAAATACCTTTGATCGATGTGATTTATGCTTAATCACTGTTGAAAGAAGTTGAAATCTGTTTGGAACACTAGATTCTCCACTATGAAGTCATTTTTCTCTTTTCTTCTCCTTTGCTTATGGTTCATGATGAAGAAAAGTGATTAAAATCATGATAATATACCCTATTTCCATTGCATTAAATGCTCAACTGTACACTTGGCTTGCACTACTTACTCAGCTTCCATTGGAGTTATTTAACTCGGCATCAGTTATCAACTCGATCGCTATTAAGAACTCGACATCCACTAGAATTTTACTTGGCATCCAAAGACAGCTCGGCATCATCATTTAAAATTTTTTCTTGGCATCTTGTTTCATGCTTATTTCTTCTTTTCATTACTTCTTTGTCTTGGGACTGATGTATGATGTAACTTTGCATATCAGTCCCATACAACTCTCTTATAATTAGTTTGATGAAGTGTGATCACTTGACCCATCGGGTGAAGTGATCCCTCCACTTGATGTACTGCACTCATCTTTCTTCTTCCAAGTCTTATTCATTTATCTTCTTATTTTCTCAACATCAATCTGTTCTTTTCCTTTGTTGGATTTAGTTTTTGGTGCATTGGACCTTGTAGGATAGTTTTTGCTAATATGACCAATTTTTAAGCAGCTAAAACAAGTGGTTTGACTTAGCCACCTACTATAATTCCCTCTAAAGTGTGTCCTTATACAATTTTCAGGGATATGTCCATATTCCTGACAATAATGATAGCTATATCTGGTGTTATAATCCCAATGATAGTGACTTTCATTCCTTTTTGTTTTTGCTAGTTGATTTGATATCCACATAGGCTTTGATCTGCATTCAAATGCTCTATGTCCATACTTCTTACAATTATGACAATATCCATCAAATCTTTGTGTCCTTGTGACTTTGGATTTGCAATTTTGTGTCATATGTCCTTGTATGTTGTACTTGTGACAATAACTCTTACTTTTGGGTGTGTTTAGTTGAATGATTCTTCTACTCCTGCAAACATTAGTAGTATGCACCTTTTTATTACAGTAATGACAAGTGGGTTTAGAATCCTTACCTTTTTCACTTCTTTGCTCAACACTTTTTGATGATTCCCCTACTTTAGTGCTATTGTATCCAAGTCCTAATGTATCATGGGTTGATCTTGGGAATTTCATCAACTATTCAAAGTACTTGATGGCTTCACTTGACTTGTTGAGATTCTCTACTATTTCTTTTTCTCTTTTCAATTCATTTTGCAATTGTTCATTCTGCATCCTCAAAGTAGAGATCTCAATATCTTTCATATTAAGTTCATGATGAAGGTTCATCATTTGGGCAAGTGTATCCATCTGCATGTTTGAGATCCTTGTTAGTTCAATACATTTTTCTTCAAGTTTTTTTGCAAGATTTCTTTTGTCATCTTCCATCATGACTCTATCCTCAACTATTCTTTTCTTTTGTTCAATGATTTCACATAACATTATGGCCTGTGATTCATGTTCCATCTTGAGAGATCTTATCTCATCTGCTTGAACTTTTTTTTTCTCCATTAGTTCTGCTATTGCTGCATCAAACTTTTTAGTGTCTCCATTGGCAAACAGTTTTGTGATATCAATCTCCTTGTAGTTTATATCATTTTCAGCTATGGCTATATCCTTCCTTCTTTTCAAGGATTTTCTTAGTTCCTACCTGGCTTCCTCTACTTTTTGTAGAGCCAGTTGCACATCAATCACCTGATTATCAATAATCTTCCCAAGTTTGAAGACTTCCATATTTAGATCTTTTTCCCAAAGCTGTTAGACTTCTCCTTGTGAGAACCTTGTAGCTCTGATAGAAATTGTTGGAATGTCTTAATGGAAAGAATGCTTCTAAGAGGGGGGGGGGGGTGTGAATCAGAAGTATTAGCTTCTATCTATTTTTAAACCCTTTAATAACATATTACTGAAATGAACATGCATACATATCAACATTAAGCAATTATGAGGAACACATATGCATCATCACATAACACTTGAGATTTTGGTAACCCATAAACCCTCCAAGAATAAGAAGGTAAAACTAGGGTGGGGATGATACCCACAAAATCACTGTAGCAATAATGTTTGACCACTTCTGATGGTCTACCCTGTTAAAGGCCTACCCTGTTAAAGGCATTACACTATATCAATAGTGACCTGGTTAAAGGATTTAAAAACACTTTACATGAAGTGTTACCTTGTTAAAGGATTTAATCACCTATTTAAAGGATCAACAAAATAGTTATTAAGCTAACCTATCTCCATAGGGTTTCCTTTCTAATACAATTGCTAGAGAGTATTAGGTATAATAAACCTGATGGCTTACAATCCTTGATTGCTAAATTCAGGCAATTGATTTGCTTTCTCTGATTTTGATTTTGTGAAATCTGATATCTGTTCATATATCTTGTTTAGTTCTGATCAACTGAATATTTAACTGCTACTTTCTTCCTTTAAGTCTTTTACTCTTCACTCTGAACTCCACTAGAGTTTTTCATTCACTCCTTCATCCATCTATATGATTCAATGAAATTTTGTCTTCCTTATAAAGACATTTGAAGACTTAGGGTTAGACATGGATCTACGATCCATATTGAATCTATGTTTCCCGCTCTTTCCTTGCACATTTATTATTGGTTGCATGTAGATTGCATAGAAGATACAAAAGATTCATTCTTATCACTTAAATCATTCAAGATTTTTCATATGTCGGCCATGGAAATGATTTACATCTGAATTAGTGAAGTTACAAACTCATATTTGCATTCTATGTTACTCGGCACTTACTAATTCTTGATGCTCGACATCGTCTATGACTCAGCACCTAAATGTTACTCAGCACTTGATCTTCACTCAGCACCTGAAGTCTTCTCGGCACCTGAAGATCGCTCACCACCTCATGGATTTCCTGACTCAGCACAAGCTTTGGCTCTTCATACGTAGTGTGCTCGACTCCAATTTAGAAAATGGTTAAGTGTGTTGGTACTCAAATGTCAAAACCATTCTAAGACTAACAATATGATCAAACTTTGTTCAATAAAATAACAATAGGTAATAATGGACCCTATGAAATTATAAAAGTTAAGATAGTAAATGAAGATATTAGTATTAAAGTAAATATTTTATTTTAACAAGATCTCCACATGTTTCAAAGGAAATTGAGGATATTTTGGAGAAGAAAACTATAACCTTGCAGGGACCAAGAATCCAATAGGTAGAAGTAGTACTTCTGAACTTGGAACTAATGAAGATTTCATAATAGAAATACACCAATATCCTAATGGATTTAACTTGAAGAAATGTGAGAATTTTTTAACTAATTCACCTATAAATAATCAATTACATGAGCTGGAAAATAATTTGGTTGATACAACAGAGTAAATGCCATAACAATATAAGTTGTCTCCAAATAAAAAATAGGAGAATAATCACTTGGAACAGCATGATAAGGACCTCATTAAAGAATTTTTGGATAATTCTCAAGAGGATAACAATGGAATGAATAAGGATAAAGTTTTACAAAAAAAATCCTAGGGAGGTAGGATGAATGGTGTTGGATAGTAGTAGTGGGTGGGGGGAGAAAGAAAGTGAAAAGATTGAAAAAGAAATTAAGATGAAATTTATGAACTATATAGGTAAAAAATTGGTCAATGATCTCATAGTGTAGTTTGTGGATGAAATGATTGATTATGATGAGATGACATATCAAAATTATATTTCATTTGCAAAAATTATTGCAATGAATGAGGAAAACTAGGAGGAGGAGGATGCACCGAGATGATGAACTCAAAAATAATGACAAAGTTCAAGAAGATGAAGTCTTCGGCATTGCAATAATAGAAAATTGAAAGGAAATACCTAGTTGTGCCCATTTGAGTACTTCTACTTCTACAATAGTGGGTTACACTTTTTTTCCTAAATGGACACTGAACTATACATTTAAAATAGCTTCCACTTTTGAATGCATATAGCTACTAAAATGTTACAAATTTGAAGACATAGTAAATTAGAGTCTTTTACCTGATTATCTATCTAGATACTTAATATATTTTTTAATTTGATTATAATATATATAAATTCTCCCACAAAAATTGTTGTGTTGCTGAAATATTGATTTTTAAAGAGTGACACTATTTTTGAAATGCATTTTTTTTCTAACATAGACGTCAATGTGATTCTTTCGAATTTGCTTTTTACACACCTATATCAAGATCATGGAATTGATTCAATATCTTTTTCCATAGTCTACCTTATTGTGCATTTGATTTCAAAATTTATTTTCTCATAGAAAGAATGATCTAATACATATATTTTGGTTATTTTTTAGAATTTTTATTCTCTTATTTACTAATCTTCCATGAATGCCCAATCTAGAGGTTTATTGTGGCAAGTTAACCTACATTTTATTCAAATGAAAAAATGTGTACATAATAAAATAAAAAATGATCAAATCTACAACTATTAGAAAGCTCATTGAGTGTACTTGTGTCATGCAAATGGGCTTGTCTTCATTTTTCCATTTGAACCCTCTAAAGTCCTAAAGCCATGATTTCTTTAGAAATTTTCTAGCCTTTACAAAGTAGGCCTAATTAGGGACTTTCTACGAAAGTTAAGTATTTTTGATTGAAAAATAGTACTTTCAATTTCAAAGTTAAATACTTTTGATCAAAAGTAAGAACTTTCAATCAAAAGTACTTTCTATAAAAAAATTTGCATAGAAAATATGCAATCAAAAGTAAGTAATTTCAAGTTAAAGTAATTAAAAAGGGCAATTTTGATTGGAAGTCCTTAGGGGTTTCTATCAAAACTCTTTGACTAAAATTTTCATCCTTCCAATTTTTGAAGGAATTTCTTCCTCCAAAAATGTGTAACCCAATATTGTGGGTTCACCCTAAGAAGAGGGGCAAGAAATCCAGATGACAATTATAATCCGACGATGGAGAAACAAAGGTATAAACAAAAATGACATCTTTGTTTCATGAAGGGAAGGGGAAGGACCTTCCAATGGAAACATGGAGCTCCTTACTCAAGGAATGTTAGGATAATGGATTCCTCTGACAAACAATGACTTATTAAACATTATATAACAACAACTAGCTCAGATATAATAATGATAAAAGAAACTAAAATAGATAATAATGAATTAGTTAGCTTTAGGAAAAGCATAGGCATTAAAGGAATCATTGGAAAGCTAGGAAAAGGTCTTTCATGTAGACTCATTGTGATATGGTCCCTAAAATAGCATCAATAAAAAAAGAGTAATTTCATGACAATTGGATGAGAAGATGGATATCTAGTATGAACGTTAGCCTATAATTTGTTTTACTAAATGTGCATGAACGTATAAAAATAGGGATACAAGAAACACATGGATTGAAATAGGGTAGTATTTATAAGAAAATTCATATCAAACATGCATCATAGAGGGTGAATTTAACGTTACAATCTTAAATAACAAAGAGAAAAATGGGGGAGTTAGTATTGTGACCTAGTCAAAAGAATTGTTGTGGTACTGAAAACATGATTTTTAAAGAGTGACACTATTTTTGAAATGCAATTTTTTTTTTCTAGCATAGACATCAATGTGATTCTTTTGAATTTGATTTTCTAACATCCATATCAAGATCATGGAATTGATTCAAAGTCTTTTTCCATATTCTACCTTGTTGTGCATTTCTCCAATTTCAAATATTATTTTCTCATAAAAAGAATGCTCTAATACAAAGATTTTTGTTATTTTTTAGAATTTATATTCTCTTGTTTACTAATTTTTCATGAATTCCCAATCTAGAGGTTTATTTTGGGAAGTTAACATACATTTGATTCACATGAAAAAATATGGACATAATGAACTCAAAATTTATAAAATCTACAACTATTAGACAACTCATTGAGAGTACTTGTGTCATGCAAATAAGCTTGTCCTCATTTTTCCATTTGAGCTCTCTAATTGAGTCCTAAAGCCATGATTTCTTTAGAAATTTGTTGGCCTTTACAAAGTAGGCCTAATTAGGAACTTTCTATCAAACTTAAGTGCTTTTGATCAAAAGTAAGTACTTTCAATTTCAAAGTAATACTTTTGATCAAAAGTAAGTACTTTCAATCAAAAGTACTTTCTATCAAATAATTTGCATACAAAATATGCAATCAAAAGCAAGTACTTTAATTTTAAAGTACTTTAAAAAGGCAATTTTGATCGAAAGTAAAGTAATTTCGATTGGAAGTCCTTAGGGGATTCTATCAAAATTCCCGGACCAAAATTTTCATCCTCCCAATTTTTCGAGGAATTTTTTCCTCCAAAAACATGTACCTTGGTATTGTGGTTTCATTGTAAGAAGAGGGACAAGAAATCTAGATGACAATTATAATCCAAGGATGGTGAAACAAAGGTATGGACCAAATTGACATCTTCATTTCATGCAGGGAAGGGGAAGGACCTTCCAATGGAGCCATGAAGTTCCTTACTCAAGGAATATTAGGGTAATGGAGGCCTCCGACAAATAGTGACTTATTAAACATTAAATAACAACAACTAGCTCGGATATAATACTGATACAAGAAACTAAAATAGATAATAATGAATTAGATAGCTTTAGGAAAAGCATAAGCATTAAAGAAATCTTTGGAAAGCTAGCAAAAGGTCTTTCATGTAGACTAGTTGTGATGTGGACCCTAAAATGGCATCAATAAAAAAAGAGTAATTTCATGACAATTGGATGAGTAGATGGATACCTAGTATGAAAAGTAACCTATAATTTGTTTTTAATAAATGTGCATGGACCTATAAAAATAGGGATACAAGAAATACATGGCTCAAAATAGGGAAAGTATTTATAGGATACTTCATATCAAACATGCATCGTAGGGGGTGAATTTAATGTAATCTTAAATTACAAAGAAAAAAGGGTGGGGAGGGAGTGGTTAGAATTGTGACCCAGTTAGAAAAGGATTTTCCAGAATAGGTATTGGAGAAAATATAATGGAAATTAGAGAAACCAATTAGTCTTTTACTAGAACCAAAAAAGGTTGGGTTTCAATAACATTGTAGAAAAACTAGATAGGTTTTTTTTTTTTTTTTTTTTTGGTGGGGGGTGTGGTGGGGGGGGGGGGGGGGGGGGGCGGTGGGGGGTGTATCATGAAATATCTTTGTAATACACTTTCATCAAAAAATCTTCTCATGTTAGGGTCAAACCATTACCTAGTTTAACTAACTCTCTAATGGACTGAAAGCCTAAGAGATTTCCATTCAAGTTTGAACAAATGTGTGTAAGAGATGAGCATATTATAGAATTAATTGAGAAATGGTGGAAGGAAATTGAAGTCACAAGCTCAAAATGATTCAAGATAGCCAAAAAATTAAAGCTTATTAAAAATAATATGCTAATATATGTAGAATCATGCTCACTATGGAAACATCTTTACACAAACAAAAAAAACTTGAAGAAGAAATAAATAAAGTAAATAGACTAATAATAAAATGATAGAATGGATGAATTATTGTACATTAAACAAATCACCGAATATGAGAATATCCTGGCAAATGAAGATGTATTTTGGCACCATAAGCTTAGAGAAACATGGTTAGAAGTAGGGGACAAAAATACAAATTTTATTCATAATAGTACCAAGAGAAGATGAATAATAAACACAATAACAATATTAAAAAATAAGGAATGAATTACCACAAAAGATCTCATTCTAATTGTTGTTGAGGTAGAAAATCATCATGATAATGTTCTAAAAAACTGGGAGGGACCTAATCTTGAGACATGAAATGACATAGTAGAAAATCACAACCGAGGAACAAATTAGTGCTAAATGTACCAAATAAAATGAGCATGACTTAATGCAAATGAACTTGGATAAGGTACCTGGGGCACAAATGGATTATGCTACCTTTAAAAAAAAATATTGGTCCATTATTGGAGATGAAGTTACAAAGGATCTCAAGGGAGTTAGAAGATTTGGAAGTAGGTTAAAATAAGTAAATAATAGCTTCACATCCCTTATTAATTTTTTTTATAAGGCTGAAACTTGTGATGATTTTGGGCCATTAGATTTATACAATACAATATACAAATTTCTAACTAGAACACTAGCAAATAGATTGTAGAAATTGGTACCTTGAATATTAGTGAAGAACAAAAAGGATTTGTGTCTAGAAGATCAATATATGATGGAGTTATCATTGCTCAAGAAGAAATATATTCCATTTAGCAAAAAAAAGAGTCAATGATGCTTAAAAATTCAGATATCAAGAAAGCCTATGACAAGGTAGATTGGAACTTCTTATGCAAGTACTAGGAATCATTTGAATTTCCCAAGTGTTGGATTAACCTTACATATGAATGTATATCCTCCCCAAAAATTTAAATTTTGGTAAATAGAAATCCCAAGGTTTCCTTAATATTTGTAGAGAACTTAGGTAGGGGGACCCTATTCCCCCCTTCATTTTCATAATTATGACATAATCTATAGAAAAGACTATAACCAAAGGTAGAAAAATAAGGGACCTTAAAGTAATCAAAATTAGTAGTGGACTCAACCCTGCCATACATCAAAAGTTTATTTATGATACCAAGTTATATGTGTTGGAATTACAAGTGGGAAGAGAGTAAACTTCTGAGGTGGGAGGGGGGGGGGGGGAGTGAATCAAGAGTTTAAACTTGGACCCATAAAACTTTCACCATACATACATCACATGCATTAATATACTAAAATGACATATAAAGCATACGCATCAATCATGTAAACATCTAATCAAACACACACATAACACCACATATGATTACTCATAAACCCTCTAAGTGAGAAGGTAAAACCAGGGTCTAGATGACACCCACAAATCTTCACTACTGCAACAATAAAGTGTATCGAATTAAGGTTACAATGGTTTGACCATGAATCATGGTCAACCCTATGAAAAGCCTACCCTATTAAAGGCTTACAAAGGCTATTAAGTCCCACCTTGTTAGAGGATTTCAACACCCTATTAGAAGTGTGCCTGGTTAGAGGACTTCAACTTACAATTAAATAAGCACCTTGTTAAAGGATTTCATATAGCTTGTTAGGACTACTCTATTAAGAGATTTAACTAAAATCACCTATTAGAATGTCTCAACATAGATCTTGGGATTGGCACTTGCTTTCTTGATAACAGATCACCTCTACACAATATCTAACTGATCCTTCATGATTTGATGTCTCCAATGTTGTATCCTCTTCTATCTTATGTTCTTCACTAATTGATTCTACAATTCACTCTTACTGCTAAGTCACCTTGAATGCTCTGCAAACTATTTAGTTTTCTCTTCCAATTCAATCATTCACCCCTTGTACATGCGTTAAAAAATTTAGGGCTTCATCTTGCTTAAGAAGACTCTTGTGGCTTAGGGTTAGGTATGAATCTACAACTAAGATTCATCCATTTTGCCACTTAAACCTTCCCATTTTTTGATTGGCTGCATGTAATTGTATAGGTAATCCACACATAAATTCATCCTTATCTTCAAAAGATCGACATCTATCCTTAAGTTAGCTTGAAAATGGTTTACATAGTTGTTTGTGCCATTACAAACTGTGTCACTCAACATATGAAGGCTCTAATGCTCGACATACATTGTATTTTTGCTTCTAACTTAGCACCTACACTGCCTGGCATCCACTGTTTACTCAACACCTACACTTCTCGACATTGACTATTTACTCAACACTTGAATCAGTTGGCATGGTCTATTTGCTCAGCACTTTGAGTGACTTAGTACATGAGTGACTTGACACTCATTGCAACTCAGCATGGTCTAACATTTACATGTTGTACTTGATATGTATTACTACTTCGACATGAACTAAGTAAAAGGCTTAAGTGTGTTGATACTCACTTGTCAAAACCAATCTGAGATCAACTTTCTCCCCCTTTGATATGAGTGTCAAAAACACTTAAATATATATAATCAATCTTATCTTCTCAAGCTTAACATATCCATGACTCGACTTATATACAAAATATCAAAAAATTCCAAAATTTTGCAATAACCTATGTACCTCAAAATTGATAACTCCCCCCAAGTTAATGTTTCTATTTTGTATCCAAAATCTGTGCTCCTCTCTAACTTCAAATGCATTATTTTTGAGACTCTTTCATCTAATATGCTCTATCATAGCTGATATCTGTATCTGTTTACTACTTTTTCTTTCCAAAAATGAATCTCAAAAAATGTATATCAACCTAATGATATAACTTTATTACTAGGCTCCCCCTTTGTTATTTCTAATACTCTTTGCTACCCCTTTGTTCATACTCCCTTGCATTGTATCTCCCCAATACTTTATCTTCCTCTATCTCTGGCTCTTTCTTTATTCTCCCGCAATACTTGTTATTTATCTCACCTTTTTTGACACTTATGTCAAATGGGCTATACACATATAGTGTGTTTGTCCAAAAAGGATTTATGGATTTCCATTATAATTTTAAGAGCTGCATCCTCGTTGTCACATGCAACATCCAATGAATTGATTTGGATAGCAAGCTCGACAACAAGGTGTACTAGGCCATCTGAGGTAGAAAGATTGGGGTCTTTCTTTAGTAGAGTACCTACATAACCTAATTCCTTGTGTACTATTTCCATGTGTGGGGTGAGGGACAACTATATACATGTTAATTTGGCTCTTATACTTGCCTCTTTTTTTGTTAACATAGCTAATTGACTTTGTGTTTGAAGAAATGCATGAAAATGCTTCTCACTTTGAGTAGAGTTTTGAGGTAACCTTGTACCTGATATGTTGAGATTTCTCTTTAGGCTCAGAATATGATGTCTAGTTTCTTGGGTGAAGAGTGTAGGGTCACACAATTTGGTGTACAATGAGAATATATTCTCAAGTACCTTCTTCACATCCTCAACCTTTATAGCTAATGCAACTTGAGTGAGTGCTATATCACCAGATATCTTTTCATTTTCCTTGCTCTAGAATTTCTTTTCAGACTATTCTAAGAGTTTAGCATTAGTATCAATGTCTTCATTATTGACCTTTTCCACTATATCTAACAGTTGTTCTTGTAGTGGCTTGGTCTCTTTAGGAGTTGGCATAAAAAATGCATCCAAAAAGATGTCTTTAATGTCTTGAAGTGCATGCTTCTACCAGTGTTCTCTCCTAAGCATTTCTTGATGCTTTTTCTTCTCCAAGGCTTGTTGCAAAATGCCTATTTGGTCTAATATCATTGTATCATAATCAAATTTGGGTATAACAATCTCTTCATCAAGATTGATATCTCCATAGTGAATTACCTTTTCAACTTTTGAAGAGCTAGAGCCTAGAACTAAGATTTGCAATGGTATAGCTTCCATGCTCAGCTTTTGAAGAAATTTTGTGGGAGAAGTGCTAGATGTTGGGAGAAGTACCAGATGTTGGTAGAGTTACCAATGCTTGGATGGCTTCTTACTCCTTTACTTTAGGTGTTTGATCACTCTCTTTAGATTTTCTTGTATCTATCACAATGACATGACTAGCACCTTGTCCTTATGCTTTAGGTACAGATGAATCTATCTGTCCTACTTCCTATTTTCTAGTAGTAATGTCTTTCTCTTTCATAATTTTCTTCTACTCAACTTTGTCAAATTTACTAGGTGTATCAACCTTAGTAGATGTATCTACTATTGATTGAGTCAAAGGTTGTACTTGAGTAACTGAAGGGATGATAGAAGGTTGTTCTTGTGGATTCACCTTGTTCCTTGTGACATCAATTACTACCTTTTGGAGCTCATCTACATTGACCAAAACTAGATTTTCACATAGCTTGGCTTGCAGTGTAGATTGGTCCAGTATCTTCTTCAAGTCTTCTATAGTTAAGGGATTGATGTTAAAAGTTGAAAGGTTAGAGACATCCTTAATAGTAATAGTTTTAGTAGACTTGACTATGTCATGTGGGGGATTGACACTCGGTACTTTTGTTTCTTGCATACTCTGTTCATCTTGCTATTATTCAATTGGTGCCTTGTCATCAGTTTTTTTTTTCAATTTCCTTCCGAATTGTATCATCTTCCCTATCATCATTTTCCTTGTCATCATATTTTTTAGCTTCATCTTTATCATCATCTTTACCCTCAAAAGGGTTAGCTTCTCCTTGTTTCATAGTGGTCAACCCATAGATAAGTTTCCATATTTGGGTAGATTTCTTGACCACATCTTCAGTATTATTTTGAAGTATGTTGAAGGCTCTATATTTAGGTGTAAACTTAATTCCATATTTCTTAGTAGCCTTAGTAATTTACCCTTTTTTCAGTTCTGGCATTACTTGGGCTAAAGTGGTTTCCCCTATGTGTTTTTCCAAATTTAAATAATAATGTCATTTTTGCTCAACTATTTCATATAGTTTCTTGGGTACTGATTTGGAAAATTCTAATGGCGTCGTCTTAAATTTTGACATAATTGCATATAGGGCTTCTTCCACTAGCTTTTTCTCCTCTTTTCCCAAATCATCAAAATTTATATGTCTAAAACCAGATAAATCTGCATTATTCTTGATATTTTCACACAAATTTTTAATATTAGAGAGTGGTTTGTGACTTACCACTTTTAATTGGTTTATATCATCTGAGTCAATCCTTTCTTCATTTGAATTAGGTTGTGCAACATATTTTCTTCCTTGTTTCTTTTCCACTTGGCCACCTTGCTCCATTTTATTTGACTTCTCCTTGGTTTTCTATGTTGTCGCTTGTGTGCTTGCTCTAGTGGTAGGTACTGTTGGCTTGAATAGGATTGGTTTAATACTTTTCTTTGCCTTAGTCACTAGCTATGTCTTAGCCTTTCTCTTCTTTGGTTTGGCATGAGTGGGTGCTTCCTCTACTTCTTCTCCCTCGACATCTTCTATTTCCTCCTCTTCCTTATCCTTTCCCATGCCTTGAGTCAATGCAATATGTTCTTTAGTTTTTTCTTGTTCTTCCTCTTCATCCTCTTCATCTCCTTCCTCTTCTTCCTCATCTGCACCCTCACCAAATTTGGCCTTTAGCTTCTTCACAAGTTTATCTTTCTTCTTAAGCATAGGGTTAGTTTTCAACTCCATGGTAATCTTTGACTTTACCATTTCATAGTTTCCAAATATTTGTTCACTTTTGTCTACTTCCTCTATGAGGAGTGTAGTGATGGTTGTTGATGCTTCATCAGCATTGATTTCATACCCAAGTGGCCTTAACCATCTGACCCTTGACATGGTAGCTTGCATAAAGGTGTAATTAGCATCAACTAGAAAACATATATCATTATAATATTGCTCAACAAATGAAATAGGTATCCTCATTCTTTCCTTCATTGATTTCTTAAAATCTTCAAAATAACTTGTCATCAATGATTCAAAGTTTTCTCTCATCTATTCAATGAATTCATTAATCTGTACTACAATTGACCTATTTGTTTTCCAACTTACAATATGAAAAGAGGAAAATATATTCTACACATAAAAGAAATAAAAACTAGAATTGAACCAAATTTTCATTGAGCATTCTTGGTCTTTCTGATTGCTCCAAGATTTTGCATCAATTGTAGTTGAAGCTCAGCCAAATCATAAGTATGATCTTTCTTCACAATCTTGCAACCAACATCCATAGAAATATAGGGTATACTATTCAATCTACTAGATTGATAGAATTCATGAGAAATTACCCTAACAACAAAGTTCAACAATTGATCAGTAACAATATCTATTGTCATGCCTCTTTTATTCCATTTTTCTCCAATGCTTTTCTCTATTACTTCTTTGGAATCACTCCTCAGAGTCTTGGGCTAATCTAGGGTTGGGTAACTAGTAACCTTGTGAATTATTCTTTTGGTAATCTTAATCAGTCCACCCTCTAGCCATAAAGATCCATCATGTATTCAACTCAATACAATTCTAATCCATTCAATTTTAAATACACTAGGAAAATCTAGGGCACATGTCAAACCCTTCTTCTCAATGATTTTATATTCCTCCTTTAGAACACCATTTTCACATAAGCTATCATATGCTTCTCTAATTTCTGAGTCCCCAATGCTACCAATTTTACAATTATAACATCTCCTTACATCTTTCACCATTATGACATTTGGCGGGATCATGGATATAACGCCAAAAGGATCTTATTTGTAAGCTATGTCAAGAATGGCCTTAAATATAGGATGTTTCACTTCATTATGGACAATTTGAACATTCAAAACCTCTTTCCCTTCTACATTCTTTGAACTGGATGCCATTATGTCAAACTAGGGTTTATACAAAGTAAAACTACGTAGCTTAGCTTGTGATAAATACGTTGTAAAATCTGTAGAACTAGTGTGAGATCACTATTAAATTCTTTGCAAATACTTTGAACAAGTTTTTGAATCACATTTCACTCTGCTCATTCTTGCTCAAATTTGAAATGATGAATAATGAGTGAAATTGATCATTTATCCTTCAAAAACCTTGCATTTAATGCTTAGTTCTTGTATAGCTATAAACTCAGTATCAACCATTTTTAGAATCACATGGCATCCATTAATATTATCATCTCTGGATAGCTACTACAATCTTGACATCAATTGGCTAGTCTAGCAGCTCAGCATCAACTAGCATTCTACTCAACATACATTGAAAAATATTTCATGCTCAGCAACAACATGGAAACCTCAAAGATTTAACTTGAATCTACAACGACATCTTGCATCTTTATTCATGCTAATATAGTCTTTTCAATGCTATCTCCCTTTTTGGAACTGATGTATGATATTACACTTGAATATCAATCCCACATATCTCTTGATTGTTTAGTTTGATGAGGTGTGATCACTTGACCCATTGGGTGAAGTGATCCCTTCTCCATTTGATGTGTTGCAAGAATCTTTCTTTTTCCATGTCTTGTTCATCTCATCTCTGATGTGTTCAAAATTTTTCTTTCCTTTGCCTTTATCAAATTCACAACTTGGTGTCTTTGACCTAGTTGGGCAATGCTTATTGATGTGACCAATCTTCAAATAGCTAAAACATGTAGTTTGACTCAACCACCTTTTATAGTTACCACTGGAGTGTGTTGTAATACAAGTTTAGGAATATTTTCATATTCTTGACAATAGTGATAGCTATATCTTGTATTATAATCCCAATTATAAAGGTTTCCATAGCTTCTTACCTTTGCTAGCTTGTTTGATGAGCACATGGATTTGGATCTGCATTCAAAGGCTCTATGTCCATACTTTTGATAGTTGTAGTAATATTCTTCAAATCATCATTTATGCATGGTCTTGGTTCTATATACATGTGTCTAATGACCTTATTTGTTACACTTATGGCAATGAGTCATGTTTTTAGGCTTGACATTCTGATTTGTATCCTTGCTCCTACACACATTAGCAATATGTCCTTTCTTATCATAATTATGACAAGAAAGTTTGGAGTTCTTAGCTTTGATGTTCCTTTCTTCAATGACTTTGGATGATTCTCCTTCTTCAGTGCTTGTGTAGCCTAATCTTGATGTGTCTTTATTGGATATAGGGGATCTCAGTAATTGCTCAAAGTATTTGATGGCTTCATTTGGCTTGTTGAGAATTTTAGCAAATTCCTTTTCTATTTTCAGGTTACTCTACAATTTTTCATTCTACAAATTCAATGTGGTTATCTCATTGTCTTTGACATTTAGTTCATAGTTGGCATTCATCATTAGAGTATCCAATTGCATGTTGGAGATCTTGGTTAACTATGTTGACTTCTGGTCCATGCTATTTGCTAGAATTCTTTTGTCTTCTTCAATCATGGTTTTGTCTTCTATGGATTTCTTTTTTTTTTTTAGTCACCTTACATAGTAGTATAGCTTGTGATTCTTGCTCTAGATTAAGATTTCTAATTTCCTCAGCTTGGATTCTATTATTTTCCATTAGATCTATAACTATTGCATCAAATTCTTTTGTATTACCATTTGCAAATAGTTTGGTGGTGTCTATCTTTTTGTATAGTGTGCCATTTTCTGCAATAGCAATCTCTTTCCTTCTCTTCAAGGATTTCTTTAGTTCCTCTCTTGCCTCATTTAGTTGTAGTATGAGATGTATCTCAATCTCTTAGTTCTCAATAGTCTTTCCTAGCTTGTAGACTTCCATTTCAAGATCTTTCCTCTAAGCTAAAAAGCTTCTCTTTTAGAGAACTTGGCTCTGATACCAATTTTTAGAATTACAAGTGGGAAGAGAGTAAACTTTTGAGAGGGGGGGGGGGGGGTTGAAGCAAGAGTTTAAACTTGGACCCATAAAAATTTCACTATACATACATCACATGCTTAATATACTAAAATAACATGTAAAGAATATGCATCAATCATGTAAACATGTAATCAAACACACACATAACACTAGATATGATTACCCAGAAACCCTCCAAATGAGAAGGTAAAACTAGGGTGGGGATAACAACCACAAATATTCACTACTACAACAATAAAGTTCATCCAATTAAGGTTACAATGGTTTGACCATGAATCATGGTTTGTCCTATGAAAGGCCAGCCCTATTAAAGGCTTACAAAGACTGTTAAGTCCCACCTTTTTAGAGGATTTCAACACCCTATTATAAGTGTGCCTATTTAGATGACTTCAACTTACAATTAAGTAAGCACCTTGTTTAAGGATTTCATACAACCTGTTAGGATTACTCTATTAAGAGATTTAACTAAAATCAAATGTTAGAATGTCTCAACATAAATCCTGCGGTTGGCACTTGCTTGCCTGATAAATAATCACATCTACACAATCTCTAATTGATCCTTCATGATCTGATGTCTCTAATGTTGTATCCTAATCTATTCTTTGTTCTTCACTAACTTATTTTGCAATTCACTCTTACTGCTAAGTCACATTGAATGCTCTGCAAATTGTTTTGTTTTCTCTTTCAATTCAATCATTCACCCCTTGTACACACATTAAAAAATTTAGGGCTTCATACTCCTTAAAAAGAATCTGGTGGCTTAGGGTTAGGTATGAATCTATGGCTGAGATTCATCCATTTTGTCACTTATACCTTCCCATTTTCTAATTGGTTGCATGTAATTACATAGGGAATCGACATATAGATTTTTCCTTCTCTTCAAAAGATCGACATCTATCCTTACGTTAGCTTGAAAATAGTTTACATAGTTGTTTGTGCCATTACAAAAAAAAATGTCCAAATTGTATCACTCGACATATGAAGTCTCTAATGCTCGACATACATTATATTTCTACTTCTGACTTGGCACCTACACTGCTCAGCATCCACTGTTTACTTAGCATCTGCATTGCTCGACATCCATAGTTTACTCAACACTTGAATCACTCAGCATGGTTTATCTACTTAGCACTTTGAGTGACTTGGCACATGAATGACTCAACACTACTTGCAACACAGCATGGTCTAACATTTATATTTTTTTCTTGACATGTATTACTAGTTCGGCATGAACTAAGTAAATGGCTTAAGTGAAGTTGACACTCACTTGTCAAAACCAACTTGAGATCAACAATATGGACATAGATATATAAGAATAAATAGTATTTAAACATAGTTTACATCCTTAGGTTAGAGCCACAGGATCAAGAATTAATAAAGAAAAATCCAAAATCTTTTTCTTCAATATAGATAATAATATAAAAAGTGCAATATGCAATATTTTTAATTCTAAAAACGGGGTTCTACCATGTAAATACTTGGGTTTTTCCTTAAATAAGGGAAGTAGGTCTACAAAACTATGGGACCAAATGTTATTAAATATAAAAAATAAAATGGATGCATCTAAAATGAAATTCTTATCCTTACATAAAGGTTAAATAACTAGTACATTTTGGCTCATTTTTCGACAAAAATTGTTCAAATTTTTGACTCATGTTGGTTGAATTTTTGACCAAATTATTTGTTGCTATTTTTTCGTTGAAAATTAGACCAAGTCTTGTACGTGTTAGAATTGTGATAATGTATTTGGTTGAAAATGGCCACCCTTGATAATAAGACCATTTGGTCAAAATTTAGACCAAGTTTGGTCGTAATGTCAACCAAATCATTGACTAGGATGCCAAACCCGCGACGACATCCTAGTTGATGCTTTGGTTAAAATTTTGACCAATGCTAGTCCTTGATCAACCAGGATGCCATACCCACAATGAAATTTTGACAAATCTTTGGTGGAAATTTTGACCAACATGTTTTGTTTAAAAAAAAAAAATTGGAAGATAAATATCCAAGACAATCACTAATGACAACATGGTCAGTGAGTAGTTTATATATTTATCTTCAAGTCTTTGGTGGGTTTACCACCACCTTGAGATGAGATTTCATAGACCTATATTGATGGCACTACAAGTGGCTATAGATGGATGAGGTTCTCATCTATCAGGGTGTCTCATTCCCTACATCTTAGACCATGGAGAGGGAGGGAATATATGTTATTGCTTAATTAAATGAATCTAACAACAAGAGAATTACGTTGCCTCGAGTAGTCATTGCTTGAGGAGATGTAACCTTAGAATCATGAGTAACCTTAACACATCATCAAGTCATTCACTTTATTCCTCTAAACTAGTATATAGTAGATAGTTGTAGTAACAACTTAGAAAATCAAAAATCAATGCAAAATTTAAGTATATCATACGTGCATTGGCTGATCCACCATCTGTTGGAAACACTAAA
Source organism: Cupressus sempervirens (assembly GCA_028749045.1). Lineage (NCBI taxonomy): Eukaryota > Viridiplantae > Streptophyta > Pinopsida > Cupressales > Cupressaceae > Cupressus > Cupressus sempervirens. The sequence continues at coordinate 71,279,381 of CM053791.1, forward strand.
CTTTATAGGTAGTTTGAGAGAGTGGGATTGGTTACATCTAAAATTCTACTAGGGAGATACATCACACCTCCCTAACATTGAGGGTGACTTATTCCTTTCTAAAATTAAAAGACCTCAACTAAATAATAGGCATCTAAGTCATGTTTGAACTCTTAATTAGCAAACAAGAATACAAGAACATACAAGAATTAGTAAACGAGTTAATGAAACATGATATTATCATCCTGCAAACTCCTCCAAATCCTTTGAGTGTTAATTCCTTCCAATACAGAGTCAAAAAAGTTTTTTGGCAATTGCATTTGGTCTGTGTCCTCTAACTTCTTCCACATAGGTTGTAAGGTCCCTCTTAACAAACAAGCATCCATTCACATTATACCATTAATAACAATATGATAGTATAATAACCATGGAAAATCACATACCATAATCATTCATTATATTATAATATAACATATATATCATAATTAAGTGAAAACATTGTCCACACATTAAAGTTTGATGGAACTAATGAATAGGATAAAGAAGCTAAAATAGTACCAATTGCATGACTCGTAACTTCCCCCATTACACTTTTAGGTGTCCTCACACAAACAAGGGCTTAAGATTAAAATATACCACATCACATCTATAAACTATGAATTTTTACTTATTGCCTTTTTAAATTGATTTTAATTATTTTATTGTTTTGGTCTGAGTAGAATTTTTTTAAGAGTTCCAATGTCTTTCATCTCATCATCAACATCTTATGCCTCCTCCCTTATATAATTATTCTCATGTTCCTACCACACAACTTAAATAAGAACATTTGAAACTTCATATCAAGAACTACTATTATTTCAAGTTTACATGGAAAAAATGAAAATCAATCATTACCTCAGGTCAACGTCCAAAAAATAAGTAGGCATTCAGTATTTACTAGTTTATCTAAAATAAAACTTATAAACATTGAAATAGAGATACACTAAGTGGCATATCATTGTCAAAAAATTTGTATTCTAAAGAAATATCTTGAAGTCCTCTTCTTGTCACCTGCATCTCCTGCCAGTCAAAACCTATAATTCCCTGCATCATTAATTCATCATTCCCTAAATATCTCATACCAAAATGTATTGTGCCCTTCAATTATAATAACTCATTGAACCCACCTTGACTATTTCAAAGAATATTTGTAACATGACTAATAGATGTGTATTGTATGTCAAAGTACAAAATAATATGCCATGTTTTCTGAAACAAAACATATTGTGGTTGTTTGGGGGAAGAAATCATTAAAATGAGTGCTCTTCTTTGTAAAAAAACACTCATTTGGAAGTTATCAATTTAGGAAGTGGCATGGTATTGGGTTCTAAAAGACCATTTGGCTATAATGAATTCCCTTTCTTTGGAAATAAAGATGTAAGTTAACTTATATAGGCACCTCCAAGCTTTACCTCAGAGATTTGACAACTTCTAAAGCTAAACCAAACAATGAATATATGGTGACATGATGGAGTTTGGTGCTAAGACAAACATGTTGGCTCCATTTTCCTATATAGTAAAATAAAATGAGTACACACATTATTTAGCATAGTAATATAGGATATCATTTTTTTAGAAAACTCTTGCCATTATAAAATAATCAAGAAGTGGAGAAAGGTCAAATCAGCTAATGAATTGAAAAATAATTATTCAAAAAAGTTGCAAAAATTAGATGTTGTAACATGCAATAGGATACAATTAATATTGATGAACATCTTACTTGAGATCTTGAGTTATGTGGTGCAACACAAATAATGAATCCATGATCTTAAGTCCTAGAAGGTTATGGTAGTTTGCATATCTAATTATTATGTCATCCAAGAACTCAAAACTTGTATTCTCTCCCTGTAATATACCTTCATAAAATTCATGTTTCAAAAGTTTCAAATTCATAAGTATACGCTCAAAAAAAGCTATAGAAAACATGAGTAGTAAGAAAAATAACAAAATGTATTTGATTCAGGTTATTAATTTCTCCAAAGTAGCTCACTTGTGTATGAAAATGTGCAATTTATGGTGCCAGGCCAGCCATTAGTTGTTATTGAATACGTCTCATAACAAGTCTTCATGATATCCTCTACAAGCTTCAGGCTTTCTATGTCCTCAATAGTCATTAAACCTTCTTCAATTTTCATCTATTTCATTAGGCCTCTAGTTTACCCAAGTTCATGGGTGCCAGGAAGGAAACATACCTTCAAATACAATTATAGGAAAAATTGTTGGGTTCTAATAGAAACAATTGATCAATGTAACATGAAACATGAGAGGGTGATTCATTTACCTGATTCCTAAGTTCTTAACAATGATGATGAAAGCATGATGTCAGTTCAATTGGGAATCAAGCAAACATACTATAATCAACTCTTCCATTAGTTAAATCAAACTATATAAATCATTCAAACATCAAATGGGACAAGAGAATAAAGTCATAGAAAATGCTTCTAAAACAATATCTCACATCTAAAAAATAATAAAAAATTCTTTTAAAATAATAGTTTATATCTCAAAAGACCATAAGTGATATTGAAATATTCTCATTGATAACCATTTTAGTAGAAATGTAAAACAATTAAGGGAGTGTTGATAGTTTTTATTAGATTATAAAGACATGTCAATACAAAGAAGAGAGCAACTATTTGAGCCACATTTTAGGTATTATTTTTCAAGTAGAGTTTCCTTGTTATTGCATATAAGTGGATGATAGAGTTAAAAACATCAACAAATTTTGAGTTCAAAATTTGCAAGATTATATTTACAAGCTGCAATGGAAAGTTAAAGCATGAGAAGCATTCCCTTTCGATGGGATAGTTGTTGTAGAAATCTATTGAGTTGTTTAAAGAGAAAATATATTAGACATGCTTTGGAAGAGATTAAGATAAATAAGTGCACAAGACTAACACATGACTTCTACCAAGGCATGTGTTAACGTGCCTAATAACTATATTAACATGCATAATAGTTTCACCATATGTCTAAAGTAATCATCTCTATAGTGATTAAAGAAAAACACTAATATTTTGTATAACATTGATGTTTTACCTATTTGAAAAAAATCTAGATGCAATAAATATTTGGTAAATTTTTAAGCTTCTAAAATCTAATTTCTTAAGAAATTTTATAAAAACACACAATTGAATACTAAGAAAACATAACAAATGCATAAGTCAAAAACCTTAATTGATAACAAGAAGTCATAGTCACATAATTAATAATAATAAGATTAGGTATCATGATGATTGTATGGAATTCATCTACAAAAAATTCCAAAATGTGTATATGATATTTATTAATAGTGTGCAAGACATCTTTAGGGATTCAATTTTTTTAAACGCTTGAGCTCAACATCTTTTCTTGCAATGATTTCCTTCAATTTGGAAATTTTTTCCTTTGAGATCTCTAACATCCTTCTTTCCTTGTTACTATGTGCAAAACCCAATTCCAAGCTAGACACTCTCTTTGCAAATTTCAGAGTCAATTGTCTCTGAGTAAGAGTCAATGTATGGATTAAGATCTACAAACATGAGTTTCTTTGCTTAGCCACCCATGGAGTCCTAAAGAATTTGGGTTAATTTTCTATTAAGATATGGGACATGTGCACTCTTATTACCTAAAGAAAATATAACATCCCCAAGAGTAGAGAGATATTTTTGTTTTGATAGAAAATAGCTATTTATCACTCAAGTCAAAGAATCTTATTGTAGAATTGCACTTCTAGGGCTTACTCATCACATGGAAATATCCATTGATTGATCTAGGCCTCGGTCCTATTTGAATTCATGAAGATATTCTCATTTTTGAGATTATTGCTACAACTATAGCGATGCAGCATCAAATATATGGGTATCTTTCAGTGATTGTAGTTTGGCCAGCTTGAAGTAGGGTATGATATCACTATAGCATATAGCAATTGGATTCATCGCTTTGCAAATAAGAATCATTATCGATATGGTGATGAAAATGGAATTGAATTATCACTATAACTTACATCAATTTATCTCATTTGCAAGAAGAGGATATCAAATTTTAGTATAGAGATCAGCAATAAGTCTTCATATATTGTGGTATGTTATAGCAATCATGATCTATCGCTAAATGGTGAGAGCACAAAAAGCATATAGTGATTAGCAATGAAACTTGGAGATCACTGTAATTTATAGTGATGAATGGTTGTATTACTAAAAGGGCATCACTATGAGTTGTGGTGATAAGTTGAATGTGATCATTGATCACATTTTGTGTTATGGAGATATAGCGATCAATGATTAGTTGTGGAATATCGCTATATGTTATAGCAACATTTCAAGTACAAATATTGAAGGCTAAATTTTTGATATTGCCATACCTAATAGCAATAAGGTGTATGAAAGATCACAAATGAAGTGTTTCTAGTATAATGATAAGTGATTGTGATATCGCCATTGCTATAGCGATAGACATGAAGCTAAAAGAAATTCACTATTCATGAGAACATGTTATAGCGATCAAGATTTCATATATTTATATCACTAAAAGTTGTAGCGATCAAATGTTTTAATATGTTTCATGAGACATGGAAATAAGTATAGAAATTAACTTTTGATAGCCAGTTCATTCACTGCAACAATAAATAAAAATGGCTCTACGTTTCAATTCGCATGGAAAGTAAATGCATGAATGTAGTCTATTTGGTAATAAAAGACAATCATTACTAGTTTGAGCTCATGAATTCTTAAAGGGAAATTGTGAGATTTTTGTTTGTATTCAATTTTTACAGAAAGTTGTACTCAGAGAAAGTTTCAAAAGGTGTCATGGAGAGTTCTGGTTCTACATAGAAGAGAAAAGTCAAGAAAGTCAAAAAGGGTAAAGTTGATAAGTAGCAGAAAGAAGATGATGAAGTGCCACCAAGGAAATTGAATGAAGGCCTCACTAAATAGATGGCTTTGTAGGCCCTAAGTCTAGAAGAAGAAAATTTGCATCCTCAAAAAAAAATGAAGACAAGTACAATGACATTGGAGATGTATGGACTAGGGCTAGAGGTTATGAGCTCTTTTTATATCATTATGTGAGGAGAAATAACGAGGCACTTATCTTTCATCTTTGGAGATGAATTTAGGAAAATTGACAATGCCAAATGTATTTGTGAATGTGGAGTTACTCAAGGTCATTATAAAAAAATATAATGCTGAAGACAGATGCATATACGATAAGGATGGGGAAAAAATCATGGAGATATCTATTGAATCTCTAAATGAAGCTTTTAGACTCACTGAAGGACTAACTAAATGGTTGTCATTTATAGAATTGAAAAATGAGTAGGAGGGGTTAGATATTTCATATATGCAATGGTAATTGATGTTACACAAAATAGAAAAGGAGCCTCTAACTATAGTATATGGACCTCCATTCAGCATCAAATTGTTTAATACATACTTAGACATGACATACCAATCATGTGGACAAGTAGGAGGGATGAAAGCACCTAATTTGCTAGAAATTAGGCCCATGGTTTTAGCATCATACATTCAAATGTTGGAGCCCAGACTCTTTCATTATGCAGAGTATGTTGTTGATAACATTTGTAATTCTTTAGTTAATTTTGAATATGTTGAGTACCCTACTTTTAAACATTATTCCTTGCTTATGCATACAATTTTATATTTTGGGAAAATGAGAGGATTGTGGGGTGAGGGTTTGAAATTGAGTTTGAGGAGTCTAATGGGGAAATGAAGCCTACTCAAATGTGGACATTGGTATGGAATTATAGGTTCAATGTTTCTTGTTACCTTATATTTGAAGATCATTTTGTTCAACCTTTGTACTTTTTTTTTTGGACACCATTCCTTTCCCTCAATTAGCCCTAATATTAAAATATTTTTAAGACCTAGGGAAAATGGGATGGGAGAGAAAATCAAAGACAATTTGGGAGACTGGTATGCATATGATTACTTCAATTATAGTAGAGTATTTAGGTTTGAAGTAAGGCCATATAGATTACCAACATTAGTACTTGATAGAATTGCATATCTAGAAATTGTAAGGTAAATGTTTGAATCTATCAAACAACATTTTGGAGGTAAACACAGAAAGAAAAATTTCCTTCTAACAACTTTATCTTTTATATACTTTATTATTTGTGCAAGTAATTTATATGAAAATATTGGAGAGAAATTGAAGAATGAATATCACATGTACACCATGGATTCGTAGAGTCATTATGATCCAGAAGGATACATTCATTCCTGTAGGAAATCACAAAAAATTGGGTGATCGTATTCACCAAGGAATTGAATATGAGGAAGGTTTCAAGAATTTGGAGTAGGAAGAAGTACTAAAAAATATTTAGGAATAAAATAGGGAACTGGAAGAACAAAGGGAAAAAGCCAGAGAACAGTTTAAAGAATACATTCAGAAGATTCTAGATTCCCCTATTTCAATTTCAAGAACTATAGATAAGCCAATATTTCAGCCCTTGGAGCATGATGTGCAGACCCTTGATAGGATAAATTTTGAGAAGGATGAAATAATTTTGGAGTCAATAAAGTTTGTAAAAGATGATTCTTTTATCAAATCCAAGGAGTTTATGGGTGTTTCATATAAACAAAGAGGTAAATTACTGAGACAGAATATCAAAAATATCTCTCCTAGGAATGAACAAGAACTAATGAAAATTTTGAAGAAAGATATCAAAAGGGAAGTTGAGAATATGACTTTGGTAAGAGGAAGGAAGCTATTGAATGAATTAAGGGTGATGGATTTTCCTGGTTTGGATTTGAGTGCATCATACATTTTTGATAGTTTAATTAAATCTGGTAAAAAGGATATGAAACTTGATGTATAGGGAGTCAAAGATGTCATAATTGGTTTCTAGATTTGTGGAAGATGAAAAATAAATGTTGTTGTGGGCCTCATACCCCCACACAAGAGGCCACAAATTATTCATGTTAATAAGGATTTTGGTCATTTGATGACACTGAAAGTAGGGGTGATAGAGCCTAACAAGGTTGCAGGTATGCAAATGGACTTGGCATTGTTTAATCAAGAACATGTGAAGCAAGTGACATTTGAGAGGGATAACTGGAAGACATTATATGAAAATATGTTAAAGTTAGGGTAGCGTGAAGTGAATCCAATGAAACAATCATCTACTGATGCTCTGAGAATTGAATTAAATAAATTGCAAGAAGAGAATGCAAAATTGAAAGATGTTTCAACGATTAGAAGAAAAGTCTCTCACACTCTGATCAAAAATCATTTTAAGAAGTTACTTGAAAAATTAGGTCAAGTTTGGGATATTTATAATACTTATAAACCCCTATCTTTGAGACATAATGAGACATATAAGATCTTGGACAAAGAAAAGAACACCCTTGAATAAGATGAAGATATTGAGGAAGCAGAAAGTTTGATTGAGGACCATACTACATATTCACAATAATTTAATTTTTCTTTCACGTTAATGGAGGAATTGGTTATAGAACATGGCGTTATACCTTGGGAAGATGAAAATGAAGACATGATTGACTGAGAGAGATGGATGGATATGTGTTACGTGATGAAAGAACAAGCCCTAGAAGCTACACAAAATGATGACTTGGTGATGTCAAAGACCAACATGAAAATGGATCAGATGTTCAAAATTGAGATCAAGGCAAGAGAAGTAATCATGGATGCAAATTTACTAGGATATATCAAACATGCAAAACACATTAGGAAATGCAATGATTTTATTGAATCATCATCATCAAAATAGGTAGCATATGTCTTTTTTATATAAAATTATTTTATGTGCATATAGTTAATTGCTAATGAGTTGGTTAGTTGTAAATTTTGTAAACAAAGGGAGATACCCTTTCACCATGTAACCAATCTGATGCTTATAATTATAAGCACCAAATTTAGAATAGTATACCATATCATATAGAATTAAAATCAAGAAATTATTCTTATAGTAACAATACTATTAAATCTAGAACATCCTAATTGGCTAGAACTGTCTGCACGTTTATCATAGTGATAATACTAGGAAAAAGTAGAGCAATTTATTATGAGTAAATTAACGAAAAAGATCTGATTAGTTACAAGTGTATGCTCACTATAATCTAATTGAAATTTTATATCAATTTATCTTCTATAGAGAATGCAAAAAAACATATTGCAAGTTGCATTTTTGAAATTAAAGTATTAAATATAAAATTACCACTATAATAGTATCGAATAATTATGACACTTATGGATAGTTTAAGATCTCCAATACCTCTATGAATCTAGTACTTCCATAGTTTTTCTAGTCATCTTTAAAATTCTATTTGGGCCAGCTTCATCCTTTCAAGTCTCTAGTCATTGTTTTTGGTGCTCTCATCTAGATCCAGCTGCAAGACCCAAAATGAGGCAAGTGGTAAAGTTGTTGAAGTTGGAAGATTGAGTACCTAATCTTCCTCTAGATATTCATACTTATACCATATATTATCATCCCATCATTCTAGACCTACAATGAATGAAATTGATAAATTAATGAAGGTATGTTAGTTTCAGCTTCACTTGGTTTCAAGAATACTCTAATATTCTCTACTTAATGAGGCCAACCACGTAAAGGTGGAAGCTCATCTTTCCTCACCCCCCTCCCCCTAACATCAATATAAATTCCCCATTATCATCTAATTACATACTTCATTCATTCATTCATTCATCCATTTATGAACTATAACATACATTCAATACAATCACATAACATTAATTAATATGATATAAAATTCATTAATATGCAATACTAATCAAGACTTCATTAAAACATAACAATATTCACTAACATGACATAAAAATCAATATTAATATGCAAAATTCATAGATAATTACTTAAAACATCATTCTTTCATTATCCAGAAAAAGTTATTAAACAAGGTTTATTAAAGAGCATTTTTTTAAAATCATTTCTTCTTTCTATTTTCCTTAGCTTTCTTAAGGAAAATGCTGATAGGAGCATCAATATCTTCCTCATTCTCCTCCTCTTGTGGCACATGTAATGTCAAATTATGATGCCTTCTCCTATTTTGAGGAGCATGAGGCTGTTGCACTAAACAGGGGTCTGTTGCAATAACAAGTAAATGGGTTAAATTGGCATACTTTCTTTTTTTTTTTTACTATTACAAGTATATCATTAACCAATAAAACATAACATGCATTTTTCTTACTTGACAATGCCACATCATGTAAAATAACATTTTGATCCACTGCCACCTCAACATGACGAACATCAAATATGCTCCACTCCTTCACCATGATGTTCAACATGCTCTAAAATATTCAAAAAAAGGTTAAACATCAAATTGTAATTGAAGATGTTAAATTGTATTCATAATTGCATAGTTAATTTCTAATAAAAAATTAATACCTCCACCACTATGATGCACATCATGGCCTTCATCATGCATAGGTTCTGTGATAGGATTTGAAGGTTGTACTAAAATATTATGTGCATTGTTATGCAATCAATTTATCTTGGAAACTAACACCCAAAAAAATCTCAACCATTCAATTTGATTTACTTTTCATTTGACCAATTTACCTATGTCTCATTTGGTACACTAGATCCCTGGGTATGGCTTTTAGATTCTTGGTGTAGTCATGCAACCACAACTTCATAGCCTTCCATGAAGGCAATTTTTTTATCTTCATCTGTGGGCTCTACATTGTATTCTGTACCCTGTATTTTTTGCTTGATACATTAGTTTTTCATATATAATTTTATTAAACAATTTTTTTTGTAACATTTTATAAAAAAATTATATGAAATTCTATTGTTGCTACTTACAAGTTGAGAGTGAAAATTCATATAGCCACCAAAACCAAGTTTGTATTGGCCAACCTTTTGTAGTCTCACTTTTGTAGCTTTTGATGTGTCCTACAGCCTATGAAAAGTTTGAACCATGTTAGATTATATATTTACAAAGATCACTAATTAGTGCAAGATTACATTCTACTTAATACTATCATGACATACCTTCTTTTTACCTTTTCTAATTCATTTCCTTTACCACGTAGCCTTTTCTCTTTTGCATCTCCTATTATTTCATTCCACTCCATCAGTGGAATCATAGGAGGATGCTTTTACTTTGGGTTATCCTTTAGAACCCTTCTATATTGGTCCCTCACAATCTTTTTATGTTTGGATGGTCTTTTCAGAAGTAGGACACAGTCAAAAAATGCTTTTTCCAAAAAGGTCCTTAAAAGATGTAATGAGCTAAAAACAAATTTCAAGGCCCTATTCGTTCCACATTTTAAATAAAACAAAATTTGTTAGATCAATAACTTTAATATAGTACAATAAATGGAAGAAAATAAAAATATTGTAGCAATGATATGAAACTACATACCATTTATGTATGGTGGATCCAAATAGCTTCAATGTCATTTCAAAAAGATGATCATAGAATACATCATTTCCTTCAATAACATCATGGGATTATCTATCCAAAATGAGTTATGTATAAGTAAACTGCAATTACACTATAAATAATAACAAATTTAAAGCAACTAGAAACTTTGGTAATTTTAATAGAAACATAGTTTTCTTGTCCAGCAACAATGTCACCACAAATGAACCAGTACTAGTCACATGAGCTAATCCAAGAAATGGTTCAACTTTAGTAGTACTGCTCTCTATTGTTCTATCAACTAATGATGTATCTATTAGTTCACAAAATAGGTCCATGAGTATAAAATCCACCCCAAAAAAAAAAACAATGCATGATTAGCACATTACAAAATATAGAAAAATAAAGTTTTACCAGTTGTATTTGGCATAGTCAAAGATGTATCAAGCTCCTTGTTGCCAACAATGTAGTTGGCAATATTAGAGCGACGACTAAAGGAGGCATCTGCACTTCATTATGAGCTGAAGAATACATTGTTAGCAAAGACATTTGCAATGGATAAATATCAAATGGGATACTATCTAGAATCATCCAAAAATCAAAGTTAAGAGTTATAATGTTGATGAAAAATAATAATGGTGCACTAGTAGGGTCAAAATCTTCTATTATTGCTCATATTGTTTCACATGGAGCCAATGAAATTCATGTATTGATTCTTTGATTTGGAGCAATAGATCCAACTCTCTCATCATATTACTATGGAATGATTGGTTTCTATGGGAGAAATGGATAGCTTCTTATTATGGTTGCATATACAGATGATATATTTGGAAAGCTGGCAATTGTAGCTGTGTTTGGTTTCTATGGCTGGAAAGATATAATTATCACATTTCATTTTTTGGTGCACTAGAGTTATTTTCATATGCATACTAGGGTTATATTTGTATAACTATAGCAGTGCAAAAATTTGATGTAGGAATGTCATGTACAACTATTGCATTTTTTCTTCTCATAGGAGTTGTTTTATGGACTTTGGAGCATAAATCAAATAGTGATTTTAAAGCACATCCAAAGGAGCAAGCCACATTGTTAGAAAAGACATTTGTGACATTGTTTTTTTAATTTGCAATGGATAAAGATCAAAGTTAAGTGTTATAATGTTGTAAAGATAAAGTGTTACTTACATGAAAGTTGTGTGCTACAACCCTCACCATATTGACCATGCGGTCTTGCAGGTGTCATAAAATCCTGTAAGAAGAACACATAATATTTTAGATGATGATCCATAAGATAATATAAAATATAAACATCTATTGAACTTTTATTAATGCTTACCTTCAAAGAATTGACTCTAAGTATCAATTCTTCTTTCGTTGCCTTTGTCTCCTCGGTTCTGTTTCTCTCAAGGACAAGGTTAAGAATTTCATCACTATATTTTGTTATGAGTTTATGGGCCATGAATACGGGCTCAACACTACAGATGATTTCATCTAAAAATGATGCCTGTGTTTGAGATTGTGTTTGATCTGCTATCACTTTTGCTTTTCCCTATCAATAAGTTTCTATATAATAATATGAAATTTGTTTTTATATAATTTGTACAATTACACTAATTAAGGTTTACCTTTGTTGAAGAAGGTGTGTGAGCTAGTAAATCCTTGTGTATGCCTTGTGGTGTATCCATGTTTCCTTGTGAAAAAGATTAGTAATTCTTAGCAATCAACAGTGAAATGAAAGTAATAGACTTACCAAAAAAATTATTAAAATAAAACAATAGATTGTATATTGGAGTCAATATTAATTGGAGGTAATTGGTTTAAATATTATACTTAGTAGTCTCATGATAGGGAAATTTTTTGTATCTACATGATTCAAATTGTAATCTATCAAAAGCTCTTCCCCTGCACTTATTGATTTTATCGCATATACAAAAACACAATTTCCCTAGCATGCCCCAAATATACAATTCAGACACTTATTAGTTGACATAGGTTGAGAACTATTTATAAATCCTACAATATTCCCTGTTACTTTTAGTCTTCCATCAATATACATAGAGATCCTTCTACTTTGATCATTTTCTTTGCATTGTATATAATTTGGTGACAATGCATACTTATGTATACTTTTTTTATATTGCACATTTGCATCCAATTATTGTAATTGTAACAAGGTTCTACATGGTCCATCAATTCAACAACTTTATTATAATTGACCTTTATTCCATCCATGGAAAATAGGCCCAAAAAATCTAATGAAGATGGAGCTATGGGATATTTCCTTTCGTTAATAGAAAAATCAGTGTTAACTGGAAGTAGTTCCTTGGGTACCCATTATTTTTTAAGATGTGTGTACCTTAAGGGAACCTTCTTATTACCTTCACTCTCATTATCATAAGAACATGACCCCCCCTCTCAACAAGGAAAAAATGCATTCATTCATTGAATTTTCTTCTAATTTTTTGACCTCTAGTTGATCTCCCTATTTTAGAACTACTAGACATCTCACTTTTTTCTTCTATTCCTACATTTTCCTCACTCAAAGAAGATGGATTAGACAAATACCTATTTGGTGATACTTGTCGATCCATGTCATAGTGAAAAATCTTGGTCAAAGGTATTAAATAGCTTGCATATGTAAATAATTTATCTAAAGTTAGTGAAAAATTACATGATATATGCTACAAATTACATCAAAGACAAAAGTTACACAATGCATTCATTGAAATCATTGTATATTTTTTAATTCATTACCTCTACTTTACATGTGGGAGCTATGCAATAGCATTGTATATACTCCATGATAGTAGAGTTCAACACATAATAAATTAATTATAAAAACATACAAGTCAAACAAATTTCTATAAATAAATCATGACCCCATCATACTTAAAATTGATCATACATTGACATACATTTTATTGATCATGTCATTCATCATCATCTTCATCCATGTCATCATCATCATCACCATCATCATACTTGTCACTTTGATCATTGTCATCACCACCACCATCTTCATCACCATCATCATCATCTTCATCACCATTATCATGACCATCATCACCTTGATCGTCACTATCTTCATCAGCACAATCATGTTCATCATCATCAGAAACATCATCATCAGCATCACTAGAATCATCATTTTCTTCTTCATCATCATCATTGTATAATAGTCATTTGTGATAATCATCTACTTTGTCTTTTGATTCTTCAATATCTTATTTTTCCATCACATTATACTTTACTGACCTTCCTCTTCGATCATGTCTAACAATAAATGACCAAATTGATTTATGGGAATGCCAAAGTAAATCACTTGCTCACATTAGCTTGGAAGAACATAGGGATAATCTCCAACTAGCTCAAATGACCTTTTATTAATCATTGTAAATCCACTATCATATTCAATAATAGTCCTATCAAGATCATTTTGATTCAGCTATAGCCTTTACCATTTGACAACAAATAGAACTAATTTGATTGAATTAAAGTTGCACTCATGTATATAATCCAAAATGCCATAATATCAATATTTTAATTGTTGAGGATGCATATCATTTCTAGAAAAAATATTGGTGACCTTGAAGACTGCACTTATCCCAAATTACAAGTTTTCTTCATTTCATCTAATATTTTTATGCAAAATTTATGGCCATGGTAGTATGTAGCTTTGTAGTGTTTGATGTGCAATTATTCAAATGTGTCAAGATTATTTGCATCGATCTGTGAGTTGATATTAAACTTATGGGTAATGATTAGTAATCTTCTACATACCTTTCTATCTCTTAAGTCATATGCTAGATCAAGTACCATTGGCATAACATTGGGATCTCCATTACGATGAACTTCTTTAACCAATGATGTAACACTGTCCCATGTTAATGAATGACCATTTTCTTGAGATCGTTGAATCCATACCATCATTAAATGAAGAATGTTTGCAATATACAAATGTACTGCATGGCACTCATGACCAACTATAAAGAAAAAAAAAATAGACTAGTTAGAAACAACTTATATTGATGATGGATAAGAATTAATTAACTAAAATAACATCTTATGATTACCTCTTACTTTTATCAATCTACCTTTCCCCATCAAGTACTTCCCTTTGAATCTCTTAATGGAGTTGGGATCCCAAATGCAATCTACATGGAACTTTGATGCAAACTTGGGAAGATGTTCACTAATGTCACCATTGTATGGTATACGATATATCCCTCTACCATAGAACCCTCAAGATGTGCTCTTTGTCGAATGAAGCCCTTCATAAATTTCAAATGCCTCTCAACCATCCACATTGACCTAGTTTGTACAGGTCCACACAATTTGATCTCTCAACTTGATGTATGAGGTAGTGTTCTTGAGCATTGAAAATGTTGAAGGTAGGCACTTTTGCATTTCACACATAAGCTATGGAATTTTTCTCTTCCAATATTTTAAATATGTTTTTATCAATTTTTTTAGATGATAACCACCTAAAAGAGATTCAACACACAAGAACATATAGCGAGATTTTAGATAAAAATATATAATAAATTACATAAAAAGTAAAGAAAGTCATAAATATAATATATGTACAACAAATTTAAGAAATACCACTTCTAACCTCATGTATTTTTCAAGATTGTATGTAACAAGTTGTTTAATATTGTCATCAAACTGGTGTGGAAGGGATAGATGTAGGACATACTACAATCATTAAAAAATGATCATTTAGTATATTATGAAATAATACAATAGGTAGTATATAAAATTTTACAAATATATCGTAAATAGAGAACATGACTTACCTTGACGAAGGTATGCAAATTAGGTGTTTTCAACCTTGACCCAAAATCACCTTTCTTTGACAAGAATTCTTATATTTGCAACAAATCCTTTGTGAATTTTTTATAATTTTTTTGACTTCTTTTAATGCATCACTTTGCTGCTCTATTAATAACCAAGGAAGGGGAATCATATTTATGCAGTCTCCATTGCTATTTGATTCAATGAATTTTTTCAATGCATGATTGGATTCATAAATGCCATTACAAATTTTGGTAATTTTTTCTCTATCACGCCTTTCATCCAATATTTTCTATAGTGGCTCTGTTACATTCTTTCCAATATGCATAGCATCAAAAAAATGCACGATTGGAAGATCCTTGTAGTATGATAACCTACTAAATTGAGTAGAATAACTTCTTATTCCTCTAAGAAGTTGGTCATTAATTCTTTGATGACCTTTATGAGCATCAATTACATCATTACTAAATAAATTACAATATCAAAATATAAATTTCAAACTTCAAACCACAAACTAGACATTACCTCAATAATTTAGTCAATTGTATTCCAACTTCCATAGATGAGGTGTCATTCTTCTTGGCATTGATGTAGTCTCTTCTTTCCCATTAAAAAGATATTTTTCAGTAGATCATGTACAATTGGATCATGTAAAATTATCATGTGCAACTTAAACATACAACAATAATGTGTAAGCACTATAAAAAATAAAAAATATGTGACCTTAACAATATAACATATTGTAAAAATGAATAAGCCTAGGGGCGTCATGTATTGTCCATACAAGCATTGCATGAAAATGAAATTGTATTTTTCCTATTGATCTAGAGATGTCACACATAGTGACCCCATTCCATAACTTCAACAACTCATCAATAAGGGGTTCAATTTACACATTCATATCTTTTACTTGGTACTTACCTAGTAATTGAATGAATAGAAACATTACATAATTATTATGAACATTTGGATGCACTTTTTATAAATCAATTTAGATAACTATTAAATAAAAAAATACCTGGTATAATCATTGACAACATTATGTGCTCCCTCTTTATGGACATCCAAGGAGGAATGTTATTGTTAATAACAAAAATGGGCTATAGTGAGTAAACAAATCTCATATCTCCAAATAGATTGACAACATTTGCTGCCAATGCACGCTTGAGATTACAAGGTTCTTCTTTAAATTATGGTCATGCTTTTTCTAGCTCTTTAAATGTAGAATTATCCATAGGAATTTTCATAATGGCATCTTGACTTCTATTGCATGCATGGTAATCCATAAATTGTGCCAAACTAGTGCACCTGAAATATCATTCAAGATGTGGAATAATGAGAATGTACCAAAGATCCTTGTGAGGTACCTTTTTTGTTATTTTATCTTACCGATATTTAATAATATGAAAATCAAGGCATTCTATTGCAAATTCATATTGTTTATGACATAGAATGTGATCATTGAGACATGCATGTATTGTTTGATACTTCATTCCAATTTGATTCATAATGGTAGATAATTCTTGGTATAAACAAGGTAGAATGTTTGATGGTGGTAACAAAAACTCAGCTATCAACCTACAACAACAAATATGAAATTTTTATATAATAAATAGTAATGGTATGCTAACATTGAAGATGAAAAAATGACATACATTAGCATACATGACTTTGTTGCATTGGATAAACCATTCTTAACCTTCAAGTTCACCAATAACACTATAATAGAGAGAAGAGTTGTTTGGGAGCCTTGGTATAGGGGCTCGTATGCCTTCTAAAGTATAGGTATATCAAGACCATCTTCATCATCATTATTAGATGTGCTAGTACAATCATCATGAGCATCTTCATTAGTTGTGCCAATACCATCTTCTTCAACGATGTCCTCTAGCACTTTATCATCTTCTTCCATGGGAGTGCTATCCTTAGCTTGGATATTCATACCTCCATGTTCCTCCAGTTGAAAATCTACATTCACCAATCAAAAAAAATCATGGCCCCCTTCAACGTGACCATGTTGCCTACAATGACTTTGACCTATTGTGATTAGAATTCTTCAATTCTTTTAGCCCTTACACTTTTTACAAGGACAATTATATTTATCAACTTCTATTTGGAATTGAGACCACAATCTAGTAATTGTCTTGTTATTTTGTTCTAGGTTCTAATTGCTAGGTGTGGTCTTTCTTCATTAGAAAATATATATGCAAAATTATTGGACATGTTGTACTTGATGTTTATATCTGCACATATGGTTTTGAAAGAAAAATTTGGTTACCTTACTCAAATTCACCCATATTATGATCAATAAAAAGTTGTCTGCTTAAAATGTCTTTGTTAATTATACAATGTTTAATCAGCAAGCTCATCACCTTCGTATTTAATTATTCATCTATGGTAAGTTTATAGTCAACATGGTACATAGGAGATCTCCTTACAACATAGTGGTCTTCTAAAAATCATTGTGCCCATGAGGAGTACTTGAGCTCACTCGAGGAGAACATGTTAGCCCAAATTTATAATCTGCACAATCTGAACTTTTTGGTTATTGCTCCTATTCACATCTATGATAAATTCTCATGGATAGTTATTGAAACTATACCTCTCCATGTTGAAATCAAATTTCAAAGATTTTCCAATGTTGCTTCTCACTAAATCCTACACTCGTATCACTCTAAGCTTTCCTTTTTGGTGAAAATGTATGTCTTTTATTGGGTCAAAGAATGTTTGTGGGATCTTTTTACTTGAAATATACATGGTTTGGTATGGACCTTGTTACCTTGTGGAAGTTTGTGATCTTGTGAAAATTGGCATGATGTATAAGGACATATGCTAATGCACCTAAGTATGAGGGATGTATGCAAAATGCACTTTGTTTTTGTTTTTTTGGATTTGTTGAAATATAAGTATGAAAAAAGCACATTAAGGTTATGTATGAAAAATGTTTTTTGGAATTTTTGAAATTTTAGATTATGAAATTTTGACATGAGCAACAAAATCTAGGCAAAATTTGATGGACTTTAGACTTCTTCTTTTTCAAGTTCTTTTTTGGACTATGTTGATAAACTCAACCCTGCAACCCTAAAATAGAAAACTAAAAAACAATGAGCTATCTTAGGACTAGTAGTGATATACTCTCTAGTACAACATATTCATGATTAATTTATAGCATATTGCAATCTGAATCTATGGATGATCATTGGAGGGAGGTTGAAATCTTAGGGAAATTAAAATCTAATTGAATATAAACAATTTCATTTCAATGTTTGATGGGAAGGATAAATAGAGTTAAATCTCTAACATGTTCAAACTAAAAGACATGCTTATTCCTAGATTTTCATGTCCCAAGACTTGCAAGAAACGAAGGAAAACAACCTCCACTTGGAGGCAATCTATGATTAATCTATTCTGGCTTGATATATAGTTTATTTCAAGATTTGCATGAGGAATAATCATTGCTTTGAAACTTGATATAATCCATGATCCAAGATTTATTTTGATACTAATGTAATGTAGTCTTATGAAAATACCCAAAGTTTATCATTCAAAAAATTTGATTATTTTCCCTCCTTACTTTGCAAGGTCAAAGACATAGGGTTTGGGAGGTGGAAGATGGAGATGATTTTACAAGCTCAAATCTAGTACTTTGGATGAGATCAAGCTACACAAGGAGTGCTTCAAGTTTCAAGACATCCAAATGAGAGGAAGATACTTCATCAAAGTGTAATTCAAGTTCAAGATCAAGCCAAGTACAATCACATGAAGACATCTTAAAGTACAATCAAGTTCAAATTGGATAGAGATACAAGTTCACAGTATAAATTCAAGTTAAGGTATGAAAAAGATCTCAATACATAGAGAAGACTCACAAGATGAGGCATTTGAGAACATGGGAAAATACATTCATCCTCAAGAAGTTGATAGTTTTAGAAGAGCTAATCAAATTTAGAAATGTTGAGAGTTACATTCTAATAATTGAAGCACAAACTAGCATTCAAGACACATCTTAAATGGAGCTATAGGATAAAGATGATGAGGTGGCACCAAGTTTTCTTCTCCAATTAGAAAGTTCCAATTCAAGAAAATTTAATCACATTATAGCAAGTTCCATTTTCTCATTAGCTGAAAAATCATTGTAATTTTTTTATTGGCCGACAATGTAGTGTGCTCATGTAATTAGTTGTAAAATATATGCACTAACATAATCAAATATGATTTGAGTATTTTTGTCCAGTTGGCAACAACTGCTAGATTCTACTATGAGAGAAACTACCAACATGGATATCTCTAATATATTTGCTTATCATGATTATGGTATTGATCATGTTGATTGAATATATGGTAGATGATTATAGTATAATCCACACATGAATGAAGTTCCCATCCTTGTTCATGACACTCAGGTGACTTCATTTTTGCCAAGATATTATCATTGATAAGTAAACTCAAAATAATATCAATGCAGATAGTAAAATAACTTTCAATTTTGAGTTGCATACCTCTTACAAAGTTTTTTTTATTTTAGGTGCCTCTTCAAACAATCCTAGAGACTCAATAGCTTCCTTGTACACATATGTATCTTTAAAGTCTGTTGCATCAAAATTGTATGTCCTAATTACTACTCCACAAGAAACAATCTAAAAAAAGAAGAGATCAATCTCATTCATTATTGAACAAAAGTCATAATCCCAAGAATATATAGGTGTATTTAAAGAGCACAAGAAAATTATATTTCTTGAAATCCTTCTGCCATTAAACATAGATGAAATCATTCTGAACTTTGACCTTTATACACTTAAACATGCCTATAGAATTCTATAAATAATTTTCTATACAACTAAGGAACTTTAGACCCCTATACCAAAATTCCTTTGGGTATAGCTCAAGTTGATCTATACTAGTATATTTGTCTAGGTCAACCTATATCTTAGGGTATTCTTAAGAATATGGATCATGGGGTCTAGGAGAAAGTGTATAAATATTTGAACAGCTAAAACACTTAAAAATACTCCCTCACTCTTATAGGAATATTTAAAGCATATAGTATAAAGATTTGAACACCTAAGCACTTCATTTTGGGATATTTAGTGCTCATTAGTGTTTTTTTGGTCTCCCTCACACTCTCTCACTCACTCAATTTTGTAGGTCATCCCTCATTTTATGAATAGGCCCTTTAGGTTCTATTTTACCACTATTTTTGTCATATATTCTTATAATTCAAAATCTCTTTGGATTGTGGGATCTAGGGGAAAGTGTATAAGGATTCCCACGAGATATGCTATTATTACTGCAACTAAAAAAAATCAATAAAATTTCTAAAAAACACTTAAAGCTTAAGGGGGTGTATAATTACACTTCAAATCTAACTCTTCAACTAAGTATGAGTTGCTTGAAGGGACTAGAGTTGGTGATTGACTTTCATTGTTGCATTCTAAAACCTTGTTAAACACTGGTAGACTTACTATACCAAAATAATCTTTGTTTTGTTCATCAGTCAATGGTGGTATTGTACAAAATCCTCATCTCTGACAATAGCTCCCATAATCCTAAAATCCTTAGCTCCTACAATCCTTAGCTCCCATGAGATATGATTATTTAGCTCCTGCAAAGCTCAGCTCCAATGACTCCAATAGTGCATGAAGATAGGATAACAAATTAACAAATTCAAACTTTTGGCTATTTTGTTAATACAACCTAAGTTGGTCAAAATTTTGACCAAATTGAGAAACCCTAAGTTGTTCAAAATTTTTACCAACTCAAGCATCAAAATAAAACCAAAAGTATTGAACAAGTCTCTTCATATGTTGCTCAAAAATTTAGGTCAAAATTTGTCCTATAATTTACTAGTTAATACAACCAAATCAATCCTCTCTACTATGTTGATCTATTATTATCTTGGATTGACTTTCTTCCAACTAAGAAAGAAAAAATAAATAAATACCTCAGAACTTTCTTCTAGAAGGGCACTAGGGACAAGAAACAAAGTTGATTTTTAGCATGGCTTAAGATTTGTAGACCCAAAGATGAAGGTGAAGTAGGTGTGAAGAGTATAAGAGAGAAAGGTAAATTCCTTCGGGAAGAATTTTTTTTGGAGGATGTATATCTAATTTAAAAATGGTAAAAATTATTACATAACAACCATTTGAATATTAATGATTCTATGATAATTTTCAAAAATACATCCCCACCTAGAAGCTCGAGAATCCATAAAGATTGTAGATACACAATCATTGATAAATTAAGTTGAAACTTGGGATAAGGTGAGAAAGCCTTGTTCTAGTTTGATTCTTAGGGAGGATTACAAGCTATTGATAACCTATCAAACTTTGTGACCCCAAAGAAAAGCATAGAAACATTATGGGGGAAACATGTGAAGGATTATATGATTATTGAAAATGGAGATATCACTAATGGGTGGAAATAGAAATCTCTTGATGAAACATACATACTAGAAAAAGATAGGGATGAGCATATTAGGATTCAATAATTAAGGAATAAACCTTTTGTCTAATGGATGAAAATATTTATGGGTGGGTTATAAATGCAAAGAATATATTACAAAGGAAAAACATAATTACATTATTAGAAAGTAGCTTTTCCCCAAGTAGCTATTAACATACAAATATTCCATCTAGTTCTAGGGATTTCTTAACAAAGAGCTAGGTTAAAAATCAACCTCTCCCAAATCTCTCTTAAGTACATTTCAATCTTAGCCAAATAAAAAGAAATGATGCTTTAATGAAGGACTATGGGTAGGTTCTCCCCCAATCCTTATTTGGGAACTCTAGAAAGAGCGCAATGGGTACATTTTTAAAGACTTAAACTTATCATATGAGAATAATTAAGTGCTATGATTGAAGCATCCAATGTTGAAAATGTAAATATTAGAATCATGAATAGAAGTAAGGCTAATTCCATGATGACATATTGGGATGAAAAAAAGAGGGTTAAATGACATGGTCTAAATATCTCACCTTATGTAGGACTTAGAAAAAAAGAAGAAGAATAAATAGGTTGAGGGTAAGTGCATTAAGTTGTGGTGCCAAAAGGGGGTATAAGTGACCAATTTGTTTTAAAAAAACTTCGACAAGATTTTGAAGATAGTTACACTCAAAATTTTAAGATATGACAAAAAAAAAAGTAGTAGTACATTGAATCTAGTTTCTAAACTACTATTATTTTTTAAAATGGTTTAGATTTAGGTCCTCAAAAAAGGGGGCCACAAAAAGTGGTACTATTTTTTAGAAAAAACATAACATAGTGCAAAGTGTGGCCCCCATAAAATTTGAATTTTTTTTTGAAATTTATTAATCACTCTAGTCAAAAGTTACCTGACACTATGTAGTTTATCCCAAAAATTTTGGGTAATTTTATAATGTGTACTTTTTAATGAATTTTTTAATTGGACACATCACAAATATGTGAAATATCTATGTGCTCCCCTAGAAATGATTGAAAACTAATCTAAAATAATAAAAAATTCCCTTTTTCAAAGTGTGTAGAATGGAGTCTAGTTTCCAAAAAAACTAAGTTGTTGCAAAATTCAATGAATGAGCTAATATTTACACCACAATTAGTACATGTTGGTTTTTTAGAGAAAATGGACATACGTTCAAAAGAAATTATAGTTGAAAGGCTAAAATAGTTCAAATTTGAAATAATTTATATGGTTATATAACTAACACAGAGATCTACAATATCATGTAACCTAATTTTATCGATGTTCAACCACGAGAAGACTTGAAGGAGAGCACACAAGAAAAATCAATCATTTTTTGTATGTTTGTTCCAAAACACATCGCAGACCAGTTAAGAGACTCCAAACATTTGGGTTGGATCCCCAGGAAAAATCCAACCCTCAAACTTGGTAAAATCCAAGGAATTAAATAACACTTGTGTGCCATAGCATACACACACTATTTAAAGCATTTTTTAATTAAGGCTCATATAGCACACATGCACTATAGAATGTACACGCTATACTACATACACACTTTGTAACCCTAAATTTTAACAGAGAGGGAAGGAGAGAGGGAGAGAGGGTAGAGAGTGAGAGAGAGAGAGTAAAGGATGTGGAGAAACTAGGAGATGGGAGGGGATGAGAGAGAGGTATAGAGAGAGAGGGTGTTATAGAGAGAGAGGGTGGGATAGGAGGAGAGAGAGAGGGAGAGAGATGAGAGAGGGTGGGTTAGAGAGAGATAGAGGGAGAAATGGAGAGATAGATTATGGGATGGGAGAGGGTGGGATAGGGGGAGAGAGAGAGAGAGTAGGGGATGGGAGAGGGTGGGATAGGGAGAGAGAGAGAGAGTAGGGGATGGGAGAGGGTGGGATAGGGAGAGAGAGAGAGTAGGGGATGGGAGAGGGTGGGATAGCAAGAGGTAGAGGGAGAAATACATAGAGAGAGAGAGAGAGAGAGAGAGAGAGAGAGAGAGAGAGAGAGAGAGAGTAGGGGATTGAAGAGGGTGGGATAGGGGTAGAGAGAGAGTAGGAGATTAGAGAGTAGGGGGTGGGAGAGGGAGAAGGAGAGAGAGGGACATGGAGAGAGAGAGTAGGAGATGGGAGAGGGTGGGATAGAGAGAGAAGAAGGGAGAGATAGACTATGGGATTGGAGAAGGTAGGATAGGGAGAGATAGAGTATAGTATGGGAGAGTAGGTAGCAAGAGTGGGAGAGGGAGAGGGAGAGAGAGAGAGGGGGGGGGGGAGGGAGGGAGACTAGGGGATGGGAGATGGTGGGAGAGAGAGAGTAGGGATGAGAGAGGGTGGGAGAGTGGTAGAGAGAGATTAGGGGTTTGGAGAGAGAGAGAGAGAGAGATAGAGAGAGAGAGAGAGAGAGAGAGAGAGAGAGAGAGAGAGAGAGAGAGAGAGAGGGTTAAAGTACAATATTGTGTCACCTTTCTAGCTGACTTATTAGAATGACTAAATTTGAGTATTTCTATCCAAAAACCTATTTTGTTCAAATATATGATATAGATAAATTCATTATAGCTAAGTTCTATATGCTCTCACATTTTTCCAATTGGAAATTTATATTAAGTGCATGTTTTATACTATTTTTTATCCAATTACTAAAGAAATAAAATTATTTTAGAAAACTAACATTTCAATAACTCTTACTATTTTTATGATTTTTTTTATTAACATATAAACACCATTTTATAGAGCTCAAAGTCAAAAATACTCTCATATAGATTTTATAATATTTTAATTAGATACATTATATTATAATTAAATAATTCTTCAAGCACATATTTTAACACTCAAAAATATGTTGATTTTGAGAAAGAAAAAAATACTAAATCATATCAGAAAAAATTTAAAATTATATGACAATCTAGAGGAGAGAGTCCTCTTCTAGAATTTATAATTTTTCTTCTACATAGAATAGATTTGTTTTGAAAAATGTGGTGGGAGACGAAAAATACTGATTTCAGATAAGTTAAAATTTGAATCATTATAGAAGGGAAAATATAGGTCTAAATCCAATTTTTATTTTTGATTGTTCTAGCTATATATTTTATTTATAACATAGTCTAAGTTCAAATGGAAAAAAGTTTATTTCCATATAGTTTTGTGGTGGGAACTAAACCCCTAATTTATATAAATTCTCAATCAAAATAATTGTTAAAAATTATAATCCTAAACTTCATCCAATTCTACACATTTTATTAGCTTACTTCATTTTAGAATTCTAAATAATAATACCAGTTTTATGTCATTGAAGGTGAATGGTTAACATTTGGTTAGCTTGTCTTTTACAAAAAGGTGATATAGGTTTGTGCTTTTACCTAGAGATAGAGAGAGTAGGGAATGGGAGAGGGTGGGATAGCAAGAGGTAGAGGGAGAGGGAGAGAGAGAGAGAGAGAGAGAGAGAGTAGGGGATGGGAGAGGGTGGGATAGGGGGAGAGAGAGTAGGGGATGGGAGTAGGGGGAGCGAGGGAGGGAGGGAGAGAGAGAGAGAGAGAGAGAGAGAGAGAGAGAGAGATTTTTCACATAGTGTGTACGCACTTTGTAGTGTGTATGTACTATATGAAAACACCAAAAAGTGGTTACAAGGAATGTTTGGGTCCCGACTAATCCATATTCTCTTTTATGTATGTTATCTATTCTATTGTTCTAATAGAAAACATGGAGATAGAAGGGGAGGGAGAGAGAGAGAGTAGGGAATGAGAGAGGGTGGGATAGAGAGAGATGGAGGGACAAATGGAGAGAGAGAGAGAGAGAGAGAGAGAGAGAGAGAGAGAGAGAGAGTAGGGGAGAGAGAGAGTAGGGGATGAGAGAGAGAGAGAGAGAGAGAGAGATTATAGGGTGGGATAGGGTAGGATAGTGAGAGGCAGAGGGAGAAATGGAGAGATAGACTAGGGGATGGAAGAGGGTGGGATAGGGGGAGAGAGAGATAGTAGGGGATGGTAGAGTGGGGGTGGTAAATGGAGAGAGAGAGAGAATAAAGGATGGGAGAGGGTGACAGAGAGAGAGAGAGAGAGAGAGAGAGAGGGTGGGATATGGGGACAAAGAGAGAGGGTAGGGGATGGGAGAGGGTGGGATAGCAAGAGAAAAAGGGGGAGGGAGAGAGAGAGAGGGAGGGAGAGAGAGAGAGAGAGAGAGAGTATGTGTGTGTGTAATAACCCCAACCAGTTATAACTTCCTCAAACACCAAATTCTTCTCAAATTCAATTGTTTGACATTTCATCAAACACTTTTCAAGCAAGCTCTAATACCACTATAATATCCCTTGCCCTAACTAACTGATTTCAGCTCAAGGAATATTGTTAAACACTTGTATGTTGCCTTTCTCTTTTTTTATTTTTTTGTGTTTCAGATTGTTTAATGATGCCATAAAATTTAGAATGTTTGCAAATGATATTACAATATCTATTACAATGAGCTAATATGCAAGTTCAATTCTTTTTGCTATTTTCAATGCATATACATGAAAACTAGATATGGAATGCATACCTATAACCAACTAACATTTTGACAAACAATTGGCATACAACTATTATGCTAATCATAAATGGTATTAGATGAACATTTCATCAAACAAATGGTATGCAACATATATCTCTTTTATTGAATTCATTCCCATGTACAATTTTTCTATGAATTTTCCAAGACAAATGGGCTTACAATAATGACTACAATAATGCCAAATTTGATTTTGAGTTATCACTTACAACAAAAAATTATATGCCTAAGATTATAATGCTAACTACTAATAGTTTCAAGAGGAGTGTAATAATAGTGATGCCCATGAATGGAGATGAAAGTTGCAATCAGAATCAAGCATAAATATTGTAGCATGGCACTATTCGTGCATATTGTAGTAGCAAGAAAAAAATGATTACTAATGGCTACAAAAGATGAATCTTTATGTCTATACTCGATAATTCTTCAATATTCTTCAAACCCTTTGGTCATTCCTTAACTTTAAGCACAAATCCTGAATGCCAAATTCAGTGGATACTTCACCACCTCAAATGGTTGCAACACTAAAGAATCAATGCTCTCCAATGGCTAACTGAAATTAGAAACCCTTAGTTTTTCTAAGTTCATATCAAATGTAAATCAATGGGAGTATTCATTCTTGATGATCAATGTAACAACTATAGAAACCCTTGGCTCCACAAGTTATCTGGAAGAGTAGAAAGCAACACATTCAATGCTCAACAATGAGACTTCCCTCCCTATTTATTATTTTCCTCCAATAGATGGACCTAATTCTAGAAGAAATAAAATAGTATTTAATTTCTCTTAGAAGATTCTTTTAATTTATATATTTAACTCTAGTCACTTTTAGTTAAATTAATTAAATATAAAGTCACCTTTTAGTTTTAATTTATTTAATGACTTTATAAGAAATTAATTTAACCAATTTCTCCTTATTTCCCCACTTAGCCTTCAAAGAATGTAAAGGCTAATAACTCCATTAAGATGCTAAAATGATGGGGACATTATAGAGTGGGGGATGAGAGAGTAGGGGGTGGGAGAGGGAGAGAGAGAGAGAGAGAGAGAGAGAGAGAGAGAGAGATGGGAGAGTAGAGGGTGGGAGAGGGAGGGGGGGGGGGGGGAGAGAGAGAGAGAGAGAGAGAGAGAGAGAGAGAGAGAGATGGGAGAGTAGGGGGTGGGAGAGGGAGAGAGAGAGAGTAGGCAAACGGAGAGGATGGGAGAGGGAGAGGGAGAGGGAGGGAGGGAGAGAGAGAGAGAGAGAGAGAGAGAGAGAGAGAGAGAGAGATGGGAGAGGGTGGGACAAGAGATAGAAAGAGAGAGATGAGGGGATGAGAGAAGATGGAATAGGGAGAGATATTTTCACATAGTGTGTGTGCACTATAGTGTGTGTGCACTTTATAGTGTGTACGCACTATACTACATACACACTATATGAAAACACCAAAAAATGGTTACAAGGAATGTTTGGGTCCCTACTAACCCATATTCTCTTTTTTGTCCATTGTCTGCTCTATTGTTCTAACAGAAAACATGCTTTTCATGCTATTGGAAGCTAGCAAACACCAAATTCAATCATTACTACACGGTTTGAAGGGTTTTTGAACATTATTTCTATAGAAAAGTTTAGTGGAATCCTTTTAAAATATTATTTGTTATTATAGAGGCAAATTTCATTATAATTTGACAAATTATTTAATATACAGTGAATTCATTGAAATTTGTATGTTTGAATGAATTGTTATTTGGAAATGGTTATAAATTTGACAAGTTGTTTAATGGATATTGTGTATTCATTGAAATAATTGTAATTTGTATATGTATTTGAATGATTTTTTATTTACAAATTGTAATTAATTTAGTTGTTTGAATAATTTGACATATAGAAATCATCATCATGCCAAGGAAGAATCCAAAAACTCAAACAATAGAAGAGAGGGAGAGATATTTGGCAATCAAAAGAGATAAAATGAAACTACCGCATGAACAAAGAAAATTGCAATGCAATAATGAAGAATTGTCTTTCAAAGAGGAACTCAAACCACCAATACAAAGAAACAAAGAGGAATAATTGGAAAGACAAAGAGAATGAATGAGACTCCTACGCTCAAGAAGACAATTGAATTGTGAAGCTACACCATCTTCCAATGTTGGAGTCATATCATCATCTCATGTTGAAGAGACATTAATTTCTACATCTAATGATGCACACACTCCATCATGTCATGTTGAAGGCACAACATCAATATATCAAGTAGTTGATATTCCATCTTTTTCATCTTATTGCAAAGGTACATCATCTTTGGTTCAAAGTACACAAAACATTCAACCTTATGTTGATGTTACAATTGTTGAGGGAATGGAAGAGATTATAACACTTTCTAGAATTCATTTAAGAAGACCAAAATATTTGATTCATATTGATACTAACATTTTGAAATCAATGCTTGGCAAGATTAGTAAGTGTACTTGTCAAAGAAAAGTTAATCATACGTGGAGATTATTCTTTGAAGAATTAAATATTACATGTCAATACAAATTATTTGTTGAAATGATTAAGAATTTTAAATTTAGGCCCATCATGAAGATTCTTGGGCTAAGAACGATGAATGATTCAAATGAATTTTTTTTTGTAAAGAATCTAATGAGAGCATATGAAAAAGTGGGTTCAAAATCATGCACCAAGGATAGTAATATCACAAGATGCATACTTACATTGACAATAGTAAGTACCCAAATGAAAAAATCTTAGCTCATAAGAAAAAAAATAAAAAAATAAAAAATCTATAGAGGTACTCTAAGGAGAGTCATGGTACATTTAACAGTAGACTACCACGAAAGATAAAGAAATTAGTGAAGCTTTCAAATCATTGATTAAATATTTTTGGACAAATAACACATGTATTTCCCCTAATCAAAGAGATATTGTAAGAAGGAGGATTGGTAGTTGAAATCATGATCCATATGCAAAACCTTTTTTGGACTCAGCTTAGTCACAATTTTTTGCAAAAGTTGTCGGTGTATTCTCAAATTCAAATAAGTCAAATAAGTTTTGAGATGAGTAAATCCTTTTATGTGAAGATAAATAAAATATGCACAAGTTGTTGTTATGGGATACATATTGAATTTTCTAACCATTTTGATGTTTTCAGGTAAATATGTGTGTTTTTGCATTCAAATTTTGTTTTGCAAGATTGTGACATGAATGCACCACCTATATCTTCAAGGGAATTCATATCCAACATTTTATGTGAAATAAGGGACTATCAACAATTTTACAAGATGTCACACTTGGATGGTACATGCTTATTTCGTGGTTCTTTGTAGCTTTTATAAATTTGTGAACATATGGATAATACATATGCAATTGGAAATGAAATAGTAGATTACAAAAAATATAAGATAGTGACATATGCTCTAAAAGATGGGAAAAAATGTAAAAGATGTGATTTAGTCATTGAAAATATTCTAGTGCATGAGTTCGCAAAGATTTTTTGTGAAAAGATTATTTA
Organism: Cupressus sempervirens; assembly: GCA_028749045.1. Classification (NCBI taxonomy): domain Eukaryota; kingdom Viridiplantae; phylum Streptophyta; class Pinopsida; order Cupressales; family Cupressaceae; genus Cupressus; species Cupressus sempervirens. The sequence continues at coordinate 71,308,997 of CM053791.1, forward strand.
CGAGTATGCAAGGCATACACATATAGCTTGATGGATGAATTTGCAATTCAAGTTATGCAAGGATACATTTCCAATAGATACCATTTTTTTGATTCTAGACTTTGTAGAGAACTACACACTAAAATCACAAAATTAGGTGCAAGTAAAGTATTATAATTCTCAACAGGTTTCCATATTTGTCACATAATATTCATGCATTCACCTACAAGTACAGAGGATGATAGGAAGATATTGAGCGAGTACCATTTTTACATCAACAATGATTGATCACATTCTATGAAGTTTTTACATGGTTTAAAAAAAAAATATTATAGAGATTTTGCTAACACGAGTATACCATATTGCTAGAGCATTATTTGTGTTGGGCCCATTTGTCGTTGCACCAAAAGCCATGACTGTTAGTGAACATGGAACACCACATAATTAACCACATGTGGGCAGGGGAGCGCATTGCATCACCCAACAATCTCCCCCTCAACGTGCATACCAGGTGCTTATGCGGGTCAGGAAGGCACCGAGGAGATTTGAACCCATGACCAGGCCAAAACCAGGCTCTGATACCAATTTTTGGGCCCATTTGCCATTGCACCAAAAGCCATGACTGTTAGTGAACATGGAACACCACATAATTAACCACCTGTGGGCAGGGGAGTGCGTCGCATCACCCAACAATTTGATCAAACAATTACACATCTCAATTCAAGAATGCATGAATGTTCTATTGGTTGAGCAAGATGCACAAGTTGTCTAGAATTCAATATATGTGGAATTTCATAGAGGATGGTCATGGAAAGAGAGAGAACGATGGTGCAAGTGCATGCATCAAAAGAGCCCTAGCTCATGAAGATTTAAAGTATAGAGATGGAGCAACATCCAATGGTGTAACACTACAATGGGTCTAGTTAAGGAAGGTGAGTCTATGGTTCATTATTTTTTTTGGTTGATAGATAATACTAACATTGCACCATATGAGGATTATTGCACACTGATAGGATCAAGTGAGTTGCACTCTTTTAGAAGCTCTAATTTAGGTTCATGGAGTATCCACATATGAAAAATGGCATGCTTTTTTCCATCATGTGCAGAGGAAAATTGGGATGAGTGTGAGTCAACCGAATGGGTGGACAAATGGGATATACATGTTTTGGATCCAATAGACACCTATCCTCCCCCAAAAGCATTGGAAATGGTAGAGATGGATTTATCCATGGACTTTGACTACTTGTCTGATCTATCTATCTATCTATATAAATTCAATACGTGATTTTATAACTTTTACCTAAGTATTTGTTGAATTAATGATAGCATTTTGTACATGTATCACTGTAGGTCATATTTTAGTTGTTATTGCACCTAAAGACAATAAAGAAGGGGTAAATTATTATGTGTCATTGTGTCTAGGCCAAAAAGTATTGGATTACTCAATTATAGATGGTGAAGGTTTAGAGTACCATATAGGTGTGGTGGTTGTAACAAGTGTAGAAGTTGAGAAAAACCAACTTCATAGTTTTCCAAGAACAACTACATGAAAAATAAACTAGTGTTGAAAGGAAACCAAAGAGGAAAAAGCACAATTTGGAAATCTTAGTGGAGTGAGAGTGAAAATGTATTCCAAGATGTAAAAAATAATAATTACAATAGTGTTGGCATTAAGTCATGTTTTTTATTAGTGACAACACTTATTTAGATTTTGTATGGTTACCGAGCTCTTAGTTTAGTCTTCAGTGTTTGCCGAGCATTCCAGTGGTTACCGAGTGAATTTAGCTAGTGTGAAGACCAACAGTTCAGACCGAGTAGTTTAGTTCTTACAGAGTAGTTAGTGGTTACTAAGCTTTGCAGTGTCTACCAAGTCATCAGTTCATGTGATGTGAAGCCTGTGTTAACTGAGTGATGGGATGAGTAGTGTTTATTGAGTGCAAGCATGGTAAACATGGAATTCAATTTCTACCAAGTGACACTATATCTACTAAGTCTCTAGTGTATACCGAGTTTGAAACTACGTTGAGTGTTTAGTATGGACCAAGCCTCCACTTCTATCGAATGCATGAAAATGTTGAGTAATGTAGTGGAGGTTGAGTATCCAAAATTAACCAAGTCAACTTTCAGAACCTAAGTTTCTACATTTGGGCCAACTCATTAATATCGATGTTATCTTGTGTTTTGGGAAACCTTGTAATTGTGAGAATTGGGTTGATATATATGTAATGTATTGTATCATACGCAAGAATGATGTATTAATTTTTTGAGAAGAGTGAAAGTGAATGTGATGATCAGCATGCAAAAGTGAACCAACAACAGAGTAAAGTGTATAGCAATGTCAATTCAGGAGAAGTGAAGTTACATCTATCACAAAGAGGTGATATGTACTTCAAAGATCATAATCAACAATTTAGTTGTGACTCAAATCTACTATTTCATCCTAATAGGTGAATCGACTTCAAATCCTTTAATAAGGTAAACTTAACAGTCTTTTCTTAAATCTCTATACCAAGTGCAGACTTCATTGTATGTTTGTAAAACCTCTAACGAGGTGAACTTAGTAGTCCTAATTGCTCATAACAAGGAAAATCATCAAAAGTAATCATTGTAAGCCTTAACAGGCCAACTTTATACTGTAGTATTGAAGTTTTGTATTTATCATCTCCACCCCAATTTTACTTTCTATTTGGAAGGTTCTTGGGTCACCAAATATTGTGTTCAAAGTGTTTTATGCTTTCAATTTCTCATACATGTAGTAGATTAGATCTATTAATGGCAAATGGATTATGTTATTAAGTACTGAAATTGTCAAAAGTTTTGAGGTTACTGATTCACCCCTCCTCTCTCAATAACCTACCTAGTCTTGATTATTTCCAACAATTGGTATTAGAGCACTATGGTTCTTAGGATAAATTTTTAAAGGAAAATGGAGATATTCAGACTTGACAAAGCTATTGATAATGAAAAGCTAGACCTGGAGATGGCCATAACTCAACTCAAGGAGGCAGAAGAGCATCTTTCTCAATCCCTAAAAAGAAGGAAGGAACTTGCAAAATAGATGAATTACCACTAGTATGTTAAAGAGAAGACTGAAGACTTTTTCCCCTCAAGCAGTTTAGATGAAGCAAATGATGCAATCAAAGAACTCCTAGAAAAGAATGGCTCCCTACAAGAAGACGTAAGAAAATTGAAAAGAGAATAGGAAATTTAGACAATAATATTGTGTGAAATTTTGGAACAGAGAAATAAGGCAAATGAAGAATTGGAGGCAAAGAACAATGAAACTCAAAATCAATCCCTTCAGCAAGAAAGTATTATCAATCAACTCTCCAATGCAAATGAAGAAATCATGAGTCTACAATTTGAAACTGAAAGGTTAAGGAATGATTTAAGCACTAAAAGGAAAATCAATGAAAGATTGAAAGTTGATCTAAATTTTGAGAAGCAACTCAATGAAAGAATAATGAAATCCCAAGCAGACATGGATATTTTGAATCAGCAAAATGAGCATAATCTTTATAGGCGAAAGGGCAAAGCAGGACTTGGATACAAAGAAGAAGGTGAATCCTCCAAACAAGGTGCTTAAAGGAATCAAAGGCCTACTTGCAATCATTATGCTAAGATAGGTCATACATTAAATAAATGATGGAGTAATGAAAAGGAAAAATTTAATAAAAAATGCTACAATTGTAGTCAACATGGTCATAAAGCTAATGAATGCAAGGAGAAACCAAAATTTGAAGGAAAGTGTCACAAATGCAAGAAACAAGGTCACAAGGCATCTGAATACAGATCTAAACCATTCAATCTAGATGAATAATTTGTAAAGGTAATATTTGGTTGGGACTATAATACTTGGTGTAGATGTCATTACTATGGAGAATATGGATACATTGGCATAAATTGTGGTAGGCATCACTTGAGAAGAAAGAATACTACAATAAGATGTTACACATGTACTGAACTTGGTCATATAGCTAAGAATTGCATGAATATAGGTAGAAATGAAGATAAGAAGAAACAAAAAGATAATAACATTAGGAAGTAGATGAGACAATAGTGAATTCCTAAATCTACCAAACAAACCAATTCAAGTGATGATAATCATGTCACTCATGAAGTGGGTGACTCCACCATTTCCAATTAAGTTTTTAAGAAAGAAATAGAACTGCATTCTCAAGGTCACATCTTAAACACTTCCAATTGAAAGGAAGGAAAGATCCAAATTATTATTCTAAATATAAAGGGACCACAAAAGTTCATTCACCAAGCAAGGTTGGGTCATAACCGAGCGAGGTCAGGAGTGACAAAGTTTTGTTTGGCTACCGAATTACAAGATTTTGTCAAGTAATCTACATAGATAGTGGATGACAGTCTATCACGCACTATGTCATTGTGGCTTTCATCATACTACACATTAATGGGAAATTTTCATCAAAAAGGTAGGATTTTGAGTTCATTTCCACCATGAATTCAGTATATTCAGAGCAGAGTGATTTACAGAGCATTCTAGCAATCTTGAGCATAATTTGTAGCAAAAAATTTTGAATAATTTTTGCAGTCTACTGAGTGATCATGGCATCCAATAGTAGTAGCAGAAAGGCAAAGAAAGGATCCAAGATGTTGGTGTGAGTCATTGAGTGGAAGGCTCTAAATTTCAAATTGGTGCCAACAATTGCAAAATCCCTCGACTCTAATGGAGCTCAATCACAAATTCCATCAAAGGTACTCCTTATCAATGATATTAGAACTCATTTCAAATGTTTTGTACAAGAGATATGAAGCCTAGAAATGGATAGTGCCCTAGGAAAACTTTGTGTGGATGGAACTCTTAAGCCTGAGCATAAACACCTAGAAGAGAAAGGTTTAACCCATATTTTGTACCTACCACGAAACTTTCAGATTAAATGGATTAGGTATATTTTGAACCAAGTCCATAATGGTCAATTGTGGTTAGAGCAACCAGTTTTGATTATGAAGAAGATGATTCATCATATTATTGGACTCCCCATGGTTAACACGATTAAAGTTATGAAAACCCTAGGTTGGGATGATCTTCAAAAGAAAAACCTAGCCAAAAGGGATGACATAGGATTGCAAATTAGCAATGTATTTGATGTGGAAATTAGATTTGGCATTCATATTTTGGCTCACAAGATATATAGCTCTAGTCAACTGAATAGTGTGTTGTGTGAAGTTGTTGACCTAGCATATAAGGTTGTTAAGAAGAATTTGGAATATGATTTAGCAGATTTAATGTTGAAAAAATTGAATAAGAACATGGAAAGAATTAGAAAATCAAAGAATAATCTGTACAAATTTGGTTCTCTATTGAGTTGTTTTTTCTTTTATGTTCAAAAGTTTTTCCCTCCAAAGAAACAATGGTATGGAGAAAGGACACACCTGTGTTGTATTAGATTAATGAATTCATAGCTGAAATGGATGAAAATTTTGATAGTATCATGGATAATTACTTTGAAGCTTTTAAGGAAAAGATGAATAATAGGTTCTGAATTCCCCAAAAGTTGGTTGAAGACTATAAGGATGATATTTTTTTTATGGTTGATTGTGACAAAGTATACATCTAGGAAGTAAGGCCCAAAATAGTATGGGTGAAACCTCTTCCTTATGAGGTTAATATTAATGAAACAAAAGAAATAATTGAAGCCCTGGTGAATGAGCCTATAGATCCAAAGGCACCCATCTTTGGAACATATGATGAAGAAAATGCTAGAATAGAGCTTGAGATTAAGCTTCCATAGGTAGTAAATAAAGGTAAGAGGAGGATATCCAAATTGAAAATAGAAAGTGTCCCTCTTATGATTACCAAGGGCAAAGGTGAAGATGAAAAATATGAGAATAAAGAAGAAGAATCTGAAGAAAGGCAAGGTGATTATCACCAAGCCACCCAAGCCCTCCACAACTATATTCACCAGAAGATCCAAGAAGAAAGAAGGTAGTGAAATTGTGTTTAGAAAGCCCCCACACACCTTAGAGGTAAGACTGAAGCAATTAGAAGAAGGTGTTGGTATAACAAATTTCAAAGCTTTAAAGTATGAAACCGGAACTGATGCAGAGAAGATGCAGATTGAGGAATTAGTGTTGACAAAGATGGGAAAATGGAAATATTCTCCCAATCAAATTGCACCTCAAATTTCCAATGAGCTATTAGTAAGATTAAAGCAAAGATGGGAATCAACCATGTAAATAGCCAAGGATATATATGAGGTAAGGGAAGCAATGAAGAAAAATGAAGATAAGATGACCATCATATTTCATACTTGTTTAATTTTGGTGAAAGATATTGAGCATGTAGTCAAGGATACTACATCTATGTGAAAAATGTTTATCTTATGCATAAACCTAGTGAGAATCTAGTAGAAATCAATGATGATGATGATAGTGACAAGGATGAAGTTAATGAAGAATACAATACTCCTTGTGTCACCATTGATGTTGAAGATTATCAAGAGTTGATGAAGGATGGTGAAGAAGAGAATGAGGAAGAAGCTAAAGAGGAAGATAGGCAAGAAGAAGAAGAAGAAAGTGATCCAGTCAGGATAGCAGCATAAGTCATGGCCTCCCTTCCTCACTCTCCAATAAAAATAGCAACATCATCAAGCATGAAGACAACTTCAACAAGTGTGATTGTGACCACAATAGATACATCATCTACCCAATCACTCTTTGCTCCCTCTCAGCTCTAGGTATTTCTAATGGAAGTGTCTACCACTTCATCTAATGAGTTGCAACCTTCCTCATCTTTAGCTCCTGAGTCAAGGACATCAACAATAAGTGCAACATCCAGTTGTATAATTTTCTCTACTTCAGTTTTTCTTACTCTAGTAAGTGCTCCCATTGTAAATACTTCTATCAACATTCCACCTATGATTACATCAATTTTGGATTCTTTTAGTGCTCTAGTTAGCATTCCATTAGTAGGCACTATACAAGTTTTTAGTGCAATCCCTACTATTTCTACCATTGTTTTTGTTTCCAAATCCAAAGAATTTGTATCAGAAGTTGAACCAAAGACACCACTAAAAATTCTAATTAGTGGAAAAGAAATTGAGAAAGATATTGATTTGGACAAGGAGATTGAAATCCCAAAGTTGGATTTTGATAATGTTACTGTAGAGTAAATGAGATTGGTCAGTTAGTTACTTGATCAAAAAACCAAACAGAAGCAGCTAAGAGAAGAAAGAGATAGAGAATTTTGAATCATTGAGAGTGCTAAGAACATTTTGACAGAGGCTATAGGTGTGGATGTTGACTCCTCTCAACATATTTTGTTACAATTAGAAGAGGCAGTAAATAAATTCAATGAGGAATCTAGTGGCTAGGATAAGCTTATAGAAAAAGTAGAGAAAAAGTTTGACAATAAAGTGCTTGAACACATTGCTTAGCATATTCCCATCCATCAAATAGATCTTTCTTCAATTTTAGCAAATCTTGAAAATTATTTCACAAATGTAAAATCTCTTTTTGCTAAGATATGTGATGTTACCAAGTACACAAAAGAAATAAAGGGCAAATTAAGTAAGATTGATGAGGATTTGAAGGCCAGTGCTCAAAAGTTGTAGCTCGACCCTATTCAAGCTCTACACATCACATGAGAGTCAGATTCTTATCAAATATCTAGGCAAAGTTATTGAGAGAGGAAGTAAGGATCTGGTCTACACTTATAGACATCTAGAACATGATCCTTCCTATCATGGATACAATGCAGAAGCATATTGCTTATTCAAAAACATTGATCCATGATAATAATTTTTCAATTGTAGATCATATGATTGAAGTCTTAGTAGAAGTCCAAGTTGCACTTCAAACTTGCAAAACTTTGCAAGAAAACTGGGACAAGATGTTAGCTCTTATCCTTAAGGTAAATTATGAGTTTATCTCACATTTTGATGTATAAATCTTTGGCATTATTGTCAAAAAAGGGGAGAAAGAGATATTTGTGGAGAGAGACTTGTATATAAGGAAAGATATTTTTATATACACTCGGTATGATATTATGCTTGATATGATATATACATTGTATGGGGGAGATATGTGCAAATGTATATAATAGAATTTAAAAAACAAATTTTGAAAAATCAAAATCAGCATGTCAGTGTACATAAGTTTTGGCTGATAAGTGTTTTTGTCACTAATGCCAAAGGGGGAGATTTTTGGCATTAAGTCATGTTTGTTATTCATGACAAAAATTATTCAGATTTTGTATGCTTACCAAGCTCTTAGTTCAGTCTTCAGTGTTTGCTAAGCATTCTAGTGGTTATCGAGTGAATTCAGGTAGTGTGAAGACCAGCAGTTTAGATCAACCAGTTCAATTCTTACCAAGTAGTCAGTAGTTACCAAGCTTCGTAGTGTCTATCGAGTCATTAGTTCATGTGATGTGAAGCTTGTGTTAACCGAGTGATGGGATAAGTAGTGTTTACCAAGTATAGGCATGGTAAACATGGAACACAATTTCTACCAAGTGACACTATATCTAAAGAGTTTCCAGTGTATAATGAGTTCGAAGCTATGTTGAGTGATTAGTATGGACAAAGCCTCTACTTCTACTGAATGCATGATAATGCTAAGTAATGCAGTGGACACAGAGTATGATAAATTCACCAATTAAGCTTTCAAAACCCGAGCTTCTACATTTGAGTTGACTCAGTAATATTGGTGTTATCTTGTGTTTTGGCTGACCCTGTAATCATGAGAATTGGGTTGGTATATATGTAATGTATTGTATCATACCCAAGCATGATGTAGTAATTTTTTGAGAAGAGTGAAAGTGAATGTGATGATCAACATGCAACAATGAATCAATAGCAAAGCATAACAAGGTCAATTTAGGAGCAGTCAAGTTACATCTATCACAAAGAGGTGATCTGTACTTCAAAGATCTTAATCAGCAATTCAGTTGTAAGTTAGATCTATTGTTTTATCCTAATAGGTGAATTGGTTTCAAATCCTTTAATAGGGTAGACTTAACAATCTTTTCTTAAATCTCTTTACTAAGTGCATACTTCATTGTATGTTTGTAAAACCTCTAACAAGGTGAACCTAACATTCCTAATTACTCCTAACAGGGTAGATCATTAAAAGTGATCATTGTAAGCCTTAATAGTCCAACTTTATACTGCAGTATTGAAGTTTTGTGGGTATCATCCCCACCCTAGTTTTACTTCCTATTTGGAAGGTTTCTAGGTCACCAAATATTGTGTTCAAAGTGTTTTATGCGTTTAGTTTCTCATGCATGCAGTAGATTAGATCTATCAATGGTAAATGGATTATGTTATTAAGTATTGAAATTGTCAAAAGTTTTGAGGTTACTAATTCACCCGTCCCCTCTCAGTAACCTAGCTAGTCTTAATTATTTCCAACAAAGAGTTCAACATTAAAGGTGAATGAAACCCTAAAAATGGAAAAAAAAAAAAAAAAAGGTTGCTCATTATAATTAATATAAAATATTAATTATATACACCTAAGAGATAGCTTAAGTAAACTAGAGTAATAGACAACTTAATTAATTAAATCAAATTGATCTAATTAATAAGTGTAAAAAAATAATTACTCTAACACCCCCCCCCCAAAAAAAAAAGAGAAGCTCGGGAGCTAAGCTAACCTATGAAAGAAGGAAAATGGGTCCTGGCAACAAGGCTTGATCAAAGTACCCAAAACAAGGAAATATTTGTCAACTAGAGACAAAGGAGAAAACCCAGTGGGAAAAACTCCTCTCCAAAGAGAAATAGAACAAACATGCTGAAAAAACATGAAGGAAGGAAGGCCTCAACAAGACCCACCAAGGACAAATTCCATAACCCCAAGCATAGAACACAATTGAAGATAGTGTGGCAATGCAAAAGGTTTGGTGAAGATGTCAACAACTTATGTGTTAGTGGAAATATACTCCAAAGAGAGAACACTATCCTGAATCTATTGATAAATGAAATGCATATGAAGCTCAATGTATTTAGTGCATTGATTCTCCATCGGGTTGCAAGAAATGTGAATAGCACTCTGATTATCGCACCATAGAATAGTGGGACAATTAGGAGGAAAATCAAACTCAATCATCAACTGCTAAAGCCATAAAATCTCTTGACTAGCATGCACGGTTGCTCTATACTTAGCCTCTGTAGATGAAAGTGCATGAGCATTCTACTTTTTGCATGATCAGGTGATAAGAATAGAGATAGGACAAAAGAAAAAGCTAGAAGTAGACTTCCGATCATTAACATCACTAGTGCAATCTAAGTTAGTGAATCCAACAATGTGAGGATTCCCAAATGTGTAATGAATGCCATACATAAGTGTGTCTTGAATGTATCTCACAATATGTTTGGCAGCTTACCAATGACTCCCATGAGGCTCATGTGAAAACTGAGAGACAAGAACAACTACAAAGGAGAGATTAGGACAAGTATGTGTCAAGTACAACAAACTACCAACCAACTATTGATACGACATAGGATCCACTAAAGGTGAAGAACAAGAGGTAGGAAAGGTAACACTTGACTAAAAAGGTGTGGGAGTAGGCTTGCAATCAAGCATGTTAAAGCATTGAAGCATGTCAAGAGCATACTTCTGCTAGTAAAAGAAGATCCCAAAAGAGGACTAAACAATCTATAGACCAAGAAAGTAGAAAGGAGTCCATCTTCTCATACCAAGCCCGAGGGGCCTATTTGAGACCATAAAATGAGCGACAAAGTCTGTAAACCAAGGAGGAATCCTACATAAATCCCTAAGGATGCTCCATGTAAATCTCCTTAGTAAGATCATTATGCAAGAATGCACACTTCAAATCCATCTAAAAAATGGGCCATCCCTGAGAAGCTATGAGGGACAAGATAAAGTGAATAGACTTCATGTTAGCGACAGGGGCAAATGTCTCAGTGTAATCAATACCCTCAACCTCTATAAAACCCTTCACAAAAAGATGTGCCTTGTACTTATCAATAGAACCATCAGCAAAAAACTTAGTATGATATAACCATCTACATTGTACTAGCTTTCTTCCCTTGGGAAGAGAAAAAAGATCCCAAGTATGATTCTTCATCAAAGAAGAATACTCCTCCTCCATGGCACTGTCTCACTCAATATGTCCTATCACTACTACAAATGTATAAGGATCATTACAAATAGCATGACTTAGAAGACTAGAACTCACAATATGAGAATGAGTGTGACAGGAAGTGGAAGGTTCACTAGCTATAGATCTGACATCCTCAATTGTAACACAAGCCCATTTAGACATCTATGGAGGATCCTATGGTGGAGGTAAATGAGGATCACTCAGATCACCATTCCCATCATCCAAAAAAGATATTGGAAAGGATGAGGGAGTCGTGGTAAGTGAAGTAGACTCTAGAGGTGGGGTATCTACTATAGGAAGGCACTCATCAAACTGGACATTCCATCGAAATAGGACTTGTCTAGAATTAGGATCAAAAAACCTATATGCCTTAACATCCTCACAATAGCCAAAAAAAATGAGGTGTCATCTCTTCCACTCTATTGCTCTCCTCTAAGCATCAGGTAAAAATGTCCATGCTTCACTACCAAAAACTCAAAATGAAGATATGTTAGGCTTAACATGAGACCAAGCCTCCTCAAGAGTCATATGTCAAACTACTTTGTAAGGCATTCTAAATATAGTTGGAAAAATTAACTGCCTCTACCCAAAAAGATGAATCCATGGACCTAGACGATATCATACAATTAGCCATCTCCTGAAGTGTTCTATTCTTTCACTCTAGCACACCATTTTGCTAAAGCGTGTAGGGCACTAAAGACTAATATTGAAGACCATGTTTAGTGCAAAAATCCCTGAAATCTTGGTTCACATACTCCCCCCCATTATCTATGTGTATTTTCCAAATAGAAAGACCAGATTGCTTCTCCACAAATGTCTTGAAGACTCAAAATGAATCAAAGATATTAGACTTGTATTTCAAAAAGTACACCCATGTGCACATGAAGAAGTCATCAATGAAAGTAAGCACATATCTAACATCAGAAAAAGGAGTGGAAATGACATGAGGTCACTATGAATCAACTCCAATGGTGCTAAAGCATGATTAGCTCGTCCATGTGGAAAAGGATCCCTATGTTGTTTTCCAAGAGCACAACCTTGACAAACACCATTTATGCAAGAAATTTGGGGAAGTCCAAGAACAAGTGCCTATGCACTCATTTGTAGAAGGTATTTGTAATTTACATGACCCAAAAACTCATGCAAAAGTATGCTTACTAAATTTGCATGTGCGACAAGATAGGAACTTGTGCCATAAATAGACTCAAATCCATCAAATCTATATAGGTGAGATGTAGAGTCAACACTCCCAGTAGCTACTATCAACTCAAAATCATGTAACTCTTGAATAACCATATCATGTGGTGAGAACTCAACTTTCTTACCAGAGCTAGAGTTGAAAATCTAATAAATAGACAATAGGTTTGTCGAGATGTCAGGGACAAAAAGAGCATCCTAAAGAGAACCCCCAGCTAATGCAACAAAACTAGAATGCAAGACATTAGTTCCCAATAGAAATTTGTGAAGTAGCACAAGGAGAAAGTGAAGTGACCAACTGTTGAGTGTAAGTCATATGGTGAGAGACACTAGAATCAAGAATCTAGGTGGGCCCAGAAGTCATTGTTCATACAGTAAGAGTGTGACCTTTCCCTCTAGGGTGGATGAAGACTTAGGAGCAAAAATGTGATTCTCCTACATGGCTTCCTCTAAAGCCTCCAAACATTTACAACACTTGGAAATGGGATGTAAATCTTTTCCACAAAAACTACAAGTCTCAACTAATTTCTTCTTAGTCTTGGAGGAAGACTCAATAGACTTCAAACAAGATTTACCCTTGGAAGGGTTAGCTAGAGGTTTGTAATCAATTTTTGATGTATCTTTCTTTGGTTTGGCTTTTGGTTTTGGTTTCCCCTATGAAGAATCACCAACCAATGCTTAGCTGGAAGAGCCAGAAGCATCCATCTGTTGGATCTTTGCTTGTTCCCATGTTAATTGATCATAGAATGTCTCAAAAGAATACATAAGATGTCTATTTCCCAAAGCATCCATAATGGAGTAGAAAGTGGAAGAAAAGATTTAATACTATCCTCACAACTTTGAGAATATAAAAAAAATACACTCATCATTTGTCTTGTTTTTCCCACATCCCTACAAAACTAAATGTAGAGATTTGAACTTCATTAAGAAGTCCTCAATGGGGGGAAGTTGGCAAGAGTCAAAGTAGTCAACTCTACATCAAGCTATAGTGCCCAAAACTCATTCACTATGCCAAACAAGTTGTAAAACTTGGTCCAAATAGCTCGAGGAGTGGTCAAACCATCCAAGTAAAATAGGAGACTATCAGAGATGTTTAGTGCAATCAAGCCCATGGCCTTATCCATTTTGTTTCTATGCTGAAGAACCTCAAAGGGGCACTATAGGATAGGTTGATTTTCATCTAGAGATGACCATAAACCATGTGACATAAGAAGTCAAGTCATGTGTACTTTCTAATTGTGGTAGTTGTGTGGTGTCAGCCGGGCCATAGAGGGTTTCAACATTGAGAGAAGTAGACGGAAGTAGAAGGATCATTACTAAATTAAATTATAGAAAAGAAAATGCACCCCCCAACAATGTATAAAATTATCCCTCGTAAACAAAACAAACAACTAAGGAAAGCACAAAAACTTAGAAGAAAACCTAGATGCTAGATGCAAAGAGGTAAGAAACTGAAGCCTCTACTTCAACACCAAAAATAGGAGCTCAAACAACTGAGACAAAGGATGAACACAACATCATCATCTCTAGTTCAAGAACAAATTTTTGAACAAATTTTGTTTTTTGAAAATGGACACCATATGCAAAAAATATAGCTGAAAAACCAACTGCTCATCTAAAAAATAAGCTCTTTTAAAAAATACAAAGATGGGGAAAAATTTGATGGTCGTATGACCATCAAGTCATCATCCACTAGAAAAAAATTCTGATCACCAAAAATCCTTGCCAAAAAATTGACCTTGCTGGAAAAATATTGTAGTGTTGAAATGGTGATATCACTACTGGGTTGCTGACATCAGCACTGACAACAATGACAGGTTGGCGAAGGTGGTGGCCGGCCGATAGGGTAGCAACATTGGTAGTCACTGAGTGGCATTGCACCAGTAGTGATGGTGGTGTAAAGGTGGTGTAGGGCACAGGCTAGGCCATGATGGTGCATTGCTGGTGTGGGTCGGGTTGCGATGGCGCAAGGCATGGGCGATGCATGGGTGGTTTTCTCTGCTTGCGCAAAAAATCAATAAAAAATGTGTTTTTTTATTTTTTTCTTGTTTTTCATGTTGTATGGCCTTGGGTAGGGAAAAATTTATCCCAAGGGTCACAATGGCCAAAATTCATAAGTTTTATATGGATTTTGACTGAACTGAGCCTTTTGAGTGCAACAATGACATCCATCTTTGTTGAAAGTGCATCCAAAAAATGTCTCCTCTAGATTGAAGAAAAAGAACCACAAAAAGTTGGGTTTTTCATTATCAAATCATGACTTCAAGATCTCTAGACCAATCAGTAGTGTGGAAGCTCTGATACTATGTAAATGTTGAGAAAAACCAACTTCATAGTTTGCTAAGAACACCTACATGCGAATTAACCTATTGCTAAAAGGAAACCAAAGAGGAAAAAGTGCAACTTAGAAATCTCAATGAAGTGAGAGAAAATATGTATTCCAAGATGTAAAAAATAATAAATACAAAAGTTCAACCTTAAAGGTGAATGAAACCCAAAAAGGGAAAAAACTAGGTTGTGCATTATAATTAATATAAAATATTATTATATGCACCTAAGAGATAGCTTAAGTAAACTAGAGTAATAGAAAAATTAATTAATTAAATCAAAGCAATCTAATTAATAAGTGTAAACAAATAATTACTCTAACAACTAGTACATGGCTTAGATGATATTCTATGAAGAACCCTAATTTATGGTTATTCAAGGATTGACAAATAGAGAGGAAGATTTCTCATTATTTGAACCTTGTTGTTGCATCAAATGTCCACTTCATAAAATATAGTGGAAAACCACATAATAAGACTCTTTAGAAGGCTCTTAAGTTAGACCATGAGGCAATACTTGAGACATTAAAATGTAGAGTAGATCTAGTAGGTTCATTATATTGTATATAATTACAAAAACATAGACCTCTCTCACTTTTTGTGATGTAGAGAGCACAACTAAGAAGCTTCAAATGGGCTTCCTACTCTTGCAATAAACCAACTAGTTATCACTGTCCAATCCTCCAATGGATCAAAGAAACACTCTTCAACTTTACCAAGAATTCAAGGACAAAGAACTAATCTTGCTTACTTTATGGGTTTTGCACCAATCTCACTCAACTAGGTCAATACTAGGAAAACACAATAGAATTTTTTCCTAAGGATTATAAGGTGTCAAATGAACTTAGGGCACTTAGTTAACACAAACTACACTACGGGTTTGAGTTAGACACTTACACAAAGCCTCAAAGCCCAATTTGGCCTAGTGTCCCTATGAGCCCCTTTTAGCCCTCCTGAAATGGATTTTTGGATCTAACTTCAAAAAGTTCCAAACAAGACCAAAACCAGTTAGGTTTTAAAATACCCTTTTCAAATTTTCTTAAAATACCAAAGCACCAAGTTCTAGTCCCACTCCAGCATTCCCTTCCCTTTACTAGGAAACACAGACCTAATTGATCATCAAGTTAGGCTTCATTTACAAAGAAAAAAATATGAAATGGGGTGATGGAAATGAAATCAATACTCAAGAATGATTGTAAATACTAAAATAACTTATTCCCAAATGTTCGGCCCTTCACCAAGTCCCAAACTCATGTCATTCAACAAACAACACACTACAAAAGATCAAATCCCTCAAGACACTTGACCTAGGCCTTAGTTGGAAAAATCACAAAACCAATCCTCTAGTTTTGGAACCCTGGAACCTTCAATAGGACCCTACTAACTACCATTTTCCAAGTGCCATGAAATTTCAACTAGGGAGATTGCAGTTAGACGCCCATCTTTGCTGAATGCACCAAAATGTTGTCCTACAAACCTTGCTTCACTAAAAGTGTAATAAGTTGAACAAGAAAGCACTCAGAAAGATGAAACCAAAATAAAATGAAAGATGATTCAAATATATATCTCAACATCCATTAGATCTGGTCTAAAAATCTATACAATATGGGCAACATCCAAAAATAGAGAAAATGACTCCAAAACATAATTTTATTCTTTGTAACTTCTTCCAACCCGCACATTAATTCCCCCTGGACCTCAAAAATGAGGTATTTATCTCTTCCATGTCTATTCCAATGGTTACAAACAAGATTTGAATGATTATAACCCATTTTCCACTAAGTTGCATTTTTTTAGCAAATTTTACAATTTTTCAACTATGCAACTTTGCACAATAAATGTAATTTTTTCATTTTTCACTTGATTCCACTTCTAGGACTTGGAAAAGGTTCCAACATACCTTAAACCAACCAAAACCACCTAATCTTAGGCTTTCTTGACCAAAAACATTAAAAACTCCAAATTTTCCTCATGAACAACTTTTTCTTAAATAAATTGCATAAAGTACCATAGATATACAAAATGGTATCTTACATTGAGAACCATGGAATTTTCATCCAAGGTCATATTTTGGAAGGTAAGAATGTTTTAAGTTGGATTTCAAATGTGTGTGTCTATTGTGTAGACTATTACAACATTCTACATTATTTTTGTAGTGCTTTAATGCCCTAGTACAACTGTGTATGGATTGGGATAGAAGATATGACTTATAGTTTTTGTAGAGTAGTGTTTCCTTATTCTTTTTCATGTTCAAACTATGAATGAAGTTGTTAGGTTAGCAAGTTTTGGACTTTTCTTGGTGGCTAGTCTGTGATTCTCATTCATAGGGATGCTACCACAATAATGGCTCTAACATAATCATCCATAGTGGAAAATGTGTGAAACCTTGTGGGATGATAGGTTAGACTCTGTAAATAGTGTTTTTTCTTTCTTTGGAATTTCTTTGACTAGTTTCCAATCTATGGAATGATTCCCTAGGCTGATTGCTAAGAGTAGGTGAGCCAAGATAGTTTGAAGACGTTGTTGTAGAGCACGTCCACTACTTCATTTAACCTTATTTTTCTACCAAAAATTTTGACCATCAACTAAATAAGTTTAGGTTGGTCAAGATGTTAAGGTAAAAATTTTGTTTTTTGCACATGTAAGCCCTGTGTTGGTCAAAATTTCAACCAACATGGTGCTTTAAAAAAAAAACACATTTCTTTCTCTTTCATGCACTTGCAGGTTTTTGGTATTTTCACAAGAGTTTTGAAGACTTAGCAAAAATGCTCGCTTCACACTCTCTCACCATCAACTTTATCACATAATTAGATGATATTATTTTTTTGATACATTTATTGCAAAAAAAAATGCCATAATCTTGCATCCTATAAATACAAGATCTACAAAGGATATGCCTTTCACACGCTACGTTTTTAGAATTGGGATGAAAAAGGATCAAATGGTAAAAGTGGAGATTGAAATCAAAGAGACTAGCAAACTGAATCTTTAATATCATAAATAAAATAGACCATCATTCATTGAGGAATAAGTTTTTCTAATGTGATTTTGGTACAATTAAAATCAATTAAGCCAACATTGTGTTGGGTTTTGGCTTTATCAGAAATTTCATAACTAAGCAATTTTAATTTGGGTATTCTAGATTCAGAATTAAGAAATTAGTTCTAAGAGTGTAATGGGTAAGCATTTTTTGTTTTGATTTTCAGGTTTTGGAAGTAAGGAAATAGCACTAAAACTGTAATGGGTTTTATTTATTAGAGTATTTTAAGTCCATTAAAAATTAGATTTCCACAGTGCATTCTGGTAGTGAATAGTGTTTCTGGATTAACCTGTGTTTTGAAAGTTTTAGTATCAAATCCAAAAGCATTATGGATACCAAAAATTTGGAACACAGTGATCTCCAAAAGAATTATTCAATATGCTATGTCCATTTGGATGCCCTGATGTGAGAGCCCAGATTCTTGTATAATTGGGTAATAGTTTTTATTTTTGTATCATAGACTATCATGAGATTTGCTTTTCTCGGTTGGAAATTTCAAGGTTAAAGTTAGCTTATAGTGCTTTGTTGTTGTCGTGTGTGATCAAATTTTTTTTAAAACAATTGTAGGCCCGTCGTTTGCTGTCTAGGTAGGCATGAAATTTGTACTATTATGAAAGCCTAGGTTCTTGTTATAGCTTAGTACACATACAAATTTTTCAATTATAGAGTATCTTTTATGTGAGATTTGCTTCTTGGTGGAAAAATTGCTAGATAAAGTGATTATATGGTGCTTTGTTATTGTTTTGTGATCCAATCCATTTTTCTTAATTGCAGGCTTGCTGATCACTATGTTGGTAGGACTTGAAATTATGAATGCCTATTATTTGAGGATGCTTGAAAAGGTTAGGAATTCAAGCCTAATCAACATTCACGAATTTCCCTCCACCCAAGCTTAAGGTAATAAAAATTTTCTTAATACAACAATACATATATTGTAAAACAAATAGGTGGTTGCAATAAAAATAGCACAAGAGTCAAAATTTTTGATCCATATCACTCATTTTGATACGAGTGCTCTGAAAATTCTAAAGTACTAGGTGGCTTCTATCCTCAAATTTTTGTTTGGATTTTTTTAGAAACTTGTTTTTATAATAAAGATGTTTATGTATTTAAATATTTATCTAGATATGGTAATTTTCATTATTTCCCTTAAGCTTACATACAAAGAACAAATAGAAACATAATACCAATAGATTGATTACCTATCAAAATTACGTAGCAAAAGAAAAGTGTGAAGTATACTAACAGATACAATGAGTCTTGTATCCAAGGCCTTCACAGTGCATATATCTCTTGACAAATTGATTGAATCAATTTTTTATCAGTTAATGTTATTGAATCCTCTGAAAAATTATCAGGCGTCCCACTTAATAATTCTTTTGTTGAAGCTAGAGTAGAGTTTCCTTAAAACTTATGTATCCAATTTCTCTACTAAATCTTATTTTGAAATCAGAATCATTGCATGAGTGCAACTCAGACTGTTGTGCTACATAGCAAATTCTATAGATTCCGATGGTTCTATTGCTAGAAAAAACCTTGGACTGGGATGAGGCAGCACCAATAGCATTGATTTATGGTATAAAAGTGAATACAATAAAGTGTCTAGGAAGAATTCATTAAGTTTGGAATTAATTTCTAAGCCCTTTAATATTTGAAGATGAGGAAAATGCTTTTGACAATTGGATATGTAATCAAAGCTTTAGTTCTTTTTGTTTGTCTCAGAAATAATTTGCAATTTAAGAGAGTGGCAATGAGGGAAGGTCAAGTATGAAGCATGTTTATGTCAAAAACTTTGATTATGGATTTCCTCAACTTTTATATTTTGATTTTCTATAACTTCTGGAGCATGCTATTTATTCTTATGCTTGAATTTGTAATTCTTCTGTGGAGGAATTCTGCATCTCCAAGCATTTTTGCCAATACCAGGTTACATGTAACTAGAAGAGGAATCAATCCATCCTTGTGACACCTAAAAGTCACAACTCTAAGTAAACAACAATAGGATTTGCGGCACCTAATTAGGCAGCATTTTGATGTAAAACTTGGCCTGAACCATACCATACTCTTTAGTGTCTTTTTAATTAATTTTTCTATATCTTGGGCAAGAATGATCTCACCAATAAATTACACTTATATATAGCTACTAGGAGATGTTAGTACACCCTAAAACCAATTATCTTGGTAGCTATTTGATACCACGTTCTTTAGCAATGAGTAATTATTATTGTTGTCCTAATCTTATCCATTATTGTATACTAGGTGTGTTTTTTTGGTAAAAGGGTGCTACTGCAACTGTGTTTCTTTTTCTCTTCTTCATTTTACTAAACATTCCCTATCAAAAAAACATTGATTGTGTTTCAATATTAAAATGTATGAGGGTATGTGAAGACTTTGTCTATTATCCATAGAAACTGATTGAGAAGCACATGAAGTTTTGACAACTCATGCACCCTTGCCTCCTCAACTAGTTTTATTCTTAGGTAACAGGTAACAAAATTTCTCTCATTCTCGTTGTGCTTTACATCCATGGTAGAGGTTTATTTCACTAGTCGAGCACAAATTGGATGTAGCATAAATGCTTTGTCTTTTATTCTAGACAAAGTGGGTTTGCATGATGGAAACTCACATTGGTTCCTATAAGGGCACTAACTCTGTCTTCACAAAAAAATATAGAATATCCAAATTTAGGAAAGAATTCTAATTTAGAAAGGAAAAATTGTGTTGTTTTCATTAATAAAAGAAAAGCTTGTGATTCAATATGGTAGTAATTGGTGAACATTATCTTTAGCAATTAGTAGCAGATAGTTGTTTTCTGACTTCAAATAGACTTGACTATAAGATTTATTGTGTGCACTGGAAAAATCATGTGCATTTGCACCATTTTTCTAAAAATCATCTTCAAATCTTCTATTAGTATCTTTTAGGTCTGTGTTAATTAATTAGACATATCCTTTGTCTCCATGTTTTCTGGATCTAGATTGCTTTGCATATAATATTGATCTGTGTGATTTAAATATTTTCTTTGAAAAGTGGCATAGTTTGTATCATGTTCAAACCTCATCCGTGATGCTTTTGCTTGACAATCCACATAATCTATTTGAGAAACACACAAAAATTTAACAAGTCGTGCACCCTTGCCTATTAAAATGATTTTATTTTCAGCTAATAGGTAACAAAATTTCTCCCAATCAAGGTTGTGCCATTCTTTCATTTTTAGGTGAATTAACAAAACTAGTTCAACACAAAATGGATGTACCATTGATGCTTTCCTTTTCATTCTAGAAAACATGGATCTGCATGATGGCACCTTAGAATGATTCTAATTAGGGTGCTAATCTTGTTATTGTAAATTAGTAACTGGCCATTCAACTCCATAAAATAATGTTAGTTCAGAAAGAAAAACTTGTATTGCTTTGGCTCCTCATCAATAAATCAAAACTTTTTTTAAAATTTGGTAATAATTGGTGAACATGATATCTGGCAAGGAGTAGCTAATAGTTGTTTTCCAAAATCAAGTGGACCTGAGATGAAGAATTCTAGTACAAATTGGCAAAATTGTGGGTGTTCACACTATTTTTCTTAGTAGCATCCTCAAATCCTTCTTGATGATCTTTTAGGACTGCTTTTTTATTTAGGCACATATTTTCTCTTCATCCTTTTTGAATCTAGATTACTCAACATGCAATGTAAATTCTGTGTTATTTAACTCACTTCTATTTTATCTTTTCCTTTAAAAAGTAACCTAGTTTGTTTTATGTACAAACCTAATCTATGACCTATTTTTCTTTCAAACTACCATTTCAAACAATCTAAGATCCAGTATTAAGTGTAGCACTAGAGTATTCCTTATTAAAATCTCATATTATTTTAAAATGTAGTGGTTCTAAAACTATATATGGTCGCCTTCCTTTGTTAATCTATCATGATCTTTGTTTTTGTAAGACAAGCATGAAACTTCTCTTGACAATCACTACTTTCCAGCACATAATCTTTGTAGCAATCCTTGGATATATTTAAAATCCTATGGAAAAAAGATGAATCATTTCTTTAAAAACTTGCTCCTTCCACACAAAAAGCTACTTTTGAATTGTAGATATCAACCAAGTTATTAACAAGCTCCTGCCATTCTCAGCATCATGGAACTCATAAAAAATTGGATCCTTAAAATTAAGCAACTTACTATGTTTATGCCCAAAATATCTTCAGGTTATAACCAACACCTTGGATAGGATTATAAACTAGCAACACCAAGTAGTACAGTTAAATGAATGTTTGTCATGAGCTATGGCTAATTGGCCACATTCTACATAACTACAGATTCAATCATAGGGATCTAATACTATTTTTCATTTTTGAATTGATAGAAGAGCATTTTAAACATAAAACAATATCAATGTGTTTGGTCCAATAAGAAGTTTCTTGGGTTACTTTGAATCAAAAATTATCTGAATTTCAAGATTGAAAATGAAACACTTATTACATTTTAGCTATTTTTTCAATTGATATGTTCATCTGTTGACCAAGGGAAGGCTAAATTAAGAGAGCTTTCAGTAGCGTACAGAATCAAAATGTTATGGCTTAACATAAATATAGTCATAATTATAAGATGTTGAACTCAATTCTATAGATCAAATATATCTTAATACATCTACTGAGAAAGTTCCCTTTTTTCTCTTTTGTTTGATCCTTAGTGCAAGTCTGCAAAGTGATGTTGCACATAACATATTTGGATTTTGGATAGCTACATAACTTTCAACTACTAAAACATTAGTATTCTGGTTTTACATGAATTGGTATGGTGGAAACAAATCTACAAAGTAGATTTTCAATAATATCTATAATAAGTTTTACTAAATGCTCAAATTCCAGCTTAATTACCAATCTGAAATAGATTGAGATGATATTTACATAATTACAAGGGAAATCTTTCTTGGCATAATAGTTGCATTATGAGGGATCAGTCTATCTGACCAACTAAACTACGAGTGAACTAGGGCCTTACCACATATATTTCACATGAATTACCTTTTGAACTAGGGCCTTACCACCAATATGTCCTCTAGTGGGGCCTAAATGAGCCTCTAAAAAAATGAGTGGTATCTCACCCTTGGTTAAGTATCATTGGAGGAGACCATTATAGGATCTTTGATACAAGACATTTGACAAGACAAGATAGCAACCAAAGAGTTTTCTTATCCTAATATAAGAATTTTCATCAACTCTATCAAGGAATTTTTTTCTCTTTAGATACCCATAGATGCCAACAAACCATTCTTCTGAGTCTACATGTACACAAATGGGATCACCAAGGCATGGCAATTCTGATACTAGATGAGATCTCCACACTTGTAGCACAAATTGACAAAAAATTATTGTATTGTAATGGTAAAAATCAAGTAGAAGATCTTCTCCTTCATGTTCAAAGTTTATGCTCATCTATATTTTAGTCTTGATTGACCCAAAACTAGTGAATCTTAGATAATTATTATTCGATTGTAGGAACATGTATTCATTTTCTTATATGTTTCAGATTAACTTAATTAACGTTCTTAGGATTATTTTGTGTTAAATCTTATTGATACACAATCATTTGGATTGGAATGCTTAAGACTCTGGCTGCAATTCTAAAGAGGAATTATTGGAGCTTGCTTTCCTGCCTTGAAATCATTCCACCTTTAGCTCTTGACATTGATGTAGAGACCTAGGTGGACTTTCAGTTATTCACAATAAGAGGGACTTTCCTAGTGTTCTCATAACCCAATCAAGCTTCTTCATAGGATCACTCTCCTTGATCCAATCAACTCCAAACCTTATCAGAGTGCACATACCATTCTCTCATGCCACCATAGGCTCTACATCTTAGAAATCATCCCATGTCCCTCAAATGGATTCCCCAAGCAATCTTGTTCAACAACCATCAAATGCCCACAATGCCTCAATAGGCTCCAATCTTGACTTCACTTCAACTAGGTGTTTTTGTCACCTTAACACATCTCAAACAACTTCAACTAACCTATTTCCAAGGTTACCAAATGCTCATCTTATTATTTGATACCAAAAACCGACTACAAGCACTTTACCAGGACTATTTCCTAATTAGCCCTGCCTAATCAATTTTTCACACTTTTCTCTCACTTTTCCCAAAATTCTCAGAAAACTAAGACCACATCTAGATACCCTTTTGGATTCTACAAAACATACTTCAAATTCTCATGCTACTCCCTTGGACTAAATTCCCAAACCAACAATATTGCCCCACAATTAACCCTCTTTTAGCCCTTCTGTTACAAAGAAACTACTAACATATCTCATCTCACAAACCATTTGACCTCAAACAAAGTTTTTTTGTTATCCAAAAACAAAGGATTTTCAAATTCATAGGAGATTCCATCAAGTTTTACACACCCAACCAACAAAGCCTCCTTCATAGGTGCCTAAACCAAAGGTTTTACCAAACTCACCTTTACAAATGTTTCCTGATCCTTCCAATGGATCCAACACCTTCATATAGCCCTAACATGACCTTCCTTGTCATAAAATATAATCCTCCTTCATATGGAACCTCCAGACCTATGACTGTCCCAACACCTAGTAACCCTCAAACAACCCTCTGTCACCATCAGTGACCTCTATCTTCCATTTCCCTACATATCTCTACATAAACATCATAATATAGATACATTAAACATTACATTACCCTCTCCCATGAGTCACAATTCCATTACAATAGTGGGAGGGGTTAAATAAATTAAATGTAACTCAAACTGGTTTCTCTGTCGCGTGACAGTGATAATTAATATTTAATCCACAACTACAAAATCTTCAATAAATGACTATTCTTATAGGAAAGAAACCTTAAAACATTCTAATTCTTTTGGAGATTAAAATCAAAGGCTTTTAAAACCAAAGAAATTGTACAATAAAACAAAGACAATCAAATATAATGTCATTGTTCTGTGACTATTCTGAACAGGTAGAGAAATATTGTTTCTTTATTTTAATTTTCAAAGCTTTTACAATATGATCTTCGACTCCTTCCCCTTTGGATATGACAATATATATTTTTTTATAAACTTTATACCCTTTCCAAACTATCTAACTTCCCAAAGAACCGACCAACTCCCTAACTGTCTCTTAACAGCCACTTGACAGTTTTGAATAACTTTTAATAACTTTTAATAACAGTTTTGCACCATAACCTCAAGTAATCAAAGACTAAAGACCTTTTAATACAATTCCTAAATGACTCAATACTCCTTAATAAGACTTAATGACTCTCAAATAGTGCAATGTTCCTAATGACTCCTTCTTAAATTCTTGATTCCCTTATTGTGGCCTATTGTTAACACTTTGACAATTTGACATATTTTGGTATTGTACTTATTTGCATTGCATATGCTAATCATGAACTTTTGACCACATTTAACCATCCTAATACCTTCTAGGATTCTATTTTCCCTTGAAACATCATAAATGACCCTAGGTACATTCTAATTCCCATAATGTCATTTAGGCTTACATAATTGTTCTTAATACAAAAATGATCATAAAACATATTTGTAGGACCATTTCATGGTCTCATTACAACCAATGACCTATCATGGTCATGTTCACATCTTGTTGCCTTTAGTGTCTTCTTGTGTCCTCGTCCTTGGCCTTGATGCTCCTGCATCAAACATCTGTAAACTGCAAGACAACTCCACTTGTCAAACATTTAGGTTTTATATTTCATCTAAAATCAAAATACTAAAAAGAAAAATCTAATGAAGACATCCTACTTAAATGATTTCTATAAGTATAATATCTATTCTTTGGATACAATTTGCATTCTGTGGTTTCTAGACAAAATGAGAATTTCAATTAGAACACTTAATCACAAAATTAATCTAATCTGTTTTCTCCTTAAAGAAGATATCTAACAGCTCCTTTCTCATTTATGGATTCCCACAAAATATTTATCAACACTTACGTTGTTTCTTGTAACAAAATGCCACATTTCTAAACTCAGATCTACAAGCATTTGAACCCTCCAAATATAATATTCCTTTATAAACTCTAAGTTTAACACTAAATCCATTTGAGTTTAGATATCTTGATCTCTAATTTCTTTTCCAAAATCATCCTCCAAGGTGAAACTCACCAATCTTCTCTTCTTATATGCTGATGGAATTATTTTGGATGTTCCAAAGAATTTCAACATCTAACCTTTATAGACATTTGAGTCCTAAATTCATGTCCCTTGATGTTAGGCCCAAATGGTCTAAGGATTAAGTTTTTCAAAATTGTACAACCACCATGAGGCCAAACTTGCATAAGCTAATTGATTTGTAATGAAGTGAAATCTAAATTCTTCTTTTGACCCTTAGGCCAACCCACTTAGGCCTATTTTTCAACAAATTTCAATTGCAATTATTTCATGGCTGAAATTGTAATGATTGTAGGCTCATGAGTTTTTGAGATTTACCCATCTTTTGAGCTCACATGTTCCTGATTGAAGATTGCATTAATATGTTTCAATCTTTTAGTCATCTTCATTAGTTGATGCATTAATCACATTAGTCATTTCTATCAGGATTAGTCATGGCATGCTACTATTAGCTCCTAAGTAACTTTCACCTTGTGACATCTCTTTGAGGCATTTTGCAAATAACTAAGATACATTGTCTATAAATTAACATTTTGCAAACATCTAGGCCTTCTCAAAATTATAAGATCATTTTAGTTACATTGGAAAATATTAATCAACAATTTCCATGTGCAGATATAAACATTAACTACAACATGTCCAATTTATTTGCAGGTATATTTTCCTGTGAAGAAAGACCATGCCTAACAATATGAACCCCGAACAAAATAACGAGACAATAGCTACATTTTGGGCTCAGTTCTAAAGAAAACTTGATAAATGTTATTGTCCTTGCTAAAATTTTAAGGGCTTAAAGAATCGAAGAATTCTAATCACAATAGCCTAGAGTCATTGTAGACAATATGGTCATGTTGAAGGGGGGCATGATTTTCATCCATTACTGAATGTGGATTTCCTACTGGAGGAACACAGAGGTGTGAATATCCAAGCTGAGGATAACACTCCCATGGAAGAAGATGATAATGTGCCAGAGGACATGATTGAAGAAGATGGTATTGGGGTAGGTGATGAAGAGACTCATAATGATGGTACTAGCGAATCTTATAATGATGATGAAGATGGTCTTGATATACCTTTACTTGAGAAGGCACATGAGACCTTATATGAAGGCTCCCAAACAACTCTACTATTGGCTTTATTTTTGTTGGTGAACTTAAAGGTTATGAATGGTATATCCAATGTAGAAATGTCACATATGCTAAGGTATGTCATTTTTCTCATCTTCAATGTTAGCATACAATTACTATTCATTATATTAACAATGCATATTTGTTGTTGCAGGTTAATTAGTGAGTTTTTATTACCACCATCAAACATTTTGCCTCATTTGTACTAAGAATTATCTAATATTATAGATCAGATTGGAATGAAGTATCAAAAAATACACGCATGTCCCAATGATCACATTTTATATCATAAACAACATGAATTTGCAACAGAATGCCTTGATTGTCATGTTAGTAGATATCGATCGGATCAAATAACAAAAAAAGTGTCTCAAAAGATTCTTTGGTACATTCCCATTATTCTAGACGTCTTCAATGGTTATTCAGGTGTGCTAGCTTGGCACAATTTATGGATTACCATGCACGCAATAGAAGTCAGGATGACATTATATGAATGCCTACCGATGGTTCTGCATTTAAAGAGATAGAAGAAACATGGTCACACTTTAAAGAAGAACCTCATAATCTGAAGCTTTCATTGGTGGAGGACGGTGTCAATCCATATGGAGATATGAGATCTATTTACTCAGTTTGGCCTATTTTTGTTATTAACAATAACATTCCTCCTTGCATGTCCATAAAGAGGGAGCACATAATATTTTCAATGATTGTGCCAGGTATTTTTTTATTTTATAGTTATCTAAATTAATTTATAAATCTAGTGCATTAAAATGGTCATAATAATTATGTAATGTTTAGGTTCATTCAATTGCTAGGTAAAATCCAAGTTAAAGATATGAACGTGTATATTGAGCCCCTAATTGATGAGTTGTTGAAGTTATGGAATGACATCACTATGTATGACATCTCTAGATTGATAGGACATCGAGAATACATGATGCTCTTGGGCTAACTCATTTTTTTGGTATGTTATATTGTTAAGATCACATATTTTTGGTCTATTATAGTGCTTACACATTACTATTGAATATTTAAGTTGTGCATGATAATTGTACATGATCCAATTATACATGATCTTTTAGATCTTCAGACAAAGGGAAAATTTGCATGTCTAGTTTGTGGTTCAAAGATGAAATGTCATCATTCAAGAAGTTGAAGAAAGCAAGTGTTTGATGAGTTTAGACACTTTCTCCACAATAATCATAGATATCGAATTGCTGAAAAAAAAAAATTTAATGGAAAAGAAGAGACATCATCAAGGCCACAAAGAATGACACCTCATTTATGGAAGTTGGAATACGATCGACTAAATCATCGAGGTAATGTCCAATTTGTCATCTGAAGTTTAAAATTTTTATTTTGATATTGTCTTATATTTACTAATGTTGTAATTGATGCTCATGAAGGTCGTCAAAGCATCAATGACCAACTTCCTAGAGGAATGAAAAGCTATCCTACTCAATTTAGTAGGTTACCATACTACAAGGATCTCTAATCGTGCATTTGTTTGATGCTGTGCATATTGGAAAGAATGTAACAGAGACACTATGGAAAATGTTAGATAGAAGGCATGATAGAGAACAAATTGCCAAAATTTGTACTGACATTCATGAATCCAATCATGCACTAAAAGTTTTCATTGAATCGAATAGCAATGGAGACCACATAAATACAAGTGCCCTTCTTTGCTTATTAATAGAGCAACAAAGGGATGGATTAAAAAAAATCATTAAAAAAGAAAAATTTCCAACAGGATTTGCTGCAAATATAAGCACTCTTCTATCAAAGAAAGGTGATTTTGGGCCAGGGTTGAAAACACATGATTGGCATACCTTCCTCAAGGTAAGTCATGTTTTCTATTTCCAGTATATTTGTAAGATTGAATGTAGTACAAATTACATTATTTAATGATACATTGAAATGATAATTTTTTGATGATGGCAGTTCATCCTACCTCTATCCCTTCCACAATAGTTTGACAATAGTATTAAACATGTCATATATGATCTTGGAAAATACCTAAGGTTAGAAGTGTTTTTTCTTAGATTTGTAGCTTTTATCTGAAATCTATTGTATAATTTTATTTGAAATCTCCTTTATGTGTTTGTGTGTGTTGAATCTCTTTTAGGTGGTTATCATCTAAAGAAATTGATAAAAAAAGACATAAAATATTGGAAGAGAAAAATTCCATAGCTTATGTGTGAAATGCAAAAGTGTTTACCTCCAACATTTTTCAATACTCAAGAACACTACCTCATACATCAAGTTGAGGAGATTGAATTGTGTGGACCTATACAAGCTAGATCAATGTGGATGGTTGAGAGGTATTTAAAATTTATGAAGGGCTTGGTTCAACAAAGAGCACATCCTAAGGGTTCTATGATATACCAAACCATGGTGTAAATTAGTGAATATCTTTCAAAGTTTGCAGCAGATATCCATGTAGATCACATTTGGGATCCCAACTATAATGGCAAATTCAAAGGGGAGTACCTGATGGGAAAGGTAGATTGAGGAGGGTGAGAGGTAATTGTAAGTTTTTTATTTTAATTTAATAATTCTTATCCATCATCAATCTATATATATATATATATATATATATATATATATATATATATATATATAAGTTGTTTCTAACTATTGTAATTGTCTTCTTTATAGTTGGTCATGAGTGGGATGCACTACACTTGTATATTTCAAACAATCTTGATTGAATGATAGTATGGATTGAACAGTCTCAAAAAAATGGTCACTCATTAACATGGGATGGTGTTGCATCATTGGTTAAAGAAGCTCATTATAATGGAGATCCCAATGTTACCCCAATGGTACTTGATCTAATATATGGGTTAAGAGATATAAAGGTACACATAAGATTACTAATCATGAGACATAAGTTTAATATCAACTCACAGATCAATGAGAAGATTCTTCACATGTTTGAATAATTGTAGGTCAAACACCACAAAGCTATGTACTACCATGGCTATAAATTTGGCGCAATAAAGTTAGACGAAATGAAGAAAATGTGTGATTCTAGGATAAGTGTTGTTTTCACAGTCAGCAATATTTCATCTAGAACTGACATACATCCTCAAGAATTTGAAAATCGATACTATGG
Source organism: Cupressus sempervirens (assembly GCA_028749045.1). Lineage (NCBI taxonomy): Eukaryota > Viridiplantae > Streptophyta > Pinopsida > Cupressales > Cupressaceae > Cupressus > Cupressus sempervirens. The sequence continues at coordinate 71,339,026 of CM053791.1, forward strand.
TATTTTAGATGATATACTTGAGTGTGACTTTAATTCATTCAAAATAGTTCTATTTTTTGTCAAATGGTTTAGGTTATGACTGAATCAAAATGATCCCGATAAGACTATTATTAAACATGATAGTTGATTTACTATGATTAATAGAAGGTCATTTGAGCCAGTTGGAGATGAGCCCTATGTTCTTCCAAGCCAATGCGAGCAAGTGTTTTACTTTGGTATTCCACACAAACTAGGTTGGTAATTTGTTGTTAGACATGATCGAAGGAAGGCCGGTAAAGTATAATGTGATCGAAGAAGAAGATATTGAAGAAGCACAAGAGGAAGTAAATGATTATCATGAACGCTAATTAACCAGTGATGAAGAAGAAGAAGATGCTGATGATTTTGGTTATGCTAACGATAATGGTGATAATGATGATGATGATGCTGATGACAATCATTATCATGGTGATGAAGATGGTGATGATGGTGATGATGATGATAGTGATCAAGATGATGATGATGGTGATGAAGATGGTGGTGACAATGATGATCAAAGTGAGAAGTACGATGATGGTGATGATGATGATGATGATGATGACATGGATGAAGATCATGATGATCAATGAAATGTCCAGGTAGGATCAATGTGAACTATGATGGGGTCTTATATGACCAAATTTTTCTTTCCAAACCATATGTGCACATATAAACATTAGTTACACTAAATTTTTTAACTTAAGACAAATGATTTACATATACAATCTACTTTATTATTAAATTTTTTTTGGTAGGTCTATTACTTTAATTTTGCTGCTGATTTCTAAGACTTACTAATTTTTTTCATAGGGCGATATGGACGCACCATATCAAACACCTTCAGTAAAGGTAAATATTGATTATTGTAAATTTTAATGTTAATATGGAAACAAATGTCATATTATTATGTTCTTTTCTTTATGGCTTTGGAGTTATTTTGATGAAATTATACTGATATTTTATGTCACAAATGATAGGAAAAATCTAGAATGATCGCTGATCAAATGAAATCTGAAATACAGGCATCATATCTACATGACATCACCCTTAGTATTGACCCTATGTTCATCACCCAAAAAATTAAGCAAAGATACATTGATGAACTTTTTAACATTATCATCGAGGGTAATAGAAGTGAGAAGAAAGAGGCACTAAGAACATAATTGGACCATAGAATCCAATCTTTGAAGGTAAGAAATAATTCAACTAAAGTAGTAATAGAAGTTCAATAGATATTAATATTTTATAGTATCTTATGAATCATGATCTCTAATTTTATGTGTTCTTGTATAGACATATGTGCCAATTGTGACATCACATGGTGAACATGGTGAGGATTGTTGCACACAACCTTTGTGTAAGTAACACTTTGTTTGTTTTGATCAACATTATAACACTTACCATTTTTTTGTGGACATTTCTCACTAGTATCCCATTCGATCTTTATCCATTGCAAATGTCTTTGCTAAGAATATTCTATTCTTTAGCTCATGATGAAGTGAAAACTCCTCCTTCAGTTGGTGGTCCAATATTGCCTATGCATTGTCGACAACAAGGACCATGCAAACATCCTCATCTATGCCCACTAGAATTGGTATAACCTTGTTTTGCTATATTTTCTAATGTATTTCTACAAGTTGATGAACAAAAAAGTAGCATATCATTGCTTAAATGATGTCTACAGAAGCCTGCATACACACAAACACATGCATATGACATACATACATACATACATACATACACACATACATACACACACACACACACACACACACACACACACACACACACACACACACACACACACACACACACACACACACACACACACACACACACACACACACACACACATACACACACACACACCCACACATAGAGAGACATGGAGATAGGCAGGGAGGTAGACCAATAAATAGTAGTACTAGAATTTTCATTTAATTGTCATGATGTTTTAGTTGATAGACCAACAAAGAGCAGTACTACTGAAGCTAATCCATTTCCTGGAGCAGTTCATGTGATTAATACTAGTTCGTATGAAGGGACATTGTTGCTAAATAAGAAAATTATGTTTCTTTTAAAAGAATAAAAGCTTCCAGGTGCTTTAAAATTGTTATTATTTAAAGTGTAAATTTAGTTTACTTTTACATTACTCATTTTGGACTGATAAATCCTTTATGTTTTTGTAGGTAATAATTCTTTCTTTGAACACTTTTTTCATATGACATTGAGACTATTTGGACCCACCATATGTAAAAGGTATGTAGTTTCATATCATTGTTACACAATTTTTTTTTCTTCTATTTATTGTAATGTATTAAAGTTATTGATCTAACAATCTATTTTTTTTTAAAAAGGTGGAATTTACAAGCTGTGAAATTAAAAAATCAGCCGATTGCATCTTTTGAGGAGAAATTTGGGAAAAAAAAATTTGACACTGGCCTACTTCTGAAAAGAGTAGCAAAGCATATAAAGACTATGAGGGATCAATATAGAAGGGCTCTTAAGGATAACCCAAAGTACGACCATCCTCCTATGATTCCACTGATGTAGTGGAATGAAATAATAGGAGATGAAAAGGAGAAAAGGCTATGTGAAGATAGAGATAATGAAGTAGCACAGGGCAAAAATAGGTATGTCATTATAGTATTAAGTACATTTTAATCATGCACTAATTATTGATATTTGTAAATATATAATCTAAGATGTTTGAAATTGTTCATAGATTGCAGGACACATCCGTGGCTACAAAAGCGAGAGTAGAAAAGGTTGGCCAACACAAACTTGGCTCTAGTGGCTATCTGAATCTCCAGTCTCGACTTGTAAGTAGAGTAATGAAATTTCTTTTTTTTTAAAATATAATGTTGTAAACAATTTTTTTTAATGAAGCCATACATGGAAAACCAACATTGTCAAGCAAAAAATATAGGGTACAAAATTCAATGTGTAGGTCATAGATGAAGATAGAAAAATTTCCTTGAAGGAAGGATATAAAGTTGTGGTTGCACACCTACACGAATAATTTTTAAGCCTTGCCCAAGAATCTAGTGCACCAAATAATATCTCATAGGTAAATTGGTTAGATAAAAAGTAAATGAAATTGAATAGTTGAGAAGATTCTTTTTTGGTATTAGTTTTAAATGTAAGTTGACTACATAACAATGTGCATAACATTTTACTGCAGCCTTCATATCCTACCACAGAACCTGCTTGTGATGAAGGCCATGATGTGCATTATAGTGGTGGAGGTATTAATTTTCTATTGGAAATTAATTGTGCAATTATGAATATAATTTAACATCTTCAATTGCAATTTGACCTGTATCCATTTTTTGAATATTTCAGAGCATGTCGAACATCATGTTGAAGGAGTGGACCATGTTCCAAGTGTTCAACATGTTGATGTGGTGGCAGATAAAAATGTTAATGTACATGATGTGGCATTTTCAGGTAAGAAAAATGCATGTTATGTTGTATTCATACTTAATTACAGACTTGTAATAGTTAGAAAAAGAAAAAGAGTATGTCAATTTATCCCATTCACTTGTTCTTGCAATAGAGCCCTCTTTAGTGCAGCAACCTCCTGCTCCTCCAAGGAAAAGGAGCCATCATAATTTGAAATTACACGTGCCAGAAGAGGAGGAGAATGATGCACATATGGATTCTCCTATGAGCACTTTTCTTAAGAGAGCTCAAAAAACAAAAAAAACAAATGATGTTTAAAAAATCTTCTTTGATAAACCTTGTTGGATAATGAAAGAACTTTTTTTTAAGTAATTATGTATGAATGATGCATATTAATAGAAATTTTTATTTTATGTTAATGAATATTGTTATGTGTTAATGAAGTCTTGATTAGTATTGTGTATTAATGAATGTTATGTGATTGTATTGATTGAATGTTATAGTTCATAAATGGATGAATGAATGAATGAAGTATGTAATTAGATGATAATGGGTTCTTTAGGTTGATGTTAGGGGGAGTGGGGTGAGGCCAAATGAGCTTCCACCTTCATGTGGTTCACTTTGTTAAGTAGAGAATATTATAGTATTCTTGAAACCAAGTGAAGCTCAAACTAACATAAAATGGACACTTTGCATGTCGTAGGTCTAAAATGATCCACAACTACTGTTGGACATAACATAAAATGCAAATGTGATATGGGATTTATTTGTGGCTACCTAAAATTTTTCATATTTGATCATTTTGTTCCCTTTATATATTTACATTCTCAAGGTAGGTTTGGCAAAGTCATTGTGGTCTAGCAATTTTAACTTTTGAGTCGCACTAAACTTGTTATTGTTGAATATGACTAATAGGTGATAGTTGCCCTAAAAAACTAGAAAGTCTCTAGCTTTAGCAAACCAAAAAAACACTCCTCTTGAATAGATTCACTCCCTTGATTCATTTCAAACAACTCATCAATTCACCTTGCCTTTGTTTCAACTTCCCTCTCCTTGGGAACACTCCTAATTCACCCCTCCTGTAACCAACTCTTGATCTCTGTACTCAAAGACTCCCCTAATCCTTACAATGCTTCATACCCTTCAAATAACATAACTAAGGAGTTCCAACTCCTTCCAAACATTAGTTTTGTCTCAAACTTAAAACTGCCTTCAATAGGCCTGTCCTATTAGCCCTATCCTGCAAGTAATCTACACTTTACTTCCAAATTTCTCAAACAACCTAGTAACCTCTTCACCTTTTAAAATACCCTTTATTGAGTTATTCAAACCCTATGAATCTCAGTCCTTTCATCTTGTGACTGATAAACATTTCTATGATTGCTCCTACATGTAACTAGGCCTAATTAACCCTCCATTTACAAAGAAACTCCTTTTTCCTCTTACTTCCAACATTCCAAAACTTTACATAGTATTAATGAATCTATTAAATATAAGGATTCCTAAATTTTTTTGAACTTCCACTCACATCTAAGTATTATTTCATCAAACCCTCATTTTAAGGGTTTCTAGCCTAGGGCTCTCTAGAAAAGACCTTTAACAGTTTCACAAAAACTTTCTAATGGTTTAGAAACCTTACAATACACTCCCTCAATTGTTTCCAACACTCATTTATCCACTCCAACCCTCAAATCACTATATTCACCATGTGGTGCTTTCTAAGTGCACCCTCACTATTTGCTCACCAGTCACCCACTGTTCCTTTCTCTGTTCACTATCACCTGCATCTAAATCATAGTAAAAACATCATATTTATAGGCTTAATTACCTCTCCCACAAGTTACATTTTAATCACAAAAAGTGGGAGAGGCAAATTTCCTTAAATTTCTTCAAAACAATGACAGACTGTCATGTTTCCTATGACAGTAGAGAACTTCAAATAAATCTATTAGAAGAAACTTGCAATATTACACTTTTAGTGCCTTTTACATCCTCTAGTGCCTTTTTGGGGAATTACCAGATTTTACGTGTTAGCTGATATTATATGTTTTTTTTCTTTTCAATTAGGTTTGCATGTGCTCAAACCAGTGATGGTTGTGGTAGCATTTAAATCAACTTCTAAAAGATCCTTGATTGGTTCACAAGATAGGAGTGCAACCACAACAAACAGAGGAAAATCAGATTCCTCTCAAAATGGAGCCCACAAGACATCAAGGAGAAATGACACTTCAAGTAACTATTCTCAATCCTCCTCATCAACAAACATTTTTTTGAATGGCCAAATGGATTTTGGAAATGTGATAGTTAATCCCCTTTTTAGAGGATCCACAGTACTAGAAGAAGCCTCCAGACTCATAGAGAAAACTAAGGTGGACTCAAGTGATAGAGAGGGCAATCATTGTCTCGTATTAGACCTAATGATGTTAATAACTATCAATCTGAGGCTGTACGTGGGTAGAGGTGAGGACATTTCAGTGTCTCAGAACCATTCCATTAATCCTCAAAATACATCTAATCAAATGGCTAATGTAGATAGTGAACAAAGAGGAAGGTCTCTATCTTGTTGCAAATATTATAAATATGAGGTATAGTTTGATTGTTATTTAGGAATTTGATGTTGAATTTGGCTCATTCATAGTATTTCTCCATCAAAACTGTTCCACTTTTTGGTATGTCATATTTTAGATTCATAAAGATGGATACAATTTCTAGCTCAAGTGATTTATCTTTAATAGACATGCTATTCTTATTCATTACTAGCAGAGTGACACGGATCAAGCATCTAATAGGATGGGGCTAGGCTATGTTAAAAAATATTGGCATTGTTGAAAATAAAAGATATAGTCGAAATAAGCTTGCCAGAGATCAATTCCACCTGCAGTAGGGGATATAGAGATGCTCAAATCAACAAAGTGTTCAAAATCCTTGGATGGCTATTCTATAAGTCCTTGATATCAATTGCTCTACATAGTTATTGTAATTTTTTTGATGAATTATTATTTTTGATAATTCACATACTAAATGAACTACAAAAACTTCATTCCTTTCTTTTCCCTTTCCCAAATCATTAATTTCTATAGTTGTCCATCGCATATTTTTTACTACAATGGGTGAAAGGTTATGTGCCACTATTATTGAAATTACAAAAAATTTAGGTCAGAAAAAATAATAACACTTGCTCATGTATAAAAGAGGAGTTCTAGACCATGGCATTTCTAATGAATAGACATCTATCCTTTTAGATACTTGGAGGCATCACTCTTTATAGCAACATAACCACAATGAAAAATTTTGAGTTTTGTAGCAGTCATAGCTATATGTTGAATGCATTACCTATGCATAGATGGAAACTAGGCCATGCAACATTTTATGCAAACCAGTCTATGGGTAAAATTTTTGTAATTTCTCTTAATACAAAATTTTATCTAGTCTTTTTAGAATAGTAGTATTAGCTTATTATTATATAACTTTTAATACACACACACACACACACACACACACACACACACACATTTATATCAGTTATGTCTTTTTGTTCAACATTCTCTTAATTATGAAATGTTCATCAGCATTGTATCTACAACCATTGTATCATCTGAAGGAATCAAAGGCTAAAATAAAGGGTTTACATAACCTTTAATGAACTAAAGAATCTATTAAAGAACCATTAAGATCTAATAGTAGTTACTCACTAGATTCTATCATCAATCCCATTCAAATTTGAATGTATTTAGATTGCATAATCAAACACTTACCTTTACATACAATAGAACCAAACTTGGAAAGAACTAAAACCCCAAACAAGGCTTTTTACTGCTCATAATATTTGCAGACAATTTTTGAGCAAACTTCATGATTATTGTTTCAAATCAATATTTTAGATCCCACTGCCTGATCCACCATCAGGATGAATCTCACATTTGGATTGCAAACTAAAGCTCCTTATATAGATGGCTTGAATAAAATATATGATACCTTTCATTGGTCCACATCCATGGAAAATAATAAATACATAAACTAGCTGGTACTAATATTTTTAATGAGATTGACAATTACAAATCATTTAATGGCACAAAATATTTACCACATCTAACTAGGCTCCCAATAGGTTCTATATACAGTCATCCCAAGTACAATTCTAAAGTTCCATGAGGAGTTACATTATAAGGTTTTAACAACCTTTTGAATACTTGTATTACTTACAATTGCATACATAGAGCTAATTTTAGCATTTTATTTTCTTTCTGCAAGTTATTGTTCTTACAACATGGGATCCTATTGCTTTGTTTTTAAATATAATGCTTTTCATGGCTATCTTACTTGCAGCCTTTGAGGACCTTGAAACTTCAGACCCTTCTGGTTCAAGAAAGATGGCTTTGTTGAACTATAAAAAGGTAGGTACTAGCATAGAGCATGGGTCATGTAGCTGAGAAATTCATTTGATTAGTGAAAACCATAGAAAAGTGGCAGTACATGGAAGCAAATTGTTAAACTGGATTTTGATGTTTGCATTGTGTATGGTCTAGCCAAAGTGTCAGGTGCAGTACTTCACAAATAAATTAATAACTTGTGATATGTAATCTCTGCTACATGATTGGGATGTTATCAGGCTAAAGTATTTACTACAATAAGTTCAAATTCTTTATTCTAGATTGATTTTCCCTACAAGCAACAAGTTTAACAACAAAGTATGCAATCACCAATATAATTTTATTTGAATAGCTTATGTTTCAGTGCCCATTTCTAAAGAGTAGTAGTCATTTTGATCATTCAAAGGCAGATCCAGTATTCCTTCCAAAGTAATGATTGTTCTTTAAAAACATGATTAAGGTATAAATCTTTGTTTCTAGTGCATTCCACAGAAAGCCTATTTTTTTCCTTAAAAGGGTGATAAAGATGACACAACAAATAAATTTAAAGAAAAATGGAAAAAGAAAAACATATCCACCATTCTCAAAGCCATTGCTACAATCACTTGAACTTCTGGATGTTAATTTTATCGGGGTATTAAAAATTTTGAAATGGCATTTACACAAAAAAAAATCATCCTAGATACAAGAAAGGCAAAGGATAGATCTCAAAGCCTCCAAGTATTTGTATATAGTAAATAGCTTAAAGCCAAATGATGTAACCTTGGGGAAAAGAAAGTTGAAACTATGTTGATTGATTTTTTTCTGGCATGGACCATTTCTTTAATATTTATGCATACAAGTAAACAATGGGTATCATTTTAGCAATTATGTTTAATATTACCTTGTTTTATTGCATTTGTAGACCATGGGTGATCATTGATGCAGAGAATGGATTATTTGAAGGTTCATTCGGAGGGTTCTCTGCAAGGCATAAGGTTAGTTACCTTGCATGAGTTTTATCCCTTAAGACATATGGGGTGTCTCAAGTTCAATTAGTACCTAGAAACCAATGCTAAATAATATTTATCATTCATTCCTTGTTTAATATAGTATTTACTAGTTAGCTGAAAAAATGGAGTTTATGCATGATGCTTGAAGCAAATAAGTGTTCATCACCTTGGTTATTTTTACTAACTCAATTCTACAAATTAAAATATATATTTTTAATTGAGAGTCTTGATGAGCTTGACATACTCAATATAATGGTTCTATTTAATTCTTCTAGGCGAGGATGCAAGTAGTTTTTAATCCATTTTAGGGGATTTGCATGCCTACTCAGAGCACAATCATTTTTATACAAATTATATTAGTATGCACTCAAATGATTTGAAAAGCCAAATTTCAAGGCTTTCACAAAAGAGTTTTAGATGTAAATAAAATAAGGTTGATCCATAAAGAATGCCTATTTGTCATGGCATGATATAATAATTTTATACATGAGTGCTACTTTTTATTCAAGCTCCAACTTTGGAAGTCACATCTTGTGGCCAATGGTTGAACATTATAAAAGAAAAATGAGATCATTTGAGTGTTGACTTTTTTCTGTAATTTTCTTTAATTGTAGCTCATCCACAGTAAAATTTAGGACATGCCACTAAAGCCTGGATACTTTTAAGTCTAAGAGTTTAACTCTTGAGTTTGTATCATGTTCAAGAATGACAAGTGCTCTTTTCAATTACCTCATATGTGATCTTTTTGGGCATAGTTTTCTCTCTATGCTGAAAAGTCTAGTTTAATCTTTAGCTCATCAGTGTCCATAGTTTCAACCACAACTTTTTAATAACTAGAAATGGAGATAAGCATAAGTCACAAGTACATTTTAAGTACAGTACCAGAAGTATAGATATTTATTTGAAATAACTTTCACTTTCTCGCTCTAAAGCTACCATCTTCTCTAGGCTTTGCTAATATGGGACCTGCTTCTATCCATTGCTACTGGAGCATGGATCTATATCATTTTAGATCTACTCAAACGTCATGCATTAAAATCTAGTCTTTAGTTTTTTCTGCATTTAGGTGAACTATTCTAGAGTAGCCTTTATCTTTTAAAACATCAGTTGTTTCAATATTCAAGTGTGAGGTTGTCTAATGAATGAGATAAATATCAATAAGCACCGGTCCCTTTATAAAAATTTCTTCCCCCAAGACGAGATCAATTTTTGATAAGGTTTATTTAGTTCTTTCCTTTACCTATATTTTGATTGTCTTTGATGTTCTTCAATTCAGGTCATGTTTTTTTTATATTTCAATATTTGAATTAATTCATGTTGATGTTTGTGTTTATGAAATATGTCTGATCCCTTTTGGGACATTTGTAGACTATCCAACTGTACAAAATACATAGATGCTTACTTCCAGCCATATCTTGTTTATGCTGCACAAGTCTTAGTTGCTATTATTGCTGAACCCTTATTTTTTCAACCCAACATTTTCCCAGTTCTGAAGACATTTCAAGTTTAAAATTTAAATCATTTATAAAGAAAACCTTCAATGAGTAATGTCTTGGCAAGTAATAGTCACTCAGTTTCTATATCCAAGTGGATTATTGATTTACAACATGCAAATTTGTATGAGCTACAATACTCCTATTCCACTAACTCCTTTCTCTGGGACATCCAAATAGTCCTCCTTTGTCTTCAGAAATCACTTTTCTTACTCCCAAGGAAATATTTTAGAGAATGTAAAAAGAAAGTGCTTTGGTCTTCTAGAACCTAAGTTCTTATCCTTGGGTCCCTAGAAATTCTCTAAAGGGAATATAAACAGCAAGAAATCTTGGTCTTCTAGAACCTAAGTTCTCATCCTTGGGTCCCTAGAAATGCTCTAAAGTGGTAACCTCAGCACTATCGAGGTTGTAGGAGTCCTTTTCTATAATAGCACAACTAGCCTTAAATATGCTTGGGGCTTTGGATCTTCAAGGAATAATATTGCTTTAGTTCAGTACCTTAATCTTAGCTAAAGACAACAAAATCAACTCAGTGAAAGTTTTTGATAATCCCAGTGTATTGTTAATCTTGTAAACAAGGATTTCTATAAAAATAGCATCATGTAAGAAAATAAATCCTCATTCATGTTTGACCAAATTTAACTAGATGTAATGTCAGAGTTCTTTTTTCACAAAGGGATCAATTGATACCTTATTCAAAATATCAAGCCCACCAATAAGCTTATAAACTTTTGCAATTTTTCATCATTAATTTGTAATTTGCAAAGCTTAGGGGCTTATAAGCTAACAAAATTTGTTTATACCAACTAAAGAATCTTGTTCTTTCTTTTCTCAATTCTTTCACACACATAAGAACTCTGTTCGCAAACTACAGAAACTTGTCTAGGAAAATGTCTGATAATAATACCATCTTAATATTGGATGACTATATCTAGTTCTACATGTTTAACAATATAAATTAAAAAATGAACTTAGAAAAAAACATCAGAGCACCATTTTGAAACTCACAGATACTTTTTGGGATATGAAGTAATCAGATTGGGTAGAGAAGGATAAGAACAAATGGGACATAGTAAAATGAACCAAAATTAAAAATAAGGGAATATATAAAAATAGAATCAAGAGAGCTCAAATTCTAAGAATTTTCAAATCTATTCACCAGGGTGATTAGAGCTCCACTACAGGAAAGAGCTACAAATGTACATTCATTTGGGCCTCACAATTCCTTGTATAGCCTCTCTGATTCCTAGGAAACAAAAATCCAACAAGAGCTTTTTTAGGCCTGGTTATTTCCAATTGGCACTCAAACTATAGGCATATATTTCATGTGTTGTTAGAATTAACAAATGTCAGTCATAAAAAATGGCTACTATTCATGAACTTTCTACAAACCCTACCACTATTTCTGCTATAGCCACCAAGGGCAGGTCCTTCAAGTACCATTGCAGCTAATGGGAATGTTATGGAGCTTGTTATGGATGACTAGCTTACATACAATAGTTGTGAAGGTCATGTGTGTTGCTGATTGGCTCCCAGAGACAGAGTAGAAGGATGCTTTGACTGGGCTTTGTAGTGATGGTGCTCCAATCATGCTTGGTTGCACGAGGTCACATTTGCATGCCAAGTTTCATTTATCTCAGATACAGCGCAGGGATTGCATAAAAAAAGTTATGTTGATAAATGCATCAATCAGGCATGAGGTCACATCTGCATGCCAAGCTTCATGTATCTTAGATACAATGCAAGGATTGCATAAGAAAATTTATGTTGATAAATGCTATGGTTGGTGTGGATATCATTAGCTATTTTCACGTCCTTCATGTACAAAAGGTTCTCTGGTTGGATATTTTGTCAGTGTTTCCATTTTTGAGGTGGTGCTCAAATTTTAGAAGATGCTATAAATTTTCCTTTGATCAACCTCCAAGTTTTTTTTTGAGATTGATTCATTGTGTCTATGCAATTGGGTGACTCATTTCATGTTTTTGCATTTTTCAAAACAGATATCATTTTTTATATCCTGGGATCTAAACCATATATATTGATCATATCATGTTAAATTGGATTCAAGTCAATCACAATGGTAAGAGACTACCAAACATCACACTCCCAAACCTTTGCTTATCTTGGAGGTCTTTGGAGAATTTTTCACTTCATTTGTGTGCCATATCCCAGGTTGTGCAAACAGTTGAGATGTTATTCCAAAGAAGTATGTCACACGAAGATGTTTTGACTGTATACGGACATGTAACAATAGTGAGCTGGAGGGACCGAGGGAGATCTAGGTTTATATCATAGTTAGTTTGTGTTTCTTTATGTCTTAAGGCCCCACTTTTCTTTGGAGACCCAATTTGGTGTTTTAGTCTAGCTTGTTACAGACTTGATCCTATTTCCTTTTTTGCAATATTTGGCAGTTCCAAACAAAGGATGTTATTAATTCCAATTTCTGGGAGCATCAAATTTAGATTGACTTTGCACAAGTATTTAATTGTTTTAACTATTTATCCTTGAGAGTAATGGTTTATTTGTTTTCATCTTTGAAAGCCCTAAGAGATCCAATATAATGGTGGATGCAATTGCATTCTAACATCTAGTTTAACTAGTAGAACAATTCAAATTTTGTTAAATCTTCACCAATTGCACTTTACACCAGTTGCTTGCTATGATGGATCTAAAGAACCACTTGTGTCAGTTAACTATTGTATTCTATGTGCTATAGGGAGTACACCTTTAGCTATAGGATAATTTTTTTAACTCACATAGCCTATTGAATAAAAAAATCACTACTAAGATTATCCAAGATCAATTTGCAGAAGTCTAAAGATATTCTTCTCTCTGATGCCCCAACAGATATGATTTTTTGTAAAGTAGGTTTTAACCAAGGATCAAATCAGACCTTTGATGAATTGAAAGGATTATTTCCAATGAAACTATTAAAAGTAATTTGTTTAACTATGAAATCTAATTCTTTGATATAGAAGTGTTAATCATCTCACAGACCTAATTCCAGATTTGACTAGAGTTCAAAATTTTAAATGAGTGTTACATCTATCAATTAGTAGAAAGGAAATTTGTAAGAGTCTTACATCTTCCTATTAGTGGAAAATAAATTTTACATCTGCCGATAAAAAAAAGGAAAATTTACTTGGATAAAGTCAATAGATACATTATACATTTTCTAATTGGACTAAAGGTTGTATCCCAAAAGTTTACACCTCCAATATGTTGTATATGACTCCATGGAAAAATTACATGGATAATCAAGGAAGCACAAAAGGTAATTGACCATTCTAGTAGCAGTTGAGTAATCAAACAGAGTTGACTGTTCAGTTGTGCAAGGGTATTTGTTAGAGTAGAAAGGTAACTACCTAGTTATTTAAAACTTAAATATTAGGTCTCTTTTACTCCAGCATACTTAGAAAGAAAGAAAGAAAGAAAGATATGTGAAACAAAGAAAAAATCAATGTATAATATATATAAATCTTATGCAATTTAAATGTGATCGGTATCCTCCTATAAGATGATTTTTGTTTTGATCACTAGCTTTAAGTGAATGTGTTGCACCATATAAAAAACTATTGCTTGATGTTGCATATAAACTTCACCAATATGTAAATGTGTTCAGCATTTTTCAAGACCTTGGAACTTGAGTTGTAGTATACAGTCTAAGTGTTTCAAGTGCTTTTACCATAAATTTTTATCTATTCAATTACATGTCATGTGTTTTTGTAGGGATCCAGACTAGTTTGAGCCTTCATCAAGAGAACATGTTCATTTCAAAGGATCAAATGCCTACAAGATTCACATTTTAGGTATTAGGTATGATTTCCTTCTACTCTCTTTTACATTGATTAATGATATAAATCATTTTAAGGATTGTGACATAGTGCAAGGCAGGGGAGTCCCTAAAGGAGATGTCCTACAACAATTAAATTCCCAAAATCGATGTCTTAGTAAAATTGTGATATCTCCTAGCTCCAAATGAATTATAACTTGAGTTTAAAACCGTAGGTAGAAGTCTAAGCCCTATTCAATCTACAAAAGTTTCATCCTTTAAATCATTATGGAAAATTAGTTATACAACTTGAAATAGACACCAAATTCTCAGACCATGCCGAGCAACCAAAGACCATGTTGAGCTCCATAGACCATGCCGAGTTCCAAAGACCATGTCGAGCAACCAAGGACCATGATAAGCTCCCAAGACCATGCAAAGTTGCATAGACCATGCCAAGCTCCATAGACCATGCCGAGCTCCCTAGACCATGCCGACCTCCATAGACCATGCCGAGCTCCCTAGACCATGCCGAGCTCCATAGATCATGCCGAGTTCCATAGACCATGCCAAGCTCTAATCCTTCTTTGAATGAGTACTAGTCGACTAATCCTACATTAGATTGACATGGTTTACATTTTTGTTTTAGGAAGACTTTTGTATCAACATTTTAGATGATATTTCATAATCTATCTTCTACATTAACTAAGATCACATGTCAATTGAGCCTCTACAATTTCTTTTCATCTAGAGACAATTCTAAAACTCTGTGAACATTGTGTTATGGAAAAAAAAAGAAGCAAGGACACTCTTGGCATCATTTGCAAGGAGCCATGGGGACAATTCAAAGCAATATACTTCTCCAAGTAAAAATAAAGAAGCTAGTAAAAGAGATGAAGCTTCCTTCCAAGGGACCAAAACACCTTCCACTCCATGTGAATCAGACAACTTCTCAACATCAAGGTCTTCCACATACCAATCAAATGAAACTAATCTCTCTGATCTTGTTGGTATGGACTATGGTAAAGTGTATGATGGAATAGAGAAAATTTAGAGCACCACTATAATTTATAATATAGAGGGATGGTGATAGTAGTTAGTTGGAGGTCGGTTCTAACATTCCATCCATCCCTTTTTGGGTACATCATGATAATTTTATTTGGTGGTTGTTGTTGAGCAACAGAATAGTTCTATTCACATTATATATCAAGTAAATAAATGGCTTGACATTACTTAAACTTTTCATGCTATCTATTTCTTTATATAATCAAAAGGCTTGAAATTTGGTAAAATGTTCACCATTAAATGGGGAAAATCCCTATGGAAATTAACTAAACTTAGTTGAATTGTGCAATAATAAGTCATGTTATGTGTACCCCATATGTTCAAAACATGAAAATAAGTCTTTTTATCATATGTTTTATCTTTTGTTGGGCCCTGTCAGACATGGACCGCCTTCATACAATGTACATGATTTGTCTCAATCATATAACTAATTATATATTCTTCATATTAGTTACTATCAATGTTTTTTAGGCACTCTATAAAATAGTTCACATGCCTTGCGTATGATATGACATTTTTCATGCATCATTCACTCTCTCTCATCTGGCTAATGATGGATTACGCAGAGTGATATGAAACCATGATGCTAAAAAACACACAATCAAATCCAAAATGAACTTGCACTACAAATGGATTGTGGACATCTGATATTGGTAATTTTGCATGCATGTCTACCAGGACAATCACAACTTAAACCTATATTTGTCCTAATAGACATGCATGCAAAATTAACAATATCAGATTTCCACAATCCATTTGTAGTGCAAGTTTATTTTTGATTTGATTGTGTGTGTTTTTTAGAATCATGGTTTTAGATCACTTTGCATAATCCATCATCAGCCAGATGAGAGAGTGCAGGATGCATGCAAAATATCATATCATATGCAAGGCATGTGAATTTTTTTATAGAATTCTTGAAAAAAAATTTACACCTAGCTATTGGTCGAAATTTCCACCAACACCTGGATTTTTTCTACCTTTGTTGGTGGAAATTTCCACCTTCATTGGTAAAAATTTCCACCAATGCCTGAATTTTTTCCTACCTTTGTTGGTGGAAATTTCCACCTTTATTGATTGAAATTTCCACCAATGCTTGAATTTTTTCCTACCTTTTTTGGTGGAAATTTCCACCTTCATTGGTCGAAACTTTCTACCTTCATTGGTTGAAATTTCCACCAACACTTGAATTTTTTCCTACCTTTGTTGGTTGAAATTTCCACCTTCATTGGTCGAAACTTTTTACCTTCATTGGTCAAAATTTCCACCAACACTTGAATTTTTTCCTACCTTTTTTGGTCAAAATTTCCATCTTCATTGGTCAAAATTTCCACCAACACGTGAATTTTTTTCCTACCATTGTTGGTCAAAATTTCCACTTTCATTGGTCAAAATTTTGACCAATTCCTGATTAAACTTTGACAATGGCTTTGGAAGGTTTTCAACCAATGAATTGGTCAAAATTTTGACCAATCAATAAGTTGGTTGAAATTTTGACTGATGGGTTGGTCAAATTTGGTCAAAATTTGGTCAAAAATTGGGTCAAAATTTTGACCAATAACGGTCAAAAAATGAACCCAAATGTACTAGTGGCCCATTATCAGTTTGGGTCAAAGCAATGGTATCAATAGAAGCCCCATGATGTTACCTTGAATGAGCGAGTGGTTTGGGAGATTGTTTTGAATTGAAAGGAACTAGAATCTTTTTAGTGTAAATTGGTCTAGAGGCCTAAAAGATAGGCTAGAAACTAAGGCTTGAGGGTGAATAAGGTTATTGGCATTTTGAAGCTCTGTAAATTTGGAATGTTGAAGTTCTAAGAGATAGATTTTAGATTCCTACGGTCTTCCATGAGGTTTTCTAGGAGAATTTGAAGAAATGGAGTAAAATAGTGTTACTAGGCCTAAAGCAAATAGGTCTAATTAGGCCTATTTGAAGATAGTGAGTTTTTAATGGTTGTTGAGGTGACCAGAGGTGTTAGGAAAGGTCAGGAAGGATATGGAGGGTATCTAAAACATTAGTAAAAGCAAAAGAAGTTTGAGTGAAAGATCCTAAGAAAGGGTTATGATTCTAGAGGAAGGATGGCTAGTAGGACTAGTTCCTTAGTCTACACTAATCCAACTATACCTAGGAGGCAAGTTGGGGAAGAGTCTTAGAGGGTAATATTGGTGAGAAGATAAAAAAAACAAGAACCATTAGATGATTCAAGGTTAGGAACCTCTTAATTAGAAGTGGTTAATTAATAGAAGCCTAGACCCTTTACATCACTCTTTCAACCAACCAAAGAAATACAAAATATCTAACCTTCTCATAAGGTTTTTGATGCATTGGACAAGTGTGATGGGGCCTAACCCAGTTCATAATGTAAAAATTTGCAAGGGAAAGGCAATATTCCCCAAACCCACAAAACAACAACTATCCTTTCTACAACTAAAACACCCTTGAAAAGGATATGGTGGATATATTTCACCTATCTAAGATGGATTCAAGATATTTCAAGTGGTTTTAGACCCTCAACCCAATCCTAGCTCTCAAGTTCCTCAAAATTACCTAGTAGGCCTAATTGCCCCCAACTAGGTCTCCAACGAGAAAGATGTTAAGTTTTCTCCAAAAATATCCAAAGGAATTCTCAAATAAAATAGGTTTTTAGATAGCTATTTTAGTCTTCTTTAACATATCTCAACCTCAATATAGGTTGTTTTGGATCAAGAAACAAATCCTCCAACTAGGCACCCTTTTAGAGCATAAAATAAGGTGGTTTTCCAAAGAAACTACCCACTTCCCTTGCTTCCAATTCTCTATATTGATAAAAGTCTCCTCAAATGGATCCAATCAAAGGAATATTAGGTCAATTTGATGATCCAATCTCTGCAAGTAAGAAATCTCCAAACTGGTCTCTTACAAACCCTCAAACCTAGGGCTTTCTCAATGCATGACTTCCCAAGCTAATATTAGTAAAATGAAGGTTGATTCACCATCTCTAAGGCATATGTAGACATAATATACCATAAAATACCCCTCTCCAATGGATAGATCTCCTGCTAATGCTCCATAGGCTTGCATTTCATGTACCTACAACCATCTAAACTCCATTAGAGGCCTCCTATCATCCAAACTCCTATCCAAACATTGTTAGAATGATTATTTACATTGTAATATAGGTTTATCTCATGGGAATTAGATTCCTGCATCCATAATGTAGTGAAAGGAAGTATAATCCCCAAAGGAGATGTTCTAGACCCTAGCTACATAATCACATAGTGGAAACACAACAAGAAGAAGCAATAATGCAAGATCTGATACCAAATTATAATAATATATTCATAAAATATAACTGATTACATACAATGTGTTGGGCTCTAAGGTCTTCTTGTTTATGGCCAAATACAAAACAAGTAATAGTTTTGCAAGACCTCTCAAGGTCCAATCCAAACACTAGCTAGTCTAGATCCACACTCTTGTAGAAATCCCCAAGGAAGATCTCAACTTGTACTCACAAGCCCACCAAGCAATCTCCTTGTTTTCCAAGCCGCAACTACTAGCTCTTCTCCAAATTCACTCCTCTACCACCTCCTCTTCTCTAAAAAAATAAAAAAAGACTTCCAGACAACTCCTACTTATACCAATCTAAGCCACAAGTCAGCCCAGAACAAAAATTAAATAAAAATACATAAATTAAATGCCACAAGTCGGCCTACAACAACAACTAAATGCTCAAAATCAATATCCAAGTCAAATCACGATATCTCCTAGCTCTGATTGAATTAGAACTCATGCTTTGAACCATAGGTATAAATCTAGGTCCTCTACAACTCTTTAAATGAACAAAGGTTGATTCCCCAAGGAAAAGTGTGCATCCATCCTAAGAGTCACACATAGTAGGCTATCACATGAAACTACCTAAAATTGATACTTCAGAAGAATTGTCATATCTCCCAACCTATAATGAATTAGGACTTGTGCTCTTCACACAAGTAATTAATCTAGGTCCTCTTCAATCCCTAAAGTGTACAACTTCTCATTCATTAAGGAAAAATAATTACACACTCTATACAAGCACCTAGAAACTAGAAAAATATACTTCCAAAAACAAGGTACAAATAGCTCAAGATTCAATGCAATCCATCCAATCTCTATGCAATCATGAGGAACAATTTTCCAATGTGTCTCCAACACATCCTTAATGATGAAAACATAGCTCCACCAAAATCCAAGCTCAATGCTTCATAGCACTTAACCAAAATCCCTTCAAACATGCAAGATTACAAGAAAACCCAAGATCCTCTGACATCAATCCATGGAATGACCAATTTCTCCCTAACTGCCCAAAACTTGCAAAAATTGATGAAGAGTTGCTTGGAATAAGAACTTTTGGAAAAATTGATTCTAACTTGTCTTAATTCCCCTTTAGACCTCACAAATGAGGTATTTATCCATACTATACCTATTCCAATGGTTAAAACTATTATTTGACAATTTGCATATTTGAGCAACTTTTACAACTTTTCAATCTTGTAATTTTGCACAAAAAGTGCAACTTTTGCAAAGTTCACTAGATTTCACTTCTAGGACTTGAAAAATGTCCCAAATTACTCAAAAACAACCTAAAACACCTAATCCTAGGCTATCTTGACAAAACACTCAAAAATACCAACTTTTTCCTAATTAGTAACTTTTGCTCATGTCTTGCACAAAGTGGCCTAGGCATAAATATCTTGCTCATATATCTCTAATCATTCGTCATGAGACCAAACTATTTTCTTTGTTAGTTCTAAGTGGCTAGGTAAACCCTAGTCCCAAGCATATATACCCGACTGTCCATTTGAGGTATAAGAGGTGTTTAATACTTCTAAAACCTTGTACTTAGTATATACACTCATTCCATGAAGATAAATTGTCATTCAGAGCCATTCTGTGAAGTCCCATTTTGAGCAATGTCCAAATCTACATTTTTGCCGAAGTGTCAAATAGCGATAGGAGTATGTGTTTGCAATTGAATATCTCACACCCAGTAAATTTTTATGAATTTATGACTTTGGAATGTTTAGTGTCCATACTAGAGAGCCTATGTTTCAGATTTTCAGTTGTTTTGAATCCATTTGACTAGGTTTTGAATCCCTCAAAGTTGGTCATTTATTGTTGTCATGTTGATGCGAATTGTTTAGAATTCTGCAAAGCCCTATTTGACTTGTAATAACTTTGACCCAGTTGACCAAAATGCTAAAATTACATTTGTATTGCATTCTAGAGGTTAGAGACTTGCTATGTTTCAATTTTTTTCTTATGATGAATCCGTTTGATTAGTTTTCAAATGTGATTCCAAATGCAATTCATAACTTTTTAATAGTGTCAAGAAAGGCAGAGTGGTTAGTACCCTTGTTTGCGATGTCATATCCCAAAATCCATGAGATGTGAGATCAAATGGATTGAACCACTATGTTTTCCTCTAAAAATACTTTAAGTGTGCCAATTTTTAAATACTGACGAATCCTTCTGCATACTTTCCCAGGTCGATTCCATTTGCAAAAACTACTTCTCTATCAATATTTCTAGTTTGCAAATCTGAGTAGCCCACTTTGACTACTCGCCAAATGTGCCCAATTATTTTTCATGAGCCCAAATTGCAGATTTATATTATACTCATGGTAGTGAAGCAACATCCTAATTTTTGTTTCCCCAAGCATCAGTTTTCCCAATTTTCGAAGCCAAATCCAAATGTGTATTATGGTTTTCTGACATGTTTGCTTGTAGGTAATTATGAGAGGGAAACTTTGATAGTCAATATCTTTTGAATCAGAATTTTTCATGAGATGAGATTTGGCAAGGTAAAAGTATGTGAGACAAAGAATGAATAATTTTTATTTCAGAGCCCAATCAAATGTTTCAGTCAGTTTTTAAAGTCAGTCAAAGGACCACCTAGAACAAAGTTGACAGTTCGCAAATAAGATGTGAAATGAGTTTTTTTTTAATGGATTTCTCAGTAGTTGAATTTGATTCTAATCAAGAAGACAGGTCCAATGGATCAATCTGAAATATCAATTGTCCAAAAATGAATTTTTTTTAGTCAGACCCACTTTGAGCCCTGACTAATTCTGCCAAATCAATAAGCCATTGGGATTTTTAGAATGTTTAAAAAAGGGGAATAGAGGATGTTCTGAAAATAGGATTGTATGTTCATTATTTAAGGCGATTGAAAGTGTATATATCATTTAGAAGATAAATTGTTCAATATTCCTTACCAGGATAAATATTAAGATATCATTCTCCAAGAGTCTTTTGTTGTACTCATTCTTGAAGCCAGTCATTTGAGAGTTTAGAAATGTTTGAAGATTCTCACAGTAAAATAGACATTGGCTAGCAAAGTATTCTAATTCACTTACTCATATACACATAACCCCTTGTTACTCTTGTTAAAACAAATGAAATTTGGATTATAATCTATTATCTAATATGGAAAACAATGTGGGCTCTATAAATGAAGCAACAATTTGCTCATTTTAATTTTACAACAAAGATATTATTTAATGCCTGGCATGCCAAAAATATGGAAGACTTAGGTTTTGACATGTTGGCTTCACAATGAAGATGTGTGTTTTTAAGTGGATTCCCAAAATGATAGGCATAAGAGTATGCAAGGGATCCATAATTAAGAAATAGAAGAGCCCATGATGGAGGATGTGTTAGGATAAACCACAGACAAAAATAAAAACTACATGCAAATATAACCAATAACAGAAAATAATAGAACACACAGAAATGAACACAAGGCACCAAGATTTAACGTGGTTCACCCAATCCCTGGGCTACGTCCACCAAACAGCAAGTCCAATCTTATTACAATCCAGTGATTACAACCTGATTACAATCTGTAATGCCTTATAGCTCAATACCGCCGCAAGAACCAATTTTGTATCACAACATTATATAAAATACCCAACCCTAAGCCCTTTTTATACAAGTATTAAATCGCTTTAGGGTTATAACATGTCAACCATATGTCAGCCATAATTTATGAAGTATGTATAGTACTTTCCTGATCAGTCACCACAATCTAACAATCTCCCACTTGGGGACTGATCAGGCTCCACACTAAACAACAATCTCCCACTTGGAGACTGATCCTGCAGCAATACCACTACCACATGGGGCTCCCACTAGATCAAACCATCCTGGACTCTACTGTTCTTTTATTCATGTTCAGTCTAAAAGACCAACCGAAGCTGAAGAGGAGCTTAGCTTCTCCCTTGTTACAACCTTTGTCAACATATCTGTTGGATTTTCATTGGTATGTATCTTCTCTAGCTTTAACTGTCCATCCTCCAAAATTGACCGAATGAAATGGTACCGCAACTATATGTGTTTCGTCTTAGAATGCAGAGCTGAATTCTTAGCAAGATGAATGGCACTCTGACTATCTGTGAACAAATAATTATCCTTCTGAGGATGTCCCAATTCTTCCAAGAAGAACTGAAGCCATATCATCTCTTTGGCTGCCTCTGTAGCAGCAACATACTCTGCCTCTGTAGTGGAGAGAGCATTAATCTTTTGTAACCTAGAAACCCAACTCACGGCTGCCCCACCAACAGTAAAGACATAACCTGTAGTACTCTGCCTGGTATCAATATCCCCAGCCAAATCTGAGTCAACATAGCCCTGTAAATCAGTAGTAGAGACCCCAAAGTGTAAACACTTATTGGATGTTCCTCTCAAATATCTGAGAATCCACTTAACAGCATTCCAATGCTCAAATCCTGGATGACTCATATGCCTGCTAATGACTCCCACTGCATGTGCAATATCTGGCCTAGTGCATACCATAGCATACATCAAGCTTCCTACAGATGAAGCATAGGGTACCTTGGACATCTTATCCTCCTCTTCTTGTGTCTTGGGACACATTTCCTTAGTCAATTTCAAATGACTGGGTAAAGGTGTGCTGACAGCTTTAGCATTCTCCATAGAGAAACGTTGCAACACCTTCTTAACATAATTAGCTTGAGATAGTGTCAATGTTTTGTTCTTCCTATCTCTGCAAATCTTCATACCAAGGATTTTTTTTGTTGCCCCCAAATCCTTCATAGCAAATGCATGTGCTAATTGGCGTTTCTGCCGCTTAATATGATCCATGTTAGACCCAGCTACAAGCATATCATCAACATATAAACATAAAATAATGTAGCTATCATCATCCAACCTCTTAAAATAAACACAGTAATCTGAATGACACCTATTATATCCATGCTTATGCATAAAACTGTCAAATTTCAGATACCATTGCCGAGGTGCTTGCTTCAAGCCATATACACTTTTCTTCAATTTGCACACTAAGTTCTCCTTACCTTTGACCTCAAAACCCTGTGGCTGAGCCATATATATTTCTTCATCCAAATCACCATGAAGAAAGGCTATTTTAACATCCATCTGCTCTAAATGCAAATCTTTAGTAGCCACAAGACTTAAAACAGTATGAATAGAAGTCATTTTAACAACAGGAGAAAATATCTCATCAAAATCAATTCCCTTTTTCTGTGCAAATCCTTTTACAACTAACCTAGCCTTAAATCTTTTCTTACCTCCTTCCTCTTCTTTCAACCTGTAAACCCATTTATTCTGTAAAGCCTTTTTACCTGCAGGCAACTTGCACAAATCCCATGTCTTATTTTTCAGCAAAGAGTCCATTTCATCTTTCATTGTAGACTCCCATTGAATCTTAGTATCCACCTGCATAGCTTCATCATAAATTTCAGGTTCACCAGCATCAGTAAGTAAAATAGAATACAAAGAGGGAGAAAACCTTTGTGGAGGTCTAATTTGCCTTGTTGACTATCTAACATTCACTGGTGTGTGTGGTATTTGTTGTTGCAGTTGTTGCACATCATGAGGAATGGCTGGAACATCAACTTTTGGAGTATCATCCAGCACTACATAATCATCTTCTTTCTTCTCATGTTGCTGCAACGGATCTTTGTACAACACTTTTTCATTAAATATGACATGCCAACTTCTTATAATTTTATGATTTTCAAAATCCCAAAGCCTATAACCAAATTGATTAATGCCATATCCAACAAAGACACATTTCTTTGATTTAGCTTCTAGCTTGGTTCTATTTTCAGAGTCTATATGAGCAAAAGCTTCACAACCGAAGGTCTTGAGAAAAGAATAACTCACCTTCTTACCAGTCCATGCTTCCTCTGGAATACTATAGCCCAAAGGAGTAGAGGAACCTCTATTAATCAAGTATACTACAGTATTGACAGCCTCCGCCCACATGTGTAAGGGCAACCCAGCATGCAACCTCATGCTCCTTGCGCGCTCCATTATAGTCCTGTTCATGCGTTCAGCCACTCCATTTTCCTATGGAGTCCTTGGAATAGTTTTTTGTCTATGAATACCATTAGTGGAGCAATAATCTTCAAATTCATGACTGCAATACTCACCACCATTATCAAATCTGAGACATTTTAATTTCTTACCAATCTCATTTTCAACCAAGCATTTCCATTTCTTAAAAGTTTGAAATACATCAGATTTCTATCTAAGGAAATAAACCCATACTTTTCTAGTTGTGTCATCAATAAATGTAACATAATAATGAGAGCCACCAAGGGAAGATACCTGAGCCGGTCCCCATACATCTGTATGCACAAGCTCTAATTTCTCCCTTTTGTTTTCCTTCCCTGTCTTTACAAAACTCACTCTCTTTTGTTTTCCATACACACAACTTTCACAGAAATCCATATTCACACATTTTAGACCTGGTAAAACTTTCCTTGAATGAAGTACTTTCATACCTTTCTCACTCATGTGCCCAAGTCTATTGTGCCACAGCGTTGTATCAGAATCTATAGCAACTATTTGTTCTCCCTGCTCAACTGCAGTAATTGTTCCTGAATATTCATTTTTCTCTGAAACAATCAAAGTAGAAGGAACAATATGACCTATACAAAGATATAAGGTGCCTACTTTCACACCTTTTGCTACTACAAGGGAACCTTTTGAAACCTTCCAATTTTTATCATTAAAAGTAACTACACAACCCTCATCACCGAGTTGCCCTGCTGAAATTAAATTTCTACTTAGTTTTGGAACATGTCTTACCTCATGTAGTAGCCAATGATTCCCATTCTGCAACTTAATCTTAATTTTTCCCTTTCCAACAATCTGACAGGGTTCATTATCCCCCAAATAAACAAGCCCAAAATCCCCTTGGACATAATCAATGAAGTAACCTCTATGAGGTGTGGCATGAAATGAAGCACCAGAATCTAAAACCCATGAATCATCAACACTCTCTAAAGACAGAAGCAAAGCATCCTCTTTGGATTTGTTACTTACCACATTTGCCTCCTTGTCTCCATCTGATTTATCTCCTTCATTTTTCTTTCAATTCCAACAATCTTTCTTTTTGTGCCCTGGTTTCCCACAATACCAGCAATCATTTGGTCCTCTCGATTGAGACTTCCTCCCCTTTGACTTTCCTCTTGATTTCCCACGATTTCCAGAGTTACTTCCTCTTTCAGTCATTCTACCCTTGCTTTGTGCATTTAAAGCACTTCCTGATGTAGATCCACTTGAGGATTTTCTACGAGTTTCCTCACTTAAAATAACACTGATCACATCATCATATTTTAGGGTACTAGATCCAAGAACAGAATTACTCACCGCCATTACCAAGCCATTCCATCTTTCAGGAAAAGAACACAAAATCAAGAGAGCCCTAATTTCTTCATCAAAATTGATACCCACAGAAGATAATTGACTAGTAATAGTATTAAACTCATTTAAATGATCTACAACAGATCCACCTTCTGTCATTTTCATATTAAATAAACACTTCATGAGAAATACCTTATTTGAAGCGGAGGGATTTTCATACAGTGTCGCTAGGGTTTTCATCAAATCTTCTGTCGTCTTTGCTTTTGTAATATTAAATGCCACCGATGGTGCCAAGCATAACCAAATTCTTTCGAGTGCCTTTTTGTCCAAAAGATCCCATTCAGCCTCTGACATAGTTCCCTGATTCTTGGCTTTTCCTTCCAACGGCTTCCATAAATCCTTCTAATATAAATAGTCTTCCATTTGCATCTTCCATAACTGGAAGTTCTGCCCATTAAACCTGTCAACCCTCAACTTACCCTCATCTACCATCACTCCCACTCAACTGTGAGACTCCCACTTAACCGTTAGACTTTCCTGTAGAGGATAACTGAAAGACAACCTTGCTCTGATACCACTTGTTAGGATAAACTACGGACAGAAATAAAAACTACATGCAAATATAACCAATAATATAAAATAATAGAACACACAAAAATGAACACAAGGCACCAAGATTTAACGTGGTTCACCCAATCCCTGGGCTACGTCCACCAAACAGCAAGTTCGATCTTATTACAATCCAATGATTACAACCTGATTACAATCCGTAATCCCTTATAGCTCAATACCGCCGCAAGAACCAATTTTGTATCACAAAATTATATAAAATACCCAACCCTAAGCCCTTTTTATACAAGTATTAAACCACTTTAGGGTTATGAAGTATGTACAACACTTTCCTAATCAGTCACCACAATCTAACAGGATGTTCTTGAGATGGTATATTGGTGAATGTGATAGGAAAATTTCAAGAGCTCTCAAACGTCTTGAGGATGCTAATGCCAATGCTGCAACCACAATCTCCATCTGTGAAGTTTGCAAAGTCAAAGAAGGTAGTCTTCAGCATAGGGGAGCCATCCATGAGAAGGGCATCCAACAATAGGATCACACTCAGCTCTCTCACTCTGAACTTCTAGCTTAACTTCCATATCCTGTCTAAACATAATGGCCAACAATATATGGTAATCAAACAAAAAAATTTGCAAGCAGCTACATGAAGAGGAGGTGGCATATGAAGAGAAAAATGCAAAGCCCACTAAGGAAATTTCTCACATAAACCACTAAAGGATAGAAATATCTCTCTATCATGTCTAGAAAGGGAAGAAATGCATTTTCTCTAGTTCAAAAATTGAAGGCTTCTTTAAATTCAAGCATTTTAAAAGGTAGATCGGTCATTTTACCATGGCAATTTGCTAATGGCATAGATATATGGTGAATGAGCAAACCAATTTAGAAGGCATGTATATGCCTCTTTTAAGATGAGCCACCTTCGAATAAAAGGGATGATAGGGGAAATGCATTCTTTATTTTAAACATCTGTCATCCCTCTCCTCCCCTTAATCTATGTAATTCTTAAGAGGGCAACGAGCCTACTACCAGCTCTCCCTTGGCGGATCTTCTTAGTGGTGATGTTTTGGGAAGGCTCCTATGCCTTTTGAGGGTAGGGTTGTCTCTTATGCCAACGTGGTAGCCTTTGAAGTGGCTCTTCACGGTGCTGCTTGAGCTAGTTCTAGGCCTTCACATTCTCATGAGGCTATTCCTATAAGTGCATCCAAACCTATCAAGGTCCTTTTAGATAATGAAACTATTGAGGATATTCTTAATATGGTAGAGGAGTTATCTTCCCTTGCTACTATTTTCAATTTTTTAGGGTTTTTGGCCCTCACTAGCTAATCTCCATGCTTGGATCTCCAAGCATTTGGAAACCTATTTTAGACCATGGTGTTTAGATTTTTCCAAATGCTAGAGGATTTTGTATGGTTAAGTTTGGAAGTGCTAAGGATAGGGAGACTATTTTGTGTCATAGCAGTTATTCATGGCAACACAGATACCCACTTATGGCCAAACTATGGCATATGTATTTTGATCCTCACACTGAATCCTTTAATAAGGTTCTTATCTAGGTCCGGCTTCCAAACCTCCTAATGCATCTCTAGATAGATTCTATTTTGGAAACTATCATGGACTCTCTCAGAGACTTTTTATATGTCGACTCAACTACTTCTAATGTTCTCCACTCGACATGTGCTTGAATTCTAATTAAGTTGGATGTCTCAAAGGGCTTTCTAGAAATTATTTGTTTGGCCTAGCCATGGCTCTTGGACTCAAATGTTGGATTACAAAGGTATCCCCTTTTGTTGAAGAAAATTTCATAAGACAAGACACATTGATGGTTGTTGTGCTATTGAGAAGACTAAACCAAGGCACCCACCCTCCTAGTGGTTTGGGATCTCCCTTGAACACTACATGGTGCTTAAGCCCTCAGACATGTCTTCAGATGTTTCCTTAGAGGCTGAGGATGTTTCAGTTTCTCCCCATGCAGTTGTCTCCCTAGAGCCCATGGTGGCTGAGGATGTTAGGCCCTCTTCTTATGTTGATTCAATGCTACTGGTTGCTATGAATGGTAGGTCTTCAAGTCTAGCCCCTGGCCCCTCTCCTGGCCTTGCCCTTGTCTCGGCTGATCTTCTTGCTCCTATGGGAGGCTAGCCTTCCATGGTTTCTCCTGGGGAGTTTGTTTATGCTCCTATTCCCCATGGCTTCCACTCTTTAGTTTCTTTTGGGGATTGGATTGGTGAGGTAGCTAAGGTGGAGGATGGATAGACTATGGTAAAAATAAAGAAGACTAAGCTCTCTACTCTACCTTTTGATATGTATCTCTGGTCAAGCAAGGGAGACTCCAAATCAAAGGGAGTATCTTGAGCTCCCTTGTTGATCCTCATTTGGATCTTTTCTTCCTACTTGGTTACTTTATTTTGGTTGGTGATAGGCTTCTCTGTCACCATGATCATCCCCTCTTGGGGGGAGACCTATTCCTCTTTGGTTTGTTGTATTTTTGTGCTCATTGAATATATAAAGCTATGTAAAGGGTTTTAGGCACCCTTCAAAACCTATTTTCCTTAATAAAAAATGACAGTTGTGAAAGTTCCTAAATGCAAAGGAATATAGCAATAATGAAAGGAGGCATCATCATGTATTATGGCAGAGGTAAGGTGGCACCCTTACTATTATAAAAGCTATTCAGAGTCAGTTTTGAATGGGATTTGCTATGTCTCCTATGCTCATAATTTCTCAACATCAAGAGGAGGAGCATTCCATTGATTTTGAATCAAGGACTACACTATTGGTAGTTGCACATGTGTTGAGAACAATGGGAGTTGCATATAAAAGAAAAGTGGAATGAAAAATTGGAAGCAAGCGCAAGAGCAGAGGGAAAACCATGAAAAGGTTTTTTTATCCCATATCACCCATGTTGGAAATTTTTATGTCTTTAAATAAAATCCCACTCAATAAGGTAGTTTCTCAAAGGATAGGGCCTTTCGAAGGTAGAAGCTTGCAAGATAGAGCCTGTGGACAGTCGGTCGGGGACAAAGACAGAGAAAATTTTGACCAAGTATGTTGCCAAAGAGATGCTGACATCATTAGATGATGTGGAACCTAAGAGAAAATCTTGAAGCAACACATGGTAGTTGACTAAACTTGATCTGATGCACTAAATGGAAACACATGGCAGATCTAATAGTGGTCATTATGTCGCCAAAGAAAAGATGCTTGAATGTTAAGTATGTGACATAGCAACCGGCCAGGTGGCGGTGACATGTCAAGCTGATGTGGTGATGACTAGGTATTGAGGTGGCACTCATGTGGCAAGCTTAGGTGGATCAGTGATTGGATATTGAGGTGGCTGAAGATGACACGTGTCATGTGGTTTCTTTGTCACAATGATGTGGCAGAATGCTGACTGGGATAGTGACATAGTGACCAATGATGTGGCACAGTGATATGGCACGATGACATGGAAAAGTAGGCAGCCAATGAGATGATGCCATGTGGCATCCAAATGGCAGGGGTCAAATGACAAAGCAATAGTCAACCAATCAGGACTCGACATGTGGTATGGCCAGTCAACCAAGTTTGACCAAGAGGGAAAATGGTGGGAAATTTTCAAAAGTGCAAAATTTAATATTTTATTATATTTTCCCTTAAAAAATATGTGCAGTTAGAGTTTTAAATAAAATTTGATGTATTCTAAAGTTAAACTTTAGAAAATTTTAAATATATGCCCAAGTGTTATTTGAAGAGCCTTGAGTGGAGCTTGGTTTTCAAAGTAAGATCTTGGGAGTTTCTAATAAGAAAATATAGGCATATTATATATCATCAGAACCAAGAGAAGATGAACTTTCTGATTCTAGAGTTTTTTTTTAACACAAGAAGTCACTGGTTCAAGTTATAGGCAGAAATGTGAAATTTGGGCCTTCTCAGTGAAATGGGTGAAAATTGAAAATATAGTTATAAGCTTGGTAAAAAAAATGGTAAAAGGTCTATTGGGTTGGTTTTGAGAGTATTATTCCATTCTAGTATAATTTGGCTCTAACTTTCAGTTATGAGGAATATTTGTTTTCCACCTATGATGGATTTTGGCATTGAAGTTGGATTCATGATTGAAAAAATCAGATCTTTTTGAAATGAAAGAGGAAATGGAAAATATCTCTAAGATAGGATTGAATTCTTTCATCCTATATATGTAATTTTTCTCTTTCATTTTGGAGGTTGGAAAAAGTTAAAGAAACGTTAGGAGTTGGAAATTGAAGCAAAAGTGGTTTATGGAATTGAAGAATTCTAATTGGAAAGTATTTGGGATGTGCTAGTTCTAGAACATGAAGCTATGCTTTATTTGTGATACCCCCTTCCCATCCCATAAGTTTCTCATTCCCACCATTTTCTCTCTTGTATGACAACATATTTTTATTGTACAATCTGGTTTATTAGGTATTTTGTGAGTCAATTTCATGCATTTTCATGTATTATTTTAAGGAAATCAATACAAAGAATAGCAAGTGTTGAGTTTCATTTTAGATATTGTCTCCTTTATCATTGATCTGTAATTTTTTATGATATTTGAACACAGAGTCTAGATCATAGTTGCAGTCCCTTAAGGTTGTATGTTGTTTCATTGTTTCTTATAATTCAATAAGTTATGTAAATGCTTCATGGAAATCAACAAGGTTGCAGGTTTATTGAGGAGGATATCAGGTAAGAATGAGATTGAGATTGAACATTGATATCCAATTTACAAGGTAAATGGATAGATCTAGAGGCTTGGCATAGGATATGTTTCTTAGAGATCCAAAATGCATGAGAGAAATTTGTGAATTGCCCAATTACTACTACATTTGACCCCATTTTTAGACCAAAATTTTTGACCATCTAATAAATTGGAGTCAATTTGGTCGAAATGTGCAAGGAAACATATATTTTTTGTTAAATACAAGCTCGTGTTGGTCAAAATTTTGACCAACAAGCCTGTGTTGGTCGAAATTTTGACCAACACAGGCTTACACTATGTCAAAATTTAAAAAAGCTACGTTTGCCACCCTAATTTCATTGTTATGCGATCGAAAGACATCTCATGCACTCAACCATTTTCTACATTACATTTTGTGGCTAGGAGTATGCACCAAAAGGGTTTTATAGCTTTAGCACCAATAGGGTTTGACAACTTGGGTTCTTTGGTGCTTGATTGTAGCAGAGGAGAGCTCATGAATGCTTCAAAGTTGACATTGAAAGAGATTTCACAAGCGAAAGCTCTTGCAGCATCAAAGAGTCATAGTGAAGCTGAAAGAAGACAGCGTGAAAGGATTAAATAACACCTGGAAACATTGAAGAGTCTCCTCCCCAGTGTGACAAAGGCTAGTTGAAGTTTTTATTTATAGATTGACATTTGATTAAAAAAATTATCCACCTGAATGCATAAAACTAAGGGTTAACCTACTCAATAAAAGCAAGAAGAAGCACACTCCATTATATCTTTTGCATAAAGTAATATTTGATAAACATATAATGATTTCCCATCTAAAGGATATCTTAACATAGATGAAAGGTTAGGTTTCTGCCATGGGATAAAAGATCACTCTCTTCAAGACACATTAACTTGCATCCAAAGAAAAATTATTGCACAACATTAAAAATTCTATGATTGTCAATAGAGCTCTACTTCACTTGTGAGTTAGGAGAGGTTTCTTACTACCCACCAGGATAACACCCTACCTTTAGCCTCTCTCTTATGACTGGTCAGAAATGAAGGATGCAGATCTGTACAAGTCCTAGTCTATGGTGATCTGGGACAATTATGGACAGTCTCTAGAAATAGAATTTAAAGAAAAAATACAATGAAAATAGCACAAAAATGTAATGTGAATCAAAATAAGACTCATTTTCCTATGACAAAACATTATTGTGTTGTAATGGTAAAAATAAAGCAGAAGATTAGTTTTGGTGACAAATCACACTTTGTTGTTTTGAATCTGTTTGACCTCTCTATTTAGGTGAAAATTTTTGTTGATTTTTTAGCTATCCTAGTTACTGCATAACTTTCTTTTGTCATATAATTGTTGTTTGAAAGCCCCTCATATTGCTTTTAAATT
Organism: Cupressus sempervirens; assembly: GCA_028749045.1. Classification (NCBI taxonomy): domain Eukaryota; kingdom Viridiplantae; phylum Streptophyta; class Pinopsida; order Cupressales; family Cupressaceae; genus Cupressus; species Cupressus sempervirens. Next base: position 71,371,438 of record CM053791.1, read on the forward strand.
TTTATATGCACCTTACATTTGTATACTTTTGAGCACATTAAGGCCTACTTTAATGTTAACTAGTTAAATTTTGCTTAGTTTTCTTCTGATTTGTTAGATCCATGCCTTGGTTGTAGAATCAATATGGCACCACAACTCTTCATCATGTGTCTTCAAAATTTCTGTCATTTGTACCATTGTAGAATGGATGCCTACAGTAGTATTGTCTAGTTTTTAGGAAAAATGGTCCAAAAAATTACTCAGCAACTCTACAAAATAAGAAAAAGCATCTACTTCTGCATGGACCTATGCATCAGCCAAAATGATTGTAATTAGGATACAATGAATTAAAATTGAGATCTACATATCAAGTGATTTAAAGTTTTGAATGAAAGTCTGGTGCACATGCTTTGACTGAAATATGCATTATAAGCAAGCAACATTGATGTAAACTAGTTTATAGCCTTAAATTGAAAAATCATTTTTTTTGTGGTTAAAAGTTCTATAGCCTACAAAGTTAGAAAATATTCAATTGTGCATGAAATCAACAAGAGAAAAAATAGTTAGTTGTGTATACATAATGCTTTGAAGTAAATGGTCTAAATTGGTCTCTTGAAGTAGATATGTACATTCTCTTTTCAATAGATAAGGCAACATGTACAAATTATTTCAATGCATTCTATTATCATCTACAAATAGCCATATAAACACTGCATGTTTGTCATCAATGATTTGAGGCATCTTTGTCCTGCCAGGCAGAGGAAATGGAAAACATCTCCTACCTAAACCAGACTACTTATCTAATTATATTAGTTGAATCTGCTTCTTTTATTTGTACTTCTGAATGGTAATGTTTCATGCATGTTTCATCTACATTTTTGTGTTTTTATATATTGAAAAAAAATGTCCACCTATTGACACAAAATAATGTCAAATCTAGAGGAATTGTGAATGTGTCTGGCCAAGTGTTTGAGTAGTTTACATCATACAATATGACCAAACTATTGATATATATTACTCTCACATAGTTGCATCCAGATGCATTCCTAATCAACAAAACAATTGAGGGAATATTATGTCTAAAAATTCAAAGGAATTTGCTTGAATACAAGTGACGAGAGTTTCTATATTTGTTTTCCCTTGTAATCTATTGATATACAATGATTTGTATTTCATATTTTTCATATCTCACAAAAATTGGATGAGCATTTTACTTGTTATATAATGTCAATTGTGCATAGAAATTTATGATAAACCAGTAATATGTAGATGAGTTCCCACTATTATGGTTGGATCATCTTCCTTCAAAAACTAACACTGATCACACAACAACTACAACATAATATCTTAGTAGGAAAGGCCACTGATGTGGGACCAGTTATGTGATGGTGTCTTAGGGACCTGCCACTGCTTGTTGTCAATACAAGATACATGCTAGAAGCAAAAACTTCTCTAATTCAAATGAAATGAGACTACAAATTGACATCATTTTCTTCTTGCATATTTTTCTAGGCCATGTGTTAGAAGACATTCAACAATCATTTTCACAAACTTTCTTTTGATGGCAGATAAATGTAAAATGGAAATAACATCTAGCAGTCTATTTTTGTCAGAGCAACCATTTCACTAACATAGGTTTGATAAAAAAAAAAGGAGTGGATTATTTTATGTGTCATCATATACAAGAGTCTGACAACTATGTAGTGGTTGTGTCATTTAATTACATTTTAATATTCTAGATTTTGAGATTATATGTGGTAAAGCAAGATCAATGAGGTCATTCCCAATGGATCAAGGGTTGACTTGTTGGTCTAAATATTTTTTTAAAATAAATCCATCCTTCTTGACTACCAATCATGGAAAGCCACGCAAATGCATGATAGGTTTGTGAGTCAATATCCATGATTAGAAGGTCAATTATTCACCTATTCTAGCATAAGTCTTATTGTAAATGAAAGGAGGAAAAAAGCAACATAGGAAATAATAGAATTGAAGAGTCTCATGCTCAACATATATCCTCTTATAACTGAAATAGAGCTTTATGAATCATGGATCACTAGTCCACAAAAGTAACAATGATAAAACACATACGCATTAGACATTCATATACACAATTAAGAGTTAGACTTTTTAGAACAACCATCTACAATATAAGACACATACTCTTAGGTTCGTTTGTTGATTAATAAGGAGTCAAAAGGTGTTATATATATGAGACTCAATAGCTCATTTACATGAAATGGATTCTCCATTACAAATGAGCACAGAGCTGCTCATTTATAATAATATCTCAATGAGCAATAAATTCTCCCAAAAAATGAGTTTGAATTTTGAATCCATGGAGGTAGAAGTCATATTTAAGTTGGGTAGCATAGATCTCCTTTGATAATTTTTGGAGCACCTATAAGATGGGTGCAAGGTAATTAACCTTGAACTTCAACTCTTTGTTTCACATATGCAACTAATGGGGTTGCATTTCTTGACAATGCTTAGAGCATGGCCACTGAGCTTTGAAATTTTTTCAAAAGTCATCCATGATATTGTCAAGATTTGGATATGAAACACCTCAATTATTTTTTTAATATGCATCTCTTGGATTATAACTAAAAAATGATACTTGATATTTTTATTTATAAATATAACATAATAAAGAATTGTGAATTTTTCTATATTATTTGGTTTTCTCACTTAGAAGTCATTTTTGATTGGTAGTTGACATCTTGTTTCTCTTTTCCCTTTTCTAATAGGGTGAATAGGGCCCAATAGGAACTATAGAAAGGGGGCATAGGGGAGTTTTGGTGTAGGCTTCTCTATAGATAGCTGGCATTGACTTGTTTTCATGCTCACTAGTTCCCACCATTGGATGGGGGTGGGAGATGAGCTAGAGATAGTTGGAGCCCCACAACTTTCCATCCACATGAATTCATCCAGGCATCCACCCCCTTCGGTTCTTGCTATTAGATGGGGTGCTTTAGCTATGTGCCTCACAATAGCCTAGCTCTATGAATATGCCATATCTCCTTCCATATTGCGGCCATTTCATCTTTCTTTTGCACTTTCCCTCAATCCCCTATTGTGATAGACTCTACAACTGCCTGCCTCCCCCACTCTACTCCTTTTTTTCTTGCCAATATTGTCCTTCATATTTGCTAGGAGAAGGTGGTAAGTGGGTGGGCTCTAAGTTTGTATTGACTATTTATCTTTGCTTGGCTTGCTAGGGATGTAATGCCCTCACCTCAAAATTAAACTATAATTATACCCTCCAATTATTAATTTATTTGAATATGCTTCGTTAAATATATAAATACTATTTAATTTTAAAATGGTTTGGACAAGGGATGCAACTGAGAGTAGATGCCACAAGACAAGGAGGATTTACTTTCTAAATCACCACCTTTTTCTAATATCCCCCAAAGAATTAGAAGTGCTAAATAAGCCGAAATCATATTAGTAATGACAAATAAAATCAAGAATAGGAGATAGAGAATGGAAAGAAATTGCCAAAGTAAAAAACAATGTTTGGACTAAATAATTTAATGAAATCATCATTAACTATTTATTTCCAGAGGATATTAGGATAGATGTAAGTATTGGTGGAAGATCCTCTATACTAGTGTTTGAGTGAGGGGAAGAAGACATCAATTGATAATATCATTTATATATAAATTATTATTCCTTTTTCATCATGGACTGTGGTGACAAAATCCTCCTAGTTTCCACTGCTGAGTTAGTAGACAACCCCCCTAGTTCAAATAGATATAAAGACAATTTGAGGGCATTTTAGTCAAGAAATATCACTGCAGATTTGAGATAGTTAACAGCAGATACAATGGATAAGTCATATCTTTTCTGAAATATATTCTGAATATTATATTCAAATTAAATTATGCTGGTAAACCTACAATTCCTAAAGTTGATACTATGTCTATAATTAATTGTGTTGTTATAACTACGAATCATATTTTTTGATATTTGAGGAAAAATAAGGAAAATTTAAAGGAAACATAACAGATGGTATCAGATTTGGATCTTGCTAGCTTGTGAGATTTATTCCTCATGCAATTTATTGACAACCATAATATATTATCAAAGAGAATTTAGAATTTTTTCTATGTTCCCCCCAAGTTTTCGAGACGATGACGGCAGGGAACAACGAGATGAGTTTTTGCAACAACAATAAACAATCTTAATGCAAGTAATACAAGTATAAGTAAAAAATGATCTGACTGCAAAACATGTCAACATAAATGAGTTCGAGTGAGTAAGACTTGTTGATTCATTTCATCAGAGTCTACCCTTGATGTTTAAGACAAAAATGGATTAAGGGTTGAAAAAATTGATACAAAGTTAGGTACAGCTTGTGAAGGGTGGTTTTATAATTTACTGGTAAACAATACTGAGACAAATTTGAACAATGCTTCTGAAGGGCCAAGAAGAAATATCATTTTGTACATAATAATATCAGAAAACTTATTTTTATCTCATTAATAATGGTGGAAAATGTGTATCAACACTTATTGATGTTTTTTCATGAAAAATTTAGGTCTATCATTCATTTGAAAGTCACAAACATTTGAGCTCTTTATGATACCCAAATATGATTAATTTCTCAGGTCATTCAAAGGATAAAAATATCTTGGACCTTGACAAGATTAGGTGAAATAAAATCTGAGTTAATTGGACTATAGTGGCTCAAGCTACTGAGGAAGATAAGCTATAATGGAAAAGGTGGAAAGGGATGATCAATCCCATAGAGGTGAGGAAGACCACCATCTAGAGGCCTAGGGATTGGTTGTTGATAGTATGGAGGTAAGGGAGTGTTCTAAATACAATCTAAGAGTATTTTTCAAAGAGGAGTTCAAGTGACCTCTATAGCAAATAATGACCAAAGATGGTGATAACATCAGCAAAATTGTCTTTGTCAAGGGTCAAGGTCATCACCAATTAGTGGACATCATTCCAAAAATAGGAGTAGTGGACTTATGGAGGAGAAGCTGGCATGTTGTCCCTTTATTCATATTGTGCAAAGGACAACAAAATAAAAATTTGTATGCTTAATTGCTTGGATGTCCAAGCAAGATGGAAAAATAAGCCCAACCAAAGGAGGCATGCAAAAGACACGTCTTTCATTGTTTTTTTTCCAGTACTAAGAATCTGCCATAAGCATACAATTGTTGGGATCTTTAATACTGTGCATTTTATTGGAAAAGTAATCTTTTGTGTCAATCTACGTATTGGAGGAAACAATTCATCATTATAGAACTTGAACTTTATATGTATTGCAACTTGTAGACCACTTTTCAAACTATCATGGTGGGTGAGGTAGGGAAGAGTACAAGAGTGGAATCATTTATTAGGAATTGGAAAAGATATATTCTTAGAGTATATATTGTTGTGTCAATAGTTAAGACATTCAAACTAGCTATTGAGGGGACCCTAGTACTCTTAGAGGGAGCCTGGTTCATCAAAAAGGAGTGCTCTCAATTGGTCATTATTTTGGAAGAAGGGAATAGCGGTAAGGGACCCTTGCTAGTAGATTTTGTCATATGCTCTATTTCCCATATGTTTGTTTCTATTAAACATGAGTAAATCAAACTATGTAATTGTGCTCTATTATTTTATGTTGAAGATGTCTCCTCCTTTCCATCCCATAATTCTTAACTAATTAGTTGAATAGAATATGAGAAGGAAAATTTTGACTCTTTTTTTCATACACTAGGATGACACAAAATAGTTAATTTATTATCTTTTTTTGTGATGAAAAATCCCAAAAATTGATCACAAAGAGATGCTTCTAGAAAGTGGGCAACTATAATTTTAGGTCAATTCCTTGGTCAAAGGAGGCTACTAGTAAAGACAATATTTTGATTACTTCCCTATATAGATTACAATTAATAATCTCCCACCCTTCCTATGGAACTTTATCTTGCAATCCCTCACACCTCTTCAAAAAAATTTGAAGCTTGATATATCTAAAATGATGATTCCTAACACTGATGCCTAGGTCTTGATAGCTCTATTTGCTAATTCACCTATGCCACAAAATATCTAGATTGACCTTGCTGAGTCCACAATTTGATGCCATATCAATTCCCTAGGAGGCCCTCATGCATGTTTTTTGTGCATGAGGGAGGATCACCAATGCTGAAATTGACCTATGATTAATAATGATTTTGGCCCTTCCCCTTGCGTGAATCCTAAAGAGCCAATTATTTTTAACCCTTCTGTTAAGCCTATAATTTTTGTGGATAGCATCAAGAATCATGTTCATATACTCGCACCCCCAAGGACTCATATGGAATCTAATCAAAACATCAAAAAACCTCTGGACTAGTTCAAAGGTGCTTTTGATAAAATGACACCTCCTCTTAAGATTGGAGATCTCACCCCAAGATATTTGATTCCTTACCTAACATTCAAAGTATTGGTTTTGGTCTCCCTAGAAATAAGGAAAAACCTAGCCATGGAAGGATAAATGGCCAACAAATGGTGATAGAGAAAATAAAAAACAAAGAGGAGGCCATTAAAATAAAACCCTACATGAGGAGAAAGCACTCTATTTTGGACTCTAGGCAAGACACCCCTATTAACTCTAACCTTGATTCTACCTCTCCCTCACCCTCCTTAGTAGAGAAGGTGGAGATGGTGCTACCCTATGATATAGAGAAAGTTGAGGGAGGGAAGAATTTTAGTCTAGATCATCCTAATGGGCTAAAAGTTATCTATGATACTTAACAAGATAACAAACTCTCAAGCTTTGAAGTCACTTTTATTCTAGCTCCTCCACCCTTGCCTCTCTGCCTAAAATTTTAGAATATCTACCTAAGGGGGGCCCCACACTAACTCGCCCTTTCATAGTGATGATTATTGAGGAAGAGGCAATGACTGTAGTAAATGAGGAGAGAGGTGTATGTGGATAGAGGGATAATGTCTCTAATATGCAGATGGAAGGATCTAGGGTGAGGTAGAAGGTTTTGTTTTTGCTGCATAGAGTAGTCCTCATAAGAGGAGATCTAGGGGATTTGGCAAGCCTAAGGATTACATTGAAAATGAAGATCCAGTTATTAAAAAAAAGAGGGGCAGTCCCCATAGTGGGAACCCCCCAAAACAAAGATCGAACCCTGTGAGGTTTACCTACCTAACTTCTTGAAGATCAGTCAAGCTTTGTTGGATGTTAGATAAAGGGTTAATCAATGAGCTACATGAAATGTATTTCATGGAATGTAAGTGGTACTGACTCCCATGAAAATAATTATATAGTAAATCAGAGTAAAGCTTGCTTTCAGAATATTCTAGTTTTTTGAGTTTTGGTTCTGCATTTTTTATGCAAACGAGAGATACATTGGATTATAAGTAGTCTAGAAACATTATAAAGCATCGAAGTTCTGATATTTTTATGTGTTTTGTGAAAATTACTTTTAGTAATGTATTTTTGGTATGCTGGGGCTTGTTTATCTGATTCTTTATAGAAGTATAAATTTATGTATAACTGTATGAATCAAAAGAAATTACTCATCACTATGGTAATCTACTCTTGAATTTTATATGAGGTTTTAAATAAGATTGATTGATGATGTTAGGGTATTTGCTGAAGGAAAGTACAAAAACAAATGGTTGGAGTCAGTAGCGGTTTTTTTTGAATGAGAAATCTAGAAAGGTTTGTTGCATTTGATGTGTACAATAGAATTGTAATTTGTTCAATTGAAGTTATACATCTTAATGAGTTGGGTTTGATGTTCTCGCAGCTTGGTTACACCAGAAAACTAGAAGAAAGACATTTTAGAGGAGTCATTAATTTGGAGGTATAAGTTGTTGATGAATCTTTTATTGTTACTTTGTTTGATAGACGAAAATTTTGTTTCAAATTTCTCCATTTCTGAATGTACTACCAATCTGGAGTCCAAAATATCCTATGCATTCAACTATTTTCTATATTGGGAATTGAAAGAGTAGAATAAGTGATATGAAATGTGTCTAAAAAGCTCCCAATCTACTTTTGAAAGTCAAAATATGTTTTAACTGCTTTGTGTGTGTTATAATTGATGTACTAATTTGCATTATTCTCCATTTACCAAATTAGTTTTGATTTCATTCTAGTGGTGGTTGGTAATTCCCATCATTGAAAGCATAGTTAAATTATGGCTAATCACTAGTTATAGTTACCTGTAAATAAGTTTTAATGGTTATGCCAAAATGAAGGGAAGAACTAGATTTGGAAATCTTGATTTGAAGTACTTTGATTAGATCATGGAAGTGTATATTTTTAGTCGAGATCTATTGGTCACAGGTGCACTCTGATTATATTGTGCATGATTAGTAAGTACAACTATACTACATTGTTCCTATATGTAATTGATTTTTGCCTATTGTACATTGAAATAGTTCATGACTATTGATTTGAATGCAAATTTGAGAGTGCCAATCACTTCCAGGAAACTTTACAATGCAGATCTTTACTAACATTTAACTATACTATAAGTTGATCTCTTGTGATTGTAAAGGCTTTTGGTCTTTTTCAAAAGTTCCCCGAAGGATACAAAAATTGTTTTCTAATTGGAATCTTTAAACTTCTAAATCAAGTAACAGAAGAATGAGATTGACTATTTCTGTTTGTTTATCCATTGTGTAATTTTGTATGAAGTATTTGGTGTTCTTGATTATCTAGCATGCATCACAAAACTCTTTAATGAATTAATTTCTTTGCTAAGCTTGCTGATAATTTTTACTGAATGAATGTTTCATGTTACAAGACTGTATTATTGAGGAGGTATCAAATGATGGTACTTTTGATTCTCCAGCTCCAGCTAAATCAAGTTCTAAAAACTCAAAAAAGGTAAATGGTCTTGATGTTGTAGCTATAAGTCTTACATTCAAAATTCAAGTTTCAAATTGCAAGTGCACATATTCGTATATTAAATTGGCACCTTATATGCTCAAATGGTTGTTGATATTTGTTTCATGGCTTTCTATTCTAGCACATAGTGCAATTGTGCTGAAAGCAAAAAGTATAGCAGATAAAACATATTGGGTTAGCAAAATCAGGAACCTTATTCAAACTTCAAAAGGCGTATCAACAGAAGGACTAGTATTATTGTTGTCTTGATCTTATCCATTATTGTATACTAGGTGTGTTTTTTTGGTAGAAGGGGGGTACTGCAACTGTGTTTCTTTTTCTTTGCTTCATTTTACTAAACATTCCCTATCAAAAAAATATTGATTGTGTTTCAATAATAAAATGTATGAGATTATGTGAAGACTTTTCCTATTATCCACAGAAACTGATTGAGAAGCACATGAAGTTTTGACAACTCATGCACCCTTGCCTCCTCAACTGGTTTTATTTTCAAGTAACAGGTAATAGAATTTATCTCATTCTCATTGTGCTTTATATCCATGGTAGAGGTGTATTTTAGTAGTCGAGCACAAGTTGGATGCAGCATAAATGCTTTATCTTTTATTCTAGACAAATTGGGCTGCATGATGGCAATTCACATTGGTTCCTATAAGGGCACTAACTCTGTCTTCACAAAAAATCACAGGATATCCAAATTTAGGAAAGGATACTAATTTAGAAAGGAAAAATTGTGTTGTTTTCATTAAGAAAAGAAAAGCCTATGATTCAATGTGGTAGTAATTGGTGAACATTATCTTCAGCAATTAGTAGCTGATAGTTGTTATTTAACTCACTTCTATTTTATCTTTTCCTTTAAAAATTAATCTACTTTTTTTTATGTACATACCTAATCTATGACCTATTTTTCCTTCAAACTACCATTTTAGACAACCTAAGATCTAGTTTTAAGTTTAACACTGGAGTATTCCTTATTAAAATTTCATATTGTTTTAAGTGTAGTGGTTCTACCACTATATATAGTTTCCTTCCTTTGTTAATCTATCATGACCTTTGTTTTTGTAACATAGGCATGAAACTTCTCTTGACAATCACTACTTTCCAGCACAAAAGCTTTGTAGCGATGCTTGGATATATTTAAAATCCTATGGAAAAAAGATGAATCATTTCTTAAAAAACTTGCTCCTTCCACAGAAGAAGCTACTTTTGAATTATAGGTATCAAGCAAGTTATTAACAAGCTCCTACCATTCTTAGCATCATGGAACTCATAAAAAATTGAGTTCTATGGAACAGCATATGCGGAGTAATATGTCTTGTAGTAATAGAGTAGGCAATGCCCAATCACCAGAAAGCCTAAAATTTTATGCAAAAATGTGATACACCTCAGAAGCATCAACTCAAGCTCTCTAATATGCTAGTATCTTTTATTTCATTATCAAGAAAATTAATAGAGAACATATTATATTTATTTAGCTTTTTGGGTATTTGACAGCTTATAGCTTTTGTAAAACTCTAATTGAAACTTTGTGTAAATGATTAATAGAAGATTCTCTCTTTCAAATGGAAGATAGAAACATACCATAGGCCCATAAGGATTGCTTATAAGTGAGTCCCAAATCCTTAGAACATTAGAGAATCTAAACTCTTGTGTGAAAAGCAGAGTAATCCTCCTGAATGCATAAAATTGAGGGTTAACATATAGAATACAAGCAAGAAGAAGCACTAATATGTTTCAATCTTTTAGTGATTTTTATTAGTTGATGCATTAATCACATTAATCATTTCTATTAGGATTAGTCAAGGCATGCTGCTATTAGCACCTAAGTAACTTTCACCTTGTGACATCTCTTTGAGGCATTTTGCAAATAATTAACATACATTATGTATAAATCCACATTTTGCAAACATCTAGGCCTTCTAGAAATTATAGGATCATTTTAGTTACATTTGAAAACATTAATCCACAAAAACCATAGGTGTAGATATAAACATTAATCACAACATGTCCAATTTATTTGTAGATATATTTTCCTATGAAGAAAGACCATGCCTGACAATATGAATGCTGAACAAAATAATGAGACAATGGCTACATTGTGGGCTCAGTTTCGAAGAAAACCTAATAAATGTTATTGTCCTTGCAAAAAGTGTAAAGGCTTAAAGACTCAAATCTTATTGTCCTTGCAAAAAGTGTAAAGGCTTAAAGACTCAAAGAATTCTAATCACAATAGTCCAAAGTCATTAAAGGCAACATGGTCATGTTGAAGGGGGCCATGATTTTCCTCCATTGCTGAATGTAGATTTCCTACTAGAGGAACATGGAGGTGTGAATATCCAAGCTGAGGATAAAACTCTCATGGAAGAAGATGATAATGTGCCAGAGGACATGATTGAAGAAGATGGTACTAGAGCAGGTGATGAGGAGGCTCACAATGATGGTACTTGTGAATTTTATAATCATGATGATGAAGATGGTCTTAATATACCTTTACTTGAGAAGGCACACAAGCCCTTATATGAAGGCTCCCAAACAACTCTACTCTTGGCTATAGTGTTTTTGGTGAACTTAAAGGTTATGAATGGTATATCCAATGTAGCAATGTCACGTATGCTAAGGTATGTCATTTTTTTCATCTTCAATGTTAGCATACAATTACTATTCATTATATTAACAATGCATTTTTTTGTTGTAGGTTGATTAGTGAGTTTTTGTTACCACCATCAAACATTTTTCCTCATTCGTATCAAGAATTATCTAACATTATGGATCATATTGGAATGAAGTATCAAACAATACATGCATGTCCCAATGATCACATTCTATATCATAAACAACATGAATTTGCAACAAAATGCCTTGATTGTCATAGTAGTAGATATCAGTCAAATCAAATAACAAAAAAGGTGCCTCACAAGGTTCTTCAATACATTCCCATTATTCTACATCTATAATGGTTATTCAGGTGCACTAGCTTGCCACAATTTATGGATTACCATGCACGCAATAGAAGTCAAGATGACATTATGTGAATGTCTGTCGATGGTTCTGCATTTAAAGAGATAGAAGAAACATGGTCACACTTTAAAGAAGAACCTCGTAATCTAAAGCTTTCATTGGCAGCAGACAATGTTAATCCATATGGAGATATGAGATCTGTTTACTCAATGTGGCCTATTTTTGTTATTAACAATAACATTCCTCCTTGGATGTCCATAAAGAGGGAGCACATAATGTTGTCAATGATTGTGCCAGGTATTTTTTTCATTTTATAGTTATCTAAATTAATTTATAAATAGTGCATGAAAATGGTCATAATAATAATGTAATGTTTATGTTCATTCAATTGCTAGGTAAATACCAAGTTAAAGATATGAACGTGTATATTGAGCCCCTAATTGATGAGTTTTTGAAGTTATGGAATGGCATCACTATGTATGACATCTCTAGGCTGATAGGACATCGACAATTTCAATTCCATGTAATGCTTGTATGGACAATACATGATGTCCCTAGGCTAACTCATTTTTGCAGTATGTTATATTGTTAATATCACATATTTTTGGTTTGTTATAGTGCTTATACATTACTATCAAATGTTTAAGTTGTGCATGATAATTGTATATGATCCACTTCTACATGATCTTTTAGGTCTTCAAACAAAGGTAAAATTTGCATATCCAGTTTGTGGTCCAAAGATGAAATCTTGTCATTCGAGAACATTAAGAAAGTAGGTGTTTGATGAGTTTAGACACTTTCTCCACAATAATAATAGGTATCGAATTGTTGAAAAACATCTTTTCAATGGGAAAGAAGAGACATCATCAAGGCCACAAAGAATGACACCTCATTTATGGAAGTTGGAATATGATCGACTAAATCATCAAGGTAATATCCAATTTGTTGTCTGAAGTTTAAAATTTGTATTTTGATATTGTCTTATATTTACTAATGTTAATTTTTATGCTTGTGAAGGTTGTCAAGGCATCAATGACCAACTTCCTAGAGGAATGAAAAGTTATCCTATTCAATTTAGTAGGTTACCGTACTACAAGGATCTCCCAATTGTGCATTTTTTTAATGCTATGCATATTGGAAAGAATGTAACAAAGACACTATGGAAAATGTTGGATGGAAGATGTGATAGATAACAAATTGCCAAAATCTGTACTAACATTCATGAATCCAATCATGCACTAAAAGCTTCCATTGAATCAAATAGCAATGGAGACTACATAAATACAAGTGCCCTTCCTTGGTTATTAACGAAGAAAAAAAGTGATGCATTAAAAGAAGTCATAAAAAAAACAAAATTTCCAACAAGATTTGTTGCAAATATAAGCACTCTTCCGTCAAAGAAAGGTGATTTTGGGCTAGAGTTGAAAAGACATGATTGGCATACTCTCGTCAAGGTAAGTCATGTTCTCTATTTACAATATATTTGTAAGATTGAATGTACTACCTATTGCATTATTTAATAATATATTGAAATGATCATTTTTAATGATTGTAGTTCATCCATCCTCTATCCCTTCCACAATAGTTTGACAACAGTATTAAACAAGTTATATATGATCTTGGAAAATACACAAGGTTAGAAGTGTTTTTTCTTAGATTTGTAGCTTTTTATCTGAAATCTATTGTATAATTTTATTTGAAATCTTGTTTATGTGGTTTTGTGTGTTCAATCTATTTTAGATGGTTATCATCTAAAAAAATTTATAAAAAAGATATAAAATATTGGAAGAGAAAAATTTCACAACTTATGTGTGAAATGCAAAAGTGTTTACCTCCAACCTTTTTCAATGCTCAAGAACACTACCTCATACATCAAGTTGAGGAGATTGAATTGTGTGGACTTGTAAAAGCTAGATCAATGTGGATGGTTGAGAGACACTTGAAATTTATGAAGGGCTTGGTTTGACATTGAGCACGTCCTGAGGGTTCAATGATAGAGGGATATATGACATACCAGACCATGGTGTACATTACTGAATATCTTCTAAAGTTTGCAGCAGATATCCATGTAGATCGCATTTGGGATCCCAACTCTAATGACAAATTCGAAGGGGAGTACTTGACAGGGAAAGGTAGATTGAGGAGGGTGAGAGGTAATTATAATTTTTTTTTTGTAGTTTAATAATTGTTATCCATCATCAATATATATAAGTTGTTTCTAACAGGTGTAATTGTCTTCTTTATAGTTGGTCGTGAGTGGGATGCACTACACTTGTATATTGCAAACAATCTTGATTGGATGACGGTATGGACTGAACAGTCTCAAGAAAATGGTCACTCATTAACATGGGATGCTATTGTATTGTTGGTTAAAGAAGCTCATCATAATAGAGATCCCAATGTTACACAAATGGTACTTGATCTAATATATGGCTTAAGAGATACAAAGGTACACATAAGATTACTAATCATCACACATAAGTTTAATATCAACTCACGGATCAATGCAAATAATCTTGACATTTTTGAATAATTGTAGGTCAAACACCACAAAGCTATGTACTACCATGGCTATAAATTTCACACAAAAAATTTAGAAAAAATGAAGAAAGTGTGTGATTTCAGGATAAGTGTTGTCCTCACGGTCACCAACATTTCGTCTAGAACTGACATACATCCTCAACGATCTAAAAATTGATACTATGGCATTTTGGATGATATACTTGAGTGTGACTTTAATTCATTAAAAATAGTTCTATTTTTTGTCAAATGGTTCAGGTTATGACTGAATCAAAATGATCTTGATAGGACTGTTATTGAACATGATAGTGGATTTACTATGATTAATACAAGGTCATTTGAGCCAGTCGGAGATAAGCCCTATGTTCTTCCAAGCCAATGCAAGCAAGTGTTTTATTTTGGTATTCCACACAAAATGGGTTGGTCATTTTTTGTTAGACATGACCCAAGAGGAAGGCCAGTAAAGTATAATGTCATTGAAGAAGAAGAAATTGAAGAAGCAGAAGAGGAAGTAAAAGATTATCAGGAACAACAGTTACCCAGTGATGAAGATGAAGAAGATGGTGATGATTTTGGTCATGCTAATGATAATCATGATAATGATGATGATGATTCTGGTGACAATCATGATCATGGTGATGATCATGGCGATGATGGTGATGATGATGGAAATGAAGATGGTGGTGGTGATGACGATGATCAAAGTGAAAAGTATGATGATGGTGATGATGATGATGATGATGATGACATGGATGAAGATCATGATGATCAATGAAATGTCTAGGTAAGTTCAATGTCACCTGTGATGGGGTCTTGTACGACCAAACTTTTCTTTCTAAACGATATGTGCACATATAAACATTAAGTAGAACATGTCAAATATTTTTTTAGATATACACATTAGTTAGACTAAATTTTTAACTTAAGACAAATGATTTACATATACAATCTACTTTATTTTTTATTTTTTTTTGGTAAGTCTATTACTTTAATTTCACTGCTGATTTCTAAGACTTACTAATTTTTCTCATAGGGCGATATGGATGCACCATCTTAGACACCTTCAATAGAGGTAAACACTAATTATTGTAAATTTTAATGTTAATATAGAAACAAATGTCATATTATTATGTTCTTTTCTTTATGGCTTTGGAGTTATTTTAATGAAATTTTACTAATATTTGATGTCACAAATGATAGGAAAAAGCTAGAATGACTGCTGATCAAATGCAATATGAAATACAGGCCTCATATCTACATAACATCACCATTAGTACTGACCCTGTGTTCATCACCCAGAAAATCAAGAAAAGATACACTGATGAACTTGTTAAAATTATCATTGAGGGTGACAAAAGTGAGGAGAAAGAGGCACCGAGAACAGAATTGGGTCGTAGAATCAAATCTTTGCAAGTAAGAAATAATATAAGTTCAATAGATATGAATATTTTATACTATCTTATGGATCATGATCTCTAATTTTATGTGTACTAGTATAGACATATGTGCTATTTGTGACATCACATGGTGAAACATGGTGATGTTCATTGTGCACAACCTTCATGTAAGTAGCATTTTGTTTATTTTCATCAACATTATAACACTTACTTTTTTTTTGTGAACATTTCTAGCTAGTATCAAATTTGATCTTTATCCATTGCAAATGTCTTTGCTAACAATATTAGTGCAGACTCCTCCTTCAATTTTCGGTCCACTATTGCCTAGTGCATTGTCGGCAACAAGGGCCATGCAAACATCCTCATCTATGCCCATTAGAACTAGTAAAACCTTGTTTTTCTATATTTTGTAATGTATTTATACAAGTTGATGAACAACAAAGTAGCATATCAGTGCTTAAATGATGTCTATAGAAGCCTACATACACACAAACACATGCATACAAACACCACGCATACATACATACATACATATATATACATCCACACATAGAGAGATATTTCAGTTTTGTCCTGTATACCTTTTCCTCATGACTTCTCATTTGCACTTTCGACATTTTAAGGCTCATGACCCTTGACTGTTTCTGCCTGTAATATGTTGGTACCATCTGTTCCTATCTCTAGCTGTTAGTTTCACATGAAACATTTAATCTCTACATGACTTCTCATTTTATAATTTAGTTGCTAACTTTGTGTTGAAATTACCAATAATAATAAAGCCTTGTTATCATTGTGAATTCAATTTGACTTATAATGAGGTTACTAAAGCTCTTGAACTTTGAATGCCATCAATGGAAAATAAGCTTCCTCATAGATAATGTACTATTTTTCTCTCTTCAATTCCTGCATGGAGTTCCCTCAAAGACACTACCATGCTAGCCTAGGATGTGAAACAAGTATTGTTGAGAAACTTTATAATCATAGGTAACAAAGATAAGTGGTAGACGATGGTTAGACATAGAAACCTATTAAGTAAATTCAAAATATAACGTCTAGAAATATGAGTGCACTGATAAAAAAATGGAGTTCTGAATTTTGTGGATTGGTGAAATTTGTTGAGTGGGGGAAAAAGAATCTTGCCACGTGCTGAAATTGAAAGTCTATTTCTTTAATAATAATAGCTTTTGAAATCAATTGCACCCACAAAAAAAAATGATGATCCTTTTTAGGTTAGTTGAGGAAATAATGAAAATGAAACTCTGAGGAGGTTTCCCTTATGAAGACTTTTTTTGTGTGGGCCTTCTGTACTACATCGACAAGATTTTGTCACTGACTATCCAGCCATGAAAAAAAGTGCCCAAGATTTTAGCATGGGAATGGTTCAATTTTGTTATTCAAAAATTAGTTTTTTTATAAGATAAAAGATATAGATAGTTGAATTTTGATATTGAGATTTGACTTGTTCTAGAATTTATTTCTTATTTAGATGCAATGATTGCTATATATTCCATTCATGAGAGATGAATTCTTGTGAACTAACTACTCATAAAATCCTTATAAACTATTGCAAAATTTGATTGTTAAAAATATCTCATTTGATAACTATTTGAGAAATTTCTACTCTATTTAAAGATTTATTAAAAGATTAAATAAAAATCATTTTGCATATATTTTAAGCCTTTTTTATATATGCGTTTATGAAAATAAAATTGTGCTACTTTTTGAATTAATGTTTCAGATTCACATGGAAAAAAAATTCTAAATTTTGAATCCAAAAGTAAACTGAAACATCATTTAAAAAATATATTTTAATTTTGTCTTTTATGTTTCTCTAGGATGCATGTGCATAGATACTTTTATATTCTTGAACTCTCACTATGATAACAGACCATGGACCATTGAAATTTATCCTAAACATAGATGATAAAAAATCACACATTATCTTATCATAAACATAAACAACAATATATCGTGAGTTCTAAAAATATGGTATCTTTAATACACTATTTTTGTATTTAGTTTTTTGAAAAAATCATGTATTGTTGGTCAATTGATTGAGTAGACTTTGTCGAAGCTACTACCTACTTTTTACAAATTTATTATTATTAATTTAACATTTCTACTATAGATAAGTTCACTAAAGAATAAAACCCCTATGACACCATGCATCACCCATCATACCACTGGAAACCACCTTAACATTATTTGACAAACAAATAAACTATTTGGCATATATTAATTTTGTCATTTATGTTTTTATAAGATGTATGTGAATATAGCTTTCTCTCTTCAATTCCTGCATGGAGTTCCCTCAAAGACACTTCCATGCCAAACTAGGATATGAAACAAGTATTGTTGAGCAACTTTATAATCATAGGTAACAAAGATAAGTGGTAGATGATAGTTAGACATAGAAACTTGTTAAGTAAATTCAAAATATAAGGTCTAGAAATATGGTTTAGGTGTTTCCTACATTCCCTTTCATCCAAACTGCAAGTGCTTGGGGCTCCTATCCTAGCCTCGGTCTACTTTACCTTGGCTTTGATACTAGGGTAAACTTTTCTATGTACTAGCCAGGAGTCAAACTGAGGACCACTAGGTTGATGCTGGGATGATCTACCACTAAGATACAAGCCCTTTTGGTGACCAATCCATCTATGGTCACTAGAGACTAAAGCTTCTAAACCTTCCACATTTTATTCAGATTTCATTTTTAGGACATACGTGTGAATGTAATGATCTCAACTGATAGATCTAGAATCTAGTATTTAAAGAAGAGAATCCTTTAGGAATAAAAAATTACTAGAATTTTGATCGCTTCATTGCATTTCCATCCCAAGGGATTATACAAAACAATTTCCTGAATACATAATAATGAAGAAACTTACAATTCATTTAGTCAATGTAATATGATTAGAATGAAAAGCCACTGCAGATGAATTAAAACTATGTTAAATCAAAATATAAATGATAACTACAACAGAATCCTCTTCAGATTTGGGACAATAGCTGATATTCATAAGAGGGCATTGTGAAAGCAAGACATAAAAGTTATAGATTCCTAGTTTTAGAAGCATCATGTTACTGCCAGAGAAGCAGAAAAACTATTCAAATAAGAATGTTATTTGTGTATGCTTATGAGAATTCAAACTGAAAGTATGAACTTCTATGGTCACTTCTTACTTTGAAATAACAACCTGATGCAGAGTCTATAGTAACTACTTTCCACTAGACTTCTAATGGCTTTCACAATCCATCATAGGATACTAGGACTTAGCACAAGTCCCTTTACCCACATCGGGTATACACAACTACTGAGCCCAAATGGGAAATCCACTTCAAAACCTTCACCCACTAACACAAGCAATGGTGATAGCAAAAAAGACATGTAGTCCAACCACAATCCACTATTAGTTTGGAATCCACCAAACCCATAGCACACCTTTTCACTTCTAGGCCTACAATGCTTGTAACCTTTCCAATCTGATTTCTTGTATTTTCACCAACTATCCCTCAATGGCATAGGGACTTATCCACCACTCCAAGCACCTCTTTAGGCACTTACTAAGGATCTAAAATTTTCTTAGGCAAATCTTGCTCCAGCACCCCCAAACTGCTTCTTGGTACCTAGGCCTAGTTGATCAAGTTAGGCTAGGGCTTCAAGGAAGAATGGACAAGGTGGGTTCCCAAGACCCCAATTACTTATGGAAATCATTAACACATAAATTTACAACTAGATTCAACACTGGCACTGGTCAATAGTTCTTCCTACTATGATTGTCACCATTCTACTTGCAAAAACTAGTCAAGCACGTGGTCTTGCTTGACCTAGGGCCAGCTAGGAAAAATACTTGCCCTTCTCACCACACCTCCAACTCTTGGAATCATGTTCCTAGGTCCCTTAACTTGCATATCCCTCAGTTTTAGAGGTTGCAACTAGTGGATTTGAAAGTTAGGGCTGCATTTGTACAAGGTCATAGAAAACAGGGGTGTTCAGACCCCTTGTTACTAAAATGTTGATAATTTGCAAACCCCAACTCCAATTTATGTCAAATCAAAGCCAAAAAACTTATGAACACACCCCTATAACTAATCCACACACTTAGCAATCATAATAGTACTGTACATAACCTCACCTTCTGAGATCACACATGATATATATAGAGGCCTATAGGACCATTAGAACATCCAAGTAGCCATTCCCCAACTTAAAACAAACAATAATAACTTTTAAACAATACCAAGCAACATTTTTAAAATTTGTCAGCAACTTTTTTATGCAACTTTTTGCATTTTTGCAAATCTGACTAACTAATGAACTCTAATTGCTTTGCCATTGCTTCTTCCAAAGAATAGGTTTTAGGCTATCTCTTATTTCTACCCACTAGAAATTCTAACTACTTTGCTACCTGCAGAGATTACTTTACAAATATATTCACAAAATGAAGGTACATTGTCTAGAATGAATGATTTTCCAAAAATGTGATCTTATTATTAAGATAAATGGAAAGAAAATCCTAAGTTAAATCCTTAATGGAATGCAAGGAAAAAACATTTTCACTAGTCAATTTCTTCAATTTGATTATATCCATAACTATGCTTTAATTCATTTGGTGTCTGCTTTAATTGTCACGATGTTTCAGTTGATAGACCAACAGAGAGCAGTACTACTGAAGCTGATCCATTTCTTGGAGTAGTTTGTGTGATTAGTACTGATTCATATGAAGGGACATTATTGCTAAATAAGAAAACTATGTTTTCATTAAAAGAACGAAAGCTTCCAGGTGCTTTAAAATTGTTTTTATTTAAAGTGTAAATTTAATTTATTTTTATATTACTCATTTTGGACTGATAAATCCTTTATGTTTTTGTAGATAATAATGTTTTCTTTGAACATCTTTTTCATATGACATTGAGACTATTCGGACCCACCATGTGTAAAAGGTATGTAGTTTCATATCATTGCTACATAATTTTTCTTTTCTTCTATTTATTGTAATGTATTAAAGTTATTGATCTAACAATCTATTTTATTTTTTAAAGGTGGAATTTACAAGCTATGGAATTAAAAAATCAGCTCATTGCATCTTTTGACGAGAAATTTAGAAAAAATATTTTTGACAATGGCCTACTTCTCAAAAGAGTAGCAAAGCATATAAAGATTGTGAGGGATCAAAATAGAAGGGCTCTTAAGGGTAACCCAAAGTACGATCGTCCTCCTATGATTACACCAATGGAGTGGAATGAAATAATAGAAGATGTAAAGGAGCAAAGGCTATGTGAAGATAGAGATAATGAAGCAACACAGGGCAAAAAGAGGTATGTCATGATAGTATTAAGTACATTGTAATCATGCACTAATTATTGATATTTGTAAATATATAATCTAAGATGTTTGAAATTGTTCATAGATTGCAAGACACATCCGTGGCTACAAAAGCGAGAGTAGAAAAGGTTGGCCAACACAAACTTGACTCTGGTGGCTATATGAATCTCCAGTCTCGACTTGTAAGTAGGAGCAATGAAATGTCATAATTTTTTTTAATATAATGTTGCAAACAATTTTGTTTAGTGAAACCATACATACAAAACTGATGATATTAAGCAAAAAATATAGGGCACAGAATTCACTGTGGAGGTCATAGATGAAGATAGAAAACTTGCCTTGAAGGAAGGCTATAAAGTCATGGCTGCATGCCTACGCAAAGAATCTGTAAGCCTTGCCCAAGAACCCAGTGCACTAAATGATATCTCATAGGTAAATTGGTTAGATGAAAAGTAAATGAAATTGAATAGTTGAGACGATTCTTTTTTGGTATTAGTTTTGAACGTAAATTGACTACATAACAATGTGTATAACATTTTATTGCAGCCTTCATATCCTACCACAAAACCTGCTTGTGACGAAGGCCATAATGTGCATTATAGTGGTGGAGGTATTAATTTGCTACTGGAAATTAATTATGCAATTATGAATACAATTTAACATCTTCAATTGCAATTTGACATGTATCCTTTTTTTGAATATTTCAGAGCATGTTGAACATCATGCTGAAGGAGTGGAGCATGTTCCAAGTGTTCAACATGTTGACATGGCAGCAGGTCAAAATGTTAATGTACATGATGTGGCATTGTCAGGTAAGAAAAATGCATGTTATGTTGTACTAGTACTTGATTATAAACTTGTAATAGTCAAAAAAAGAAAAAGAGTGTGCCAATTTATCCCATTCACTTATTCTTGCAACAGAGCCCCCTTTAGTGCAGCAGCCTCTTGCTCCTCCAAAGAGAAGGAGCCATCATAATTTGACATTACACATGCCAGAAGGGGAGGAGAATGATGCAGATATAGATGCTTCTATGAGCGCTTTTCTTAAGAGAGCTCAGAAAAACAAAAAGAAGAAATGATGTTTTAAAAATCTTCTTTGATAAACCTTTTTGGATAACGAAAGAACTTTTTTTAAAGTAATTATGTATGAATGATGTGTATTAATACTACTTTTTATTTTATGTTAATGAATATTGTTATGTCTTAATGAATTCTTGATTAGTATTGTGTATTAATGTTAATTTTATATCATATTAATGAATGTTATGTGATTGTATTGATTGAATGTTATAGTTCATAAATGGATGAATGAATGAATGAATGAAGTATGTAATTAGATGATAATGGGTACTTTATATTGATGTTAGGGAGAGGGGGGTGAGGCCAGATGAGCTTCCACCTTCATGTGGTTGGCCTTGTTAAGTAGAGAATATTATAGTATTCTTGTTCTTGAAACTAAGTGAAGCTCAAACTAACATAAAATGGACACTTTACACATGGTAGGTTTAAAATGATCCACGACTACTGCTGCCCATAACATGAATTTGTGAAATACATTTTGATATCACCAATTTTAACACTCTATTTGAAGCATAGGAGTGGCCTATAGTCTTACTATGAATTTTGAGTAATGCCTCAGTCCCAATCCTTATTGAGAATCTTTTCTTCTAGCATATCTTTGACAAAACCTAGTGCAACTTTTGACTCACAAGAAAAGTTGACCTTTAGTCTCATGTTGGAGACATGACCACACGCTTTTACCTCCTTTACCTTTCTTGAACTATACACTTGCTCAACCTCCCTCAAAAATGGGTTTAGCATCGATGTTCTTGCCAATCCTCCTTAATTGATGTTTCAAACATGCCTCATGTGAAGTGTCCTCCAACTTGGTTAATTTTATGCAAAGCAACACTATTTGACATCTCCTTTTCATTCTCAACCGATCTATTTTCTTTTTGAAGTCATTTCAACTACCCTTGAAAGCATGAATAGAAGAAATTACGGAATGTAGGCAAATTTATGTACAATGCAACAACATGGGGAATCATAGCTATTGGGTTAGTTCTCAAATTATCTCTCAGAAATAGGTCAAATATCAATATTCATTTTTTTATCGATTCTGTTAAAAGAAGTTTGAGGTTCTTGGCTAATAGACATATTGTGCACATAATAGTTGACATGGATGATGAAGCCTTTGACCTTCAAACCTTAAATCTTAATGTGTAACATTGTTTTCCCCAAGTCTTATACTTTAATGTTTTTAGCATAGATCTCCAATAGGGTGTGTGCATTCAAAATTGGGAGTTCATTACTTTAGGCTATTTATGTTTGGATTTACCTTATTTGTTGTTGTCAACCAAGTCATAGAATATATTGAATTTTATGAGATTTAATATAATATTATTACTTATTAAACTTCACCTAAATTTTATGATCCACAAGGTCTAATTCAAATTCAAAACTTATGATTTAAGTTGCCAATTCATTCCTATTCCTTATATTTTATTGTTAACATCTTCTTGCATGATTTCTTCTACTCCATTACTGCCTATTGTAACTTCAAGCATACATTGACATTGATTTAATTCCATCATTTCTTTTGGCATGTATAATTTTAGTACATGTTATCTAGCCTTAAAGTTAGAGTTGTGGCCACTGGCAATGAAAATGGGGTCATCCACCAAACAATGTAGGACTCTATAACAATAAGGAGACTAGGTTGATGTTATATCTAAGTGCCAAAAAAATAAGGAGATGGAAGAGACAGTTTTGTCTCTAATAAGGATAACATATGGTACAAAAAAAAATTGGTGTGGGAGTTTCTATTGAGAACTCTGAACTCTAAAACCAACTAAAGAAGATGGGCAAGAGTAGTAAAACTAAAGGAGTGGACTCTAGTGGCTCGACAATAGCTATCCAATAAAAAAGGCATTGATGGACCTTCAAAAGAATTATGATGTCATCTCCATCCCAAAGAATTGTAAATTTTTTATACTTTTTGCTCTTAATTTTTTGTTAGTAGACCTACGAGTTCTATTAGTTAATTGTTATATGGACTTTTTAAGCTTACATATGCTTATCTTTGAATTTTTTCAAATGTCAAACTTGATATTTGATAAGACTACAAGCTAAATAGGTATTATTCTTATTATATGGACTTTTTAAGCTTACATATGATTATCTTTGAATTTTTTCAAATGTCAAACTTGATATTTGATAAGACTACAAGCTAAATAAGTATTATTCTTATTATAGAAGTTTATTGTGTTCATTAGTTAGGTGTGTCATGGATTATTGAAAACTTTTTCTATTCTCATATTAGTTGTTTCTCATGTTATTTTGTCTAGTAAAATCAAAACCCTTTACCTACTATTGTAATCAAAAAATATTCTTGACAAAAACATCAGTATCTCAATCTCAAGTCTATTCCTCCTAACTAAACAAGTTGGATTCTTATAAGCATTTCATTGCTTTGACTAGACATGAGAATCAGCAAAGGACACGCCCATTCTAACATAAACCAGACATGTCTCTACCTTATCTAAAAATGAAATTTCCACACATCCACTACAACCAAACAATTCTTCCATCATCCAAAGTATCCATGAAAGATACCCACTTGTTCAAAAGTAAATGTGGAGACTGGAATTCAGCTTATGGACACTTTTACCTCAAATGGTATTCTGACATGCTTCTCTACCATGTTGAGATCATTCTGGTATCTTCTGTACCCATTTTTAGCAACACTGATGCAAAACTAGCTGCTAAAGTCTCTGCCATCCGTTGACATTATTTAACAAAATCACATGCATCGGAGCTAACTGCAGGGTATTACTAAATAGTTGGTTGTAATGGACCAATGTTTTCCAAGTTTCAATAATGTTCTTACTAAGGTTTCTAGGATTCTAAGATAGGTTGAGGATGAGTCTAGTAGGGTTATTAGAAAACTAGGTGAAAGACTTTAATAATGAGAAAAGGGCTTTAATGTTTAATAAGATGATTTATGTTTAAGTTCAAATTTTCAAACATATAATAGTCATTTAGATTTTGGAGGGAAGTATTAGTTTTAGACTTGAACCTTTCAACCCAACGATAGTTGGTTGAATTGGTTATATTATGAAGTCTTATATATTATGAAGTCTTAGTCAAATCTTGCTTATTTACTCAATGGAAATATTGTTCGTGTCAATCACTATTTAATCTGAACAGATTTATATCTTGAATAATTTTCTTTTTGATTTGGTTGTGTTTGATTTTTTCGCATCAATGTTTCAAATCACACTCAACATTTCTGATCTCACTTCATAATCCATTAGTAGGATGAAGAGAGAAAATGAAATATATTTATATGCTTAGATTCTTCTAGCATAGGGCCATGCACTTTCTCACAATCTGATCATATGGAACTTGATGCTCCTCTGATAACTTGATATTAAGAATGTAACATTCTCAATAAACCTTCTACAAGCCTTATTCTCAGTTTCTTGGGGGCTAAATCGTAATCAGTTTGGAGCCAATTGATAGAATTTGAAGATAGATAAAGAATTAAGATAGATGTAAGTATTAGGGTGAGCCACCATCACTGGACAGTGCAGGGGTCCTGATAGTTTGCCAAGCATTGGGAGTGCAGATCTAACCAATAGGGCAACAACATAACCTGATTTCTATCATTGTCTACATCTTTTTCATACAGCTATACATTTACCTTAACAAATTTGAGGTGTGGTCACTTGGAATTTGACCCTTGGCCTCGATGTTCTCCCAGAAGTGAGTACAAACTAGAAATCTCTAGTTGTTGGGCTTCATCAGCATTTAAGAAACCATAAGGGTTCAGCAAATCAGCAAAACTTGGGAGTTATATATAGAAAATTGCATTTAGGAATAAGGTGTCTCAACCTTGTATAATTCCTATTCTTATTATTTGTTTTGTAAAAATTATTTCTTGCAAATAATGTTGATGTGTCAAAATATTGAATTGTGTGTAAGGAGATCATGACTAGAACGGTTATGACAGATTCCTATGACACGTAAGAGCTATGTTAGGAAGATTCAATGATAGGTGAAGACATGTGGCAACTAAGATATTTGAGTACTGTACACTCTACCCCAATAGTAAAACCCTAATACGATTTACCTTTGGGAGTAACCCTCAAGTGAAGCGCATGTTATAAGCATTTTTAGGGTTGTGAAGAGAAGTGATGCGAAAAAGGTGTATTGTTGGTACTGCGAGTAGCTACTGGAGTCTTCTATTTTTGATGTTGAACTTGCATTGCAAGTGTATTGTAACCTTGTGTTGAAGATAATACATTGTGCAGGTTCTGAAGGGGTGGGGTTGTTTTACCGAAAGGTTTTTCCCCACTAGTAAATCTTTGTGTTATGTGTTTCTTTCTCTGTCTATTTTCTGTATGCATGGTTGGCTGTAATATTGTTGTTTATATGATATTGAATTTGTAAGTTTAGAAGATTTTAATAGGATTTGCATCATAGTTTCCTTATGAGATTAGTGTAGGAAGTTGTTTCCACACCTGAGTTTCCCTATAAGTGGTATCAGAGCTTGATCAACTTTTGATCCTAGTTGTTGCGTAGGGTTTTTTGAGCTAATATCAAGTTGAGTGGGAGTCTTGTGCAGAGCATTCTGAATCTTATTTGTAGATTGAGATGGAAAGTTCATCATATGGAAGAATGGAGGTGGAGAAATTTAATGGCACTAATTTTGAGTTGTGGAAACTCAAGATGGAAGACATGTTGGAAGATCATGACCTATGGGAAGTGACTACAAGTGCTACAAGACTAGCAACTATAGCTCAAGCAGATTGGGATATCAAAGACCATAAAGCTAAGGGTCTCATAAGACTCTATTTAACTGATGCAGTCCTTCTAAATGTTCTAGATGAGAAAACTGCATATAGTTTGTGGGAGAGACTTGGGGCCATGTATCAGGCCAAATTTTTGGTGAACAAGTTGTTCCTCAGGAAGAAGTTGTATTCTCTATGAATGGAGGAAGGTGGATCCTTAACGGGTCATTTAAATGCATTTAATCTGCTAGCTGCATAGTTGACATCAGCTGGTGTCAAGTTAGAGGAGGAGGATCGTTGCTACACACTGTTGTGTTCTTTACCGGATTCATGGGACCATCTTGTGATGGCTCTTGGAAGCACATTAGTCACCTTCAAAATGGATGATGTGGTGTCTTCGCTACTATCAGAGGAGATGCAGAGAAAGGCTTCTGTTTCAAAAAAAGAAGCCCTTGTTGTTCGTGGGAGATCCACCGAAAGAGGGAAGAAAAATGACAATAAGTCTGAGAATAAGGATAGATCCAAATCTCATGGGAAGTCAAATACTTCCAATAAGTCCAAGGCAAAATGTTGGAACTGTAATAAGACTAGGCACTTTAGGAAAGACTATAAAGAAGTTAAGAAGAAGAAGAGAGCCTCAGATTTTGGTTCTGAAAAATCTCAAGAAGATGGCGATGCATTCATTGTAGCTTTGGCAGCCCATGCATCTGATGATGTGTGGTTGGTTGAGTCGGGTGAATCTTTTCACATGACCTCTCATCGAAACTAGTTCTCAAGATATGAAGAGTTTGATGGTGGAAAGGTGTACTTGGGTGATGATTCTCACCTAAAGATAGTTGGACACGGAAGGGTCACTATCAAATTTCCTGATGGACGAGTAAAGGGAATCAATGGAGTTATGCACATTTCAGGTTTGGCATGAAACCTATTATCTGTAAGTATGCTAAATGATGTAGGTGTGCAAGTTGTTTTTTCTAAAGATGGATGTAAGATGATGAGAGGAGCTATGGTGCTTGCTAAGGGTACTAGGAGAGGTACTTTGTTTCAGCTTGATGCATACATTTCTCAGTGTAATAGTTCTTCTGTTTCAAAGAAGAGAGGAGCTATCACTTCATCCCCACCATCTGAATGAGCAGTAAAGAAGATTGTGGTTAGTGATTCCGATGGTAGTGCTACAAGTGTACCTAAGGGTGCAAACACTTTGAAAGGAAAGCTTCCTGCAGAAAAGACAATGTTGTGGCATATGAGATTTGGCCACATTGGTGAGAAGGGTCTCAAAACTCTGGAAAATAAAAATCTCGTTGAGGGGTGAAATGATTGCAATGTTTGACTTCTGTGAACACTGTGTATATGGTAAACAAAATCGTGTTTAGTTTTACTCTAGTTCTCACAAATCTTCTTATGTTTTGGATCTTATTCATTCTGATGTATTTGGTCCTGTAAAAGTTCCTTCAATCTCCAAGTCTGTATTTTTTGTATCTTTCATAGATGATTACAGTAGAAGGACATGGATTTATTTCCTTAAAAGTAAGACACAAGTCTTTAGTCGATTCAAGGAATTTAAAGCCCTTGTAGAGAATCATATTAGTAAGAAGATTAAGTGTGTGAGAACTAACAATGGTGGTGAGTTTTGCTCAGCAGAGTTTGAATAGTTCTGTAAAGAACAAGGTATCGAGAGGCATAAGACAACTCCTTATACCCCAGAGAAAAATGGAGTTGTAGAGAGAATGAACAGGACACTGATGGAGAAGGCTAGGAGTATGCTTAGTGGAGCTAGTTTAGAACAAAGGTTTTGGGCTGAAACTATGGCCACTGCTTGCTATTTGGTTAACAGATCTCCTACATTAGCCCTTGTTGGTAAGACACTCATGGAGGTGTGGTCTGGTAAGAAGCCTTCAATTAGACATCTTTGTATTTTTGGTTGTGAAGCTTATGCACATGTTCCAAAGGAGAAAAGATCTAAGTTGGAAAACAAAGTTGTTAAATGTATTTTCATCGGGTACAATGTTGGTGTGAAAGGATACAAGCTTTGGGATCCTATGACTAGTAAGGTGTT
Organism: Cupressus sempervirens; assembly: GCA_028749045.1. Taxonomy (NCBI): domain Eukaryota; kingdom Viridiplantae; phylum Streptophyta; class Pinopsida; order Cupressales; family Cupressaceae; genus Cupressus; species Cupressus sempervirens. Next base: position 71,400,320 of record CM053791.1, read on the forward strand.
GTATAGTAGAAATGTTATTTTTAGAGAGCTAACATCTTCTCCTATTGTGCTACAACCAGATGAAAAAGAAAACGGAAAAGATGTTGTTCAGTTGCCTCCTGCCCCTGAGAAGACTGAACAGAGAGACCATGTTAGGTCTAATGATGAGGAGAGCTCTAGCAGCTCTAATAGTTCAGAACAAGAGGAAGGACAACCTCAACCTCAGCCCTTGAGGAGATCCACAAGAGAAAGAGAGCAACTAGAAAGGTTTGGTTATTCTATGTTAGATTTCAGTTGTGCTTTTTCTTTGATTACTAACACTAATGAGCCTAGATTTGTGAAAGAGGCTTTGGGCATGGAAGATGCAGGTTCCTGGATTGAGGCTATGGATGATGAGATGGCTTCATTAGAGAAAAATAAAACATGGGACCTTGTACCTTTGCCTAAAGGGAGAAAATTTGTTGGCTATAAATGGGTGTTCAAGAAGAAATTATGTGCAGATGGAAGTGTTGAAAGGTACAAAGCTAGATTGGTTGCAAAGGGGTATTCATAGGTAGAGGGAATAGATTATGGTGAAATATTCTCTCCTGTTGCAAAGTTGACATCCATTAGATTTATGTTATCTCTTGCTGCATCATATGATTTAGAGATAGAATAGATGGATGTGAAGATAGCTTTCCTTCATGGTGATTTGGAGGAAGAGATTTATATGTCACAGCCTGAGCACTACATTGTTAAAGGTAAAGATTCCTTAGTTTTTAGATTAAAGAAATCTCTATATGGTTTGAATAAATCTCATAGGATGTGGTACCTTAAGTTTGATGCCTTTGTGTTGTCAATTGGATTTGTAAGATCGAAATCAGATCATTGTGTTTATTTCAGAATTGAAAATGATCGCCTTTTTATTATTGCATTATATGTTGATGATATGTTGCTATTTGGGAAGGGTAAGTGTATGATTTCTGATTTTAAATCTTAGTTGTTAGCACAGTTTGAGATGAAATATCTCAGGGCAGCTAGGTACATCTTGGGTACGGAAATTAGTAGAGATAGGTCTAACAGAAAACTTTGGTTGAGTCAGAGTAAGTATGTGAAGTTTGTGTTGGGTAGGTTCAACATGGCAAATTGTAGACCACTATGTGTTCCTATTCCTATGGGAACAAAGTTATCCGTAGATGATTGTCCAAAATCTCCTAGTGAGGTGGAGGACATGAGTAGAGTACCTTATGCTAGTGCAGTTGGCAATCTTATGTATGCTATGGTCTGTAGTAGACTAGACATTGCCCAAGCAGTGGGAGTCTTGAGTCGATTTATGGCTAATCCTAGATGGATACATTGGGATGCAGTTAAGCGAGTATTTAGATATTTGAGGGGTACATTAGATTACTCCATATGTTATCATGGTAACTCTTATGGATCTCAGCATTCAGTTTGTATTCATGGGTTTGTGGATTGAGATTGGGTAGGTGATATTGACCGTAGGAGATCCACCAGTGCTTATGTGTTCACTATGTTTGGTGGTACCATCAGTTGGATGAGCAAGTGACAACCTGTGGTTGCTTTGTCCACTATAGAAGCTAAGTACATGGCTGCTACTCATGCTTGTAAGGAAGCCATTTGGCTTAAGAGATTGTGTTCTGATGTTGGTGTTGATGCAGAACATATTACTATTTGGTGTGACAGTCAGAGTGCTATTTTCCTTGTGAAGAATCCAACTTTCCATGCCAAAACGAAGTACATTGATGTGCAGTATCACTTTGTAAGAGATATGGTGGAAGATGGAAAGGTAACTTTGGAAAAGGTAGATACTGTGAAGAATGTCGCAGATGCATTAACAAAACTAGTGGGCACTGAGAAGTTCAGATGGCGTTTGGAGTCTATGGGCCTTTTGGCCTATAGTGGTTAGTTGCTATTGTTCTTACAAAGTGTTCGACAAGTGGGAGAATGTTAGGAATAAGGTGTCTCAACCTTGTATAATTCTTATTCTTATTATTTGTTTTGTAAAATGTATTTCTTGCAAATAATGTTGATGTATAGACATCTTGAATTGTGTGTAAGGAGATCATGACTAAAACAGTTATGACTGATTCCTATGAAATGTAAGCGCATGTTATAAGTGTTTTTAGGGTTGCAAAGAGAAGCGATGCAAAAAAGGTGTATTGTTGGTAGCTACTAGAGTCTTCTGTTGTTGATGTTGAACTTGCATTGCAAGTGTATTGTAACCTTGTGTTGAAGATAATAAATTGTGCAGGTTCTGAAGGGGTGGGGTTGTTTTACTGAAAGGTTTTTCCCCACCGAAAAATCTTTGTGTTATGTGTTTCTTTCTCTGTCTATTTTTTGTATGCATGGTTGGCTGCAATATTGTTGTTTACATGATATTGAATCTGTAAGTGTAGAATATTTTAATAGGATTTGCATCATACTTTTCTTATGAGATTAGTGTAGGAAGTTGTTTCCGCACCTAAGTTTCCCTACAAGTATTAGGGTGAGCCACCATCACTGGACAGTGTGGGGGTCCTAATAGTCTGCCAAGCATTGGGAGTGTAGATCTAACCAATAGGGCAACAACATAACCTGATTTCCATCCTTGTCTACATCTTTGTCATACAGCCATGCATTTACCTTAACAGATCTGAGGTGTGGTCACTTGGAATTTGACCCTTGGCCTCCATGTTCTCCTAGAAGTGAGTACAAACTAGAAATCTCCAGCTGTTGGGCTTCATCAGCATTTAAGAAACCATAAGGGTTCTGTTGGTTTGACTTTTTGTGCAACAAAAGTTTTTGTTAAATTGTAGAAAAGTCAGAACTTTTATTTCTAAGTGAAACATAGGGTTTCTAGATAATCCATCCATAAAGAAAAAACTCATGAAAACCATATGTTCTCTCTGTTCATAAACTGTTGGGCGCGAAAATTTTGAATTTTCAAGTGAGATGAATATTCTGTCCCTTCTATTTTCTGTTCTGCCGAGATCCCCTTTTTTCTCAATCTTTCCAGCCGTCAGATCCAAGTAGATCTACCGTCGTCGTTACCTCGCTATGAAGAATTGCATGCTTTTTAAGCCATGCGAGGTAGTGAATGCTGAGTATTTTACGAGGTAGGACTACAAAGTGAAGATACGACGGTCAAAACTTTGTTTTCTGAATGATTTATTGTGCAGGTACACGTTGCAACTACCATCCAAACAGGAAAGGGCACCCAATAGAATATCTGAAAATAGAGCTGGAATGATGATTTTTCCGATGCTTTTCCACTTCGCTATCGGAAAATCAGACACTTCACCATTAGCGAAGTAGCGAGGCCCATGAAATCTGAAGGGGCGGTGACGTTGCATTTTGCCGGTACCGTGACTACACCAGGTGGCGTGACAAGTCATAAATGTCGTTGTTAGAAGTAGTTTAAATAACAGTAATAATTATCTTTTACCCCTTGCATTTTCTGGTACATAATTCATTAAAAATGTCTGAGCTCACTACCTTGCTATGAAAAAAATTAGATACTTCACCGTTAGCAAAGTAGCCAGGCCTCGTGAAATTTGAAGATCGGCAGGACCTTTGGTGATGTGGAAAGATAATTAGGACTACAGTAAATTTTTTACAGGTGCCAACTATGCATAGATCCATTTTTTATTAATGCCTTTCTGACCAAATGTACAAAGAGATCTTGAACATCAGCTTGGAACAGAATCAACGGAGCTTGCTACCTCGCTATGAAAAATTGCATGCTTTTTAAGCCATGCGACATAGCGAATATGAATCAGAAGACCCCGTGTAGTTTCCTCACTATTGATTGAGTATGTGATCAATGGCTGTCATCTTCTTGCTATGAAGAGTTGCGAGGAGATAATTATAGCGACATAGAGAATAGGGCCCACCGCCCTCTTTCTAAGCAAACCCATTAGCATATCATTTGATTGATTCTGAATCAGATCGATGATTGTCGCTGCTTCGCTATGGCAAGATGCTCATTTTTTATGCATAACAAAGTAGCAACATGCTAACACATGTCCTCAGATGTCAATGGGTCCAGATACAAGTGCCATCAAGGAAAGAATGATATACGTGGTAAGTTCTCATTGGGTAAATTGACTGACATGTCAAATGCAACTCCTAGTTGTTCTCTCCGTATCACATGATAGTAGGATCTTTGAAGATTGATGGTGCAGTTTTAAACACAGAATGTAGTGCCACTCCTTGTATTAATTAGACATGAAAGCATCGTCTGTGAGAAAAAATAGAGTATAATACAGAGAGATTTCATCAGTTTCATCTTACGCGAGCAAAGATTTGAAGCCATTCTTGTGCAGAAGCAATTACTGAAGGAAAGTGTGCCAAAGACTAGTAGAAATTGTGAAGTTGTCTATTCACGAAAAGTTTTTGGAAATACAGAGGAAAAAAAAGACAAAATTCAAGTAAGTAATACTACCATAATCCTCGTAGGCTTTTCAATTCTCTAAAAAATAAGTCCAAGATGCCTCCGAAGAAGGGATTTTCAGGTGTAGTAAATTATTTGGATAGGAATGTGCATGATGATTTGCTTGAGTTGCTTCCTAAGTCTACTGTAGAGATAGCACAAGTTAAGAGGTTAACCTCATTGAACCATAGGATAAGGATAGCTGATGGACTGTATGATAAGGGTAATTGGGTTTAGGATGCTCAGACTTCTCAAACTGGTTTGAATCTGTTCAAAAAATGGTTCACAGAAAGGAAATTATATGCCCCTCATGCCAATATATGGAATTTTGATCTTGGGAAGCTTGTTGTTCCCAGTGTGTTTATGGATTATGACCTGCTTGAAACTATAGCGAAAAGCTATGATCTAGCCACTAAGGTAGTGAGAAGAATGGATGGTGAGGTTTTAATTACCATCAGTCCAGAAGAAATTAGGAAGGTTTTTAGTCTGGGACCTCTCACCATGTATCATGTGCCCATTAATTTGATAGAGTTAGAAAAAGAATATATGTCCAAAAGGGATATAGTTAGACAAGGTGCATTGAAAGCCCACATAGGCAGAATTGGAAACCAAACAACAATAACATCATCTTCTAAAGAACCTTTCAAGAAATCATGCTTTAATGTCAGGGCAGTAGAAATATACAGGACCCTATGCAGAGTTTTCAGAGAGGGTGAAGAAGACATTATTCCAGTGAGCTTCATGTATATGATCACCCAAATATCTTCTTTTGGTGTAGAAATATTTTTTGATTTTTCATCTTACCTGGCTAATGAGATTCACAATGGATTGGTGGGGATTGCAAAGGTCAAGGTGGAAAAGGTTTGGGGTCAGTACTCCCTATTGATGCATATGTTTCTTTTTAAAGGGGTTACATATTTTGGTAAAGAAATAGTTTTAAATAGGGAACAACAAGGGGAGGCACTACTAGTTCAATTATGGAGTGCAGACATGACTTGGGAAGCAGAAAATGCTAGTTTTGTTAGATTTGATAGGCACTTTGCTTCTAAACTAAGATGCCTCATATTAAGTGACAATCCCAGAATTCCTAAGGCACTAATGCATCTTGTTAGACCTATGTACCAACCCCATAGTTTAAAAGTTTCACATAATTGGGGAGATATTATCCCATATCCAGTCTCAACTATCATTAGGATCTATGGGTTCAAAGGGACACCCCATGTACTACCCTATCAGATACCTTTAAAGGTAGGATTAACTGAATTTTTATGGCAGTTGGGAGTAGTGGATGAAACCTTTTTGCACAAAAGGGGAACAGGATCAATTTTTCCTACTTGCACTATAGCTCACCAGTTTGTAATCACTAAAGAAGGGTGGATCTTCCTCTACAAATTTTTGGATCGGTATAAGATGGCAGTATCTCATGCTCATTTTTATGACACAGAAGACTTCTTTAATTCTGCTCTTAGATATAGGATCAAGCTTTGTCCAAGTCACCATGAATTCTACTTCCCTGAAGATATAATAAGGAATGAATACTCTCTTCAGGAGCAAGAAACAAAGAAAGAAAAATGGAGAGTCTATTCAAAAGTTTTGGAATGCATTAATTGTTTTGGAAAAGATTACAGTCCTCTTAGTAATGCTGCAACTAATGCAGATAGGATAAATAAGCTCATGAGTACATTTTCAAAAATAATGGAGGTAATGAATGAAAAGAAACAACATTTTATTGATTCTTTATCAGATAAAGCCAGAGAAGTTATGAGGAAATTGGGTTTCACCCCTAACACAGGAGTAGGTCCACTGGTTGTCCGAAAGAGGACAGGATATACTATTATTCGGGAGCAGATGCCCATTGTAAACAAAGAAAAATAGGTAATTGAATCTACTAGTACTGTCCTTGAAGAAAGACCCCCTGAACCTTCTCCTAAAAGAAGAAAAATAATAAGGGAAGAGGAATCCCATGATGAAGGTTACGCACCTTCCCAAACTCCAATGAGAATTGAGGAAGAACAGCTCACCAATGAGAAAATTGAACAAATGGGGTCGCAAGGAGGAGTTTTTGTTACTCCAGCAGAAATTGATGAAGCGAACCCCTAGGAGCCTCCTGTGCCAAGTTGTGAATTGACTATAGCAGATTTCAGAAGAAGGGAATTAGACCCTATTTTGGAGCAGGCCAGTTAGCAATTTTTGTCTGATAACAGTTTTGTAAAATCTAGGGCTTTCCATCAGTTTGCATGGAGGGAAAACATGCACATTTTTGAACAAAGGTGTAGGAATATGAAAGCAGAGCATCCAAAAATGGATGAAGCCTCTATTCAGAATCAAATAAAAGAACAAATGATACAGGAATTCTAAAATATAACCCCTAACAAGGGTAGACAGATGGCTAAAAATGCAAATATTTTATTATTGCCCAATTGGGATATTGATGATGCCTTAATTTTTAATTCTGTGTCGAATAATTTAGGATTATAGAATCCAGATAAAAAGGAATTCTTAGGAATAACATTCAGTAATGATCAAGCTGCCCTTGTTATGTGGTCACTAAGAAGAGGATCCAGGACTACTCCATTAAAGCTTGATGATTCAGGACTAACAGGGAATATCATTGTGAGGAGGGTCGCTGATACTTCAAATGTACAGGCAGCCTACATGAATGTGGACTATTCTAAATTTTTCTTGGCCACTACAGAAAGAGAAGAAAAGGAAATGACTGATTTGCAGAGTAAGTATGAAATAGTGGTGGATGCCTACAATCAAGAAGTAAAAAAGAGAATTGAGCTGGAAAACAAGGTATCTCATTTGGAGAAGATACTTGGGAAAAGAAAGGTGGGAGAATCTAGTACACTTAAAATTCCATACCCTTCACAGTCATTTTTTTGATCAACCCCTATCATTGAAATACCTGACACCCCTGAAAGGCCCCAATTCTATACTACAGAGAACTTTGAAGCAGAAAAAACAAAATTGCATGAGTTGCAAATAGAATTGAAAAATCAATATGAAGAAAAGTTGAAATAGGGTATAATATATTTGAGGGATAAAATACAATGGTCAAAATTCTTTGATCAGTTGGCCAGAATTGCAGCCCTCATGGATGAGTTGAACAAGGATAAGGATAAGCTGACTCTTCTTGCACAGAAATGGAGGGAGAGAAATAATGATATTACAATCATATGTATATCTGCAGTTCAAATGCCCTATCATCAAGTTGAGAAGATTTTTGATTTATTAAATAAGCTAGAGAATTTTGATGATGAAAGGGATTCTTTACAGAGAAGATTAACACTCTGCTTTTCCCAATACATCGCTGAAAATTTCACACTTTTTCCTTGTGCTTTAGAATCTGTGGATATGCTAAAAGAAAAATAAAAGTGGAAAAGGGAGATGGATGAATTATTAAATGAAAGAATGATAAACATCATGAGTGAGACTGGCCACTGGTTCTGGGCTAAGACTAATGAGGAACTAGTAAAAGTACAGTTATTTTATACTAATATGGGGAAAGAATTTGATGTTGTAGAAGAAAATGCAAATTCTTTAATAATGATACAAAGAGAAGTTTTGAGCTTTGATTGGCCAGATGATGATGCTTTTAATAAATGGAAAAATTAGTTTCTAGAACAAATATCAGAAGATGATGAGGAAGAAAGTGAAAAAGTAACAATCACCCCCAAAGTTAATACTGAGGACATAGAAACTCCCCAGGTTGAAGTAAATTTACAGGTAACTGAAGACAATACATCACTTTCAAACCTCATGGCTACTTACTCTGAGGATGAAGAATAATTGGAGAATCAGATCCTATCTTCTTGTTAAAATAAATGAGAAGTATAACAGAAAGGGACCCACCCAAGATGTTTTGATGTGTTAGCTTCTCTGTTATTTGTTTTTGTCTTTTACTACAGACATTCGTCAATATCTTTTAAAGGACACGTGTCACTCTCTTTAGCCCTAAGCTTGTTGCATCTCACACTATTTAAGTGAGATCCCAAGGCTAAAGAAGGGTCCGAATTCTTTTTCTTCTAAGTATTGTGCTTAGTCTAGTTTTTGGTCCAAATTTTGAAGGCAAGTTTGTAATGTGTTTCTTTGTCAAATTTTCTGAAAATACATGAAGATAGAATGAACTGTGTTTATTTCTGAAGGCTATTTTGAGTTTATTGTTAAAGATGTACCATTTTCAAAGGAAATGAATAAAAACTATGAACTGTCCCCATATCAGTTCTTTCTAAATTTTTTCTCCTGCTCAATACTTAGCTACCTTGATGTTGTATGAGTAAAAGCCTGAACAATTGAATGCAATCTAGTTAGGTTGTATATCCTTCTACCATTGCTGTTAATTCAATGGATTAAGTAAAAGCTTTGATGAATGTGATAAGATTATTTAAGTATTGAAAAGGATTTTGAAGGATAAGTTTTGATAAGAATTGTTGATACAATTTGTTGTGAGGCAACAAATTAGATCTTAGATTTTTCTATAGACTCTGAAACCCCAATGGATTAGGCGCTGATCAAGTTATTTCAGCTAAAAGAGAAGTATCTTACAAATGGTTGTTCAAATGCATCATCAAATCAAATTTTACTTTTATTTCCTGTAGATCTTCAAAGTTGGCCAGCACTTGTCTACATGAAATCTTTTTAGCTTCAGTTAGCCATTGTTGTTGAAAACGTCTGCAGATCTATAGTAGACTTCTTGGCCATATCTGTTTATGGGATGTGTTTGGCAAGTTAGTAAGAATTATGTATATATTTGAGGATTTTGAAATGAGAATTAGAATGAAACTAAGAATAATCCTCATACAGTCGTTTCATATTTGAACCATCCCTGGGTATACCCACCCTGGTTGTGCAGAGCCAAAAGAGTAGAAAGCCATTTGTGGTTTTGTTGAAGTTGGGTACAAATACCTTACATATGCAATTGTTGATAAGAATAGGCTAGTCTTTAGATTGTGTATGTACTATCATTTTGGTATTAAGCTTTTTGTCACTTAGTAGTTTTAGTACCATTTAAAACACCAACAAAATGGCGACTCTACTGGGGAGTTGTCCAACACCTTTGTGAAAAGTACTACAATTTCTTTGGTCCTACTGTGTACATGTGTGTCATGTGATCTATGTCTTGCCTGTGGTTATAAGAGAATCTTTTAGTGTCAAACTTTGAGAATTTAAAAAAAAGATAGAGCCCAAGTACCATTGCTACACACTAACGTATCTAGCATATCCAAGTGTCTTATCTAAATAAGCAAGAGTTGCAGTCTTACGACATCAGTGATTGGTCTGTCTATGCCATATATTTTTGTTCCTATTTGTGTGTCAATTTCTTTTGATCAGCTAAAAGTGTCATTATATATTGTCCCGAAATAGGGTGGTGACTTAGTCAAGGTTTTGAAGCTAGTACTTATTGAAATAAAAAGGTAAATATGGCTGACAAGAGGAAAAATACAAGAGCTTACATGAGAGCCAATCCAGATGTATCAATGTATGCTGATTTACTCCAAGGTGGTAGGAAGAACCAAAATAAGAAAAAGATAGATCCAAATCCCACTTGGAAACCCAGAGGTAATGCATCCGTCAATTCCCGTTATCAACCAGTAATAGGAAGAGAGTCTTCTTCGCTTAGCTTACAATCTAAAACTACAAGACTCTTAGGATGCATTTTTAGTACCCCTTTACCAGATGAGAGAGTTTTTCAAGATAAGGATGTGTCTACTATGGGGGTTGCTTCATTAAGACCAGATCTTGTAGCCGATATAAATTATAGGCTAGGATTTAGGATTTCATTTGATAATCTTTTTAATCCCAGAGTAGCCCCATACGTAGAACCAAACCTTATAGATCTGGATGACCCTACTAATTCCAAGGCAACTTCTACAGATCCTAAAGAACTGCACTTTGAGATAGAATTTTTGAAGAAATGGATTGCTGAGGAAGAAGCTAAATGCATTCATCTTGAAAAAGAGAAGGAGCAAGCCAACTTAGATGCCATAATAGAAAGAGATTCTCTGTTAAGAAGGATGGCTGCTTTGAAAGAGAAAAATAAAAAATTAGAAGAGACTACCACAACTCTCCATAAGGATATTTTTGGAGATGTTGATAATCTGAGAGATAAAGTGCAAGAACAGGAGAAACACCTAAATCGAAGGCAAGAACCAATTATTGCTCAAGTTCAAGCCTATAAACCTATTCAAATTGATCCTGTAGAGCCCACTACAAAAGCTCCAGATAAAGGGAAAGGCAAGGCTATAGGAATCCAAATAAATGAGCCTCAAGCTATACCAAGCAAACCTATACAACCCTCCATGTAGAAGTTAGATCTAGATCTTGAGAAGGCTCGAAAAGAGAGGGAAGATCTTGCAAAAGAACTTGAGAAGGTTGAAAATGAAGCTCAAGCTACAAAAACTAGAAGGAAAATCTAATTCATAAAGTCTAATTTGGCATTGGCTTCATGGCCCAATTTGTCTATCCCACCTACAAATCCTACACTAGTTAGTGCTCCCACAATTTCAACCTCGGGAATACCCCAATCTGCCCCTACCTCATCCCCAAATATTGGCACCCAAGTCCCATTTGTCCCACCACAACAATCCCAAGATGCTCCCCTAAGTCAAGCTAATATAGCTAGCACCTCAAATGTTCCTGGTTTCTAGAAGAAACCTATATACCTGGAAAAGTACAGACAGATATCATTTGTTGGTATTCCTGGTGCCCCCCATCCCATATAATTTGATTTAAGGGATAAAGTGGTTAAGTTTTCTGGAAATAATGCTGTTACCGGTGAAGAACATTTGAGGACTTTCATTGACATGTTGAATGATTATGAAGTTGAACACGAAGACATGGTAATGAAATTGTTTGTGCATTCATTAATAGAGGATGCAAGGGATTCGTTCAGGAGGTTGCCTGATGACAGTATTACCTCATGGAGTGATATGGAAAAGTTGTTTAAAGAGTAGTATGGGGACAATACCAATGCGGGATTCATGTTGAACAAGTTCAACAATATCAAAAAGAATCCAAATGAGTCCACATTTGATTTCAATGTGAGATTCCAAAAGGGTATGTACAAACTTTTTCAATTCTTGAGGTTAAATGAAGATGTCTGTCTCACAACCTATTTCAATGCTTTTGATAGCAAAATGGCTTATCAATTGAGGGATAAAGATCCTAAAACTTTGAGAGATGCCTATAGAGTTGCGATAAATATAGAGAATAATAGAAAGGCATCTGGCAAACTAGGTAGGAGGGATGATCCTAAACTTTTTAATTCTAAGAACAATAATAAAAGGGAGGGTGATAGAACCCCTATAGGAAAAAAGTCCGAAGAACCTACTATAGGCCAGGTTTTAGAAATGCTCAAGAAGATGAATCCCACTAGTTTCAATAAGCCAAATGTTGCTAAAAGACCCCCTTGTGAATAACAACTTCAATAGACAGCCTAGGATGCAAAATTACCCTTATACCACTCAGTGGAAAGATGGTAAACCAGTTCCTAACCAGACCCAAAATGTGAAGGACAAGGGTACTCCAAACCCCCTACAAAGGAACATTGTAAATATGAATGATGATGTACCATGGTGCATTATATGCCAATCACCTCATTCTGCTAATTATTGTGCTATTGCTCAGTCATTTACCCAAGCCCAAGGAGTGCAAGCTGAAGAAGAAACTGAAGATAAAAGCCATGATGATATAAGCTGCAATATGGTGAGCATGTATGATGATTTGATAGATTCTGATTCAGAAGAGCCTGAAAATGATGTTACTAGCCAAAGAATTGCTTACCAACTACATCATCAGCAAGTACTCTCAGATGATGAAGGGTATGATGCAGATAAGGTATGCAGTACATTTTTTGATGTGGGTCTCACAAGTCTAAGAATGTCCTCCAAGGAGGAAATTGACAGAATTACAGCCGAAATGATTTCACAAGTTCATAGCAATTATAATTTGAGAAATAGAGCAATAAGAAATGATGCAGGAAAGCCATCTAGTGTCTTCATCAAGGACATCACTCATAAGATAAATGATCAAGACAAGAAAGTCCATGTAGATGTGCCTAAAATCAAGGAGAACAAGGGTAAGAAATGGGAACCAAAGAAGAAGGTTCAATTTCAGATAAGTGAAGCAACAAAACCAGTTGTGCAACCAAAGAAATCAGAACCGGATGTTATAAAGCAAAATGTGGTGCTTACTGCTCAAAAGACTCTGACTCCAGGTACTATTGTAAAACCTACTATGGTTGAACCTGTTGATATGATATCCATGTTATCTCAAATTACTGTAAAAGTTCCCTTGTCTAAACTTTTTAGAATTGAAGAACATAAGAATAAGGCTTTGTCATGGTTGGGTGGAATAGCAAACAATAATGTTATTGTTGACCAAACTATGCCCCAACAGACCCCATTAGTAATAGAGGACAGTGGTATCATATCCCAGATTCCTCAAATGTTTCTAGATGATTCCTCAGTGGCATTCATAGAAGATATTGATCCTTTTTTCCTCACTCTAATTATAAAAGGGAAGACCCTAAAAAATTGCATGATAGACTCAAGAGCTTCCAACACTATAATGCCTTTCAAGGTAATGGAAGCCTTAGGATTGAAGGTAGATACCAAGCAAGGAAGATGCAGAGGGATGGATGCTAGAGAAGTCCCAGTCATAGGTACTATAAATGCCCTTCCATTCAAATTGGCTGCATATCCTGAAGTAGAATTAACCATGTCTGTCCTTGTGGTAGATATACCTCCACATTACAGAATGTTACTCTCTAGAAATTGGAGTGCTGCCATGGGGGGAAGCCTACAATGTGATCTTACTTATGCCACTTTTCATATAGGGGAAAAAGCTGTCAGGGTAAATAGGGAACCGAGGGTTAACCACATCTTAGGTGAAGAAATTGACAAAGATACCACTTGTTTCCTAGATACTAGGATTAATGCTTTCGGGGCTGAATTAATTATTCAGGAAGTTGAAAATTTACCTGCTATCATCAAAAATGAGGTCGAATGTTGCATGAATTCACCAAAATTATGGACAATGTTCTTTGATGGGGCTAGTTCTAAAGAAGGTGCAGGGGCAGGTGTAGTCTTTGTGTCCCCTAAAAATAATACTTTTAGGTATTCATTCACCTTGAAGTTTGCCTACACTAATAATATTGTAGAGTATGAAGCATTGCTGCTAGGGCTCAAAGTTGCCATACATCATAAAATTAAGAAATTATATGTCATAGGGGATTTTGAACTAATTATCTCTCAGATCAAAGGAACCTATTCATCAAAAAATAGGAAACTGAAACAATATAGAAATGCAGTCTGGGATCAGATAGAATTCTTTGATGCATTTGGGATTGCATGGAGAGATAGAACACAAAACAAGATGGCTGATCTGTTGGCAAATGTAGCCATCAAGCCAAAAGAAATATCATTTGCAGGAATCTCCCAGATTGAGGTGCAAAATAGGCCTTCCATACCTGACAACATTGAAAACAAATAAGATGCCAAAGGGGTTAGTAGTCTTGGAAAATATTTTTGATAATCAAGACAGAGTAAAATCCAGAGTAAATGACCCCAAACCCTAGGAGTTAGAAGAAATAAACTTTGGTATTGATGAAGTTCCTAAAAGGGTTTATATTGGCCAACATTTGCCTATTGAAATCAGGAAAACCTTGATTGACCTACTTAGAAAATACAGACATGTTTTTTCTTGGTCATATGATGACCTTAAGGCTTACAAGGAGGATCTTTTCCAGCATGTCATACCATTGAAGGAAAATGTAAGACCTTTTAGGCAAAAATAGAGACCAGTCAATCCTACCCTTGCCCAAAAAATGCAAGAAGAACTGACAAAACTAAGAGATGGTGGAATAATCAAACCAATCAAGCATTCCACCTGGGTTTCAAACCTAGTTCCTGTTAGGAAGAAGAATGGAGATATTAGGCTTTGTGTTGATTTTAGAAATTTAAACATTGGATCTTTGAAAGACAATTATGGCTTACCTAATATGGAAGCCATGTTACAACAAGTGACTGGCTCTTAATTGATGTCAACGATGGATGGCGTTTCTGGATATAATCAAGTTCTAGTAAAAGAAAGTGAACAGTTCAAGACAGCCTTCACAACCCCTTGGGGAACATATGTGTATGTGAGGATGCCTTTTGGCTTGATTAATGCAGGAGCTACCTTCCAAAGAGCCATGGATGTAGCATTTCATGAGTATATTGACAAATTTATGGTTGTGTACCAGGATGATCTTACATCATATTCTAACAAGGCTGAAGATCACTGCAAACACTTGGAATTTTTTTTTATAAAAGCCCTGGAATATGGGGTATCTTTAAACCCAAAGAAATGCACATTCGAGGTCATAGAAGGAAAGTTATTAGGACACATAGTGTCTAAGGATGGGATAAAAATAGATCCTGAGAGGGTAGTAGCTATTGACAAACTCCCCAAACCAAAAGATGTGAAAGGAATTTAGTCGTTTGTTGGCCAGGTCAATTTTCTGAGGAGATTTCTTACCAATTTTGCTGAAATCAATAGACCCATCTCAAAGATGCTCAAGAAAGGAGCCGTTATAGATTGGAATGGTGAACCCTCAGAAGCATTCCAAGATATAAAAATTGCAATAAAGAATGCTCCAGTATTGAGGACCCTAGATTATGCAAAGCCCATGCATATTTTCTCTTTTGCATCATTCCATACTGTAGCTGCAGTCTTATTACAGAAAAATCAAGAAGGATATGAGTAGCCTATTGCATTTTTCAGCAAGTCACTACAGCCTACTGAATTGAAGTATGAGATAAATGAAAAGCAAGGATATGCTTTGGTAAAAGCTGTAAAAGCTTTCAGAAGTTACCTGGTAGGTGCTACTGTTATCGCTTTTGTACCTAGTGCTACAGTCAAGGATATATTCTCTCAACAGGAAGTTTCAGGCAGGAGGTGTAGGTGGATCAATAGAATCCAAGAATTTAACATTGATATACAAATAACAAAATTAGTAAGAGGTCAAGGTTTAGCCAAACTCATGGCTGAAACTAATCTAGAGGCAAATCAGATAAATCTGGTAAATGATGATCTCAGAACTGACTTATGTGACATGGACCAATGTGATTGGTACACCAATGTCATATATTATTTGCAACATATGGAAGTTACTACAGATGAAATGCAAGAAAGAATGGATGAATTGGTAGGATTGACCGAAACCAAAAGAGAAGCATCTTTGAGGAACCAAAAGTTGCAATTGCAAGTCAAGACACTCTATGATAAAAGAACTGTAAGCAGAAAATTTGAAAATGAAGATCTAGTTTTGATGTGGAATGCCAGAATTGAAGATAAAGGAAAACATGGAAAATTTGATCTTATCTGGTTAGGCCCATATCTCATTGAGAATACTTGGGGTGAAGATTCTTATATAATCAAAGATATATCTGACAATATTCTTGAATTGCCAGTTCATGGAAAGTTCTTGAAGAGGTATTTTTCTTGAAAAATACTTATTTTCTTCCATGAACAGTAGTCTTTAGGGTTTCCTGTTGTTTTTCTTTTTTTGTAAATCCTTGTAAATATCCTTGTGCAGTCTGGTTCCTTGTTTTTTGTGTGTTGCTTTGTGCTCTCTGAAGAAGTTGTCATCTTGCCAAATGTGTGGTCTGCTCTCCCATAGATTCTGAATTCTTGCATACACTCAAGTATTCTATCATCCCCAGATAGAGCCACTGTTGGTCTAATTTTTTGTGCAACAGAAGTTTTTGTTAAATTGTAGAAAAGTCAGAACTTTTATTTCTAAGTGAAACATAGGGTTTCTGGATAATCCATCCATAAAGAAAAAACTCCCAGTTTGTTTATGGATTATGACCTGCTTGAAACTGTAGCGAAAAGCTATGATCTAGCCACTAAGGTAGTGAGAAGAATGGATGGTGAGGTTTTAATTACCATCAATCCAGAAGAAATTAGGAAGGTTTTCAGTCTGGGACCTCTCACCATGTATCATGTGCCCATTAATTTGATAGAGTTAGAAAAAGAATATATGTCCAAAAGGGATATAGTTAGACAAGGTGCATTGAAAGCCCGCATAGGTAGAATTGGAAACCTACCAACAATAACATCATCTTCTAAAGAACCTTTCAAGAAATCATGCTTTAATGCTAGGGCAGTAGAAATATATAGGACCCTGTGCAGAGTTTTCGGAGAGGGTGAAGAAGACTTTATTCTAGTGAGCTTCATGTATATGATCACCCAAATCTCTTCTTTCGGTGTAGAAATATTTTTTGATTTTGCATCTTACCTGGCTAATGAGATTCACAATGGATTGGTGGGGATTACAAAGGGAAAGGTGGAAAAGGTTTGGGGTCAGTACTCCCTATTTATGCATATGTTTCTTTTTAAAGGGGTTACATATTTCAGTAAAGAAATGGTTTTAAATAGGGAACAAGAAGGGGAGGCACTACCAGTTCAATTATGGAGTGTAGACATGACTTGGGAAGCAAAAAATGCTAGTTTCATTAGATTTGATAGGCACTTTGCTTCTAAACTAAGATGCCCCATATTAAGTGACAATCCTAGAATTCCTAAGGCACTAATGCATCTTGTTAGGCCTATGGACAGACCCCATAGTTTAAAAGTTTCACATAATTGGGGAGATATTATCCCATATCCAGTCTCAACTGTCATTAGGATCTATGGGTTCAAAGGGACATCCCATGTACTACCCTATCAGGTACCTTTAAAGGTAGGGGTAGCTGAATTTTTATGGCAGTTGGGAGGAGTGGAGGAAACCTTTTTGCACAAAAGGGGAACAGGATCAATTTTTCCTACTTGCACTATAGCTCACCAGTTTGTAATCACTAAAGAAGGGTGGATCTTCCTCTACAAATTTTTGGATCGGTATAAGATGGCAGTATCTCATGCTCATTCTTGTGACATAGAAGACTTCTTTAATTCTGCTCTTAGATATAGGATCAAGCTTCGTCCAAGTCAGCATGAATTCTACTTCCCTGAAGATATAATAAGCAATGAATACTCTCTTCAGGAGCAAGAAAAAAAGAAAGAAAAATGGAGAGTCTATTCAAAAGTTTTGGAATTCATTAATTGTTTTGACAAAGATTACAGTCCTCTTAGTAATGCTGCAACTAATGCAGATAGGATAAATAAGCTCATGAGTACATTTTTAGAAATAATGGAGGTAATGAATGAAAAGAAACAACATTTTATTGATTCTTTTCCAGATAAAGCTAGAGAAGTTATGATGAAATTGGGTTTCACCCCTAACATAGGAATAGGTCCACTGGTTGTCCGAAAGAGGATAGGATATAATGTTATTCGGGAGCAGATGCCCATTGTAAACAAAGAAAAATAGGTAATTGAATCTACTAGTACTGTCCTTGAAGAAAGACCCCCTGAACCTTCTCCTAAAAGAAGAAAAATAATAAGGGAAGAGGAATCCCATGATGAAGGTTACTCACCTTCCCAAACTCCAATGAGAATTGAGGAAGAATAGCTCACCAATGAGCAAATTGAACAAATGGGGTCGCAAGGAGGAGTTTTTGTTACTCGAGAAAAAATTGATGAAGGGAACCCCCAGGAGCCTCCTCTACCAAGTTTTGAATTGACTATAGTAGATTTCAGAGGAAGAGAATTAGACCCTATTTTGGAGTAGGCCAGTCAGCAATTTTTGTATGATAACAGTTTTTTAAAATCTAGGGCTTTCCATCAGTTTACATGGAGGGCAAACATGCACAGTTTTGAAAAAAGGTGTAGGAATATGAAAGCAAAGCATCCAAAAATGGATGAAGCCTCCATTCAGAATCAAATAAAAGAAAAAATGATACAAGAATTCCAAAATATAACCCCTGACGAGGGTAGAAAGATGGTGAAAAATGCAAATATTTTATTATTGCCCAATTGGGATATTGATGATGCCTTAATTTTTAATTCTGTGTTAAATAATTTAGGATTATAGGATCTAGATAAAAAGGAATTCTTAGGAATAGCATTCAGTAATGATCAAGCTGCCCTTGTTATGTGGTCACTAAGAAGAGGATCCAGGACTACTCCATTACAGCTTGATGATTCAGGACTAATAGGGAATATCACTGTGAGGAGGGTCGCTGATACTTCAAATGTACAGGCAACCTACATGAATGTGGACTATTCTAAATTTTCCTTGGCCACTACAGAAAGAGAAGAAAAGGAAATGATTGATTTGCAAAGTAAGTATGAAATAGTGGTGGATGCCTACAATTAAGAAGTAAAAAAGAGAATTGAGCTGGAAAACAGGGTATCTCAATTGGAGAAGATACTTGGGAAAAGAAAGGTGGGAGAATCCAGTATGCTTAGAATTGCATACCCTTGACAGTCATTTTTTGGATCAACCCCTATCATTGAAATACCTGACACCCCTGAAAGGCGCCAATTCTATACTACAGAGGACTTTGAAGCAGAAAAAACAAAATTGCATGAGTTGCAAATAGAATTGAAAAATCAATATGAAGAAAAGTTGAAATAGGGTATAATATATTTGAGGGATAAAATACAATGGTCAAAATTCTTTGATTAGTTGGCCAGAATTGCAGCCCTCATGGATGAGTTGAACAGGGATAAGGATAAGCTGACTCTTCTTGCACAGAAATGGAGGGAGAGAAATAATGATATTACAATCATATGTATATCTGCAGTTCAAATGCCCTATCATCAAGTTGAGAAGATTTTTGATTTATTAAATAAGCTAGAGAATTTTGATGATGAAAGGGATTCTTTACAGAGAAGATTAACACTCTGCTTTTCCCAATACATTGCTGAAAATTTCACACTTTTTCCTTGTGCTTTAGAATCTGTGGATATGTTAAAAGAAAAAGAAAAGTGGAAAAGGGAGATGGATGAATTATTAAATGAAGAATGATAAACATCATGAGTGAGACTGGCCACTGGTTCTGGGCTAAGACTAATGAGGAACTAGTAAAAGTACAGTTATTTTATACTAATATGGGGAAAGAATTTGATGTTGTAGAAGAAAATGCAAATTCTTTAATAATGATACAAAGAGAAGTTCTGAGCTTTGATTGGCCAGATGATGATGCTTTTAATAAATGGAAAAATTAGTTTCTAGAACAAATATCAGAAGATGATGAGGAAGAAAGTGAAAAAGTAACAATCACCCCCGAAGTTAATACTGAGGACACAGAAACTCCCCAGGTTGAAGTAAATTTACAGGTAACTGAAGACAATACATCACTTTCAAACCTCATGGCTACTTACCCTAAGGATGAAGAATAATTGGAGAATCAAATCCTATCTTCTTGTTAAAAAAAATGAGAAGTATAATAGAAAGGGACCCACCCAGGATGTTTTGATGTGTTAGCTTCTTTGTTATTTGTTTTTGTCTTTTACTATAGACATTCGTCAGTATCTTTTAAAGGACACGTGTCACTCTGTTTAGCCCTAAGCTTGTTGCATCTCACACTATTTAAGTGAGATCACAAGGCTAAAGAAGGGTCCGAATTCTTTTTCTTCTAAGTATTGTGCTTAGTCTAGTTTTTGGTCCAAATTTTGAAGGCAAGTTTTTAATGTGTTTCTCTGTCAAATTTTCTGAAAATACATGAAGATAGAATGAACTGTGTTTATTTCTGAAGGCTATTCTGAGTTTATTGTAAAATATGTACCATTTTCAAAGGAAATGAATACAAATTATGAACTGTCCCCATATCAGTTCTTTTTGAATTTTGTCTCTTGCTCAATACTTAGCTACCTTGATGTTGTATGAGTAAAATCTTGTACAATTGAATGCAATCTAGTTTGGTTGTATATCCATCTATCATTGCTGTTAATTCAATGGATTAAGTAAAAGCTTTGATGAATGTGATAAGATTCTTTAAGTATTGAAAAGGAGGTGATAAACCGTATCTGATTTCAGGTTCAGATGATCATACAGCCAAGGTGATCTTTACAAATTCCTTCCTAGTTGACATTTGTTACTTTTTTATGGATCTTTTTGAATAATAGTCCACTACTCATTTTATTTGGTGTACTTGTATCAGGTGTGAGATTACCAGACAAAAAGTTGTATCCAGACTCTTGACAGACATACCCATTTTGTATTAATAGTTTTCTTTCATCCTGAACTTCCTATCATTATCACTAGTTTTGAAGATGGTACTGTACGCATTTGGCATTCAACAACCTATAGGCAAGTTTATTGAATTATTTTTTTCACTACATTTTTTAAAGCACAATGTAATTTTGCATATCATTTTATTTTATAGTCATAGAATCATTTGTAATAATAAGGGCCAATACAAATTTATTAGATGATTATTATATACCCATTTTTTTGGTATGGGGCCTACATTATGTAAATTAATTTTGTCTTGGTTGAAGGTCTATTTACATCCCATTTTGACTGTTGTGTCCTATTTTTGCAATTGCTTCCTAAACACAAGGCTTGCTTCTTGAGTAAATCCCTCTAAAATTTTCAGACAATAGTCATCCCTGTTCATTTTCATAATTTGCATCATTTGAGTTAACAATTGAGACTACTACTACTACCTTATAACAAGTCTTTCAAAATCTGTTACATATTATTGTCTTCATGAGAATATTCTGTCAGACATGATTCATTTTTCCACTTGTCTCTTGACAAGAAAATGTACAATAGAAACTCCTTATGGGTTTCTTCAAGGATTAAAAGTTGTTCTTGGATAATACCTATTTGTCTATTCAACGTGATGCATGAACTTGTTCAACTACCCCAAAAACTAGTAGGATTGTGGTTGTAATACCACTGTAATATGCTTACCTTTCAATTTCCAATAGATCTAGATTTTTTTAACTTGAAAGTGTTTTATCAAGTAGTTGATGTATGGTCTCCTCAAACTTAGTCAGCCACTATTTCTCATTAGCCTATTCATGGGTTTCTATAGGCTAGTTGGTAGTGTTTCTTGGAGAGCTCAATATTAGTTTTTATGGCTTCCGACAGAGGTGTGGCGATTAGTTGATGTTGTTGTTATTTTGGGTGGTTCTTAGAGGACACAACTATTTTAAGAAATTTCCCAATTTAGTGTCTGATATCGCTCTTCAACATCAATATTTCCTTGGAATGATTAGAATCATATTTCCTTTTTGCAATATGATCATGGGGATTATTTTAATTATTAAAAAAGTTATAAAGTAACATTATATTATTTACTTTAGTGTTTTAATTTTAATAAAGTGATGTTACATCCCATCAAGTTGGATGCCTAGGGGAAAAGGGGAAAAAGGGACTTGGACATAATTTGTTTTATAATTGTAAAGACATTTGAATGGAAATGAATAAACATTTTAACTCATATTATTCTTTTAGGATATTCTGGAATTAGTTTACTAATAATATTGTCAAATTTATGGTCACTTCAGCATTTGTTGTTTTGAATCTTTCTTTTTTTGTAGATTCCAAAGTTGCTACTTCACAGGATCTTCCCTAATGTGAATTATTCTTTGTGGGTTGATGGGAAGCTTCAGCTTGTGGCTGATCCAATTCAAATTCTTGAAAGGTAAGTTTCCATAGTTTTTTTTTTATTGCTTTTGCTCGAATTGTATTCCTAATTATGTATTTCATTCTATCCTCCATAATGAGACAATTGATCAATTAAAAAGTTGTATATATATTATCTATTATGCATAAGTATCATAATGGAAAGAATAACAACATATAAATAAATATGAGCAATAATATGTTAACTGCTTATTAGATAACAAGTCAGCAAGATCAAAGTTCCATGCATTATGCATCATATCAAATACTTGAGCAGTATATAAGTCTGCTGCCTAGTTTCATCAACTGGGAACTAAAAGTCTCTCCCTTGATTGATTGCCTTAGTTCTTTTCTTTGATGTTGTGATGTGATTTGGTTAATATTTGAATGATTGATATTAGATTGATTGAATTAATGTATGAACTGATTTGTGTATCATCTTGTTACATCTTGTTACAACTTCTCCTGATTTGTGTATCATCTTGTTACATAGTAATCATGGACCATCATTGGATATACATATGATCATTGATCAATTATCACTTGGTTTTTGGTCTTCATAGTAGCTATCATACTTATCAGCATTTGGGAACCGAAATACCCATTATGGATTCCTCATTTTCTATTCTGTATCACTCCATATTGATTTAGTAAGCGGTTCATTAACCAAATCACTTCTTCTAATGATGTTGATGTGTATTGACTGCTCTTCAACTTCTTCCATGTATGATGTAGATTGATATCTTAGCTATTGGTGAAAATAGTTCTAAATGATGATTTATCCGTAGTTGTGATTCTCTAATATGAGTACTTTCCTTCATCTAGGAATGATTGCTCAAAACTAGATGTCATGCTGAGGATCCTTTGCCATTTGATCATGGATAATCTTGTGATGGTTATTGCCTTACAGTTTACATGATGACTAGTTTGAAGATGTCATGTTGACTATCCTTTTGAATGGTTTACCTATACAACATAGAGTGTCTGATGTTGATGAAAGCCTATAAATGAACTACTTGAGCTCCTTCTTTCCTCTTGTTGGTAGTTGTAATTATTGTTATGCATCCATAAACAAAATCCACATCAACCTCTGATTGAAGACAACACAATTTATAGTTTAGAAACTATCATGTGTATACCTATTTCTTGATGAAGATAAATATTGACTTAATTCCTTTATTTTTTCATCTCCTATGCTGCATCTTCTCAATGTGAAAATAGAGGTTGTGATGTGTTTGACTATTTTTCATCTAGCGGTGCTAATGTATGTAACTTGATATCTTTCTATTTTGATTTGTTTAATTTTGTAACAATATTAACTAGTTCCTATTGTATTCAAATTGGTGGAGGTTCTTACTCATCTTTGCATTCGAGTTGTGGCATGGGTGGTGGATACTTACATGGCAATGGCTCATGTTATTATTAAACTGTAAGTATAATTGTCAAATTTTCTATTATAAAATTTTAGTCTTTGATAGTGAAGTCTAATCTTTTGTTTGTGAAAACTTATTGGGGTTTGAGTAGTAGACTACAGAGTTGTCTTAGTATGATGTCTCCTTAACACATCTCTATGGCATTAAGATATGTGATCATGAGGTTGTCATAGGCTAGAAAAGAATCAAGCTCTGAGAGGCACAACTTAATTTTTTAAAGGCAGCATTCTTTTTATATGAGAAGAGGCTCTTGTAGCTTGAGGTGGCTGAATGAGATTCGAACTGAAGAAATATTATACAAGCTACTAGTTGGTAAGAAACTTAGAATCCTAGAAACCTTAGTAAGAACATTATTGAAACTTGGACAACATTGGTCCATTACAACCAACTATTTAGTCAATGCTTAAACCTTTCTATGAAGTGCTTATGCCTGACATGTCTCAATTCAACTTGTGAGTAGAGATTAATCTTTTATCAGCTGATTGTGAATGAATGAAGTTTGTAAGATATTCGTCTATCACTAGGTTTAGCTAGGAGTATTTCATTTGAGGATGTTAAAATTGACTTTGATGACCATTAAGGTTCATTTGTATCAAACAAAAGACATATGAATAGGTTTTTGAGGTATAGTTGTATAAATTGTAAAATTTGCACATTGTTCCTAAAGCAACTTTATAATATGTTAAGATCGACTTAGTCTTATTGTCCTCCAAATAGCAGCAAAACCATAATATGATTACCATAGAGATGAGGTCATCTACTTTTTAGCATTTCAATAGTTTATTCATGTGTTTGATATGGAAGTTGGTGTTGCAGCTGCTCTATATGCAAATGTTGGATATTCTCAGTCTAATATATTTATTGCTTTAGCTCACCCAGGATGCAGTTCAGTAGCCTTCTTTAATCAGGACCTCTCAGAGTCAACATGCTTGATCTTTTTAAGTTGCCCACCTATTAATGAAGATTTTATTAGTAGTGTTTCAAGGTACTATTCTTCTTGTGTGTGTAATTGTTCACAATTTCATGATTCTATAATCTACCTATTTGGCCTAACTTTTTTGGATTCTAAAATAGTATTTTTTCTCCAATAGTATGGATAAATGAATTGTGTCATCAGTATTCTAAAGCCTATGTACAATTCTACAAAGAGATGGGTGTCAAGGTTATAGATTCATTACTACACTCAGGAATGGGCTCATCTTCAATCTTCAGAAGATTGAATATGAGCCCATTCCTGACTGTGGTAATGAATCTCAAAGCTCCTTCAGCCTAAGCATATCATGTCCTTCAAATGATCTTTTTGAAGGTGCTTCAACATTGTATCCTTCAAACTTTAGAAAAATTTACATGATATGATTGTGAATGCTTTTCTGGAGATAAGTTTTACTCAATAAATTGTGAAGCACATGGAATCTTCTATGATTAATCCAAACAAATAAATATGCCCCTTTATAAGTTAATTATTTGTTTGAGTATATATAATATATTTCTTGATAGTGTCTTTGGTTGATGTGTAGCATCAAGACTTGGGTTCTAGTATTTCTTCTGCAGTCGCAATGAAGGATTGTATATTACTTGCAGCTTGTGGAGTAGATGAGATTCTTCCTCAGAGTCCTAAATTTCTAGCTAATATCTTCTTTTCATGTCTCAAAACACCTATTAAAATTTCATTATGATGGTATTATCTTATTCTCATACCTCTAATCATCTCATTCTTTTTACACATGATTGGGAAACTGTAATTTGTGATGCGCTAATAGCTAGCTCCTTTGCTAGGTACAGCAACTGGACATATTAGGGAGTGAATTAATAGCATGGCTTCTCAAACAAAATCAATTTAATATAGATTTTTGGTAATGAATATTTATCTATCTTGTATCTTAAATTATTCTCATTTCCCTCAAATATGTGTCACAATGGATATAGTGTTTACATGTATCATAATATTGAAACAATTCTCTAAGGCAGGGAAAAGTTTTTTACTATACACAAATAGCTCACTTCTAATGTAATGGAACTTAAAAACATTGGGATACTAAAATTAGTGATCATTTTATTCCCGTCACATGAAATTTTTGGTTTTTTTAATGTATGTTACTAGTTTTGGATTTCCGTTTGCTAAACATGATTACATCTTTATCTAACAAGACATAAAGAATTATCAAAATGCTTTTCACCCATCCTTGTACAATGTTAATGATTATTAGTTGGATTAGTTCCAAGATAAGTCACCACTTGGGAAGTCTTGATGCTTACCCCTTAGAGCATTGCCTGAATTGAAAAGTGACATGTGGACCATTCATGCCCACGAGATGGTTTTCCACGATCCGCATTTGATGAATTATGGGTCAACAACTTTGATTCAAAAAACTATGTAGCTAAATCCTGCTACAGCATAATGTAAAAATTACCAATTCTGGTGCTGCCCATACTAAAACACTAGAAAAACCAAAAATAAAGACTAAAAGACTACGAAGCAACGAGCTAAAATATATGTGTGAAGGAAGCTAAATAGATATGCCTATTCCAGTAGCTTTAAAAAATTAGTGTGCAACGGAAGTAGATTCAACTCCAAAGATAAGTCTATTTTTTCTAATTCTAGCATGCAGCTCTAGCAGAACAACAACTGAGTACCCCATATGTTCAAAACATGAAAATAAGTCTTTTTATCATATGTTTTATCTTTTGGTGGGCCTTGTCAGACATGTACTACCTTCATACAATGTACATGATTTGTCTCAATCATATGACTAATTATATATTCTCCAGATGAGTTACTATCGATGATTTTCAAGCATTCTATAAAATAGTTCACATGCCTTGCATATGATATGACATTTTGCATGCATCCTACACTCTCTCTCATCCGGCTGATATGGATTACGCAAAGTGATCTGAAACCATGATGCTAAAAAACACACAATCAAATCCAAAATTAACTTGCACTGCAAATGGATTGCAGAAATCTGATATTGGTAAAATTGCATGCATGTCTACCAAGACAATCACAACTTTAACATATATTTGTCCTAGTAGACATGCATGCAAAATTAACAATATCAAATTTCTACAATCCATTTGTAGTACAAGTTCATTTTGGATTTGATCATGTATTTTTTAGCATCATCATCACTCTCTGTAAACCATCATCAGCTGGATGGGAGAGTGCAGGATGCATGCAAATTCTCATATCATACGCAAGGCATGTGAACTGTTTTATAGAATGCCTAAAAAAAAATTACACCCAGGTGTTGGTAGAAATTTCTACCTTCATTGGTCAAAATTTCTACCTTTAATGGTCAAAATTTTTTACCTTCATTGGTCAAAATTTCTACCTTCAATGGTCAACATTTTTTACCTTCATTGGTCAAAATTTCTACCTTCAATGGTCAACATTTTTTACCTTCATTGCTCAAAATATCTACCTTCAATGGTCAACATTTTTGACCTTCATTGGTCAAAATTTCCACCTTTCTTGGCCAATATTTTCTAACTACATTGGTCAAAATTTTTACCTTTTTTGGTTGAAATTTCCACCTTTCTTGGCCAATGTTTTCTACCTACATTGGTCAAATTTTCTACCTTTATTGGTCAAAAATTTCTTCCTTATTTGGTCAAAATTTTGACCAATTCCTAATAGAACATGCACAATGGTCATGGAGGTTTTTTGACCAACCATAAGTTGGTCAAAATTTTGATCGAAAAATTTCTAACTAATGGGTTGGTCAACTTTGGTTGAATTTTGGTCGAAAAGTGCATCAAATTTCAACCAATAATGGTCGAAAAATGGTCTCAAATGTACTAGTGAATGGATGAGGCATTGATTAGCTATCAAATCATTAACTTGTTGTCTATACTTGGTTTTCATCTACTTTACCCACCCACATAAAATCAAATCAAATTCAAATCATCTTTATATTTTTTGTTGAAGAGCTAATACAAAATGCCCTCACTCAGCTTATGAATTGCATTATCTTGCATTTAGCTAATGTAGATCTATGTTATTGCATGAGTCAATAGGAGAAATAAGGGTTTCATCTAATGTTAATAGATTTGAGAATATTTTTAGCATGGGTACCATACAAGTGAATCTAAGGTACACCTGCCTATGTTTTGCAGAGCTTGAAGTAGAAGAAGGGTCTAGCCTTATAATTGGCCCGATGTCTGAAATGGTATCTTGAAGATGGGAAGTAGCTACCCCTAGATATATCTTGTTCTTATCAAGGTAATTTGAAACTTTTAGCATTTCAAAACACCAATAGATTGCTCAAACATTCTCAGGCATGCCAAATGGAATTGACCTTGAGAGTCACTAAATGCCATAGGGAAATGATCTTTGATGGGGCATATCCCAATGCTCATGCAAGGTATGGATGCAATTATGGGTGCTACAAGATTGTTTTTTTGACACCTACAATAACCTCTCTCACTTTTTGGAGATTGTATTTCATTTTGATTTTGTGACCACATCTTAGATGATGCTAAAACTTGTAGTGTTGGCTAGTACAAAGTAACCAAGTGGTGAATCTCTCTCAACATTCATCATCAGATTAAACTGTCTACTCCATTAGCTCTAAGTGGCTAGGTAAGCCCTAGTCCCAAGCTCATCCTTTCATGTTGATTGCTCAAACATTATCGGGCACACCAAATGGAATTGACCCTAAAAGTCACTAAATGCCATAACGAAGCGATCTTTGATGGGGCATATCTCAAATCTTGTGTGATGTATGGATGAAATTCTAGGTGCTATAGGATTTTTTTTTGACACCTACAATAACCTCTCTCTCTTTTTGGTGATTGGATTTCATTTTGATTTTTCAACCTCATCTCAAGTGATGTTGAAACTTGTACTGTTGGCCAACACAAAGTCACCAACTGGTGAATCTATCTAATTGTTCATCATGGGACCAAACTATCTAGACTCTATTAGCTCTGAGTGGCTAGGTAAACCCTAGTCCCAAGCTCATCTCATTCCATTGACTACTTGAACATTCTCAGACACGTTGAACGAAATTGACCCTAGGAGTCACTAAATATTGTGTGTTGATACTTCGAAGAATGAAAAAGATACAAGAAGTTAAACACTTAGAGGAAAGTTTAATGAAGAAAAAATTATTGTACAAACATTAACTAACTTAATCCAAGGTAAAACTTCAATGTTCAATCCATTACCTCAAACTTTCTTTGCAAAATCCAAAAATTATAAAAAGGAATGTAAGAAAACATTTTTATTCAAATTCAAGAATGAACTTTTCCAACATCTAACTAGTAGATTTTCCATCTTCCAGGTCTTATAGGACCTCCTAAGATGTGCATTTAGTTAAACCAACCATCTTTCCTTCTTTCCATGTCGTAACTAAAAAGTTGCATAAATTGTTGTGGAGCAACTTTTAAGAGTTGTTGACCACATTGCTATTTTTGCATTTTTGACTTCTAGACCCTTGAAACCTTTTAGAATGGAATGAAATAGGTTCAATAAAGGTTTTCATACATAATGTGACCCCCTTAGTAACCAATATGCCTCTTTTTGTCTCCTAGACCCATTTGAGCAACTTCTTGACAACTTAGCAACTTTTGGCATTTTGGATCCTAATCAACCAACATTACATTTTATGAGTTCCAAAAACTTGAACAAGATTTAAAATCACTATTTAGGACCTAGTTGGGTCATATCCCACTTACCAATGACTTGTATAGAATTTGACCCACTTTGACCATCTATTGTCCCCCTAGTGTTTATTAGCTTATATACCTAAACAAGGCTTAGTCAAACCAACTTGATCTAAGAACGCCAACACACCACCCTGACTTGGCTAGAGTCACAAAAAGCCTTAAAGAAATAACAACAAAAATAAAGAAAAAATAAGGGTTGTTAGGTGTCTTGCACTAGCATAATCCCAGACAATAGATATCCATGAAAAAATGCAACAACTATAGCTATAGGAATCATAAGAAGAAGATATATAATGTGTTTCCATGAATGAATCTCTCAAAGAGATGGATAAGAAAGCAACAGTGATATCAAATTCCATGAATAAATTAAAAACTTTATTTCAAGTCTTCACATGTTTTAAAGATAAAGCATATATAAACTCTTTAAATGTTTTTGATGACACTAAGATTCAAGCTTAGACATTTACATAATGCAGCCAACTCAAGAATCAAACTTCAATGTTAATTGTATATTAGTAATAAGAATTCAAGTTTCATTATTCTCATCCCAAATAAACTCTAAATAAGTTATTCATAATCAAAAGTACTCATAACTTGTACAATTTAAATACAAATTAATATCATACCCTTATTCACATGTCAAAACATACTATCAATGGTTATTATAATGATTCCTACCCTTATTTTGGATGCAAATTACATCAAAATGAAATACATGAAATACTTAAAATGTAAACAAGTAAAACAACATATATATTATGATAACCAATAATGTCATACATGAACAAATTGATGCATCAAATTTGTAAGTCTAACAATGTCATGCATCAAATATATGTCATATGAAAATATAAAATGTCATATATACATAAAATCCAAGATATATGTACACTAGTGCCTATACATGTGTCCATCCCTATATCTTCTCCTTCCCACAAGGGGAAGGAAATAAATCCCTAGAGGTCTTTGGTCGTTGTGTGGAGGGATATGAAGGGGATGATGGGGTCTTCCTCACATGCTCATTCATCCCCTTATTTAGGCTCCTCTCTAATTCGAGTTGATACAAAAAAAAGTATATATGAATAAAAAATTATTATACATTGAAATCAGATATATGTACACACAAAATTAATTATTTTCTTATCGCCATCAAATAGTCACTCTGTACATCCACCTCAAAGGCTCATGGACAATTGTGAGTAACAAGGGCATATAACAATTCAATCAATATAATCACTTGATCAAACTTATAAGTACCATTTGAAATTTTAATACTAACTATTATAAATAACAACTAAAACTTTGAAAACTCTTTCATACTTTGGTTAGTGGCTCTAAACTAGCCATGGACTGGTGAAGATTAGGAGGATTCTCCAATGTCAACAACTGCAAATCATATAATAAAATTTACATATTTTAATAGAATATAATATAATAAAATGAATTAAATTGACATGAAATAAATATATCTCTATGAAGCTCGTATCATGCCTAGGCTTAGAGTCCCTTGTGAATGTCGATGGTCCAGTAGAAAAATAATGCACATGGATAAAAATGTTTCTTCAATCCTTCATATAATTACTTAATAAATATATGTATTAATTTAAATTATTAAATTGATACATACCCATCAACTCATCAATGGGATGTAAAATGGGGTTAGGGAATCTGTACTAGGGCCATCAACACTCTTACCCTAAATTTTGAATATTGTTAAGACATGCTAATTAAATAGTCATTCATTGTACATATGAAATGTGATCAAATTATTTTATTATAATTGTAATTTACCTGTTTGTCAATGTCAAATGTATCACTCAAGAACTCATCAGTGACTAGCCCATCATCCATAGTGTCTCCAACGTGACTACCAAATGTGCATAAGGATCCACATCATGTACACATGTGACCATAGTGTGAAGAAGTCTCCTCCTCAACTAATGGACTAGCACAATGAATGAGGGTTTGTGTCAAAGCATTGATAGTCCCTAGAGTACTGGTATCTACATGTTCCTTCACAACTGAATGAACAATGACATGCTTTCCTTGTGGCTTGATAATAGATGCCCTAACCACATTAGGGTTATGATGTGCTCCTGACCTCTCAAATGATGACCCCCCACCTCTACCCTAAGAATCTAACATGTCAAAATAATTGGGGATCTCCCTGAGGAAAAATTCACAATACAATTTCTTTAAGAAATACATTAGAAGCTCATGATTATTGAAGGGAGGGGCATCAAAGACCATCCACCATCTATCCCAAAAGTTATTTCTAATCTCATCGTGTATGCACCAGTGGATGGGAAACCTTTTAGTTGTATGTTTAATAGTGTCTTACTCTCTTGGCTTTTTAAACAATGCACATATGTTACCTTTCATTATGTCCTTTTTTTTACATCTTTATAGGATAATTTGTTTTCATAATATCTTCTTTTTTCTTCTCTCTTAACATGCCACATATCTAACTGACTACTAACAGAAGCTACATGTCTCATAATAGATTCAAGGGAGGATGTCAATTGTGCTCTCATAGGATTAGTTTTCCCACAAGCTTTCAACCTACCAATGATTGCTTCTAATTCATTTTTCCCTCTTTCTATTTCATTCATTATATTTTCTTAGGTGCCAAGAGGAGGTCTTTCAATCAGTGGAGGTTGCGAAAGTTCTTTCTCTTCCTCATGGGGGTTGTCATTTTGATATTATGGAGGGTTTTTATTTTGATCTTATGGAGGGTTTTCATTTTGATTTTATTCATCAGGCTAGGTATTTGGTCATTGATTATTCACACTTCCTAATAAGAAACCAAATACATTTTAAATAAATAAATAAATTTGAAGCAAGACTTAAAAATATACAAAATAATACAAAAACAAGAGTAGAAAGCATACCTGGTGATCCTAATCTTGATCTCCAGTGATGAGGAGGCATTTTGAGGAGGAGAGAGAAAATATTGGACCTTCTACAAAACATGTGCACACTGTTGGGGGCAGAGAAGGCAATAGGCAAGAAGAAACAAGAAACATGATATGGGTTGTGGGTTGCGGCCCATAAATATTAGTTTCAAAAAGCATGTGCACACTATAGCATGCATGTGCTATGTATTGGACTTGTGGAGCCCAAGTTATAGTGTGTGCACACTTTAGTGTGTACAGGCTATTGCAAATATGAAAATAAAAAGTTGTGTGTCATCTTTTTGGCACCGCAACTTGATGCATTCGCCCTTGAATGAAAATGGAAATCACTCACTGAAGGGTGGTATATACTCAACTTTGATTGGGATTCACAAGGAAACCTTAGAAATGTTGGTTTGGGATGTTGCATCCATAAACCTTTAAAGGAAAGGAAGTTTCCAACAGTACTAGACCCTTTGGAATAGAAAAAAAAAACTTGGCATAACTTATAACTCTTGTAGAAGGGCTACTAGTATGTAAGAAACTAAGAATAAATAAATTAGTAATTGATGGGGACTTTGTAATTTTGATTAATGGATCGAGGAATGGTTCTACCCTATAAAGTAACATTTAACTATATATACAAAGAATGAAATTCTTAAGAAGATATTTTAGCAAACTTTGGGATGAATGGGACCTACATCTTGTAGATTGATGAGGAATTCAATAGAAATTTAGCCCAAAAAAGTAAAGCTTATCTACCTAGAAATTTTGGACCTATATGGTCCTTTGTTGCAATCTTCAAACTAGTTCTTCGACTCAAAATGAATTTGGCACTCTACATGTACTTATGCACATGTATATGTGATAATGGCCACACATCCCAAGATATGAAGACCACACGTGCAAGTTGTGGAATACAAGTTGTCCACTGAACGAGCTTATTTTGGCACCCTTAATTCTAATAATTTTTTCATTATATGTGTGTGTGTGTATGTGCACGCATGCGCATGTGTGTATATACATATATATACATGTGTATGTATGTATATATGCATATTTATATATATGTACATGTACATGTATATATAAATATATATGTTCACACACACACACACATATGTACATATATGTATGTATGTATGTATGTATGTAGGTACATATGTGTGTGTGTGTGTGTATGAACATATATATGTACATATACATACATGCACATATATACATATGCATATATACATACATACACACACACATGTGTGCGCACGCACACACATGTGTGCACACACACACATACTATACTATGTACACATAATCTTTATTTATTCAAACTAAAGTTATATTGTATGTATGTATTATGTGTGCATATATGCACAATTAAACTTGAGTGTAAACAATATATATATCAAGGTCATCCCATGCAACTCTTTCCCACTTTTCATCATGAATGGATCAGATGAAAAGTGGGAAAAAAAATTTGGGTGCTTCAAATGAAGCATTGGCTTCCATCGAAGCCACCACATGGCTTTTCTCAAAGCCATGTGTAGAGGGCTTTGATGGAAGCCAAGGGATTCACTTGAATCCCTTACTGCCCATGGGTCTTCTTGGGCTTCAAGTGAAGCTATGGGCTTCCTTCGAAGCCCTTAAAAAATCCTAATCGCCTAGGGGGCTTCATTCAAAGCCCCACTTGACAAGTGGTAAACCTCCCAAGGGGCTTCATGCAAATTTTCTTCTCTCAAAGACCTAAAATTGGGCTTAGAATGAAGTCTTCTTCACATGAAGCCTCCAAAAATGGAAAGTTTTCAAATTATGCTCAATTTCTAACAAATTTTCTTCTTTTGATGGCCCAAACAAGGGCTAAATAAGTTTGAACTCTGAAACTAAGTTTAGAAATTTGTTTTCCTTTAAATAATCTTTCCAATGAATATATTTTTAGCATATATTGTATTTATTGTGATGTTTTATTTTTAGTTTTATTAAATATAGTTCTTTTTTATCATTTTAGAAACCTTCATTTGAAGCCTTGGGGAAAATATAAAAGTACAAAATAATTTTTTTTTTAAATATGATCATCAAATCTATGTGTATTAGCTTTCTAGCAAGTTAAGAGGAATTGCATTTTGATACATACAAATCAAGTTATATTGATCAAAAGCAACCTATGTCTAAATTATCGTTAGTGTCACTTTGACACTAAATAAAACCTATAATTTTTGACAAAATTGAACAAAACCAAAAAACTTGCTAGTTGTTGATGTTACTATTCTAGCCCAAAAATAATTTTTTAATTATCCTATTTTAAAAAAAGTTATGTTGATCAAAACAGCCATCACTTTTTGAAAATATCATTTTTTGTATAAAGCACTTCTCAAAGGAGATAAAAAAAGAATTCAAATGAAATTATTAAAAAGACTAAAAAATATTATTGGAAAGTAGATAGAAAATGCAAAAATCACTAGTTTACATCATCATCAAATTTTAAAAATTGTAAAAAATTCGATGATGATGTAAACTAGTGATTTTTAGTATTTTCTATCTAGTAATCAGACAAAAAAAATTGTGCGCGCACACACACACACACACACACACACACACACACACACACACACACACACACACACACACACACACACACACACACACACACACACACACACACACACACACACACACACACCATTTTAAAACTAATAGCATTTATATTTTGATTATCACTAATATTTATTAGAAATAGCTCTAGACTTCTTATAAGGGTTTTATTTTATTTTATACTAACTGAAGTATTATCAATGCATCGTATTGATACTTTAAAGTTTTATTATGTTTCATGGAGCTATATCCTTAAGAATGTTTGGTATTCATGAATATATTTCAATTACTCTATCATGATGCTTTGTTTAAACACACATATAACTATATAACTATATATATAGCTAAGGTTTTAAATAGAATATTTTTTAATTCATTTTACAACATTTAATTTCTAAACTGAAATTGGCCCAAGGCCAATTTCTTGGGGGGAATTCCAATTTTTGAGAATCAAAAAATCAAGAAAAAAAAAGATGAGAGTGGAAATTTTAGTAAATAAGTTGTTATATTATAGTTTATGTACATGTTTAGAAATATTTTAATATTTTTATTTTAATAGTAAAAAAAAAAATTCAAAGTGAGTTTTTTTTAGATATATTTAAAACTTAATAACTTATACATGTTCAAGGTAATTGTATAAACAATGGTAAAATAGATAAATTTTATAAAAACATCAAATTATAAAAAAATCTATTATTTGATTATAGGCAGTTATCTTAAATTTTATCTTTAAATGAAATTAAATTCATATTATTTTCTTAAATTGACAATAAAAAATCATTTCCTTGCCCATTATTTCCCCATCATTTTCATTTTTCTTTCCTTTTTAAGTATGATATTTTTGTAAATGTAAATTAAAGCCTCCATATCTTTAGGCTTCTTTTATATATCATATATAATTGATATATAGATATATTTGATATAACATTCTATTAATTTACCTCCACTACAATAGATCTAACCTCTAATCTTGATTGAAAATTTAAAACTTAGTGGAAGATTTCTTATATTGGGCCTCCATCTTTGGTAGATTATCAGATATCATCACTCCATCTCCCAGAGTATTGTTATGGTTGAGTTTGAAGCTCATCCCTTTAGGTTGGGGGCTTTTTTTGACCTGAAATAGTTTCTCCACTATCTTTGTTGCTTTACAGATTCTACAGATGGCCAAGACAAATACTCTTACCTTGCATACTGCTCCATAGTTGTGCTTGCCAGATCTGACACCTCTATGAGAGTCCATTGCTGGTATGCCAAGGCCACATCCCTTCTAAGCTCCATTGGGATAGACATTGATTACCTACCCCATTTCAGTTCTCGTTAGATGCTCATGCTCATCTCCTCCCTTCTAGAAAGGATTTGAATGAGTGGGTCAAACTTGACATCTACAAATAGTACCTCATTATGACTTGGACTAACCCGCCTGGGAGTTTAAGTCTAAGGATGGTTTTCTATGTTGAGCATCATTTGGAGATCTAGGATTAGATTATTGCTCAACCCATATATTTATCTTAGAGTTGATGCCATGCTCTTTGGTTTGTGTTAGGATCTTTCAAGGTTGGTTCCCACCATCTACAACCCCAAAAATATCACCACGTTGATAGAAACGATTGTATTTGTAGGCTATGCACATTGGGCATGATTGTAATTAAGTTACAATTCATTTTCCATTGCCCTATTTATTAAGAGATTAGAGGGAGATTTTATTGTTTATTTAGAGAGTGCAATGCATTGACCTCCTTCAACTACATATATCAAAAATGTTTGGTGCTTTATCTCTAGGAGGTGATGTGGCTTTGTGTTCACACCCTACAATTTTTATTCCCCCTAAAGTAGGTTGCAGATCAACTCATTACAAACTTCTTCCCACCCCTACCCTTTGACTGGGGTGTGAAGTGGCCCTTAGATACCTCCACCACTATTCACTACAAATCCATGTGACCCCATAGGGCTTATCTTCATCTTCATCTTCATCAACATCATCCCACCAACAAATCTCAAAGATGATTACATGCTCTCCCTCATCTGGGTCTATATACTTCAGTGTTGGACCTCTTCTAGCCTAGGAAGAACCCTTAGTCTGCATCTTCTATTTGGTTTTTTTTTTTCTCTTTTGTTTTCTTTCGTAACCACTATTTAGTGGTATGTTGGTTTTTTTGCTTCTTGTTATGTAAGTTTCAGTGCCATAGACCCTTTTTGGTCTCCAGTTGGACATTAATAAATTTATCTTATCTTATCTTAACTATATATTTCAATTTATTTTTATTTTTATTTCAAGTGTAGAAAAAATTCAATAAATCCTAACACTCTAATTGTAAAGCACCTTCTTAAAAAATAAAATAATTTGTGGCAAGGACTCCAGCTCTTCAAAGGATCTTGTTAAATATGGTTCGTTTTGCAAGATTTCCAATACTCCCCTCATGGTAGATGCATTATGATCACAATGGTTTTAGAAATAAGTGTTGCTAGTTTGCATGGCTTCCAATATTGTTGCGTTGAAAATGAGTAGCTAGAAATATGGCTATAAGCATCACAATCACAATTGTATAGGGGTAAATTGTCAGATGAAAAATGTATAATATAAAAATACAACTAGACCTATAAGTGAGGACCTATGGTCTCATTTTCCACCTTGTTGAAGGTGGAATAACATTTTTTTTAACAAGTGAGATTGGAGGTTTTCTTAGTTCTATTTTTCCTATGAGTGTCCTAAATGGATCAAAATATTAATAAAAATATTTGAGCTTTAGCTTTTTATTGACTTAAAAAATGGAGAGCTTTTAAAATGTATATTATAATTGATAAGTTTAAATAATACAGTAACAATAAATGAGTGAAAATTACTCAAATATTGATCTTTAACAATTTATACATTTAATTTAAATAATTTGTAGGATACCTTGTGAGATGATAAATTTTGATAATGAAGAGTAGTGAGGAATATAATGATGTGAAGAAATAAGTAATTCTTAAAGAGAGGAATTAAGCAGTTTTGTTCAAATGAAAAGCAACAACAAGAACATAAAGTAGAATATTTTCAAAATTATATGAGACAATGATGTGAAAAAAGTAAAAGATGGGAAGAAAGAAATTGTCAAAATCAAAATCAAATTTCTACCCTAAGTATATGTTACATTTTTCTTTGGGTACCTAAATGCCCTATTTGTAGTAGACATCCACAAGAGAGTAATGAAAATTGTTATTTAGAATTAAACAGATAGATGATTGGAAATTGAAAGTGAAGACCAACAAAGGTTTCATCAATTACGAGCACTAATATTAGAAGCGCTCATCTAACTATAGATTATTGGAAATTGTTAATGACAAGAACAAATGTTTCATTACATTGATAAATCAAAGAGAAGTTTGATAATAATATGAATACTGAAAATAAACTTGCAAAAAGGAATGTAGAGGAAGAAAGGCTCAAATCTTTGGAAACATAATAATTGTATACATTACATAGAGTATGGAAGATATCTTTTTTGTTAAAAATTTAATTTTAGAAGATTAAATGTATCATTGTACATTTGAATGAATGTGACTTAAAAAGCATAATAATACATTATTCAAATTTTAAAAATAGCAAACCAATACTTTATATGTTGTGATGTAGATATTATTAACATAGATATCTTAAATATATCTATCTAAAAGATGTTGGGAGATTTGGTCTTATCTATTCTCAATAGGAATTTAAATATAAGCAGCCTTGAGAGTGATACGTTTCATTTTCTTTTAGATAGATATATTTAAGATATTTATACTAATTGTAGTACGCAAATAATAACAAGTTCACATGATGAGAAACCTACTCAAGACCACTTGACTCATTGTGTCTCTATTTAGACATAAAAACAAATTTAGTACCAAATTTTATTTATTTATTATAGATAGAAGTATTTTAATAAGAAAATTAATTTCAAATCATCTTTGATTTACCACTCTCTATATAAAGAAATTATTTTATTACCTATAACATTTTGATCTAGAGAAACTTGGTCATAGAAGAGAGGTGACATTTATGGTGTCACCGAATCTATGATAATTTTCTAACTAGTTATTGTCATTAGTAGGTAGAAAATATTTTTGTCTATCATAGTGCAATAAAATAATGGGTTTCTAAGAATTAGATAGATACCAAACATTCATTTGGGTAGAACTATGTGCTAGGCTTTGAGCAGGAAAATTTTCAGGATCGTTGAGATTTTAAAGTTGTGTAGACACAAATTTCATGTGTAACAACTATTTGAATAAGTTCTTTAATGAGGTTGAACATTTAAAGACTTCTATTTGGAATAACCATTTCATAAGAAAGATGTTAACCTTCATTTCTATGTAGTTATAGAAATTAAATTTGTATTTCCCCCAATTGATCTAGCCTTCTTGAATAAAGAGTACACTTCGAGTGAGTCAAAGACAATTTCCACATTTTTCTATCAATTCAATTAAAAATTGTGTTGTATAACTTGCCTAATAATGT
Organism: Cupressus sempervirens; assembly: GCA_028749045.1. Taxonomy (NCBI): domain Eukaryota; kingdom Viridiplantae; phylum Streptophyta; class Pinopsida; order Cupressales; family Cupressaceae; genus Cupressus; species Cupressus sempervirens. Next base: position 71,439,288 of record CM053791.1, read on the forward strand.
CATAATAAGAAGGTATGTTGTATGTGTTGAAAAATAACATTAAATATTATTCTAAATTGTAATCTTGATAGAATAATGTATTGATTTAATTTTTATTTTCAAGAAGGCATGATGTATGTCATGGGAATAATATTATATATTATTCTAAATTGCTTTCTTTATAGAATAATTTAATATTGTTGATTATTATGTTTCTTTTTCCTAGTATAATATTTTATGTAACATTGTGATTGCAAGAGAGTCATAAAAGGATAAGTAAAGAGGGGTAAAAGCACAAACCTGTGTCACCTTTTATAAAGGAAAAGTGATATCAGAATTTAAACTCTTCAACTTTAACGACATAAAAGTGGCATTTGTGTTTAGAATTTGAAGATGATGTAAAATAATGAAATGTATAAAATTGGATAAAGTTTATGTTTATAAATTTTTTTTAAAAAACTGAGTGAAAATTTTATTTATTTTTGAATTTTTAAAGTGTATTTTTAAATTTTTTTAAATACTAAAAATATAGAGTTTCTTTTCCATCAAACAAATATATGCAAATTTTCATATTTTAGTTTGATTTTGGAATATGTTAGAGTTGACATGTATACCTAGTGCACCGAAAAGGAAAAATTGAAATTCAGCTAATATTTTTGAAGTTATAACTGTTTAAATTTAAAGTTATCAGAAATTGACAGCTTTTTTCTCCCGTCAAACTTTTTCCATCAAATCTACTCTTTTTTTTTTAAATTACATATTCTTGAAGAAGACTCTCTCCTCTAGTACAACATTAAAAAATCATAAATTTTTAACATGATTTACTATTTTTTTCTTATTTTTGAATAGACATCTTCCTGAATCTTAAGATACCTACTTGTAATATTTTCAAATTATAACATATTATCCATAATCAAAATAATAATAAAATTATATGATCATAATTGTGACTCCAAGACCTACAAAAGTATATTTTTAGTTTTTAAAAAAACTTCAATTTAGTAGGTCAAATTGGCCTTCAAAGTGAGATGTTTATAGAAGTTCTAATTTTTGATTATTTGGCTGCCACATAGGATGCCACACAGACTGTTTCGACCGGAATGATTTCGGCCGTAACTATTTCGGCTGAAATTGTTTCGGCCAAAACCCCTGTCGGCTGATTAAATCGCCAACAGTAAATGTCACTGCTTGATATAAAATAAAGTTTTTTTTTCTTTTTTTAAAAAATAAATATATAGAGCAGCAAAAATTGGAAGAGGATTTTCGAAAGACAATTAATTTTGAAGCAATTTTCAGCAACTATTCTACGGATTTAATCAATATTGCAAAGCATTGAATATTTTGAAGGTGCTTTTTTTCTCATCTACTTATTTTTATTTTTATGTATTCTATATTGAACCATTAGCTCATATTTAGTGAAATCTAAATTTATTTATTTATGTTTCTATAGATTGAAGTATTCAATAAGTAGTAAAAAGAAAAGATCAAGGAAATATGATAGAATAAGAGATGACAAAATGAAAGGTCATACAAAACATAATCAAAAGCAACCTACTGAAATTCCTAAACAAGATGAGATTCATGAAGAAAATGAAGGTAATGAAGAGGAAGAAATTGGCAATTCTACTGATAAAGACAAATTAGAAGGAATAAAAAATTTGATGGATTTGGATGAAGAACTACTTTTTAACCAAATTTCATCTAAAGATATGATAAATGATAACACTAGCAGAAAGCATTATCAGAACATGTGGGATGAATATTTCAAGGATAAAAGTATATTTGGACAAGCACAATTATTTGTCAAGTTATTTAGGAGAAAAGATATGAGACCTATTTTGGAGTTGTTGGGTGTTGATAACAGGAAAAGCCATGCACATAATACTAATAAAACAATAGTTAAAAACTTGCAAAATGCTTATAACAAAATTGACAACACAACTTGAAGAGGTGATTTGAGTAATGCACATAGAGCATTGATGACTACTATATCTAGTAGAAAATTGACACATAGAAAATAGGTATGTGCAATTTTTGATGTACTACATATATCTAGAAGAACTGTCCAGAGATACATCAAGAGGAGAAATATGCTAGATGATAACATAAAGAATAATTGGGTAAATATTTGTAGAGTTCCTCGAAAAGACGAGATTTTTGAAGATGTAAAAAGACAAGTTATTGAATTTTGGACCACACATTCTCGTGTTTGTTCCAACAGGCATGATACTATACAAATTAAAGATCAAGAAACAAGGGCCAAAATTGAACATCTAAAACATTTCATAGATATAACTCAAAGTGAATTATTTCAAACATTCAAACAAGAATTTTCAAATGTCAAAATATGTTAGAGAATGTTTGAGAGTTTACATCCTTCCTTTGTACACATAAATAAGATGTGTGAAACTTTTTGTTGTAGAAATTATGTTGAGTTTGATCTACATTTGCAATCATTTAAAAAAATTATGGCAGTACTTGATCCTAATTTGGTCATCCCTAGTAGTACAACACAATTTGTGAGGTCCATATTATGTGATAAATTAGAAGATTCAGATGAAATCAAAGTGCAATGCATCAAAAATCAGTGTGAAGATTGTGGAGATTTATGCAATTTTTTTGAAATTATGCAAGTTGAGAATATTAATGAATCCACACCAATTTCATGGATGAGATATGAATATGAGACATACCAAAATAAGAGAGGAGATGAATCTAAAAAAAATGTATTGAAGGAGAGTGAATTCCATTATGATGAGTTCATGACCAAGTTCTGTCCATTGATATATCCACATATCCAACATTGTCATGGTGCATGATGGCAAGCTAAATAGTTTTCCAAAAATTATTTTCCACCTAGTTGTATACTTTTAGTTGTAGATTTTTCTAAGAGTTATACATTTGCACCTCATACAGAGCTTCAAGGCCAATATTATCATTCTGAACAAGTTGCAATATTTGTGCAAGTAACCTATAGACATGCACAATTTGAGGTGGATCAGATAGAAAGATTTGATGAAAACGAATGCATCATCATCAAACAGGTTCATTTCTATATTAGTGATGATAGAGTTCATGATAGGAGTTATGTGCCTCATTGTTTTGCAATGTTCTCTGAAGATCTCAGAAATCATGGAATAAATGTTTTAGAGCATTGGATTTGGTTTAATGGATGTGCAGGTTAGTATACATGAAGTAACACATTTATTTAACTTTATTTTAACTTATATTTATTTGGACATGTCTATTTCTATTTGATATATGTACACGAATAATTTAGATACTTATCATGTTTCATGTTCATAGGACAATTCAAATCTACAAAAGTATTTAATTGGTTAGTGATGCAACATATTAGAACCAATGTTAGGTTTTTATAGAATTTCTTTGAAAGTGGATATAGAAAAGGGGAGCATGATGGAGCAAGAGCATGTATAAAATGTGCACTTCAACAACATGAACTTGCAAGTAAATATATGCATTTTTTATGTGCATGTTTAATACTCTAGTAGCATATATTTTAAATTTTGTATATACATGGATATTGTATGTACATACAAGGAATAGGATAGAGAGCGCAAATCAAATTTTTGAATGGTGCAAAGTTCATTTTGCTACTCTAGATACTAAATACAATAAGCGTTACTTTTGGGAGGTGAAAGGTGAACTAAATTATATTTATTTTTAATGTATTTTTCAAATCAAGTTGAGTTTTTAATTAAATATTTATTTTGAAATATGACAAATTTTTTTTTGCATTTGTAACAGATATAGATCGATCTAATCCTTACAATTGTCAAATGATTCCTGGTATTAGAAGTTTACATCAAGTGATAACTATAGGAAACCATAAACCTCTAGTAATTAAAGTAAGAGACAAAACATGTTTTTGTGATGACTGCGTTAAGGACAATCTAGTGAGTGCATGTGAAAATATTGTGAATGGATATGTTTCACATTGAGATTTGAAGGAGATAGTTAGAAAGCCTCCTTTAGAAGATGTTGACATTGACATTGACATTCATGATTATGTATATTCAGCTGATTATGAGCGCATTTTTTATTTAGTTATGGCAGGTTTGTGTGCATATATACATATATATAAATTAATATACATGTATATTCATTTTAAAATTAATTTATATTTATCTATATTTTTATATACATGGAGGAGATATTTTTGTAGTTCAAGCCTTACCAGATAATGCGAAAAATGTGGACTATTATCTTTTAAGATGCACAAAAGAAAAACACAAGTTGCTAGAAGAAACTATATATGCTAATCAATAGTCATATCTAATTGGATCAGTTGTTATTGAAGGAACATATTATCAACAAACAAGGGTAATTGATAGTGGTATTGAATTTATTGAATAAAAGCCTAGAGGAAAGGTTTTACATTACAGTAACCATGTTATAGCAACCAAAATACAATTTGAACCAATACAAAGAAGAGGACATCATGGAAATCAAAAGTGGAAATTGCTTATTGAAGAACATGAAAAACTTCTAGAGCTAATAAAAAGTAGAGAGAATCCTAACAATACATTATTTGTGGAGCTCTAGTTTACCTATGTACTTATTGTAGAGCTCTAGTTGAGCTATGCCTGCATAGCTCTTATACTTTCATATTTAATATTGATAGGATATTTGTTTTATAAATTTTTGTACATTGGATCATTTATCTTGGATATGCAAAATTAGACATGTTTTGTTATTTTTATTTAAATTCGACATGGATATCTCATTTAAGATCACCTCGTAGGACCTCCCTTTAAGAAAATCTCTTAGGACCTCCCCTTAAGACCACCTATTAGAACATTCCCTTAGTACCACCTTTTACCTGACCTCTCCTTAAGACAACCCCTTTAGTATTTGTATGTATTTATATATACATTGTTTATGTTTACTTACATATGATTGTTAATGTTGTTATGTATTTATGTACATATAATCTTTATATGTTCTTATATGATACATTCTTTATGTTTGTATATAATCGTTATATTCTTGCATGTATTAACTTTATTAATTAAATATTGTAACATGCATTCTTTAGATCATACTCTTTATATGTTCTTACATGTATATGCTATATGAACTATGTTACATATTACATACATTATATTTTATTAATTAAATGTTGTTAATTATAGTTAATTAAGAAAACATATGTCATTAAATATAGTTAATTATATTAGAAATAGTTAATTATAGTTAGATTAAATATAGTTAATTATACTTGATTAAATATATAGAACTTAATTATACTTATATTAAGACATGTCATCAAGTATAGTTAATTAAACTTAAATTACTTGGCATTAAAAATAGTAACATGTACATAAACATGAATACTAAAAACATATACATATGTATATTAACTTTTATTAATCAAATGTTGTAGTTCATGCATTCTTTCTAGGTGATCATAGTCTTTATATGTTCTTATGTACATGTATATGTTATATTTTTATGTACATGGACCATTAAAATTATATAGTTAATTACACTTAGATTAAGGCATTAAGATGAATAACATATATAGAAACATGTTCATAACACATACATAAGCTATATAAAAGATTAAGACATTAAAAGATCAATAACATACATGTACATATATCTGGAGAATATAATGTACCCATATCAAATGTATAAAAATAGATCATGTATCAAATGTTTGGAAATAACATATATAAAACATCAAAATCTCCATATAAACATGTATCTGAAAATAACATATAAAACATCATTTAGTGTCCATGATATAAACATGTATCTAGAAATAACATATAAAACATCAAAGTGTCTATATAAACATGTATCTAAAAATAACATATAAAACATCAAAGTGTCCATATAAAATGTATGTATCTGGAAATAACATATAAAACATCAAAGTGCCCATATAAACATGTATCTTGACATAACAAGTGTGTAATAAAATAAAAGGCCACATATGATAATCAGCTACATCCCCCCTCCTGATCCTAGGCCCTGTCCCCAAAAGGGTCCATTAGCTGCATCTAAACCCTATGTCAAATGATAACTTGGACCATTTAATTATGTGTATAGACAAATTATATCAAGATCTACATGTATATAAATCAAATATATATATTTAAATTGTAACATACCTAGCACTCACGACATGTAGAATCTGTCGATGTCTACAGATCAGCAAAATGTAACATACTATCACTCAAACCATATAACACATACACAAACACACACATATATATAAATTTAAACATATAGACATTATTTACCATAATAAAAATAAATTTAAACATATAGAGATATTTACCGTAGCATTACGTAATGCTCTGTTGATCTGACTGATATCTGAATCATGCAATAAAAAAATAGTATTAGCGTCCAAGTCAATAGTGTGGCCCTGATCTGAAAGCATGGAGGTAAATAGACTAGGTTATCTAGCATTGACATCCTAAGTAGGGGGCGTGTTGTAGGGTCCTGAGTAGCTGGGGCTAGTGCTATAGCCTGGGTCTGTGTAGCAGTAGGAGTGTAATGCCCTACCAAGGGATCCAAAGAATTAACCTATAATTTCACTAAGTTAGGTAGCATTTTTTTACAAAAAAACATGAAAGCAAATACCACATATAACTTATACACCATAACGGAAGCAATAGCAATGTCCATCGAAAAGTAAACATAACATTGATCACAGATTATATTCTTTAAGGATCCCTTAACATTGAACTACATCTTAATCAACTAACATTATTGAATCCATCAAATATAACAACCACATGAAATAATAATGATAAGTCCAATGTTTATACATTACATTTCAAATGCTCAATCATCCACTGTACATGTCACAGGGTATGAAAAGCTTAAAAGAATATACATATGTGAAATAAGGTACATCATCTAATTCATGATACATCAAAGTAAAGATAATCACATGATACATCATCATAGAAGATCAAACATAATAAACTAAGTGCACGGTTCCTCCCAACTGTTAATAGCATCATTAGACCATCATGGGCCCTAGCCATCCCTTCGTGCGTAACATTCCAAAGCACCAAAGAGATCATCGATATTAACACAGTAGGAATGTCACTCCTAACATATACTATATCATATGCAAAAAGAAATCTAACATGAAAATATAAGCATAAGATAACATCATCTAACATATGCTAATCATCAATGAAAGGATACATATCCACCATCATGAAGGACGCATGATGGGGACACAACCCAACAACAGAATAGACACAATAGAAAGGGGAAATTATATTAACTAATAAAATATGCTAGTACAAACAATGCAGAGAAAATAAGCTTCAAAACATGCCCTACAGGCTTACAATAGCATAAATCTGGAGAATATTTCTCCTTTTGGCACCTCCTCTCAAGCTCCAATCCGAACTGCCTTTTACAATGCCCAAAATCTCCTTAAATAGACCCCGGAGGGTTAAGGACTAGGAGTACATTCTAGAAAGTGCTAGTAGGCATCCACTGACAAAATAGAAGGTTCCAGAAGCCGCGTTAGAAGTCAGTACAAATCTAGAAGAATCCAGAAACGGTAACCGAACTTCCGAGAGGCATAACTTTTGAACCGTAGCTCCGATTGACGAACCGTTTACATTTTCGGAAAGCTCTCAAAGCGCTCTATAGCCCTATGGACAAGCTTCACTCGTCCCCCATTTTTTGACCCTTTTTGAGGTCATTTAATGCCCCAAACCTGACTTTGAAGCATTCTTAGGAGGTCTCCAAAACTCGAAAAACTGCAATAACTTTCAAACCGTGGGGCCTTTTGACCTGATTTTTTTTTGGAATGCTCTAAATCTCAATTACATTCATCTGGCCAAGTAACACCTTCTAGGTCACCAAAATGATGGTCAAATTGCATGCTCCTATTTTTTTGGGATTTTCAAATGCACTGATAGTTGAACTATGAGAGTTGGAACCTTTATTTGAGCCAAATTTGGTATCCAAAAATGTAAAGACATAAAACAGAAACTAAGTCTAAGTACATTTTTTTTTGGGTGACACAGGATTGCCCTTATACCTCTGGATGCTCCTGCATCAGACACCCAGGGTAGATTGAAAAGTGACCCTGTCACTTTATGGATGGTAGAGGAAATCCCAAATGGGAAACCTCAGCTGCTGAAATCCAAGTTGAGTCCTCGATCAGCCATCCTTTCCATTTTACCAAATACTCTTCATACTGCCTGTTTCTGGTACTCCTACCCACACGTTGATCTAGAATGTCTTCTATCTCCTCCTTCTTAGAAGCAGGAATTGGACATGGCTCTAAAACCAGCTCCTCATCAGCACCATCATCATGATACTCTGTCAAATCTGCAATGTTGAAAATGGGAGAAATGTGAATACCATCTGGCAACTCCACCTCATATGCATTTCCTGAGTTATGTTTCTTCAAAATTTTGCAGGGGCCAAATTTCTTCATTTTCAGCTTGTTGTAAGTACCAACTGAAAATCTTTCTTTTCGTAAGTGCACCATGACAAGATCCCCTACTTGGAATTCCTTATGTCTTCTCCTTGCATCTGCCCTAGCTTTATACTCTTGATTCATCTTGATGATGTGTGCTTGAACCTCCTCATGTAGACGCTTGATGTGTTCAGCAAATTCCTCAGCTTCAGCACTTGTTCTCTCCCCTTGTTCTATCTTCCTCAATTCTGGTGCAGTCCTTGGGCTATTCCCATATACAATTTGAAATGGTGATTTTCCAGTACTCCTATTTACAGAATTATTATAAGCAAACTCTGCCTGTGGTAGAATCAAATCCCATCCCTTGGGCTTATCTCCAACTAAACATCTCAGCAAATTGCCCAGACTTCTATTTACCACTTCTGTTTGGCCATCAGTCGGTGGGTGATGCGTGGAACTGAATTTCAAGTCTGTTCTCAACTTCTTCCACAATGTCCTCCAGAAATAGCCCACAAATTTAGTATCTCGGTCAGAAACTATACTCCTTGGAAGACCATGTAGTCTTACCACCTCTTTGAAAAACAAGTCTGCAATATGGATAGCATCATGAGTTTTGTGGCATGGAATGAAATGTGCCATTTTGGAGAACCTATCAACCACCACGAATACTGAGTCATTACCCCTTTGTGTCCTTGGCAATCCAAGAACAAAATCCATACTTATGTCCTCCCATGGCCTTGATGGAATAGGCAATGGCTGATATAGGCCAGTATTGTGACTAAACCCCTTGGCAACTTGACAAACCTGGCAACTCTGTACAAACTTCTTCACATCATGTGTAATTTGAGGCCAAAAATAATGTTCTCTAAGAATGGAAATGGTCTTATCCCGACCAAAATGTCCTGCCATCCCTCCACTATGTTTCTCCTTAATCAGATTTTCCCTCATGGAACTCCTTGGAATGCACAATTGACTACCTTTGAACAACATGCCATCCTGAATCAAATAGTCTAACCACTTGGTTCTATCTACAGCAACCGGTTCTTTACAAGCTTTCCATGCTTCAGCAAAATCAGGATCCTCGGGGTACAAATTCTTGAGTTCATCAAACCCAACTACTTCAACCTGCATTGTTGTAAGCAACAACTGTCTCCTACTTAATGCATCTGCAACCCTGTTAGATTTTCCACTTCTATGCTTCAACACAAATGTATAACTCTGCAAGAATTCTACCCACTTCATATGCCTCTGATTCAATTTACCTTGGCTATTTAGGTACTGTAATGCCTGATGATCAGTATACAAAACAAATTCCTTTGGCAATAAATAATGCCTCCATTTCTTTAAGGCCTGAACTATTGCATAGAACTCTTGATCATAAACAGAATACTTCTTCTTTGCATCATTCAATTTTTCACTAAAATATGCAATAGGCTTACCTTCTTGGCTTAATACAGCCCCAATAGCGCTACCACTAGCATCACAGTCCACCTGGAATACTTTTCTAAAATCTGGAAGTGCCAACACAGGCTGTTCAGTCACCTTCTTCTTTAGCAATTCAAAACTTCTCGTAGCTGCTGCAATCCATTTGAACTCTTTTCTATCCCCTCTTATTGTATCAGTTAGAGGTGCACATATGCCACTAAAATTCTTAATAAACTTCCTATAAAAACTAACCAGACCATGAAATGATCTTACCTCAGTAGCAGACCTTGGAGTAGGCCATTCCAAGATAGCTTTTACCTTCTCTGGATCCATTTTGAGACCTTCAGGTGATATAACAAATCCCAAATAGACTAACTCCCTTTTTGCAAAGACACACTTCTTTAGATTAATTAACAATTTCTCTTCCCTTAGCCTTTCAAGGACACTACGAATATGTAGTAAATGTTCTTCCAAAGTCTTGCTGAAAATTAAAATATCATCCAAATAGACAATAACAAATTTTCCCAAGAACTTCTTAAGTACCTCATTCATGAGCCGCATGAAGGTGCTCGGGGCGTTCGTCAATCCAAACGGCATGACTAACCACTCATAAAGACCCTCCTTGGTCTTGAAGGCTTTTTTCCACTCACCTCCTTCTCGAATTCGTATCTGATGATAGCCACTCTTCAGATCTATCTTTGTGAAGTACTGAGCTCCACTCAAGCAGTCCATAAGATCATCCATCCTTGGTAAAGGAAACTGGTACTTGATGGTTATCCTATTTATAGCTCAAGAATCTGTACACATCCTCCACTCTCCATCCTTCTTTGGTGCAAGTACTGTAGGTACTGCACATGGACTCAGGCTCTCTCGAATCAAGCCCTTCCTCAACAGCTCCTGAACCTGTCTATTTAGCTCCTCTGTTTCAGTAGGAGTCATCCTATGTGCAGTCTTGTTAGGAAAACTAGCTCCTGGAATCAGATCTATCTGATGACTGATTTGCCTTACTGGTGGCAATCCATCTGGAACGTTATCAGAGATAATATCTCCAAATTCCCCTAGTAAATCTGAAACTTCAAATGGTATTTCACTACTACCTTCTTTATCTTTCCTAGGAATCAAAGCATAGCACATACGCTGATGTTTCATGCCATCTAAAAACTTCCTTCCATCAACAAGACAAATCCTAGCACTGCTACATACCTTTTCACCTTCCTTTTTCATGGGCTTCAATTTGTGGCGAACTCCATCCTTTGTCAGAGAGTATGTGTTTGCATGCCCATCATGTATTGCATGTCTATCAAACTGCCATGGTCTACCCAACAATAGATGGCAAACATCCATCGAAATAACATCACAGAGAACTTCATCATGGTAACTCCCAATTTTGAATTTTACTAAACATTTTTCACTTACCAGAACCTTATGATCATCTTTTACCCAAGAAATCCGATAGGGCTGGGGATGTTTCTCCCTCTTGAGCTTCATCTTAGAGACCATCTCTTCGGATACCAAGTTATGAGTACTACCACCATCAATGATCACATCACAACATTTATCCTCACACTTGCATCTGGTACGGAACAAACTCCTCCGTTGTCCTGGTTCATTCTCACCACTTAGTAGGACTCTTTCATTTACCAAGGTCTCTCCTCTTTCTGCATCCTCTGAATGTGATGATTGTGCATCCTCATCCACATGAGCAACCCTAGCTTGGCCCTCAGCTCTCCTATCTTTCCTTCCTTGTCGTTGAGGGCATTCAAAGGCACGATGACCTTCTTCATTGCAATGGAAAAAGGTACCACGGAAGCCTCCTCTTCCTTGTCCACGTCCTCTACCTCTTCCTCTTTGATTTCCAAAATCTTGATCACGAGAGCGGTTGAAACCCTCATTCCTTTGGTTCCTGCTAGTACCCTCATCTTCATTTTTCTTTTGAGTTTCATTGCGGCCTCCAGATGATCTACCGCTTCCCCTTCCTCCTTGACCGTGCCCTCTTTGTCTTCCTTCAAACCTTTTACTCAACTTCTCTTCAACTCGTAGGGCAAACTGGTATGCTTCTTCAACGCTGGTCATTCTTACCAGACTTAATTCCTCCTGGATGCTAGGTCGTAACCCACTGATATAACGAGAAACCTTCTCCTTATTTGCTTCTGCATGCCCCGCTCTAATCAGGAGTCGGTAAAACTCCTCTGTATATTCTTGGACTAATCTTCCTGCTTGCTTTAACCCATGCATCTTCTTAAATAGATCAAGCTCATAGTCCACAGGAATGAACTGCTTCTTCAATTTGTCCACCATGCGATCCCATCTTGTGATCTTCTCCTTTCCTCTTCTAAGTCTTTCCAGTTGAACCTCTTGCCACCAGATTTTGGCATGGCCTTTTAGTTTGGCCTTTGCAAACTTAACCCTATCTGGGTCCCTTATATCCTCATACTCAAAGTATTCATCCAGTTCATTGATCCAGTCGATCAACTCATCTGGTTTCAAATTTCCCGAAAATATACCCACTTCAATTGTAGGTCTTTTCCCAAACCTATTAATGGCCCTAAAAAGCCTTTCCTCTACAGGATTCAGAACTTCCCCGTCAACTTCCATTACTTCCTCTTCATTGTCATCCTCACTATTGTCATCTGCGGCAATATTTGCTCCTCTACGAAGCTCCTCTTGCAATGCTTGTACCTATCTCTGGAGGGCTCTAACCTCCTCAGGATCAATAGCTCTGGCCCTTCTGCCACGCTCTCTTTGTGGAGGCATCTTCTAACTCGAACCCACAACCACACAGTCCTGGTGCAAACTGCCTCACAGTCGGCGCTCTGTCTACACACTCAGGAAAACCAGCTCTGATACCACTTGATGGGGATACAACCCAACAACAGAATAGACACAATAGAAAGGGAAAATTATATTAACTGAGAAAATATGCTAGTACAAACAATGCAGAGAAAATAAGCTTCAAAACATGCCCTACAGGCTTACAATAGCATAAATCTGGAGAATATTTCTCCTTTTGGCACCTCCTCTCAAGCTCCAATCCGAACTGCCTTTTACAATGCCCAAAATCTCCTTAAATAGACCCCGGAGGGTTAAGGACTAGGAGTACATTCTAGAAAGTGCTAGTAGGAATCCACCGACAAAATAGAAGGTTCCAGAAGCCGCGTTAGAAGTCGGTGCAAATCTAGAAGAATCCAAAAACGGTAGCCGAACTTCCGGGAGGCATAACTTTTGAACCGTAGCTCCGATTGACGAACCGTTTACATTTTTGGAAAGCTCTCGAAGCGCTCTATAGCCCTATGGACAAGCTTCGCTCGTCCCCCATTTTTTGACCCTTTTCAAGGTCATTTAATGCCCCAAACTTGACTTTGAAGCATTCTTAGGAGGTCTCCAAAACTCAAAAAACTGCAATAACTTTCAAACCGTGGAGCCTTTTGACCTAATTCTTTTTCTGGAATGCTCTAAATCTCAATTACATTCATCTGGCCAAGTCACACCTTCTAGGTCACCAAAATGATGGTCAAATTGCATGCTCCTATTTTTTTGGGATTTTCAAATGCACTGATAGTTGAACTATGAGAGTTGGAACCTTTATTTGAGCCAAATGGGTATCCAAAAATGTAAAGACATAAAACAGAAACTAATTCTAAGTACATTTTTTTTTGGGTGACACAAGATTGCCCTTATACCTCTGGATGCTCCTGCATCAACGCATCAGCCACGATGTCTCAATGAATCTCAAATGATAAGAGTGGAAAAACACTACCACCTGACCACGTGGTACCTAAGTGGTCCACTCCCACTGTGCTGAGGAGATAATCTCAAGTCCCAAACAGGCTATCCAAAACACATAGCATAAATCTTTACAAGTCCAAGAATCTTAAAAGTATACTAACTCAAAGGTTCCATCACAAAACCGACATCTAATCCTAGAGGCACACAATGACATGTAGGAAACTACTATGTAAGTGGGAAAGTGTCATCGCATATATCATGTAAAAGTTAGCTAAACTCCACGGGTCCATACTGATCTCATGCGGCCACTAGTATCCTCTCATACTAACGAGGCATACTATGGAATGCAAGGTCACAACCATGCGTTCTCTCTACTCCCATCCTAGTCTGTACAAGAACTCAAGGCATGGGTGAGAACAAAACACTTATCTTTTTAGGTTCATTTAGTTAGTATTAGGTGTGAATGTTTTCACTTATTAATCCAACTTACAATGAGTTACCCTGGCAGCCTCTTAGGGCCCCAGCCCCCCATTGCAAGCCACTTCTTGACACTACATGTAGATATCCTACCCTAAGCTCATGGAATCATAAATCTCAAAATCACATAAGATAATCCATAATAAAATCATCAAATATGCATAAAAGCATCAAATCTCCATGAGCAAGCATCCATAGAAAATCATGATCACAATAGCTCTCTATTGGCAACTAAAGCATCACTGATAATCAAAAGTATCAGTTGGTTCTCAATAACCAAAATATATCTCAATCATACTGATTGAAGAATCCAAAATGGTTGAGTCAAGACATGTCACAACATGACATCATAAAATAACATTTCAGTCCCATCATGGCGACTAGAAAATAAACCAAGGATAACTAATCGATGAACCAAAAATGGTTAAATCAAGTGTCTCATACATAAGAATCTCAACTATAACAATCAGTAATTACAAACATTGCATAGAGCATTCCATCACATAAGCATGGTTGGGTTTATAAAGATCGAGATTAAAATATCATCATGACATCACAATCACATCACCCTCAAGCTCTAGTAGACGTCCTATAACTGGTCAACACTAGTCAACCCAAAACCCAAAACAATAGCATAAAGAATACACAATGTAAACACATGTTTTGGTTTTGCTAAATTTACAAACTTGAATTTAAATGTAGAGGTCTTAGTTTATGTTTCCAAGTTTGGAGAATGAATGGAAGAACATTTTGTACATTTTTCCTAACACATGTATTATTTTGGATGGATAAAAATTTTCCTTAATAGGTCTAAAATCCATTTTCCAATTATAATATTTGTTTGAAAACGTTCCCCACCAAACTACCAATTAAATTTCATATACTTTATTTAATAATTTAAAACAATTAATTAAATCTTAATAGTTGAATATTATACAAGAGTTCACCATTATAAAAATAAACCTTTGATATAAATCATATTATCAATTATATCATAATTCAAATTTATTAATAACATATATACATATATAGATAGATAGATAGATAGATAGATAGATACATACATACATACATACATACATACATACATATATAAATATATAAATAATTATTAATTTTGCATTTTATAAAATCGAATTACAATAATTTCGATTGATACAATATAACATATGAAAATTTAATAATAATGAAAATCGATTTCATATAAAATGACTGTTATACCAACACACATATATAAGTATGTACCACCGGTAGTACATAGGACCCTGCAGTCGCAGGGCCTACGACATAAGTGGGTACTATGTATCCCTTCTGTCACAGTACCTGCGACAGTAGGTACACTGCGACCATAGTGGGTATCGGGGTGCGGGTCTCATCCCCCCAACTCTTGCATTTTTTTAATTTTTTTTTAAAAAATTGCATAAGCGATTCATTCGCCATTTAATATATGCAAATTTGATTTTTATCAAGTTTTTTTTTTAATAACGTTTTTAAAACGTATTCAATCAATCATGGTACAATATCATTCGATTTTTAATTCAATAAATATATATGTATATATATACATATGTATGTATATATATACATATGTATGTATATATATATATAAAGGTATACATGTATATATATATATATAGATGTGTGTGTGTGTGTGTGTGTGTGTGTGTGTGTATATATATATATATATACACGCAGAGTTTTTTTTTCAAATATCACAGCATATAAACATGTATACATATATATATATAATTTTATATATATATATATGTGTATGTATATGTATATGTATATGTGTATGCAGATTCAAAAATAAATAAGAAATTCTAATTTTCAGAATTTTCCTATAAACCTTGATCTTAGATTTATTCAATAATTTTATGTAATGGCTTGGCTACAATTTAAACCCTAGCCCCGTGTTCTTTCCAGATCTATGCATATAAGATTCTCAAATAAATTTAACTACCCATATTGAGAATGCATACAATTAAAATAGGAAAATCTTCAAAAGACATATGGAAGACATGAAGAAGACAGGAAATGCAAGATGTGGAAAAAGTATAAGTAAAATCACAAGAATCTACCCAGATTCTGATGCTAATTTTCTCTTCCTCAGAAAACCCGCAGAGCAAGCTCCTCCCTTCTTCAGAGTTCTTGAGTCCTCCAATGCTCCAAATGCTCTCCAAACGCTATGTCTAAGCTTCTAGGAATGCCTGAATATAAAGAGCTCTCAAGAAACATGTAGAATGTCTCTAGAAATAGCTAGAAGGTGTCACCAACTAAGCATGTGTATTTTCCAACCTTCTAGATGAACCATAAGGTTGTAGACACCATGTGCTTAATTGATGCACTAACCCCTGTGTTGTTGACATATGAGAAATAGAAAGGTGCGTTAACTCCTATGCAAGCTTATAACTCTAATTTACTTTTATATAATTTCTATTTAAGTTTTTTAAACTTTCATTTTAATTTTTATAACTTTTATTATTATTACTTATTTATTACTTTATTATTATTTTATAATTATTATTAATTTTAATTTCTAATTTTCTTTTATTTAATTCTCGATTAACCCTGATTTAATTAATTATAATCAAAATATCAAATATCATGATATTTTATATCAATTTTCTCAAATAATTAATTTATTAATTAAATCTATTTACTAAGACTTAATTAATAGAAAATTCACCATAGAACTCCAAGATAAAATATGAAAACCCATCATAGAGCAATTCACACAAAATCAGTCTAAAGGGTTAAAAATCATGAAATATGTCATCTGACACATTCGGTGGGTAAAATATCCAGATACTTGTCCTACCTTACTAGGAAAAATGGTTTAAGGGTTTGGGATTTGGACTTGAGAATTTCTCCCTTCTCTTATCATTGAGATAGTATAATAGGGTATGCTCATCCTGGCAATTCAGGGAAGTCAATACCCAGTACCTGCAACCTGCAAAAAAACCATGCATGTGCATACAATATATATAATGCTAAGTTAAATAGGCAATGGCAGGAAGTGGTGCATCATATAGATCCCAACTAAGTAGGTGACTGTGACTCCCTTCCTTAACCATATCAAAAATGCCATAAAATAAGAAAACACGCACACCATACACATGCAAGTATGGGGTAAGTATCCATAATAAAGCACATGAGATAATAAACCATCTAACTAATCATCAACAATAACTGAAAGCAATGTAATGATCATCATGCATACATGAAATGTAAATTCTAAATGATCTCATCATATATCAATTGAATCCATAACATAATGTTTGATAGTCTCAAAACAATACCACTAATCCATCAACATAAAGCTAGTCTAACATAGTTTGATAATAACAACAACAATGTGTCCAGAAAAGATGTAAACGAGGGTAGGCACTACAAGGAGAAGTAGAAGGTGCAAGAATGTCCTCCTGCCTCTGTGAATCCTTTGGGATTGTTGTACGTGACAAAATATGACTAATCTGAGAGCTCATGTGTCACGAAGTGGAATCCCTGTGAGTGTAGATAGTGTTCGATATGCATCTAAAAGATCAAATGCTAAATATGATCCCAAACGATGCAATGCATCCACCTCTAAGACTATAAAAATTTCTACTGGAGAAGGTATGTCCGCAACTCCATAATCATCATCAACAGGTGCACTAGATGATGTAGCTATGGGAGTAGTACCTTGAGACTGTAGCATATATCTACCACATCGATCAGAAGAAATCTTGTGTAACTGTGTGGCGATGGTGGTGATGCTCGAAAAAAATTGTCATAATTGTGTCATTAGGAACACTCTCGCCTATGGCAGTCATCTGTGGACCTCTCGACATAACCAAAAGGTCTAGACCTACCATTTCCTATTTTTTAATGGTGTAGGAGTGTCCACGAATCTAAATCTATTAGTAAGTCTCCCCTGACCCTGCCCAACATGCCCTAGATAATCTGTATAGTCAACATCGTAGTGTAAATGAAATTATGCAAATAATTATTTGCATAAATATAGAGGGAACTCATCCTTCTATGGCCATCTATGATGAGTGGCCAACCAATGAGGATACATCAATGGTGCAACGAGTTAATTAGTACACTTTGTCATAGAATAGCCTCTGACTCTGCAATGATCTATATAAGATCGAAACATGGATTTCACCATGCCGATGGAAACCTTAGTGTCAATCTGTCTGTACTTCACAGTGCTAGTGACACTATGAGATAAAGAAGAATAAAATCTCTCAATGCTCATATCATCAAAAGGGTTGTATGATTCAATGGTCTGAATCATATGAAATAACTCCTCTCGCATCGGTGTGACCTTCTCCCTATTAGGGAAGGTGGTAGAAGAGGAAAGTGAGGTATCCAAAGCTGCATAGCACGAGATAATCTCGCAACTATATCTCTAAATAACTATTGTCTATCCTAAGTGGAGGAGGTCAATTTGCGTGCTGTACCAGACTCAACACTCTGACCCCCACCACAAACACTGGCATCCCCTGAGGATGTAGGAGCATGATCTCCAGAACCAGATGCCATAATATATATATGAATATAAATATGAGGATATGAATGTGAAGCTACAAGAGTGATAAATATCTAGAGATCTGCACGTGAATGTATATACAAATATAAACATACATATACAAATATAAACATACAAGTGTATTTAAATTAAAATAATTAAAAGTTTAATTTTAATTTGAAACACATGTACATATAAATACACAACATTAAATGTATGGTGCTATTCAATCATGTAACATGTATGTATTTTTAAACAAATTATCTTAGAGACCATATCTAATGTACATTGTAACGTGCTCATGCAAATGTGAAAAATAAATATTTGTACATGTACATGTGTATATGCGATAAAAATAAATAAAAATTCTTGATTAAATGATAACTAAGTCTACACATGTATATGCAATAAAAAATATAATTCTTGACTATATTCTAGATTTTGATGTAAATGCTTTGATGATTATGGGGAGTGTAGATGAGAGTTAGGACATAGGGATAGAAAAATTTGTTACTAGATAAGTAAATGAGTTTAGTTAGCAAATGTTAGTTTACAATTTAGAACTCATGACTTAATTTAGTAGTTTGAATTAGAGTTAAGAATGTTAATAAAGTAAATGGGATATAGTTTTATTAAGGTTGATAGTAAGTAAGGTCTATTATGTGCTAGTAAACATATGAATACCTATTAGAACCTACAACAACCATAATGACCTCGTAGGAGTCCCTAGGTCCCCTTAACATATATATGGATAAAAATACCTAGAAATGTATCATAAGAGGCCGTTATGTGCCATTTGGTAATATAAGAATCATTATTACCTAATAAGACCTATTATATATTAATAATACATATTAAGACTTATTAGAACCTATTAAAAATAGTATGACCTATTGTGACTCCTGTGTCCCCTTAAGACACACATGTATGGATAACATGTACCTATAAACGTATCATAAGTGATCTTAATGTGTTGTTTGGTAATGTAAGACTCATTATTACCTAACAATACCTATTATGTGCTAGTAAACATATGAATACCTATTAGAACCTATAATAGACATAATGACCTAGTAGGAGTCCCTAGGTCCCCTTAACATATATATGGATACAAATACCTAGAAATGTATCATAAGAGGTCGTTATGTGTCATTTGGTAATGTAAGAATCACCATTACCTAAAAATACTTATTATATCCTAATAATACATATTAAGACTTATTAGAACCTATAAAAAAATAGTATGACCTATTACGACTCCTATGTCCCCTTAAGACATAGATGTATGGATAACGTACCGAAAAATGTATCATAAGTGATCTTAATGTGTTGCTTGGTAATGTAAGACTTATTATTACCTAACAATACCTATTATGTGCTAGTAAAAATATGAATACCTATTAGAACCTATAACAAACATAATGACCTAGTAGGAGTCCCTATGTCCCCTTAACATATATATGGATAAAAATACCTAGAAATGTATCATAAGAGGTTGTTATGTGTTATTTGGTAATGTAAGAATCATCATTACCTAATAAGACCTATTATATCCTACTAATACATATTAAGACTTATTAGAACCTATAAAAAATAGTATGACCTATTGTGACTCCTATATCCCCTTAAGACACACATGTATGGATAACATACCTAAAAACATATCATAAGTGATCTTAATGTGTTTTTTGGTAATGTAAGACTCATTATTACCTAAAAATACCTATTATATGCTAGTAAACATATGAATACCTATTAGAACCTATAACATACATAATGACCTAGTAGGAGTCCCTAGGTCCCCTTAACATATATATGGATAAAAATACCTAGAAATGTATCATAAGAGATCGTTATGTGTCATTTGGTAATGTAAGAATCATCATGACCTAATAAGACCTATTATATCCTAATAATACATATCAAGACTTATAGAACCTATAAAAAATAGTATGACCTATTACGACTCCTATGTCCCCTTAAGACACACATGTATGGATAACGTACCTAAAAACGTATCATAAGTGATCTTAATGTGTTGTTTGGTAATGTAAGACTCATTATTATCTAACAATACCTATTATGTGCTAGTAAACATATGAATACCTATTAGAACTTATAACAGACATAATGACCTAGTAGGAGTCCCTACGTCCCCTTAACATATATATGGATAAAAATACCTAGAAATGCATCATAAGAGGTCATTATGTGTCATTTGGTAATGTAAGAATCATCATGACCTAATAAGACCTATTATATCCTAATAATACATATTAAGACTTATTAGAACCTATAAAAAATAGTATGACCTATTATGACTCCTATGTCCCCTTAAGACACACATGTATGGATAACATACCTAAAAACATATCATAAGTGATCTTAATGTGTTGTTTGGTAATGTAAGACTCATTAGTACCTAAAAATACCTATTATGTGTTGTTTGGTAATGTAATACTCATTATTACCTAACAATAACTAGTTGTTAAAATGATCGTGAATAACTAAGTGTGGTTCATTCGGTTAGTAAAGTGCCTATGTTATGGTTAGAATGTGGTATAGGTTATGATTGTTGTTGATATAGGGTTATGTTAGAAGGTGTATTTAATCTCCAAATTAATTTCACCATAAAAGATTATTGTTTCACCTAGATCCATCAAGTTATGTTAGAAACTGAACAATGTGCTCTAAAGTTTTGCTACATTTTTTACTAATTTTTTTCTATATTTTTACCTCATGTTTTTCTACATTTTTTAACTGATTTTTTTGATATTTTTACCTAATGTTTTTCTATATTTTTACCTAATATTTTTTTACACTTTTAACTAATGGTTTTCTATGTTTTTACCTCATGTTTAACTACATTCTTGCTAACAAATTAATTTAAATATCATTCTAAAACAATCTAAAATAATTTAAAACAATTTAATTAATTAAAATAATTTAAATATATTTAAAAATAAACAATTATAAATAGTTCACTCATAAAATAGGTTAAAAACAACTACTTTAAGTATGATTAACATTTACTAATCAAAAAACACATTAAAAAAAAAAATTAATGGGGGAAAAAAAGCCACTAACCCGTTACGGCCGAAACACCTGAACTGCTCTCCGAGAACCTAGGAATCGCAACAGTGAAAATGATAGCTGGAAGAGGTTTACGATGATTTTATTATGTCAAAGGGGTTTCGGTCGAAACCGTTCCAGCCGAAACTATATGTGCCACGTTGGCACAGGAAACCGCCACATATGTTTGGCCAGAACAGTTCCGACTGAAACTGTTACGGTCAAAATACCTTTTGGTATCACGAAGGGTGACACAGGTTTGTGCTTCCACCCAGAGATTGAAAAGAATTTAAAGACTTATTTTCATATTCAAAATCAAGCTCTAGGTTAGGTTCTTGCTCAACAAAAGGAATGTGGTCATGACATGGAGTTTAAAGGCTTTCTTCTACCATTGAATTTTTTCAACACTGGCATTATCATGATTCAAATGTAATGGATAGTAGGCTGAAGATGCAACATTACTCTTGTTATCTTGTATTATATGCATGTTGGTGTTGTCTTGTATTTATCGTGAATTGATATGTTATAGAAAAAATAAGTATGTTGCAACTCTCAAGTTTATGTTATAATGCAGCACTATTTTTTGCCTCTCTATTTGTATTCTTTTGCATTATTTCAATACAAAAAAGAGGCAAAATATAGGAAAATTCAATAGTTCACATTAGGAAAGAAGAACCTCAAGGAATACATTTGAATGTGGATACTCTTAGGAATGTCAAGAGTAATACATGAATATTTAGATTCACTTGTGGAGTATAAGTAGCTAAGTGGGGTCACATATAACAGATGATTTAGGTTTACAAACATTTGTCTTATTTTATTATTTAATTTTGATATCAATTATTCTAATGATATTTTGTTTTAGTTTTGGATATTTACTAAATTATATATATTTTAGATACTTATCTTATAATTTTTTGTTTAAACCTATAGTAGTGTTTTTGGCCATCCTTAAACATCATACAATATATTTTTTTAAATAGTTACAAAAAGGTAAGTCAAGGGTAAAAAATAACAATAGTGAAATTTACTTTTGATTTGATATAGTATATTGTCTATGACAAGTACAATAAATAATCAATAACATAAAATACTCGTGAAAATAGTGAAATGGAAGCACCTCCTACATACTAACAACTAAATTTTATATAGTATAATTATATAACAAAATGTTGTGGCAACCCAAATGAGTATTTTGATTTTTGGTATAAATATATTTGATCTTTTTATTAAGAATGTAGGATAGATTCTATCAATGATCAATAATATAAAGACCAAATTAATTAAATGTATGTATTTTTTTTTATCCCATCTTATTGATTTCTGAGTTAGAATATGTGTCTTATTCTACCTAGTGAACCAATTATCTAAATTGGCAACAATTCTAGATTTTTCATAATATATTAAAGTCCATAAGTCTTACGAATGTCTTAGAAGAGATTGTATGATTGTCAACGTGTTTGCATTTATATGATCTTTTCAAATATCTTTTTTTTTTAATGACTAAAATTTTAATTAAATGTGAAAAAATGATTTAGTATTTTAAGGATCATATGAAATGTAGAGTTGAACATATCATTAATAAGACATCTTTCATGTTTCAAAAAATCCAAATTCTTTTTCATTTGTTTATACTCTTGACATGTTTTCTAGTTCTACAAGATGAATGGGAAATATGAATCATATTTTGTAAACATCACTTATCTTAATTTTATTATAGTAAAAAATAGACTAATCCATTCAAAATAGACTAGAGAATCAATATATAAAAATGATTGAGAATCGATAATAGAGAGATCTTGCTTATTTGTTCATGATATCAAGAGTTTTCTTAGTTACAATGTAAGTAAAATAATGGTTGTCTTATAATTGACTCTAGACTTAGATCTTCAAGTCTATTGTAGACATCCATAAAATATTTTATTTTCAAAATGTCAATTATAATTACTAATTATTTGATCTATTATATAAACTTTGTATTGATCAATATTTAAACTCAACATCTTTGAGGTTTGTATTATAAAGAAAAGTCTTAAACATATATTTTAAATTTTAAATTGTATCAATGGACCTTTGGTCTATTTGTGAAATTGAATAGTTCTAGATGAATACATCAACAATCAAATCTTGGTGAATTCAAGACTCTAATATCATAAGAGATGAAATCAGATTAGTGCTTAAAACAAATTTAACAAAAAAAATAGATTCCAAATAAACTTATTTCACCCTACTTACAATCTGAACCTCCATTAAGAAAATCTTAAATTAAAAAAAAGTTGATCAAGTTTTCTAATTGTGTATAGATTTCAATAGAAGTAAAATGTTTCATAAAATTCTATACAAGCATAAATTTGCCTGTATTACTCTTCACCCTTTCCTAGTCTGGAAAACATTAGAGTCGGTGATATATATAACAAAATTATATCTGCAAATGCCAGTGAAAGTCAGTCCGTTTGCAGCAGATCTGGATTCCAGACAGCCTTAAATTCTATGTTATTAATCTCACTACAGCACAATTCACTCTTCTTTTTCTGTAGTCCATTTGGTAAGGCAACAACCAGGTATTCTCCTAGGTTAAAATTAATGTTCGAGTAGCTTTGTTTCTTCACTAGAAGGGTCGACTTATTAATGTGATTTTAAATGAATTATTTGAATAAATCAAAAAAATTATTGTCTTACGAACAATCAGAAGAAATTAAAACTTCAGTTGTCCTATTTAAACTGAAATTACAATGTCTAAGAACAATTGTCATTAAGAGCTCTAAAAATTGTCTGCCTATTGCAGTGCAGTAAAGAACTTAGTCTGTTATCGCACATTCAATTTGGTGGAGTTATGAGTTGTCTTGAGCACTGATGATTGCAGGGAAGTTGAGATTTTAAAGCTGTAGGTAGTATTGTGAACAACTTATAAAATTGTCCACAATAAATGATGTTAGTTAATAGTCATAACAAATGCTCTGGCTCCGAGCAACACATGGCTGGTAAGCTCCATGTTTCCTGAAATTAAAAATGATGAAAAGAAAGTTTTTAATCTAGATGTTTGAAAAGAAAAATTGTTTAGATAATATATGAGAATCAAAGGACATTTATGTGGCAATATAAACATTGGAACCAAACATTATATTAATGTTAAATAAAATTTCATTCATTTTGAATAATCTTAAATAAATATTTTATATATCGTTTTTAAGAAAAAGTTATTTTTTAAAGCAGAAGAGAAAGTTTAAAGAAATTTGTAAATTTAAATAATATTATAATGACAAAATTGTATCTACTAGTTTGCTAAGTATAAATAGATAGAAATTTTATGCATGATGTATATTATTTTAAGACTTTTTATAACCAATACATATTGTATCAAGAAATTTGGTTAATTAGTCACACGTCTTTATTCTATATTAAGACATCAAATTTTCATTCTAGACATTGAAATGGTAAAGTTTTGTGATCATCTAATTGCTAGTAACAAAGAAATAAATATTAGGATGTGAAGTCTTCCAAAGTATTATAGTATAGAATATGGTGTAAACATCAAATTCTAAACATACGTGACACACAGGACAACATAAGATTAATGTATGTTCCTTGATTCTATGATATGAGAAATAAAATGTAATCTTAAGAGTCATATGTTAAAAATACATAAGAAAAAATGATTTCACTGTAACTTAGGAGGGTGAACCTCAATTTTTATAATTTAGTGCACACAATTTGTGTTACATCAAAATTTTATATTCATCATAGTTCTTAAAACTAAATACACAATTCCTTTACACTTATATACATAAGTTTTGATTGCATTAGTTCGATTAATCCATATTAGAATAACACAAAATACTATTTTCCCCTTACAAATATATGACATTCAAATGGAGGAAACATTCTAAATTTTTTGTTGATCATTTGTGATTTAGGTAGTTATTTAGACTAGCAAGGCCCCTTCATATGACATGTTTTCAAATGCTTACCATAAACAATTTAGATATCTACAAAATTATAATGTAAACAAGTTAACATTACAAACAAAATTGAATGTTTTTCAATATAATATCAACTTGGCCTATTGATTTATTTTTTAAATAAATAACTACTCTATCATGTATAAAAATGATATAACTAATAATGTGATAAAATTTGAGTGAGTATAAAAGTAAATTTATAGAGTTCAATTGAGGTCTATGTCTAGATTAAAATATACAACAAGTGCCACATAGTGGCTTAGTACTTGCCTTTAGTTTTTATATAGATATTGTTTTAATTTAATAATTTTTTTATAATTTATAAAATAGTTTAATTAATGAAAATATTATATATTTATAGTTTTTATAATGATATTAATTATAATTTAAATTTAAGTGTTATATATATATATATATATATATATATATATATATATATATATATATATATATATATATATATATATATATATATATATATATATATATATATATATATATATATATATATATATATATAATGTGATACTATTATATTATAAATAAATCATAATATCTTAATAATAATAATATATAATAATATTTCTTAAATGATTATATAATATAAGAAATGTCATTGTTTTAGTATTTTTAATTGAATGATAAAAATTATATTATAAAAAATGCAATATTAAATTATAAAAATCTAAACCAACCCACTTACATTCAAAAAAAATAATTAAAAATGAATCATAGTTACCTTAACAATAATCTTCAATCTATCAAACTCATCAATGACCCATATAAGAGCTAAATGAATTCAAACAATCAAATCTTAGAAATATATTTTCTTAAAAATTGTGAAGTTAAAAATATTGCATCTATGCATATGCAACATATTAATTTGATAAAAAAAAAAGTTAAAATCAATTAATTATGACTGTAGAAACCAAAAAAATTAATCACTAGTTAAAGTGTAAAATCCAAAATATGTCACAATAGTACTTAGCCTACCGGCAAGTACTAATAGTATGTTCTCATGCTGCTGCATAGGTTATTTTGGCTAGCAGTTGCTGCTCAAATTTAATAGGAGAAATTTGTGGAGCTTGTGAAGCTATTGGTCCCATGCAACTGCATATTTTCTTGCTTATTTTTAAGCAATGATTTTATTTGATTTTAAAATATAATTTTAAATAAACTAACTAATTTTTAAACTTTATTCAATAGATAATATTTAATTAAAATTGAATTGAACCTAGCAAACAAAGAATTTTCATTCAAAATAGTATTGTTTGTGAAAATTTGTCTCACATATACTCAAAAAAAAATAGGTAGTCAAAAACATTAGAAATTGAAATATCTCTATAATTTTCAACTTCACAATACTTTGCACAGTTTTAATAATTGATAGAGATTACACTTTCAAAAAAAATTGTGATTGTCTAATTGCGCCAATATTTCAATCATTACTGTTGCAGCCAACAATATCATATAATTTGAATTTTATGTAATCAACTATGAAGTGCAAAATCTAGTGTTGGATAACTTGAGACCATGTTTCCTTCTTAGAATTTTGATATGTTACTCTGACCTTTTGGTATGAAGTCTGGACTTCATGTTTAAGGCATTCAAATTATGACATATAGGCTTTCAAAAGCTATAAAAGTACACAGGCATTCATTTTTCAACAATTGCTGCATTAACCATTGACAAGGAAGACCTCTATATATTTACCTACAACAATCATTGAAAAAATCAATGCCCCTGTTCTTCACTTCCTTTACAAATATTTTTTGTCATTGCCAACTTTGCACCATGAACGTGTTAGTCCAGACTTCATACTAAGCTAAATGACATTCAAAGCTAGTTACCATCAAAAGTATTCAAAAGCTAGTGAAGAACAAAGGTATTTCTTTTTTCAACAATGGTTGTAAGTGATATAGATATAACTTCCTTGCTAATATTATCAACTACAATGTGCAAAATCTATAATGTTGTATATCTTGAGACCATGATTCCTTCATATAATTTTGAATTAAAACATTCACCTTATAGACTCATGCATACAACATTTAAGAAGTTACTAATTCTTATGTTAACTAATTCTTCTAAAAATTACTAGAATGTATATAATAAAAACCAGACAATGGGTAAGAAAAATGCATTGAGTCTTCATAAAAATTCAGCCTTAACTGCTGAGATATGCAACATCCTCATTACCAGTGACAAATTCCATTAATGCAATCTGCGCTAACATAGCAGTTGATTCCCTTGGGTTTGCTTCATCATTTGGTACATCATTTGCATACTCATCAACAAAACTCACTTTAGTCTCTTCTTCTTCTTCCAACATGATATTGTGCAAAATACAACACACAAAAATAGTTTTTGGCAATAATTGCAAATTTGGATGACAAATTTTTGAATTTAAAATTTGCCAAATCCCTTTTAGTCTTCCAAAGGCATGTTGAATGACATTCAAGTTGAAGATAGCTTAAAGTTGAATGACTTTTTGTATTGCCTGCCCCTAAGTCGCATTTCTATCATCCTTGCCAAATTCTTTTAAGCCTTTCATACCCTATGACTTGTACAGTGGATGATTGAGCATTCCGAATTAATTTGCCAAGAGGCATTCGGAAAAAATGTATATTATGGACATGGGACTTTCTGATTATTCTTTCATATGTATGTGGTAATTGTTAGACTTAGAATTAATTAAATTTAAATGTGACTCAACGTCTTGGGATCCTTAAGGTGTATCTTGTGATGTATGTTTGTTGATGATTACATGTTATTTCTTTCGCTACTATGTGTTTGATGTGTATGTTATACATTCTTACTTTTAAAAAAAAAAATGTTTAGCAAACTTAGTGAAACTTTAGGTTAATTCTTTTGGATCCCTTGGCGGGGCATTACACTTTTGATTATCTGTTGTAGCTCCATTAATAGGTGTTATTAACCATGGTAATAATGGATATCCACCATCACCAACAATGTACTCTCTCATATTTGATGAACCAATAGAAACTATAACTCCATTTAACCTCTCCCCACCTTCACATAACTTGTAGAAGGAAGAATTTCTTAGAAGCCTAGCATCATTAATAGATCTAGGCCAACCTGTAAAAATATCTATGAAACACATATTACTATCAACAATGGCTTGTAATGACATACAATAGTTATGATCTCAATCATACCAATTAGATGTACATTCATTTGCTGGGAATTCAAAATCAATGAGTTACATCTATAGCACCACAACAATTTGGAAATCCTTGTTTTTGGTGAAATCCATGCTTGACAAGTTCAAGTGTAGAATGATTTCTTAGCCATTGTATGTAGTTTTGGAAATTGACATGCATAGCATTGATGAACTTTTTCACAACTTTTGTAACTGTTGATTTTCCACACCCAAAAATTTCACTTATATGTTAATCATAGACATTCCAAACGATAGTCTTAAAATAGCAATAGCCACCTGTTTCTCAACTGGAAGTACCCTACTCTTGATAGATGTTGCTAATGACAACGGTATATCACCTTGCTTAAGATCTTCATATAACGATTCACATAGAAATTGAAACAAAGTATATGGTAATCTAAAGATGCTATGGAATCGTTGGTCATCACATTTAACTTCAAACATGTAATGATTCCACCAATGCAAGGAGCATGGTTTGACATACCACTCACCACTAATCTTCCCTTCCCATTGAGAAGTAGAAAATTTTGAATTGACAAGTGTACTTTGTTGTTCACAACTTATCACATGGAACTCCAAATCTATTTCATCTTCCACATCATTTGTTGAATAATGAGAATCTTGAGCAATTTCTTTCTTGTATTTCTTGAATATGTTTGTTGAATTTTCAATATCATAGAAAACATGTAATGCTATCTTTTGTATTATAGAAACACATTGTAGCAGTTTTCTGACTCTTTTCTTGGTATTGGGATCCATATTGTATACTAAAAAATTAAAAGTTACAAAGTTATAAGATATAAAATAAAAACAAGGTGTATGTTGAACTATAAACTTATAAAAAATTAAATCACTCATACCATATTCTAGTTCAAGATAACAAATTTAACACTACAAACATAAAAAATTGAAACCATTTACATATATTGTAAAGTACACAATAGTCAATTTTCTAATCTGGCAATTTCTTCAACAATCTACTTTTAGTGGTCTTGTCAATGGGAATCTCAACTTGATTTTAATAACTACACATAGCAAAGATTTACAAATCTTCACAATTAGTGACAAACTTCAATAGTACAGATAAATCACATGCAAAAATTAGAGGCAAAGTCCTATTGTTTTAAATTGTTGAACATTTTCTTTTATATTGCAGCATAAGAATTAGACAACAAAGGTAGAATATAAAGAGGATTATCATCCTTCTAAAATGAATCATGACTTTTGGAGACAACCATATGATTCTAAATTAGGCAAATAGTTAATGACACAAGTCATGCCATAGTTAAGTGTGTGTTTCATACATCATTTGAACAACTTTACAAATTGATAAATCTGGAAATGAAGTAAACATTCAATAGCAGTATTATATTACACACTTGTCTTACTTAGCCCTATATCTTCATGATAGAAATATGAGAAATGCATGCACGCTAATTAGGAATGATCATTAAGTTAAGGAAATACCATGCCATTATGTAAAAAGGCAAGCCTTCCATAAAATCTTGCTAGTGCAAACATGATGGTAAGAGGGCTTACAAGAGATTTTAAAATTGATTTATCTATACATAATATTAAAACTGATTTGAAAGTTTCACATTAAAATTGAAACATTTGTTGCTAATATTGAGAAAAAACTAATCATCTATTATGATAGATGATTAATACATAACAAGAATTAAACTGAAATGTTCACATAAATAGTTTCAAATTTATTAGTTGTTTTATTTTGAAGTTGTCTCATGCTTGCAATAGAACATCAATCATCTTTAGCAAAAGATTGACTGATTTTTAGCATTGCTTCACCAATATTTTTTAGTGCTAAAACCATGCTCATTTGCACAATAAAAGATGATTAATACATAACAAGAATTAAACTAAAATGTTCACATAAATAGTTTCAAATTTATTAGTTGTTTTATTTTGAAGTTGTCTCATGCTTGCAATAGAACATCAATCATCTTTAGCAAAAGATTGACTGATTTTTAACATTGCTTCACCAATATTGTTTAGTGCTGAAACCATGCTCATTTGCACAGTAATTTTCTGCTCTTCAAGTTTTAATAGCCTTTCCCCATTCAAATCATCCATGCTCATGCATTGTTCATGGCATTTCATGTGCCCCTCCTCAGCCATTTGGAGAGAAGAAATCAGTAACTTATTATTGTCAGCAATAACATCTTTTATGCCAATTTCATTAGAGATTGATTTTCTTTTTTTTCCTGTATATTGTTTTTCCCTTTCACTTCCAGTCTTAAGAGTGTTCAACACTTTCTGAATTTTTTATTCCAGATTCATGCAATGCTTCATCTTGACTTTCAAGGTTGACCTCATCAAATGCATAGTTTCTATGAGAAGAGTCAATAGTGATATTCCCTGGATTGATGGCCCGGTCTTTACCAAATGTGATCTCCATTGCATCATAAAGTTCAATAAATGAACTTCGTAGGAAGTTTCTTTTCAGTTCTCTCCTGACTTGTCATATTCCAATAACTGTCATGTCCAGATGGAATATTGTGTTCATAGTCTCTAATCCTCTTGTAATTGGGTTGGATATGCTCCCAATGATCTATACATTGGTTGGCTATACGATGGACACCATGAGTAGAGCAATATTCTTGAATGATTTTCCACTTCTCAATGGAATTTAATGCTCTTCTCATTGCACCACCACTTGACTGTGTTTCTCTCTCAATTTGTTTAGCTTCAATTAGAATCATTGTATTTTCAATGCTCCATCGAACTCTACTCTTTATTTGAGAAGGTACATGAGGTTGCTTTTCTATTACTTCTATTCCACTAGTTGGAACCACATTTTCAATAACTACTTCATTGTCCACTTGTGTACTAGGAACAAACTCCAAGTAGTAGTCATCATTGGAGGAGAACAAGTTTTCAGCCATGCTATCCTGTGAAAGCATTGAACTGAAATTCAAGAAACCTTGTCAAGGAATTGGATGGTAGGGACTTCTATCCATGGAAAATAGATTGGAAATGATACCTACATTTAAAGAGTCAAACTAACAACATTGAGCCACTTAAAATTTAAAAAATTGGACAATTATTACCAAGATAATTTTTACCATATGAAGCTAAAGATATACATATTGTGTTCATTGTTCAAGACAAAAACACTTAATAATATATTTGCAATTGAGCTAATTGTAAATTTTAAAATTATCTAAAATATAAATAATTGCAGAAATCTCAGCTAAAAAAATAGACATGCATTACTGGTTCATTATTCAGCCAATCAACATGCTTGTTAAAATGCAAGTCAAATTAGCTCTCATTTGTAGGATCACAAATTAATTGTGTATTCTATTTTTCGATGACATTAACAAGATAGTTCTATCAGCAGCATTATCCAATAGTATTTTAAATTCTAAATGAGATTATTGTCTGAGTGATTGCTAGAGGACTTTGTAGATACAAAGGTTTTCCTGCAGACAGAGGAGAATTTCATTGACATCTTAACTAACATATGTTAATTGATAAAAATTGTAAAGAAGGATAATGAATGGTTCCCAAATTATGAGGTGTGATGAAAGTTAAGCAAGATTGTAATTTGTGCAGGGTGACTCAGGTTTACAAAGATTATAATTCTTTATTCTAATTCTAAAATAGTTTTTCTTTCTGCAATAGCAACAAAACTTGATGCCTAATAGTAATATATATTATAGTGGGGAGTATGAAACAAATTATTTGACATACAACAACAATATTTTTTTTGCCAATTTTGTTGATAACAAGTTCTGAAATGCACTGTGCACATTTTCTAATATTGTTTATTTAATAAAACTTGATAATAATAGGATCTAAAACATACTTTGTAGGATTTCTTATAGTTTTTAAATAATTTTTGAAGCAATCCAATATTTTTAATTCCACTTTTTATAGCATAATAATCACTGTAGTACATGATATATATGTATTAATATTGTAAGTATTAATTCAATTTGAACTAGAGCTGAAAACATGACTGAAAGTGAACATTATCAAAGATTTTTTAACAAAGATGGAGAATTTTCTAATTCACGTATTTATTAAGAAGCAAAGAGGCTACCTATTAACTTGGTCAATTTAGATATTGAGCTGGAGACGTAAATTATATGCAGGTCTAAATTCCTAAATGGTTGCAAGTGGTACCTTGCTACAACTCTTAAAGGAAGTGTTACCTTTCAATGAAGTAAAGAGTGTGCATGTTTTCTAATAATTTTTTTGAATAATCAATCAAAGTCATTGAGTCATTGTGCAATACTGGCCATTACTCCATATGTCCCTCTTCCTTGCAGGCTTCAAGAAATTTGCCCCCTTCTTTTGGACATATTTTATCATTTGGTTTTTTCTAATAAGAAGTCATGCAATTTTTTAATTTCAGAAAATTTGAACAGAAAGGAAAAACCCCATTTCAATTGTAAGAGGTCAAACAATGCACACAATTATCATTTTATAATATGAAGTCTGAAAAAATTACAATCGATCACATTAAAAAGGAGAAATAAAATTAAAATCTTGTACCTGGTGCTGCACTTATTGCAATTTCACTACCTTCCAATTTCTGGCATTGTTGTTCCAATTTTAATTTTTCACTTCTTTATTTAATAGTTTTTAGTTGCACATAAATTGGAGGGAAAATTTTACAATTAAAAAAAGAGGGAAATTTTGGTGGTAAAAAAAGGTGGGAAATTTTGGAGGGAAAGAATTGTATGGAGACACATAGCAATTTCAATGATAAGCAGTGACTGTCTATTTTGAGCCCCCACCATTTTTCCATAGCTTATTTTATTAGCTAAAAAAATAGCTGCTCCACATTATAAGGAAAAGATTCTTTATTATCCTTTTTTTCACAATTTTAATTCCACATGGGAACATGTAACTACTTAGTTTTAAGCAGAAAACATCAATAAGCAGCAGCATGGGAACATGATGTAACAATACCACTAAAAGTAATAGCTTATTCTACTCAATCTTTTTCTTTAGTAAGACCTGCACTTTAATAATTTTGTTTTAAAACAATAGATACTGACGTTTGCTTGGAATCATTTTTTAATTATCATATATTTTAACAATAAATGTCGATTTAATTTGAATGAAATCTAAGATTAGATGTCGGTTATTCTTTCATTCTAATTGAAAAGATTTCAGACTAAAACAGTCCATGAACTTATAATTTGATATAAATCAAAAGATTGTGAACAAAATACAATGTAAATTTAACTGTTATTAGTGTACCATGATGATTAACAAAATATTAACTGAGAAAAACCCTAGTCCTCTCTAATTCCACATAAGAAGAGGGGCCAAATTTACAATTTGCAGCCTCTACTCATAATTAAGGGAATTGATTTTCTGATTTTGAGTTTCATAATCTCAACCTTCCTCATCGTCTGCTTGTCCTCCAAAAAAAACACTTCTGCAAAAAAGAAAGGACGTGATAATCTGAACACTAGTGATATTTCAGCTGCAAAATAAGAAAATTAGGCTGCTCTTAAAGAAAGAGAGGTTCCATATCCACATGAAAACAATAATTCAGATTGAGAACAAAAGAGTATGATAAGAAATAGTTAGAAGAATTATCTTAAATAGAAGATCAGGATAAACAAATGGTTGGTAGTTTCTTTCGAGAAAAGATGACACCACATTGAAATTAAGAATTATTGAAAGTGGTGTCATCTTTCCTGCGAAAGAGACTCTCAACTCATCTTGATAAAACTCTTTCCACCATGAGAAGAGCAAAGGAAAGCCACAGAAGAGCATTTTTATCATTGTTGTCGAATGTATATCACATGATTAGGTCATGTTTTAACGTCATCTCTTACGTGCAATGTTGGCCAAGCATGTTATATTCAACAGTGTTATGATATAAAATCACAACACACCTCTGTACTATAAATAATTGGACTTCAAATATTCTTACAAAGAAATACTAAGAGCATGGTATTATAATGTTACAATTAATCAATAAAATGAATAAGTACATTAGGAATATTTAGTTTTGCATTGTGGTGGAAGTTGATAGTGTTGAAGTATATTGTAAAGGACTGGTTAGTATGAATTATGAAGGAAATTGTCATAGTTATAATTTTCTAAATTATTGTTGATTGTGATTGCACGTATTTTGAACAAGTTTGGTTTGATTTTTTCGTGTCTATGTAATTTTTCATGTGATAATATCATACATGTTGAGAACTTGCAATCTTCTTATAACATTTGAATCTAGATTAATAAGTGTTAACAAATGTGTTTTAGAATCGATCAACCTAGAGTTAAACTTTGAGGATTCTTGTGAGGCCTCGCCCCGACCCTTCGTGGCCTTAGTTGTTACTTTATCTTTTTGTTACTCACGACTTGAGATGTTGAGACATTATCTGATACTTAGAACATATTATATTATTTCATGTTATGTGATGTTACTTTCAGATATATTGATGTTTGTCATTTAAATGTTTTATGTACATGTATGTTGATGAATTAAGTAAAATGTAGGATTAACACATTGATTTTTGAATCTTTATGATTAAGGATATAGGTAGGATGCAAGAAACCCTGATTGATGTCTATTTCAATTTATGTGAATTTCTGATACGTATATATGTACATGTGATTTTACGGGACTACTGATGTGTGCAATGAGTGTGAAAATATTTTAGTCGAGGAAACCGACGGAGGAACAGAACTGATCTCTATGTGCTAATTTTGGAAACTTTTTTGTTCGTAGTTCAAGTATTTAAAATTGAGATGTATTTATGTATCCTTATGTGTTCAGTAAATGTTAGTGTTCGTAATTATGTTCTTTTAGTGTCGCTTGACACTCGTAAATTGTTTATGTGCTTCAGTGTGTTGTTTAGGGTAGTTGTTTAACCTTTGGACCCAAGTTGGTTTAGTTGGTGTCAGTTTTCTTTTGGGTTCTTAATCAAGGTTATTCTTCCCTTAATTCGGATTAGTGTTTAATCTGCAATGATAGAGTAGTTAGAAGGTCCTATTTTATTCCTAGATTTTGTTTGGCTCTAAACCTTTTTCCTTAGGCTTAAAACATGATATAATTATACCCAAAGGGTATGGGTATGGGTTAGGGGTCTTTTCCAACCCCTAAGCCCCTTTTATTGACTTTTGAGGTCACTCAAAAAGTCTCTTTTTGCCTATGTGCGAAAATTGCAAGTGGTTACCATGAGTTTCATTACCCCACCTCCACTTAAAGTTTAACCATAGTGTGGGTTGAGTTAGGAGTTTCTAGACTTGTTAGTGGGTGGGTGAAGTTATTGATCCTTTTGGGTGGTTGAGCTTGAGGCTCATTTAGAGGCCCTTCTTGGACTAGTTGGGGTTGTTACCCAATCTCTACATTTAGAGAAGAGTTCTTGAAGATTGAAGGAAGGAGAAGTAAACTCTACTCAAACTTGTTCATTGCCATTACCTCTTGGTGAAGGTTGGAATTCTCATCTCCCTTATTCAGTTTTCATGTTTGTTTCATGTTTTTGCTACCTTGTTGTTGTTTCAATATTTGTATGTTTGTGGGTATGTTGGGAAGATTTGAAAACTATGTTATTTTGGATGTTTTCCTTTCATGTTTATGTTTGCAATTTTGAGATTTTTTCTTGCATGGGGTGTTTTGGTATTACTCACCCTTGGAGAGGGCAGAAGTGACCAATTTTGGGAAAGATCTGTTTAGTCGGACTCCCACCAGTGTAGAGTCTCTTCTCAAGATGAGAAGAGGGAGAAAGGGTAGGGTGTTATGGGCCCCTACCTGTCAGCACAAACCTTGTATGATTATGGTAAATTGTAAGCCTCCTATGTGGGAGTTCTTGGGTTTGAATATACTCAAGATTAATACATAATAATAATAATTAATTACAGCACATATAATTACAATGAATCTTGGCTTTAGGCAAGAGCCTACAACATAACAGTAACTTGTGAGCCTCTCATGTGGGAGGTCTTGGGTTCGAATCCACTTAACACATAAAAATAATCAATTACAATATATAATAATAATTAATCTAGGCTTTGGCCATTTACTGATCAAAAAATAATAATAATGAATCTTGGCTTCGGCATCTTACGAATCAGAAGAAAATTTTTTTAAAAATAATAAAGTTCTTTAATTTTGACAATAAAAATAAATGTAATAACAAAATAAAATATATTAAAATCTTCATTAGCATCTAGAAATGTTTACTACCATGGTAGTGCTCATGCAAAATTTCATGTTATTATTGCATTATTTCATGTTATGATGTGACAATATGCTTCAAATAAGAATAAATAAATAGAAAATGGTATCATATAAGAATGTATGCATAGAAAAATAAGGTGCTAAAAGTAAAAAAAATTATATGTTTGGAGTTGAAACAAGCTATAACATTGTAACATGTACATGCTTATAAAGGTTTGGATGAATTATAAATACACTCATATTAAGACTCAATTAGATTGAGTCTAAATGCATTCATGTTGTAACATGAATGCATATGGATATTTGAAAAGAAAAAGTGAAAACCATTAATAAGATCATTTGAATTTTAATCTCTACAATTAGATAGGTGAGTATCTTCACAAAATAGGAGTAAGTGGTTTTAGAAATGGAAAAAAAATATTAATTGAATCTAATTAGATTAAATAGGATTCATCATTTCAAGTTATCACTCACCAGAATTAAATGAGGGTGATGTAGATGAAAGTTCTAAATTAAATATTAAAGGACTATCTACTTGTAGAACACAAATATCATCTATGTTGAAAAAGAGCTCAGTTTCTTGGGATTGTTTTGATTAATTCCATTGCATATGCAATTCAATCAAAAGCCAATCCATAAATATGTATGTGTGTACATATATGTATGTATAGATGTATATGTGTATTATGTATGTATGTATGTATATATATATACATATGTATGTATATATATATATACATATGTATGTATATATATATATACATATGTATGTATATATATATACATATGTATGTATATATATATACATATGTATGTATATATAGTAACATGATCGTAAAATAGAATGGTAGCACTTATATCTTTTCTTAATTTTCAATTGAAAATGATCTTCAACTTAGTAACAAAACACTTTTTTTTACCCATGCTAATAAGCTACCCCAAAAATACTAGCATCAATATTCAAGATCATTGACTTGTTTTCAAAATTTAGATTGACAAAATATTTAGAGAATTCATAAGAAAACTGTAAGCCTAATATTGTAATGTTTGTCATCACAAGTCTCTAATTTTGATTTCCTTATTGTCATATTATATGGCCTAGTTTACAAGAGATCTCTTAATGTTTGAGTAGATGTGTAAATATTGATTTAATATAGGATGAGCATTAATATAAAAAATAAATATTTCTTGTATTTTTTTTGGTGTCAAATCTATTATTTCCCTTGTAAAAAGTTAAAATGACTTATTCAAAAATTCTTTTAATTTGAAAATATTTAAAACATTTTTAATGTTTGAATAGGTAGAAGAGAAAATAAGTTTAAAAAGTTGAATGTACTTCTTATTGATAAAGCTTATCAAAGGGGATTAAAAAAAGATCATAGGAAATTTAAAGTTTTGCAAGTCAATGACAAACAAATTGAAAATGCATACTATAATATTTGATCCTTTGTAGAACTCCAAATTCATATTTGCTTATTTTTTCACTTCTAGCAAAATCCATATGCAGATAACACATTAAAATAGTTTTGAGTTGATTATATTCGATAAAACTTGTGTCAAGAAACGAAAATTGGGCCAAGGTATTACTAAGCTATTTTTTCATGTTGGCAAGGATGAAATCTTTATAAAACTGTCTTGTTTCCCTCCTAATACACTAGCACAACTTGGGAGAATATGACCAAGACTAAACTCTCTTTTGCCTTCATGTAAAGCCTTGTCTGTCATAGTGGACCATTTCAAAATTGAATGGTGGAGAAACTAGCACTCAAGTGGTCATTTTACATATGAAAATTAATGTTCCAATATATGCTTTATAATGCATTAAAAATATTTTGAACAAGAATTTTAATAAAAAGTTGATAAAAATTAGCTTTGGTGTTGGTCAATTTATAAGTACATTTTTATGGTGAGTGAGATGAGGATGATGGTGCCTATTAATTATCTTACACATGTAGATCAAGTTACAATAGAAGTGTGTTTTGGTCAACTTTGACATTGCTATAAATATTCTAAGTATTTATTGTTATACAAATATTTGGAATTTGAAGATGATGTAAGCTAGTGTATTTAAAATTTAGTTTCTAATTTTTTAAATTTATGTTTTTTTTGGAAAAAAATAAATTTTAATTTCTATTCATTTTTACTTCTTCAAAAAGTAGTTTGTGTGAAAAAACAAAATTTTCATGGAGTGACAACCACTTAGATGGGCAATTTTATTTCTTTTTAAAAATGATAATAATGTAATACTTAGAAGGTTAGACTTGCAACACCAATATCAAGAGAATGGAATTGGTTCCATTTATTTTAGTTCAATATTTCATAGTTTATTAAGCTCTAAAGTGACAATAACTATAGTTTAGACATAAGTTCCTTTTGATCACTCTAACTTCATCTATATATATAAATTTATTTTTCCTTTTTCTCTTTCTTTCTTTATAGAAAGGTAACATAAATATCTAGATCCTACATTTTTTCATGTTTTTTTCCTAGTTGTCTATTTTTTTTAAACAAAAAAGAGACAACTTGTTGAATGGCCATAAACCTAAGTTTAGTAAAACTCTAAAAAAAATTATAATCAACTTAATGTATATAAAATCATAATTATTACAAATATTTTTCTAAATACTATTTTGAGATCACTCAAAAAGATAATGCTAAAGTAATTTTTTGGCATCATTTTAATGGGTACAAAGGAGACTCAATTATAGGTGTGGCTGAGTACTAAACATATTATACCAAATAAAGTTTGATCTAAGATGATTTTATCGAACCATTTTTTATTTAATCCCTCAAATAAGACCTTTCAAGACTTAAATCAAAATATTTTCTTAAAAATATGTAATTTCAACAAAAGCTAGGATGTCCATAAAAGTGGCACACCCTATTGTGGGACCACCTTGTACATTATTCTCCAAGTCTCTTTATATTTCCTATATAAAAAACCTTCACTAGCTATTTTCCATACTTTGAAACTAATTTTAGAATCATTGGAGAACTATAATAATTGAACTTGATGTGGAGGGAGTCATAAAATGTTTTCTTATACTCAAAAATCAATATCATAAAGTTCAAATTATAGAATGCATAAAACAATTCTAGGGAAAACCCTTTTGGGAGAAAAACCCCACACTCCAAAAGCACAATACTTTGTATTAATAAAATAATAGGGCAATAGCACAGAGTTGGGTCACAATTCTACAAAATGAGACCTTTCCAAAAATGGGTACTCGATTTTAACAAATTGGGTACCCATTATGGTTAGGGCACCCGATCCAAATTCAAAAAATGGGTACCTAATTTTTGAATATGGATCGGTTTCTCAAAGCACATTTTAAAATCCAGGGACCCGATTTGTTCAAAATCGAGTACCCAATTTTTGAAATTGGCTACCTGATTTCGAAAAACTATAAAACCTTTTTTTTTCTTGGGTTTTTAGTCATTTTTACTGGAGTCTAAGATGGGAGCCCAATTTTAGCATAGAAACGGGAGCCTATTTTCAAATTTCTATTGTCCCCCTGTTGCTCTTTTTTAGTGTACCAAGTATTTTACTTTGTTTTCTACTATTTTATTTCATTGTTTTTGGTTTTATGCTTATAATTCTGTCAATTTTTTTATTTTTTTCACTTTTAATATGTAAAATTATAAATTTCCATTGTTAATAGTTTTATCTTTAGATTATTGTATCTGTTCATTTAAATAGTTTCGTATATGTTCATTTTAAATTTTTTTTGTAGATGTTCATTTAAAAATTATTATTTTAGATGTTTTGATGTATTTAATAAAAATTGCAATGTTGAATGATTAGATAGATGTAAATTAGATTGTTTAAGCATATAATTACATTGATCTTTTAGATTTATTTCAACTTAATAGTAATTAGTTATAAATTAGTAAAACTAATTATATTCCTAAGTCTAACCTTAACCTAATCATAACTATACAATAATTTCATCTAAACCCTAAACATGAAACTAAGTATTTAATGTGCTCTCTTACCTTAAAACCATAATTTTAACTCTAAACCCTAGATTCATGTAACTCTAATCGTAAGCTAAACTCTTTAATCCTAACATTAACTAAATCTCTAATCCTAAACAATCATACTTGTAACCATTTATCCTTAACACAACCTTAGCCCTAATTATGACATTTAAACATAGACGAGCTCTTAAATTCTATTTTTAATTTTTAATAAGTAATGTTTCCCTTCCAAATCAAATGTAATTTTAAATCGCCTACTCCAAATTATCTGGACCATCATATCCATTTATCATTTCATTATTTAGTTAGATAAATTTTATGACAAAATTTTCAATAATTTGATGACCATATCTTTTTTTATAAAACTACACACTAATTATAAACATAGTATTAATCTTGATGTAAAATCTCACTCTCGCCATAATTCTAAGCCTAAACCTAACACTAATTAAAAGTTTAACCAAATTATATAATTAAAATTGAGAAACCTAACCCTAATCATTAATAAACTTAATACTAAATGGGTGATCCCACAATAATGGGTTCCACTTTTTGACCAATTTTGACTCTGAAATCAATATTTTTGCAACAAACGTCACATTCAAGTGACTATATCTCCAAAACTATAAATAATTTCAAGATGACATAAACTAGTGATTTTGAGTACTTTGTTCCTACTTTGTAACCATATTTTTTAATCTAAAAAAAAAAATTTATTTATGTCAATTTTTTTTATCTCCTCCAAAAAGTGGTACATAATAAAATTCAATATTTTAAAAAGTGACAGTCCGTTTGACACACATAACTTTTTTTTTAGAAATGATAATGAAGTAATTCTTTCTGCGTTCGATTTGTAGCATCAATATCCAGTGTCTGCATTTGGTTTGATTTATTTTTGTTGAATATTGTATAGTTTATGAAGTTTTGAAGTGACATGAACCGTAATTCAAACATATGTTCCGTTTGACACAGATAATTTGAAGTCAATTTATCATAAACCATTTTTTTTTTTTTTGAATAGAAAGGTATCTCAATAAGTCAGTGCCTCCATATTTTTCAAAAAAAAATTGACCTAATTTACTAATTTTC
Source organism: Cupressus sempervirens (assembly GCA_028749045.1). Classification (NCBI taxonomy): domain Eukaryota; kingdom Viridiplantae; phylum Streptophyta; class Pinopsida; order Cupressales; family Cupressaceae; genus Cupressus; species Cupressus sempervirens. The sequence continues at coordinate 71,481,303 of CM053791.1, forward strand.
CCGAGGTGTCAAAGTTGGTTGATGTTCAATCGGTAATGAACCTATAATGAGTTAAACTCATATTTGAAAGTCTTAATGATTAAATTATGTAATAAAATTATAGTCGTTGGAAAGCTTGCTCCGAGAAGCACATTTTGACATTTTTTATTTTACAGTAGGAGATCATTCTCCTACAATTATGCCAGTCAAAAGAGAAAGAAAAAAGAAAAAAGAAAAAAAGGTTAAAATTTTTGTGATTTTGCATGTCCATGCGAACATGGCGTTCACGCGAACACGTTTACCATGTTCACGTGAACCTATGTTCGTGCAAACATGCAAATCATGTTTGCATGAACATTTATATCACATATGTTCGCGCAAACATGATTTAAAAAAAAATTTGCTCGAACACAATAAGTGTGTTCGCGTGAACATATGGTAAACTCAATTTTGAAATTTTGAAATTTTTTTCATTTTTGTTCGTCCCACTAAAGTGGAACCCATTATTGTGGGTTCACCCAAATGTTAAACCCTAATTCTAATTGTAACTTCAAATTTTAAACCTAACACTTGATCCCTAGCTAGGTAACCATAACAGTACCCATATTGGAAAGTAATCTTAATCCTAACCGTAATTAAAAATCACAATCCTTAAAGCTAGCACATGATCCTAAAATGTAAACCCTAATTCTAATCCTAACTTTTAAACACTAGAATTATAAGTGTTAAGCTATATAATCTTAAATTATCATAAATTTCAATCTTAAATCAAAACCTAAACCATAATTGTAAATTCTAATGCCTAAACTTAAACATGACAAGTCTTGAAATAGTAGTCGTAATCCTAAAGTTTATTTTTTGTGCCCCAATCATTTAATGTTAAAATTTACTCTACCCTAATTCTAAATGGATAACCCTAAATCCTAACCCAAACCACAATCTTATTTATGTTAAATCCTAGTTATTTTAATATTGAACCTTAATCATAAATGCTAAAGCGTAATCCTAAATATTTAAATATAAATGTTAAACACTCATATTAAATTTCCTAGAAAATACATGCCATAATCCTAATCATATTTCTAATGTAATGGTGTAAACCGATACCATAAGATCTTTACCCTAGTCCTAATTCTAAATGCCAAACCATGATTATAAATGGTAGACCCTAATTTCTCAATAATTGCCCTAAATGAGCTAAAATCTAAATTACTAAACACTAAATTATCCCAATCTTAACCATAGTCCTAATTTTTTTAATATTAAACCTTATGGTATATTAACCTTTATGGTAATTAAATTAATTTATGGTATATTTTGACAATTAATTTATGGTATCCTAATTGTAAATTAAGCTTTAAATGGTATATTAAGCTTTATGGTAAATTAATTAATGGTATCCTAGTTGTAAGCTTTATGGTATATTTTGTGCCCCAATCATAATGTTAATTACTTTGTACCCTAATTTTAAATGGATAACCCTAAATCTTAACCCAAACCACAATCTTATTTATGTTATTTATCCTAATTGTTTAAATATTAAACCTTAATCATAAATGCTTTAAAGCATAATCCTAAACATTTAAATATATAAATGTTAAACACTCATATTAAATATCCTAGAAAATTAATACCATATAATCCTAATCATATTTCTAATTTAATGATATAAACCCATACCATAATCTTTACCCTTGCCCTAATTCTAAATGCCAAACCATGATTATAAATGGTAGACCCTAATTGCTCAATAATTGTCCTAAATGCTAAAATCTAAATTACTAAATAGTAAATTATCCCAATAGATTAACCATAATTAAAAATCATAATCCTTAAAGCTAGCATGTGATCCTAAAATTTGTAAACCCTAATATTAATCCTAATTTTTAAACACTTATTCTAATTTTAATCCTAATCATAAATGCTAATTACTCTTATATTTTGTGCCCCAATCATAATGCTAATCCTAAATCTTATATTTTGTGCCTCAATCATAATGCTAAAATTACTCTAACCTAATTGTAAATGGATAACCCTAAATCCTAACCCAAACCACAATTTTGTGTGTTCAATCCTAATTATTTTAATATTGAACCTTGATCATACAAATTTGTTAAGGCATAATCATAAACATATTTATATAAGATATTTTGAGAATTCACATTTAAGTTGATTTATTAATATAATGTTCAATTAGCCTTAACATTAAAGTTTACTTAAGTGTTTAACTCTATTTATATAATTGATATGGTTTTAAAGTTCTATGCATTTATATAATTTTGATATTTTAGATTTGTTTTATTAAATAGTAATTTTGTCATTTTTTATGTTGTTTAAACATATATGTAGATTATATTTGATGGACCCACCCCCACCCCCTCCCCCTCCCCACCCCTGCCTCCACCCCCTCTATCTCCACCTCCACCTCCACCCCCACCTCCACAACCACCTAGTCCTCCTCTAGCACCTACCGCAGAGGATTTGAGGGAGAGCATGAGGCGCAACCTTCACAACCTCATGTATGATATTCAAACCATTAAATGCAAGGCCCACCCCCTCCCCTCCTTTCCTACTTTGCCTTGTAGATAGTATGCAAGGTGTTGTTCACTCTACCGAGCATTTGGATTGTGATATTAATGGCTTTAGATTATGGAGCCAAAACACGCATGCCTTTTATTCTAATGGCCTATCTTATAGAGAGGTTCATAAGCTCTAAATAAATGACATTTTACAAGATATTTTATAAACCCAAGACAAGTCTTGAGATTAGTGGGAGGAAGCCTCGCATTTCTATTAGATGGTGCATGCATCTGTGTCTATTAACACACTTTTGGGAGTGGTGGTGGATGGTATTTGACCATCGACCACATGCAAATCAAGAGGTGCCCATGTACTTCCTTAGGAAACAATGTGCTGAATTTGAATTGGGTTTGAAACCCAATTATTTTGATATTAGATCATTTTAGAGGGTTGGTGGAGGGATGCCTCGAGATAGGCCTGGAGAAAATCTGACTAATAATATGAGGAATCACATATGGCTTCAGCCTCTTGTACCTCTTCCTGCACCAATTGTGATGGAGACACAAACAAAGACCAGAATGAACACATAGGAAAAGGGAAATATTATTATCGATTAAAAATTCCTTATGGGATTACAATAGTATGATTCTGGAGAAAGAAATCCTCCACATAGTACCTTCCCTCTGACTCCACTAAGAACTGCCTTTACAATGCCAGAAATATTCTTAAATAGACCCCAATTTGTTTAGGGTTAGGAATACATTCTAGAATACGCCAGTTGGAATCCACCACCAAAATAGAAAGTTCCAAAAGTCACATTAGAAGTTTGTGTAAAATTAGAAGAATCTAGAAATGGTAGCCCAACTTCCCAGAGGCGTAACTTTTGAACTGGGACTCCGATTGACGGACCGTTTACATTTCTAGAAAGCTCTCAAAGTGCTCTACAGCCCTATGGACTAGCTTCACTTGTATCCCATTTTTTGGCCCCATATGAGGTCATTTAGTGCCCCAAATCTAACTTTGAAGTGCTCTTAAGAGGTCTCCAAAAAATGTAAAATTGCAATAACTTTCTAACCGTAAAGCCTTTTGACCTGATTCTTTTTCTAGAGCACTTTAAATTACAAATATAATTATCCTTCCAAATTAAAAGCTCTAACTCATCATAATGTTGGCTCTATTACAAAATAATCCATTTTCTACTTTTACACGTATCCCAAGGTGCTTAATGACTCTAACCTAGAAAACTAATAGTGAAACTATGAGAGTTGGACCCTTCATTTGAACCAAATGGGTGTCCAAAAATAAAAACACATTAAATAGAAACTATCTCTAAGCATATTTTGGGTGATACAAGATTGCCCTTACACCACTGGATGCTCTTGCATTAGACACCCAGGGTAGATTGAAAAGCGACCCTATCACTTTATGGTAGAGGAAAACCCAAATGGGCAACCTCCACTACTGATATCCAAGTTGAGTCCTCTATTAGTCATCCTTTCCACTTCACCAAGTACTCTTCATACTGCCTATTTCTGGTACTCCTACCCACATGACTATCCAGAATATCTTCTATCTCCTTCTTAGAAGTAGAAATTGGACATGGCTCCAGCATCAACCCCTCATATGTACCATCATCATGATATTTTTTTAAGTTTGCAATGTTGAAGATAGGAGAAATGTGAATCCCATCTAGCAACTCCACCTCATATGCATTTCTCGAGTCATGCTTCTTCAAAAATTTACAGGGGCCAAATTTCTTCATCTTCAACTTGTTGTAAGTATCCACTGGAAACCGTTCCTTTCATAAGTGTACCATAACCAAATCCCCTATTTGGAACTCCTTATGTCTCCTCCTTTGATTTGCCCTGGTTTTATACTATTGATTCATCTTGGTGACGTGTGCATGGACCTCCTCATGTAGGCTCTTGATATGTTCAACAAATTATTTTTCCTTGGTACTTGCCCTCTCCCCTTGCTACATTTTCCTTAATTTTGGTATAGTCCTTGGGCTACTTCCATACACAATTTGGAATGGTGATCTACCAGTACTCCTATTTAACAAATTATTATAAGAAAATTATGCTTGCGGCATAATCAAATCCCATCCCTTGGGCTTATCTCCCAGTAAACACCTCAGCAAATTATCCATACTTCTATTTACCACTTCGATCTGTCTGTCAGACTGCAGGTGATGTGTAGAACTAAACCTCAATTCTATCCTCAAATTCTTCCATAAAGCCCTCCAGAAATACCCCACAAATTTAGTATCTCTGTAGGAAACAATAGTCTTTGGGAGACCATGTAGTCTCACCACCTCTCTGAAAAAAAAATCTACAATATGTATAGCATCATGAGTCTTGTGGCATGGGATGAAATGTGCCATCTTGGAGAACCTATCAACCACCACAAACACTAAGTCATTACCCCTTTGTGTCCTCGGAAATCCAAGAACAAAATCCATACTTATGTCCTCCCAAGGCTTTGATGGAACAAGCAATGGCTGATAAAGTCTAGTATTGTGACTAAATCCTTTGGCTGCTTGACATACTTGACAACTCTACACAATTTTTTAGGAATAAGGTGTCTCAACCTTGTATAATTCCTATTCTTAATATTTTTTTTGTAAAATGTATTTCTTGCAAATAATGTTGATGTGTCGACATCTTGAATTGTGTGTAAGGAGATCATGACTAAAATGATTATGATGGATTCCTATGACATGTAAGAGCTATGTTAGGAAGATTCAATGACAGGTGAAGACATGTTGCAACTAAGATATTTGAGTACTGTACACTCTACCCCAATAGTGGGGTCCGGGGCATCGCCCCGAAATTTTTTTTGGGGTTCCTATTTTCTCAGAGAATGGTAAAACCCTAATACGGTTTACCTTTGGGAGTAGCCCTAAAGTAAAGTGCATGTTATAAGCATTTTTTAGGGTTGCGAAGAGATGTGATGCGAGAGAGTGTATTGTTGGTACTGCGAGTAGCTACTGGAGTCTTATGTTATCAATGTTGAGCTTGCACTGCAAGTGTATTGTAAACTTTTGTTGAAGATAATACATTGTGCAGGTTTTAGAGGGGTGGAGTTGTTTTACCGAAAGGTTTTTCCCCACCGGCAAATCTTTGTGTTATGTGTTTCTTTCTCTATCTATTTTTATGTATGCATTGTTGGCCGCAATATTGTTGTTGTTTACAAATTTGTAAGTGAAAAGTTTTAATAGGATTTGCATCATACTTTCCTTATGAGATTAGTGTAGGAAGCTGTTTCCACACCTGAGTTTCCTTACGAGTGGTATCAAAGCTTGATCAACTTTTGATCCTAGTTGTTGGGTAGGGTTTTTTGAGCTAATATAAAGTTGAGTAGGAGTCTTATGCAGAGCATCCTAAATCTTATTTGCAGATTGAGATGGCGAGTTCATCATATGGAAGAATGGAGGTGGAGAAATTTAATGGCACTAATTTTGAGTTGTGGAAACTCAAGATGGAAGACATGTTGGAAGATCTTGACCTATGGTAAGTGACTACAAGCGCTACAAGCCCAGCAACTATAGCTCAACCAGATTGGGATATTAAAGACCATAAAGCTAAGGGTCTTATAAGACTCTGTTTAACCGATGTAGTCCTTCTTAATGTTCTAGATGAGAAAACCGCATATAGTTTGTGGGAGAGACTTGGGGTCATGTATCAGGCCAAATCTTTGGTGAACAAGTTGTTCCTGAGGAAGAAGTTGTATTCTTTGCGAATGGAGGAAGGTGGATCCTTAACGGATCATTTAAATGCATTTAATCTACTAGCTGCACAGTTGACATCAGCTAGTGTGAAGTTAGAGGAGGAGGATCGTTGCTACACACTTTTTTGTTCTTTATCGGATTCATGGGACCACCTTGTGATGGCTCTCAGAAGCACATTAGTTACCTTCAAAATGGATGATGTGGTGTCTTCGCTACTATCAAAGGAGATGCGAAGAAAGGCTTTCGTTTTGAAAAAAGAAGCACTTACTATTCGTGGGAGATCCACGGAAAGAGGAAAGAAAAATGACAATAAGTCTGACAATAAGGGTAGATCCAAATCCTATGGGAAGTCAAAGACTTCCAATAAGTCCAAGGAAAAATGTTGGAACTGTGATAAGATTGGGCACTTTCGTAAAGATTGTAAAGAGCCTAAGAAGAAGAAGTAAGCCTCAGATTCTGGTTCTAAAAAATCTCAAGAAGATGGCGATGCATTCATTATAGCTTTGGCAGCCCATGCATCTGATGATGTGTGGTTGGTTGACACGGGTGCATCTTTTCACATGACCTCTCATCGAAACTAGTTCTCAAGATATGAAGAGTTTGATGGTGGATAGGTGTACTTGGGTGATGATTCTCACCTAAAGATAGTTGGACGCGGAAGGGTCACTATCAAATTTCCTAATGGACGAGTAAAGGGAATCAATGGAGTTATGCACATTCCAGGTTTGGCACGAAACCTATTATCTGTAAGTATACTGAATGATGTAGGTGTGCAAGTTATTTTTTCTAAAGATGGATGTAAGATGATGAGAGGAGCTATGGTGCTTGCTAAGGGTACTAGGAGAGGTATTTTGTTTTAGCTTGATGCATACATTTCTTAGTGTAATAGTTCTTCTGTTTCAAAGAAGAGAGCAACTATCACTTCATCCCCACCATTTGAACGAGCAGTAAAGAAGACTGTGGTTAGTGCTTCTGATGGTAGTGCAACAAGTGTACCTAAGGGTGCAAACACTTTGGAAGGAAAGCTTCCTGCAGAAAAGACAATGTTGTGGCATATGAGATTTGGCGACATTGGTGAGAAGGGTCTCAAAACCCTGAAAAATAAAAATCTCGTTGAGGGGTTAAATGATTGCAATCTTGAGTTTCACTTCTGTGAACACTGTGTATATGGTAAAAAAAATCATGTTCAGTTTTACTCTAGTTCTCACAAATCTTCTGACATTTTGGATCTTATTCATTCTAATGTATTTGGTCCTGTAAAAGTTCCTTCAATCTCCAAGTCTGTATTTTTTGTATCTTTCATAGATGATTATAGTAGAAGGACATGGATTTATTTCCTTAAAAGTAAGACACAAGTCTTTAGTCGATCCAAGGAATTTAAAGCTCTTGTAGAGAATCAGACTAGTAAGAAGATTAAGTGTGTGAGAACTGACAATGGTGGTGAGTTTTGCTCAATAGAGTTTGAACAGTTCTGTAAAGAACAACGTATCGAGAGGCATAAGACAACTCATTATACTCCACAGCAAAATGGAGTTGAAGAGAGAATGTACAAGACACTGATGGAGAAGGCTAGGAGTATGCTTAGTGGAGCTGGTTTAGAACAAAGGTATTGGGCTGAAGTTGTGGCCACTGCTTGCTATCTGGTTAACAGATCTCCTACATCAGCACTTGTTGGTAAGACACCCATGGAGGTGTGGTCTAGTAAGAAGCCTTCAATTAGACATCTTCGTGTTTTTGGTTGTGAATATTATGCACATGTTCCAATGGAGAAAAGATCTAAGTTGGAAAACAAAGTTGTTAAATGTATTTTCATCGGGTATAGTGCTGGTGTGAAAGGATACAAGCTTTGGGATCCCGTGACTAGTAAGGTGTTGTATAGTAGAAATGTTATTTTTAGAGAGCTAACATCTTCTCCTATTGTGCTACAACTAGATGAAAAAGAAAAGGAAAAAGATGTTGTTTAGTTGCCTCCTACCCCTAAGAAGACTGAATAGAGAGACCATGTTGGGTCTAATGATAAGGAGAGCTCTAGCAGCTCTGATACTTCAAAAGAAGAGGAAGAACAACTTCAACCTTAGCCCTTGAGGAGATCCACGAGAGAAAGAAAGAAACCAGAAAGGTTTGGTTATTCTATGTTAGATTCCAGTTGTGCTTTTGCTTTGATTACTAACACTGATGACCCTAGATATGTGAAAGAGGCTTTGGGCATGGAAGATGCAGGTTCTTGGATTGAGGTTATGTATGATGAGATGGCTTCATTAGAGAAAAATAAAACATGGGACCTTGTACCTTTGCCTAAAGGGAGAAAATCTGTTGGCTTTAAATGGGTGTTCAAGAAGAAATTTTGTGCAGATGGCAGTGTTGAAAGGTACAAAGCTAGATTGGTTGCAAAGGGGTATTCACGGGTAGAGGGAATAGATTATGGTGAAATATTCTCTCCTGTTGCAAAGTTGACATCCATTAGATTTCTGTTATTTATTGCTGCATCATATGATTTAGAGATAAAACAGATGGATGTGAAGACAACTTTCCTTCATGGTGATTTGGAGGAAGAGATTTATATGTCACAGCTTGAGCACCACATTGTTAAAGGTAAAGAATCCTTAGTTTGTAGATTAAAGAAATCTCTATATGGTTTGAAGCAATCTCCTAGGATGTGGTACCTTAAGTTTGATGCCTTTGTGTTGTCAATTGGATTTGTAAGATCAAAATCAGATCATTGTGTTTATTTCAGAGTTGAAAATGATCACCTTCTTATTGTTGCATTATATGTTGATGATATGTTGCTGTTTGGGAAGGGTAAGGGTATGATTTCTGATTTTAAATCTCAATTGTCAGCATAGTTTGAGATGAAAGATCTTGGGGCAGCTAGGTACATCTTGGGTATGGAAATTAGTAGAGACAGGTCTAACAGAAAACTTTGGTTGAGTCAGAGTAAGTATGTGAAGTCTGTGTTGGATAGGTTCAGCATGGCAGATTGTAGACCACTATGTGTTCCTATTCCTGTGGGAACAAAGTTATCTCTAGATGATTGTCCAAAATCTCCTAGTGAGGTGGAGGACATGAGTAGAGTACCTTATGCTAGTGCAGTTGGCAGTCTTATGTATGCTATGGTCTGTACTAGACCAGACATTGCCCAAGTAGTGGGAGTCCTAAGTCGATTTATGGCTAATCCTGGATGGATACATTGGGATGTAGTTAAGCGAGTATTCAGATATTTGAGGGGTACATCAGATTACTCCATATGTTATCATGGTAACTCTTCTAGATCTTCGCATTCAGTTTTTATTCATGGGTTTGTGGATTCAGATTGGGCAGGTGATATTGATTGCAGGAGATCCACCAGTGCTTATGTGTTCACTATGTTTGGTGGTGCCATCAGTTGGATGAGCAAGCGACAACCTGTGGTTGCTTTGTCCACTATAGAAGATGAGTACATGGCTGCTACTCATGCTTGTAAGGAAGCCATTTGGCTTAAGAGATTGTGTTCTAATGTTGGTGTTGATGCAGAACAGATTACTATTTGGTGTGACAGTCGGAGTGCTATTTGCCTTGCAAAGAATCCAACTTTCCATGCCAGAACGAAACACATTGATGTGCAGTATCACTTTGTGAGAGATATGGTGGAAGATGGAAAGGTAAATTTGGAGAAGGTAGATACTGTGAAGAATGTTGCAGATACATTAATGAAACCAGTGGGCATTGAGAAGTTCAGATGGTGTTCGGAGTCTATGGGCCTTTCGGCCTATAGCGATTAGTTCCTGTTATGTTCATGTTGCTCTTACAAGGTGTTCGACAAGTGGGAGAATGTTAGGAATAAGGTTTCTCAACCTTGTATAATTCCTATTCTTATTATTTTTTTTGTAAAATATATTTCTTGCAAATAATGTTGATGTGTTGACATCTTGAATTCTGTGTAAGGAGATCATGACTAAAATGGTTATGACGAATTCCTATGACACATAAGAGCTATGTTAGGAAGATTCAATGACAGGTGAAGACATGTGGCAACTAAGATATTTGAGTACTGTACACTCTACCCCAATAGTGGGGTTGGGGCATCGCCCCGAAAAACTTTTTTGGGGTTCCTATTTTCTCGGAGAATGGTAAAACCCTAATACGATTTACCTTTGGGAGTAGCCCTAAAGTGAAGCACATGTTATAAGCATTTTTTAGGGTTACGAAGAGATGTGATGCGAGAGAGTGTATTGTTGGTACTGCGAGTAGCTACTGGAGTCTTCTATTGTCAATGTTGAGCTTGCACTGCAAGTGTATTGTAAACTTTTGTTGAAGATAATAAATTGTGCAGGTTCTAGAGGGGTGGGGTTGTTTTACCGAAAGGTTTTTCCCCACCGAAAAATCTTTGTGTTATGTGTTTCTTTCTCTATCTATTTTTATGTATGCATTGTTGGCCACAATATTTTTGTTGTTTACAAATCTGTAAGTGAAAAGTTTTAATAGGATTTGCATCATACTTTCCTTATGAGATTAGTGTAGGAAGCTGTTTCCGCACCTGAGTTTCCTTACACAAATTTCTTCACATCTTGTGACATTTGAGGCCAAAAAATAATGTTCTCTAAGAATGGAAATGGTCTTATCCCGACCAAAGTGTCCTACCATTCCCCCACTGTGTTTCTCTTTGATCAAGTTTTCCCTCATGGAACTCCTTAGAATGCATAATTGGCTACCCTTGAACAGCATACCATCCTGAATCGAATAATCTAGCCACCTGGTTCTATCTACAGTAACAGGTTCTTTACAAGATTTCCACGCTTTAGCAAAATCAAGATCCTATGGATACATATTCTTGAGTTCATCAAACCCAACCACTTCAACCTGCATTACTGTAAGCAACAACTGTCTCCTACTCAATGCATCTACAACCCTATTAGACCTTCCACTTCTATGTTTCAACACAAATTTTTAGCTCTGCATGAACTCTACCCATTTCATATTTATTTGGTTCAATTTACCTTGGCTATTTAGGTACTACAATGCCTAGTGATCAGTATATAAGAAAAATTCTTTTGGCAATAAATAATGCCTCCATTTCTTTAAGGCCTAAATGATTGCATTGAACTCTTGATCATAAATAGAATACTTCTTCTTTGGATCATTCAATTTTTCACTAAAATATGCAATAGGCTTACCTTCTTGGCTCAATACAACCCCAATAGCACTACCACTAGCATCACAATCTACTTGGAATACTTTACTAAAATCAGGAAGTGCCAACACAGGGTATTTTGTCACCTTCTTCTTCAGTAATTGAAAACTCCTTGCAGCTGTTGTAGTCCACTTCAACTCTTTCCTATCCCCCCTTATTGTTTCAATCAGGGGTGCACATATGCCACTAAAATTCTTAATGAACTTCTTGTAAAAACTAACCAAACCATGAAATGATCTCACCTCAGTAGTAGACCTTATAGTAGGCCATTCGAACATGGCTTTTACCTTCTCTGGATCCATTTTGAGACCTTCAAATGATACAACAAACCCCAAGTAGACTAACTCTTTTTTTACAAAGCTACATTTCTTCAAATTAATCAACATTTTCTCTTCCCTCAACCTTTCAAGAACACTACGAATGTGCAATAAATGTTCATCCAAAGTCATACTAAAAATTAAAATATCATCCAAATAGACAATAACAAATTTTCCCAAGAATTTCTTTAGTACCTCATTCATAAGCCGCATGAAGGTGCTTGGCGCATTGGTCAATCCAAAGGGCATGACTAACCACTCATATAGACCCTCCTTGGTCTTGAATGCAGTCTTCCACTCATCTCCCTCTCGTATTTGGATCTGATGATAGACACTCTTGAGGTCTACCTTTGTGAAGTACTGAGCTCCACTCAAGCAGTCCATAAGATCATCCATTCTTGGAAAAGGAAATTGATACTTGATGGTTATTTTATTTATGGCTCAAGAATATGTGCACATTCTCCACTCTCCATCCTTCTTTGGTGCTAGTACTGCAGGTACTACACATGGACTCAGGCTCTCTCGAATCAAAGCCCTCCTCAATAGCTCTTGAACTTGTCTGTTTAGCTCCTCAATTTCAATAGGAGTCATCCTATGAGTAGTCTTGTTAGGAAAACTAGCTCCAAGGATTAAATCTATCTGATGAATGATCTGCCTTACTGGTGGCAACCCTTTTGGAACATTATAAAAGATGACATCTCCATACTTACTTAATAGGCTTGAAACTTTAGGTGGAATTTCACTACTACCTTCCTTATCTCTTCTAGGAATCAAAGCATAACACATGCATTGATGTTTCATACCATCAAATCAACAAGACATATCCAAGCAATACTGCATACCTTTTCACCTTCCTTTATCAAGGGCTTCAGTTTGTGGTGAACTCCATCCTTTTCCAAAGAGTATGTATTTGCATGACCATCATGTATAGCATGTCTATCAAATTACCATGGGCTTTCGAACAATAAATTGCAGACATCCATTGGAATAATGTCACAGAGAACTTCATCATGGTAACTCCCAATCTTGAACTTCACCAAACACTGTTCACTGACCAGGACCTTATGATCATCCTTCACCCAAGCAATCCGATAGGGTTGGAGGTGTTTCTCCCTCTTGAGCTTTAGCTTAGAAACCATCTCCTCAGACATGAAGTTGTCAATTCTGCCACCATCAACAATCACATCACAATATTTATCCTCACACTTGCACCTAGTACGAAACAAACTCCTTCTTTGTCCAGGTTCAGTCTCACCACTTAGTATGACCCTTTCATTTACAAGAACCTCTCCTTTTTTTGCATCCTTAGAATGTGTTGATTGTGCATCCTAATCCACATGAGCAACCCTTGCTTGACCATCAGCTCTCCTATCTGTCCTTCCTTGTCGTTGAGGGCATTCAAATGCACGATGACTTTTTTCATTGTAATGAAAATAGGTACCATGGAAGCCTCCTCTTCCCGAACCTTTTTGAAGTCCTTTGCCTCTTCCTCTCTAATCTCCAAAGTTTTGGTCATGGGAGCAGTTGAAAATGCTATTTCTTTGGTTCCTGCTAGTACCCACATCTTCATTTTTCTTTTAGGTCTCATTTCAGCCTCCAAATGACCTACCACCACCCCTTCCTCATTGATCATGCCCTCTTTTCCTTCTATCAAACTTTTTGTTTAGCTTCTCTTCAACTCATAGGGAAAACTAGTATGCCTCTTCAATGCTAGGCATTCTAACCAAACTTAACTCCTCCTGAATGCTAGGCCATAACCCACTGATGTAACAAGCAACCTTCTCCTTATTAGCTTCTGCATGCCCTGCCCTAATAAGAAGTCGATAAAATTCCTCTATATATTCTTGGACAAATTTTCTTGCTTGCTTTAACCCTTGCATTTTCTTGAACAAATGAAGCTCATAATCAACTGAAATGAACTGCTTCTTTAGTTTGTCCACGATGCAATCCCACCTTGTAATTTTCTCCTTTCCTCTTCTATTCCTTTCTAGCTAAATCTCTTGCCACCAGATTTTGGCATGGCCTTTCATTTTGACCTTTGCAAACTTAACCCTCTCTAGGTCCCTGATATCCTCATACTCAAAATAATCCTATAGTTCATTGATCCAATCAATCAACTCATCTAGGTTTAGAGTTCCCAAAAACATACCCTCATCAATTTTAGATCTTTTTTCTAAGATTAGAAATGGCCCTAAAAAGCCTCTCATCTGCCTAATTTAGGACTTCCTCTTCACCTTCCCCTTCCTGTCCAATATTTTATTCTCCTTCATTTTCCTCCTCACTTTCGTTGCCTATGGCAACATTCAGTCCTCTACAGATCTCCTCTTGCAATGCTTGAACTTGTCTCTGGAGGGATCTAACCTCAGGAGTAACAACTCCGGCCCTTCCACCATGTTCCCTTCATGGAGGCATCTTGTTGTCTCAAACCCACAACCACACAGTCTAGGTGCAAACTACCTCATAGTCGACACTCTGTCTACACACTCAGGAAAACCTACTCTGATACCACTTGATGGAGACACAACCAAAGACCAAAATGAACACATAGGAAAAGGGAAATATTATTATCAATTAAAAAATGCCTTATGGGCTTACAATAGTATGATTCTGGAGAAAGAAATCCTCCACACAATACCTTCTCTCTAACTCCACTAAGAACTGCCTTTACAATGCCAGAAATGTTCTTAAATAGACCCCAATTCATTTAGGGTTAGGAATACATTCTAGAATATGACAGTTGGCATCCACTACCAAAATAGAAGGTACCAAAAGTCATGTTAGAAGTCGGTATAAAATTAGAAGAATCCAAAAACGGTAGCCCAACTTCTGGGAGGCATAACTTTTGAACAGGGACTCCGATTGATGAACCGTTTACATTTATGGAAAGCTCTTGAAGTGCTTTATGGCCCTATGGACTAGCTTCACTCATCCCCCATTTTTGGCCTAGTACGAGGCTGTTTAGTGCCCCAAATCTGACTTTGAAGCACTTTTAGGAGGTCTCCAAAAAACTTAAAACTACAATAACTTTCTAACCGTAAAGTCTTTTGACCTGATTCTTTTTCTGGAGTGCTTTAAATTACAAGTATAATCATGCCTCCAAATTAAACCCTCTAAATCATCATAATTTTGGCTCTATTACAAAATAACCCATTTTTTACTTTTACACGTATCCCAAGGTGCTTAAAAACTCTAACCCAAAAAACTAATAGTGGAACTGTGAGAGTTGGACTCTTTATTTGACCCAAATGGGTGTCCAAAAATAAAAACACATTAAACAAAAACTATCTCTAAGCATATTTTGGGTGATACAAGATTGCCCTTACACAACTGGATGCTCCTGCATCAAATTGTCCCAACGCCACACAATCATTGAGTAGTGTCATTTGCAATTACTTCATTGAGTGCCTTATTAGGAAATTTAGTAGAGCAGTGGATGCAGGCAAGAGATATTCATCCACTTGGACACATTTGTACTAGTTGTGGAGATATATGTAGAGGCCCCTAGAGTGATGTTGATGTAGCACATGATGACCATTATGCTAAGGGTGTTGATTTTGATGATGATGCATGTGTTTCCCATGGTGATGGTAGTGATGATAATGATGTGTCATAATTTGTTGAACTTCTACAGGGAGAGCTTGAAGACAGTCAGGAGCAACAGGTAAAATTTTAATTAAAATTTAAATAAAGTACATAATTATTTAATTTATACATATGTGTGTAATTGTATTAACCATATTAATGTATTTTGATTTTTAAATAATAGAGGATGGATGATATTGCTTCTCCTAGGAGGTAGTATAGTCTTTTTTCTTGACCTACAGACGTCGGCATCTCTCATATGGTATGCACTTTGAATTACACTGTAAATAATATACATTCGAGCTCACATTTAATAACATGTGCTCATATGTTCTTTTTATCCAATTTTGTAGGGATTGTCATTTGCTACATAGTTTGATGTTTGTACAATTCCTATTCCATTGACCACTGAGGCATAGCCTCAAATATCTACGATATGAACTTTTGACTCGAGACAAATAATTTTTACTATTTTTATGTACACATTGTTATTAACTTACAATCTTCAACTTTTATTCATGTATTATTTTATGTGTTTTGGTTCTATGAACAGGAGATGGATCGTATTTATCCATATAGGCCTTAGTATAGTTTTTTTTTACTCCATCTTTTGCCCATTTGAGACATGTCAATGATCAGACATCATCCTTTGAGGTTAGTATTGTGATTTATGTGTATACATAGTTCATTATTTTTTTTATCAAATTTTAAAAATGTATGTATTGTAAATTACAAGACCTCACCACTACTACATTTGGTAGCTTTCACAGTGCGCCTCCTCCCATTATAGAGGGACACCCGTCTCATGTGGTATTATTTTTATTGTGTAGTAAATATTTAATTTATTTTCAAGCTACATTTTGAAACTCACTTCAATTAATCATGTACATGATGAGACACCTCATGTTATACAGGATGATCCATCTGCCTCACGGGGTGTCCCACATGATGAGACACCTCATGTTACACAGGATGATCTATCTGCCTCATAGGGTGTCCCACATGATGAGACACCTCATGTTACATAGGATGATCCATCTAATTCCTCTTCACATGGAGTAAAGAGGACTGCGGATCAAATAGATTAGGTCTTTCTGGCACCTTTAGATTGTGTTTTTGTAACACATTGTTTATTATGTGTCACTTTGTATTAGGACAGTTAATTGTATTATATGTATTTTTTGACTTCATAGATCATGTTATGACATGTTAGACCATGTAGTATACTTTTACAACTTCTTGTCATGGTAGTGTATGCAGTATAGATTATTATGTCATTATGTTGTACGTATGAACCATTTTCTTTAATGTGACATTTTATCCATGTTATGAAACATTTTGTAAGTATATGGTACATGAACAATTATTTTAATTATTTATATAGAAACATTAATTTAAACATGTTTAAATGTAAAAGTACAATGGAAAAAAAAGGTCATTGCTTGAATTGACAATTAATTTATAATATCAAGTGCACACCTAAAAATTAACTTTCAAATAGGAGTAAACTCGTGTTTTTAAATGTTTACAACATGTTTCACAATATATGTAAGACAATGTGAATGACATAAATAGAAGTGAACTCAAAATATAAAATTGGTTCAACACATTTTTTCAAATGAGGTACTGCAAAATAAAATTGTAAACCAAAAACATGTGGTAATAAAAGAATAAATTAATATGAGCTATCTGAATTATGTAAATATGTGTAATTTGTATGTACTCACTATGTATAATTGCACAAGATGTTGATGTTCGATCCACCTTAAACATTTAAATTTGCATAAATTGTAATTGAGACTTAAATAAGAGGTATATATAAGTTCTCTAATTTGCTATTGACAACGCATACATACATTTAATTAAATTATTTAAGTACATATATAAAAATAGCACAATAAAGAAAAAAGTTACATACATGTTTGATTTAAATGTAGTCATCCCACTATACCATATGTATCCTCTCTCTTTTGCAATGCATCTATGATTGTCTCGTACTTGTCCATTGAAATTTTCCATAATACCTTATTGGTGGGTCACCCTTTGTATCTTTCTAATTTGATATTCATTGCCACAACCAAATGAGAATAGTGTAAAATCTTCTTTTCGGATTGGTAGTCTTCAAATGCTGGTAAACCCTTTCGTCTTATTAGGTATGTATGTAACTAGGTGCCAACTATAATGACAGACACAAATGGATACTCAAAACCATCATCATCTACTTGATGGCATATCAATTTTTTCTTAGATTCTACACATCTAGCTAGCCAATACTCAGTCTGTTCATCATTATCATTAGGTGTAATAACAGCATAAACATGTCCCACAAGATAAGAGAAAGTACATAAACACTTTAATCACATATTAAAGACATGTAGTTGAATTATATTAATGACATGTACATAAATAAATAATATAAATTGAAGCATGATCACAAAAAAATTTAATTTAATTGTGCATACCAGGTTGTATGAGGTCTGAAATACGACCATAGTCTTCTAATGCAAAAGTAGCATTATGGCCTTCCTTTACTATATCATCTTGAAAATGTCTGTGAGTAGGTGCTAATGATTTTTGTTGCCAATCTTCAACCCATTCTGTATTCTCACATTCTTCCCATTCACCTGCAAGACAAAATTGACAAAAACAAGAAAGCTCCCTAGTCCATATAGTCCAAGTTTTAGAATTTGAACTCCTAAATGAGTGCCATTTAGTTGACCCGCTAATTGTATCATAGTCATATCTTGAAAGGATATTCTTCTCTTTAACTAGGCAGAAGAAATGTTTGATTGTAGAGTTCTGACTTGATCCCGTGTATAAATAGTTGTTACACCATTCGACAATCTCATGTGCATTTTTGAATTTGGCTTTTTCCTCAAATTTTAATTGCTCTCTACTAAGGGCTCTCTTCATGCATGCACAAGCACCATCATATTCTCCTTTACCATGTCTAACCTCAAAAAAACTCCACACATGTTAGATATCAATTTGCCTATGTGTCATACTCAACCAATAGAACATTCTAGCATTCTTGAATTGTCATGTACAATTATTTGACCATATCCAATTTGTGTCATTTGAATTTGTCTCTCTTTTAAATTATCATAAATAACCTTGAAACAATATTGGACAAACTTAGATGAATAAAGTTTATTATCACTCATATAGAAATAGTACTCTCTCAATAATTTTCGATCCTCCTCTGTACTATCGAGTGCATGCCTATAAACTATGTGAACATAAATTTTTACTTGCACTGAATTGTAATATTATGATTGTACTTCATCTTGTGGTGCAAGTGTGTAGTTCTCTATGAAGTCAACAATTGAAAGTATAGTATCAATTGGAAATATATTCTTACATATGCAAAAAATTTCACCAAGCCATCTAGCATATTGAGAGTGTTTAACATAGTTTGGTATGATCACACCTTCTTCCAATCTTCCCATCCTTCAATGGATATTCAATAGTTTTTGAATTTTTTACATCAACTAATTGTTGTCCAAAAGTAGTCAAAGCATTTTCATGCAAACATTCATCTAATAAAGAAATATTGCCACACATCACATGTACCAAAAAGACATGCATTGAAAAGAAAGTATTGATCATTAGGTGGCTTACAAAACAAACCTAATATGAAATCCTTTATAGTTTGAAGTGGTATTTTTATACCACATTCTTGCAACATTTTTTTACTATGCATGGTACCACATATAGATTGAAATACATCATAATGGTAATGAAATTGAACATGAGTTTTACAACATGTGATTCTTTCCTCGTTAATGCTTACATACCATGGTTTACACTTTTCAAAAGATCTTTGACTAATGGTAATAGTTAACACCTTACCATCTACAATTTTTTTGAAAAATTCAGTTTGAGTCATGTCTAAAAGGTGTTTGGGACGTGGATCATGTATTTTTGAGCCAACTCTCAATGTAAGAACATCTCTTGAATTAGGTGATACTCTTATATTATCATACCAAAAAGTTTAAACCAAACTTTTGACTTCAGTAGTAAGTTTCATATCACATCTCACGAGTCTACCACTAGAAGTCCACAAAATACTTGTTGGATCACATTCAAAGTTAACCCTTCTTTTTACAGCTCTTTCTAAAGTCTTACAATTCACATTAAGATGTCCACTTATGTTACTAATCAATCTTTTGTCAATTGTTGATCTGTTAACTAAAGTTGTTATTGCTCATTGTGTTGCATTCTTATCTTTAGAGCGACTTCTCTTTCTGATAACATAAAAGGTACTAACAATAGTGGATACAACTTGTTTTAAAGACTCATTTTTTCTTCTTGGGTTTTGCATACATTCCTAACCTTTTCATTACTTTTCGCATTTTAAACAAGTTAATTAGTTGCAACATCAACTGACATTCAAACCCAAATTTCTTATTATAAAAAAAAATCTAAATAATCTATTAGCATGTGTCCTAATTTGTCTCCATGAAACCAATCCCTCAAGATTATCTAGCACATCATTAGGAAAATGAAAATTATGTTTAAGCACTTTAGTATCATTCTGACATGTTTGTTCAGTAATTGGTGTTTCCATGTCAACATTCATACCATTGTTATTTTCAATTGGCATTTCATTTTCACTATTATTTGGAAATTGAATCTTATTTTAATTTTTACTTGGTATTTCTTTCGGGGCATGCATTTCTATTGGAGTTTGTTGTGCATGATCATTTGGCAATCGATTCTCATGAAGAAAATCTAAATCATTTAAATCATAACCTGCTTCTAAAAAATCACCAATTTTATAATGAGAAAAAATTCGAGGATTTGGAGACACGCCTATATTGAATGTTTGATTAGAATGTGCACTTGAATCTCCTTATATTGAGTTCTCTTCTTTAGTCTCTTCATCCATCATGGTATCCTCAATGTCTTTCTCCTCTGAAACATTGTTCAACTCTCTAATTTTTTGTCTTCTCTCTTGTTGACATTGTGCTTCATTCTCTTTATTTGTTGCAATCTCCTCATTTGTGAGAACTTTTATTTTCTTCTTTCTTTGTTGTTTTGATCCCATTTTTGCACCAGTTTTGAATTCAAATCAAAAACTTGCAAATTGTAGAAGAAGACAAGAAAACAAAATAACTATGACAGAAATTCACTGTTGCAATTCAAAACTATCATTCAATCATTGCAATTATTGAAAACTGGTATGTGGGGCATCTTTTAGGACCCAATGGGTACATTAGAATCGAGTACCCAAATATTTGAAAATTGAGTGTCTCATTCAATTAACAACCAAATTCAAATCAGGCACCCGATTTTTGAATTGCAAATCGGGTGTCCAATTCTAGTGCCATGGGCGTGAATTTTCCATGGGCACGAATTTGCATGGGGTTTTGTCTTGGAGAAAGGCATGGCATAGGCTTGGTCCCACCAAGCTTATGCCTTTATGAACCAATTTTTCACTAAGGCATTTAATCGACAATTTTAGGGATTATTGTAATTTTTATACGGTGGTCCCCATTGAATTTTTTGACAAAATGAAAACACATTATAGGTCTTACTATTATGATTTCAAAAATGTAAATTTTATAGTGTTATCAGTTCATTTGCTATTTTTCCATTATTTATTAATCAAAAGTATCTCTTAAACATTAAATAGTGACATTCACTAAAACTTTAATAAATTTTTAAATTTTTCATATTTTGTAAATTAATTTGCATGTCATCAATCCTTACACAATTCTTTTGAAGTTTAAAAAAAAATTCAAAAAAAATTAAATCGTGGCATCCGTACACGAGAGGCTTTAGAAATTAGCTTAATCGTCAATTAAAAATTAATAATAAAAAATATTCATTAAAAAATTCAAGAAAATTATTCTCACCAATCTATGGTGTGTCAGGTAACTCTGTTTAAAAGGATTCACAAAAATTCATTCAGTTGTGTCAAATTATGGTGTCCATACATGAGTGTGGTATGGTCCTGAAACAAGCATTTTGAAAAAGTGGTTTTTAAAGATCCATACCAAAAAAATAATATATCATATGGGTATACAAATAAATTACATATTCAAAAAGAAGATCCCAGGAACTACAATTTTTATTTATGAAGTTTTTTTTAATATTTAATCTCTAAATGGCTCAAATTTTGGCATCAATTGACAATATATTTCAAAAACAGGAAAAACACTTCCACTTTTTGGCCAAAAGTGAGACCCAACTTCTTGCACTGACCCAATAGTTACAATACAATAGGAATTCATTGCTTCCTTGACAAAATTCTTTGACCAATAATCCAACACTTCAAGTCAACTTTGGTTGAATAACATTTCATCTACAAACAATGCATAGCTCATACTCTCCAGAGCTACATTTTATAGAGAAATACAAGACAATTTATAGTTGTTAGATGATGATAGAATATTTGACACCATTTCTCAACCACCAAAAATTATGCAAATGACACATATGTACATCTCCAACTGACTACCAATCAAACCTGCCATGTTAGGCACCCAAAACTTACTATTTTGAGACTTGAATAATGCTCTTACACATCATACAATTGTTCAAAAAAATCTATCATAAGTAGTGTCATAACATACAACTCATAACTATGAGAGAATGTGTCATGGATTGACTATGAATAACACGTTCTCCTACAACTCATCATAACCCAACTTGGGCACCAACCTTTTTCCATCCAAAAGGTATCTCCTACCACTCATTCATTTTTTCATAGAATATATCATAAAAATGACAATTTTTAATATCTTTATAGTGGGGTACCTTCCTCTACGTGTAAAACATGTGTCATACAATCAATAGCAATGAGGATGTTGCCAAGCCTATAGGTCCCACTATATGACAAGACATTCTTAGAAAATTAACCAATTAAAATAATAAATAAATACATAAAAATGAATGCAAAATAAATTTTAAAAGGTTGAGACACCTTGATCTCACCATTGTTATTGCAAGCCTTTATCAATCACCAGGCTTTGGAAACCATGACACTCAGATTCATTTTGTATAATGCAAAATGTATCGGATTATAATGTTTTCTTTGTTGGATAATCTGTGTTTGTTAGATGTAGTCCAAGATTGGGTGAACTATGTTAAATCTTTGTGTTCTCTATTATACTTACATGTGTTTTATTCCTTTTCATTATTGGTTATATTTTTATGTGCATATTAGAAATTTATGGACCTTCTAACCCGATAGGTTATGCCCAAAAAATGAAATAACTACGAGGAAACTTCTCCTACTAAAAAAATTTAAAACTATTAGAATGATATTTTCTTTAGTTGTCCAATTTGGTTGGAAACTATACCAATGGCACTAGAGACATTAAGGAAGAGGTCTATATGGGCCAACTAGAGGGATACATTGCGCCTAGAAAAGCAGAAGAGGTATGCAAACTAGTCAAGTCCCTATATGGTCTCAAAAAGAATCCTAGAGCTTGGTATATTATAATTGATGAACACTTGTTACAACATGGTTTCACTAGGTATCTGTAATGCCCCACTCAAGAACCCAAGAGAAATCAACATATTATGTACATGCGATATTTTACTAGACTTTTTTTCCTTATTTTTAATGTTTAAACAATATCAAAGTGACAATGTGGAAGCAATATACACATGCACATCAAGTACTCATAAGAAACTACAAATACAGTTCCCAATTCTTGAGAGTTCCTTCATGTTGAGTCACATTAAGAAGTTTATATTAATTAGTTTAAGTCTCGAGTACAATGTCATGATCACAGGGAAATAACAAATACATTATCACATAAGAAAATGCATAAGCACAACATTAACAATCCCTCTTAGTTAGGGAGGATGAATGCAAGACCATATATTACCTCAATGTAATATAAAAATATATGTTATCACAAGATATTCAATATTTTGATGAGTATTGGCCTCCATAATATCAATATTTGATATTCACCAAATACTCCAAGTAATGATATTAATAGTAATGGCCTTTTGAATATCAACTCATTACTCATTTGACATTCACCAAGTACTCTGTGTAGTGGCCCCCTGAATATCAATTTGCATAACATCCACCATGTGCTAAAAAATGTTTATAAGGTATGTGCAAACACATTCTCATAATGCATACCATATAAACATCCACCGTAATCTATCATGATCTACATAGACATCATAAGATATCCGTCATAATAGAAAATTAAGTTATTGTAAGATAATCACCTTTCAATATCTTCTGCAAATACAAGTGATAATCATTTAGAAGTTGCCACTTTCTCATGATGTGCACAGTGAGTAGACCCATCGAAATCATGCAGTCACTCACATGGATTTTTAGACTCCCTCTGAATCAATGTGATCAAGATTATCGAAGGTTGATTGAACCATATTCTCTAACTGCTCCCTCTCTTTCAAGGTAAACCTCTAATGAAATGTACCATACTCCCTGTAAATGTTATTCCGTGCACTTTGAACAAATGTTTTCGGTTATTAACTCAATTCCATGACTACAAGCATCAAGTTATTTTCCCATAAATGAGTTCTATCTTGAAAGCATATCAAAGAGAGATTTCAAATAGTTCATAAAACTAAATATTCTGAAGGTGAATATTAAATATAGAAGCATACAAGGTTTATAACTCCAATGTTATGGCATGAATTAATTCATGAACATTATTCAAGCATTATACTTATCTCTAATTGTCAATGTGCTCCACTTTTGTTTCTCTTCTCCATATGCATGTGAAACTTTAGTGTTTGGTGTTGTTTGTATCCTTAATGACTCTTCTTATTTTTTGGATGAAGTTTTTTTTCATTGGTTCAATTCCCCTTTCATAACTTTCCATGTAGCTTTCCTTCCCACTTTATGTAGGATGGTGTTTGTTTTAGACACTTTCCCATGTCTATTATCATCGGTTGTATGAAGACACATCCATATGATTGCAGTTTTTTGCCTGTGTATAGTATCTTTATTACTAGGCCATGCAATAATACTAGAATATCATTGCCTCTATTTCTATTATTTGTTCTCACTTTTTTCTTTTCTCTATCCAATTGTATCATTTTAACAAAACTCCATTGTTGGACTAGTCTTCTTAGCATAGCATTTGGCAACTAAAACTACACTAACATTAACACACACATATTCCAAAGTTGACAACAAGGTAATGTGTAGATACTAGTACCTCATTAGTTGCCCCAAAACACAATTTTTTAGATGAATATTCTCATTGTGGATCCAACACACCAAGTTAGGCCCCAAAAACAATGTAACACAACCTTCAAGCTTGGAAAAGACAACCAAGGATCCATTTCAAGGTGAAGAACAACTTCTATCATATAGAACAAAGTAGTTAGATTGATAGGCACATTCCAGGCACAATGTGTCAACAAATATATCAACCAACTACATGGAATACATATCAAGAGATTCCTTCAACATCCAAGGGCCTCTCAAATCCTTTTTTTCTTCCTCTCACTTTAGGATTAAACCAACACAAAGTAGAATCACTTCATTTTTGAAGAATCAAACATTCATAACTTGTCACTATCACAACTTGCAAACAACACCAACTTCTAATAGTTGAGTTGAGACACAATAAAAACTAAACAAATATGTCCTTCAAAAAACCATGACAACTAAAACATCAAATTGGAGAAATGTGGAACATTTTGTAAAAAATAATTGACAAATAATAAACTATAAGCCAACTGCGAACCCAAATTGTATTAGTTGCAATATTAGGGACATGGGAAGATAATAATGCAAAGTACATAGATCATACACAATGTCCTCCAACCCACAATACCAAATTATCCATAATAATAGAATGCAAAGCAATATTTTAGACAATTTGCAACAAACTCCTCTACAAATTCACACTTCCTTTAATTTTTGAAGACTAGAGAATTCTAGAACCAAAATAATTTAATCTTATCTCAATGCAACTAGTCACTATTATTACATCCTAACCCTCTTTAGAGGTTAAAGTTCTCTCCTCCCATACCCACAATTTCTTTCATACAATGTTACAAACTAGTAACTCTTATACGATCATCTTGGCAACACTTTCCAACAATAGACATTATCAACAACAATAAACATATTAGTAGTATTAGGATGACAACTGCAACGCTACACTTTATCAATTGTTCTTAATCATCTTCATTGTCGATAAGCTCAACACATTATCAAATATCAAGTTGATATTAGTGATAACACATAATGCCAACATGTCTATGAATCCAACTCATATATAAAGATTGGCCTTTCACTATCCTCATTGCTTTGAAACTAGCCCTAATCTCGTATATATAAAGAATGCCTTTCACTATTCTAATCTCTTCATTCTCCTACGTAGTAATTAAAAGCTATTCTTTCTTACGATTCTGCTATTATTAAAGCCCTAATATTGGCTGTTAGGGATGGTGAACTTGAGGTTTTGAAGATTGTTGTGCCTCCTAAGCTTGCTTTTAATTTGAGTGTAGTGGAAATGGCATCTTTGTTTACATTATTGGCACATGTTTTGTGATTGATGGTGGATCATGTTCACACACACACGCACACGCACATGCACGCGCGTGCATGCACGCGCACGCACACACACTCCTCTTGATTAAAAAAATGAAGGCTTTATTAAATCATGAAATCAAAAGGCATGTGTTGAATTTCATTTATTCTAAAAGTTATATTACATGCTAATAAAGTGATATAATAAAAGCATTGCTTTAAAATATTGTTATAAAACTTGTAGGAGAAGAAGAAATTACAAAGGAAAGTGGTGGTTACAGAAAGTGAATAACAAGTTTCCAACATGTAAAGAGTGTGGAAATGCGAAAAAAGTAAAGGAAAATAATAGCACATGGAAGATACCAATCTTTCATTTCATTTATTTTCTCTCCCATCATTCAAGGGGTCATTTTTTAACATTCAATCATTAATTTCAAGGTTTCTAACAATATTAGCTACCAAAATGGGGCTTCTTCATTCAAGATTCAAAGGGGATCATGAACATTTGTTTCTTCAATCATCTCCTACTCCCATGCTTTGTCTTCTTCTCTTTAACATAGCAAATATTATATTTGGTTAATTTGCAAACGATGAGACTTAATTGGCAAAAACTTTGTCATTTGTGTGTAAAATGTCTAGATATGGGCTTTTGAGCATCTATTTTGTATTATTTTTTAATCCATGATGATATATGGTGAAACATTCTCTACCTCTTGTATATGTTTGTCAATATCTAGCTTTTCATGAATAAAACCCTCTGTTCATTTGTGCCTATTTTTGGTTTTGTCAAAGCCTTCATCTACCTTTAAATTAGTATTTGCAAGCTTCAGTTTGTTATGGTTGTATCTCATTGTTGTATTGTGTGTTGGCTTCTATGCAAGTAGTCTCATACAACTCAATGGGTTTTGTTCAACATGTGGCCTTGTTAAAATAGGTTTACATTTTCAATTCTTTGTTCTTCATTTTCCTTGCAGGGTATTTAAAGAATTTATTGAAAATCTACCAAGATGTTGGTTTCTCAATCCTAGAAACCACATTCTACCTTTGTAGGCTTCCAACAATCAATGTTCTCATGAGAAAATGTTTGTAATGAGGCAGAACTAAACATCAACTAGTTTAGAGATTCATAGCTTGTATAATAAGACAATATCTCCCTTTTAAAATAGATTACTTTCCAAAAGATGAAATGTATTGAAAAAAGTGTGGGCATTACTTTTCACCCATTTTTTTTAATACCAAAGCTTGTTTGTCACCAATCTATCACTTTGTTTTATATATAAGTTTGATTGAGCCTATTAGCTCTTATTCTATTATTTATCATTTACTTTGATGTTCATAACATTGTGAAATGAAATCTAAGGATGTTCCTAGCATTTTTGGGATGTCTTCATTTTTCAAAACATTATGTGGACAGGGTTGCATCTAGGGCACATCCCCAACTCCTCAATTTTTGGAAAACCATAAGTGGAAATCTCAAAAACTTGGGGATGCCCCAAAAAACAAAGCCGTAGGGCCCACCATCCCTAGGACAAGTGGGGTGTCTATGATGTCCCCAATCATCTGGAGGATGTTTGGCCATCCCCATTAAAAATTTACAAACTTTAAAATTAACTTCACATTCCAACTAACCCCGTATACCCCAACTCACCCTAAATGAGAGGTAAAGTAACACTTTTATCATTTTTTGTATTTTCATATTGTAGTTGAAAGCAGTGTAAAATTAATGTCAGGGCACATCAAGAAATTGAGATAAGGGGGGACAAAGGGCCTCAATTTAAGGACAACAAGGGGACAACAGGGGGATAGTGGAGGACGGAATGAGGGGCAGGGGGTGTTGTACACTATACATATAGAACTTGAAATATTGTTTTTGTATAACATACCAAAATGAAATACTTGAACATTGCAGAATTACAACACGAAACCATTAAACATTTAAAATAGTAACATAGTACATACTCCATTGTAACATTCAAAAATCAAAATTCTTGTACACATCCTAATGGTGGCATGGTTATGGAATGGTTGAGGTGGGGTACCCAAGTACTCTAAGTACTTCAAGTTTTATTTTCCTCCTTTTTTTGAGGGGTGGGGGTAGGTGGGTGGTCGTGCGAGTCCCCGAGTTTCACTGGTTGAAAGTGTCACTTGAAGCCTTGGGGAAATTTGTTGGTTTCCTTTGCTTGTCTACAAGGCATCTTGGTACAATGCACCATACTGGTGTCTTTGTACTATGATAGACTATATTTACCAGCTCCTATATTCTCAAAGCATTTAGTGACTAGCAAGCGTTTTCTCATGGTTCACATGCAGCCATTCTTACAATATATATTCTTAAAATCATTTGCCTTATACAACCTTCAACTAACCTACTTCTCAAAGGATTGACAAATTAAGTAGGTAAGGAAATTGATGGAAGAAGCTAACCATTTGTGTTTGCTTCTTGTAGGCTTTCATATTCTAATATCAGATTTTCACAAAATCCAGGTTATTCCTTGCAATAATTATAACCAAAAATATGGTGTTGCAAGTTGGATTGGAAAAGTAAATAATATTATTGAAAACAAAAATCTAGTAGTTGGGATTGTGATCTTGTAAACTGTCATTTGAGAATATTGTTAGTATTTCAGATCTTTCAGTTTACAAAGTACCTTCTATGCTACTACTTTATGAGAGCTACAGCTTGAGTTAGTCCATGGATTTAGTCACCAATAGAAGAAATGCATTAAGACCATTGATTAACATATTAATGTGGAAATCAATCCCATGATCCTCTCTTATGCAAATTTGCAGTCATATGGAGACGGTAGAACAAAATCGAAGATACATTTTGTTTTTCAGACTTCTTGATAAATGCAGTCACACAGCTCATTGCTCCAAATGCTCAGTGATGCCACTAGTTATATCAAACAAATAAAGAACCTTCTACAAAAAATGAGCAATCTGCAACATGATAGAAGGTTCTCTCAGAAACAGAGAGCATCACAATTCTCACATACAAGTGCTTAAGTGAAACATGAATAAACAAACAGCTTGTGTTAAAATAAGTGTGGTGGCAATCTGAACAAAACTTTGCATATTAATCATATACTCTTAGCTTATTTCAGCTCATGCTAATAAAACAAATTGATCTTGCCAAATACAGCAATCTCATACTTCAGTGTCATATTCCAACTTTACAGATTAAAGATTCAGCTAGAAGGATGGACAAATCTGAATAAATACACATCTTAGTCATCCAAACTAAAATACCATTTAGCGAATATGTTCAAACTACCAATAATCATCAAATCAACTTACAAAGAATGGCATAAGCAATGCAACTTGGGGCAAATAAGAACTGGTCAAGAAGAAAATTTGGAGAGCAATTTGTCTACATGAATAATAATATCATCGATACAGGGGCGGATAGCAGCTTGAGGTTGAAGCATCCATGTTACAAATTGATGCAGTGATTCTGGGTAGGGAGGGCTAGGCCCAGGAGGCCATTTTATTTGACCGCTCATGACTGCTAATTGTAGGCTTCCTCCAGCTTCCCCTAGAGAGTGTTCAAATGGTGACATACCATACCTGTAAAAAGAGTCCAAAACACTAGGTTATACCTTGATCATTCGTTATACTTCTACTTATGCAAAATTAATCATACTCTCTTTAACTTTACATATACACTCAACTTTGTTTTCACCAAAGGCCCTTACAGTTTAATAGTTTAAAGATTAAGGTACATGGCCCTAACATGTAAATGGTTATGATTAGGAAAAAGAAAACACTATCACAAAATCAACTACACTTGTAGATTCGACTCATCTTAGACTGTCATTTATTTAACCCACCAAAACCTGTGGTAGACTTATCATTCACACTTTCACACACACGTGCATCCAACTAAGGTCCACGCTTGCTTTCTCTATTTGATCCGGGTTTCTGGCTACAGGAATTTCTTTTGGATAGCCAATTATTATATATAATTTATTTTTTACATTTCCAGTATTTCTGCTGATGAACTTTCTATGGACCAGCTAGGACTCAAATATGGTACCTCTCATTTGTAGGCCGGTATGCTCTTTCACTGAGCTACAGACCCACTCTGTTACCAGCCCTTTTACAGTTTGGGTGTGGCTCATTTCTCCAACAGAGTCTATACCTGTAATCCAAAGGGATGTGACTCCTAGCATGTGTAGTAATGCCATCAAAGGTTCATCCCGTGTGGGAGGCCTTTTTCTAATCTAGTTAGTTCTCAGTGATCTGATATAGAATTTGTTTTATGGGGCTCCCTTGTTATATTAAGACCGGATGTCTCATTGATCTACTTGAATCACTAGTCGACGTGAAATTTAAAAACTTCTATATGATGTTGGCTGTTCAAGGTCACCCAAACATGGGGAGTTTACCAAGATTTGAAAACCACTATGAATCTTCTTGAGCTTCACAAGGATTCACCCATATGACCTTTGAATCCTACAGTTTATCCATTTTATGTTTACAGTGTACACCTCTAGTTACATTTTCTTCAGTAAAGCAAAAACTCAGGCACATAGGATTCATCCTTTTTTAAGAAACTTTATCTCCCTAGCATCTTCATTTGTCTCCCCTCTTGTTCAGAGTTATATAAAAACTCATACCTGGAATCATCCCTCATCTCAGAAACGTTTGGCTCCTAGGAATGTTCTTCAAAAACTAAGGAACTTCTACAAAAATTCTTATATGAATTACAAGGATATTTTTCCCTCTTGTGAATAACTAGTTGATAAGAGTTGAAATAACTAAAAGAAAATACTAAGACATGTATTTTAAATTTTAATGATCTCTGCATGAAATTTTAAAAATTGTTTTGCAGGTAATTTATTAGTGAAGCCCAAAATGGTTTTAATTTTAAAAATGCTTGTGTACACAAAATTCATAAATTGATTGACGTGGGAAATTAGTGATTCATTTTATATATTCTGATAATATACTTTTGCATTCCACAATTTAATTTGCAATTCATTAGCTTCTGCAAAAAAATGCCCCAAAATAGTCAACCTTGATGAAAACATAGGTAAAGCAGGACTGACAAACATACAGAAATGTAGGAGTAATAATTGTTTTCAACATTTGTACACATGATTTTTAAGTTTTTAACCCAATGGAATAAAACTACTACTCTTGAGAACCTCCAGGAGGTGAAGAGTTCCTAATTTGACCATTGTTATTAAGAGTTTGCTTATAATATCTCCTATCCTTCCATATGTTATGCTTCAAAATCAGAATAACTTATGCATGTATTGTTTGTTGTTTTCCTTTCCAAAAATATAGTGCAGGAATATACTAATAGCAAATGCCACCAACTAACAAAAGTGCCGTGTCTTTAAAGGCCCAGGCACTCAGTGAAAGTGAAAGCCACTACCTAGAACAAACTCAAGAGAAAAATCCAATCTATGCAAACTATGCAAGAGAGAGAACAAAATCTGCTTTAAAGACCCCACAACCAGCCAAATGTCCCAGCAGGATGCATCACCAACCATCCATGTCTAAGCTCATCACTTGGATGGCACCTCTATTCTTCTCCACAAAAGAGGCACCTTTAGCTCCACAACTCTCAAACTATGGTACGGACGAGAAAACCATCATCCAGCATTGGCAAGGCAAATAGATCAGTAAATTATAGCCAGCCACCACTATGAGTATGGACAACCAGCAAATATTTCACAAACAAAAGATTTAAGCTCCTGAAATGTACAATGTCTGTTATTACGTATCAAGAACTTAGTTACCGATTCAGGTGCATGGATGTGTAAAATAGTTTTTGGAGGGATGCGGATGCATTATATATATATAAAGAAATATACAAAATTATAGTATGATACTTCACCAATACCATTAATTAAGATATCTAATAGTTCACAAATATTCAAATTCAAATTCAAATAACTAATAACTGAATATTCAATAAGCCATATCATATACGTCTATGTTCTATCATGTAGACCTCTTCAAGGAGATTACCATTTAGGAAAGCACTCTTGACATCCATCTGATGGACCTTCCAGCCAAACTGTGCTGCCATGGCTAGGACTAATCTGATGGTGCTTGTCTTTGCAGTAGGAGCA
Source organism: Cupressus sempervirens (assembly GCA_028749045.1). NCBI lineage: Eukaryota > Viridiplantae > Streptophyta > Pinopsida > Cupressales > Cupressaceae > Cupressus > Cupressus sempervirens. Next base: position 71,513,173 of record CM053791.1, read on the forward strand.
AAGGTCTCCTCATAATCAATGCCCTAACACTGAGAAAAGCCCTTCGCCACTAAACGAGCTTTGTACTTATCCAAAGTACTATCCGATTTGTATTTGATTTTGTAGACCCATTTGTAGCCAATGGGTTTCTTCCTTGGTGGAAGATCAAAAAGGACCCAGGTATTGTTCTTCAATAGGCTCTGGTGTTTAGACGTCATGGCTTGTTCCCACTCTAGAATTCCTTTCGCCTCGGAATATGTTTGAGGTTCAAACACACTGTGAATGTTGGCCATGAGAGCAAAGCTAACAGAGTCTATAGTTTTTCTCTTTCTCCAAGCAGTTCTCCCATCAATGAGCTCATCATCACGAAGATCAACAAGTGTCTTAGCCCACCACTTAGGCCGTATAGGAGAATGACCAACATTAGTACCAAGAGATGCTTAATTAGCAAGATCCTCATCAGATGAATCTGGATCAAACTCAGGGAAAGCATCTACAAAGCCGGAGGTGTCTATATAGGTATCACTGGTATAACTGGAGCTGCAGGAGCTACTGGAGCCCTCCCATCAAGTGGGCCTAATGGAAGCCGAACTCCGAAATCATGAGCCATCATAGGCTGGTCTACTGGATCAGGAACAAGAGAAACAGGCATGAATGGTCCTCGCTACTCATCAAACACTGCATCTCGACTGTAGATGAGATGAGATGTCTCAATATCGATCAAGCGGTAGGCTTTGTGAAGACTGCTATATCTAGCAAGTATCAGTTTCTAACTCTTGGCATCCAACTTGGTGCATGACGCATCAGAGATCCAAACAAAAGCAAGGGAGCCAAAAACCTTCAAGTGACTAATTTTGGGTTGGCGACCTGACCAGGCCTCTTCCAAAGTTTTACCTTTGACCACCACTGTGGGTGACCAGTTCAACAGATAAACTGTAGTGTTAATTGCTTCTGCCTAAAACTGCTTCGGAACATGTCTGTGTTCGAGCATGGATCAAACCATCTTGGTGATTGTCCTATTTCGACATTCAACTACATTGTTCTGTTGTGGCATGTCGGGTGTGTTTAACTGGTGTTTGATGCCATGTGTATCCAAGAAGTTGGAGAAAACATTAGAACAAAATTCCCCCCATTGTCTAATCTAAGAGTAATAATAGATTTCTCAGACTCTTTTTCAACTAAAGGTTTAAACTTCTGAAATACAAGAAATGCATCTGATTTCTTTTTAAGGAAATACACCCACATTTTTCTACTAAAATCATCAACAAACAATAGAAAATACCTAAACCCAAGAACAGAAGGAGTGGGCATAGGGCCGCAGATATCGGCATGAACAAGCTGAACTACCTGAGAAGCTCGCCATGAATCATCACTAGTGAAAGGTGTGCAATGTTGCTTCCCAGCCTGGCATCCATCACAAACTCCAAGCTGTTGAGTCTAAATCTCTGGCAATCCAAGAACAAGCTCATCCCAAGCAAGCTATAAGAGATAATGCACATTTAAGTGCCCATATCATTGATGGCAAAGTGTGCTGACAGAAGACCACCGAGCAACCATAGTTAAGTCTTGAGAATCACCAGAATCAGTAAATCTAAAAAGGCCATGATCCTCAAGACCTATTACAACAATAGACTTAGTTGCCCGATCAATGATTGTGCACTGATGTGAATTGAAGGTGACTACCAAGTGTGGAGAATGTTGCAGCAACTGACTAACTGAGAGTAGATTTAGTTCCATCCCTGGAATGTAGTATACATCAAGGAATATGAGATTCCTCCCAACAGACTGAATCTAAATGTTCCCTTTGCCAACAACCGTGTACTCTGCTCCACCACCAAAAATAACAGAATTTGAATAAGGCTAGTAGCCAGTAAACAAGTCTCTGCGGTGAGTGAAATGACGAGAGGCACCTAAATCAATGTACCAGGCAGACAACTTCACATGATCTGTAGGTCTTTTAGCCATGAAGGCGTAAAAGGCAGATTCCACCTGCTCAATGTGCTTTGCACCGTTCACTTTGGGTTGCGAACCTAATTGCTTAAACTGTGCAACTAAGCATTTCCGACATTCAACCTTCATGTGTCCAAACTTGTGGCAATTGTTCCATTGAATGTTCTTTTGGGAACCATCTGATGCTAGAGTAGAAGACTTCTGCTGAGATGGCTGTTGAAACTTTCCTTTATCCTTCTGAAAGGATTCCGCAGCAAAGGCTTGCTCTATGGAGGTGGAACTGGAGCTACTACCAAACTGTTGTTTCCACCGATCTTGCTAAAGCAAAAGGGTGCAGAGATCAGTAAACTTCAAATCAACACCAGAAGATGTGATGTTGAGAGTCTCGATAAAATGCTCACAGGATTTTGGTAAACTTCGAAGAGTGATAGCCACAATATCTTCTTCCTCCATCTTGCGATCGATGGCAAGTAATTGATCACGGATTTCTTGAATCCAATTTAGGTGTGCCTGGAGCGAGGTGCATTCATCCATGACAATAGCAAACAGAGTGTTTTTCAAAAAGAAGGCTTTGCTTTTGTCAGAAGTCTCACGAAGACCTTTGAGATGTGTCCAAATCTCGGCAGCTATCTTGCCGAATAGAATCTGAGAAAGCTAATCATCAGCCACAGATAATTTGAGAAGCATCACTGCCTCTCAATTATTTAGATCCCATGTATCTTGATCAGGACCTGGAGAAGTCGGACGCTTCATAACACACAGAACAAGTTGATTGGTGTTTCAATATTCAAAAATTGCAATGATCCGCTGCTTTCAGGTGCCATAATTTTGACCATTGAATTTGGAGTTATGCTCAAGCAGAATGTTTGTCAGAGATGCCATGGCATGTTTTTCAATGAAAAACTATGAAAATCTGTGAAGGCATGTTCTTCAAGGATAAAAAATGGAAGACTCAGAAAAATCGAAGAGTGACCCAAAAGAGAGCTCGAAAAACTTAGAAGGAATATGCTGTAATTTTTTGGATCCGTTGGCTCAAAAATCGAGGCACCTAGCAAAAACAGACAACTAGGATGAACTCTCAAAAAACCCACCAAGAATCTGAAATCAAAATATTTTTTCAAGCTTAGAAATTAGGGTTTCGAAAATAATATAGTCGACAGACATAGAGGTAAAAAAATGGCAAAAAAAAAGATGTTTGTAGGCAAAATGATGCCCGATTTGTTCCAGAACAAAGGCATTTTTGCAAGGACAACACAAACCAAAATGCCCAAGAAAAAATAACGCCCAAGAAATCACTGATTTGCAGATTGTGATTTTTAGAAGGAAAAAAAGCCCAAGAAAATACAACTTTTTTTTCAAATGAATTCACAAATTTGTCTTTGAAACCCTAGCCGTGACTAGGTATTACGAAGCACGTAAAAGACTTCAAAAAGAATTTCAAAATTTTTTGGAGCAGATAATTTCGAAAGAAATTATAAAAGATTATAAAAAATTTGAAGTCTAGGCTCTAATACCATATTATAGATGTAACTGGTAAATACTTGCTTGTTATTAATAGAGACTGAAAGGTCAATTTATACAAAAGAATAAAGTGATGTTTCCTTAGGAAACTATAAAAAAGAATAGAAATATTCTATTCTAACAAATAAAGCTAAAAAAGCAAAAGCTAACCAAAGCTAACTAGATATTTACAATAGATTACCATTAACTAATGATAGACAATTATCTATTATTGTAATATGTTAATGATTAAATGTTCATGAATTGAAATTGAAATCATACGGATTCACAAAAAAATCATCATCTGCAACTCCAACTGTTGCAAGTTCAAGATCATTTGAACTGAAAATGGTTTCACTTATGTTAGATGTACCATGTGTCATGAAGTTATCAAAACCATTAACTAATGATAGACAATTATCTATTATTGTAATATGTTCATGATTAAATGTTCATGAATTGAAATTCAAATCATATGGATTCACAAAAAAATCATCATCTCCAACTCCAACTGTTGCAAGTTCAAGATCATTTGAACCGAAAATGGTTTCACTTGTGTTAGATGCACCATGTGTCATGAAGTTATCAAAACCATCATCCATGATTGTAGTAAGATCTTGAATTGTTGAATCCAAGTTTGCATAGTCAAGTTCTACATCCCAAAGGTTGGCTACCCCTTTCTTGTAGTGTTCCTCCTTAGGTGACAAAAGACTCAAGTATGAATGTAAATAAAGTCTTTAGCTGTTTTTGAGCCCAACTAGTTATGCTTCACTAAGTGGATAAAGTACTATATACTCTGATTCCGGTCAACAGCAGAAGATTTGCAACATTGACAATGTTTACAAAATTAAAGTAAAACATAGAAATGAAAAGCAGTTTAAAGAATTGTAGAATACAAGTGGTAAACAAAAAACAAAAATTACTTACTTGTGAGAGGATCTTGATTGTGAGAATTTGTAGATTCTTAAATAGTTTACTATAGAGGTACTACCATGTGATAGCTCTCATGTCACTTTGTCACTTTGGTCCATTTATCACAATTCGACTAAGTTTTGCTCCCGAAGCAAATAAGTCAAATTTTGTCCTAATTTTTTTGTGCACATCATCATCTTGGAAGGGTCTTGCAAAAGCTTTGTAGCACCTACTAGAAACTTCATCCGCACATGATACTACTCTATCTGGCATAGCAAGTACTTCCTTTCTATAGTACCTTGGAGATAAGGCATATGCAAGGAGGTGCAATGGGGTAATCATCTTTTCCCAACAATGATGAATGATTGTTTCTAGTTGATTGCATAAGGCTTCACATTGTGTGGGGTCATTCTCATGTGTTTGTATGGAAATTTTTACCTTCTCTACCATTGTGTCCATGTCGTCATAGACATCCCCCGAACAAGGTTGGTTTGTATCAGCAAAATGAAGCATATCATGATAGAGTGTGAAATCTAATGCAAATTGCACACGAGCCCACCAACTATCATCCAAGATCAACGCCTTGACCTTTTGTGCCCTCTTTGAATTTGAATCCTTCAATATACCACTAGCTAGAAACCATTTGGATTAATGCCCCTTGCACCTTGACAAGTCGTCTCATAACAATAGTACGAGATGCAAAACAGGTTTCAGCCACCTAAGCAAGTGAATAACAATCTGTAAATAAATATTAAGAAAAGTTATATATAATTTGATAATTGAAAATGACAAGAAATTCATCAAATTAAATAAATTAATTAAATATAGTAATTGTAATATACCTTCAACAACTCCAATTTGGTGAATGGTCAAATTCAATTGTGACATGTGATGGTTCGTCACAAGCATTTGTATCTCCTCCCCCTCTTGGTAAATTTGGTTCACCTAATCTATTTGAGTGCCAATTTGTTACATGACCAAGTTTAGGGAGTGTACAATGCATGGTGTCCAAAACATATAATCATACCAGCCCCCAACCAAAGCATTTGCACCCCTACAATTATTGGCATTATCTATAAACCTAGACCACATTCTCAATACCCACCATCTCTATGGCCTAAATAGGAATTCTGGAAATGAACTGTGAATCTTTCATGTCTCCTTCATGATTAACTATCTTCAAAAACATTGTCCCTTTGGGCAACACTACAATCACAAAAAATTCATGGTTGGTTTTTGGTATCATTCCATCCATCAAAAACAATAGCAACACCCAAAGTTTTCCAAGGATTTCGAATTGGTTGAATAGCTCGCTATACACAAGATTTCTCTATTTGCAATAGAGTGGTATACACCTTCTCATGCCCAGGACTTGTGTAACCAGTCGGTGCTTTATTGATGGCTGCCACCATTTGCTTCCAATAAGGTGATCTCCCCAAGTTTAAAGGAAGACCACTAGCATAGAGGCAACATGCAATGGCTTGATTAACAAGCTCTCTTGCCTCCATTATAAAGTGGTACCCCATAGCCCTCTTTTGCAGGCATCTACTTTCCTCTTCCACTCCTAGTACAGGTACTTGCAAGAATGGATGTTTGGAGGAAATAATTTGTTCAATGGGTAATTGCATTGTTTTCTTTCTGGATGGAGATTGATAAAAACATTTTTGGAACTTTTAACCAAATTAGCTTCTTATTCTTTTACATATGAAGTTATATGTACATTAGACATCCCCTTCCCATCTATGTCTTTGCACATTGTCATTCCATTGCTAGCAAGGCCCATTAAATGAAGTTTGACCTGATAATATGACCTATTGAATGGTTTGCCTTTGTTACTTTGATAATAATTACACTTCCAAAGATATGAGCCACCTCCTAAAACCCATGACATTCTTGTGGTATGTTTCCATGTAAGAGATCCTACATCAATTTTGAAACCATTGGCATCTTGCCCTCCCACTGAACTTTGACTATCGGTGGCAACGGTTCTTGCACAATACAATCTAATTTCTTGCTATAATAGGAAATTAATTAAATTTAAATTAGAAAAAAACAATGAACATCAAGCATACAAGTGCTAAAAAATGATAGAAAACTACTGAAATAGATAGCTAAACTTGTTTCTTTATTTCTTTCTTTTTTTAAAATGAAAAAGAACTTGAAAATAAAACATTAAAATCAAGAATGGGATCAAATGTTTACCTTAGATGCTTAAATTTTTTTGTGGAAGCTATCTCACACCCCATGAATGATACTCTTTGAAAATAATCATCTTGCCTTCAAGATTCCAAAATGGAGACCAAATGAGAAGAGAGCCTAGCTATAAATAATATGAGATGCAAAATGATGGAATGGCCTCTTTTGGGCTAGTTTAGGGTTTAGGAGAAAAAAATGTAAAGAGAACATGTTTTAATGTGCCTTAAAGTGAATTGTCTTTGAATTGTCTTTAAAAAAGCATCTTTTCTGATGTTTGGCATCTGGATGCCCACAGATGCATCTGGGTGTCATGTGGATGCCACCTGGAAGCACATTTGGGCAACCAGGATGCGCTTCCTGTTTTTTTTGTAGGATTGTTTGTACAAATGTAGTAACATTGCCAATGTGATTATGTCTTCTAAATGCATATTTGAAGACTCATAAATATTGAGAGGAGACATGTCTCTATAGTTAATCATCATTAGTTAATAAATAACCATATGTATAACTCATCTTTAAGGATATATGTAATATTAATATATTAACCATATATGTAATATTATTATATAATAATATATAATGTATAGTATATATTATAAGATATTTATCTTAAAGACGATTTACCATCAACAAGGTATCTCATGATAAAATCAATTCGATAGAAGCTACGACCTTAACACTCCCTCTAGGGAGGATTTAAAAAACACATTATGCTCTCAAGAATAAGAAGAGATATCATCTCAGTATGATATTCAATTCACTACGAGACTAAATTTCTCACCTTTCATAACACACAATTGAAGTAATTTCCATTACTTTTAAAAAACACCACCTTAAGTGTGGTCTATAGTAGCAACTATGGTGTCCGGCAAGATCCGGCCCAAAGAACCATAATAATTTTGTTATCATGGTGTCCGGCAAAATCCGGCCCAAAGCACCATGATAATAGGTCTACCATTTGTAAGATTGCCACCTTACAATTGTTACCTTCTGACTATTCGTTATCATGGTGTTTGGCAAAATTTGGCCCAAAGAACCATGATAACAGGTCTACCATTTATAAGATCATCATCTTATAATGGTTACCTTCTGATTGTTCGTTATCATGGTGTCCGGCAAAATCCGGCCCAAAGAACCATGATAACAGGTCTACCATTTATAAGATCATCATCTTATAATGGTTACCTTTTGTTTATATATGTCAATGAAAGATTGTCACCTTTCATTACATATCATATGTGAAATAGTAACCACCATGAACCTAGTCAAAGGGTGGCACAAAGGCTTTCACCTCATTCTCTCATAAAAAAATGCATTACAAGGAATTTCACTTAGAACTTCTTGTCGTAGAGAAGATATCATTAACAAAGGGTTGCACCTCAAAATTCTCTTTTTGAACAATGATCCTAGGAAGTCAGGTCCTCTAGTTACTCCAATAGAAACTATCTTCACCCAAGGATGCCTTTCAAACTCCCACTAAATCTGATATCAATCTTCTGACTTTCTGGTGGTTAGTCATTACTTCCTCATAATATACATAGGAGTAGGCCCATCAAAATCATGCAGTCACACACATGTATTTCTAGACTCCCTCTAAGTATCAATCTTCTAAGCCCCTGCATTGCCTTCAAAGAAGTGTCATACTCCCTCTTAATGTAGAAGAATTTCATAATTTCAATCATCAAAGATACTTACTTCAAGAGCCTCACTTTATCCATCTTGATCATCAAGGTCTTTGGAGCTACTATCATTAGATTGAGTCTGTACAATATTTGGTAGCACGTGTAAAGTACCAACTTTCTTTTCTTGTAAGAACATCTTCAAAACATAAAGGAAAAGATCAAGACAAATAACCCTAATAGTATGTATAGGATTACATATAAGAGAGAGCCTACAAAGAGTAGATAAATGTAAAAGATATGAATACTTATCTACATATGAGGATTAAGAAATTGTTCGTTTAGATTATTTGAGAATGGAACATCTCCCCTCTAAATAAGGTTCAAGTGGGAATGGAACATTGACTATTATTCCCCCCCCCCCCCCCACAATCTAAAATTTCCACTCATTCTTATATTGTTGAAATTTTTTGTATCAAATATGACAACACCTTTCTAAGTTCCAACTTGCTCTTTTCATCCATTGAAGCTCCAAACATTCATTAAGCTTAATAGTAGAAGCGAACACAAACTCATACACAATACACCAATATCATGATTGAGTATGATTGTGCCACTTGAATGACTCTACAACTCATACATCAAGTTTCATTTATCAAAGAGAGACTCGTAAATAGTAAAATTAAAGTCACAACATTCTTATGATGTACACAAGGGGTAGGCCCATTTACATAGTTGCATGAATTTTAGTCGAGGCTGTTACAATTTATCGATCACTGAAGATTCCATCACAACATTGGTTTACTCCCTTTGAATCAATATGATCGATATCACTAACAGTTTGACAAAACCATATCCTCTGTTTACTCCCTCTAACGGATGTGTCAGAATCCCTTTGAACATAAATCTTTTAAGCTTCTAAAATAAACTTTCCTTTAACAAAGTGTTAGACTCTCTCTGAATCTGATATTAATCCTCCTTTTCTTGCAAGAACATTCTCGGAGGAAAAGATCAAGGCAAATGCTCATATAGAAAAACAAGTAAGCGAGATATTACAAAGATTAGATAAATAAAATACTCAAGGATAATAGATTCTCATTTGTACATCAATATTTCTTTCATTTGATATTTCATTCTATTAGACATTAATCTAAGAATGATCCCAATTATTTCAATATAAAAAATATCTAATTTAAGTATATATATATATATATATATATATATATATATATATGTTCCATTTTCTACAGATATACTTTAATTGATATTTTCAACATATTGTTATTTTCCTATGGAATCAATATAATACTTCCTATTTGTAACTTAGAATGTATGCATTGTCCGTATACCCTTATAAATTTCATGATTGATGTCATTATTCATAATGACTAGCTTTATTTATATACATTTTTCATATAAAGAATTGATTATCACAAATATTCTTATTTTATTTCAATAAACAAAATCATTTATATTTGTATTCAACTTGATAATAAAATATCATTAAATGAATATCGAAGATAAACATAATATAACATTAGCTTAAAATAATACCAAACAATAATTCCATAAATTTGAATAATATACACATTCTAATGTATATTATTCCCATATCACTATTATATACATATTTAATAATCTTAAGTAATATAATACTTACCTCTACCTTCCACCCACATGGGTAACCTTCAATGTATGGTATCCAATGTGGACAATGGACAAGCATTTGATTTGGTTTGAATCCTCTTTACCTTTGTTGGTGACCTTACTCGTTGGTAGTCTTTACTTTATTTATAACTCATGTTTCTTTCCTTTATAACATTAGAATATAGAAGAACATTAAACATGCATTTAATTTCTTAATCATACCTTAATTCAACAGGTGCCTTATAGTGCATATTACCTTTTCTAAGGGAAGTCACTATGTAGTATCTAATAAAGTTATCTCAGTCACCCGGATTAACTACATGATCCCACTTTTGTTCTTATGTGCTACTGGTGTTTGCAACATATAGGAGTCATTTGCTTATCCTTGGGGTTTTTATTGATTGTGTCTATTATAATTGGTAGATCTCTATCCAATACCTGATATTAAATTGGTCGTCTTCAATGCTCGTAAGTGCTTCAGTCACTACGCAGGCATTCTTTCTTCATTTATGATTTGAATATAATGTAATGCACACCTTGCCACACTGGTCCATGCTTTACCTTATCTACTATCCATGGAGGAGATGAATGCACTATTGCTTGTTGCTCTTTTGTATGTGCTGCTGCGATTATTCGATGGTTTTAAATGATTTAATTCTTTTGGTTGATTTCGTCAGCTTATATCGAAGGAAACAATATTCGTCTTTGTTCTGTCATAGATATATCTCCCATGTAAAGATGGCTCCGAATAGAGATGTTACCTGTAGGATGCAGTCTTATTGGTGTCTATATAGATGTATTCATCCTTCAAATGATGATTTGAAGATGTATTTCTACTACGAATGATGACGTGCAAATGTATTAACATTGTCCTAAAATGTCTAATATGTTTTTATGATCATGAGAAATCCTTTGCATCTCTTGTTAGATCCATACTACTCCCCCCATGTATATTCTTGTAGCAATGCCTGAATGAAATCTCATTTAGCAATGCCTTAATCATGTGCTCATGAATGTTACAAGTGGATGTGTAGTCGCACAAGTGCCTAACTATGTTGCTGGCAAAGCAAAAAATACTATACTCTAATATCATTTCTATCCATGTCAACTGCTGAGGATCTCTGATTTGGTCACGGCAGAAGTTTTTATGTCTATCATCTCCTTCAAAATTTGGTTCCATGCTCTTCTAATTTCTGACTCTTCAGTCTGCACCCTTCAATCAACATATTATATGTGAAGACATTTGACTGAAGCAATCTTTCGAATCAGCTTATATATTTCTTAGATCTCTCAACCTCTTTTACATCTACAATTTGGCTCTGATACCATGTTGTTTTTCTAGGATCATTTTTGCAAATGTAGTAACATTGCCAATGTGATTGATGTCTTCCAAATGCAGATTTCAAGACTCATAAATATTGAGAGGAGATATGTCTCATGAAGAGACATGCCTCTATAGTTAATCATCATTAGTTAATAAATAACCATATGTATAACTCATCTTTAAGCATATATGTAATATTAATATACTAACCATACATGTAATATATTGTTATATTATTATATAATAATATATAATGTATAATATATATAATTTATATTATGTTACATATATAATATATTATATATATATATATATATATATATATATATATATATATATATATATATATATATATATATATATATAAGATATTTATCTTAAAGATGATTTACCATCAACAAGGTATCTCATGATAAAATCAATTCGATAGAAGCTACAACCTTAACACTTCCAGGTGGCATCCACAATGCACCTGGCTCCACATCAACATCCCCAAGCACCCTCTTCCACTTCCATGGATTCCCTGCAAGCATCAATAACTAAGATCAATAGTATTGGTTATCTAACTTGTGAACTTTTCACACCATCACTCCATTGCAAATGGGGACCCTTAGGTTTTCGCTTTTTTAATTAGTGGTTGGTTTGCTTAATTTTGCAGTGTTTTGCAAGTCTTAGGTGAATTGAAAAGGTGAAAGTGTTGAGCATCCTAGATGTTCAAGTGATTAGAAGCTAGCATTTATAAAGTAGTATAAGATTTCCTAATCTGCAAGCCAAATTGCAACGAAGTGTGAAATTTCTGACCTGGCAAGAGTGTTTTCTTGATCTTGCCTTAATGGACTTCAAACATTCACCCAACAGTTAGCCAAATTTGATTCAAAATGTCAATGGGCCCTTGGTCTATTGGTGAAGTTGAATGGCTCACAAAGAGCCCACCAGGGATCAAGTCTTGCTGAGTGCAAGGCTTGAAGACATCATAAGGGATGAGGACGAGATCATACCCCGGGCGAATTTGGTAGTGTGGGTGCTCCTTTGTCCTTGGCTCTTAGCCGAAGAGGTTCCAGGTACACGTGGGCCCGTATTGGATACCTAAAACTTGTTTGTGGATGACCTCCATCAAAAACAAAAAAAAAATCAATTCAAAAAGTATGATGGTTTCAGGGTTAAGTTCTGATATGGGGAGAGTTGGAAAATCTGAGATGAAAGATGGAAATCATGGAATTTGTGATGTCCCTTTGTTGGATCTGTTACGGCTCCAATTGCAAGACTTCTTTCTGCCTTTAACTTGTACACCACTCTTCTATTTATCATAAATGAGTGTCTTGATATTGATGAAGACTAGTTTGTAAGGGATATGTTACCCAACAACAATTCTGATTCTCAGTTGATGATGGTATATAATGGAATTTGTCTTCAATCAACAAGATTGGTTTTATGTCCTGAATGTCTTATGAAAGGTACATGATGTTGTAACAAAGGTTGGTCTGATTAAGTGTATGGGTGTGTATGCCTTATGTCAACCTTAATCCAATAGAAGATCTACCCAGTTTTGCTGACATAACCAAACATTGATCTAATGTATATATTGTATCCTTTATACTCATAGTTTTAATAGTGATCTTAAATATATCTGACCAGTTCTGATATATTTATGGTCTTATATGAATTCAGGGATGTATAAGGGATATGTTGCCCAACAACAAATCTGATTCTTAGTTGATGACAGTATATAATGGAATATATCAACAAAATGACTTTATGTCCCAATTGCTTGAGGCAAGGTAAATGCTGTCGTAGCAAAGGTTGGACTGATTAAATATATGGGCTCATATGCCCTATGTGAACCTTAATACAATAAAAGATCTAGCCAGATTTTCTGACATAACTAAACATTGATATAATGTATATATTGTATCCTTTATACTGAGAGTTTTAATATTAATCTGCAATATATCTGACCAGTTCTGATATATTTATGGTCTTATATGAATCCAGGAAGGTATAATTATCGTAGCAATGTGCAATATGAACATCATTGTTCTGATCTACTTCAGTTTGTGCATGCAATAGTTTTTCTGATTCATGTGTTGAATTTACGGAATAGCCAGTCTGAAATTCTTATCGCCGTTGTTGATATGATGTTTATTGCTTGTGCTGTGTTTTGTAAATCCACTGAATGATCCAGATCCAGATGGAAAGAATAAAAGAATGTTCAATGCTGGGATATGGTGATGAATAACAAATTATGTTCTTTTATTCCAATATCTCCTTTGGAAACGAGTATCAATCCATCTTAAGTACCACGATGCAAGAAGGGAAGAGTGGGTCTCTTCACCACAGCCCTAATACTAGGCTTTCCATCACATCTTTACTACATAGATGGAATGTTGATTTTAAACTACTATTCGATCTTCATAGTCCCAGAAGTTTGTTTGTTATCTGAACTATACAATATATCTCCTGACATGTTATATCAATCTCAGCCAATAATTGGAAACACGATACCCACCTTCCCACTGATTATGAATTTGGTTATATGCAATTCTAATACCTTTTCAAAGGATATCAATTAGATGCAGGGTTGAAATGGTGAATGATATTGCCATGACCACCATTAGGAGAGATTGCCACAAATGTTTCCCTAACACATGATCCAAATACCCCTGATTATTAGTTTGAATTATCGACATCTTATATTGCTTATATTCCTCAGGGACTATGAAGATTGAATAGTCTGCAATATGCACTTAACTTTGTATGCTTGGCAACTATTAATCATAATATCAATATTTCCCATAAGTTGAATTTTTATTGTTGTTTCCACTATTCATGTAAATGATTCAATATATACCTTTTATTTGATTGTCACCTTAATTGTATATAAGTGGATGATTATCAGTTATTCATTTATATTGTAATATATTTATTTTATTTTAATATTTATATTATTTATAATATAATATAATCATTTATTCATTCTTATATTTTAATATTATTATTTATTTATTATGAAATATAATAATATTGAAAGGTTACATATAATTTCATGTATCAAGTAAAAATATAAATTGAAAATGATACACCTTTGATAAATTTTCTTGTTTTGCAAGGTAAAGTGGAAAAAGAAAGTTCAAGGATAGAAAAGTGATGCTAAAGGACAAGGAATAACCACGACAACTTCAAGACTCAAGAAAAGTGAAACCAAAGGAAGAATTGGACCAGGTTACAATTATGAAGGAGAAACCGTGACAACATGGAGATGATAGGCAAGAGGATGTTCAAGGTTAAGCCATTTTGTGTGCAAGGACGATTTCAAACTCAAGAACAAGATTCATGGCTCAAGATGGAATTCAAAGAACAAGTTTCACAAGGAAAATGAGCAAGTCTACAAATGAAGGAGATTTTACAAGATCAAGAAAAGATACAAGTTCAAGTGATTCGAGATGAAGGATTTAAAAGGTGAGAAAATTTATGAAAATGAAGAACCATCACAGTTAATTATAGGCTTAATAGTGTTGAGTATCAAGAGATATCCCTTCATTAACATGAATTGATGAAGTTTACAACATAAACATGCTTAGGTAGAGCTCACTCATTGTTACATCCCAAATTTTGACCTAATTTAAATTTTGAATTAGTTTCTGGGGAAGATTGTGTGAGAGTTTCTCACACAATCTTCCCCAGAAACTAATTCAATATTCATGGATTGTGGAAATCTGTTTGCTCTAATTTAAATTATTATAGCCGTTGAGTTGAATGGATTTTTCTTTCCTATTCATGTGAAAAGGGTAGTTAAATATAACCGTTGTATCCTATGGAATTGGTTGTCATCAATTATTTTGTATCACTGTTTAATGTTGATGGTCATTATCCGTTATTTGTCATATGATGATGATAGTAGTTAGTAGTTGCTTGGTTTCGGAATTATGGTTATTAACTAATTTCCTTACTAATATCTATGTTAATTGTTATTATGGATTTACCAAGGAAGTTGTTATTATTGTGGAAATTGTTGCACAGGTGATTGCAGGAGCACACAAAGGGGAGAAGTATTGCTTAACGAGATCTATAGAATGGGGTACTACCTTAGTCCATTTATCTGATAGACAAGTATGACCTCTTACTACCTTGGTAAGGACCTAGCGACTTCCATAACAGGATACACTCATTGGACATGCATGAGCTATTAAATAAACATTAAAACATTAAACATTTTAACTTAATTAAAGTACATACCTTTAATGGCTTATGGTTGACATTCTCATCACTTCAATATAATACATATTAATGTATGTGCACATAGATATAAATATAAGGTGACACCATAGTATTAATTTATACAAGATTATATCTATTAAATTACATATATTTAAATGTGTGTACACCATGAGCAGATAAGGAAATAAAATAATCTTCCAGGTGAAACACATATTTAGATATACATACCTTAGTAGGTACAACCTTGGATAAATATTAAAAAATATGCCATCATAATAAAATATATATATGTGTGTGTGCAAGTATATATATGTATATAATTTTATAAATTATCCTTTTAATTACGTAACCTTCAAGTTCTCTTTCATATTTATTTTTTCCTTATAAGAGGCGAGAATGTACACTTGGCATTTTTTGTCGGTGATTCAAGAAGATGATTCCTCTTCTTTTCTTATAACCGATCATAGAGTCACGGTTTCTTGGAAGCCTTTATTATTTCGAATGCCTCGTTTATTTATACAAGTCGAGAGAACCAAAAACAAATATTCTGCACGTTATACCTCTGCTCTCCTACGTTTTTCTTATTTCTATTATTCTGTGAATGATTAAGGACAAGTTGTATTCATTGTTACCCTGAGCTCTGCACTTTGGATTGCTCACGTCAAGAAGAGTCAGCTACATAGAGTCAAGCCAAGCCCACGTCTTCCAAACCAGGTTATGTGGTCAGCTTTTCCAATCATAATTTTATATATATATAATTGCATTCGAATTTACAGCAGTAAGAAATGTGTCCATGAATTCCATATGTTAATATTTTATTGCAATATCGCATAGATATTCAATGAGTCCATTCTCCCCGTGTTGAGTCAAGATCAAATGTATATGATATGTTCAAACGTCTTTATTACTGATGGATTTCAAAATCAAACTATATTCTTTGTAAGTCCATTAAGAGAAGTTCTCAGGTCATAAAGACTGTGTTATGACATACTGAAAATACTTTTTTTTTTACACAGAGGTTCAGCAAAAAGAGTTGGATTACTCTAGGATTTGAAGTTTGAACACCTAGGACTCACCTAGCTGTATGGCCAAGGAAGCGGGTGAAGAGGTGAGAGAAAAATCTGCAAGAACATGAAACAAAATCAGATATGATACAATAAATATATTATTTTAAAAGAATCATTTAATAGCTCATATGTCCATTTATATTGTTTTCCTGTTTTCAAGTCAAGCAGTGGTGATCAGGTATTAGAAACTTATCCAAAAACCTTGGCCAAGGTCGTTAAAGGTGTGCTTGCCTTCTAAAGATCATATGATGTTAGTAGCGCCAATTATTCAGATGTGTCCAACCCATAACTATGCAGACATTCTAAACACTGGTATTCCTCGGATGGTTGGACTAGTAAAACCCCAAGCCTAGGCCCGGGGTAGGGAGGACCTTTCTTTTAAAAGATTGTGTGGGGATGGATATGGTTCGCAGTTGGGAGGTTAAGCCTAAGTCAATGCTTCTCCTCTTACCCAAAAGTCGAGGCTTGCACAACCAGTTAAAGACTCGCCAATTACTTTTTGTATGTTCTTTCTATATCCCTGCTATGCATTTGTTTCCTCTTGTATCTTAGTAAAAATGGTAGTAATTTACTTGTATACAAAGAATGTTAGTAAATGGATGTTTCAATTAGTAGTTATTCCAGTTGAATGATATTTCAGATAATCATTATTTTAGTTAATATCTCATGAAATGGATTATAAGATGTTATGTTTCAGAAGTTAGTTGAAGAATTACTGTCATTTCTACTTAAAATCAGATATTAGTTACATTCTTTTTAGTTAAGAAAATTCGTTTGTTACACTCATCTTCAACCAATTAGAGGATTTTGGTTTCAAGTATCCAAGTACATCCAATCAAGTTATTCCAACTTGGCATGTGAAGTGCATTTAATGTCTTCACCTAACACATTTTCTCATTGGTCCATCAAGCAATGTAATTTTTTCATTGCCCAACAAATTAGTGCCTTATTGTCAGTAGATATGGTAATTAATACTTATAGTTGGTAGTTGCATTAGGGCTATGTTGGAACAATCCTAGCCATTGATCCAATTAGTCTTGGTTGTTCATTGTACTTGGAACAACTATAGAAGGCAAGGCCTTCTCAATTGTACAGAGAAACTGGACAAAATTGTTGCTAATATATAGCCAAACTTGCTCCTTTTTCTTTGTTTTTACATGGTGAATATTTGTAATGTTTTCGAGTATTGCATGGTTTCCATATTTCTCACTTAGTTCAGATTTTATCAAGTTGATCAGAAGTTTAAAATAGTTGAAGTAACGTGTTCTTAAGTCATGGTGAAACTAATGTTCGTACCTTTTGGTGTTTGTTGATTGCAACAAACAATGTAAGGTTGGTCTTCACCACATTGCAACCACTTCACTAAAATTACTTGATGTTATTGATATGTAAAGTTTTGATTTTGATGAGCATAAGTACTTTGCAAATCATACTAGCATCCATAGAAGATTTGACAAAGAAAGGATTGTTTTAGTCTCATCACAACTTCAACCTTGTCTTGCATTAGTAGAGCTGGACTTAGGAGTGGATTAGATCTCTTAAACCTCATTCTGTTGGCAGTTCATTTCAGATCATTGTTAGAAGTAGTTTGAAGTGCTCAATTGTAGTAAATTTAATAGCATAATATGAAATTTTACATGATTGATTTTGCTCATTTTAATTTGTTAATATTCCCTCTCATCAAACTGTGATTTCAAATCTGAGTCTTTTGTACTAACAACTTATTGGTTTAGAACTTTGTGGTTAATCAAAACCTATCTGACAGGTGTCAGTTTGATTCATATGAAAAAAAGTCTTCTTCACCATCTTGCCTGTTTGTCCTCTATCAGGTCTGCCCTAGAAAGAATTATTGAAGAGTGCAAAGAGCTGGAGGTGTGTTGATATGTAACCGCTTAGCTTCAGCATGTGACTTTGAGTAGCATTCAAGTCACCTAACCGCTCGTGTTTGCTGGTTGTTCTTAATGTCAACGTGGTTGACAATTGGATAACCATAACATTAATAAATGCTCGAGGATGCCAAAGACGTTATTCAAGATCTTGTTCACAGCATGTATCACTTAGTTTTAACTTTTATCGCACTCCAATTCCTAAAGAAAGTTTTGACTTGTCTATATCAGGGTCACCATTGTTCTAGCAGGGTGAACTTCATTTTTATATGTTTTGAGTATGAAGGTCTCTAAATAGAATTTTTATGTGTTTTGTGATGGAAGTTACATTAATATATGTCGTCTCTCTTATGTCTGAAGTTGATTCTGTGAATCTTCGTTCAGGGCTTTGAGTGACCTGTTATTGTATCTCTGCTAACTGAAGTTTATATTGATTGATTTGTCATCTCAATCATTTTCTCTTATAGGTTCTCTTTTAATTCTCCGTGATTTTCATATCACTTGATACTGTTATTATATATCATTTGAAGGTTTCAATAGAAGTACAAACTTTTGTTGGGTTGGGTTGTTTCCCTCTCTAAAGGGGGTTTTTCCCAGGATAATTCCTTGTTTTGAGTTGCTCTGAGTTTGTTTTTGTTATATGTTTTGGTTCTAGTTTTAACATGGTATCAGACCCAGGTTTGTGATTTCAAGCTTGAACCAAATTACTTCTCTTGCTCTTTTCTGTCAATCTTCATCATGGTGCTTGGTCTAAAGGTTGGAGGGAGTATCTAATTTCATATCCTCGAAATCTAGAATATTATTGGTTCCTGAGGAAAATGATCTTCTTCCATATGTGGAATCTAAAGTTTCAATGACAACTGACAATGCAAAGAAATCGGCCTAGAAGAAGAATAAAATCTTCGCAAAAAGGATCATTATTGACTCCAAGAAAAATCATTTAGTCCCTACAATCTCTAAGCTAAAGTCGGCCAAGGAGATGTATAATTATCTCCATAGCACGTATGAGATAAATAATACAAGCAGAGCTTTGGTGCTTCGCATGCAACTCCATATTAAAATGCGAAAAGGGGACTCCACAATTTCATTCTTTTGAAAATTTCAGAGTTAAAGGATTGGTTAAGTGTCATTGGAGAGATTGTCAATGACAAAGAACTCGTCATGCTCGCCATGAATGGTCTCCCACACTCTTGGGAACCATTCACTCAAGGCATTAGTTGCAAAACTGAACTTCCAACCTTTGATAGGTTGAGATCAGATTGCATTCAAGAGGAATGTAGGTTGGAGGCCAAAGGGAGTTCTCATAAATCCCACAATATGGAGGATCAAGTGCTTTCTACTAACACATTTAGTAAAAGAGGGAGAAAAAGTAACTTTAAAAAGTTCAAAGAGAAGAATCCTTCCTCCTCATCTTCTGAATTTATAAGAAAAAAGGATTTCTTCAAGATAAAATGCTTTCGATGTGAAAAGTTTGGTCATTTTGCTAAGCATCGCATTGTGAAACTAAATTTTCATGAAGTGGCTACTTTAGATGTGAAAGATTCATCTCCATCTAAGGATTCTTGTGATCATTCAAAAGGTTTTGTACTTATTTCAGCCTTGTCTAGTCATGTTCAAACTGATTGCAATACTTGGTTGATAGATAGTTGCGCTTCTCATCACATCTTAGGATATATGCAACATCTTTCAAATCTGGTTGAAAAGGATTCTCATCTGCAAGTGATCATTGGTGATGATGCATCATATTCCATAAAAGGGGCCAGTAACACTTTCAAATTAAAATCTAGTATTCCTCTTCATCTTAGTAATGTTCTATTTGTTCCTGGAATCAAGAGGAATTTAGTTTCGATTTCAGCCTTAGAGGATAAAGGTTTTAATGTTGCCTTCTCTAATAGAAAAGTGGTTGCTTGGGAGAAGGATTCTGATTTCAGTTCTGTTCAAATTATTCGAAAGCATCATGAAAGCCCCTATAAGCTTTCAGCTAATCAAGTGCAAGTGTTAAATCGTGATGCTTCCAATAATAATTTGTTATGGCATAAGAGGTTTGTTCACCTCAATTTCAAATCTCTTTCATCTATGGATAAGATAGTTGTAGGTCTTCCTAAGCTAAGCACTTCTCATGATGGTAATTGCAAAGGTTGTGCATTGGGAAAGTTTTCTAAGAGTCCTTTCCATTCAAGTGAAAGTAGGGCTACTGTTAGAGCTGATCCATTTTGATTTCTGTGGGCCTATGTCTTCAGCTTCTTTAAGTGGTTTCTGGTATTATGTCACTTTTATTGATGACTTCTCTTGCAAGACATGGATTTACTTTCTTAAATCCAAAGAATCTGATGAAGTTATATCCAAGTTTAAGGAATTTAAAGCCTTAATTGAAAACTTTTCAAAAAAGAAAACTAAGACTCTTAGATCTAATAATGGAGGAAAAAAAAATTCAGGGTCTTTTCAATCTTTTTGTGTTAAATAAGGAATTAAGAGGGAGTTTTGTGTCCCTTACAATCCTCAACAGAACGGAGTTGCTGAAAGGAAAAACAAGGCTACAATTGATGCTGCAAAAACCATGCTTCATGATCAAAGTTTGTGTTGACGTTTGACAGCTTTAGTCGGATAAACCTATATATAATTATATATGAGATATAATTTATATATATGTCTATTCTTTATATTGAGATATAAAGTCATTATTATATGAGAAAAATTTAATATAATATATATGTGAGATTAAATTTTTTACTACTAATAATTGTTTGATTAATCAATAGACATGTCTCGTGAAGGGACATGTCTATTCATGGCCTATTCTCTATATATATAAATCTAAGAGGATGTTATATTTGGAACACACATACCTAATAAGGCAATGCTTAATACATTTGCAGCAGATCCGAGAAAACAACATGGTATCAGAGCTAGACTGCAAATGTAAGAAAGTAAAATTAAAGACAGAGAATTTAATGAGGCACTAAGAGCAACCACACACAGTTTGAAATCACCGAACCAGGAGAGACGATGGAGCAATTCCTTTTTTGCTACTATAAACTTCTAATCATGAGTAAGGAAATATCCAAGTGAGCGACAAACAAAGGAAGGAATGGTCCGCAGTAGTATGATTGAAAACATAGAGGAGAACACAGAGACAATACGTCAGGCATCACGAACGACTACAGACGAGTGAATGGATAGAATATACAAAATGAGAAAGGTCAATCAAGATGACAAGGCATTAAGGAACGATAAAAACATGTGCAGTAGCATCATCACAAAGGGATTATTATTCAACAATAATAGTGTTGACATCCATACGCAGACCGAACATTGTCTAAGGCAGCCACACTTTTCATAGTCTTTGTCTGACAAATGAATCCTTCACTCTAATCATATTTCCTAATTTCTGCGATATGTGGTAAGTGCTCTATCTCAGTCGCTATGAAAGAAAGTCAACAATAAGTATAGGAACAATATTTGAGAGGGCCACTATAGTTACCAATATAAACAGTATTTTGTATGTATGTTTAAATATAACATGCACAATCCATCGAACCAGCATATGTATAGGCAGGTGGTTCTTACAAATATGATTACAAACAATAATTTACTTCTATCACTGGGCTTATTATGAGATAGAGGATAATAAGCTTTAACTCATTTACTAATAATGACAAAAACAAAAAGGAAGCCACCTTGTCCCATAGTAAACAAAGAATATGTGACCACGGGGAAGAAAGACAGTTATTGAATAAATATATTTGTGCATTGAAGAGTGATGGTTAGTAAGGTGAACAATATCATTCCCTCATTAATCACACAATTCAATTTCTGTTACAACAAGTTGTCGTTTTCTAGAAATGAATTTTCCGCAAGTCAAAATGAAGATAAAACATGAGTAGGCATGAAACTCGGGGCCCAAAGGGATATCATAGTTGATGTGGAGTGAGAAGGATTATATTAGAGTAAGTGGAGCAAATCAGAATGGAAAACTCCTCATTTTTCTGACACTTGAAGTGGTGTTGGAGGTAAGTAAATGGTTGTTCCTTTCATTATTAGACCTTTAGAAGAACATGTTATTTCAAGGTATGTCACATTTTTAAATACATATTTGGTATTGATTACTATTATTAAATATGTATGGGTTACTCTTTATTTGAATAAGAATTCTATGATCATAGTTAGTAATTTGATAAGTAATAATATGTGAAAATATAGACTAAAGATATATACTTCGAACATTGAATATTAAATGCATATTTGGTATTGATTAATATTATTAAATATGTATGGGTTACTCTTTATTTGAATAAGAATTTTATGATCATAATTAGTTATTTGATAAGTAATTATATGTGAAAATATAGACTAAAGATATATACTTAGAAGATTGAATATATATATATATATGTTCGAAGTATATATTTAAATTAGATCTTTATCTATATTACATTGAAATGATCATAATACATAATCATGTTACTCTCTTTCTTATTCTTTTATTTCTATACATACTATAAGAGCTATGTGCCTTGATCTTTTCCTCCAAGAATGTTATTGCAGGAAAAGGGAGATTGAGATTCAAAGGGAGCCTGACATTTCATTAGACGCAACCTTGAAAAAGAGGGAGAAGATAGAGGATGTGATTCAATGAACCTTTGGTGATCTCGGTCTCATTGATTCAGAGGGAGTAAACCATGTTGAGATGGATTCTCCAATGATAAATAAATTGTAGCAGCCAAGAGGACTGTGATTCATGAATATACCTCGTGGCTATGTGATTTTAATGGGCCTACCCACTGTGTACATCATGAGGAATTAACGACTTCCAAATGATGTCACTTGTATTCGCAAAAGTTATTGTAAGGTGACGATTTTACAATAACTTGTATTATAAGATCAATCAAATTGAGTATACGGTGAATGTCTTGCATCTCAACATTCTGGAAGGTCATTACTCAAAGAGTACTTGGTGAATATCATTGATATTCTGGGAGGCCAATTCTCTTGATATCAGATGTGATATCAAACCTTATTTGAGTACTTGGTAAATATCATATGTTGATTTTTTGGAAGACCAATACTCATGATATCAAATGTGATATCAAATGGTGGAAATCTTTTGAGATATCAAATGATACTAATTATATGGAGGGAATTTGTTTGTTAGAGGTGGTATTCAATGACGCGTGGTGAAAGTGCTTGTGAAGCAAAGATTTGTAAAGATATCCTTAAAATTGTTATTTGTAATATTATGTTGAAGTAATATTTATTCTTATGTGTATCCTTCTAAGCTAGGAGGTAGGGTTGATGTTTGATAGCTTCAGTCGGATAAACCTATATATAATTATATATGAGATATAATTTATATATGTATGTTCTTTATATTGAGATATAAGGTCATTATTATATGAGAAATTATATATATATATATATATATATATATATATATATATATGAGATTAAAATTGTTATTATTAATAATTATTTGATTAATGAATAGACTTGTCCCATGAAGGGATATGTTTATTCATGGCCTATTCTCTATATATAAAAATCTAAGAGGATGTTGCATTTGGAAACACACATACTTAATAAGGCAGTGCTTAACACATTTGCAGCAATTCCGAAATCCCAACAGTTTGCAGATTTTCCTTTGGGCAGAGGCCTGCAGGACAACAGTTTATGTTCAAAATAGACGTCCTCACCAAGTTCTTAATAATGACTCCGGAAGAACCATTCTCTAGTTACAATCCTGATGTAAGTCATCTCAAAGTCTTTGGTTCCTTAGTTTATGTTCTTGTTCTCAAAGATAAAAGATCTAAATTAGATCCCTCAAGTAAGAAGGGAATCTTTCTTGGTTATAGTGAATCTTCAAAAGCTTATAGGACCTATTTTCCGGAGCAAAAGATGATTGAGCTAAGTAGAGATGTTTTATTTGAAGACAACATCAAATGTTAAAGATCTGTTGATCCCCCTCTAGATATTGATTTAGATGTTCCAGTCATTTCTCAAGATCCTTCTCTTGCTGCTCCTTTGAGAGGAAGTATTCTCCTCCTTTTAGCCCTTCTTCTCCTAAGAATCAGGTTAATTCTGAAGCTGGTCCAAGTGTTCAAATAAATGTTAAGAAGAGACCCTTGTGGGCAAGGAACGTTATGCAAGACACTGAAAAATTTTCAGCTCCTAAGGGAACTTTTTGAGAAAGTAAAAGACCTCAAAAATTTGATAGTTATGTTGCATTAATGTGTAATATCATTGACTTTGAACCCTCTTGTTTTGAATCAGCTATAGGTCAGCAGGATTGGAAAGATTATCTATTCTAAAAATAATGTTTGCGAGATCATTCCTTGCCCAAAAGGTAAATTAATCATTTCTTCTAAGTGGTTGTTCAAGAATGTTGCTAATGGGAGTGTGGATAAATTCAAAGCTAGATTTGTAGCTAGAGGTTACAATCAAAAGGAAGGTGTAGATTATGATGAGACTTTCGCTCTTGTAACAAGGTACGCCTCCATTAGAACTATCATTGTTCCAGCTGCTGCTAAAAGGTGGAAGTTACATCAAATGGATGTCAAGACGACCTTTCTTAATGGTATAATTGATGAAGAGGTTTATATAGAGCAGCCTGATGGATTCATTATTCGTGACAAAGAAACTCATTGATGGAAGCTGAAAAAGACATTGTATGGCCTTAAACAAGCTCCACAAGCATGGTATGAACGCATTGATTTCTATCTCTTGAGTTTGGGTTTTATGAAAAATGAAGCTGAACCAAATACTTATCTCAAAAGGTATAATGATCTTATGCTGATCCTAGTTTTTTATGTTAATGATCTCTTTATTACTAAAGATGAATTGATTAGCAAATGCAAGATATATCTGAAATCGGAATTTGAGATGAAAGATCTTGGTTTAATGCATTACTTTCTCAGATTACAAATTTGGCAAAAGTCTAATGAGATCATTCTTAGTCAAGGTAGATATACTCTAGACATTCTTAAGAAGTTTGGTATACTCTAATTGTAAGCCAAATGTGACTCCTATGGAAGCCAACCTAAAGAAACTTCAAGAAGTTGCTACTGATTCAAAATTAATTGATTGCACTCCTTATGGGCAACTTATTGGTTCTCTCATGTATCTCGTCAACACTAGGCCTAATATATGCTATGTTGTTAATACATTGAGTCTATTTATGAGCGAGCCAAGGAAATTTCACTTCATTGCAACTAACCATATTCTAAGATATGTCATGGGCTCTCTACAGTATGGATTAAAGTTCCTCTTGTTCTAATGATCTTCAACTTCATGGGTTCTCAAATTCTGATAGGGCTAGTTGCATTGTGGACAGGAAGAGTACCTCAGGCTTTTGTTTCAGCATTGGATCAGCTATGATTTCTTGGTGCAGCAGGAAGACAAGACGTGTCTCAAAGCATAGCTGAAGCTAAATATGTGGCGGCTTGCTTCGCAGCCCGAGAAAACTTCTCAGTGGGTTATTTGGAATATCTTCTGACATTACTACGATTTTTTGTGATTATCAGAGCTGCATAAAGATTTCTATAAATCCAATTTTTCATCACAGGCTTAGCATTTAGAAACTAAGTATCATTATTTAAGGGACATGGTATTTCGAAAGGCTGTAGAGATGAAATATATCAGCATTGATGAACAAACTGCTGATATTCTCACCAAGCCTCTATCAAAGGTGATTTTTTCTTATTTTAGAGACAAGCTAGGTATGGTCAATCTTTAGGCTTAAATGGAGCTAAGTATTATTTTGTAGTTTTACCTATGGTTTTGTTTGTGTGTGAACTAACAAAAGATCAGCTATGATAACTCTTTCACTATGCAATAGTGAACATCATGTTGAGAGAGTCCATAAAGTCATCATGTTGAGAGATTTTGTGATAGGAGTTGGATGTCATGTTGAGAGATTCCATGACAGTTCATGTTTTCAGAGTCCGTGATTAAAGGCTTAGATGTAGGTCTTGCAAATTTTCCATGTTGAGTGATTCCATGATTATAAACAATTGTGCTACTATGTTAAACATGTGAATGGATAAATGTCTAGTTACACAATTTCATATTTGCTAAGAGGGAGTGTTAAATTTATTAGCATAATATGAAATTTTATATGATTGATTTTGCTCATTTTAATTTGTTAATATTTCCTCTCATGAAACTGCGATTTCAAATCTAAGTCTTTTGTACTAACAACTTATTGGTTTAGAACTCTGTGGTTATTCAAAAGCTCTCCGACAAGTGTCAGGTTGATTCATATGAAGAAAAGTCTTCTTCACCATCTTGCGTATTTGTCCTCTATCGAATCTCCTAACTACTAATGCTTGTTGGCTATTCTTAATGTCAACATGGTTGATGATTGGATAACCATAACGTTAATAAATGATCAAGGCTGCCAAAGACGTTATTCAAGATCTTGTTCACAACGCATATCACTTAGTTTTAACTTTTATCGCACTCCAATTCCTAAAGAAAGTTTCGACTTGTATATATTGGGATCACCGTTGTTCTAGCAGGATGAACTTCAATTTTATGCATTTTGTGTATGAAGGTTTCTTGATAGAATTTCAGTGTACCTAAAACTAGTGATGGAAGTTACATTAATATCTTTCGTCTCTCTTATGTTTGAAGTTGTTGATTATGTCCATCTTCGTTCAAGGGTTTGAGTGACTTGTTATTGTATCTCTGTTACCTTAAGTTTATATTGATGAATCTATCATCTCAAGTTTTCAACCAGTATCTCCTATAGGTTCTCTTTTAATTCTCTGTGATTTCCATATCACTTGATATTGTTATTGTATATTGTTTGAAAATTTCTACAAAAGTACAAATTTTTGTGGGGCTGGGTTGTTTTCCTATGTAAAGGGGGTTTTTCCCAAGATAATTCCTTGTTTTGAGTTTCTTTGAGTTTTCTTTTGTTGTATCTTTTGGTTCTAGTTTGAACAAATTGTTACACCATTTGCATTCAAGTAGTCGATAGATTCTCCACAAAAGAGTTACCATAAGTGCACAAGTGATTACCAAAGAATCATCACATGAAATTGAGTCAAGTCCAACATTAGAAGGAACTCTGAGGTTGTCTTAGTTGATCACAAATAGTTACATGTTTAGTATCTAAGCTTCCTTGTTCAAGAGATGATTGGATATTTGGTATTCTATCCTAGTTTACTAAGTGTTTTTATCCTGCATGTTGGAGTGGTCACAAACTCACATCAACATGACTATGTATTAATTTTTCCAATTGAGTGCTTGTTGTCTTCATCCAGCTATAACCATTGGTTGGTTGACGATTGTTATCCTCTTGGCAACCATTGGAACCTTTAAATAAATTGTGTCTCATCAAGGAAAGTAGAATGATCTAGTCTAATCGACTTTGATCATTGGTTGACCATTTCTAGTCTTACTCTCTAATAATTTCATGTGCAAATAAAGATATATTCTACAAATTATCTGGCATGCATTGTCATCTATATTATTAACTTGCGTATTTAAGTTATCAAATAGTAAACATTTGGCATTGATGGCTTAAAGGATATTGAGTCAAATCTTATTGATTCATTCCCTTAGATCATAATAAAGGTGATAAGAGGCCACAAGGCAGTCAAGACCATAGTTGCAAAACTCACCAAGGCCCAAAAATAGGACTTAGCAAAAACTAGACAAAAAACACCACCAATTTATAATTTGCATAAATTTAAATTAGAAATCCAATTCTTCTGCAAAATTCAACAAGGAGATACATCCAATGAGTCAATAAATGAGCAAACAAAAGAAACAAGTTGATCTAGAGGTATTTGATTGAATTAAATGCAAATTAGGTACAAAATGGCATTCTCATGTGGAAGGTTGATGGGTGGTAGCTTGATAGGCCGAAGTAATATTAAAAATGAAAATTGTTTGTGTAAAACTATAAGAAAATACATCAAAATAGTTTACAACTTCATCTTTCCAACTCTAGTAAAACTAAGGGAGAGGTAGAGGAAAACGTCCTAACAGTTTGTTGTGGCTACGCCTCCTCACTCGACATGAGTAGTTGTGGTTGTACCTTCATCCTAGATGTAGATGCTACTAGCACTGGCAATGACACTTCATCATCCACAACCTCCTCATTCTCCTCAACATCATCCAGTATCAATCCGAATCCAACACCATCCTCCATAGCCCACCTTTCCAAATCATAGATCTCATCATTTGTAAACAATGGGTGTTGCTCCTATTATATCCAATTATTGTAAAGATCAATATCATCCAAATCAATTGGACTAGTTGGTGCTTCCTATACCTACCTTGTGTGCAACCAATTATTATATTGCATAAAGACAAGGCCATCAAGGAAATTCTATGTTAACTTGTTTGTCTTCTTTGTGTGGATGGCCTCAAACAAGCTCCAATTGCATCTTGGGCCTCAAAGGAAGAATAAAAAAATGGAAAAAAGATCACGTTTTGCATCCTTGGACTTTCATTATCCCATGGCCAATTCTTTAAGAAAAAACATGTTGAGTTTTTTATGGAATACAGGCCAAAAAATAAAGCAGTTTTCGACGGGTTTTTTTGGGTGAGTAAAAGTGGTGAATATTCGTTGAGCATAAAAACTTGCAAGTTTTTCACATCTTGGTAAGTATTTCATCTATTATCAAGACGACGATATCAAGCACTCTTTAAGGATCATCAAGCAAAGGGAATAAAGGAGAAGATTACGTGAAACACTGCAATAACCGTTTGATGGGAAGTATGAAGATGTTGAGTGATTTTTTCTTAGAGAAGTTATTATGGTTAATTATGAGAATCATTGATTAATGAGATTATGTTTTTTTCATTATGAGGATTATCAAATAAATGGTGTTTTTATGGAAATTAATATTTAAGGGATGAATAATCTTGTATATTGACACTTGAACATAGCCTAGATAGTTATGCTAGTTTAAGTGTTATGAAATAGATATGAACATGGTTAATTCTTTCTTATGGCAACCAATGTAAGAGAGGATTGCTCCAAGAAGGGAGGGAGAGTATAATCAGAGAGAGGAGGTGCAAATGTGAGGTGAAGGTAAGAAATGCCATAAGAACAAGAATCTATAGCTAAGTATCTTGGTCATTAGGAAATTAGGTCACTAGGTTAGGATTGTTAGCCTCGGTAGCCTCTCGTCTAGGTTAGAATGTCCATTGAGATCTTCCACTATCAATTAATGGAACAACCTTATCAATCTCTCCATTTAACATTTATTCTATTGTATATACATTAAATATATGTATACATATATATATATATATAGATAAATGTGTACGTTGTGTGCCAACTGTCACAAATGTGTATATAAACAATTTATTGATCTCATGCGTAGACACATACATATAGTCGTGGAAAAATAAATGATTGTGTAAGAATTTATGATGGTTTAAATAACTGAATATGTGGAATGTGAATTGGGCACTAAGAACTTGAGCACAGACACATTTAGATATAAACACAACTTATGAACATTCGTGAAAAATATATTAAGATGGTTACAAATTAATGTTTCAAGGAATTCATAATTGATGAATGATATTATCTTCTTCTCAATTATCATCCTAAATGGGCAAGTCTCTCCATCTAAGAAGAAACTCCTTGATTACTTCGTTCCTCAATCTCCTCTCCCTCACATAACTCTTCACATGCATAACTCTTCCCTGTGTGCATTCATAGCATGTTGCTTGCGTGCACCTCCTACGTGCTGCTCCTCCCTCATTCATCCATGTACACCTCTCGTGCATGACAATGGAGTCACTCTTTCTTATGCCTAACACTTTCCAAAGAGTGTTGCTCGCACATGCCTCCTGTGTACTGCTCCTCCCTCATTCTTCATTTATATGCACCTTTCGTGCAATCTTGTGCACTACCCATGAAATTTGGAACTACCGGTGATCCCTTCCATCATTGACGCCCTTGTAAACCTACTAGCATAAAGCGGTGAATGACATCTCTCTTGTAGAACTGCTTGAGCATGTTTGAAGGCTTGAGACAAAAACTAGAGACTCAAATAGTCATTGCAGATTATTTATGACAAGCTTTCATTTGTAGTTGTTGGGAACAAAGATATTAGGAGGCTCCTCAACTCAAGGGTGTAATAGGTTTCAAATATCCATGAACTGATAGTCAAGAAAATTGAGCTCGACCACAAGTAGGACTCCTTCAAATCAGAAACCACATGGTAGCTGAAAACATGGGCCTTGATCTATGATGGTAGCACTCCGCCTCTTGTTGGTATTGAGGAAATTGTTCATTCTAAGTTTGTTGAGGAATGAGCTAGGCGATTGTTGGAGCTCAACCTTAAAGTGTGTGCTTCTTGTTCCTCCAGCCCCATTTATGTAGGTTATTTGTTTCTCACTGGCCAACTTGGCATTACAAATACTACTCTTGACAAAGCATGGGTGGGCTACAACAACACTCTCTTCCTTTCTTTCCACTCCGACACTATTCATCTTCAAGACCTCTAAGCTAGGAGGAAACTGTTTCCACTTCCTACGAAGATCTTTCTTGATGAAGATCTCACCAAATCAAAGGTTATCGAATTGAAACACTCTAGGGAACTTGTGGCAGCTCCAAGATGCAATGATAAATGAGCAGTCATCAAGAACCTTAAGGCAGTTATTAGAGACTTTTTCCCTCTCAAGTGGGAATCTCGGTCAGTTATTGTTTCCAAATGAAAATCATAGTCACAGTTGGCTCCAGAGGAACACAAGGATAAATTTACAAGTCAACTCTTGGAATGGTAACAAACCATTCTAGTTTATTTTGTGGTTTGCTTCACGATGCTTAGGATTTGTCAATCTTCTCTTCATTATAGACTCATGAGAGCCTTGCACGGCCTCTTCTAGGTATCACTGACTTTTGTTGGTTTTCAGTGTAAAAGAATTAGGTTAAAAGCTTGGGTAGGGTTACAGGATCAAGTGGGTCACTTGCCTCGTCAACAACCGTCTTTAGGATCAAACCTCCATTGTCATTTTTGACATTTTTGCCTAGCTTCTATGAGTCTGTAATTTCTTTGTTGCCCTATGCCTCAGAGACACTTTCATTATCATCCATTACTTTCCTCCAATATCTTCATGTACAATAATGATTGTAAGTCCTTCCATCACATCTTGTGCTCTACTTTTATCTATCACCTCCCCTACTACACCTCACTGAAAAATTCCTACCACCTTATCCTCCACAGCAAAAAGTATCTCTTCATTTCCTAGCATAGTAGAGCCCTTTATACCTCACTCATCCATCTAGCCAAGTCTTTTTGGTGCCCCTTTTCCCTCATCGCTCCCCTAAACCCTTTAAGTTGAGCCACAACTTGTCGTCTCACACTTTTGCTCTCTACGATATCCTTGGCCAGCTTCGCATCCATATCACCCCTCCCCCTCATTCTCATTAGGGATGGTGTTTGATCTATGAATAGTAGCAAGGCAGTGAATGAGAAAGGGTTCCAAGAAGAACTTTCGAAGCATGGCATCATAGTATCGAGTTTCTTATTGATCTCTTCAACCACGTAGTTTGTACAAGGTTTCCCCCCTATTGCTCACACCACATCATTCATTTGATTCACAAGATAGGCCTACTTTAGATTCCAACTACTACAGGACCATTGTGGTTGGTCATACTTTCTCCAAACTTTATGCCACAGTTTTGCACTCTCTTTTGTCTTGGAAGTTGGATCAATGTCACATTCAAGCTAGGATACAAGTTGGTTTCTGAATGGATTATCAGACCATAGACCACATTTTGACTCTATGAACTATTATTGAGGAGGTTTTTGATCGCTACTTGAAGGTTTATTGTTACTTTGTGGATTTTTGCAAAGCATTTGATTCTATACCTAAGAAAACACTTTTCCAGAGACTTTGCAACATTGGTATTTCTAAGACTCTTATGACTGCTTTCATGAGACATTGCGAGAGGGTTTTGGGTCGCATTAAGACCCCTTGTGAAGTTTCTAACTTCATCAAGGGCACCACTGGTATTAAGAAAGGATACCCCCTACCTCCCACTTTGTTTGGGATTTACATTTATGTGTTTGAGGTCTTTCTTCAAAAGCACTCTCTTCTAGAGGATGGTTATCTTCTCCACCAAGTTCTTAATTCTATTTTGCTATTTGTCAATGATGTCCTTTTTGGCTTCCTCCCTAAAGGGCTTACAAAGACTTCTTAACGGTCTAGCATCTTTTTGCGATTTGCCGCAATTGGTTTTTAATTAAGGGAAGAGTAAGGTCATCCAATTCTTTTTCAAAGGGGTGGAAGTTGAGATTTCTTATTCTTACACATACCTAGAGATTAAGTTGTTTGTCCCCCTCCAAACTCGCGTCAACAAAGTGTATGGCCAGTTGGTCGTTTTTAAGAGACAGTGCTTCTGCGGTCACTTCTACGACACAACATCCAAGTTGACTCTTTTGGACACTTTGATTTGACCGACTATTCTCTATGGATCAGTTATGTGGAGGCCCCCCTTATTGGAGTCGGGTTGAGCCTTGGTTGAGTGGGTCTAGACTCTTCTTATTCGGTGTATAATGAAGTGTAATCAATCCACTCCATATAATATTGTTCTCTTTGAGGTTAAGGGCTCATCTCTTTAAAATTGGGGCCATCTTCAATCTGGTTTAGCTTTTGCATTGTCTTAGAGGTTTTTGATGATTCTTTTGAGAGGCATCACAAGCACTCCTACCTTGCTTATTGCTCATCTAAGTCTATTGTGGCTTCCATTTCTTCCTATTGGGTTCATGGTTTGTATGCTTAGGCTTCATCCCTTCTTGGATCTATCACGATTGAGATGGATCGTCTCCCCTCTTTCTAGCCCTAACTTGATGCCTCTTATCATCTCCTCCCTTCTAGACAGAAGTTGAACAAGTGCATCAAAACATACATATATAGGCAATTTATTCACAACACTTGGGTTAACCCTCACAAGGGGTTTTTCCCTAAGATGTCATTCTAGGCTAAGCACTTTCTTAAAATGGACAAGGTCATTGTTCATCCTTCTTGCTTATCCACTACTAGTCGTATTCACTCACGATCCATCTCTACTATTTCAGAGTGGGTTCACATCAGCTCTGCATCGAGATTGATCATCAACTTTGTTGTGGTCTCATAACACACACCCCATTTTGGACTCGAAATGAGGACTCCCTCTTTTTAAAAATGAGATCCCTTTCAGAACACCTAAACAACCACCTCTATGGGTCAAGGTCTCCCTCTAAGTCATTTTAGGGCGTCCAATCAGGCAAGTCCGAGCGGTACCATAGGGTCGAAAGGGAAAAATTTTGTTTCAAAGTGTAAAAAAGTGCAGTTGTGCACATGCGCATTTGCATTGTTGTACACTCACCTCCAAACCGGGAGGCGCAAGCACCCCACCGATAAATAAGACCCCCCTCTTACCATTCACTTGTTTGCATAGCCGCTCCAAGTTCGCACCTTCGCACCAGCAATCCAGCCTTTTCCAAGGTAAATTGGAGGTGCACGTGCGCACCCCCCAAGCATGCACTTGATGCACAGTGGCTAAAAAAACCTTTCCTCCACACATCCATAGTGCCCATGCTGCACACATGCACATGTGTGCTATGTGCGCAACATGCGCACTTATTTTCATTGCATTTTGGTAACCCTTGTAAGATGCGCATTGTGCACCTTGCTCACATGCGCAGATACGCCATGTGCGCAAGGTGCACATACATGCATTTCAGAAACTCTTAGCGTTTTGAGTCTGTTTTGGTTAGTTTTCTACCAGTTAGGTCACCTTTCTAATGTCGTATTAGTTTTTCCTCATTAATAAATACTAACATTTCTCTTTTGTGCAGAAAATGGCATCATCTTCATCCTCTATGGCCGCGAAGATTGCACCGAAACCAGTTTCCTTCAAATATCAAGGAGCACTAGAAATCCAAATTTGGAGACAAGCACTTAGAAATCCGAGACACGGAGCTTGGACATATCGACTAGAACACCTTCATACTACTATGCAACAAGCCCAAGGAGAGATCAGCTATGCTATCTGTGTTGATCAAAAGCAAACTAGTGAACGCAGCCTCTCATCTGGTATCAGTGTAGTCATCAGAGTTGATTATGACTCTAGCACACCACTTTGTACCAGAAGAGAAAGTCATTAAAAGTGTGATCGGGGAAATCGTCTTAGACATCAAGCCTTGAAACATAGATGTCTTCCATCTACCATGAGTAGATCAATATTTACAGATCTCTTATGTCATGGCGGATAGGTGGTACAGAGAAAATGAGCCTAAAGTGAAAGAACTGGTACAAAGAAAGTACCTCATTGACAAGATGCCTTTGATCTGGAGAAGTGGAAAGGTCGATATGGCCCGAGCTTACATGACAGATGACATGGGTTACCTTATAGTCCTTTTGAGTAGAGCCATGGGCCTCCCTATAGTGGGTCACTTAGAAACATGGATGGTACACTTCATAGAGACCATTAGAACAAGACAAATGCCAATTGATTGGGCCATGAGTTTGAGTGACAATTTGGATGAGCAACTTATTTCAATAAAGAATGACCCTCGCTTCTATATGACCTCTCAGATAGTATATCTTCAAACAGCAAGACCCATAGATTACCCGGGGTTGGTTAGGAAGGGAAGCATGTAGGATGAAAATGCCTAGTTGTACATAGTCTATGCCCAACTCATGAAGAACAAGCTTACCTTCAAGAGCCCTGAATACAGGCTGGTCAATGATGGATTCATCTTTACCATCATTCGGTTTATAGGAGACTATGCCAAGAGAATGTCGGTAGAAATAGCAGCACGGATAACACAGATTGGAGCTTATTTTATCCACTTCAACACATTTTCTTATATTCGGGTAGTTGGCACTCTCTTGTGCCCGAAGAAGCTCCCACAATGCCCATCAGATAGACTATTGCTATTAGAGATAGAAAGGCAATTGGCCTCTTCTTACGATAGGGTGAGAACACAGCATAAGAAGACATGGGTCTAGCCAATCACCATTGGAGCGTTTGAGGTCAAATAGAAGCAGGACATTGCCAATTTTGACTTAGAATGGGACCAGTATCCTTTGGACGATTATCAATCACCTTGCCCATACTTCAACAACATTGGAATGGTAAAACATTTGGTAGGGAAAAAATTTGTAACTGAGATGGCACTTGAAGATCATTGGATAAATTGTGTAGATCTAAGTCACAAGGTTCAAATTTGAATTCGAATTCGAGTTCGGCAACTATAAAATTTGAATGAAGTTTAGGAACAGTAAAAATCTGGGAAAAATTTGAATTAAATTTGCCTTATACAATTCTAATTATTTTCTAGATGTATGTAATATATCTCATTAATTATCAAAATAGTAAAAATTGCTAAATAGATCTCACAACTCCATAAGCTTGATTAGACAATTAAGTACAAAACATAAGAAACATGTGAAATCACAATAGCATAGATATGTTTTTATTGTGAAGGTACAATCAAAAGTCAAGACTTCATAGCTTCAAGAAAGCTCGAAATCATCAAGAGCAATTGGCTCAAATGGTGTAGCATCATCATCAACATCACTACCCAATTCTTCATCAAAAAAGTCAGGCTCATCTATGTCTAGTACTGCTATGTCTTCTAAAGTCTGCTGTTGTGAAGATGACTCATTTGTTGATTTGTTCATAAGCAATTTTAAATTGCTGCGAACATAGACAAGCTCTCCCAACTTTCCAGACAACAACTTGTTCCTCTTTTTGGAATGGATGTGGTCAAAGCAACTCCAATTTCTCTCACAAGCTGATGAACTTGCTCCTTGACTCAAAATTTGAATGGCAAATCGCTGAAGTTCATGAGTTTCTGCCCTATAGTTCATACAACATCTATAACCAAGTATCTCATCTCGTGTCATATCATATTTGGTTCTTCCTATTCCAAACATCCCTTTCGTTTTTCTGTATTTCCAACATTTTTCTTTAATTAGAGATGCAATTGTTCGATCTGGTTCAAATCTACTAATGGCTTCATAAAACCCTACCATAATTTCAGCATCACCTTGTCTATCAATGTAAAATAGTTTAGGCTCCAAATAGCAAGCTGCTACATGTAAAGGAGTGTGCATCATTTTCCATCTTGAATCAACAGTCTCTCATATCTCTATATACTCTACTTCCACATTATTTAGTGCTCTCTGAATAGCTTCCTTGCAACGGTCCATGCTTTCATAAAGCATTCCAAGGCAGGGAGTGTCACCATCAACCATGCGGAACACGTCGACAATTGGACCACATATATGTAAGACCTTTGCCCCACTTTCCCAAAAGCTACTATTTAAAACAATTTTCTCTATGATCTTCCTCTTACCACTTTTTGAAAGTGTTGAATTTTCCCACTCATTGGAACAAATTATAGATGTTAAAGTTGCTTTCTCTTCAACCACTCTTCTCAAAGTGATATAAAATGAAGCAAATTTTGCATCACAAGGCCTCAACAACTCTCTAGATGCATGTTGCCTATAAAGGCTCAATGTGAGATGATGATTTCGTATGAAATTCACAACGTCTCTTCCTCTATAAATTGCTTCATGTATCCAAGGGAATTTTGCCAAATCATAAAGCAACAAATCCAAACAATGAGTTGCACATGGACTCCAATAAATTTCTGGGTACTTCTCTACAATCAGCTTGCCAACTCCCACATGATTTGCTACACTATCAATAACCACTTGAACCACATTTGCAACCCCTACTTCAAGAATTGCTAACTCTGATATCTGAAATATATATTCAGAAGCTTTTTTATGATTCATAGTGTTAATAACCTTCAAGAATACAACACCTTCAAGAGAAGCCACTAAAACATTAATCAATGGTTTTTGACATATATCCAACCATCCATCATTCAATATAGTGCACCCTGTTGCCTTCCGAGAGGCTTTGACCAATTTATCAGTCACTCTATCGTTTGACCTCTTAAGAGAGTTTCTCTAAAAGCCTCAGAAGGAGGAGGTATGTACCCTTTGCCAAACTCTCCAACCTTTTGAAATACAACACGATAAAGTGGATTTCTAGCTACACTGAATGGAATTGCACTAGTATAGAATAAATCAGCTAAGAAATCATCAACTTGTTTCTCACATGGTTTCCAAAATCTATTCAGAGTCCCATTCTCTTTTGTTACCTTTACAACCTAAGGTAGACATGAAGATGAAGGTATAGTAGATGTGAATTTAGAGACATCTTCAATTCTTTGTTTCTTTTGTGCCTTCTTCATCTTTTCAACAATAGAAGATGAATGCTCTTTCTCTAAAATCACTCTAAGCTCTAGGGTCACACCTGGACATGCAGTAACACCTCCACCTTTACCCGTCGTAATACCATGCAAGTGATCCATGACCCTTGTTAAACTTCCACTAATAACTTTTGGACACAAGTTACATTGAGCTTTATTAGCACCATTTCGAGTCACATGTTTCTACGCTTCCGAAGTTGATTTGTTGGGAGCCATATTACAATCTATAGAATTAAAAACAAAATAATATATTATTATTTCAAACTTTAAAACAAAATAATTCAATAAATTAATTTTAAAATGTTAATTTAAAATTAAACATGTTAAAGTTCAACTTTTTACACTAATAATTCTATTATTTAAAAATTGGAATATACATTTATTAAACATAATATAATATATCTAATTATTTATTAAATTATAATAAAAATTATAAACTTATAAAGAAAAATAAAGTAAACATATTAATAGCCAAAAAGAGCCGAGAGAGGGAAAATGACCGAGGAAGACGCACGATGTGGAGAGGAAGAATTGCAAATTTCTCACAAAAATTCGCCGCCTCAAAATTTCTATGAAACTTTGCTCATTCGCATTCGACTCTTTGAGGGGTTCCAACAACATTTTATAGAATTTTTCTCCTCGAGGAAACCCTACAAACTCCTTTATACGGCAATTTCTAAAAAAAATTGACTGAATAGGAAGTATGTTTTTTGTGGCCGCATCAACAGCGGATTTGAGCTAGGTTTTTTGGCAAGTTTCACATTCGACAATATCTGAATATCAAGCTTGATATTCGCTGAACCTTGTGACACAGGTGTAGATGACTATGATGTCCGGATTAGGGACTACTGTAGAATGAGTCTACAACTTGCGAAAAAGGTGCTTAACCTAGAAATACCCCTCAAAGCATGGAACAAGGATGCCCCTAAGGTGTTGGATCCCTTATACAATACGAATGAGTATTACAAGTGGCCCATCATGAATGCAAAAATCGGGCAAGAAGAGAACGATGATATTCATCATAAGGCTTGACATGTTATAGAGTTAACAAGGGAATGGGTTAAGAAACCTTTTCGTTTGGACCTAATTCCTCAAGCCCCAACCCTACAAGCCACTACTCAACCCAAGAAAGGCAAAGGAACAAAGGTCACAGTTCCTACATACCCTACTAAGTTACCAATAAGGCTAGAAATGGTGCATCAGCATGAACAGGAGGTAGAATACTTGCAAACAGAAAGGGTGAAGAGCATGAAGAGAAAGAGGGTCACTCAAGTGAGCGACCAACAAGAGAAAACCGAAGCAGAGCCGACCACACAAGAAGAAGCTCAAGCAGAATAAGAAGAGGCTCAACCCACACAAGAAGGGGTATCGGTACAAGAAGACCTTACGGCCCTAGCAGAAGCCACCTCGTTAGTGTCTAAAAGAGCTCGAACCGAGACGATGGTGGTAGGTGAGAAGAGAAGAAAGTTCAAGAAGAAACACACTTCGTCATCTCAGGTTCTAGAAACCATCCTCGAGGTACAAGACAAGGGGAGAGCAAATCGAATATCTCCCACTTAACAAGAGGACCTGCTCAGCGAGAGTTGCAAAAGAAGGAGGGAGTTTGACTCAAATGCCACCTTCTATTCCCCGAGAGCCCGTCCATGTAGAGGCCTCAGAAGGAGAACAAGAGTGATGGGCAACAGAGATGGGAGGCGAAGGAACTGATGTCTTTGACATTTTGGAGTTTGATTTCATGCCAGTGGAAACCAAAATGGTAGGGGAGAAGATAGATGATACCCCTTGAAATAAGCCATTGGGAGAAGATTGGGAACAATTACCTCCTTTACCTAAAGGACCCCTAGGTATACCTTCCCTCCCATCAAAGGATCGTCCATCTATACCTCTTCAATTGGAGCAAGAATTAGTTCCCCTTCCACCTCCAATAGTAGAACTTGAAAGTCAGATCTTAGAGGAAGGGGAGTATGTCCAGTTACATACTGACAAAATCTTAGAAGAAGGATAGATTGTTGAGGAAGGGGAACAAGTTCATCTTAGAACAGAGACTAGGTCTTCATCCCAAGCTGGAATGGAAGCTTAATTAGTAGTCCTCCCTCGACAAGAAAAGACTCCAAAACGAACCAATAAAGGGAAAGGGCCAACTTTCAAACCTACGTCTTCAACCCAATACATATCACCTATGGGAATGACTCTAGCATGGTTGAAAAAGGAGCTTTTAATTCGATAAAGAAGACCTGTGGAGCTTATTGAAGAAGAGGGTATGACAGAACTGATAAAAGCAGTCAGAAAACCTAAATTGCCCAAGGGTGATGCCATGACATTAGCCTTTATCATGAAGAATCAAAATGAAGATCTTTTGCCACACATTGCCTTTCCGCCTCCTCATGCTGACACGGAAAAAATAAATCCAAACGATTACCAAATGAAGGAGATAGTTCTAGGCAAGCCCACAAAGGATAAAACTAAGGTTTTAATCACCACAGGTCTTAAACAAGTATTCTCACACTTAGATAAGGGTGAATCCGAAATCTTGGTTTTGAGGAAATAGAATGAGCTATTGAGAGGATACCTAAACAAAATAGTGGGCCCGATAGATCTTGGTCATCCAGAGATTGCTCTAGGGGTTGTTTTAGAAAGAAAAGAGACTAAACAAGTCTTAGGAGAAACTAATTCATTTTTGGACCTTTGCAAAAGGTGGCATCAGAGTTTTGAAGATAGAGGGGTACAAATTAAAGAAGGTAATTTGAACCTTCTGCACAACATTCATAATAACGTCGACAAATTGGTTACAATAATAAACCAAGATTTTGGGCTAATAGATGAAGTGCGTACCTAGGCCAATGATCTCCAAGCACTAAAAGCTATCAAAGGGCAAAGGTATCGGATGTTGAAGGAAATATATACGGCAGAAGAGTTGGATAAGATGGATGATTGGATAGAGAAGGTGTCAGCGGGTAATAAAGTTATGGAAGGACTATATGAGGATATTCAAGAAATAAAGAATAAAGCTCGGGGGCAGTTTTTGGAGGCAAATAAGTATTATAATACCGCTAGCCTAGAGATTTTCGAGGACGAGTCAAGGACTCAACTTTCTTCAGTACAAACAATCATGCAGCAATTCAAAGCATTTTTCAAGGCCACTTCATCTAAAGATGATGTTAGATGGACGTTCAAGACAAAAGCAACATTACTGGAGTTAGATTCCGAATTGGAAGATTTTGCGGATACCAGGATAGAGATAAGTAATTACCACCAGGTGGCGCATGATAAGTCTAAGTCGTTGGATTTACCAGAAGTTAAAGAAATCACAACAATTATTGAAAAGTTCAAGAACAAACATCCAAATATTATGTAATATGTACTCCAAGCTGATATTTGATGCAATAAAAAATGTTATTGGTGCTCTCATTCTAAGTGTAGTAAATATTGCCGAAGTGTGTTACTTTTAGTGAATTCATGTTCATGAATGATAATGGAGCTAATGGTTTTATTGCGTTCTTATTATTGTGCATTCTTTTAGTTCTGGTATTTGCCTTAACAAATTTCATTGTTGTGACAAATTGGTGAAAGGATCATTATTGCTCTTACATAGTGTTTTGTCTCGCGTGAATGCACTTTCCGTGGCCACACGATTTGATGAATCGCGAAACATCTTTTGGTTTTCATTAAAGTTCCCATCGACGATTGCATCAGTGGAGTTGAAGAAACGTTGCTCCTAATTTCATTGGTTTCCTACCAAAATCCTTTTGATAATTTAATTCGCAGACATGTTGTTACTTTGGCTTATGTCCGTTAGGAATTTCGCTTTCAGTAATTTGCTTTAAATCTCTTGTTAGTCTATCTCTGTTATTTATTTTTCAAAACACTTGATTAAAATAGGAATTCATATAGTTGCATTGATTAGAAATTGCATTCATCTTAAAACGAAAAATGCAAAAATATATTGGTTTTGTGGTTACGTTTCAGCGAAGTTGTGCAGAATTGGTAGGTACCAACAAAGGCCTCCTTGTAAACATTCACATTTATCTTCAATTGAATTACCCAACAGGTTGAAAAACAGCCATCCAGAACCTTGGAGTCGGTCATTGATCAGCTTTTCAAAAGAGAGATTCAAGAGAATTTCTGCAGTTAGCATCGTGCAAAATGACCACTCAACAAGCTTCACACAAAGAACGGGGCTTGCCAACTTTTTGTAAGAACCCCCTGTGCTTTTAACTTTGACAAAACACTGGATTGCTAAACCAATAATAGATTATGTTTTAAAACTTAAATGCTTAACATTTTGTCAAATGCTAAGCAAGCAAATTCTGATACCAACATAATATCCCTTGTAAATCTGATCATATTTTTTTGTAATTAAGCTCCAAAAAAAATTATTATCTAACATTTAGCATACAATTTCTGAAACCACTGTTATGAGTTTGTTGATTGGCTTCTTTGAGTTCGTAGGCTGCAAATGCAGTTATTGAATTCTTCTAACAATGCAAGGTTGTTACTGACCAAAAAACAATGCAAGGTTGTTATAGAAATGATACGCTAGCTGTTTCAGACGTTTGACAAACATGTAAATGACTGAAATTAACTAGCATAGCTAGTTGACATTAAAACAAACACTTCCTATGCATCCCAATGTACACCTACAACAACTAGGCATTTAAGAAAACAGTTGGCAGACAAGCCATATGCTGATAATAAACCAAATACAAATGACCATAAAGCTTTAATTGAAATGCAGCACAAGATACATGGCAATGCAATAAACAATAATCTGAAAAGTCTTTATTGGAATGTAGCAAACAACAAATGTAATAACATTTATGGAACCTGTTAAACTACACCAGCAACCATAAACTTTATTATTTCTTTTTGATAGACTTTATCTTGGCCTTGCAAATGTTGTGTTTATTCTTCTCTTATACCAGCGCTGCCAAAGATGATTTCCATTGATTTAATTGTGCCTTCTAAATGAAAATTGCACCATACTGGTGTGCCCAGCAATGAGGGTATGCGGCAAGCTTTTGCAGCAATCGTAATAGCTTAAAGAAGCAAGCTAATGACTGAAGAAAATCAACAACACAATAATCTTGATCTGCCCATGAAATTTCACCAATTTAGCCCAATTAGAACTCTTGAATGCCAAATTCACTGGATGTTTCACCAACTCAAATGGCTGCAACACTGAAGATTTTCGATTCTCCAATGGCTGTTGAAAGCATGAAACTCTCGATCTCTTCTCCCAAACTTCTTGTTTTTCATGCTTATATATTCACCATAAGAAGTTCAAACCTCTCTCATAAAGGCACATTTAAACATTTAAATGAATATTATTTCATTTGCTCATTAATGAATAAACTTTGGGTTTGTGCTGGATAAATAATTGATAATTTGACCCCCTACTTTAATGATGAAAATAAACCTTTTTTTATGAAATAATAATAACTTATAACATTTAGCAGTCTCATAATAAAATTTATTAATAAAGTTATCACTGCATTAATAATCAAATAAGCTTCACTCCATGATTAATCAATTTTTCTTCAATTTGTCTGCGCTAGGAAGTTGGCATTTTTATTCTTTGTTGAACCCATTGACTTATCAAAAATAAATAAAAAAGGATCTTCTCAATGATTACCTAACTTACATAAATAGTAAGTGTATGAAATTGAGCCCAAACAAAGTCCAATCTGAGGCAAATGAAGACCAAACTGGACATATTGAATTATGGAGAAGACAAAAACCTCTA
This sequence comes from Cupressus sempervirens, assembly GCA_028749045.1. Taxonomy (NCBI): domain Eukaryota; kingdom Viridiplantae; phylum Streptophyta; class Pinopsida; order Cupressales; family Cupressaceae; genus Cupressus; species Cupressus sempervirens. Next base: position 71,556,458 of record CM053791.1, read on the forward strand.
TTAACCGAGCCTCAACCTAAAAAGGCCCTCTATCCACAATAACTAGCCTATAAATGTCATAATAATAGGCTAATCCCCCAAACTCTGATTCTCATGAAAATGGGGGCATTATAGTCTGCCCTCCATAAGATTGCTAGTCCTCAAGCAATCACAACAGCAAAGAAACTCCACTTCACAAAAAGTCCAAAGGAAGACTGTGAAACATCCCACATAACAAGAATAATGTTGAAGCATCAACATGAATACATCTGCATAAAAATGAACAACAAACAAACTGTCTCATTCCTGCACCATAGAATTGTGCATATGAAACCAATAATGTACATGAAAATTGAAAGTGAAACTGCAAGTAATCTACACCATGTACACACTGCAATACTCCCCAGTAGACCCAGACTAGAACCTTGATGCACGCACAAGCCTCCACAATACACTGAAGAGTGTCCAGCCAAATATACTTGGATCCCAAATCTGGAATAGATGCCTACTAAGAAGAACAAACTTAGACTTTTATTGGGCTAATCTAATAACAACTTCACCATGCTAGAGATGGTGAAGCAACTGAATGGAATCCATCCAACATGCAATGCTAACCCTAACATCAATTGGGTCCCAATATAAACAAAACTCGTCCATCCATCATAAAAAGGGGAGAATAACTGGAAGAAACTACTATACCAAACCTCCCTCTATAGTCTATCAATCCCCCATGGGTGCGAAATCCAATTGTACTCTGGAGATGAGAACTCCTAAAGGTGTCTGTACCAAAATCACTATCACATCCTCTACTAAGATGCAATGGATGTGATGAATCTACAAGATGTGTCCCACCAAATTGCAATCACTGAAGATGGTAAGTACCCATCCCACGAAGGGTGGTATAATACTGGAGAGAATCAACATCGCTGTATCATCAAGTCCTCCACATGTGGATCAAACAAAAAATGATGAGCACTCATCACTGTGTAATTGCAATAAAAGGCTCCAATCTTTTTCAATGCTTCGTCACCAACAACTATAGAATTAGATGATGGCACTAAACTCTAACTACGAATAGCTAATTGGGTAGATACCCTACCAAGTCTCTCTACATACCCAATAGCATACTTTGACATGAAACAAGTAGAGGTACTCTAATTTAAATGCTTCCAAAGCACTCTAGATGAATCTCAAATTGTGAATATGAGCACCAACCTTGACCCCATACTATTTCTCAAATTCTATGAGCACCAGCCCTGACCCTGTGCAATCAAAGCAAGATAAGGTTGAATCAACCTTCTCTCTAGAAACCTTCAACTGATCCCTCCCTCTTCATTGCTTAACAAACTATCTATCAAAATCAATTGCATGGAATTAAATAACATATTTGCGTCTTGAAGAGGAAAACAACACAATGATAGTCAACCTCCCAACTAGATAATGCTTCGCGTATGTCATGTGAAGAAGATGCAATGCTGTCATGAACTGTCACACAACTCAGAGATGAATCCACTTCTACATCACAAGAGCTACCCAAAGCATTACCCATCAATGGTGTAAGGTCCCTCCTCGCATGTACTTATTAAATATGAATTTCTCTGTTAAATCCCTTATAGGAGATTCGAATGGATATGAAGTAATGTTTTATGGTTTAGATGTCCTAATGGAAATTGAGATCAGTTTATACGTTCATGTTTTAAATACTCCGTGATTTGAGAACTACTGCATTATCTCGACTTTGCACTAATGATGATATGAGGTGTTTCACCTTATGATGATGATGTTAATTATGGTACCTTGATTATTAGGTTATATGCATTTAGATAATGCATTATGCCCTATCGATGATATTATGATGTTTAGGTATATGCATGCTTAATGATGACTATTCTAGTATTTTAATTCGAATTGATGAATAGGTGAAGTTATATTGATTATGCAATTTCTGATGATTAAATATGTGAGCAGAAATGGGATAACAATTATGTAAATGAAAGATTGATGTTTTGATTAATGTGATTATCTATGAGTTTTAAATATATATACATGTGATTTTCTCGAGCTACTGATGTGTAAATTGAGTGTGCAGGATTATTAGCCAGGAAGTCTAATGGAGAATTGGTAATCAACCCTATGTACAATGTGTAGAACCCAAAGTTGAGTCTAATGCAAGATGCAAACCCCATTGTTTCATATTTTATTTGTATCGTAATCTGAATGTGTGTGTTGTTCTGTAATTGTAAAGTGTTTAATGTTTTGTAATAGTGATCTTACAGTGCCACTTCACACTCATGATTAGTATATGTATATCAGCATGATAATTAGGGTTAGTCGAGTAACTTGATAATCTGAGATGGACTAGGTTAATAACGTAAGACTAATTAGTTGGTAATCGGGATTAATTATCCTAATTAGGGTTTAGTGATAAGTTTGCATTTGTAAGGTTTTCTAGAAAGTTCAAATATTTCAAGCAATTTAATAGGTCCTAAAATGGTCCTAAGGACAAACATTAATGAAAAACCAAGTGCTTAGGGGGTATATGTATGGGCTGGGGGCATTTTCCACCCCTATAGACCCTTTTGTTGACTTTTGTGACCACTCAAAAATCTCGTTTTTACTTTAATGCGAAAATTGGAACTTCACCATGAGTTTGACAAGTTTATACTCCACCATAAAGTTTGTCTTAATGATAGTATTAGAAGACCCTAGAAGGCCTTAGTCAAGTCTGGAGTTATTGCAATTTTTAGGTGGATGAGTTAGGAGCATAGTTACACTGCCATGGGGGACGGGGGGATGGTGGAACGGGGGGACAAGTTTCTGAGACAAGGGTTCAAGTTTCTAAAACAGGGGGACAGAGGGGTCTTAATTTGGGGATGGTGGGGGGATGGCGGGGGGACGGCGACGGAGGACAGGACGGGGGATATATATATATATATATGGTACTTGAAATGCTAGTTATGAAAATATGTATTGCAATATTAGATATATAGATGTAAAAGAGAAAATACTTGAACATTGCATTGAATTGGAACATCGAACATTAGACATATATAGTCGAATCTACAAATATTCAACATCGGGATGTCCTCCATCCTCGGTGGAGGTAGCGGAATCTGGTGGCGCCGCTGGGGATGGGGGGACAGAGTCCCCAAGTCCCCGATGCATTGAAGTCTCCAAGACGTGGGCCAAAAAAGGGGGGGACACATCCCCATGTTACTATGGTTAGGAGCCTATTGAGTTGCAAATTTGAGGGTTAAAGAGTGTTCACCCAATCTCTACTTTTAGAGAGAGTAAAGTCAGGATTGAAGGAGGAAGAAAGGATAGCTCCTCTCAAAATTTCAGTTTGCCATAACCATTTGTGAAGGTAGGAATCCTTCAAATTCGTGTCTTCATGTTGTGCTTTCATTTGTTTAAAAAGATTTTGCACTTGTGTGTGTTTGTATGTATGATAAAACATGTAAGGGATGGTATGGGATTGTTATGGGTTTCTTAATTCTTTTCTTTTCGTATTTTACATTTTGTTTTATGAGGGAAACTGTAAGGGTTGTGTTGGCATTACTCACCCTCGGATAAGGCAGAAGTGGCCATGTACAGGAAGAGGGCTTCAATTGGACTCTGGGCAGTGCAGAGTCTCTCCTCATGATGAGAAAGAGAGAGAGTAGGGTGATATGGGCCCCTACTCGTCAATACAAACCATTTTGTGTATTGAAAGTTAAAAAGTGAAAGAACAGAAGTTCTTGTAATTATAGCCTCAGAAGGGACATCTGTTTTGGTGTTGTGACCAACTTCTCCTACCTTGAAAAAATCCACCTTCTCCCTACTCTCATTCAATAATGAACCTGTTGTGCAAATCTAGGATGGGAGTAATTGGTAGAATGTGTCTTTGTGTTGAATCTAATTGTCTCCTGGTCAGTTTTTGTTTCTTCATGGTTATCTTGATGTAATTTGCAGATTTTGTAGTGGCTACCTTGATATGGAGCCAAGCAAAAATTCAAAGTTGTTGCACAATTCAAATGTTTGGGAGACTTCTCCTCGGATAATGATCTTGTTGTAAAAATTGATTGTTAACCTTATTTCTAAAACGATTATGATCTCGGGTTTTCTTCCCTGGTTCTTTCCTAAGGGAGTCCTTGAATCAGATATTTGAATAAAATGAATAAGAAGTGGCTAGCCCATGTGTCTTGAAAAAAAAATAGCAATTTCCTTTCATATGATATTCCTTATGATTCAAATTTATATACATATATTTAACGGTGATTAGATGAAATGATGCTATATAAAGTTATGACATTTGATTCCAAACTGTATTAAGGAAGTTCGATTTATTTAGTTGGTATTTCATTTGTATTATAGTAATTATTGAGAAGAAAAATATTCCTATTCAAGTGTATCAATATAACATCAAGCACCATGCCATAATTTATCTTAGAGAAAAAAAAATATCCCCCTTTGGCCATGTTAATAAATAAGAAAAAAATCAAGCACTTGTGAAAAAAAAGATACTTATGAAAATTCTATTTTCTAGAGCAAAAATGCTCTCTGCCCTTTGTATGGGAAAAAAAATTTAATCCCCTTTTTGAACAGAGCATATTCCCTCAAGATTCTCTTTAATATTCCTTGATATTTATTTAATTAATAGTAGAAAATAAATAAACAAAAAAAAATGAGTATCTAACTATTCTATCCTATCCTAAAGTCCATCAACTATACTTTAAATCATAATGGTTCCTATCTCTTGCTGATGTCATCCCATTTAACTCCTAAGAATTGCTCCACATGGCCTTGGAATGGACACAACCTTTTGAAACAAGGGTCAAGCAAAGTCAAAGAGGATATCAAAACATTTAAGTGGATCCCTCTTATATTCAAACTTATTTATTTAATCCTATCCCCACTTTTTCCATGCATACACCCATGTATTGAGACCTGCACCACCTCATGATGTGAGTGCTAATTGGGCAAATTAACTTCTCTTGGGAGAATAAAGGGGATTGCATGTAATAAATGGTTATAAAGTCCTCCCTCAAACCAATCCTCATGGAGAGATCAAAAAGTTTAAAATCTGCCCATACTTGCCTCACGTACCCTGCAAGAAGAGACAAAATCTGCACTTGGGCAGCAAGCATCATGATTGAAGTCTTGGCTCAACGTCAGCATGAGAGGACGTGGAGGGAGGCAAGGTAGGGGTTAGGTTGGTTAGGTGTAGTGATTGGTTAGGTTAGTTGTTAGGAATAGTTAGTCTTATTTTTGTGTTAATATTTTTAGTTAGTAATTATTTTAATTAAAAGATGTTAGTACATTAGTATGGTTTATTTTGTTTAGATAGTAAGCGATAGAGTTAGGATAGTGTATGTTAGGATTTAATTAAGTTTTGAGTGGTTAAACAATAATTAGATTTAATTATTATTGTTTTAAGTTATCTTAAATTGTTTTTAACTATTATGTATGGAAGCTTTATTATAATAAATCAATTGTTCTAAAAGAACGTGAAATAAGGATAGTAGGCGTTTGTGTAGAGTTAGTTAGTGCTAGATGTTTGAATAGTAAATGGATTAGTTAATGATAGTTGTTAGGATTAAGTTATGTTAATTAATTTTATCTTTTAGTTAGTATTTTAATTATTGTTGTTGGAGTTTAATTTAAGTTAGTTAATATATATTTATGTATTATCTTTTAAGGTGGGGATAGATTCATTTTTAAATGTTGACAGTTAGTTTTACATATTTAAATATGTTTAATAACCTTGCGAATTTAAACTCTATAATTATAGTTTTGATAAGGTTTAATGTAACCAAGGACGATAGTGGATTGGTTAAGGCTCAGTCGGATGAATACGATAACGATGAATTAACCTACGAAACAAACATCTCGAATAATTTTGACAGACAATATCTTATGATCGTAACCAATTTAAAAGTTCAATTAGTCTTAAGGTGTTTTGAAAAATGTTCTAAAAAGATGTAACCTGTTCAACTAGGAGATAGACCAAGACACAAAACGAAATATGGAACTCAAGAAAACCTATTGTGACTTGTGTGTCTTTAGTCAAACTGGTATAAACATGGTAGATTAATTAACTCAAAAAAAAAAAAAAAAAAAAATCATGTGTTTTTGCCCCGTTATTTTGGGCATGACAAATGGACTACCCTCAAAAGAACTTGGCAAAACATGTGGTTTTCCAGTGGTCTCTACTGATGCACTCATCCAATCCATATCAACTGCACTTGTTATTGTGATGGATGTAGCCACATCCTGAAGACATCCATAACCACAACTCGTGGATATAAGATCATCACCAATTGCCACTATAGAAGTTTGTACTGTAACTATAGCTGGTCAAGACTGTACATAGCTCAGCTCTAAGTTGAGCTCACCAAACCATGATTGTGACTATTGAAGAACCAACTAAGTTCACTTCAATGAGTCTGTAGTCACCTCAAGCTCTTGAGTGGGATCATCAACCTCTTCTTCCTTCCTCTTCAATGCATCATAGAAAATACAACCCTACTCAAGAAGATAATCTCTGTCCACCAGTAGTTGCAAATAATTTTGTTTCATATTCCAATTGCTTCTCAAAGTGCATGAGACTTTGCTAGGGAAAAACCACTATCAAAATGCTCATTTGTCACAGGAGTGCTCTAACCATAAGTTATCAACATCTACCCAGCAACATCAAAATGCTCAACAGCTCTAGCAATCATAGACATCCACCTTTAGTTGCCCAACCAAACAATAGCTGGATTTGTAATATTTTCACGTACCATGCCTCAAGAAGGCAATTGGACATCATGTTGTGCCTACTCCTGGTCTACTACCCCTAGATGAGGTAGGGAAATTTGTTTTGGAACTTGTTGAGGTGTTGAGAAGCACTTGAGAAATTCGGTAATTTTAAGAGTTACACCGGCGCAAGGGTGCGGCGATGCAGGGGGACGTCAGGACGAGTTTTAGGTGCAGAAAAAAAAAGGGCCTCAATTTGGGGACGGTGGGGGTAAGGGGGGGGAGAGGGGGGAGGTTGCATAGTATACATATATGACTGAAAATGCTAATTATGAAATGATACTTCAGTATAACATACTATAAGAATTTGCCTGAGGCAATAATTCAACACCAAGACCAAGAAGCTCAATAGATAGCACAAGAGAGACTAATGATGATCAAATGAGAATCTCAATAATGATTAAAATAATAATGGAAATCAGATGACTACACACTAGAAGTGTCTGTATATAAAGGCATCTAGAATGACTAGGTATCAGCAAAGAGATAAACATCACAATTAAGCACATGTCCACCAAGAGTGGATTATCCTCCATTGAGCACAGGAGTTTGTGTGATGATGAGAGGATAAGTTTACATAGGTGTATCTCGTAAAGAGATGTTGTAGACACCATGTGCTCAAATAAGTTGCTAACTCCTATGTTGTCAACAAGACAACTCCTATGACTATGCATACTCTTGGGTGTCTACATGACAACTAATATGCTAATGCATTAACCTAACTAAACTTAAGTAAAGTGTAATAATAATTAATTATTTACACTAACACCCTCCCCTTAAGTGCAACTTAGGGGAATGCACCTAAACTCACAAAGCTAAATGCAAAATGCAATGTGGGTCCCGGCTACTAGATCATGTTAGGGACCCATATAAAAATGCAATGCTCTACATACAATGCAATGCAATGTAATCTCTCTGAAAACCAAGAAAGAGGGAAAACCTCATAGGAAAAACCCTCCTCCAAAAAGAGAGAAGTACAATAAGGAAGAGATGAGTTATGTGACCCCCCCTGGTGAAAAATCCCACACCCCCAAGAGATCTCACAAATGAAGATACTAGTGAAGGTTTTGGTGAAGATATCTACAATCTATTGTTTTGTAGGGCAATACTGCAATGCAATGACCTACTCAAGAATCAGCTATCTCATGTAGTGCATATGAACCTCAATGTGTTTTGTGCATTGATGTTGCACTAGATGTTTTGAGATTTCAATGGCACTCTGATTATCACAATGTATGACTGTGGGTCTAGGTATGTCAAAACCAAACTCCTTCAGAATATGCTGTAACCAAATAGCTTTTGTAGCCCCAGTGACAACTCCTCAATACTTAGCCTCAATAGATGAAAGAGCAATACTATTCTGCTTTTTGCTCTGCCAACAAATGGGGCCAGAACCAAGATGAAACATGTATCCTGAAGTGCTTTTGAGAGAATCAAGATTTCTTGCATAGTCTAAGTCTGTATAACCCACTAACTGTAGTCCAGTACCAGCTGCATAGCATATCCCATATGTATGTGTACCCTGGATATAGTGTAAGATGCGTTTGGCTGCCTTCTAGTGAAGTTCATGTGGCTCTTGCATGAAGTGAGAAACCATACCAATTGCAAATGATATGTCAGGGCGTGTATGTGTCAAGTAGATGAAACTTCCAACCAACTATCTATACAAAGTAGCATCAACAAGTGGAGTGGAACACTTTTCTTCTAACTTAACACTTGAAAGAAATGGAGTAGATGCAGTCTTATAGTCACTCATGCGAAATCGAGCAAGTAGGTCAAGAGCATACTTGGGTTGTGATAATGTGATCCCTGATGAAGACTGTTGTATCTCAATAGCAAGGAAATAATGAACTAGACCCAAGTCTATCATGGAAAATTTGTCCTGCAAAGTAGACTTGACACTATTAATGATGGATGTTGTACTCTCTATAATGATTAAGTCATCAACATGAAGCACAAGTAGCAAGTGAGAATCATCCCGCTGAAGAATGTAGACATTTGAACCTGAATGACATCTGGTGAACCCTGCTGAGAGAAGGAAAGAATCCATCTTGACATACCAAGCTCTTGGAGCTTGTTTTAGTCCATAGATAGACTTTTTCAACTTGCAAACCAAAGTAGAATCCTGAATGAAACCCTGTGGCTGCTCCATATAAATCTCCTCATAAAGATCACCATTCAAGAATGCACTCTTCACGTCCATCTGATGAACAACCCATCTCTGAGCTGCAACTATAGCTAGTGTCAAATGAATGGAGTTCATTTTTTGCAATTGGGGCAAAGGTCTCAATGTAGTCAATACTAGGCACCTGAGAGGAACCTTTGGCAACAAGTCTAGCCTTATCCACACTTCCATCCGCTGCAAACTTGGTCCAATAGATCCACTTACACCAAACCAATTTTCTTCCTTTAGGAAGAGAGACTAAGTCCCATGTGTTGTTTCTCATAAGAGAATTGTATTCTTCCTCCATTGCGTTATCCCATTCTGGAATTTTGGAAGCTTCTTTGAATGATTGAGGATTGGAAGCAACTGCAATATAAGCATGAGGGAGTGAGTTGTATTGCGATCTTGTCCTCCTAGTATCTGAAGGATTCACTGCCAATGGTCCTGTTGCATCCAATGTCTGTTGAGCCCATTTAGGTCTAGTGGAAGAAGATGTAGAAGTAGAAGGAATTTCCTCAACCTCATCTGTCTGTTGCCTCTATTTGGGTTGTGGAAAAACATCACTGTCATCACTGTCACTCTCTTCAATGAAGGAGGAAGGAGGAGTTGAAGAAGTAAAGCTTGGACAACTTTCTTCAAAGTGGACACTCCTCTCATAGAAAATTTCATGTGTCTCTAGATCCATCAACTTGTAGGCTTTATAAGAGTCCGCATAACCAACAAAGATGCAAGGTTTACTTTGAGGTTCCAATGCCTTGCGTTTCTATGGAGGTATTCGTGCCCATGCTGGACAACCAAAGACTCTAAAGTGCTTTACAGTAGGTTTCCTTCCAGACCAAGCTTCAAAAGGAGTTAAACCATCCAAAGCTTTATGAGGACTCCTAATCTGGATTTAATTTGCACAATTCATTGCTTCGGCCCAAAAAGCTTGATCAAGAGACTTATGGAGTAGCATGCAACTGGTCATCTCCTTGAGGGTTTTGTTCTTCCTTTCTACAACACCATTTTAATGTGGAGTGTATGGTACTGAATGCTGAAGGTCAATTCCCTCTTGAGTACAAAAGTCTATAAGTCTTGAGTTCACATATTCCCTTCCATTATCTGTTCGAAGAACCTTGATGGCTTTCTCTGACTGCTTTTCTACTTGAGCCTTGAAGGTGAGAAATCGTTCAAACACTTCACTCTTATGAGCCATGAAGAATACCCAAGTATAGCAAGAGTAGTCATCAATGAAGGTGAGTGCATAGCGAGACTTTCCAAATGATGGCACTGGAAATGGGCCCGCCACATCACTGTAAACTAGTAACTCGTTCAAGAACACTTTGTGCTCTCCAAGACTTGCCCTTGTCAAACATTTTTTCTGGATGCTTCCCAAGCGTACAACTTGAACAAACACCATCTGAGAAATGGACTTGAGGTAGACCATGAACCATGTTCTTACTGCTAAGTTGTTGAAGATACCTGTAGTTGAGATGTCCAAACTTATCATGCCATGATTTGCTTTCTGTATTTGAATGAATTAACAAGGCTTGTGCATTAGATTTAGGCACAAAGGAAGAGAAAGTGTAAAGCCTTGAATCATGTTTAGCTTCACCTATTGCAACCATAGAATCATCTTTGATGCTTTTCACAACAACTGAATCTGGAAGAAACTCAACCTTGTTTCCATCTCCATAGTAAGTGATTTGGAAGATTGAAAGAAGGTTGGAGGTAAGATTAGGAACATAGAGAACATCCTTGAACGCTGCACTTTCCATCTCAACTTCACCTTTTCCTTCAAGTTCCACTTTAATATCATCCCCTACAAAGATGTGAGGTACCTCTGAAGGTGTCATTGAAAAAAATCTCTTTTTGAAGCCCCCATGTGATGGGTGGCACCTGAGTCAATAATCCATTCTCCCTGACTGACAGTGTTTGTGAGTAAAGCTTGCCCTTTGCTCTTAGAATCTAAAGATGAAGACCCCTTTTCCTTATAAGCATTAGCCAATGGAAAATTGTGTTTCATGATGTTTGTCAATTCATCAATCTGCTTGTGATAGCACTGATGTTCATCATGACCAATTCTTTTACCATAGGCACACTTCTTCTTTTCCTGATTATTGTCCCCCTTTTTGTTGGTATTAGGAGACTTGCCTTGTTGATTTGATTTAGGTGGTGACTTTTCTGTGTCCCCTTGTTTGTTATCTTTCCTCTTCTTCTTTTTGCCCTTGCCTTTGTTTGAACTTTCACCAATTGGACTTTTAGAGCTCTCATTGTTAACCACCAATGCCTTAGACTTTGAAGACTTGAGAATACCCATTGTTATCAACTTAGCTTGTCATCCTCTAACAACTGGGCATAGTCATCAAAAGTGATTTTCTGATAAGAAGCCCCTAAGGTAGACTTTGAGGTGTTGAAATAAGAGACAAATGTGGAGTAGTCTGATGGCAGCTTATTCTGAATTAGATAAATCAAACTATCATCCTTAATGGAACTACCACAATCATTAAGTTTTACTCTCAACTCATTCACCTTAATGATAAAATCCTAGATGGAATCAAAGTTCTTAGGATCTAGGGAGATAAGTTCATCTTCAATCTTGTAGACATCCTCTTCAGTCACTTTCCCATATAGCTTTTTAAGGGCATCCCAAGTTTCCTTGGATGTATTATATTTTATGATCTGATAAAGGATCTTATCATCAACCCCTAAACTAAGGATTCCTAGGGCTTTTCTATCTGCCAATTCCCAAGCACAGATATCACTTTGAGTTACTTCATCACTTGTGGGTTTAGGAAAGAGATCCATCTACATATTGAGAAACTTCTTCATTCATTAATTCACACCATTTTTTAACTGACCATGTGGCATAATTATGTTGTGTTAATTTTGGAACCTTAATGTTTCCCATAATGCAAGGAAAGAAAGATAACAGTAAGAAGAAAGGAACACAACACCAAGACACACCCCCCCTTTTCACTCAATCAAACCGCCCCCTGCCCCCCCCCCCCGCCCCTCTCCCAAAAAAAATGAATACTTTGGGCACTTTATACTTAGTGCGATTACAATAGCCACTTGCCAATTTAGGGCCTAAGTGGACTTCTGATTTTTCTGTTTACAACCTCCTCTTGGAGTTCAAATCTGGTACTTAGCAAATGTTGCTCAAATATACAACAATTTTGAAGTTTGATCAAAGCAATACAATGCAAAAAGGGATCGATTTCTGAAAGTGATGTTTCTGTCCACACAAGCCTACAATCTTATTGCAGATCTGGAAAGTAGACAAAAAATTATGCACTTTCAAAAAAAATAGAACCTAAATGTGTCCAGATGAGCTCGTATGAAGCATTTTAAGTTGCAGAATGCAAGATTGGACAAGTACAGTCACCAAAATCTGATTTTTCTGACAAATCCGTGCACCAAAACCAAAAAATAATAGCACCACTGAAAAATTTAGGAAATTCTAGCCCAAATAAAAAAAATTGTACCTAATTTGGAGTCTGGATAAAGATATGGCTCTTTGAAGTAAGACTGTCAAATCAAAAATGCATATGAAGAGGGGTTCCATTTTCCAATAGCTGATGACATCAGCAAAACATGAGCCTAAATTTGACGGTTTGGGTCCTGTCAAGGAAAAATAAAAAAAGCTCTCCTTTGACTGCAACTGCAATCAGAGGCTTCTCGTGAGGAGGATCGAACAATGGACCACCAGAAAATCGGTAGAGACCCTAGGGCTTGTTCATTGATTGAATGTCGATCAGTGTCAATGTTTTCTGATTGCTCTGAACTTCGGGTGTTCAATCTATCAAGTAATGAATTTCACAGCGAGCTACCTCCTAGCTTGGCGAATTGTCACAAATTAAATGTTTTGGATGTGGGATTCAATCAATTGGTTAGGCCTCTAAGGGCCGAGATCTTGGGTATGCAAAATTTGGAGAGGCTCGATCTGAGGTCGAATTTTTTCAGTGGTATGCTCCCACCGAAGTTGATGAATTTGTGAAGGAATCTTAAACAATTCTTTCTCGGGGAGAATTCTGCCCATTAGCTATGGTGCTCTTACAGCAAATCGAGTGCCCTGTCCTTCACACTCTTGAAGATCTTACTACACTCTGAATTGCTACAAAGCCAGTGGACCCGCTAGGCCTTATCATAGGGCTTGTTCTGTTGTTACGCATTGTTGTGGTTGCTCCTGCCAGCATCGCCGTCTGTGAATCCCACGAAGTTGGCTTTTGCTAAGTCAGGTGAGAAGTTGTGGTTGACGGCTCATCCTTACCAAGATATGCAAAGTCGGATCTGAGAATATATGTTACCGTGAGCTTAGACTCGACCGTAGCGAGAACCCAGTCGTACCAGGCTCTAATGGAAGATGCAACTCGGATTGGTTCTATCGGTGTTGTAAGACGACAAGCATTTGATATATCTCCCCGCGGCGAGCTTGAAGATCAAATTGAATCCTCCAAATGAGCAAATCGGGCTTCCAAGTCCGATTTGCAAAAAATTTTGCCAAAATTTTGCTGAATAAAATAATAGAGATTCGAAAATATGCACCAAATAATGCCAAGTATCCAAATCTCCAAATAATAGAATATATGCAGATTTGAGAGAAAAAAATGAAAATTGTTTTTTTTTATTGAAAAAAACTCAAATCCATACCGCCAAGATTTTGCCTCGGATTTGACTTTTGCCCAACATAGGCAAATTTATAGTCAAAATTTATGGGAACGGCCACCCAAACGCAATGGTAAGGTTAGATCTTGCTCAAAACGCTCCCAATTTCTATGGATACCCAGATTTGAATCGTGGCCCTCCAAGATGAAATAAAATCAAGCCCTCCAACAGCTAGCAAATGTATACTCCTACCACTCTGATACCATGTAAGAATTTGCCTAAGGCAATAATTCAAGATAGCACAAGAGAGACTAATGATGATCAAATGAGAATCTCAATAATGATTAAAATAATAATGGTAATCAAATGACTACACACTAGAAGTGCCTGTATATAAAGGCATCTAAAATGACTAGGAGTCAGCAAAGAGATAAACATCACAACTAAGCACATGTCCACCAAGAGTGGATTATCCTTCGTTGAGCACACAAGTTTGTGTGATGATGAGAGGATAAGTTTACATAGGTGTATCTCGTAAAGAGATGTTGTAGACACCATGTGCTCAAATAAGTTGCTAACTCCTGTGTTGTCAACAAGACAACTCATATGACTATGCATACTCCTAGGTGTCTACATGACAACTAATATGTTAATGCACTAACCTAAGTAAAGTGTAATAATAATTAATCATTTACACTAACACATACCAAATATAGTTGAATATAGAAAATTGAAATGTGATTTATAAACCATAAGTTCAAACTTGAAACTTGAAACTTCATAACCATTACCAATGACCAATGAACTTAGTAAAATTATAACTACTAAAACTTTTAAACATAATAATGATAATGATAAATGAGTAATATAAACCATACATAGTACGGTGTACTATGTAAGTCAACCATTGACTATTAAATTATCAAATGACAAAGATGAAAGATTCAAAATTCATTATTCAAATATGAATAAAAAATGTTCCCAGGCTTAAAAAAATAATAAAAAGTAAAAGTAAAAAATTGTTATTTTTTTTTTTTTCCTTTTCATGCAAAATGCCAGCCACACCCCGTGCACACCCTAGGCGCACCCTGCACACACCTGACCACGCACCCCCACACCCCAGATGCACCTGCATCCCCGCATCCTACCCGCGTGCGCCGACCAATGCGGCCTCGTTTTGGCTGTGGTGGGGGTACTCGAGTGCGCAACGTACCCGCACCAGTGACATACACACACCCCATGTGTGGGTTTAATTATAAAATATTTGGTGCACTGTAAAAATTTGACACTGGAAACTTGACTTGGTAAGGCGAAGATATCTTACAACATCCAACTTTGCAATTGCTTGAGAGCAAGCAATCCTAGGAAGAGAAGGTTGTAATGTCCTCTTCTCAGTAATTCCGCAAGAGCTTGGTAAGCCTATTTTCTCATCCCCATAGGTTAATATTTTATTAGAAAGGATGCATTTTCTAGACAGTTTTATTTGTGGAGACAAGGAAGAAATAAAATGTTATTTCATGATTTTATAAAGCTAAAATTACTTTATGTTATTAAATAACATTACATGATTGAAGTGACTTTATTAAATGAGTGGGCTTTATTCCACATTGCTTAACGGATGTGTATCGACCCCCTAAAGAGGCTTTATAAACGAAGTTGTACTCTCATTTTGGGATATATTATGTAACTATAATATTGAAGTTATTTCTCCATTGTTCTTGAAATTCAGTGATTAGTTTTCCTAGGTATGAAAACCCTCAAAATTTGAAGGTTGAACAAAATTGCAACTTTCCATGAGAGGTGAACTCGTCTTCATAATTTTCTACTAAGCTAAATGGCAGAAGTTTTGATTCAAATAAGAAGCTATGACGTAGATTGAATTTGACATGAATAGTGTCATTAACAGCATATATGGTTTTTGTTTTTTTACCATATGGTTTCCTACATTTGTCAACTTATTTCCCATGGAGCTATGTATCATCTCAGATATGTAATGGAGTCATTCTTATAGGCTGTGGATCATTGATAAACTATTTTGTGATAATATCAATCTGAATTAGCACTTGAAATCTCTTTCTTTCCCAATGTTTGCAAATTTTCTGGAAATAAAGGGTGTATGAATCATAGCATATTTATATTGTCTTGTATGAATCAATACAAGTTCCAAAGTAGTGTCACAGAAATTTAAGTGATCATTTTAAGAATGGTATGTCTGCCACGTGTTTGTACAAATGATCTCATATGGAGTTGAAGTCATTTGAGAGAGATGTGTGCCAAGCGCTTCTTAAAATGCTGATGGATAAAACTAGGTTATTTTGGTGAAATTAGTTCAGGGTTTTAGTCAAAATATCAGATTCCTACTATCTTGCAAGTGTTTGGCAGAATTCCTATGCAAAGAATTTGTGTTTTGCAATGCAGTTTTTGGTCATGAATTCAGAAATTTCAGATTAGGCCTTGCATACCAACTGTTTGACAGAATATCTATGACACAAAACTGAAAATTGAAGGACAGCATTAGTCAGGGATTTTGAAAACATTCAAATTTGTGTGGACCAAACAATGATGTGACACACGTCATGGACGTCCTTACCTTTGATTGCTAGGCACTTGGAGAAGTGGAGTCTCAGCTAGAATGAAATGTCCCTTTACTGATTTTGCATGGTATTTCCAGCCTCAAATCAGATCTTTAAAATCAAACAGCCAATATTACAAAGATCTGCCAATTTCCCAATAAAACCCAAATCGGGTATGTCCAAATTAGTGCCAAAAAACTTCACAACATCACAAATTATTAATAAATCTGAGAATGGACATTTTTACAAAAATTTCAACAGCATAACAGCCTACAAAATGACATTTCCAGATTTGTATAGCCTTTACACAACAGCTCACAAATGTAGGACAAAACTATGCTCAATCGGGCTCCCGAAATTAACACACAATGCCCGGAAACACCACAAAAACACTCATAAACTATCTCAGAAGTTTAATCACGACCCAATACATATATTCAACTCTATTTTAACATCTTAAAGTCTGAAATACAGCAGCAACCCAAACTGATATGAAACACTCAATTGAAAACACCAAACTCAAACCAAAAACAACCCCGAAAATCCACAAATTGGCACTATTCAGCACAAAGGCAAACTCTGTATGAGCATGCACATGGAATGGCTTCAAACTCCCCTCCTTAGCCTTCTTGGAAACCTGCAAACTCCCGTTCTTGGGTCTCCTTCTCCACAGGTTTGGCAGCCTCTGAAGAACAACAAGAAAATTAGCAAAAATCAAGTTCTGGAATGAGCCCAAAATGCCTCCAAACCCCTTTAAAAGAGGGCATAACCCTAACTCACGTCCAAGAGGGGTTAATAAAATATAATTTAATAATAATTTTTATTTATTAGTCCATTGGTTTCCAAAGATTAGCCCCTTTTTCCGAAACTTCGCCTTTTTGGAGCCTGCCTGCCTTAGCAAAGTTTTTTTTTTTTTTAATTATTTGAATAGGGGACATGACATAGAAGGTATGACGAAGTTGTTAGGGAGATACTTGGTTCTCAGTAGCAAATGGATGAGTTTCAGCTGACTCATAGGTTTCTCCTATATACATTGTTGAGTAATGACTGGTCTACATTGTTAAACATGGATTTTCTTAGGAGCACTTGAAGGACAGCAGCTGTTTTGGAGAAAAATGCTTCATCTCTTTATCATGGAAGATTAGCACACAAATGTGCCACTACCATCATCGGTCATTGGAAGAACTTCTTACATGATCAAAAGTCCTATTTTAAGACCTATGGGAGTTGCTCTAGTTTACACCAGCAGCCTAGGACGGGCTGATATGTCTTTTTGTGTGCATGTGATGGGTGTTTTGCACTTGCATGGAAGATCATTTGGAGTTGGAGAGTTGTTTGTTGTTGATAGATACTTGAGTTACATCTATCTCCTCATTTTGACAGTTGTGGCAATGTGATGAATTGGCATCCTAGCATTGACATGTCTGGTGCATTACTTCAATGGGATAATAATGAGTTGCTTCACAGTTTTGGGCATAGTGGTGTTCATATCAGAATGATGCAGTGTATAGTGTTCTTCATGTGAGTGGTTTGAGACCCAAGTGGTGCAACAGAGAATTGCTTGAAGTCGAGCAATGTCGAGCAATTGATTTTTATTAAGTTATCAAAAAAATTAATAAAATATTAACATGAATATTGATTAATTTAGTTTAAAATATTATTAAATGTCACTTTATTAAATAAAGTTTACCAAAAGAATTACCAGTAAAGTTGGCCAAATCTTTTACGAATTTCATAATAAGGAAGGGCTTTACATTGTATTGAACAAGTTTGTATGTTTAATGAATTTGATATTTGATTGATTTCCTTTGAGTGAACTTTTGAGGTCAAAACCTTTAAAATTGAAGACCTCAACTCCAATACCAAGTAAGGCAACCACTACACCAAAAGACTCAACTAATAATGAGTGGCAATCCCCTGTGTTAAGAGTGGGGATTTCGTCCCACTAGAGTACCAACAAAGGCCAGCCCCCTCAAGGACAAGTAGTTTCCCAATTGTGGGTGGGTCCTAGCCCTAGGTACATGCCTAGCAGGAATCCACAACACTGCAGCATTTAGGTTCGGACATCACAATTGTCTATACAATTTGCCCCAAATTAAGTCAAATCACCCTCCTACAATTGCACATAAACCATCCATCAATCAATGCTCTCCACTATTTTATTTTTAGTCACTTTTCATCTCATAGGAATTATTTTTAACAAGTCTACTAGCAATTGTAATTTGTAACTACACTAAGTGGGGTTTGTCCCATTGACCTTGTTGATCATAACAAGATATAATATATCTTTTCTTTGTTTCTCTAGTGGCAATACAAAGATCCCTAGATAGAAAAAGAATGAGGGAAAATAAGGAGAAATGCCTTACATGTGTTATTAGAACTTTTCAATAGAATAATTTCACCAATCACAATTTTGACTCAATAGAAGGGAGTTGGAGATAAACATAAGTTGCCATGTTAAAGTTCATGGTTAGTGGCACTCTCTACAGTCTATTTTCTGCTATTTGATTATCTAAAGATTTCTATTGTAGCATTTTTTTGGGTTGTCCAGCACATTGAAAGTGTGTGCTTTTCAGTCTAGCATTTTTGTAATTTGTCTTACAATGTATCATGCTAGATCTCTACAGTCTATTTTCTGCTATTTGATTATCTAAAGATTTCTATTGTAGCATTTTTTTGGGTTGTCCAGCACATTGAAAGTGTGTGCTTTTCAATCTAGCATTTTTGTAATTTGTCTTACAATGTATCATGCTAGAGGATGTTGATACAGTTTGAGTTGTGCATCATAAATTTACAGAAGTAGATTGTTATGACTACAAATGCTTATCCAACCTAATGAAATACTCTCAAAGCATCAATTGGATGTTATTGGAAATGGTTACGAGATCCTGGTTTTATGATGTTGCTCAAAACAAGCACCAAACATAAGTGGTCTTATTTAATATCCGTTACTATATAATATGATTTAATAGAGACAACCATAAAGAAAATGCACTAAAATAGACATAATGTTATACACTCTTAAACATTAACCGTGCAATGTCCTCTGAGCGGAATCTCCTCCAAAGGAATCACCTTAGGTATATATAACTTCACATGTAATCAACATCAACACAATTAAAATATTTTAAAAAAGAAAAAAAACGGTTTACAATTATAAATCCCTATTGACGGACAGTAGCATACATGATTGCATAGAGAGTGCATCCAAGTGACCAGATATCTGTCCTCTCATCTATGTCTGAATAACTTGTACAGTCCCATAATTCTGGAGCTCGATAAGGTGCTGAACAATGCTCAGCTGCCCATTCCTGCAAATCATTCATTTAGAAACAATAATGAGCAAATGATGATAGAAAACACTAAGAAAAAGTACTGCATTTGTTCCTCTACATAAAAGGCTTCATTTATGAAAATTCATGATGCGTGGAAAACCATGAATTATGCTCATAGCCTAACCCAATAATAAGTTTTGAAATGAGACTTTTCCCAGAGAAAAAAAAATTGGAATAAATTAAGAAATATTATTACTGTTGTTACAAATAAATGAGGTACATTATTATTGTTATGAAAGGGAGTAAGTTTCTGTAACCACCCTTGGGGTATTATTTAAACCCATAAATTAATAGAGGGACGGACACAAGGGAAAAGGAGAGTCTCGCGAGAACATTGAGAAATAAGAAAGTCACAGGAGCAGATGAACACAAGAGGGAACAGTAAGTTCTCTAGTTGAGCATTGGGCATTGGAGAAGGGGCACGTAATATGTGTCCAACTTGTGGTATAGCGTATATGTGGGAGTGTCTTGGCTAGGGCTATGTTCTTAGAATTTATGTAAGAATTGTGATCTCCTAGAGTGTTCCTTGTCTATAAAAGCACTAGAAAAGTAACATCTTCTGCCTACCAATAGCAGCCTCTCAGCCTTAATTGGGCATTGGAGAAGGGGCACGCAGTAGGAACCCAATTAGTGGTATAGCGTTGTAATGTCCCTATTTTGTCAATATCAAAGTTTCAAGGATTAGCCTATTATTGTGATCCTCGTAGGCTAATTATCATGGATAGAGGACCTTCTCAGATAGTGGCTTGGCTTGGGAAGGTCTTATCTTCTCCACAATTCAGTAAGCTACAGGTTGGTCTTCATTTGGCTCAGATTAAACTTCGTTTGGGCTTAGTTTTGTGTACTTACTATTTGTGGTAAGTTGGTGTTGATTGAGATGGACCCTTTCTATTTTTGGAAAGTGCATTTGGTCACATGGAGAAATAATAGTTGTGACTCCTATTTCAGACAGCATATTTAAATGATGAGTATTTTGAGAGTTATTATATTTTTAGTGGCCAAATTATTATTGAATCATTAAATGACTTATTATAAAGTTATAATTTAACTTTATAACTTCACTTAAATTGAGAGTTGAGTCATTATTGGAAGGGGTCATTAATTTAATTAGTTATAAGCCAAGTCAAGTATTAAATACAAAAGTGCAGGGAATTGGAAGCTTCTAATATATGTTGAGTTGGTGAAGCTTGTTAAGTGGAGTTCGTTTGGGAAACAAGTGGTTCTTGGAGATTATAAATATGGGTTCATTGTGAAGGGAAAATCATCCAATTATTTGATTATCTTATTTGTTTCGTTGCCTTTGTGGCTTTCTGAAGTTCTGATTTTCATTCCCTTACTGAGGTACAAGGGTTTCGAAGCCAGGTTGTGCCTTTAATCCATAGCTGAGGTATTGTGGATTAAAGTTCTGAAAATTATTATTGATATCTCTTGCTGTATATGCTGTGGTTGGGAGATACTATTTATTGCTTGATATTTCCTAGGAGGGTTTTGAATCTCTAAGTTCTGCATTTCATCTGCTGCTGAGGTATAGCAGATTGGAGTTTGACTTTGATTGCATTGGCTTGAGCATCCTTCCTCTTGTGTTATAAATCACTGGTGTTGAGAGTTTGTGGCAGATGTAATACTACAGATTGGTCAGGCTGAATTCAATTGTGCTGGACGATTGAATCTATATGCATTTGACATCTCTTTATCTGTGTTTTTGCTGTTGCTGGGAGGTGGCTATTGGATGAAGAAATTATTGATTGACATTCCGGTTCTGATAATCCAGAGATGGACTGATTTGGCATTGGACACCAGATTAATACTACTGTTGGGAAGCTCAAGTAATCAGCAATCTAGGCATCTTCAAAATCTGGAAACATAATTGCAGACTTGCATTCAAAATTGTGGAGGTCTACATTCTTGTCTTTGGGGTTTGGCATTTTCATATTTGCTACTCATTTAATAGTGGTCTAATAATCTGCAATTGGTATGTAGTGAAAATCAGGTCCAAGCAATTCATGTTGAAATTCTGATTTCATAATTAGTTTGAAGAATATATTTGCAATAAATTTCAGAACTAGTGTTCGTTCAGAATTTCAGAGTTTTAGTGTTCATTTGGCCTAGCAAACGATTTGCAAATTATTTCCTTGAAATCTGAACTGGTTTGGCAATCATTATTGTTATTCAGAAATTGCCTTTATCTTTAAATTATTTGAAATTGGGGTAAATGGTGTACCAATTGTATTTGGAATTCATATCGGTGCTATTAAGTTGCTTGTGTTTGACAAAATGTCAAACTTCTGATTAGTTAAGGAAACTGATGTTGTCTAAACTAAATTGTTTAGCTATAACCATCTGAGGATTATTATAACTGTACACCCGGGAGTGTCCTGGCTACAGATATGTTCGTAGAATTCTGGGTCAGAATTGTGATCTCCTGGAGTGTTCCTTGTCTATAAAAGGACAGGACCTGTAACATCCTCTGCCTGTCAATAGCAGCTTCTCAGCCTTTCACAAATATATGTTAAATTTGTATATTTATGCAAGTGATATTTTAAGATATCCATTGGTCAATTTATTGTTGTACATTAATGTTATAAATGTTATTAAGGAAATATTGCTGCATATTTTCCTTGTTATATTTTAGTTTTATTATAAGATACATGAATGGATTATTGTACTTTTTTATTACTCTACATTTACTTTAGCACTTATTTGTAAATAAATAACTTACTTTTAACCAAACGTAAAAATTCATATAGGATAAATGATAAAACAAACTAAAAGGTACTAAGGTGAATTACAAGTTTGTGTACAGGCATTCTACCTTAAGGGGGAAATGGAAAAGGATGACCTAATTGGTTGAATCTGATTGATTAAACCACCCATAGACAACTGTATTTCTATGCGGATAATCCAATATAATTCTGGAGTTGTTCAAGCTAAGTATAAGAGATGATAATTTTGATAGGGATACTAATAGTTTTTTCAGTCACAATAAATATCTATTTAAGACAAAATACATTGTGCAGATCAAAAAATTAAAATCTCCACTGACCCAGTGCATTAATCATGTTTAGAACAAGATAAGTCTTAGACAGACTCTTAGTAGAACTAGACCGAATTAGTTCATTTTTTATTCTAGTCTATTTATAGATCTCATTTGTACAACATTTCCATTAAGCTTTGTAGCAGAGACTGCTTCCTCACCTAAAAGTTGCTCAAAAGAAAAAGTTAAGTATGTAGGAAGAAATAGACACCAATTCAAAACAATTTGTCTATGGATGCAAGAGCATCCTAGGATTGGTGCAGTTGATAGCCTCTTATGTGCAAGATTAATCTTCACACACTTGTATATTTTGTTTTGTTTCAGGGGTAAGTAGATTTGGTGAAGAAAAAATCTTGCATGGATGGTAAAGCTTTTTTTTCCTTAAGAAAGCCATATTGGCTTGTGTGCAAGCCCTTTGAACTACATGTCATCATGCAACCCATATGCAAACACGCATTAACTTTACACAGCTTCAGCAATTCTTCACAGAAATTTGGGCACTAAACTCTTGTGGAACATGTGAACCCTTGTTGTGCAACCCCACACATGTCCCTTGCACTTCACAACTCAAGAAAAAGTTGATGACTGTTAGGTGTTTACACTATGTGGCCTAGTTGTCAAGGTGTAATAACCCTTTTTGGATATTTTACCAAAAACCCGTAATATTAAAGTGCAGATTTAAATCCGAACAGAAAACCAATATTCAATATAAATTCCAGAACTTTAATCAATTTCTAACCAGCAGATTTGCATGCAAGAAACTCAGAAAATATTATTTTACTTCCCCAATATTCAGAAGTTTATACATAAACCAGCAAATTAATACAAATAACTGTCCAGTAACATTACTGTATTATACAACAGCAATACAATAACATGCAACAATCCCAATAATCCAATCTTATAAATAGAAATGATAGTCAGATTGGCAATGTAGATTAAACTTGTAAGAAGGCTAAGTTTGCGTCCAACCTTCAAATGCTTCTTCAAGGGTTTGCATCCTCGAAGAAATAACCAACAACTGTTTCCAACTCCAGAATAATATTTGTTTTAAATAATATCATCGTCATGGCCTCCCATGTGGATTCTGTTGTACCTTTACCACTTTTCCCAATGTGATGCGCGCTCTTTTAAGAAATGTGGGATAAAGCACCTTTTTTGTCCTTTAATCACTTAAGTGAATATAGTACCTTTTTAAATAAAGTGACAAGTTAAATGAGCTTTACTAGTCACTTAGTCAGTAAACCATATAATCATCAGGCATTAAAATTGCTGACCAAATGAACTCAGATAATCATGTGCAATAGCTCGTTGGAAAGCTCTCGGTGAGACGCTTCCAAACCAACACTGTGGTATGAAAATACTATGCTTTGTTTACTTACTAAAAATAGTAAGTATCTGGACAACTTGTCGAAACTGCTCTGACGGGTTTGAAACTGGAAATGCCCAGGCCAAATCTCAAATTGAACCCCGTAGAGAACCTTTTCGCCCTCGAAACCTAGGAAAAGTGAGTCAGAAACACAAAATTATAATGTCCCAAAAAAAGAGGACATTACAAAGCCTCATTTCTCAAATATTGCTTGCCCTAAAGCAATCCGCTCATACCTACAAAAATCAAATGCCAGGATCCCATACTCACCTTGAGAATAAGATTCTAATCCTCAACCGATGTAAGCCAGCATGCATCATCCCAAATTCATAATGGTGAAACAATACAAGCGGAATCGATGTGCCAAATAGCTGCATGCCAGAATCCTAAGGCTCACCATTAAGGGACACCAACTACCATATGTTGCTGCTCTGTGTACCAATACCCTCAGTCAGAATGAATTTCTCACTCCATGAGTGACCCTGTGAGTCTCTACTGTCAAGTGAAGATGGGAGTTCGGCAATATACCAATATCCACCACAAGATGATAACACCCAATACATCGTGTCAAACCTGTTGCCACCTGGATCCCAAAACAATCGAACCCCACATCCATTCACCATATGGAGATAATAATACCTGGTAGCGTCTATAACACATCTCTCTACAGCTCCCGCTAAACTCCCATGGATGTGATAACTAACCAAACCATCATGCCAACTAACACCATAGTCATCCTGTAACCATGTACCCATAAGAGAACTTTGTGACATAGAAGTAGCAAACCATGTTAGATACATATCAGCATGATGTATAACTGACAGCTTTCCCTGCAAGTAATCCCCCACAAACAGTTGAGTCGGATGCTTGCAGCCACTAATCCCATCTTTCGAAGATGGTGAATACCCATCCCACAAAGGATGGTATAATTCTGGAACCAATCCACACCGATGCATCATCAAGTCCTCTGTGCGTGGGTCAAAAGAAAAATGATGAGCACTCCTCACTGTGTATTCACAGTAAAATGCTCCAACCTCTGTCAATGACTCATCACTAAAAACACTTGAATCAAGCAGTTGATCCCTCTAACCCTGAAAATCAACAAGCCGACATCCAAAATCAGTTGCATGGAATGAAGTGACAGATTTGCTTCCAGAAGATGGAAACAAATCAACATGAGAGCTATACTCCCAACCGAATGACACTCTATGAATGCCCTATGTAGATGACAGAGTAGCGTAGTGTACTACCGCACAACTCTCAGAAGAATCCACCATTGTGACACAAGAGTTACCAGTAAATTGTCCTCTATCAACTATCACGGCACTAACCTCAGGAGAACTCGACACAACTAGTGGTTCTCTACTGTTCTCCACCAAGGTACTCATCCCAGTGGAAACCTTTGTAACTATATTTGTGATAGATGTAACCACAACCTTACTACACCCCATGGATATAAAATCTTTATCAACTGCCTGTGTATGTAACTGTACTATATCTGCAGTTGGTGGAGACTATGCCAAACTCAACTCCTCTGTAAGCTTCTCAATCTGTAATTGTGACTCTTGAAGGGCCAACTGGGCACTTTGCAAAGAGTCCATAGTCACCTCAAACTCATGAGTGAGCTTATCAACCTTCTACTCGTTTTCCTGCAATGCAACATAACAAATGTGATCCCACTTGAGAAGAAAATCTCTATCGGCAAGTATTTGTAGGTAATTTTGTTTCATCATTCCAATCGCTTCTCGGAGTGCATCTCTGCAAGGGAAAAAATACTATCACCATGCTCATCTGTCAAAGGAGTACTACAACCATAGGTGGCCAACGTTTGACAAGCAACATCAAAATGCTTAATGGTTGTCGCAACCATCCTGTCATTAACCTTCAATTGGCTTGCTAAATGATGATCCTCTTGTGATGAAACATTTCCACACAAATCTTCCAATTTGTCATCCGCACTATGATATGAGGTTGAATCAATGTCACTCACCATATGATAAGCAGCATCGTGTATGCTATCATCTAGGCACTCTTCAATATCTAGGGTTTCGTTGCCATGCACCTCATAGGATGGCTCAACTAGCGAGGTAGAAGCTACTGATATAACAGTATCTTCATGCACTTCCACTTCCAAGGTAACTACATGTCCATCCATATCATGATCTTAGGATTCATTGTCATCAAATGAATTTTCTAATTTGTTTTCTAAGGTCTAATTTTTGCTCTCCATAGGGTCAGCTGTATGACGTTCACTAACTACTGGGGATTCATCATAGAGGTTTCTAGATACTATAGAGACCTCTTGTTCCTCTTTCTCTTCGCTCTGTGTTGTAGTCCTCTTAACAATGGAAACCATACATCATGCCACTTTGTCTAGTTTTGCAGAGTCTGAAATCAATTCATTCATCCTTTTCTGATTTTCATCCAACCTTTTCGGACTTCGTTTAAGCTTCTCCATATTCTTGTCCCACTCCTTCTGGGTACTTGAGGTAAACATGATTAACTAACCGATTCAATGTCCAAATCACTGTAATAAACTTCCCAGTTCTGTCCAACCTAGACAGGAAGCTTAAATGTTTGCCGTAGGAATTTGGTCAAACACTTGGTGTACGTACCTGCTTTGTATACTGTATTTTCTGAAATGTGCGATGTTTTGATTGATATTTCAATATTCACTACTGGAATGAAAACAATAATAGAACACCAGAACAGATCCATATTGCTGGTGTACCTTCAAGAACAGTCATGAACAATTGCCCAAGGTCTGAAAAATAAGAATCTCTGCAAGTTCTACCCAATGTGTGTTGTCCAACCACAGCATGCGAATTCTAAGGAGTCTGTGGCACTTTTTCTTTAGTGTTTTGAATGGAAACTGTACTATCTTTCCAAAATCTAAACACACTGTGGCACTTTAATAAACTCACTAAATTTCCAACCGCTGCCTTCAGAGCTATAACTGGAGTATTTCGTCAAATAGTTGTCCTGACTCCACAGTCCTTCAGCATTATTCACCTTGTACTTATCAACTTATTGTATTACTAAGACAATGGCTTTGAAATGATAATAGAACCACAACCAAACGGAATTATACTAAGATTAAAACTTAATGACCATACATTCATAACAGTTCAGCGTTGAGACTCAAGACTATGCACAAAACCTTCTACTACAGCCACTTCTAATTTAAAGCCTTTCATTTCCGGGGAATTGATTGCCATAACCCAACGGATGGATAACATGGTATCTACAAAAATAATTGTCTCTCGCCTTCCTTCAACTATATTATCAGAATGAACCTGTATCACTGGGTGGTCGCTTTCACTCCATCCATTGCTGGTATCAGGTGAACTAATACAACCATAATGAACAAAATATGTTACAAAATCGGTAGGTTTGCCCCTTCCACAAGTGAAATTCTCATCATTCAAATATTCTATTTCCTTTGTCAGTTTCCCTGGAATTAGAGATGAAAAGGAAATATAAGACTCTGACTAAGAGTGACTTTCACCTTTGCTCGGGGTTTCCACCACAATGAATAACACTCAAAGCCCTCCCAACATCCTTTGTAAACATAGGGAAGATTTCCAACACTACTCCACAAAAGGGTCAATAGAAAAAGAATAGACATCCCCACGATAATCCATTTTAATCCACCTGTATTGTGGGAAGTCCCTGGCCCAACCCATGGAGGGAGTGAAAGCCAAAGCTGCAACCAACTATGATTCTCGTGAAAACACCCAAGTTCCCTTCCGAGTTCACTGTCTGCTGTTGTTCATGTATTCCTCCACTTGATAGCCGATTCTACCTCACGACCTCCAAAATAACGACGACGAAATTTGAATGTACGCTCGCCAAAATCTTAGTAACCCGACTGTATGGCGTTTGGACGGTGACGGCACTAGGTTAACACAGAAAACGTGAGCAAAGCGTGGCCATTTTCCTCCCACCCAAATTCCTCCTTGCTATGGTGGTTAAGAGACTCGATATTAATGGAGAATTCGTCGAGTGCTGGTGATGCCAAGGATATCACTTCCAATCTGTACTTCTACACCCAAACCGGCTGTTATTCAATATACTACTGAGGGCGTGACTTCAATCCAAACACGTCTACATATTTGGTCCAATTGCAACTGAAGGTGGCCGACTCACTATTATTGCACCAGTGAAGTCTTATGTTCTGAATGGGCAAGGCCCACGTTATTGCTGTGTGGTGGAGCCGTGACCTCTGGGACTGCCGTAACCCTTTTAAATGGTGTCAACCTCAGCTAAAACCCTGCCCTAGTCCACATTAAATAGTATAACCTCCCACGTTATTCTCCAAACTAACTCCTGGCGTCCAGAATACTCTTCTACCAAGGACGACTCAGAGAATGTATTCAACTAATTATTTGTTGGCTTGTTCGACTGTACTTACTTTCCATTGAGTTCGATTCTGAACACTTTTGTCATGAGGAATAGCTTAAACCCACCTTTGGAATAAACTGAGCTGCACTTCTTGTAGCTTTGTGATCATTAACATCATACCCAACAATCTCATTTAACAAATAAACAGCATCTATTACAGTTATGCAAATTGGTCTGTAACTTAAAGGGATACATATATATATTTTTTATTATTTTTATTTTTTGAATAAACTTCCACAGGATTGCAGGATCTTTGGCTCTAATACCACTGTAATAACCCTTTCCGGATATTTTACCAAAAACCCGTGATATTGAAGTGCAGATTTAAATATGAATAGAAAACCAATATTCAATATAAATTTCAGAACTTTAATCGATTTCTAACTAGCAGATTTGCATACAAGAAACTCATAAAAGATTATTTTATTTCCCCAATATTCAAAAGTTTATAAATAAACCAGCAGATTAATACAAATAATTGTCTAGTAACATTACTGTATTATACAACAGCAATACAATAACATGCAACAATCCCAATAATCCAATCTTATAAACAGAAATGACAGTCAGATTGGCAATGTAGATTAAACTTGTAAGAAGGCTAGGTTTGCATCCAACCTTCAAATGCTTCTTCAAGGGTTTGCATCCTCGAAGAAATAACCAGCAATTGTTTTCAACTCCAGATTAATATCTGTTTCAAATAATATCATCTTCATAGCCTCCCATGTGGAGTCTGTTGTACCTTTATCACTTTTCCCAATGTGATGCACGCTCTTTTAAGCAATGTAGGATAAAGCACCTTTTTTGTCCTTTAGTCACTTAAGTGAACATGGTACCGTTTTAAATAAAGTGACAAGTTAAATGAGCTTTAATAGTCACTTAGTCAGTAAACCATATAATCATCAGGCATTAAAATTGCTGATCAAATGAACTCAGATAATCACGTGCAACAGCTCGTTGAAAAGCTCTCAGCGAAATGCTTCCAAACCAACACTGAGGTACCGAAAATACTATACTCTATTTACTTACTAAAAATAGTAAGTATCCAAACAACCTGCCAAAACTGCTCTGATGGGCCTAAAATTGGAAATGTCTAGGCCAAATCTCGAACTGAACCCCGTAAAGAACCTTTTCGCCCTTGAAACCTAGGCGAAGTGAGCCGGCAACACAAAATTATAATGTCCCAGAAAAAGGGGACATTACACAAGGTAGTTTTGATAAAGGAAATGTTACTCCACACAAGCTTTCATCATCCAATCAAATTACATGTAGAAGTTACTGCCTTCAAGGCCAACCAACCTGACAATTATTGCATGTTTGAAAATCATCAAAATCTGGATTTAATGAGGACTGCTCTAAGACTCTAAAGGTTTCAATTAATGACAAAATATTATTTTATTCTTGTAATTGGATTTCCTCCTAGTGAACATTAATGGCATGTCTAAACATGTGAGCCTAAAGATCCAAACCAGATCATATAGTTTTCTGTGCCTTGGCATTATTTATATCAGATTGACAGCCATTAAAATGGGTTTGATTTCCAGTCAAAAGTTGACAATTAGCAGATTAAATTTGATGGAACTCTAAGTCAATATGATTAATGTTGGGAAATAACTAGGTTAAAATATAGAATCTCTATGTAGAGTACATATCTCTCATCAGGTTGAGTAGCATAGAGTTACAGGTTTCTGTAATGGCCCCTTTGTGAAATAGGATTTCATAATATATAACAATTATGAAAATAAATGAATAGATAAATAAGAATAAAATATAATATAATTACAAGTTTTTTAGGTTATTGAAAGGTCGAGAGATACACAAAGAAGAGTTGTGACTCCCTCAGCGTAAGATATAAAAGGGAGGAGAGCTCATTTGGAAGTGTACAGGGAGCAAGAAGGAAAAAGAGAGCATAGGAATTAAAGAAGACTTAGTGGAAGAAGAAAGGAATATGAAGGAAAAAAGGAAGTGACTCTTTCGAAGGGCAGCAATGATGAAGGATTGTAACACTTTCAAAAGGTTGTGTCTCTTCGAAAGGGTTGTGATTATAAAGGGTTTTGTTTCTTTGAAGGGGTTGTGATTATGAAGTGTTGTAATGGTGAAGAGGTGTGATCTCTCCCTCAACTGGGAGATATAAAAGGGACAAGGATTCATTTGAAATGGGTACCCACAAAGGATGAAGGAAATTAATGTTTGTTCTTTAATAAAAAAAAGGAGAAATCGGAAGTACAGATCTGATTTAAACAAGAAATGCAAATCTGATTGTTGAAGGTTGTGTCCCAAGTACCATGCTAAAGCATTAAACCCTGCAGCCTAAACATTGACATTTAAATGCTACTACCTGTACTTTCAGTGCATCAGATCGAGATCGCACTTCTCTTTTGGCAGGAGCAGCACTTCCAAAGTCCATTAAAATAGCAAGTGGTGGTTGACCCTTTCTCCATTTTATAAGCACATTCCCTGGCTTGACATCGTTATGTGCATATGGAGGATCAAGGCTATGCATATGCTTTAATCCTGCACAAAGCTGTTTTAATGCAGGAAAAATTAGTAACAAAAACCTGGAGATGATGCTAGGTGGACATCCAACTCCATATATCTAGTTCTATTAGTACTATGCCAAGTTTAACCAAGCAAGAAAAGAAACATCACTTTCAGAATTAATTTGTCAATCTGCCAAAGAAATCAATTATACAAGCAACAACATATACCCAATGCAGACTGGCTGTTAAAATTGAATATAATTCAGTACACAGACATTGACTTCGATTTAAAAAAGAAAACAAATAAAAGTAAAGCAAAAACAATTTTGGTCGATAAAGAAGATGACATAATCCAGGAAGCAAGTAATGAAGAAATATCTGTTCTTCTTTGAAGGATACAGAATAGAGAAAATGTCATCAATGAAAAAGATGGATATGGAGTTGCTTGTCTCAACAATAATCCCAACCCCTTATCTGATATTGCCTCCTCATTGTAGCCATAATCTTGTGATGTTTCTAAAAGAGGCTCAAATTAGGACTTCCACATCCTATAAACATAATTGTAATACTCTTCCTAAATTGATTGGTGCTCACAAGTTTGAGTCTAGTCTACCAGAAAACAAGTCAGCTCAATTGATCGCCTAGTTAAACTCCTGATTTGCACTGTGCTAAGCCTGGTTTTACTGATGAGCATCCTCAGTTCTTGAGTTTTATAAAGGACTTTGCACAACTGCATGTGGCATTATAACAGGATCAATACCCGAGAAAATCTATTTTCAATCCCCTGCAATGGTATTAGTAAAACAATTTAAACTCTGATATTTGCAAAATATTTTATAAAATTTGCAAATGAAAAATTGGAAAACTTTAATGCGTGCATTGTGTTGTTCAATGCTTGCACAATTGCCCAGCATATTATTATTTCATCTAATTAATTCTGTTGTTCAAGTAGATATTGTATAAATTTTCAATTAATATATGAAAACTTCGGATGTGTGCTTATGGGTGTCTGATGGTTACACACTTTCCCAATCTGTTCTTATTATTAATCGTGTAATTAATACACATTGTTCTACACTTTGATTAATGTCTATAAAGTATAAACTAAATTTGACACAAAATAGAAATAAATAAATTAAATATTTCTTGCTGATATTTTTATATTTTCATTATAATTTTTCCATTATTTCTGGTGAATAAGGATAAATAATTTTTCTCTATCAGTCTGGCTCCTACATCTGTAGCTATAAAATGAAATTTTAATAATATGAGTTGAAGCATGGGACTTTCTATTTGTTTGGAAACATAATTCCTCCATATATCTCGCTGCATAACCACCTTAAAAACAAATTCTTCAAACATAGTCAACCTGTGGCAGATCCTCCCATGCAAAACAAGCATGTTCATCACAAACTTTGGTGTTCATGCTCTACATGAAAGAAGAAAGTCACAAATAGATAAAGTTCCTTATTTCTGAATATGTGTGCCATCTATGTTGTGACAAGGCTCTTTGATACTGACTTCTGACTTGGAAAGCAACCAAATGGTCAGTATTCCCCTTCCTGGGCTAAGTGCAAACACAATCAATGGCTATGCTCACCAAATAAACATCAACATGTTATTATTTATTGTAATACGGGAGAATAGGAACTGCCTTTGAGCTATATTTTTCTTGCGCACCGAGAGGAGGTTTCATGTCTAGAATCACTACAACCTTAGTTCACACCCAACACTCCTTACAACATACCGAAAAAAAGGCTCTAAATGTCGGCACAAACATGTTGGAATATGTTATGAAAAGTTTAACTAGTATATAGGATCAAATGCTTATATGTAATGGACTAATTCTAGAAGATGAGCATCACTTTGTACACGTGTAAGCTTAAGGGTTAAAGTTTTTTGTGAATTAAAATCAGGAAAAAACATTCAGAGCTTTTTACAGTTTGTAAATTTTAAGACATGTATACAGCTAAAGATATAAATGTTTGAATTTGAGACACATCGAGACTGGCTATGGATTTGACTTAGAAATCCATAATTTCTTAGTTACTAATCTACATCCAGATGACATTTCTGGAAAAATACAATTTCTTAGCTTTTTTATCTTGAATAGTTCTCAACATGTGCCAGACTGCTCTAATTTATCGTTTAGAAGATAATATCAATCTATATTAATTGACCTCTATATGATTGATTAGAAAATGGTCCAGGGAAGCTCCAATGGACTTGGCAAAAGTGATAATGGAAACTACGGAAAATCTATTTTTATGGTATTCTCTCTGTTCTATTAAATCACAATTTTGGAGGTCTTCGGACCAGAATTTAGGTTTGAAACTCTCAGCAGTCCATTAACTCAATTGCCGAAGGCATGGTGTTAAAGGGACTGAAACTAGAGCTCTTGGAGATCTTTCCAATGAAATTGTAAGCAGTTTGTGATTTCAAGCACTGAGCAAAAAGTTACGGCTCTATGAAGTTGGACTAAAGGTATATATAGTGTTGTCAAATTTTTAGTTTTATTGTAATAAATATTATCCATGAAACATGGGTCATGGAGTTTGACTCAAAATCACACAGTTAAATCCTGATATTCATATCACAATTTGACTAGCTGTGGAAATTATCTCCTACTTATCAATTGATGAGCTTAAGGGGCTTTCTAATGAATGGTTCATAAGGCACAACACTTGGTGAAGGTTTTGCAAATGGGGTTGCAAGCTTTGGGTTTAACTATGGAGGAAACTCTGTAGTTAAGCGCGCTCAGGCTGGAGTAGTACTGGGATGGGTGACCTCCCGGGAAGTCCCGGTGCTTCACCCCTGTGAGCATCACCTAGATCCAATGAGTGCTAAGTGTTCCATTTATTCTCATGAGAGATGGATTCATGTTGAATCACTACTCATGAAACATGGGTCATCGAGTTTGACTCAAAATCACACAGTTAAATCCTGATATTCATATCACAATTTGACTAGCTGTGGAAATTATCTCCTACTTATCAATTGATGAGCTTAAGGGGCTTTCTAATGAATGGTTCATAAGGCACAACACTTGGTGAAGGTTTTGCAAATGGGGTTGCAAGCTTTGGGTTTAACTATGGAGGAAACTCTATAGTTAAGCGCGCTCAGGCTGGAGTAGTACTGGGATGGGTGACCTCCCGGGAAGTCCCGGTGCTTCACCCCTATGAGCATCACCTAGATCCAATGAGTGCTAAGTGTTCCATTTATTCTCATGAGAGATGGATTCATGTTGAATCACTACTCATGAAACATGGGTCATCGAGTTTGACTCAAAATCACACAGTTAAATCCTGATATTCATATCACAATTTGACTAGCTGTGGAAATTATCTCCTACTTATCAATTGATGAGCTTAAGGGGCTTTCTAATGAATGGTTCATAAGGCACAACACTTGGTGAAGGTTTTGCAAATGGGGTTGCAAGCTTTGGGTTTAACTATGGAGGAAACTCTGTAGTTAAGCGCGCTCAGGCTGGAGTAGTACTGGGATGGGTGACCTCCCGGGAAGTCCCGGTGCTTCACCCCTGTGAGCATCACCTAGATCCAATGAGTGCTAAGTGTTCCATTTATTCTCATGAGAGATGGATTCATGTTGAATCACTACTCATGAAACATGGGTCATCGAGTTTGACTCAAAATCACACAGTTAAATCCTGATATTCATATCACAATATTATCCATACTAATTAGTAGGAGATATTTTTCCACAGCAAATCAAATTGTGATATTGCTATAAGTATTTAACTGTGTAGTTTATTAATCAAACTACAAAAACTACACAGTTGAATCCTGATAGCAATATCACAATCACTTAAACTGTTCATTTTGAATTCCGAAGGGTTTTTGTTGACCATTGGGATCTCATGTAAATTGTATAAACTGTTTATCGAAATGAAACAAACCACTTTTGGGTTGCAGACATCTCTTTTCAAGCTTACACTTTTTAAAGCAATTCAACAAGGTCGCAGGTCATACACCAGGTATTGTACATCAAATCCATAATGTGGATCAATGGTGTCAAAGCTTGTTTTCTGCTGTATGTCCATTGTGCACAATCAACTTACCAAAGGCTTGGGTTGAAACCAAGAGAATCCCTCAAATTACCTTCCTTTGAGACGCACATGATTGCAAATCACAAAACAACAGACTGACCGATTAGATGAACCATTCAAAATGTTGACGAAAGAAGCATTAAACAAGAAACACAAGGAAATGATGGCACAATTTTCTCAGATGCTTGAAATTCAAGGTTCACAAACGAACAAACACAAACTCAACATTTGGTGGACACCCTCCATCTGAAGTACAAGTGAAATTTTGATATTCCAATATTTCGAGGGAAACTTGATGTGGATGTTGTTAGTGTTAGAATAATATCTTTATTATTTATTATTTGATGGTCAATAGTGTAACTTATGTAAATATTAGATAGTTTCTAATTTACAATCGTTTTATTATAGAAATGTCATCTTTGT
Organism: Cupressus sempervirens; assembly: GCA_028749045.1. NCBI lineage: Eukaryota > Viridiplantae > Streptophyta > Pinopsida > Cupressales > Cupressaceae > Cupressus > Cupressus sempervirens. The sequence goes on from CM053791.1 coordinate 71,591,649, forward strand.
AGTCCCTTAAATCATCGTTTGATCATTTCATTTATCCATTCATTTTTTAACAAAAACATGGTTTAGAGAAAGGATACAAATTTTTTTGAAAGTTTTTTTTTATGATCTTGTGCTTGAGGAATTGATTCTTTTTTAAATAATTTTTTTTGGTATCTATTTAAGGATTCGTGGTTGCTCTTTTTGTAAATCACGTGGGTAACAATCATGTTTTTCTTGGCCTTTGCAAGGTCATGCAAGGCGAAAAAATTCTTAAAGAAGTGTTGTTTTATGGTTAGGGTTCATCAGTCTTTGTTATTTCTATGACCTCCAACATGCATTTTCCTTTTTCTTGAACTCACAATTTTTATCTGTGGTTCGTATTTCATTCACGCGGCTTAGTAAACTAGTTTCCCTTTTCCTGTGACTTCCAACAAACATACTTTGTAGTCACACTTTATCTTCTCAAACTCTGTACTCCTATTCTTTGCCAAGATTTTCTTAGGCCCGCATTTTTAGATGCCATATCTCTACAAAACAGGGATTTTCATCTACAATCTTCAATCTTATAAGCTTGACTAGGGCTTTCTTCAAATTCATGACCTCCTTCCTTTGCGTTTTCGCTATTTTTTCTATGTTTTCTAGGATTTGCAGATCTCCATTTTCAACTAAGTAGGGTTTTTGTAAAATCCTTCCATTTTTTGATTGGAATAAATTTTAAACTACACATTCTTTGTGGGTTTTTCACAAGAATTTTGGTTCTTCGTCAGAATTTTCTAAACCTGTAGAAAATCCACAGATTGAAATTCATGCCATCTGCACTTCATACTTTTTGATGTACCTAAATTTACCTTTGTGCATTAAGATCCATGCCTCGAATTCCCTAATCAAATTTTCACCTCTTCAAAATTTCTTATTTTTTGTGCCTTGAGAAGCATGCACGATGGCATTTTTGACCAACATAATACTGGAAGGAAGTCAACAACAAAAATTACAACACATGGAAGCAATGGATGATGACTATCTTTAAATATCATCTTGACAAGCTTGTTTTGAGTATAGAGACTCATCCTACCAAACCTAGACAAGATCAAGCTAGATGCAAAAATCTTTGAATATCATTGTGCTTATCAAACTTTTAGTTACTGGTGATTAATTGTCACAAGTGCCATCTAGCAAGATAGATGTAGAGATCCTTCAATCCACGAAACATCATATAAGAGTTGTGTGTTCTTCCTAAAGAACCAATTATTTTCTATCATTATGGATTATTAAATGTGCTTACAAGAACATCTAACGAAGATTAAGAACACACGAGATCAACTAGAAGTAGTTGGTCATCAAATGGAGGAAGGGGATATGGTAGTAATAATCCTGTAGAGTAATAATATAATGCTTTCTCTAACTTTCGTAATACACATGGGCATTAAATGCCAATTAAGCACAGATTACACTCCTCAGCAAAGCGATGTTTTTGAACGTTGAAACTGCATTACAACTGAAATGGCTAGGTTAATGATGGAACACATGAGTGTTCCTAAAAAAAAATTGGGCAAGGGGTAGCCTCGTAAGGAAGACTAGACTAAACTAGGATCAATCATCTTATTTGTCTCTTTGGTAATACTGGAATTCCAAATACCCCATGCCCCAAGTTGGATTCCAAGAGTCAAAAACTAATGTTCATGTGGTACAGTGACAACCATTTGGCTTACCCACTAGTCGATGTAGACATTGATCATCTTATCCTCACTTGTGATGTTTCCTTTTATGGAGGACCTTTTCAGCTTTCCTCGTCTATGCAAAATTCTAAGGATCAACCTTTCAAGGCTATTGATTTGGGTGTTCATCTTCCATTTGGTTCACTTGATAGGAGGGATGATGCAAACTCTAGATTTGATGATGCACACTACTTGACTTGCCTCCGGATGAAGAAATCCTATGAACCTATTCAAGATATTGTTCCAATTGTTCCTCTTGCCTTTGATGTTGACTCCTATATTCTTCGGCCTAAATGGTGGGCTAAGACCACTAGTGATATTCATCCCGATGAGCTCATTGACGAAGATAATCTAGAAATAAGAGCAAGCAACAAAATACAATCAACTTTGCTCTCATGGAAAACATTTATAGTATTTTTTAGCCTAAAACATATTCCAAAGATAAAGGGATTCTTGAGTAGGAAACAGTTGGAAGACAAACACTATAGTCTTCTGAAAAATAACACCTAGGTTCTTTCTAATGTTCCTTCAAAAAAAGATTCTCATTAGTTGCAAATGGGTCTATAAAGTGAAGTACAAATCTCTTGTTGTTGCTAAGGGATTCTCATAGAAAGAAGGCATTGACTACGAGAAGACTTTTGCTCTTGCACCCAAAACGAGTATCATACGGCCCATCCTTTCCTTAGCAACTCAATTTGGTTGGGAAGTCCATTAGATGGATGTTAAGAGTGTCTTCCTCAACAATGAGTTGTAAGAAGTCTACATGACAAAGCCAACTTGTTTCAAGGTTGCTAGAAAAGAACATCAACATGTAGACTACTGAAAGCACTTTATGCCCCAAAACAGGCTCCAAGGGCTTGGTACATCAAAATTGACAAGTGTCTTACAAATAATGGCTTTTACAAGAGTCTATCTGACTCTAATTTGTATGTCGAAAATACTAGTGTTGAGTCACATGCATGTTTGCCATCTCTTCATGTGCGTGGCTTCCTCATGAAAAGAACAAGTTTTAGTCGAGCTATGAGATCCCAAACCATCATTTTTTGAAAGAGATTGATTGGCATTATAGCATTAAGGCTTGGGATAAGAGCACTCATCTCTTTGATGATTGGCATTAGTGGAATCTTGATGACTTTGAGCATGAAAATGTTTGTATTAGAGTTGAGCAACGGAAGCTTGATGGAGAATTACTCTTCTTGCAGCATAGAGATTTCAGCAGATATGGTTGTCGATGTTTACGCATGGTTTGGGATACTGAAGCTTGGCAGATGGTGGATAGTCTACAAATTGCTTGAAGGGAAAGAAATCTTTGGGTCAAGAGGACTATAATGTCCCTAATTTTAATATAGTGGCTTAATTAAATTAATTAAGTGGTCCCAAATTTTATACATTATAAAGGACTTCTTGAATTAATTAATTTAGTTATAAAATTAGAAGGGGCAAAAATCATAAAATAATAAATAAAGTATGTTGGCAAGTTTATAACCTCGGGAAACTTCTAGGAGCTCTTTATAAGGTTGTGTTTGGCAATGTAGGTAGTCATCGTGGAGTTTTATGTTTCTTATGTATTTGCAAATTCTAGTTGGAATTCACCATTGTCTGCAATTTCAAAGGTACAAGACACTCCCTAGTCTGTAATTGTAGCATTGGTGGTTACCAACCACCCTAGTCTAAAATTGGAAATATCATCTCAGTGTTACTTAGGGGCGCCTCCCTAGTATATTTTCAGCCATCCCTATCCTAGAAACGTCTCAAAGACTTGGGGACACCTAGGGGACTTAAACTTTGACTTCTAGAACAAATTAGACTTTGACTCTCAAAATTATATAGATTTGGTATATGAAATGTGCTGATTCTTATATTTTAAGGTTCTATTATGTATAAGTACATGCTTTATCCATGTTTTCATATAAATATTTTAAATTTCTCTATATCTATATTAATTTTCCCTATTGTTATATAGTCATCCCCACCCGTCCCCAAAATTGGCAAAAATGTTTGCCGTCGTGGAAACCCGTCCCGCTTTCCCCTGATTTCCCCATCCCGAAAACTTGGGGGAACAAAGGATATTTCACCTTGTACTTGAACGCCAAATTTGTGAAGTCTCCCTTGGAAACAAATCTATATTGTTGAACTTCATCATAAATACATCTCAAACCTAGAAGTACAATATCTAACTCGCAACCATTCATTCTTGCATCAGTAATATTGTTTGGTATAGCAAGTTTATCTATGCGTAATTATAGAGTTAGAGGAAGATTTGTTCATGTCATAACTCTGTTGAGTTGTGTGCTCACTTGGTTGTGTAATGACTAGTTTGTATACCACAAGTAGCACATGTGGGTGGCCTGTAGTGTGCGATGTGCGGGTGGCGTGCGAGTATATATGGGTGGTGTGCAAATTGTGTGCATTGTGTGAAGTGTGTGCAAATGGTGTGTGGTATGTGAAGTGCATTCGAGTGGCACATAGTGTGTTGTGTGCAACGTGCAATGTGCAAGATGTGGTGTTCAATGAGAGGAGTGTCATGGTCATGCAGTGTGAAGACAAATATTGCCATGTGCTTGTCACTGTCAAACTAGAAACTCACTACATAGTGGTAGTGTGATACAATATCAATGTTTTGCCATATGGGCATAGGAGTGGCATGGTACTATTTAGAGACATTGCATGTTGGAGTATGATGTTAGTGCGGTACGGTGTGGAGGTCTTGCCATACGGGCATAGGAGTGTGTGTAGTATGGTGGAAGTGTGCATAATAAAAAGAACGAATGGGTGTAATATAGTGGAAATGTGTTGTCAACTACAGCGAAAGTTTGTACTGTTGAGGTGTGTTGATCAGTACATTACACTGTGAAAATCAAGGGATTCTCAAATTGGTGAAGAATTCAGTCTTCCCCAGGAGAACCAAGCATGTTGAACGTCATTGACACTTCATTAGGAGGTTAGTTGAAGACAAATCAGTTCAATTCTTGTATGTTCCAACTATGAATCAGATAACAAATATTCTCACCAACTCTCTAAGCCTGAACAAGTTGGTAAGATTTAGAGGGCAACTTGGTGTAGTTGATAGATTGACCATTATGGGAGAGTATCGGAATAGTATCTTTATTATTTATTAATTAATAAATTAATGGTCAATTTTGTAAATTATGTAAAAATTAAATTGTTTCTAATTCATGAATGTTTCATTATGGAAACATCATCTTTGTAATCCTTTAAATGATCATTTGATCATTTCATTTATTCATTCAATTATTTACCAAAACATATAATGATTGTTTTTCCAAACTAGGAAGGCAATTTTTGTTAATTTCTCAATGTGGAAAAGTTCACTTTTGTTCTCCTCAAAGTTGAGAAAGCAAGGCCACGCTAGACAAGAATTTGATATAAATTTATATAGAAAATGTACACAGAGAATTTGTGCAGCTAATAAAAGAGGAGTGTTTTCCCAAAGATGTCTATTTACAGAAATATATGCAATGGCAATTGCTCTGACAAAGGCTGAACTAATCAGTTTAGAAGTCAAATAAAGCTTCTTATTGTTCTCGTACGGATTGTTGATGGAGAGAAGCCCTCAATGGGTTGCATTTATGAGGGCATGGATAGGCGGAAAGAGGACATTCGAGATTGTTATATAGAGAATCGGGATAAATATGTTCCCATATGGGATGTCATTGACAGGCGATGGCACAATCTACTTCATAGGCCTATACATACAGCTGCCCACTTCCTTACTCTGGCATACCAATTCAGACCAAGTTTTAAGCCTATTGACAAGGTGTGGAGCGGCCTCTATGATGTTATAGAGAGAATGTCACCTGATAAAATAGTTGGAATAGTTATAGTCTGTGAGATAGAGATGTATAAGAAAGCACAAGAAGACCTATTTGTGCAAGACTTATGCAAGGAAAACCTAACAGAATTGATGCTTGATAAAAATCTATGATTCCGATTGGGACACAGAAATGAGACATAATTGGTCTTTTCTTATCAACCCCCCTCTACTCTACCCTAAAGCCAATAAACAAGCTCGTATAAACTATAAATGGAGCCCACCTCCAAATGGATGGGGTAAACTAGACTTTGACGAAGCCTCTAAAGGCAACCCCGAGAAGGTAGGACTAGGTTGTATCATTCATAACTTCAAAAAGGATCGAATAGCCAAATGAGCAAGACATCTAGGAGAGGCAACAAATAATGTAGTAGAATTGGAATCTCTAATAGAAGATTTAAATTGTTAGGATAAAACCACAGATATAAATAACAATTACATGCAAATATAAACAATAACAGAAAATAATAGACCACACAGAAGAGAACATAAGACATCAAGATTTAACGTGATTCACCCAATCCCTGGGCTACATCCACCAAACAACAAGTTCAATACTATTACGATCTAGTGATTACAATCTGTAATCCCTTACAGCTCAATACCACCCCAAGAAGCAATTTTTGCATCACCCACACAATGAAACAATCCCTAACCCTAAGCCCTTTTATACAAGTATTTTTACTGCTTTAGGATTAAAATTAGTTACAACATGTCGGCCATAAAATGCCGATATATTAGACTTGAACCTCGCCTAGGAATTATGGAGTATGTACAGTACTTCTTAGATCAGTCACCATAATCTAACAATCTCCCACTTGGGAATTGATCAGACTCCACACTAGACAACAATCTCCCACTTGGAAACTAATCCTATAGCAATACCGCTACCACATGGGGTTCCCACTAGATCAAACCACCCTGGACTCTGTTACTCTTTTATTCTATTTAGTCTAAAAGACCAATCGAAGCTGAAGAGGAATTCAACTTCTCCCTTGTCACCACCTTTGTAAACATATCTATTGGATTGTCATTTGTATGTATCTTGTCCAGCTTTAATTGTCTGTCATCCAAAATTGACCAAATGAAATGGTACTGCAACTGAATGTGTTTTGTCTTTGAATGCAGAGCAGAATTCTTCGCAAGATGAATGGCACTCTGACTATCTATAAAAAAATAATTATCCTTCTGTGAATGTCCCAATTCTTCCAAGAAGAACTGAACATGTTATTTCCTTGGCTGCCTCTGTAGTAGCAACGTACTCTGCCTCTGTAGTGGATAAAGCATTAATCTTTCGTAACCTAGAAACCTAGCTCACTGCTGCCCCACCAACAATAAATACATAACCTATAGTACTCCGCCTGATATCAATATCCCCTGCCAAATCTGAGTTAATATAGCCATGTAAGTCAGTAGTAGAGCCCCCAAAGTGTAAACACTTACTAGATGTTCCTCTCAAATATCTAAAAATCCATTTGACGACATTCCAATGCTCAATTCCTAGATGACTCATATACCTGCTAACAACTCCCACTACATGTGCAATATCTAGCCTTGTACATACCATAGCATACATCAAGCTTCCTACAACTAAAGCATAGGGTACCTTGGACATCTTATCCTCCTCTTCTTGTGTCTTTGGACACATCTCCATAGTCAACTTCAAATGACCAGGTACAGGTGTGCTGACAGCTTTAGCATTCTCCATAAAGAAACGTTGCAACACCTTGCACTATAATCAACTGGAGACAATGTTAATTTCCTATTCTTCCTATCTCTACAAATCTTCATACCAAGAATTTGTTTTGCTTCCCTTAAATCCTTCATAGAAAATGCATGTGCTAACTGGTGTTTGAGCCCCTTAATGTGATCCATGTTAGACTTAGCTACAAGCATATCATCAACATATAAACATAAAACCGTGTAGCTGTCATCATCCAACCTCTTAAAATAAACACAATGATCTGAATGACACCTACTATATCCATGCTCATGCATAAAACTGTCAAATTCTATAAACTTTTATTCAATCTACACACTAAGTTCTCCTTACCTTTGACCTCAAATCCTTGTGGCTAAGCCATATATATCTCTTTATCCAAATCACCAAGAAGAAAGGTTGTTTTAACATCAAGCTACTCCATATGCAAATCTTCAGTAATCACAACACTTAAAATAGTACGGATAGAAGTCATTTAAACAACAGGAGAGAATATCTCATCAAAATCAATGCCTTTTTTTGTGCAAATCCTTATACAACTAACCCGGCTTTAAATCTTTTCTTAACTCCATCCTCTTCTTTCAACCTATAAACCCACTTATTCTGTAAAGCCCTTTTACCTGCAAACAACTTGCATAAATCCCATGTCTTATTTTTCAGCAAAGAGTACATTTCATCTTTCATTGCAAACTCCCACTGAATCGTAGTTTCCACCTGCACAGCTTCATCATAACATTTAGGTTCACCAGCATAGGTTAGTAAAATAGAATACAAAGAGGGAGAAAATCTTTCTGGAGGTCTACTTAGCCTTGTTGACCGTCTAACATTCACTGGTGTGTGTGGTATTTGTTGTTGCGGTTGTTGCACATCATGAGGAATTACTGGAACATCATCTTTTGGAGTATCATCCAACACTACATAATCATCTTCTTTCTTCTCATGTTGCTGCAATAGATCTTTGTACAACACTTTTGCATTGAATATGACACCCCTGCTTCTTACAATTTTACAATTTTCAAAATCCCAAAGCCTATAACCAAATTCATTAATGTCATATCCAACAAATACACATTTCTTTGACTTAGCTTCCAGCTTAGTTCTACTTTTAGAATCTATATGAGCAAATGCTTCACAAACAAAGGTTTTGAGAAAAGAATAACTCACCTTCTTACCAATCCATACTTCCTCTGGAATACAACCCAAAAGAGTAGAGAGACCTCTATTAATCAACTATACAACAGTATTAACAACCTTTGTCCACATGTTTAAGGGCAACCCAGCATGCAACCTCGTGCTCCTTGCACACTCCATTATAGTCCTGTTCAATATGGAGTATGTACAGTACTTCCCTGATCAGTCATCACAATCTAACACAAATCTATGTCTAGAGCTAGGATTCAAAGGAAAACAATAAGTTATTCTAAATGCTATAAGAGAAGGAGAAATACTAAACTAGAAATTAAATTCGCAATTGGAAAATGCTAAAATACTAATTGAAAAATTTAAAGAAATCAGAACACAACATATTTTTAGAGAAAGAAACAAGGAAGCAAACAAATTAGCAAATCTAGTAGTGGACAAAGAAGAACATTAATTAAGAAAGAACAAATTATAATCACTTAAAAAAAAGGCAATTATGAGTTTAATCTACCTTGGTAAATAAATAAACATATTAATGATTCAATATAAATAATTCCCCTCATAATAAATTAGGTACAACGGTTGTGTCATTTCAAATTCTAGATAGTCGAAACTATAGATATATACAAACCTGGTTTAGTTTTAGGCTGAGGCGGGAATTACAAAGTATTAGCTATGTCAACCCCAATCAAACTCAAAGGCCCCAAAAGGCCCCCCGTTCACATTGCTTTCAATAGCCCTATCAATAATTGAAGGCTTAGAAGCATCCTGCTTGCCACAAATTTTTTAGTAGTCCGGGCAATTCAACGAATTTTGGGAAAAGAGTTCTTAAATAATAATGGAAAATACAGAGTAAATTCAGATATCCTGGCAATGTTCATAGCCTCAGCCCTACAAGTGCATCCAAACAAATTCACCATTGAACTTCTATGTAGAAGAATGTTCAAAGCAATATACATCCACAATTTGGAAATAGTAATTTCAAACGTTTGAGAGGATCTAACTATCCCCAAACCAATATTCTATCAACAGAGAATGATAGGAGACCGAATAGTTCCAAGTTATGTCATTTTGGAAGTGTAAGACTTGGAAGGGTTTCTTGATTGGACGCCAACCCTCAGGAGAAACCTAGATTTCCTCTTTCACTTCCTTCATGTTCGGCCTCCACCTCAGATGAACCAGATTGATGTCTTCATTTCGGAAGATCTAACAGAAGCATGGGAATGGGAAGCGGATACGACTCAAGATAAATGGACTTTATATGATCTAATTTTGTAACCTTTATGGATTAAATAAATATGGCACAACACTTGCAATTCGGTCAAAAATATTAGCACATAATCTAAACTATGTTATTAAATCATAGCATAAATCTTAAAGAGCACAACAAAGAATGATTGCAATCAAATTGATCACCAAAGTTAATAATTAAGACATTGTAAGTAACATATCTTAGCAAATATTTTCGCATAGGAATTACTCGAAGATAACGAAACCGGATTATTATAAGATTTGATAGATACAAAAAATGTGGTTTAGTACACTTACATTATGAAACAAAGGATGAATATAAGCTCATATTAATTACAAATGAGCCAAGGATGGAAAGGAAATAATGGTAAGTATTGGGAAAAGAAAGTAATCATTTCAATAAACTCATTAAGTTCTTTCCATCAAAGCGGATGAGGTTATAAATCCAAGCTTACGGAGATATTTGGCATCAATACCCATGGATACCCCATCCGAATGAAGTCAGGAAAGAGAGAAATGTCATTCCAGCGTAGAATTACAGATCTGAGAATTGGGAAAATGATAAAAATAAAAAATGACCTAGTATTTAGAGCCATTAACCGGGTTGTAGGCGAGGAATTTTCAGCCCTCATGGATAGGCAAAAGCATAACTCAGACATAATCGCTATGTTCATAGCCACAATATTGCATGTTGATGAGGACAAAGTTGCCATTAGGGACTTCTGTAGAGCAATGTTTAAAAAGTCCATTATCAAGGAATTGGACCTAGTTCTTGAAAACATAGATGAAAATCTTTGTATCCCCAAAAGGAGTGAATATGGAGCCCACAATTTTCTGGTTAAGTATTTCCAATCCTGGAGATTAAAAATCATGAGAATTTTTCGGCAAGAAAGGAGGAGATCACTAGCAATTGGATGCTCCTACTGGCGGTCACCAAAACCCGCATTTGTATGGATTGGCAAGGCTTCGACTAGTATTTTGAAGCATAGGGCTTAATGGTCTGAATTTAGCCCTTTGTCACTTTTGCGTTTCTGTTTCCGGCCATTAGCCTTTTGTTGCTATCCCCTCTTTTATAGTCTTTTGTATAGGGCTCTTTTGTCCCTATCTAGTTACATCCTTCTCCTTTAGGGCCTCATTGGTATGTAGTCTATTTTATTTGCTCTTCAACTATGGTTTCTCAAGAACTTGGTCCCTTGGCTTTTATATTCAAGGATAGTACGCAAATGTAATATTAATGCCCTCTTGTACTCGTATGGGCATTCTAAGCTTGGGTCCATTCGATTTTGGATTTTGAATTTTGGTATCCTAGGGCTTCCCTGCTTTCAGCATTGGTTTGTTCTTGTCACTTTAGTATGGTTGGTCTTTATTAGGACCTAGCCTATCTCTCTATGGGCCTTGTCCTTATAGCTAACAACCCTGTCTGGTTATAGCTAATAACCTCTGATACCACTGTAAAACCCCTCAACGGGCTATATCCTTAGAAAACATCAATTTGCTTTTGCTAATCAACAATTAGATATTTTGTCAAACATTTGGCAAGCAAATTATTATCACTCAATAAATAATGCTTTAGATTCACAGCCAGCTGCTCACAATTTTAATTGATTAAGTCTTTATCAATTTGGACAAATGAACACCACTAAATAATTCAGAAGTAATTCTATGATTAATAGCAATGCTACTAATATCCAATTTAAAAATCAACTTCTCGAAATTTACAAGAATGCAATAGTGAACTTGGAAATTGACTTCTAATAGATGAAATATGGATTGCAGCTCTCAAGAAGTAATCCAATTTACTCGCAGGTTCAGAAATACATGCTCCTCGCTTATAATCGTAGGTGCTCTAAAACCTGATTGCTGCCCTCCAATAATTGATTGCAGCCTTCCACAAAGTCTGAAATTGCTGCCACATACAAGGACAACAGCCACAATACATTCCTCTTTAACCATGCCAAACAACAGACGATAATGACGTTCCAAATCACAAATTCTCCAGCCACAATGAAATTTCCAGGTACAGTACATAACAGTCGGGAAATACTATAATTTAATTAAGACAATTCTCATAATTAATTCACAATACCTCAATTGTGAATTATCAAGCACTTCTTAATTCCAAACCCTAATACTTCAGCAAGGGAAAAGAAATGGGCAAACTCAAAAACTCTTCGCAGGCAACAAAAGAAAATAATCAATCGGATGCTTTACTCATCAAATGGGCTCATATTTATAATCTCCAAATGGCACAAAGTTTCCCAAATGAACTTCACTTAAGAAGCTTCCCACACACAACATTAAAACATAATAAAGTGCTATCATAAACTAATTTATTAATTGCTTTTGGCTTCGAAAATGACCTTTTCCACCATAACTTCAATTTCTAACATATATGCCACTGTTTCTTGTTCCCATTATTTAAAACTTTTCATCCTGGTTCCAATGAGCTATGGTATTGAGGTGACCAACCAACAACAGTTGACAGGCTTTCTCGTGAGCTTGAGGACACTCGAGCTTCTTTGGTGAATACTCCATTGGCATTACAGGACTTGGAGAGGCATGGGGATGAGCATGGCGTGGAGTTGAGTTTAGTTTCATCTTACACACCTGATACTCAGCTTTCTACGGCAGGCAAATCATATGTGGTTGTTGATAATGTTGTGAGTTCGTCTTGCATTCACATCCAGGATACAGGGACAATGTCAAACAAGTATGTGGAGTTAGTTGGTATTAGTCATATTAGTTAGGTGAGGATTTTGCTTGAGTTACCAGCTAATTCTAGTTTACGGATATGGACTTGAGATTGTTATATTGGCGTTTGGGATTCAATTGACTGGAGATCTTTATCACTTTTTGGTAGCAGTGATTGTTTGGGTGCTATCATGGATTTGATTAGCAAATTGCACAGTGTTGTTTTTTCTTGTGCCAACAGCTTGTCCGATGTTGGTATTAGTTTTTATACACCGGTGTTGGGCTTTGTTCATATATCCAGTCGACCATTCTTGCTGGAATGTGTTGATGATCTTTCATATTTGGTAGTATGTACAGATGAGTCCCAAGATCATATTGGCATTGATGACATCTAGGAGGATGCAGTGGCCAGCTTTGAGGACCTAGTTTCCTCGGCAATTTCTTGGGGTATAGAGGAGTTGGACAGCAATGCTACAGTTTTTGATACTCCGTATGTTGATATGAGCTTTGGAGTTGATTCGTAGGATATGGATGGTAATACTCTAGAGACCAGTAACTTTGAGGATACTCCTTTGGACAGTGCGTCAAAGAAGGATTATAGGAGACAATCTAGCCAGCGCCATCATGTGTCTAGTCAGCTGAGAGTTAGTGAGCGAGACATTGCTATCACTTGCCAGCATTTTGATGTTGCTCGTCAGTTGTTAGCAGTTTATGGATGGGGTTCTCCTACTAGTGATGAGCAGGGAAGCAATTATCTTTCCTTGACAGAGATTCACTCTTTATGGGAGGCTATCCGGATTCTGAGACAGAATTATATGCAGTTGGTAGCCGACAAAGATTATCTTATGGAGTGGGGCAATACAGCATATGACACATTGTTGGTCAAGGAAAATGAGGTCAGTGAGCTTACTTAGTAGCTCGTGGTGACTTCTAAGATTCTTGAGAGTACACAGTTGGCTCTCAAGGAGTCACAGTTTCATTTGGCTAAGGTGACCATGGAGTTAGAGCGACTGCAGTCTTTACCAAATTCTATATAGTCACAAGTTGTGATGTCTGACGATTCGAGGATGTCCATGGTCAAGATTGTCAGAGGCAGTGGAGATGGGGATGCATCCATCCTTAATACTAGCATTGGCATATCTGGTTCTCTTCCACAAGGTTCAAGTTAATTGAATTGGGTGTTGCAGTAGATTGTTGTGGTATGCCTGACATGGTGGTGGTCTCTACTACTGATGGCATGGAGACTGATGATGTTGTATCAGAGAACATGTGTGATGTTGGTGAGCCGGCAGTTGGTATGGTTCCTGCTAGTGATACTACTCCTTTGGCGGTGTCTTCGGAGGTAGTAGTCAATTCAGGCTTGGTTGGTGATCAGTTGCAGTGGGTTGCATCACCTGTGCATGGTGAGCTGTCGCCTAAGACTAGTTCTTTTAATCAGCATTATACTATAGGGTATGTTCATCAGTTTTCATTTGATCCACGTGTTGAGGAGTTGATGGCAAGCCGACTTGGTTTGGGTTCTATTTCTTGTTGTTTATCTTGTGATGTATACTCACCATCAGCGATGCATGGGAGTTATGGTTATGAGACAGTGGCTGAGGATTTGCAAAGTTGTGCTGATTGCAGTAGGTGTACAATATGTGGATTCTCTGTACTTGGTGCAATTTCATTCAGGAGTGTTCACCATTGTGACAAAGTTGGATTGTACATCCGGCATAGGTCAATGGGATGCGTTGATGGTATTTACTGTGTTGGCAATTTGGGATGTCCACTCGACTTGGGTTCTGATATTTTGGGAGTTTGTGTCTCGTGGGTTCCTGACTATGGCAGTAGTGGATTTGAAGTTCAGTTGAGCAGTGATTCACCCTTCATTCATGGATTCTTCTTGGCTATATTGCAAAGGATATTGCAGAAGCCTGCATTGATTGACAGCAGTATAGTTCATGACTACATTTGAGATCCAGGTGGATTGATTAGTTTATTGTTCAGCCATTACTTGAGGACAAGCAATTTTAGGAAGGGCGGATTGTCATGTCCCCATTTTGGAGGTAATTTGATTTAATTAATTTAATTAATTAAGTTGCCCAAAATAATGAATATTTTATGAGGATGACTAATTAATTATTTTAATTAAATAAAAAAGTGGTATTAAGTTAATTATTTATAAAGTTATCAAATAAATAAATATTAAAAGATAACTTTATATTTAATTAATTTAATAAAGTGACTTGAATTATAAAATATTTTATAAAGTCACTTAATAGATAAAATAAAATAATGTTCTAGAAGTTTCTGGAGAAAGTGGAGAAAAAGAATATATAGGCATGGAGGGTCACTTAATAGATAAAATAAAATAATGTTCTAAAACTTTCTAGAGAAAGTGGAGAAAAAGAATATATAGGCATGGAGGGCTCATTGTCTATTATCCAAGTTTATTTTCTCTATTGTGTCTACTTGAGCATTTGTGGAGCTTGAAGACCTGCAAGTATTCAACTTAATCATTGGGAACGATACCTCCCAAGTATTGCATAACTGAGGAGGTGAAAGATCCTTTGAAGGGTTGCCCTTTGGAAGTGGCACTCAGCGATTTCAAGTTGAGCTTAATTTTTATACTCAAACTTACCTAAGGGTTTGAGTTTTTTGGTTGCAAGTGAAAAAAAAAAAGGCAAATCCAAAAAAGTAGATACGAAAAAGCAGATCCGAAAAAACAATCTGAAAAAGTAAATCCGAAAAAGCAAAGCGAAAAAGCAGATCCGAAAAAGCAAAGCAAAAGGGCAGCATTAGCAAAAATTATTACAGCCATCTACAATCAGGTTCCTTTGGATATTTCATGTATTTTTCTTTTCATTTAGATGCATATTAGAAAGTAAGACTGTAGGTGAAAGTTTGTATCAGATTTAAGCATTATTCTTGCAGATGTAAGCCAAGAGTCTTGGCCATTTCATACTAGCATTGTAGTTGACATTATATGTGCAATAAAGGAGACATAAGTTGCTGGTCTGATATACTTGTAATTGAATATATATTTATCATTCATGATCAACTTATTAGTTTGCATGCCAATTGTTTGACAAAATGTCAATTGGCTGTAGGTTCTCTTTTTGGCATAAATAATGTTATAATTTTGCATACCAAGTGTTTGTATTAATGCCACTTGGCTATAAGTGCATTAACGCCATCATAGGTTGCATCCAAAGTGTTTGTCATAATTACTATTGGTTGTAGCAGCATATTGCAAGTAGTTTTAGTTACATATTTGCATTGAATATTGTCAAAATAAGTTGCACATTCATGTTAGGTCATTGTTTAATCAATTTTGAGTCTTCTTGCAAAAAATTCTCATTGAAGAAAGAGTCATTAAAGAAAATTGAAATACTATATCAGTCATATGACCCTTGTATGTGAAGTGTTCGACAAAATTTCTTAGTTCAGCATTAGAGGTTTTTAGTGGCCTATTGGTAGGGGTCATTACACAATGGTATCAAAGTGGTTTCCTGCCAGCCTGCAGGAATTGGGCTCAGTTTTTATTTAGTTTAGTGCTGACTTTGAAGATTTTCAGATTTGATTTATAGAGTGACCAACACGTTATTTTCTCCAGCTATGGACAGACATAGGAATGGCAGTTCCAGAAGTCAAAGGAGTAATGAGAAAGTTAGGGTAAAAATGAATGCCTTGCAGGAGAATTTGAAGAAACTAAAGCTTCATCAACAGAGATTGGCGGAGAGCTTGTCGGATCTTGCAACAGTTGAGAGGGCAGCGAGGTATATGGTTTCCGCCTTTGGAAGGCCGACATCAAGGCTGCAGGGAAGGAAGCTTGAGTTTTCCCCAACAGGTGTCCATGATGCTGATGTACCTATATTTAGTACGACACCTCCTAGCCCCATCCACAGTGTTGATGATGGACTCATTTCACAGAGATCAACAGATGTGTCAGTACCCTTGGTTGATAGTGGCATTGAGCTTCAGTAGGTTGAGGCTCCCAAAGTTGTTGCAGCTAGTGCAGAGACAGTTAAGGTAGTTGTTGCTACTAACACCTCTGGCTCTCTCAAGGAGGGGATTATTATTGGAGATTTGTATGTGAGTTACCATAGTGTTGCTCCAATAAAGGAAGCAGATGCTTCCTCGGGTGGGACCAATGCATGTATGGAGTCACCAAGCTGTGATGTTGGTGATTTGTATGTTACAGCGGAGTCAGTAGATGTGGATGCAAATAGTATGGACACATCTGATGATACAATTGATGATGCTATGAGTTGCACCGGGTACGATATCCCTTGCCAAGTATCAACTAATGACTCCGAGGAGGTTTTCGATGGATCCCAGGATCAGTATTTATAGGATCTATCCTTTGAGGTGGAAGCTGAGACATGTGGGGATATTGATATTGTGAGGGCTTCCATTTCTTCGTATGAGTTGTGCGAGGCTGATGGCACACATATGAGTGATCTTATAGGAGTGGCGTTGACTTATGGACTGTAAGAGCCTACGTTCAAACATACAGACCAGCGTTTTGGGAGTTAATACAATCATATTGGTAGTGGACTCTGCATTGGCATGAGAGTTTACCATTTGCTTCGAATCAGGTTCTTCATAACCATATTTTGAATGTTTGTAATTTCCAATTGCCATTGGTTAAGTTAGCAATCAAAATTTGCATTGAATAAACTAGATGTCTGATTGTAATTACATTGATGCATTGAATGAACTGTTATAAAGTGAAGATTAGTAAATTCAATTCTTGCAAATCTATTTGGCATTGTCATTTATAATTTGTATCAATGTTCCTTGCAAAAAATTGAAATTGAGAAATAAATACATCCCGATCAGCATTATTAACAGAAATAACAAAGTTGTTATTCAAGTGTTTGACGAAATGTCAAACCTTAGAGTTTGAAAGAAAGTTGTTTGATTTAGCCATAACTGGGCCAAGGTTATTACAGCTTCCCTACTTTCGGCATTGGTATGTTCTTGTCACTTTAGTATGGTTGGTCTTCATCAAGACCTAGCCTATCTATCTATGGGCCTTGTCCTTATGGCTAATATACTCAGAGATAGCATGTAAATATAAAAATATTAATGGAACAGGACTTCTATTTTCAAATTAGAGCATCTTATATAAGCTTATTATCAAAGTATCTGGGTTGAAGTGTGTTTACATAGATCATTTAGTTTAATTTTCCATAAATGCAAGCTTCTAATTGGTTTTAATCTTTAGTGGACGGTTTTGTAATTATGAAATGTAGATTTAAACAAACGGTTACAATGTAGTTCTTTCGTCTCCAAATCTAAAAAATAGAAAAGTTCACATTCGAATAGTGATTCTTCAATTTTCTTAGATTTTGAAAGTTGGGCTCAAATAGAATGGTTTATTAGTCTCTTTTGCCTCTTTCTCTTCTTGTCACTTCTTCTTCTCCCCCCTTGCTCCCCCATTGTTTTGTTCTTGTTCCCTTTTTCTCCCATCCTCCTCCCTAGCTTTGTTCTTCTTTTGTTTCTTGGCTTGCTCCACTCTGTCAATTTTTGTTGCTTCTTCCTTCTATCTCTCCCCTCTCCCTCCCTTCTCTCTTTTTTTTTTTCCCTTGTGGGCTTCTTTTCTTTGGTGTCTTCTGCTTCTCTATCTTGCATTTTTCGGTCTTTTCATTTTGTTCTTCTTCTCTGTCTAGTTTTATTTTCCCTCCCCTCATTTTTTTGGGTTTTGTGCTTTCATTGATGCGCTCTTTGTTCTTTTTTGTCAGACCCTCATTTTTGTCTCTTTTATTTGCCTTTCATATTTCTTCATTTTTATTCTGCCCTTTTGTTGGGTTCCTCTCTTTTCTTAGCTTCTCTCAGGTCTCTGTTCCTCTCTTTCTTCTTTTTTTTGCTTAGTTTTGGTCTTCAGCTAAGCTCACTAAGCTCAGGCATTTGTTTCTTCTCAAGCATGCCACTTTGCTATGGCTTGGATTATTTTAAGTTAAGTTTTGTGTTTTCTAGCTAGTAATTTATGTAGTTTGCATCCTCGTTCATGTTATTTGGCCCTGGTTTTGTTTGTCTTGCTTTGTTCCTATATAGATCTCAGATATTCAATTAATCACAAGTGGCAAAGAGTCAACATAATATTATAAACAAAAAGGATTTCAAAGATCTGGATCGCTCCAATTATGACTTCAAGCTATGAAGCAGTTAGGATCAATAAGGGATAATAACCCAATACAAAGCGAAAGAGTATCTCACAATCAACTCGATATAAATAAAAAATCCACGCTAAAGGTAATCAAAAAGGAAAATTAGATCACTCTAGACAAATAATAGCATAGATGGCAATTATCAAAGGACATAGAATCGTATAACTAAAAAAGGACAAGAAAAGATTTTAAAAGCAAACAAAACATTTGATTCGGCATCAATCAGCATAACTAATTTAACTGACCCACAGTTTCAAAGTCTGACTTGAATTTCCCTTTGTAACACTTAAACACAAAATTCAAAGTAAAACAAGCTAGTATAATTATAATTAATGCATTTTGGCACAAAGTTAGACACAAACATCCAAAAAATCTATATCAGTAACTACGACAGAATAAAAGATTAAGACTAAATAGGCAGCATGGAGATAGATCTCTTAATTGTGAACAACCCATCAAAAATAAGGCTCCTCACTAATTAGAACTTAAGACGATAATAAATTCAGCAGATATTAAATGTCTAAAAAATATCTAAAGAATTGGCAAAAAGAAACTGAAATCCTCAGAACAAGAGATATTTATCTTTTTACTAACGGCTAACGGTTTCATGTGAGCTTGATGTTTCATGTAGAAGGTTTCAAAAGCAAATAGATCATCCTTTGTATCTCTAAAAGCAATTAAAATGCGTCAAGGAATCGGTATGAGGCTTAAAAGCGGACAGGCAGTCACTATTAAGATATCAATATAAGAGATCCATAAGATGAAAAGGAAAGAGTATCCTTCAAAAATATTAACAAGTTCAGAGACAACAAAATCAGGAACCAAGAAATCCGAATAATAAATTCTTGAAAAATGTTAGCAATGAAATCAATTGTAAAAGATGGATAAATCTTTTAGCAGGTAATGAAAACTGGGGTATGCCCCTCCTAAATATGTACTCTGTATTGGACCTTCATGTCGGGCAAGACTGGAGGTTTTCTTTCTCCGTTCTTTCCTACCAGTGCCTGTTTGAATGGAGATTTTGTAAACTCATTTTAATAATAGAATCTATAGGGCTTCGACCTTTTACCGATCAAGATATATATATATATCTATATACATATACATATACATACATACATATATATATATATATATATGGATGTATATGTATATGTATGTATGTATATGCATATGTATTGATATATATAATTAAAAAGTGTGGAATAAGTAGGCTTCAATGATGACTATCAAATTGATATTGCATTGCACGGAGTAGATGAAGTGGATCCTTCCATGGACATTCTTAAGGTAGTTACTTCAAGTTCTAATTACATATATTAGTGCAGTTATAATTTTATTTTAATGAATTTTGTGATTACCCTCACATTTATATTCCAAGCTTTTTGCTTTATAAGTTGCGCATGGAAATTGACATATAGACAAAATAATATAATATTGAGATTGAAATATGTTGGCACTAATAACATAAAAGATACCCTAAGAAATGAGTATTTCTTCTTTTGTGTACGTGATGCTATTTTTACCGCCAAATTTCTCTCAAAAAATTGCGCAATTCATACAATTCTTTCAAAAAAATGCTTCACTTTTGCTAAAATATTGGCTCAATATTATGCATGATTAATTAAATCGTTTGCTTTTGTGTATCACAATATCTGTGATTTTTCCACAGATTTTTCAACTATGAAAGGAAATGGTGATTCGTTAAAAAAGGATCAGCCCCTATTAAAAAAGTAATTATTTAATATTAATTTAATTTCACCCACATAAAAACAATAATGTGAATGTAATTTCAGCACTGCCTTCTAATAAAAGCTTCTCACATAATCGGCCAGAAATTATGACTATGTTTCATGAAGTTGACCCAATTTTTACCATCCTTTGGTGATCTCTAGTGAAGCAGTTTTATGGCCTTTAGCCTATAACAAATTGCCTCAAAATCATTCATTTAACATCAATGATAAATCTTGACACCAATTGTTTCCTTTGGTATGAATGACAACTTTCTGCAACAATCTTCTCCATATGCCTTTGATATCAGTGACAATATTGCCAACAAATATATCCCCTCGCAACAAGCCCAAGCTTCTAAGAAACACTTACTGATTTGAACCTCTAGTATAACTTTTTATTTCTTTGGTACATTCCAAACCACTTATATACTTTACCCTGTCTTGAAATAGCTTTCAAGTACAATTTTATTTATGATAAGTCTTGGAAACCCTGATGACAATTCATCTACTTTTAACACTTCACAACCTTTCCTCGTATTCAAATTTGTATGTTAGTATTGTCTGATGAGCTTGAATTGAAAACTCCTCTCATGAACCCTGCAAAAATGTTAGTTTAAATCAACAACATCAACATGATGCCTACAAAGAACAAGGACTTAGATTTGACCCGCAGAAAGAAATGACTGGCTTGTGGTTTACAACTCAGCATAATACAATAAATATGTGTCTACAACATACTTCACAAGTAATTTATTGATAAATTACTTGAGATTTTAGAGAAGAAGTTAGGAACAATATCAGCAAGGTAAATTGATATGAAAACCTCAAATGAATAATAAATGGATACAAAGGTAGCAACACACATACATTTAAGAGAGAATGTGTCCTACATGGTTAGATGTCTACCTAGCAAACTGTGTCCCATGGAAGGGCAGGCTAACAACATACTTGTATTAATAGATTTGTCTTGTTCATGAAATTGTTGTTTGCTGAACAAATATGATACAGTCCTCAAAAAGCACAAGATGACCACAATTACTGATGCTAAAAATCAAATTACAGTGCCAACAAACAAGGAAAATGATATATTTGTGTCTGTTTTATAGAATTCAACACAGTATTTTTGACCTATCAAAAAAAAATATTAACAAGGACAAACGAGTTCATCTGCACTAAATTATAAAATTCAGCAAAAATTGTTTAGCTATCTACAATGCATGTTAACAAATATTCATCTGCTTGGGACTTGAAAAACACAGCAGAAATCTCATTGTATAATATCACGAATGTGTGCAATGCAAGCATGGGAACAGAAACCTGTCTAAATATGTGAAGAACTGCGTCAGTGGGAAAGTGTTCCCTCCTCGCTTTCAATTTCTGGGTGTTGTCTAGCAAGGTCCCATCCAAAAAGACAGGAAACAACAAATATGCTTCTTGGCTCCAAGTTCCTTCCTGTGTTCCCTGCATTGTAGCAAACTTTAATTGTTGCTAAGGGTCAAGGTCAATACAGCAAAAACATCTCAAAATTGTTCAAGGAATCTGAATTCGCATTCACTGATTTAGTGCTAGGCAAACTACCAATTCGTCTACAAAACAAGATTATTCAATAAGTTCATGCCCATATGTCATATTTCTCAATTTGAACAAGGTACCTTAATCAAAGATGTAACCCACCTAATACTCCATATTATTGGCATTGCTATCGATCACATATTTTATTTCTGTAGTATTCCAAACCCCTATATCTTAGGAAAAATTAAAAATAACTTATCTTGCTGTCAGCTTCCTCATTAGCAGCCAAAATGGCATCTACCCATTTCACATAGATAAAAACTATCATTGTTAGAAAGAACCTCTGAAGTTCAAAATTGAAATAATATTTGTTTTAATTACTTGCTACAAATCAATATGGCATGTCTGTGAGACCCAGCAAGTTGCAAAATAGTTTGATCTTTCAAATAGTATGAGCTAGTGTTAAAGAGAGCTCCAGAAATTTACAATATCAGCAAGTTAATAACCATGGTAAAATAGTCATAAAAAATAGTTTTAACAATAGAAGTTCTTAGAAGAACACAAGCCCTCCATAACCAAGTGCAAGGAAGTTCTTAGAATAGTCATAGTGAATGTACTACAAAAGGAGACATGAAAGGGACTCAACAAGCCAACCCTCTGGCCCCCAATCTTCCATCTGGTAGGGGCGACTAGCATAGCATCAAACCATTGGGGACACTCATGGCATAGGTCACCATGGCACTAAGCATTTCTTTGTAGACTTTGTCGTCATCTCTCCGGAAAAGAAGGCATACAATACCCTCTTCAAGAAGGGTTAGTTAATCAAAACAAAGGCCAACCACAATTGGAAGAAGAATGCACTCCATCAAGAGTAATAGGAGAAAGTACGTCATCGACCTGTCAAGCCAAGTGGTGAGTATCGAACTAAGAGTTAGAGGGCGGAGACATTGGGATGAAAGACAATAAAACCCCATTATGAAAGGCAGTTGGAACTTGGAAGCTTCTTGAAAGCTGAGACAAGCTCCCTCAACAAGTCAATCCATTATCAAATGGAGGACTACAAAGTCTCCACCCCATGTGCAATATGTTGCAAATCAGGGAGATTGAATAAACTAGTATAGAAAGTGTTACCATTCCTTCAAAATACAAGGAATATAGAGGGAGTGACAAGAGTGGATGATACACCAACCCATGAATTCAAGAGGGATAATGCAATTTAAGTACAAGGAACTAAGCATAAAGAAGGTGACCATAGGGAAAGAGGATAACCCAAAGGTGGTCTTGGTGTGGGTTGATTGAAACTATGTATGCAAGGTGGCAACATTTAGAATATTTGTAGAGTACAAAGATACCTTCACTGGGATGCACAAACACATAAAAGGGATATTGTTGGAATTATCTGTACAAGAACTACACTGCCAAGGTGCGTGAGGAGATAGAGAAAATGTTAAAAGCAGGCATCATCTTCAACGTGGAGACGAGTGAGTCTCACCAATTGTTATCTCACTGAAAAGGTGTCAAACAAAATTTGGATTTGAGTGGACTTTAGGTGCTTCAATGCAATCATGATCAAAGATCCCTTTTTGATCCCATTTATGGACAACATACTGCAGGAGGAGGCAGCCATGATATGTACTCATTCATGGATAGGCTTTCTAGGTACAACCAAATCAACACTG
This sequence comes from Cupressus sempervirens, assembly GCA_028749045.1. Lineage (NCBI taxonomy): Eukaryota > Viridiplantae > Streptophyta > Pinopsida > Cupressales > Cupressaceae > Cupressus > Cupressus sempervirens. Next base: position 71,615,059 of record CM053791.1, read on the forward strand.
CTGAGCAAGACAAACTGAAGATCACGTTCATATTGGAGGATGTATTGTCATATACAATTGAATGTCATTTAGTCTGCACGATGCCTCAACCACCTTCTAGAGAATGATATTGCACATCTTCAACAAGATGTTATTGGGTGACTTCAAGGCATTTCTAGATGATTGGTCTATCTATACTAGATAGGAGACCCACTTCAATGCACTCACTTTCGAATTTTTAGAACCAGAAAACATAACAGATCACAAGTAAAATAAAGAGCACAAATACGACAGAGATTATCCTGGAAAACCCATCCTCACCAAGGGAAACAACCCAGCCCACAAAAAGATAATTCCTTTATTCAAACTCATTTGAACTAATTACAAGATCATATGGGTGTACTCTTCAAAATTGATAATCCAAAATCATGATAAATTATTATCAGAAATTCACAACATGTGATAATGATCAAAACAACTTATCAAGAGTAACACAAAAGTTACTAAACAAACATATGAGATCATTCCCTTCAAAGAACAAACAAGTTCCTTTGAATGAGAACACTGCAATGTGAAGCAGAACTGTATCCACGATCACACAACTGATCGTAATACAGAATTAATGATGCTCAGAAAACTGGATTATCTCTCTCTTTTTGATATAATAAAATCAGTATAGAAAAAATACAATAAGATTTCTCCAAATGGCAATACTCCCGATAGATATGTCTATATAAAAAAGGTCTCGAGCCAACATATTTCTCCGCTAGAATGAAGAGTCGTGATGGGAAGCAGAAACAACAACAGTTTAGGACGAATACAACTGATGGAGATAATCAACGAACTGTCAACTTCCAACCTGTACGCTGCCAGCAAAACACACAGTGCAAAGACAGAAACAAAACTGCCAGAATAAATAACAACACACACTCGGTGCCAAAAGTATAGTGAGGCAGTGCCATGTCATTTGATGCCATGGATACAAAATGACGACATGTAGTCTCTATCAGCAATCAATTAGGAAAAGCAAGGACCAGAAATCTCTCTCGCAGATACCAATACATTAACACTAAGGGAGTGTATGGAGAGGTTTCAAAGAACAGTTGACTCTTAACTTGAAGAAATGTTGGTTCATGGTACAACAACGTAAATTACTTGGCCATAAAATCTATGAGGAGGGATTGAAGAATGGCCCTGACAAGGTAGGGATCATTATTAAGATGGAGAGTCTGGAAGATAAGGTAGGAGTGAAATCCTTCCTCGCACACATGGGCTATTACCCGAGGTTCATTGAGAGCTTCACACAAATTTCAGGGATCATTATTAAGATGGAGAATTTGGAAGATGTGGTAGGAGTGAAATCCCTCCTCGCAGACATGGACTATTAGCTGAGGTTCATTAAGAGCTTCACACAAATTTCATATATGTTGGACAAACTAACAAGGAAGGGTGTATTGTTCGTGTGACTAACAGGCCAGAGGAGGAATTCAAGGAACTTACATCTAGGTTGATAAGTGCACCTATCCTTGTGTATCCCAACTAGGACAAGGAGTGCTTTCAACTACACCATTGATGCCATACTGGCACAAGCAGGTGCAGAAGAACTAAACTCACCCATCATTTTTGTCAGTTGCCTACTTTCTAAGCCCAAACAAAACTATAGAACAATGGAGAGAGAGGCACTCGTCATAGTACACTTTGTACAGAAGCATCGGCATTACCTATTAGCGATATTGTTCAACTTCTACATAGACCACAAAGTATTGATGTACCTAGTTAACAAACTAATCATCCAAGGGAGCATGAGTAGGTGGTTACTCCAATTGCAAGAGTTCACCTTCACTATTTGGTATAGATTGGAAAGAGCCACATCGTAGCTAACTATCTCTCAACAATAAAATTAGGAGAGCCTTTGGAAGGGGTGTATGTAGTTTTCCCCAACACTCACCCGCTCTAGATCGTTACATTGCCAACTTGGTTCAAAAGCATCGACAAGTACTTGTTTGCCTCCACATTTCCAAGGCATGTCGCCAAGCAAATGAAGGAAGTTGGCCCTAAAGATTAAGACTTTTCAACTCATCAACAAGTTGTAAAAAATGAGGCTAGAATAGGTCCTATAGAGATGTGGGATATAGAAGGAGATTTTGAGAGTGTTAAATGAGTCGCACAAAGGGTTAGCTAGAGATCAAAAGGGACCGAATGCCACCACACCTACTAGCAAGATTGTAGTCATCAACTCTACACAGAAACACTCGAGAGGGGGTACTCGGATCTGACACATGCCAAAGGGCCAAAAACATGCTAAAAGGGGATTTCGTGTCCATATCTCATTGCAATTGCAAGAGTTGTTTGAGAGATGGGGTCTCAACTTCATTGGGCCACTAAAAATGAGTACTATGCACTAGTGTTAGTACATCGTAGCGGTGACTGAATATCTTACAAAGATGGCAGAGGCAAGAGCACTATCGAACAACACTGCAATTAGCACAACACAGTTCCTCCATGAAAAATTGTGATGCAGATTAACATCCCCATTCAGATCAAAAGCAATCAAGGAGTACACTTTATGAATCATGTTGTTCAAATAATGACAGCAAAATCCAAGATATTGCATGATCCATCAAGCCCATACTACACCTGAGCCAATAGAGAGGCGAAGTCTACAAATAAGGTGTTGACACCAATCGCATACAAGTCATGCGAAGTGGCACAAAAGGATTGGGAAGAGAAACTCCTAGTCATACTATGGGTGTATTGCACCACATACAAGGCAACAACGGTAGATACCCCGTTCCAGCTAATGTATGGACAAGAAGCGGTAGTTTTAATGGAGAACAATGTATCAAGCCTAAGGATTCCAGTTGAGAACCATCTAAGTGACATGAAGAGCATGAAAAAAAATCTTTTAAATCTTACTAAGCTAGATGGTGAATTATGGCACAATGGGTGATGAAGGTAGCCCAATAGCAATGGAAGTTCTCGTGCAAGAAACATCTCTAGTGGATGAACTTTTGGTCATGAAAATTGGTGCTGAAATACAACGATCGTAAAAAAATTCAAACCAAGAATTTTAGAGTTTGTTGGTTGGGGTCGTATAAAGTTAGGAAAGTTGGATTGAATGGTTCAATTAAACTATCAACTCTTGGTGACAAGCCCATCCATGATCCTATAAACAAAATGATGTTAAATTTTACAAAAATAGGGAGAGGCAGACTATGTCAATAATTATGTTAGGGTATGCGACCATGGAGAATGAACAATTGGACAAAGTGAAGAGCTTGAAGAAGACATGTAATAACCAAAGAGCCATTGAGGCCATACCTAGATTGGGCCAAGCCAATGAAGCATCAAAATAAATGTTGGCAAGGAAGAAGTTGGATGGCATTGCAATCCCAAGAGTTCACAAACACCTTAACAAAGAATTGTTTGGCACACATGTACTGTAGGTGTGAATGAACAACTACTAGCACTGAAAGGCCTCATATGAAGAGAGACGTAAAGGGTATGTCACATACAACACAAACAAAGAAGCAAAAAGGAAGCACAAAAAAGCTGCCTAGAAAGAGGAAGTTTGGAAAGAAGAGTTAGATAAGAAATCAACTTGGTTAAGTATGAAGGCACCCTCGTACCATGCTTGAAAATAGTTGTGAGAAACAAAAGATTTTTTTTTCCATGGAAGAGATGGATACAATGAGCATAGCATCCTAAAATACATTAATAAAGAGAGCCTCCTTCCAATTTGTTGTGGAATGTCATCTCGAACCCTGTTGCACCTCTAATGATCAACAGAGAAGTAGTTAAATATCACAAGTATGGTAGTTGTTATATAGACAAAAGCTACAAGGGCATTGATTAGACTAGCACTACTAGTTGACAAAATATTAGATCTTTAATTATATTGGAACATATAGAGATAATGAGTGTTATAAGCATCCCCAAGAACCCGTTTGTGGTGGTTTGCATCAGAAGTCAAGGGCTGACCTAATATCAAACTAAGAAGAATAAAATGGAAGGCAAACAAGGAAAATGGAGAGCCATAGAAAAACAAAAAGCCAACATGAAGTATTACAAAGCTAACAAGATTAAGACAATTAAAAGGATGAGTTATTACTGAGTTGTGAAAAATAGAGGATTCAAAAGGAACTAGACATAAAAGGCAAAAAAGCAAGGAGGTAAACCAAGTCGTAAAAGGCGAAAAAATCAAAAGTTGTGAATGTTTGTAAAAAGTTGAGGATGAAAAATAACAAAATTGGGAAAAGTATGGAGAAGCACTTTTTTATGAAAAAGTTGAATTTAGAAAATGTTATACAAAGAATGCGAATAAAGGGAGAGATAAAAAGAATTAAGGAGTGCTACAAAAGTTTAAAGGGGGTCATGCAAAAACAAAGAAATTAATTTTTCATATAAAAATCGAACGCTTTAACAAAATCCAAACCCTAAGACACCAAAGAAGCACGCATAAAGTTTTGGTGAGATAATTCATTCATTCCAAAGCATCGCAAACATGAGCAAAGGATCACAAGATTGTAGTCAAGAGCAAGGAGGTATTGGACAGCCCTTGTACTAGCTATTTGTAGAACACACACAAGTACAAGGAATTGGTGCCATACACAAAGACCATATGAAGGGAGAAGTTGTCGGACAATGAGGTAGGAGTAGCATCATATGGATGTAGTGTGAACAAAACTCATACTTGTCACATAATAGAGTACGATAGGGGGGAGCAAAGTGTTGTACGTGTATGGCTAGTCAAGCAAACTGTACAAGATAGTTTCGTACAAACAACAAGGAGAAAATCCATAATCATATGACATAAAAAATAGATCATACAGCAAAAGTGTTATATGTGCAACACTTATAATATATTGTACAAAGTGAAGACGAAACCCTACAGGTACAACAAAGTATTGAATGCCACTGTACAAGAGAAGATGAAATCGTAAGGGGTTAGAAAATTGCACCTAGGTCGTACGTGAGCAACATTGTACATTGCACGAGCCGTACAAAATTATCAATCATCAAGAGATACCATACAATGAGTAAAAATCAGTCATGTTGAATAATGGCCAAGCCCTACAAAAGCAAGCATTTGACAAGGTCATACAAAAGCTATTTGTATGGATGGAAGAAACCATGAGGTGAATTTTGAGTCCATACTCTACCATACAAAATTAGCAAATACAGACCATACAATACGTATAAAGAGGAAATTCACAAGTCATATGGCACAATTAGGTATGAAGTATGAAGTGATAGTAGATCATAGGACTTTGGCAAAGAAGTACGAAGAGCTAGAGGTGGGTCGTACAATTGAAGGAGAAATCGGTACAATTGAAGGTGAAACTAATACGACTAGAGGTGAATTCATATAGTTAGAGGTGACCTCAATGCAACCAAAGGAAAAGATCAAGTAGGCACATATCACGAGAGTTCCTTACAAAAGAAAATGGATTTTGAAAACCCTAGTGTAGGCAATTATTCAACAATGGACAAAACCAAAAAAGAAAAGGATGTCACATTACACACCCATGGCAACAAGCAATAGTGAAAAGAAGAAAATAAGGTGTAAGGCATAGAAAGATGACAGGGTTACAGTGGACACCTTGACATTTGAGAGTGTCACTGGTAGCAATTGTCGAACATGGTGGGATAGCATTGTGAATGACCACCCAATAAAATCCTCAATCAGGAAGCCATTATGATGCATGTGTTCAACATACAAGATTTTGAGATGGTACTCTGAACTATGGTGGCAAGATATGACACATTCGCTCAAATCCATCATGCAGCTCTAGAGAAATATAGTTGTCACATCACTATGGTCGAACAAGTTCACTGAGGTTTTTGACATCCCATCCAATGGTTACCAAGTGGCCACTCAACCAAGATGCATGTTGAGGAGAAAGATAAGTTGCTAAAGGTACTACAATCGCAGCCAAAGGCACAACACCTACACTTGAGAAGACTACACCTAGGAGATGGTGGCAGCAAACAGTTACCCCACCCAGGAGCGAGTCACCTACACCCAAGCGTGTCAAAGGGATGGTGACAACATTACGCAAATATGAGACTTGACAATTTTTTGGATAGGTTTGATTAAGGTATTGTCAAAACTTTACCAAATTCACCCAATTTACTAGTGGGGCACCAACTTCTAGCAGCAAGTAGATTGTTACCAATAGAACCCCTCAAAGTGGAGGTGGTGCCTATCAAGAAGGAGAATATACTAGTTGTCACTGAAGAGGTTATTGAACTTGAGAAGGTTGCACATCAGGGAGATGCCTCCCTATATCTGGCTATAGTAACAAATGAGTCCAACAAGAGAGAATTACACGATAGCTACATTTCAGTCCCAAAACCTGACTTGCAAAATGCTCTAAAATCCATATAAAGACTGTTACATCCCAATTTTTGACCTAATTTAAAATGTTCATATAGCCATTGAGGTTCACATGAAGTCAGTTGACAGTTAAATTTGTTATAATCCTGCAAAATGGTAAGATGGTTAGTCATTATAATTTCACATGAAGATAGTATGCTAGTTGATTATTTATTATGAATTCATGGAATTAAAAAGGTGGTTAGCCATTATGATTATTTATGATTAAATAACTTGTTACGGTAATATGATTTAACTGCGGAGAATTTCCTTGTAGGAAGTACGTCGAAGGAGTGGAAGAATTGTCAAAAAAGAATTAGGCACAAAAGCATCACCATCACTGGACAAATGGGTATGAATCGTGAAATCACCATAGTTGAGGACCTAACGACTTGAACATCAGGATACAATCGATGGAACCGAATGAGCTATTAAATAAACATTTAAAACATTAATCATTTTAATTAAAAATAATGCGTACCTCAAATGGTTTTTGGTTGACTTTTCCACCGTATCATTATGATACATATTTATGTACATACACATAAATATAAATTAAAGGTGACATCATAATATTATTCTTATACAAGATTTTATCTATTTAATGCGTACATTTAAATGCATGTACAAGAAGATAAAATAAATCTTTCAAGATGAAACATGTATTTAGATATACATATTTTATAAGGTACGACCTTGGATAAACATTTAATATGTGCCATCTTAATAAAATATATTTACATGCAAGTAAATAAATATGTTTATATTATTCTTTGGATTTGTTACCTTTCAAATTCTTTTTCTTATTTATTCAATTCTTTACTTGAAACCGATTGACCACATGGCATATTTATTTGGCGTCCAAGAGCCAAGTCTCTTCTTGATAAGTTATGGCTTCTTGGAAGCCAAAGAGACTTCTAAATACCTCTTTATATTATGAAAGTCGTGAGAGACCATAGAGTCTCATTCCTCACGAGATATCCTTTTGCAGATTTCTTTCATTCTTTTCCTGCTTATTTTCTGCCACAATGATTTTCATTTCGTCTATACTCTTGCTGAATATGTGATTGGAATCACACTGAGATTGCATTCGGAGTTCTTTCCATAAAGGTGCTGGCTGATAACATTTAACCAAGATTCATGTTACTTTCCGATTTCCTTTTATCGCATCCGACTTCCTCTTTTTGGCTTTCATCTTCTTCCTATATTCCGGATACCTTTGCAGATACAGTGTGATATCTTTGAAAATTACCATTGTTATTCATTGTATATTTATTCCACAAATTGCCATTGATGATTTACTGAAGACGTGATTGTTATCACATTGGAGTTTGCATTTCTTCCATGAAGGGTGGGGCTGATTAATAGTGCCCAGCAGACTATTAGCGCCAAGCAGACACCATTCTATTCCCAGATTTAACCAGGTTATGTGGTGTTTATATTCCAAGCTTTACAATATATTTTATTATCAAATATCACTGCATTCCAATTTATTACAGCAGTAAGATACAATCTTGTATCATGATGCAAATCATTTGCTTAAACATCATCAGATAGGCCATCTCTAAGATAGAGCTATTTATGATAAATAAAAGCCAAGTATCCATGACATGATATCATATTTTATTTATGCCATTGAAAGTTAGAATCAAATGGTAATTATTATACAAGTCTTAAGATTATATTCTCAGGTCACAGAAATGTGATTTGCTAAAAAACATGTAACATTCTTATATCAATTGAGGATCAACAAAAAGAGTTGGTTGCTTTGAGATTCAAACACCTGGGACTCACCCGACTGTATAGCCAAGGAAAAGGGTGAAGAGGTGAGAGAAAGCAATCTGCAATAACATGAAACAGAATCAAATGTGATATAACAATGTTTATCATATTTAAAAGGAATCGTTTAATAGCTCATGCATGATCATGTTTATTGTTTTCTCCCGTTGTCAATTGGTGTGATTAGATACAGGATACTCAGTGGCTAACAAGGTGTTCCATGTCTATTCCAAGTAGGGAGGGTCTTTCTAGTTAAAGAAAGTGTGGGGATAAGTTTAAAGTCTGTGGTTGGGTGGTTAAGCTCCTGACAATGTTTCCCCTCTCCACAAAATGTCAGGACGTGTATCAAATAAAGATAAGCTATGCATTCAAATGTTTGTCGGAAACATGTATTTTTACTTTTATGATGTATATTCAAGTAGAAGGTAAGATGAATTGAGTTGTATCATCGTTACAGTTATTTCTTTAAATGAAAGCAACTCTTATCCACAATATAATTGGCAACCAGTTAGATCAGTTGATCTTCTAATTGAACGTGGAATATATTTATTTGCGAGAGATAGATTTATCTGACGGATTCTTATTTCAGTCTTTCATTTATAAGAATAATGATTATGAGCATATCTTCTAATCTTATATTATAGCCACAGTTAAGCAATCAGAAGGAAAGGAATGATAGAGTGGTATGGATGCCCCAAATGATACAGTGGTATCTGATGCCCTAAATGATCCAATGGTAATTGATACAATGGTATCTAAAGCCCTAAATGATACAGTGGCATCTAATGCCCTAAATGATCCAATGGTAATTGATACAGTGGTATCTGAAGCCCTAAATGATACAGTGGTATCTGATGCCCTAATTGATACAATGGTATGTGATGCCCTAAATAATATAGTGGTATTTGATGGTAATCGTCATTTGATATTGATATAGTAGTATTTGATGGTAATTGTCATTTGATATTGATATAGTGGTATTTGATGGTAATCGTCATTCGATTTTGATATAGTGGTATTTGATGGTAATCATCAATTGATCCTAAGTGATATTTGTGGATTAATCTAGGTGATTGCAGAAGCATCCCTACATTGATTTTCAGTTCAAATTCCATGGTATGTAGATTTTAATTTCCATAGTAAATTCATTGATGGTGTTTTCAGATGTTAGTTATGAGTTTTCCATTTAAGCAATTGTAACTATTGATCTCATTCATATGAACATAACTGATATAATTGTCTTCCTATGAAAATGAAATAATAATTGTATTTCTTTGATATGATAGTTGTTAATTAAGACTCAAGAAAAACTGGATGTTACAAAGACACTTAGCAATATTGGAGAAAATGGTTGTAGTCGCACAAGGGGTGGCCCATCTCGCTACATGAGTGGATATACAAACTGCCTCTACAAAGGAAGAAAGATTCCTCACCTTCATGATGAATGGTTGCGAGCAGGTACTCATTGGGCACTTTATAACTCATAGGTGGTTGGTCATGGAAGCATGGCCTGGGCCACAAGCACAATAGGGAAAGGGTAGTATGATAGACACCCTATACAGTATGGAAAGTGTGTTTTGGGACACATTTTTTCAATTGAAGAAGGCGACCCACTCAGTCAATTATGTAGAGTTAGGGAGTGTGGTGGCATAAGAGGTGGCAACTTCTCAGGAGGAGTTGGTGCAGCAACAAGATTGACCACTATCGAGAGGGTACAAAGACTGGCCTTAGAGAAGCAATTGAAGCAAGAAAGGGTGGTCATAGAAAGTAAGTACAACTCATAGATATGGAGGAACATTTTGCAACCATAACTGGAGAGCTCGAGAGTACCAAGGAATTGATAAAGGTTGTGCAGATGATGAGGGTGGCACATGAGAGGCAAAAGGTAGTAGAGCGTGATCTACAGCTCCATCAACAACTTTCTAGTGTACCTAGGCCAACATCCTCAACCACTCAAGGACATCCTCTCACCCTGCTTCTTAGTAGTAGTTGGAGTCCATCATCTCCATTTTTGTTTCATTGTCCAAAAGATTACTTCTTTTTGGTGGAAGTTGATGTTTGTGGCATTGTCGATAAGAATGAATAATGGATTGTAGTACTTAGGTGGTTGTTAATTGTTGTTAGCACTCTTAACCAAATGCCAAGTTCTATATATTTCTAGCTTGTATAAGGCATCGAGATTCTATTGTTGTACAAAATTAATGTTGATAATAAAGTTATATCTGTTGACCATATAAGATGTATTGTTCTTGAAAAACTGTACTTAATATGTTCATTGTTATATTTTTGTTTATTCTATAAGTTAAAGCATTTATTATAGGGGAGTAGACTTATTTCTTTTAACTCAAGTTTGCAGAAAACATAAGTACATAAAGAAATAGATGAAATAAGTTGGTCAATATAGTTTGGGCAAAAAATAATTGTAAAAGAGCCATTTAGGATTAGATAATTAAGTTTAGGGCAAAGAAGAAGCAAAATTAAGAAAATGATAGTGTTGTGGGGTTTTCACACCATCACCCCATTACAAATGATGATCCCCTCTTTTTACTTACCAATATGGTAATTATCCCAAGGTCTTAGCTTAGTGGCAATCTTCAAATCTGAGTCTAAGAGATGTGTTTAAAACTACTTTGGGTCACTAGGGACTAGGGAGTCAAGTCAATCATGGATATGAGTAAGAGTTGGGTCAAGCTAGTCAAGAATGTGGATGTTAAATAACTTGGATCTTTTCTACAAATGTACTAACATGGCCATCATAATTGATGATTTCCAAATGCAGATTTGGATCTCATATAAATATGTGAGGAGGAGACATATCTCTTCAAGAGACATGAAGAGACATGTCTCCTCCTTTTAATCACCATTTAGTTAATAAATAACTATATGTATAACTCACCATTAAACATATATATAATATTAATATATTAACCATATATGTAATATAATATTATATTATTGCATAATATATAATATATATTATATTATATATATTATATATATAAGATATATAATGCAAAATATATATAATATACATTATATTGCATATATAATATATATATTATATATTATATTACGTATATAAAATATAGATTATATTACATATAATATATATAAGATACTTATCTTAAGGATAATTTATCATCAATGAGGTAGTTCTAATAAAATCAATCCGACAGAAGCTACAACAAAGTCATGTCCCATAGAGACATGTGGTGGTGAAACAATTACATTCAAGAACTTCATAACACAATAGTCTCTTCTAATCATAAGTTTATGAATAAATACATACATACATACATATATATATATACTTATCAATAATATGAGACGTAAAACAATGTTCATATAAACCACGAATACAAATACTCAATGTAATGAGTATATCACTTTTACTGATGCTATACTTCAACAATGGTTTGTGATGAAATGAATTAGCCAAAGCCTAAAAAGATGAAGTGAACATGCAATACAAGAAGAGATGAAGTTTAATTTGAAAAAGAACACTAATGGAAGTGTGTTGATTCCTACATTTTAGCTGAGTCTGAAATTTTTTAGGATCTCCCAAAATCTAGAATCTCTGCTCTCAAACATCCTAACAATATATACATAAAATATAACTTAAAAATAAAACAATATTTGACTTAAATGTTATATTTTATGTATTTCACCTTGCCACCTACCCCATTCAATTCTCACTTCCATTTAAGGCAGATAAAGAGTGGACATGGAGGTGGCGGAGTCCACAATTCTCATGTCCAAGGTTGGACATGGAGGTTATGGATTGCGTGCACCTCCCATGTCCACATTTGTGAACGACAACCATCAAATTTCCCCCCATTAGTATTGACCAAATTTTGATTTTGTTTGACTCCTTATGGTCAAAAATGATGGTTTCAAGGTGGACATCAAGTTTGTCTTCACAAAATAGGCTTGAGTAATTAAAGAATAAACTTGTCAATCAAACCACCTAGATCAAACCTGCACTCAAGAAGACACGTCATCAAGTCTAACATTCCAAAATGAGGCCCCAAGCAGGTGAGGAGTGAACATGAAAAAGTGGATTCTGCCACCTTCTCATCTACAAGGATGGACATGGAGGTGGCAGATTCCACAATCCTCGTGTCCACAAAGCTAGACATGAAACCCAAAAAGCCCCTTTAAACCAAGTAATTTGACCACAATTTAGATTTTGGAAAATAATAAAAATCAGACCTCAAACACCACTGTATTCAATCAGACCAAGGCTGAAGCTCAAAATTTATGAGAGAAAGTCAAATTTATAAAGTTTGAAATTAGGAATTTATTGAAGAATAAAATGTCTAAATTGTTTTGATTCTAGTTTGCATTTGTTGTCATGAATTTAATTCAAGTTTCTTTTCTTGTTTTGTAAGGTGAAATGGAGGGAGATATTCGAGAACAACGAAAGATTATTACAAGATCAATCTCGGGATTTCAAGTAAGAGGATGGCTTGAAGCTGATGGTCAAGGTGGAAATGCAAAACTCAACAATAACATGAAGATGAAATCAAAGAATCAAGGCTATACACAAAAGAGGATTAACTTGAATTCCCTTCAGGAATCCAAGTTTAATTAGATCACGTAGAATAATCCATGTGCATGAAAGGCTTCACCACTTCAAGAAGATTATGGTTAAGAAATCAAGATTCCAAGAAAACAAGTTATACAAAAGGAATATCAAGGCAAAGATCTAGGTAAAGGCATCAAAAAATATTTCAAGTACAAGATTCAAGAAAGTGGCAATGAGATTTCCAAGAGTAGAAGAAATCTGTGAGAGGGAATGTAATGTCCCCTTTTTGGGACATTAGAAAAGTTAGAGACATATTCATATAATATTAAAATTGGCTTTGAGAGCGTGGATTCAAATTATAAAAGGTCAATTTAATATTATAAAGTGGGCTAAAAATGACAAGGAGAGATAAGACGAAAAGACAAGAAGGGAGTCGAAGAGTCACAGCTGTGAGGATAAAAGGAGAAGAGACTCATTCATTTGGTATGTTTGATTTATGATTCAGATTTCAGTTTCTCTCTTGCAAGAGTTATTCAGAAAGCTTCAGCTTTCAACCAGTGTGAGGACGTAGCCCCTCATGCCAGTAGACAGTGGATGCAAACCCGTTGTCCGTGGAGACATCACATCAGGTGTCTCACGTGTGCTTACAGGTTCTTCTCTTAGTGTTCCAATCTGACTATAAAACTACGTTTAAGATTGGATTTTGAATGTTGGTTATTGTATTGCCGATGTATAATGCAATAACATGTTGTCCGTGGAGACATCACATCAGGTGTCTCACGTGTGCTTACAGGTTCTTCTCTTAGTGTTCCAATCTGACTATAAAACTATGTTTAAGATTGGATTTTGAATGTTGGTTATTGTATTGCCGATGTATAATGCAATAACATGTTTTAAGGAATTTTATGAGAGTTTACTAGTTTAATACTGTTGGTTTGTAACACATTTTCACATGCTTGAATCTTGAATATTATTTCGAGAATGGAACCGAATAAATATCTATTGGGGATATTTCCTGTGGTTTATATTACTGGGTTTTAATAATGCAACTTTATATGTTTATGTTCTGAATGATATTTTGAGAAAGAAATTGGGTCAATATCCGTTTAGGATATTTCAGTGGTATCAGAACTGGTTTTCCTGCTAGCCTGTGAAGTTATAACAGAGACAAATTTATGAAGGGTCAAATTTGCATATGTAAGTTTGATTCGAGAGGAACAATTATTTTTTTCTTTTTCTTAAAGGAACAGAACTAAGGAGCATTTGCAATGTTGAGCTTTATATTTGCATCAGTCGTGATCATTTGAGGAAGCAATTCAAATCCTGCTCTGTGGGTCTATAAGTATTTTTGGTGAATATGTTAAGCCTGAAGATTTATTGTTTATATAAATTCTACTTACTTTTCCCAAATTTTGGAGAATATTTTGGCAAATACTTTGGAATGGATTAACCTTCATCTCAAAGTGAGCATCTCTGTGGGAGCCAGATTTATTGAGTGGTCACGGTTATGATACAGGTGGTGATTGTATAAAATAGATGTATGCTCAAACATTGGTCAAGCAAACGGAAGGATTGTTGTAGATTGAAGATAGAGAGGACCTGCTTTCCTCTTTAAGTTTTATCGAGAAGAGGCCTGCAAGTTATTGTTTGAGGTGCATGCCCTTGAATATCAAAGGGAAGGCTGAACGGCAATATCGAACAAACTGAGACTACTTCTAATCCAGTACACGACATTGCTAGTTCTGTGGGCCGTGTCTTTACGTAACTGAGATTCGAATTCATAATACGTGAAGGTGTGATGATTGGGTGAAGCGCTTATGAGAGTAAGGGCAAAAATCATAGGATCTCTTTAAACATCTCCAAGTTGGTCATCTGCAAGAGAACCAAGAACGATTTTGCACAAGAAGCATCACCATTATCATGAGATGCCCAGGGTGAGAGATTTGAAGCACTTTCCATTGCCAGTATAGTTGAGAAAGTTCTTGGTTAAGACGTTATAAATTCACCAGTCTAGCTCAGGAACGATTCAAACCAAGAGACATGAAGAAACAAATATAGACTACAAAACCTGTAACCACATATAATATGGGGAGGAGCATTAATGGTAGGTGTAATTAGAGCTCTGCGGAAATGCATCACCAGGAATTTTATTATCAGAACTTAAAAACTACGGTGTTTAAATTTGTAAATATAACTGCATCGGTCTTTTCACGTGCTTCAAATGTTCTAGAGCCGTGACACATTGTTACATCCCTAATTTTGCCCTAATTTTTAATTTGATCATATCTGTTGGTTTAACAAATTATTTCTTTTCCTAATCATGTAAAACAAGTTAGTTAATTATATACATTGTATCAACTATTAACAGATTATTTCTTTTCTTGATCATGTGAAAAGAGTTAGTTAATTATATATGGTGTACCAACTGATAGCGAATTATTTCTTTCATGATCATGTGAAATGAGTTAGTTATTATAGACATTGATGAAATAACCAATAACCTATAACTGTCATTAGATGATTAACAATTGTTTGATTTGAATTAATGATCAATATATTTTGAATTAATGTGTTGGCGAGAATGTTTTGCTTGGGTGATTGCAGGAGAAGACTGAAGAGAGGGGAAGCATTGCTAAACGGGATCATCAGAATGGGATGGTTGTTTGGTTCAGTCATCAGGATCGACAGGTATGACCTAAGACTCCCTTGGAAAGGATACGAAGACTTGACCATAGGTTACACTATAGGATTGCATGAGCTATTAGGAAACCAATATATTAAAAACATAAAATAATCTAAATTAAATATAATTCATACCTTTAGAGGTTTATTATTGAATTTTCTTATTTTATCATTATTATAAACACTTAAAATACAAACACATATATAAAAATGAAATGGCACCAAAAAATTATAATAGTATAATCTAATGATGTCACCTCATCAATATACATACGTGAACGTATATAAGAGCATATAATAATAATAAAATAAAATTTAAAACTCTTCATATCCTTATTCCTTTTCCCTCTTTATTTTTCTCCTTTTTAAATTCGAATTTATGATGTATTCGAATGGCCTTCTTGATAACCGATGGTAGCCGAGAAGTCACAACCGACCATTAAAAGAATACCATGAATCGATTTGGGAACAACTTTCTTTTCCTTCTGCATTTTCTCTATCTCTCTTTCCATCTACTACGTCTTTTTATCAAGCCAAGTGAGAACATTCTTAGAAATATAACCATTCAAAAGTTCTAAATTCTGATTCATTCCTTTCTCCCTATTATTCTATCAACGATAGGAATTCAGAGAAAAGAGATATATGGCGGGTGATCAAGAATTCCAGCCACGAAGGGAAGAATCCGAATCTATTTGCAGGTCATGTGTTTTCCTTGCTAAGTCCAAACCAATTTTAGTCGGCTTCCATTACTTTCTTTTTCTGAATATTATACCAAGAAATCAATGCTTTTTTTGGTACGTTTACCATTAAATACTTTGTTGCTGCTGTATAATATAAACAGTGAATTGAATAGAAACTGTATTTTGAATGCAGAACTTCCATCCATAGTCAGAATTACATACAAACTGATATCTTGCTTTCTGATTTCTATCGAGTAACCTTGAGATTGTTTCAATTATGGATTCAAATGAAATAGAAAACTTAATTGAATTGCATGAATCAATATTTATGCATGTGTTATCGCCATTTTCCCAAACATTCTTCACAGGTGTAAATGATATCATAATGCTCAAACACCGAGGAATTCACCAGCAAAGAAGCCATGAAGGGTGAAGAGTTGTAAATTAAATAGAATGATTATAATATTTCAAGCACCTAGGATTCACCAGCAAAGAAGCCATGAATGGTGAAGAGGTGGAGATAACTTGCAAGAACCAAGAATGAAATCAGATATAAATAACTATGTAATGAAAACACATTATAGCTCATGCATGTCCTGATAGTGAAATCTGTTATCAAGTTGAGTGGTGGAGATCGGATTTACAAACCCAAATTGAAATCCTTGGCCAAGGTAGTTATAAGCATATGTGCCAATCATGAGATCTTTTTGTTTGTCCATAGACATCAGTTATATAGGTATAACTGATGGGGCACTCAAACCACTGGGTAGCTCGGATGGTTGGACTTAAGAACATCCCAAGCCCGATCCCGAGGTAGGGAGGATCATTCTATTAAGTTAGGATGTGTGGGGATAAGTATGGTCCAAGGTTGGGAGGTTAAGCCTATGTCAATGCTTTTCCTCTCACCAATGCTAAGGCTTAAACAACATGATAAAGAGATTTCTCCATTATTTCTGTATGTTCCTTTTGCACTTTTACCTTTAAATCCATAGAATAATAAATAGATAGTATATTTTTCTAATAGCATAAATTGAATGAATATATTAGTTGATATAGAAGATAGTCGTTACTTTATTTTCAGCTAAACATGTTATCAGTTAGTAATAGTTAAAATGTTAGCAATGTATTGATTTATTTATTTCGTTTTATCAGCTGACTATGAATTACCGTTAGAATAGAAAACAGTTACTTTATCCTAGTTAAATTTAGTTAATGTAAGCCATTGTCATGTGAAATATAATCAGTCATTTATTAAATTAGATAATTAGGTGTTTTAAATTGGTTATGAAAATTTGTTTGTTACACAAAGAAACAATTTTCTAATACCAAATGTGGGAAGAAAATCACTAACAGATTATCATTCCATTGGCATCATAGTTGATAGGAGTCAAGAAGAAGGTGTTATTAATGGTCTCATCCAAGAAGATGAGGTCGGGTAACGACAATTATTTCAGCATGCCAGGTTGGACTTCAAATCTGTGGAGGCGTGCATGTTTTACCTTTCTTTTTGTAACCATATCAAAGAAACGTGAATCGGAATCGGATCGGAATCGGCAAGGTCGAATCGAATCGTGAATCGGCAATGAATCGGCAATGAATCGGCGATGAATCGGCAAATTTGAAAAAATCCGTTAAATTTAAAGATTTTAACAATTTAAAACTTATTTCATGCACCCTTTATTGAATATAACTTAAGCACACTATAACATCATCAAATAGAAGTTAAAACTTAACATACATAAACATGAAACATAAAATCCATCACATACGTAACTATGTTATCTAAGATTCTAAAATGTAAATTGTAGGCTAGCTGAAGTAAATAGAAATCAAATGATCATAATGATTTAAATCATAGAATGTATGTAAGATGATCCATAAGACATCAAATCATAAATTTATGTAAGAATCTAAGATGAAGATCCATGAAAGTTTGAAACTTTGAAACATATGTCTATCAATGATTCAGTATCAATATCTGTAAACAAAATATAAAAACAAGGCTCCAGCTCAAGCCTCAGGCTCATAGTCATCATCATCCTCAACATCATCCTCAAGCTCGGCTACAGCCTCAGCCTCAGCCTCTGAGTATCCAGTCTGCCTAGTAGCAAGGCGTCTAATGTAGGTCCTAGAGGACTGTCGAGCCATATCTCCCGCATATAAGATGGGCTCACGAATGTCGCTAGGGCCTGTGTCTGTGCGTGCACGTGTGCGTCTACCAATGCCTGAAGAACGTGCACTAGCTGCCTCAGCCTCTATATCCACCTGGTCAATCCACGCACGGTCTTCCTCAGTGAAGACTGGATCTACAACCTCTGTGAGCCACTCTGATTCTGGATCAATCTCCTCCAGAATGATCGGAGAGGAGTCAGTGCCCAAAATCTGTCTGATCCTAAGACGGAGGTTGTAATGAACGAAGACAAGATCATTCAACCTCTGCACTGTCAACCTGTTTCTCCTCTTCGAGTGGATGTGCTCGAACATAGACCAACTGCGCTCACATCCAGAAGCGCTGCTTGGCTGACTCAGAATACGAATGGCAATTTTTTGAAGTTTTGGGGTTGTGGCCCCAAACATTTGCCACCATCTATCTGAAATAAGGGAAAATAAAAATAATTAGTCTCATTTACAAATTACAAATTACAAGTTAACTCTAAAATTACATAATCAACTTTAAGTTTAGAATCTAGATTCATGAACATTGAATATATTATTTAATTTTTACCTGGTTGTATTGTTTCCCGAGCATCTATGGCTACCCTGCTAGAGAAAAGTGGCCCTTCTTTATTATTGAACTTATCAAGCTCAATAATTGCAGCACTGCTATCCTCATCAGTACTCAACCTCTGGATCACTGTATATAATCCGGTGAGAAACTCCTCATCCGCCTTGAAGTCAGGACGGAAACGAAATGCCGAATTCAAAAAGTAAGCTGCTGCATGGATGGGTCTGTGGAGCTGATTCTGCCATCTCCTATCAATGATGTCCCAAATAGGGGCATACTTCTCCTGCACTCCTGCATACTGAGCTTTAATGGCCTCCTTGGCCCTATCCATGCCCTCATATATGTAGCCCATAGAGGGCTTCTCCCCATCAGCAGTTTGTAGGAGAGATACAAGAGGCTCAGTGGCCTACATATAAAGTAAAACAAAAATTTGAGTCAAAACTTAAACATAGAATAATTCAATAATATAAGGTAAAACTAAATCATTAAACAATTAGCATAGTAAACTGTAAAATATTAAATGTTAAATTGCAATAAAATTACCTTAAGTATTTCTCTAGCAGGTTTCCAAAAACCATCATCATCAAATATGCAATCCACCACATCTATCCCTGCAGTGGTCGTAGCATAGGAAGATGAAATCCACTCCCGCCCAACAAACATGCTCCTCAAATCATCCCTTGATGTCAACAAGGACTGCAAGGTGATGAAATTCGAGGCAAACCTCGTGATCCCTGGACGAGCTAACTCTTTGTCTCCTGTGTACTTCCTCATTGTGCTAAGGACAAATGAATGATTATAAATAAACTTACATATGTTTTTTGCCCTTTCCACACATGACTTGACCCACTCAAGTTTGCCAATTTCCTCCAAGATGAGGTCAAGGCAGTGTGCTGCACAAGGGGACCAAAATATGGTGGGGTGTCTCTCCATCAAAAGTTTGCCTACAACAATTTTAAGATAATTAGAAATTCAAATTTCAAACATGTTAGAACTTAGAACTTAGGAAACTTAGAAATTCTAAGTTAGAATTAGAAAAAGTTCAAAATTCAAATAAATTTATTTTCAAAACTTAAAAAGTTAAAAGTTTACCTGCAGCAACATAACTTGCTGCATTATCCGTCACCACTTGCACCACATGTTGTTCCCCCACCTCTGCTATAACTTCCTCAATAACCTCACATAAGTATGTGGCGTTTTTTACATGAGCAGAAGCATCAATGGATTTGAGGAACATGGTATATCCTACAAGTAACAAAACAACGAATTATAATTACTATTAGCAATCAACAAATCAAAATTTGAAATAGTCAATCACGATTCAAAATTATGTATGTAGGAAAGTAGAATGATCAATCACCTCCACAGGATACAAGAAAATTGAGGAGTGTTCTTCCCCTCCTATCTGTCCAACCATCAGTCATGATGGTGCAACCCTTTTCGATCCACTCCTTTCGGTTGTCCTCAAGCTCATGCCTCATATCCTCAACCATTTCCTCCAGGAGGTATCCACTCAACTCAGCCTCAGTTGGGGCTTTAAACCCCGGACCACAAATGGCAACTGCATCTATCATGTTTTGCCAATAAGGAGTCCTGTCACAAATAGATAATGATATTGATTATAAATTTAGATGTCAAAAACTAAAATCATAAAACAAGTAGATATAATTAAAGTTTTACTTTTACTTTTAACTTTAACTTTGAAGATAACAAAGAAAAAAGAATCAATTACCTGGCTGCAATAAATGGAATGTTGCAAAAGTACCAGAATTTGCAAATCTCTTTTCTGGCAGCATCATGAATCTCCTTGTTCAAACCCATGCCCTCAAGCGTGGGTTGGGAGCCAGGAGTAGTGCGGGGCACAAAGTAACTATCCATTCTGCTTTTCCGCACTCTAGGCCGCAATAGGTTGGTGTTGGACTCTGTCTCAGTATGAGACCGACTACCACTAACACTCACATGAGCACTAGCACTAGGATGAAAAGGAGGCCTAGAAGAACCCTCCCCAACACAACCTACGGATGCGGAAGCTGATGCAGATGCACTTGCAAATGTAGATGCAGTTGCGGATGTGGGAGCACGGGAGCCAATACCTCTTAACCCTTCAAGTTGCATTTTCTTAGTCAACTTGTCTTGTTCAATTTTTTCTAATGCCACTAAACAAGAGCGTTTTGCCTCAGCGGTTTGTTGAGTGCAAACTGTGACATCATGGCCAGGTATGCCAGCAATGTGGTATTTCAATCTATAGATACCTCCCGAATTTATTTTTTCTTTGCAAAATATACATTTTGTTTGATATTTGGTTCTCCCAGGAAACTCTTCATTATATTTCCAGCATTCATCTTTTTTACCCATTGTGGAAATTGGAAAATGAAAGCAAAGGGCTGCTGCAATAAAAAAATTCATGTAAAAAATCAAAGTTTGCAACTAATAAACAAAAACTACAAAACAACAAACCCTAGTTTGCAATTTAGTAAAACTAAAAATAAAAAACATTCAAGATTTGCAAATGAACACTAAAAAAATTTAACAAAAAATGCATACTACACTAACATGCAAAAAAAAAACCAACACTTACCTCTTGCAAATGAGTTGAGGAGTGTTGATATTGACTCCTTAATGCTCCCAATGCAATTTATGGCCTCCCCAAATGGACTTCTGATCTCTTTGGTGCTCTTCCTTCTTGCCGGTTGGAAACCTATGGATTCTCTTTTCTCTTCTTCTCTCTCACTCTTCCTCTCTTCTACTCATACTAAGCAAATAGAAGGCTCTTTAGGGTTATAACAAAGAGGAAAGTCAACTTAGAAAGCAAATAAAACATGTGTTTTTTCTAAAAAATTGAACTTTCTATCCTTGCTGCCGCGGCCGATTTCTGGCGATACCCGATGGCGATTCTGGCGATTTTTTCCATGAATCGCCGATTTTGGCGATTCAGGCGATTCATGCGAAAAAATCGCCACCAGCGATTTCCGATTCCAAAAAAATCGGGAGCCATGAATCTTATCGCGATTTCGGCGATTTCGGCGATTTCATGGCGATTTTTGGAACTATGAACCATATACATGATTACGATGAAAACGGCAGAATGGAGGGTAATAGTTTAGAGCTCCCTTATTACCATTGGCTTCGTACGTGATTGTAACGCCCAGCGATTAATGGGAAGGTGGTCAGCTAAGTCTAAAAAAGTCTAGATTTATAAATTTGAAGACAGTGTTACTAAATATTGTAACTGTGCAAGATTCCCTGAGCTTGCAATTACTAACAAGTCTGTTGTTTTCTACCATGGAATAAACTTCATTGGCATGTATCACCAACCAAACATTTGTGGTTACAAAGGCACAAAGTATTCAACAAGAGTGAAAGAGGACAATTGTTGATGTTCACCATTTTTGAGGAAAGGAATTAACAGCAATCATATTCCTGATAACATTTTTCTTGAATATTACTAGCAATAGTGAGTGAAAGCAGTATTCTGAAGGAAAGATGCAGTGAATAGTATCGAGACCCAAGCTATGTTATTAATTTTGTCAACATAGATTGGAGGTATAGGAGTATATGTGGTTGTGCAGGGAATTGTCAAATCTTATCACCGGAGAATATATGTCGTAATAAGTGTTGTAGATTGTTGTTACCACATTATACAATCTATGAACAGAAGTATTAGGAAAAATTTAACATTACTAGACGTGAGGATCAGTATCCTTCTCGTGTGTGAAGAGGGAAGAGTGTGTTACTAGTTACAGCTGACGATAACAGCATTTTGTGAAATTACTCCTTCTGGTAGTGAGTGGCAACCATATAGGAGACAGTAGTATCAGAAAACCAAGGACGCATCCAAGTGAAGTCGGGTCATCTAACTCCAAGCATAGTCTGGCTGATTGATCACTGAGTGTGGTGCAACAGACGCAAGGAGGTAGTAACAGCCATTGCGAGCCTTGTCGTCATTATCAAGAGTCATGCAGGGTATTGGGAGTTGTAAGTCGGATTGCTAAAGTCAAAATCTAAAAGGAAGCAAACCCAGCAAACACTACAAGTACTTGACCACCACGAGCAAATAAGAACTTGGATAAGGAGTTCTCTCAGCTTGGGTCACATGAGTTGTTGACGTCTTACAGCAGTGTCAGGTCACATGCTATTATACTCCATTGTTGTTTTATGTAAAACCGTGTGGCTAGTATTCAAACGTCAACCTAGTTATTTGGACAAATATATTTGGTAGGTACGAAGTCTTATGCAAATCTTCATGAATATTTGCATTGCTCCATGTTGCCACTATCATAACATGAAAAAGTGAAAGTGTTGGATTAGAACGATCATCACCATCTCCCTTATTATTCTTATTATGAATCAATACTTGTTGCTACACCTTCGGTTAAGATTCTTGCAATGTAACGTTGCCTTTTGCATAATAGTGAATGCCTTTGGGATGAGCCATCCAAATCTATGTACTTGTTTGAATTGAAGAAATCAAATGGTTTGAGATAATTTCAGAGTATTTGAGTAGAAGGATAGAGGGTGAAGCTTGTTGCAAAGGACTTATGTCTATCTGAAAGTTGGATTGTGGTGTTGCCAAAGCAATCTAGTGACGTTGTGCATCCGCCGACTATTGACAGCATTATTTGAGCAAATTGGAAGTTTTGGATTGGAGCCGAGTCCGAAGTAGAAGTTGGGAAAAATGCCTAATCAAGACAGTAATACGAAAGAGCTTGCTCAAAATAAACAATAGTTAACCCATAATCTCCAATCTGATATAAGGTCAAATATACTCAACATTTATGACGAATATAACAAATTTCCAGCACGAGTTCAAAACAATTTATTAATTTTTTATTATATGAACTTCTATCCAAAACTCCAAAATAAGACTGATATGGCAAAAAGGAAGTATTTTGAAATAGTTCAGGATCTCCTTGCAAACGACTAGTGCAAAAATTTATATGAAGAGTTTCCAGCAAACCAACATCATCTAACAAAGGATCTTAAAAAAGAAGAGCAAACAACTACCAGTGATTTGCAGCCTTCTTGTGATCACATAGAAGATGTTACATAGGGTGCAAGTTTCTACGTTGGTGATTTGGAGGTTAGCTTTGACAAACATGTTGATGAGGTGGGTTGTACTCAAGGTAACAGCACGTTGGAGTTCTTGTATGATGAACCAAATGTTTCTTATATGCATGATATTAACTTCCATGAACAGTCCAAGATGACACTACAAGAAGATAAGTTGTATCAATATAACAATAATGAGATATATGTCTTATAGAACCAGCTAAAGGTTAGTGAAGATATGGTTGTGGCATCCTTGGTACATTATGACAGCACTCACAGGACGGTTGAGGATCTCTATAGGAAGGCTCAAAGGTGACTGGAAGGAGATTGGCTTGTTGCTAATTTGCAAGTAGTCAAAACAGCTCTTGAAACTATGAAATCAAATTATTTGTGCTTGCTTTTAGACAAGGACTATATTCTCAAGGTTACTGGAATATAAGTTGATCAGTTGAATAAAGAAAGGAATGAGATTTATGGAGCTCAACAAAGTGCTTAAGTATGCTCATGAGGCATTCGATGATACTTGGGTTTCTCTTCAGGAAGCAGAAGATCAGGTTTGGATCACAAATCATTTTTGGGAGCATGGGGGTAAAGAGAGATAGGAGTTTTTCCAAGAAGTAATTGAGGAATTTGATAGCATTCAGCGGACTTATGACTTGGACAGCTGTCCCAAAAGACCAAGTATCAAATTTTCATATCACATTCAACTTATAGACAACCCCATGTTTGAAGTGGATGCTGATTGGATTTTTGATAATCCTCTTTTTGAGATAAACGAGGCCACTCCTTTTAATTGTCATAAAGAGGATGATCCAGACTTGAGAATTTTGGATCTGATGGAACCCTAATTTAATAAACTAAGGCCACTATTTACATACTCTTGTTCACTCATCTTTACTATCAATTTTATCTTTTCGGTCATTCACATGTTGCCAAGAGGATAAATTGTTTTATCTGATTAATTATGATACCCTTATCCCTTATATTCCCAAGTTAAATTTTCAAGTTTCATACACCACTGTCATATGTAAACACAATTCTAAAAAGGCCATCCTTTTAAGTTTAGTGTTTAAATAATTTCACTCTGTATAACCTTATTCTCCTTTTTACTAAGAATTTGTATTACTCTGCATTTACAATCCAATTGGAACCTGGTCTAGACAAGATATGCTGATATTGGGAAGAAGAACCTAATGGATATCATGGAACATTATTGGAAGCTACAGATGCCATGTCGATAAGCAGAGAAATTTCTCACTCACATTCATTTTCTCTCATGAATCCTGTCCTGATCTATTATTGTTAATCTAGGCTCATAGATGGAAAGTACAAGTTGGTTGAATGAAAAATGTTCTCCTTCATCTTATGTCTACTATGTTGAATGTGGTTTTATGGATTCTACGACAGTTGATATTATCCTTCACATATATGGTGCTATGAAAAATAAGTCTTTGCGTGAAATTTCAGGCCAAAGACCTAGTTACTGATTTATGTATTAGCAAAGGCAGGAGTGACTATCGTCATCCAATATGGATAGAACTTTAAAAGAAATCCAGGGTATTCATGATGATATGATGCATATTGGAGAGTTTCAGGAAAAGCTTGGTGTAAAGCAGAAGTTAATATTATAAATCTTAAGGAGCTTGAGCAGAATGAAGACTATGTTGAAAGAGATGATGAGTTCTGAAGCCAAATCATTGAATGGATAGCATCAATGAAGAGCAGTGACAAAGGACAAATTATGGTGATGAGGAGTGAAGTTATCAAAGCCTGTTTTAATTACAAAGAATACGTATCCTAATATGTGTGTTAGGCATTAAGGAGTCAAGAAAGACATTAAACAAGACAACGAATTAATATGGAAAGGATTTTCTAAGCATCAACGATATAAATCATAGCCGATAACCTTCAGGATGTACCGGCCAAATCAAATAAATTAAGATCAAAAGCTGAGAAGATGCGATTAAGGAAATTCATTGAAGCTGCCTTCAATATCATCGGTAATTGAAATAATTTTGCTTTGGATATATTGAGCCATGACTTAGAACAATCTCCATATGAGTTCACGGCAAGAGAGATGCAGCCCAATAATCAGAATGGTCAATGGGTGTGTTTATTATAATATTAGACACATCAAAATATGATTAAAGTATCATATGTTAAAAGGTGAAATACAATGAAGAGGTGCGATTAATTAGTAAGAGGTGTAATACTAATTTTTTTAAAGTCACAATTTTAGAAAAATAGAACATATATATAGGGGCGGAGATAAAACATTTAGACATAAAACATTTGAAAAACATCTATATGGAAGAAGAAGTATTTTATATCTACTTGTATGGAGGAATAAGGGCTATAATGTGACTTTGTAATATAAATTCAATTATTTTATTTTAATAATAAAATAAAAGGCATGTTTAATTTTGAAGGCATGGAGATTTATACTGCAGATGAATCGTCCTTTATAATTATTATTTTTAAATTATGTAAGCAATTTTAATGTCAGAGAAGTGGACACAATCATTTAGCATCTTAAATGTGATCATCACAAATATAGTGAAATATTTAATTGTTTATGTATCTGCATCCAGATTGTCTCCCTAACAGAGGAGTTAAAAGTTCAATCTAGGCTAATTTAAGATTGCATAATATTTGGTCAGTCACATCTTGATTATTAAATTGTTGACAGTTCAAGTGCATAAGAACTTTATGAAGTTGTACGTGAAAATTCACTGAAGTTGACTTTGTTGCCCGGATGAGCAGAGGCACTAGTCTTTTATTATTGAAGTCAGAAAATCTATATATTCCTTCCTACAAGCATCAAATTCATTATTATTCAAACATTATACAAAACATCCAACCATTACTCAGTATTCAGTTTTATTTTAATTGAGTTCCAGGACCTTGCCAGCCGGAGAACTCCCAAACTTAAATTCGTTTTAGAAAAGCTTTGAACCAAGTGATCAAGTTCGAGGAGAAGGTCTACCCGCCTATGTGTAGTGGAGCCTGAAGTGCAAAAGAATCAATAAAAATTACCATTCAATGGCCAAAACTGATTGTGAAGTCCTATCAGAGAATTGGCAAGCTCTTGGATTTCCAATCTGCAGCTTTGAGAACCAACAGGATCCAATTATAGTTCCTAGCAGTGAATCTTGGTCACAGGATGGGAGTGGTGAATTAACTTCTGTCGCTTGTCATTTGATCAATCCTAATATAATTTCTGATTTCAACCCACAAAGGAGTTGGATGGATTTCCTACATCGGCCATTGAATAGATCTTGGTGGAGAGTTCATGAGAATTATGTTTCAATCGAAAGGAATGGGTTTTCAGCTTCATTCTTATTCATAGTACCTATGTACTCGGGTGTTCTCCAGATTGACGACGACAATATGATATTTAATATGCCCTTGGTGTTGTTTTCAGTTTTCAAACAGCTTGTTTCTTACATCATCTATTTAGGTCGGGTCGTCGCCATCTACTAGGTTATACATAGCTCCTGGATACATTTCTACCTCATCATATCAGTTGGTGATGACAACAAGGTTTGGGATCCAGGTGTTGACCATATGTATCTATGGCTTGTTAAGGATTTTGTTGTAGTTCTACTCAATTTGAGACTAGATGCAATGATAATCAGAGTTGTACAGTCTACAAGTGTTGTGAGATTTCATGGATTTATATGGGATCCAAGGATCCGGTTGATGGATAGGTTGCAGAGTGACACCCTGCTTCACAGTGCCGCTAGATTTGTTTTCAAATGGCAGTACAGGGCTACCGGCAGATTCATATGGGATCCTAGTACTGATTGCTTGAGGACAAGCAATCTCGAGAAGGGAAGATTTGTAATGTCCCCTTTTTGGGACATTAGAAAAGTTAGATACATATTCATATAATATTAAAATTGATTTTGAGAACGTGGATTTCAAATTATAAAAGGTCAATTTAATATTATAAAATGGGCTAAAAATGACAAGGAGAGATGAGACGAAAAGCCAAGAAGGGAGTCGAAGAGTCAAAGCTGTGAGGATAAAAGGAGAAGAGACTCATTCATTTGGTATGCTTGATTTATGATACAAATTTCAGTTTCTCTCTTGCGAGAATTATTCAAAAAGCTTCCTCTTTCATCCAGTGTAAGGACATAGCCCCTTGTGCCGGTAGATAATGAATGCAACCCATTATCTGAGGATACGTCACATCAAGTGTCTTGCGTGTGCTTACAGGCTCTTCTCTTAGTGTTTCAATTTGACTGTAAAACTATGTTTAAGATTGGATTTTGAATGTTGGTTATTGCATTGTTGTTATATAATGCAATAACATGTTTTAAGGAATTTTATGAGAGTTTATTGGTTTAATACTATTGGTTTGTAACACATTTTCATATGCTTGAATCCTGAATATTGTTTTGAGAAAGAAACCGAATAAATATCTATTGGAGATATTTCGTATGGTTTATATTACTGGATTTTAATAATGCGACTTCATATGTTTATGTTCTGAATGATATTTTGAGAAAGAAATCGAGTCAATATCTGTTTGGAATATTTTAGGAAACAACTTAGGTAGTCAGAATCAATCTAAGGGTTGATACTATTGAGTATCAAGAGATATTTCTCTTCTCACCAAGAAATCAATCAATTTATGAGATAAGCATGTTTAAGTGACACCTAATCATCCTACACCAATCAGAAATTCCCAGTTGCAAGTGTCCAAGAACATCCAATCAAAACATGCCAAGTGCACTTGTGTATTCCAAATCATGTATCTACTTAACCTATTTTCCCATTGATTCTCAAAGGCATTTTTATTTTCTCATTTGTCACAAAGTTGTGCTTTTTTGTAACTAGACAAGCACTTAAGGCTTGTAGTTGTCTATTGGATTAGGGTTGTGTTGGTTAAACATTGGCCCTTAATCTTGAATTGACCTTGGTCACTCATTGTAATTGAGGAACTATAGAAGGCCAAGGCCTTCTCTTTTAATAAGTTAGAGAAAGAGACTTGCTGAAATTGTTGCCATAATGTTAGCAAAGTAATTGCTCATTCATTGTTGGTCTTCATAGAGGATTACTTGTGTTGCTTTGATGCATTGCATAGTTTCCAGATTTGTTCACTTAGATTAGGAATATATTTCATGTTGATTAGAAGTAGTGTTTAGTTGAATGGAAGATATTTTCGATGCATCTTTGGTGAACTCACTTAGACCAAACCACTAGTTGTATGTTGATTGTAAGTTTTCCTTCCATGGTTGAATGACATATTTATGACCTTTACTTCAATTGTTGCTTTCACATTGATATGCATCGATGCATTATGTTATTGGAATGGTGATAGTTTGAATGTCTTACATCTACCTTAGGAGGTCGCACTAGCTTGGTTGATGTTGATAGCTAAACTAAGTCTCATAGAGTCACAAAGACATTCACAATTTCTTGCATTCTAAGAGTAAAGTAGCTTTCTAAACCCTTATTCCCTTTGTAATTTATTTGGTTGGAAGTGCTTGAAGTAGTTGATCCATTAAATGAACAAATAAGTCCATGTGTGATTATTATGGTAAATCAATGTTATATTAAACATAGGTTCCACAGGGGATGCATCCCTTGGCAAAATACCCTCGTTCTTATACCCATTTCGTATCGGGGTGCAAGGATGGAAATTCATTGTCCATTGTCCCCCCATTTTCATTCCCAAAAAGGGAACGATTTGTTTTCACAAAATGCCCAAGTTTCAAAAATAAATAGAGGTGGGAAAGGGAAAGAGCCTTCTAATAGGGAAGAGAAGTAAAAGAGAAACATATGTTGCTGAATTATATAATTTATACCACCTAGTGAGACAAAACTACGCACCACTGTTCTTGATAAAGAGTATTCAAAAGTGAGAATGTTGATAGAGAAAATGAGACAGACATGGATGGATGAGTGATTCTCTATCATCATGGATAGGTGGACCAATATCAAACATCATCCACTCATCAATATTAGTGTCACTAGCTCAACAAGCTCTTATTCTCTTAGAGAAAAAGGTGGTTTAGGGAAAAAGAAGAATGCAACCTTCCAATTTCAGATTTTAAAAGATACTATAGAAGAGGTTGGCTCTTTAAATGTTGTGCCGGTAGTGATAGATTCAGCCTAAGTGTGTAGGTCAATTGGATTAATGGTGGAGGGTACATATAGGCACATTTTTTGGACCCCATGTTGTGTACATGCATTCAGCAACACCTTGAAGAACACTGGGGAAATTGATTGGATAAAGGCTATGGTGTTTGAGGCTAGAGATATGCAAATGTGTATTTGCAATCATCACACATCTCTCACATTATTTCGAACATTTTCAAAGAAAAAATTTCTCAAGGCCATGGAGACCAGATATGCTAGCTACTTTATTTTGATGGAGAGGATGCTTGAGGTCCAAGAGGCCTTACAATCCATGGTGGTCAATGCAAAGTGAAATAGATGGCATGAATCTAGCACACAAAATAGAAGTGTAAAACAAAGAATCCTCAATGATTATTGGTGGTCTACCATGAGGTAAGAAACTTAAATAATTGCTATTGCAGATTTGATAAAATTATTTCTGATTTTAGTCTTTGCTGATTTTATTATTTATGAATTTAGAATTTCAATAATTATGATATTTCTAAGTTGTAACTTGCTTGCATTTGCAGCTACATTTGCTCCTTCATTGAGCCCATTGTGCGGATCGTTAGATATGCTAGTAGGACTCTCATAGCCTTGGAGACATTTATGAGACCTTTGATAGCATTGTTGGGCAGATCAAGCATTGTATTCATTCTAGGGACCCTACTTTGGAGTTTAATGAGGAACATCTTAGGTACATTGTGACAAAACAGTGGAACATTATAAACACTCCGCTCCATATGGAAGCCTATACTGTGAATCCTACATGGTATGCACCGATACTTTGAAGAGTCATTCCATCTAGGGATGAGGAGGTGAGTCTCAAATTTGAAATCTCAAGTTTACAATTTAAAATTATTAAATTAAATCAACATGTGAGATAGAAAGCTCTCAAATTCTTAGTTTTCAAATTTCAAATCAATGTACAATCTAGATGATGCTAGTAAGATTCTTCAATAATGGCTTGACTTTGCCAATCTTTGTGGCTCAACCTTTAGTAGACCAAAGGCGAAGATGGATAGAGCTACATCAACTCAAAGAGACCCTATTGGATGGTGGACATGGCATGAAAAGATACACCTGGGCTAAATGTTCTTGCTATTCGTCTTATATCACAAGTTGTAAGTTCCTCTATTGCAATGAGGAATTGGTCCACATATAGCTTCATCTAATCGATAAAGAGGAATGACCCTACCTCTAAATCATCAGAGAAAGTGGTTTTTCACAGTGTATTGCAGCTACAAGATCGCAAACTCCTGGGTAAAAGCACAAACCTATGTCACTTTTTTATAAAGAAACGTGATATCAGAATGTGACAATTCAACATTAATGACAAAAAAAATGGTATCTGTGTTTAAAATATGAAGATGGTGTAAACTGATGAAATGTGTAGAATTGGATGAATTTTATGCCTATAATTTTTATAATTTTTTTGAGTAAGAAATTATTCATTTTATTTTATTTTGAAGTCCCATTTTTAATTGTAAAAAATATAGCGTGTAGTTCCCGTCAAACAAGTATGTGCAAATCATCTTTTTTTGTTCTAATTTGAAAATATCTTATAGATGGCATGTATAGCTAGTGAACAAAAAAAGAAATACTTATTTTTTATGTATATTTTCTTTGTTATAAGTACTCAAGTTTGACCTTATCAGAATCCAACAATTTTTTCCTCCCGTCAAAACTTCCCTATCAAATCTATACCTTCTTGAAAAAAATTACATATTCATGAAGAGGATTCTCTCCTCTAGAGATAAATATTATTTTTTTATTTTTTTGATATGATTTACTATTCTTTTTCCTTTTTTGAGGGAGCATCTTCTGAAATGTTGAAATATCGATTTTTAATATTTTGATATTATAACATATTATAACTAATCAAAACACTAAAAAATTTATATAATGATGATATTGAATCTGAGATCTATAAAAGGGTATTTTAAGTTTTTGAAAAAAATTGAATTTTGATAGAGAAATGAGATTTGACCAAAACAAGTTTTTGTATCATAAACGGTGACACAGATCTATGCTTTTACTCTCCTCGATATCATCTAACTCCAGCATTACAATGGGGACCCTCAACCCACCCCTACCAGTGACTCAGAGGCTAGCTCTAATAATGATCTTGTTTATATTTAGATTCCTAGAGGACAGCCATATATTTGGCATATATCATTTGTAGATATAGTATTGATTCTGATTATTATAGACATATGATTATAGAGTTTAACTTTTATGTTATTGTTTAGTATTTTAGGACTTCTCTTTATGGCATTTTGATCGCATGCATGAAGCTTGGAGCCTTCGGGCAATTTTGGTATATTCAATGTATTCATTGTATTGAATCATGTTATGATATGCATATTTGAATTCTCTCTATATATAAAAATTCCCTATTATGGTATAGTCGTCCCCTATCATCTTCTAAAATTTTGCTTCGAACCATACCCACACCGGAAACATGTCTTCGCCCCCTAAAATATCCGAATCCCCAAAACTTCGTGGAGCATACTATCAAACATGAGAGATGAAAGATCCTTATATAGATTTATAAATACGATGCTTCTATCATGAAACAATTGCGGACTAAAGACGAGAGTAGAAACTAACAAAAAAACTAAAGACTAAGATGACTATTAAAAAGACATTACAATATTCTAACACTCCCTTAATGGTCATCACCTAACTACCCTACAGAAATCTCTACATGCCTTGTGCTCATAAATTCTTGAGAACATTTTGTCGTTGTTGAGAGCCTCCCTGGATCTGCAGAGTGTTAATGACCAAGAGTGGCCAAAATCTATCTAGAAAAAATAGAGAAAGATTGCCACTTCTTCAAAAATGCTCTACAAGAAGAGACAAGAGCCTACCACTAACTCCACCAGTGAGATGAACCTACCACTAGCCCTCCTAGAATTTATAAAACTTTGACCAAAAATCACAAAATGTCCAGTTGATGTTGGATAACAAAGTGGTCCCTCATTTTAGGAAAAATCAACGCGCCCTGAGAACAACTTTCACGATTGAGGAAAAATCAACTAACTCTTCAAACTTTTGCAAATAAGCAAGGTGTCCCAAAACAAATTGCAAGATAACATGATTTGAAGTTAACAAAGCGTACTTTTTTGGAAAAAAAATGCAAAAACCCGGCAACAGAAATCCCTAACAAAAAATCCCATGCAAACTTCACAAATCACAGAAACCATAAACAACTTTTGAGGTGAAAAATTGATCAAAACCAAAAACAAAATCCAAGACACAAATTAGATAATACAAAACATCGTTTTTGAGGAAAAACAGTCAAACCCAACAAATAAATTTTGAAGAATTTTTTTTAAAACCCAATAGATAATATTTTAGGAGAAAATTATCAAAACCTAATATAATTTTTTCGCAAAAATTTATTAAAAACAATTAAATGTTAAGGGAAAAAAGATAATGATAATGGAAGTCCCAAAATATTTTGTTGAAAATTTATTAAAACCCAACAAATAACTTTTTAAGGGGAAAAATAATGAAAGACATCAGAAATTATGATAACCCATCAAAGATACCTCCATGCGGAAAAACATGAGCTTTGGTGTAGTAAACAACACCTACAAGCAACATGTAACTCACAAAAAACACATGCAAGCAACAAGAAACTCACAAAAAGCACATGCAAGCAATAGGGCACTCACAAAATGCACATGCAACCTTTGAAAATCAGAGACTTCTGCTCAAACCAGATAATTGTGCAATCAAAACCCTCCCCAAGCTCATGATTTTCAGCAAAATCCTTTGATGAAAAACCACAAAATTTTCATAAAATACCTCCAACGATTTTTATTTTTAAAAATCAAGAAACAAATTTCTGGAAAAAATTCCAAATCCCATCGACCCACACTGATATCATGTTATGGTAAATCAATGTTATATTAAACAGAAGAGATGAAAGATCCTTACATAGATTTTCAAATACAATGTTTCTATTATAAAACAATAAGAAGGAACATTGGGGTTGTCTCATTTGATCGCACAATCCATATACATTGTTTAGCATATGAGTTTCCTTATTCAAGAGAGTTGGAAAAAGTGGTGTTTCATTTGGAATACTAGGTATTAGATTATACATGTTATAGTGGCATAAAACTCAAACAACAAGTAGATAATAAAAGAAAGAGATAGGTCAAAATTACATAACATTGTCACATTCATCATAGCAACATAACATAAAATTATCAATTCCATTCATCAAATCAGCATAGAACATAGCATCAAATTGAATCATCCTCTAAGAATTGGAAAATAGGATGACATCAAATGAGATAATTAGTCTGTCATAGATGGACAATATGTTTAGACTTTAGAGCCCCTTCTTGTGGGTTTTGGAGAAAACTCAATTTGTTGTGCCAAATCTTCCTAGCCATCTTGTTTGGGCAGTAATCAGCTACAACAATATATTTCTAGGCAATTATTGCTGCTATCAAAGCATTACCAAAGCTGAAAACAATCTAAGTATTCCTCAACACAGCAGCAATCATTTCCAAATCTGCAATATGAATATCAAATAGAAGTCTGATTTACAATCATTTTTAGGTGTGGTTTGTTGAACAAAAGCTGAAGTTTGAATTTTCGGTCATAGTTGGATGCTAAGTTTGTAATGGCTTCCAAAAAAAAAAAAAATTCAACATGTGTTATATCAACACATTTTATTATTTTAATGTAGGGCCTGCAAATGAGCAAAAAATCACCATTTATTAATTTTTTTTGAGTTAAATTTTATTTTAAAATTGGAAACTTCAAGTAGTCCCCAGAATGGACGGGAAACAACTACAGAGTCCCCAGGATGATCAACACCATCTAAAAACACGTTGACCATTTCTAAAGTTTTGGGGGCAGGTTTCTGATTTTCTTGCTTGGGTGGGGACGGCTTGGAAACGTTTTCGACCGTCCCCAAGTCCCCGAAACGGGGACAATTTCCGAAACTCAAGGCTTAGAGCTAGAAACACGTCACCGGGTAACATAGCCAATAACAATGGAATGATTATCTCTAGGCTAATTCAATTTGACTGAAGCTACAACATTAACACTCCCTCTTAGCTAGGGAGAATTGTTATGGAACACATTATTCTCTCAAGCGTATAGAGAGATATCATCTCAATATGATATTCCTGGAATGAAATATTTTAAGGATATCAACATATATCCATCAAATTAGATGTTATCTTTTGATATCATCCGAAATATGATTCAACAAGAAATATCAATCATATGATATTCATATGCTTATATTCTCTTGGTATGTGCACTTGTATCATGTTCATGATGCCTACCAAAAAAATATGTAATATCCTAGAAAGGATATGTGTTATCTTATCTCTGGCACACTCCACGGCAGCAACTAAATGTAGTCTATCAGATAACAGTCATTATCTCAACTACTTAATGTAATATCCTAGAAGGATATGTGTTATCTAATCTTCGGCACACTCTGGGACAGCAACTGAATGTAGTCTATTAGATAGCAATCATAATCTCAACAACTTAATGTAATATCCTAGAAGGATATGTGTTACCTGATCTTCGACACACTCTAGGACAGCAACTAAATGTAGTCGATTAGATAACAATCATGATCTCAAGGACAACAACTCAATAGTCCATCATGACAAGTATTGTGATCCTTGGCACATTTCAGCACAGCAACTTAATGTAGTCTATCATGATACGTTTGTTATCATGATCTCTGACACATTTTAGCACAACAAATTAACGTAGTCTATCATGATATGTTTGTTATCATGATCTCCGGCACAATCCAAGACAACTTAATGTAGTCCATTGTGATAATAGGTCAAGCAATTGTTAAGATCATCACCTTACAATAGCGACCTCACAAAGAAACATCAATGAAAGATCGTCACCTTTCATGACATTTGTCCACATATGCAAAATATTAACTCTCATGATATTCACCATGAACCAAGTTAGAGGGTGGATCCATAGCTACTCCTAGAGAGTGGAACAAGGGTTTTCTCCTTAAAATTCTCTCTCACAGAGAAGAATGTATTACAAGGAATTTCACCTTAAACTTCTCCCTCTCAATATGTAATTTTTTTGGTCCAAGTTTGCTTCTAATGTAATGTCAGACTCCCTCTGATATCGATCTTTCTGAACTCTTAGCACAAGGTTGCCTCTAATGAAGTGCCAGACTCCGTATGAATCTGATATCATCCTTTTGATCTCGTGGCAGCAAGTCCTGTCATGCTTCCCTAGGTCAACAAGTATCTTGATAGTGTTTCCAACCTACATACATGAACTTTATCTCATGAATCACAATCCTTTAATTGCTACAATTTTTAATCACTAGAGAATACAACTCGACATGGTCTACTCCATCTGAATCAATATCATCAAGATCATCAAAAAGTTTGATTGAAACATATCTTCTATCTGCTCCCTCTCAATCATCAAGGATATTCATTTCAAGAATCTCACTCTATCTAGCATGATCATTAGATGACTAATGAAATCTAGATCAAAACATCTTAGAGTTTTGCACAATGTTCGGTACCATGTGTAAAGTACCAACCTTCTATTCCTGCAAGAACATCCCCAGACACTAAAGAAAAGATCAAGGCAAATAGCTCTTTATAGTATGCATAGAAATATAAATAAGAGAGAAACTACAATGGGTAGATAAATGTAACACTTAAGGATATGAAATACTTGTCTGCACATAAAGGTCCATAGACATTAAATAAAAAATTGCCTTCTTAGATTATTTGAGAATGGAACATCTCCACTCTAAAGATGGTTAAAGTGGGAATGGAACATTGGTTATTATTCACCCTTACAATGTAAAATTTCCACTCTTATATCATTGAACCATAAGACTCACTTCAATCTTGTGTCTCATCTAAACATATTGAGTAGAATTATGGTGATAGTCATCATACCAAATGTGTATGTGTTCAATGGAATCCTTTGAATATACTACAATACTCGCATTCATGATAAGCCCATAAACATGCAACTTTCAACATTCCTTCCTTAATACTTGCAACATTATCCCCTGTACCTTTGTGCCAAGAAAGCATGCATCCCGAATATCCACATAAAATTCACCATCTTTCTTATGTATTACAAAAATTATTACTCCAAGTACTCAGAGAGAGTGCAGAATAAGTTTTGTGAATGTATGACTTATAACTCTACGGCTCAAATGGACCCATAACTTGATTGAAGAATTAAAATAAGTTCTTCACACTCTTATTATCCTTGCTTCTTATACAATTGTTCAATCATGTATATATCCTACCATTTCCAAGCAAACCAGTATTAATCAGGTGTGGCAAGTGGGCAACACAGTCACAGGCTCATCTCCTGGCATACACAGTACTGTTGCTACTGATCTCAGCAGTTTAGGGACATTGGATCTCCAAAGTGGAGCCACCTTGGAACACTCAGTATATTTTAATCTATGCACTGGTTATGTATGCATGGAACATATTTCAACTAAATATCCTTCACATTAACCACAATATGAATTGTCTAAGCCAGCCTAAGAAGAAAAAATAAGTTTCAGTATAAACTGGAATATATATCACCAAGCTTAGCTATTGAGTGATCACATTGAGCATAAAAAAGATCTTGCAACTGGAATGCAAGTTTAAATATGGCACAATTCTATGGTTTTGTGATTGTACATTATTAAAAGCATGTTGCCCCCCATTTTCTGTGGCAACTTTTGATTAGTAATAGTATTTCAAGTATGCTCTATTACCCCACAAGAGATTATTAAATGCCCAGTTCAATAATCGACCAACACTCCAGCTGTTGCCCAACATGTCACTAGAACTACTGCCTCTATCCAGTAATTTGCTTAAACATCATTACCACCAGCACTCCGCAATGTTCAGACAGGGTGATCAGCAAACACAACAATGTAGATGTGATGAAGTATTTGAGGTGAAAACTTTAAAATCTCCAGTATTGTAACCATGGCCCACTGACACAAAACATAGTTCCCATCAAAAATTTATATTAAACATTAGCCTCACTGTATTGTTTCAATAATATCTTCACACATTAACCTAGCTGCTAGCACAATGATACAGATAGTTCCTTGACTATTTGCTTTAGTGATAATCCTCACGACAGACAAGTCTAACATGAATGGGCAGCCATGTGCATTTACCAAATTGATGTGCTTCCTCCAAATAGATATCGCTTTGATAGAGTAAGGATGTCTGATGTCGTAATAGAAACTGCAACTACTATTTGATTATTATTCGCACCAGGGATAAAATCAAGGCTAGAGAAGTATGACTTCTTTCACACATCTGTTCAAATTGTGCCATAACTGCTTCATGATTATATGAGAATACGGTGATGCACATTTCACTACATGCTTCATAATTTCATTATAATAAAGATCTCCAGAACTCACAGCATACTGAAATATATATATGATAACGGGAGATACATTGAGACTCATGCATCCACAGAGCAGGATAAACACATAACCTAACATTGTAATTTTTCTTTCTAACTGAACAACAGCCCCATAAGTATGCTCACGGTAATGAAAACTGATAACTACTTAAACTAGAACCGGATGATCAAATTGGAGAACAACATAGCCGAAAATGGCTTCACACATTACTTTAGAGATCACCAGCAAAGAGAAATCATCCATCAATGAAGAATGAAATAACATCTTTAAATCTGATAATGAATCGTCAGTATTGATGAATTGACACCAACAAGGCACGAACTGTTAACTCAAGTAAATGTGGTTAGCATTCATATTTCATTATCATCAATATACTCTGCCAACAGTTCAATATGTCCGCATGGTACCAAGTAAGCACATGTGAGACACAACGATGGAAGTAATATGAGATTCACATCAACTGCCATATGGCCC
Source organism: Cupressus sempervirens (assembly GCA_028749045.1). Classification (NCBI taxonomy): domain Eukaryota; kingdom Viridiplantae; phylum Streptophyta; class Pinopsida; order Cupressales; family Cupressaceae; genus Cupressus; species Cupressus sempervirens. The sequence continues at coordinate 71,653,906 of CM053791.1, forward strand.
AAACAGATACAAAGGAGAACAATACACATTCTTTAGAACTTTATCATTTTCATTATAATCGAGACCTCCAGAACTTACAATACACATTGATCTCTTCTGATGATTATATAGACAACTGAATTTGGCACACTTCCATCATGTTCCTATGTACGCAACAAATGAACTTGATAACCTGACACTGAGTACTTACAAGTAATTGAATCTCTGATAAAGATAAGAAAAAATCCTTGCGGCACACACATTTTGTCTCTATTATTATTTTGTCTTTATGTTGTCACAAAGAATTTGACCAAGTTTTCTTACATATATAATAGGACTGGAATGAAGGAATGACCAATACTATTACCAAAAGCCCTATTCAAAAATGAATCTACAATTATACATACTCTGAAGGTCTTCTCTTCCTTAGTCTATGTTACTGTAAGGATATTTGAAGCAAATCTGATTGCACAGGGAGTATCTTGGTTAAGTTATGGTATCTCTCTCTCTCTCTCTCTCTCTCTCTCTCTCTCTCTCTCTCTGTATATATATATATATATATATCCTCAGTAATGAGTATGGAGGAGCGATCTTCTCTGGTTTCCAATGACTTATTTGTTTTCATGCCCTGATAACTTCTCCAAAATTTGCAGCCTTTCTCTAATACCATGTTGAGGGAAAGGATCTCTCCAAATGTAATAACATTAATATATAACATAACTATATATATAATGATATATATATATATATATATATATATATTAGAGTTTGTCTAATTGATGATTAAACTGTCTAATTGATGATTAACCAATAATGATAGAATGATTATCTCTAGGTTAATTCAATCCCAATGAAGCTACAATATTAACATCTCTCTCTCACTCACTCACACACACACACAATACATCATTTTTAGGCTTTATGCAATCCTCATAATATTGGAGCTTTTTTCTTTGCTTTTCCCTAACAAAATCGTGCGTCTCCTCTTCGATATTTGGTGTGCATGCTCTTGGATCTCTTAGTTTTCATATTCTATTATCATCTCTCCCTTAAATAATTGCTCTTGGATTAGTATGTCCCTTTATTCATTATTATTTCTATCATGGTATCATAGCAAGGTCTTTACTGATCCTTGTTGCGCTTCATTGTTGAAGGTTTACATCTGTTTTGGAGCACTCGCCTAGGAGATAATCCTTTTAGGAAAGAGGAGAGGAGCTTGTTGCCTGAATATTCATTCAATATTTTGTTGTAATCTATGTGTAGGTATCTATAGCTGTGTTTTTTTAACTTCTGGTTCAATAGAAGTTTTAAAATAGTAAGTTTTTAGACAAGAGGTTATATTTTTATTAAAAAATTACATAAAATTTCAAGTAATTTAATTTTTTTCCTTGTAGTTATTAACATTAAAGTTCTCTGAAAACAGAATAATTTAATTTCAAAAAAAATCTTAAGCAACGGGGGTTAATTTTTAAACGGGTAAAGTTTGATTCTTCAAGTGAATTTAAGGCTAGCAATTTACATTCATGTGTTTCTGCAAATATCTTGCAATCATGTCAACTTTTATTCCAGAATTGAAGTTAAATATTTGAAATTATCGTTCTAGGAAAACACATTTTTCTTTTATGTTTTGTTTTAACTTTTAAGCATTTATTAGATAAAAAATGCTAACAAATTTTATTTATCAAAAATTTAATTAAATAATAGTAATGCCTTTTTTGAAAACTTAATCAAAACATATGGAAACTTTAGCAAATAAGGGCAATAAAGAACAGAAAAATAACAAATTTAATAGTAACTTGAATGTTTTTGGATTTAACTATGTAAACCTTTGTCTATAGAAAACTTAATTAAATGATAACAAAGGCCATACATAAAACAAAGGTTTCAATAGATGCAATTTCATAAACAAGAAAGATCTGTCACTTGAATCAGTTTTAAATGCCAAACAAAGATAATAAGTGTTGAAGACTCGACCTTCACCGCAATGATGGAGTGATCAAGAAGAGGAAGTAGATTAGAATGGTTTAAAAGAGATGACACTTGTATCTCTTGTTTCACCAACTGTAGTTGCTCATCAGTTTGGATCAGCACCTTCTTCAATGCATACATTCCATCCTCTGCAATCATGAAAAACTGATATCAAAATTTATGGCAAGTATCAACTAAGTGGTTGAGCAATATTATTATTCTTATCTGCTTATTACAACAAAATGGTATAATACCACATGTCATATATCAACTATTTTCAGAAATGCATTGAGGCATTATCAATTGCAGTGCAAAATATGAAGCAACTCTAAATTCTACAAGATTCCTTTGATCCTGCAAATGAGCCCTGAGTTTTATCTTTAAACAGCATCTACAGCAATATGTATTTGCTGCACCTAGATTTTAGATTTAGATTATAAATTCCATACAAAAAGTCTCACTGGATAGGTTATTTCTTCTCCGAGACAGCAAAAGTCCAACCCATATTGAAAGCTAAATTGACACTACTGATCAAACTTTTGAGAGTGTAACATGCCAAACCTAACTACTCAAAATACAAGTAACAAACAAATCACATGAAGTAAAGGATGGAAATAGGGCAGACAACTGAAGGGACTGGGGGGGAGGCACAGGTTGGATCAGTTGTTATTTCTTCTCCGAGACAGAAAAAGTCCAACCCAAATTGAAAGCTAAATTGACACTGCTGATCAGAATTTTGAGAGTGTAGCATGCCAAGCCTAACTACTCAAAATACAAGTAACAAACAAATCACATGAAGTAGTGGATGGAAATAGGGCAGACAACTGAAGGGACGGGGGGAGGCACAGGTTGGATCAGCTGTCACAAACACAACTTAAACTAAACATATAAGCATAAATCAACACATCATGAACACACAACACCGGAAAAATTGTATGTGGAAACCAGGTTAAGGGAAAAGCCACAGTGGGGATGAACCCACAAGATAGGTATACTATGTTAGAAGTATTACACTGGGGAATGCACATGCAGTCAAGCACACTGCCTAGAGCTCACTGCTCAAAATGAAAAGGCTTACTACCCAAGGAAGGCTCACTGCCTGTACAAGCAAAATCGGATCACATCCGGAGATCATGAACTGTATAATAGCACCTCCTCTATGCCTGGATCAATTCCATTGAAGCAGAAAACAATTTTCTTTTACGCACTTCTTCACCATCTTCAAAAAATGTATCCACTCGGTGCACATACATACTCACACATTTCTTCACAACCACACATGAATACAAGATTGTTACATTTTTTTATACATGACATCAACCTTGAAAAGATCATCAAGGTTTGTTCAACACTCACCATCTGTAATGATCCTCCAAAATTGTCTCTCTAAGGCAATATAATAAATATATTTATATTAATTATTTTATATTATTTTTATGAACTAATATACTATAATTAACAAAGAATGTTTGAATAAATAATAAGAAGTGTGAATAAAATAATAATAGTTAATAACAAAAATATTATTAATTAATATGTCGGTTTTGGCATTCTACGGGATTTGCAACTAAATATTATATTTTAAAAAGCCAGTTTGGAGAAGGAAGAATACAGGTTGGAAATTGAATCCTTTTGGTCTTCAAGTGAAGAAATAATTTATTAATACTCTCCTTTCATCAGACCAAGGCTGACCTAGTGGAGAAACTCCAAGGAAGATTGTTGGCATTCAGTTGGTGCACGTGATGATTCTCAGATTTTTGAGTGCATTGCTACTGCAGGAGAATAAACAAAACATTTTTCCTTATGGTGGAGAAGACAAATTTCTGACAAAGACTGAAGGTTACAGTGAATGGTGGTGGTATTCAACGTGGAACAGATTTGCCTTACATACAATTGAAGCAGCCAAAGATTGTTTTATACAGCAACTGTTTGATGAATCGAATCCAAACTCTATTGGAGTGCCGAGGAGTAAAGTATTATTTGCATCTGACGAAATTGCAGGCCAATATTCTTTGTCTTATATGGCAAAAGAGAAGTCAGACATAGGCGGAGACGGTATTTTCATCCACGTGAAAGGTGAAAAGAGAGATTATCGGGCATGTTTATAGCTCAGAAGCATATTATATTCATTGGGACTGTACACTGTTTGACAGGAGGCAGTAGAAATTGACACAGAAACCAAATCAAGTAGAGTCCTGGTTGGTTCGAATCAATATCTCTGCACAGAAGGATCTTGGATGTCGGCAGTTTCCAGTTTGTAAATGAGTAGCATCAATATCTTTGCACAGGTGCATCATCTTTAAAACTTTGTAATAGTTTAATGAAGAGATCAAATTACCAATAGACGTGCAATATATCTGCACTTTGCATCCTTCCTATATTTGTAGCAGTTTGGAAAGAAATTGATTGCCAGTTACTTAGTCTGACACTGCCAAACAAAGGGGATGATATTTTAATTTTGAATCAAATCAACTATTGAATTATTCTCTGCATACAACAAAGATTAGATTGTTTTCTTCCACAAATTACTCAGGATTTTATACCACTTAGTTACAAAAATATAATCATACTTAATACAATATAACATCCAAAACAAGCAATGTTTACCAAGACATAGCACAGACCAAAAAATTTCACCTCAAACACGATACATCTCCAAGAATTATGCCTCAAACAATTGCAATGCACTATAAGCATCTTATCGGCCAAGAACATGAAGAACACCAACATACTAATGAAAAACATCAAATGCAAGCTCAACGGTCAATGCCGACCACCAACACAAAAGGCACACAATCCAAGAACATCCACAACATAGTTCTGAAAATCGCCTGAATCACATGAATCGTGATACGATTCAACCCAGCCATGTTTTTGTGAATCGTGAATCATAATTGGCGATTTTTTGGCATGAATCGCCTAAATCGCCGATTTAGGCAATTCATGCCAAAAATCGCCTGAATCTCCCTCGTGAATCGGCCACGGCAGCCCATAAAGTTGCATTCAATTTTTAACAAAAAATACATATTTTTATTGTTTTCTTTTTAGCCTTTCCTCTTTGTCTTAACCCTAAAGGGCCTTCTAATTGTTAAGCATGAGTAGAAGAGAGGAAAAGTGAGAGAGAAGAAGAGAAAAGAAAAATCACAGGTTTCCAATCGGCAAGAAGGAAGAGCACCAAAGAAATCAGAAGTCCATCTGAGCAAGCCATAAATTGCATTGTGAGCATTAAGGAGTCAATATCAACACTCCTCAACTCATTTGAAAGAAGTAAGTGCTGAATTTTTTTTACATGTTAGTGTATTATGCATTTTTTGTTAAATTTTTTTAGTTTTCATTTGCAAATCTTGAATTGTTTTAGTTTTACTAAATTGCAAACTAGGGTTTGTTGTTTTGTAGCTTTTGTTTATTAGTTTCAAACTTTGATATTTTACATAAAAAAATTTATTGCAGCAGCCCTTTGCTTTCATTTTCCGCAATGGGTAAAAAAGATGAATGTTGGAAATATAACGAAGAGTTTCCTGGAAGAACCAAATTTCAAACAAAATGTATATTTTGTAAAGAAAAAATAAATTATGGAGGTAGTTATAGATTGAAATATCACATTGCTGCTATACCTGGACATGATGTTACAATTTGCACTCAACAAACTGCTGAGGCAAAACGCACTCGTTTAGTGGCATTAGAAAAAAATTGAACAAGACAAATTGAATAAGAAAATGCAACTTGAAGGGTTACGGGGTATTGGCTCCCATGCTCCCGTAGCCGCATCTACATCTGCATCAGCTTCCACATCCGTAAGTTGTGTTGGAAAGGGTTCTTCCAGGCCTCCTTTTCATCCTAGTTCTAGTGCTCATGTGAGTGCTAGTGCTAGTCGGTCTTATACTGAGACAAAGTCCAACTCCAACCTATTGCGGCCTACAGTGCGAAAAAACGAAATGGATAGTTATTTTGTGCCCTGCACTACTCCTGGCTCCTAACCCACGCTTGAGGGCATGGGTTTGAACAAAGAGATTCATGATGCTGCCAGAAAAGAGATTTGCAAATTTTGGTACTTTTGCAAAATTCCATTTTTTGCAGCCAGGTAATTAATTCTTTTTTCTTTATTTTCTTTAAGGTTAAACTTAAAAGTAAAAGTAAAACTTTAATTATATCTACTCGTTTTATCATTATGATTCACTGACTAATCATAGATTCGCTTTACAAGCTTTCATAATTATTTGAGTCTTTGACATCTAAATTTCTAATCATTATCTATTTGTGACAGGGCTCCTTATTGGCAAAACATGATAAATGCAATTGCTATTTGTGGTCCGGGGTTTAAAGCCCCAGCTGAGGCTAAGTTAAGTGGATAACTCTTGGATGATATGGTAGAGGATATGAGGGTTGAGCTTGAGGAGAAACGAAAAGAGTGGATCGAAAAGGGTTGCACCATCATGACTGATCAGTGGACAGATAAGAGGAATAGAACACTCCTCAATTTTCTTATATCCTGTGGAGGTGATTGATCATTCTACTTTCCTATATACATAATTGTGAATCATGATTGACTATTTCAAATTTTGATTTGTTAATTGCTAATTTGTTGATGATCCATTATAATTCGTTGTTTTGTAGGATATACCATGTTTCTCAAATCCATTGATGCTTCCGCTCATGTAAAAAATGCCACATACTTATGTGAGGTTATTGAGGAAGCCATAGCAGAGGTGGGGGAACAACATGTGGTGCAGGTGGTGATAGATGATGCAACAAGTTATGTTGTTGCAGGTAAACTTTTAACTTTTCAAGTTTTGAAAATAAATTTATTTGAATTTTGAACTTTTTCTAATTCTAAGTTTCCTAAGTTCTAACATGTTTGAAATTTGAATTTCTAATTAACTTAAAATTGTTGTAGGTAAACTTTTGATGGAGAGGCACCCCACCATATTTTGGTCCCCTTGTGCGGCACACTGCATTGACCTCATGTTGGAGGAAATTGGCAAGCTTGAGTGGGTCAAATCATATGTCGAAAGGGCAAAAAATATATGCAAATTTATTTATAATCATTCATTTTTCCTTAGCACAATGAAGAAGTACACAGGAGGCAAGGAGTTAGCTCGTCCAGGCATCATGAGATTTGCCTCAAATTTCATCACACTGCAATCCTTATTGACATCAAGGGACGATTTGAGGAGCATGTTTGTTGGGCGGGAGTGGATTTCATCTTCCTATGTTGTGACCACTACAAGAGTAGATGTGGTGGATTGCATATTTGATGATGGTGGTTTTTCGAAACTTGCTAGAAAAATCCTTAAGGTAAATTTATTGCAATTTAACATTTAGTATTTTACAGTTTACTATTTAGTATTTAATATTTAATTATTTAATGATTTAGTTTTACTTTAAGTTATATTATTTTATATTTAAGTTTTGACTCAAATTTTTGTTTTACTTTCTATGTAGGTCACTAAGCCCCTTGTATGTCTCCTACGAACTGCTGATGGGGAGAAGCCCTCTATGGCCTACATATATGAGGGCATAGATAGGGCCAAGGATGCCATTAGAGCCCAGTATGCAGGAGTGCAAGAGAAGTATGCCCCTATTTGGGATATCATTGATAGGAGATGGCAGAATCAGCTCCACCGACCCATCCATGCAGCAGCTTACTTTTTGAATCCGGCATTTTGTTTCCATCCTGACTTCAAAGCGGATGAGGAGGTTCTCACCGGCTTATATACAGTGATCCAAAGGTTGAGTAGTGATGAGGATAGCGCAGCTGCAATCATTGAGCTCGACAAGTTCAATAATAAAGAAGGGCCACTTTTCTCTGGCAGGATGGCCATAGATGCTCGGGCAACAATATAGCTAGGTAAAAATTAAATAATATATTCAATGTTCATGAATCTAAACTTAAAGTTTATGACTTATAAGTTGTGCATTTTAAATTTTAATTGTTGATTATGTAATTTTAGAGTTGTAAATGAGACTAATTGTTTTTGTTTTCCCTTATTTCAAATAGATGGTGGCAAATGTTTGGGGCCACAACCCCAAAACTTCAAAAAATTGCCATCTGTATTCTGAGTCAGCAAAGCAGCACTTCTAGATGTGAACGCAATTGGTCTATGTTCGAGCACATCCACTTGAAGAGGAGAAATAGGTTGATTGTTCAGAGGTTGAATGATCTTGTCTTTGTTCATTACAACCTTCGTCTTAGGATCAGACAGATTTTGGGCGATGACTCCTCTCCAATCATTCTGGAGGAGATTGATCTAGAATCAGAGTGGCTCATAGAGGTTGTGGATCCAGTCTTCACTGAGGAAGACCTTGTGTGGGTTGACCAAGTGGATATAGAGGCTAAGGCTGTGGACATGGCAGAGGAGGTAGCTAGAGCACATTCAGGCATTGGTAGACGCACACGCACACGCACAGACATAGGCCCTAGCGATGTTGTTCGTGAGCCCATCTTATATGTGGGGGATATGGCTCGGCGGTCATCTAGGACCTACCTTAGACGCCTTTCTAGTAGGCAGACTAGATACTCAAAGGCTAAGGCTGAGGCTACGGCCGAGCTTGAGGATGATGATGAGGATGATGATGAGGCTTGAGCTAAAGCATTTTTTTTAATTTTGTTTAAAAATATTGATATTGAATCATTGATAAACATACGTTTCAAACTTTCATGGATCTTCATCTTAGATTCTAACATACATTTATGATTTGATGTCTTATGGATCTTCATCTTACATACATTCTATGATTTGAATCACTATGATCATTTGATTTCTATTTACTTCAGCTAGCCTACAATTTACATTTTACATAACATAGTTACGTATGTGATGGATTTTATGTTCCATGTTTATGTATGTTAAGTTTTAACTTCTATTTGATGATGTTATAGTGTGTTTAAGTTATATTCAATAAAGGGTGCATGAAATAAGTTTTAAATTGTTAAAATCTCTAAATTTAAAGGGTTTTTTCAAATTTGCCGATTCATCGCCAATTCATGGCCGATTCATGGCCGATTCACGATTCGATTTGGCCTTGCCGATTCCGATTCTTGTTACTTTGATCCACAAGCATCATGAATTACCATAACTATATCTGCACCAATATAAATTACTAGAATCATTAGCATCTTCATGCTAAACCTCAAGAACACTAATTGCAACAATAAAAATCACTTGCAAGCCTCAAACCACGAATGCTTGAATTGAGAACACACATCAATGTCTCAAACATGCCTCCAAATACACAAAGAAAGACATTACAATGCAAAGCAATGCTGATCAAAATAATGTCACTCTATCATAACTTACTCAAATCTCTGTGTGAATCTCTGGAACTTCAATTGAATCAACTATAAACAATCCTCTACAAAATCTTTACTCCGCAAACTCAAAACTTCATCATACTTGCTACGATGATCAAATGAACGCATTTAACTTCACTACATCATTGCCTTAGATAGAGAAATATGTTGACATCAATGACAATACATCTCTCAAACACATTTTTGTACATTCTTCCAACAATCTCCCCCTTGGGCATTGGCTGCAATATATGATGTGAAAAACAATCAATGAAAAAGAAATCAACAACTCCCCCTTAGACCTTGTACACTAACTTTTATTTTTATTTTTCACACTTTCACATGACTCTCTTCCCCTTTGACATCAAAGGCAAACGTATTTATGCATCTGACTAACAAAATACAAAACTAACTACTCCCTAAATAGTAGCCATCAATCATCAATGCATGTCACAAGATATGACTATGAAATGCAACAGATTGATACATACCAATGCATCTTAGTTTTGATCGGGAGGCAAACCACCCCTAACTTCCCTCTAAGATACTCAAAAGTATCCTTAGGCAAAAGCTTCGTGAAAATGTTTGCAATTTTTTATTTAGTAGACACATACTCCAATCTGATTTCCTTCTCATTTACCTTTTCTCTTGAAAAGTAACTTAATGGATATATGTTTAGTCTTTGAATGCAGCATCAGATTCTTAGAAATGTTAATTCCACTTGAATTGTTACAATAGATAGCAATAGGTTCATCATACACCACTCTAATATCCTTCAACATATGCTTCATCCATACCACGTGAGTGCAATTGGTTGCAGCAACAATATATGATGCCTCTGCAACAGATATTAAAGTGGAATTATGTTTTTTTCTCAACAATGAAACCAATGTTTTTCCCAAGAAATATGCACCAATAGTAGTACTCTTCTTGTTATCCATATTTCCTCCCCAATCAACATCAATAAATGCACTCAAAGTAAAATCACATTTCGGATACCATAGACCAAAACCAAGTGTCTCTTTCAAATATCTAAAAATTCTTTTGACGGCTTCGACATGAGATTCCTTAGGAATAGCTTGAAATCTAGCATAATACACAAATTGCATTCATGATATTGGGTATTCTCTAAGTCAAATAGAGCACTTCACCAATCATAGATCTGTATCTAATCTAATTTGCCTTGGGTGAGTCATCATTTTTGGTAAACCTACATCTGGTCACCAGGGGAGTACCAATTGGCTTTGAATCTTCCATTCCAAACTTCTTCAACAATTCTTTCACATACTTGGACTAAGATATTAAAGTTCCATTTTCTAACTATGTGATTTGTAAACCTAAAGAAAATCATCTCTCTTATCAAAGAGACTTCAAATTCATTTGACATTTCATTAGTAAACTCTTTTCTCAACTATCATCCCCTCCAAAGATTATATCATCAACAAAAATTTCAACAATCAGAATGTTATCATTTTTTAAGTTCAAGTTACTAATAGAAATACCTTTATTTAATTGAACCTTCAGTAGATATTTGTCCAATCTGGCATACCATGCTCTTAGAGCTCGCTTTAGTCCATACAAAGCTTTCTTCAACCAGCACCCCGTATCACTTTGATTAGACAATTGAAATCCATCTAGTTGCTCAATGTACACTCCTTCCAATTCAACATTCAAGGATGTTGACTTGACATCCATCTAATAGAATTTTACATCCTTGTAAGTAGGAAAAGCAAGCAATAATATTATGGCTTCAATTCTTGTCACAAAGGCAAAGGATTTCTAAAAATCAATTCCTTCCATTTGTGAATATCCTTTACAAACAAGTCTTACTTTGTTTCTAATAACTTCACCTTCCTTATTCAATTTGTTCTAGAAGACCCATATGGTTCCAAATACATTTTTGTCCTTAGGTTTGGGACAAGAACTCATGTACTATTGATTTCAATCTGCATCAATTCTTCTTCTATAGCTTTTATCCAATGTTCATCTTTACATGCTTCATTCACATCCTTAGGTTCAATCTTTGAAATCAAACAATACTCAACTCCATCTTCGGCAACTCTTCTTCTAGTTTTTACACTTCTATTTCCATCTTCTATAATCTAACTTTTAGAATGATTAAACCTTACATTTATCTAAAAAGCCTTAGGCTTCTCCCTCAAGAAAATAACCCACATCATCCTAAAACAATCATCAACAACAACATGAAATATTTTTCTCCTTATAAACTTCTAACTCTAGATGGACCATATAAATCAATATGCAGAAGATCCAACAATCCACTTGAATGATGATTCTTAATCCTGAAAGTAGCTCTGGTTTATTTTTCCAACTAACATTCCTTGCACATAGTGTTAACAAGAAGATCTCTCACAACTTGAGTAGAACATTCAACTTCTCATGTCTAGATATCCTCCTTGATGATCATACTCCTGGGTCACATCTCTTCTTATCCTTACAGGAAACAATAGCCTTGAATGCAAATTCCGTCTTAAGAAGAGAATCGCCAAACTCACTCATCTCAAAAGTTGTAAGCTTACCAATCAACATCTCTAGTTACATTTGTCGCAGTTCTAATCTCCTCAATAGCAGAAACTTTATGCTTATAAGATGCAAATAAAGATCTATGCACTTTAGCAACAATCTTTGATTCTTCCAACTGTCCACTGGCACATCTAATATTGCAGACACGTTCATTCACCTTTTACATATAAGAAGTAATGTTCTCATCTTCGCTCATCTTCAACATCTCATGTTTTCCTCTTAGGCTCTGCAACTTTGTACTCTTCACATAACTATCACCTTCATGCAAGGTTTCCAACTTCCAGATCTTAGTGTCCGTCAGAGCACTCAACAATGCTTCCTTAGATCTAACATTGTATTCAGCCTTGTTTATCTCGTCTGGAGTTGTAGAATTTGCAGGAGAAGTATATTGGGTCTTAGTAATATCTCAAAAAGGTTCATTGATGCATCTCAGATGACACTCCATGTGATTTTCCAAAGATAGTAGCTTGTTATACCATCAATCTTGGACTATCCTTGTAAGTTGTCATCCCATATCACCTCAAGTAGTTAAGCTTCTTTAGATAAACTTGCTCTACTACCAATTATGGAAATAGGATAAACAACTTAGAGGGAAGGTGAATCAGTTGTCACAAAAACTCACACAACTTATACTTATTCCTAAATCTGATAATTAAACATAGAAGCATAAATCGACAATACATCATTAATGGATATACTACTGCATTTTTTGTATGTGGAAACCCAATAAAGGGAAAAATCATGGTGGGGATGAACCCACAAAATAGGTATACTCTATTAGAAGCATTACAATGGGAAATGTACGTGCATCCAGGCACACTGCCTAGAGCTCACTACTCAAAATGAAAAAGGTTTACTAACCAAGGAAGGTTCACTGCTATACAAGCAAACACAAATCACATCCGGAAATCATGAACTATATAATAGTATCTCCTCTATGCCTAGATCAGTTCCATTCAAGCACATAACAACTCTCTTCTATCCACTTCTTTTTGCATTCAAAAGATGTACACATACATACTCACACATATCTTCGAAACCACACATGAATACAAGATTATTACATTTATTTATACATGACATCAACCTTGGAAAGTCATTAAGGTCAAATCAACACTCAACACTGACACCTAATTACAAAAGTATAATCATACTCAATACAATATTACATGCAGACCAAGCAATGTCAACCAAGATATAGCACAGACCAAAATCTTTCGCCTCGAACACAATACACCTCAAAAATTACAGCTTGAACATCCACAACACACTACAAGCATCTAGTCAGCCAAGAACATAAAGAACACCAACATACCAAAGGTAAACATCAATTGTCTGCTCAATGATCAATGCGGACCACCAACACAAAAGGCACACAATCCAGAAAACATCCACAAGCACCATGAATTAGCATAGCAATATCTGCACCAATACAACTTACTGGAATTACTAGCATCTTCATACCAAACCTTAGGAACACTAACTGCAAGTCTGCAAAAATTGTCAACCTTAAAAAATCACTTGCGGAACTCAAACCACAAGCCACTTGAATTAAGGACACACATAAACGTCCCAAAAATGCCTCCAAATCCACAGAGCAAGATATTATAATGTGGAGCAATGCAGATCAAAATAATGTCACTTTGTCACCACTGCACAATCAGAAAAACAGTCACAACACAGATACTCATAACTCACTCAAATCTCCATTTGAACCTCTGACGCTTGAACTGAATCAACTACAGACAATCCTCTACAAAAAAATTTAGTCCGCAAACTCAGATCTTCATCATTCTTGCTACATTGATCAAATGAACTCACTAAACTTCACTGCATCACTACCACAGACACAGAAATGTATTGACATCAATGAAAACACATCTCTCAAACATATATTTACACATTCTTCCAACAATAAGACTTTTCATTCAACATATATAACAGCAGTTAACTACCTCTTATTCGCATGAGCTTGATAACTTCAAGAACTAACCAGCTTCAATAATCAATAATCTTCATAATTATAAAAATAACTCCATTAATTAATAAGCCTCATAGTTATATTACTTCATACTTCATGTGAAGCAGGTATAAATGTTATTTGAAAATTCTACAAGGAAGGAATGGGTCCTTTACTGCGGATTATACCAGTTGTATCATCACCAAACCTCAAAACACAACTTATATCTTTTCCAAACTCACAAACTTACTCTTATCACCTGTCATATGATGAGAACATCCACTATCAATCACCCATTCATCTTTCTCTTCAACTTGTGCGGCCATAGCTCTGTCTGCATTCATGCAGCTAGTAGAGTCACTAAGGCATTGGATCATCTTCCTTAATAGCAATAAGTACCCATTCATTATAACGTGAATCTCCTTTATCAGATTCATCATTTGTTGCACCTTCATCGGCAACATAATACCATTTCTTCTGAAATCTAGGTTTCTTAAGTTTAACCTTACAAACTCTTTCCGGACATCATGAGGCAAAATAACCTATATTATTGCAGGAAAAATATTTAGGAGACAATTTTCATTCATACTTACCAGCATCTTTGGACAATCTCTTGAAAATAAGGGCGCTTCAAGCTCTCACTCTTCATCTTCAATCTCATTTATCTCATTCTCATGTCTGGATATCCTCCTTGAAGAACATTCTCTTGGGTCACATCTCTGCTTATCCTTACCGAAAATAGTAGCCTTGAATGCAGATTCAATCTTAGGAAGTGAATCACCAAACTCACTTATCTCAAAAGTTGTAAGCTTACCAATCAACATCTTTAGTTACATTTTTCACAATTTTGATCTCCTCAATCGCAGAAACTTTATGCTGATAGGATGCTGGTAAAGATTTGAGCACTTTAGCAACAATCTTTGATTTTTCCAACTATCCACCAACACATCTGATATTGCAGACAAGTTCATTCACTTTCTGCATGTAAGAAGTAATGGTCTCATCTTCAACATCTCATATTTTCCATTTAGGCTCTGCAACTTTGCACTCATCACATAGCTGTCATCTTCGTGCAAGGTTTCCAACTTCTTCCAGATCTCAGTGCCAGTGAGAGCACTTAACAATGTTTCTTAGCTCTAATATTGTATTCAGCCTTCTTTATCTAATCTAGAGTTGTAGGATTTGCAGGAGAAGTACATTAGGTCTTAGTAATATCTCAAAAAGGTTCATCGATGCATCTCAGATGACAATCCATGCGACTTTTCCAAAGAGAGTAGCTTGTAGTTGTACCATCAAATCTTGGACTATTCTTGTAAGTTGGCATCCCAGATCACCTCAAGTAGTTGAGCTTCTTCAGAGGAACCTTCTCTGATACCAATCATGGAAATAGGGCAGACAACTTAGAGGGGAGGTGAATCAGTTGTCACAAAATCTCACACAACTAAAACCTACTCTCAGATCTAATAATTAAACATAGAAGCATAAGTCAAAACACATCACGAACATTACAGTATTTTTTGTACATTAAAACCCGATTAAGCAAAAAATCGTGGTGGGGATGAACCCACAAAATAGGTATACTCTGTTACAAGTATTACAATGAAAAGTCTGCATGCATTCAGGCACACTCTCTAGAGCTCGCTCCTCAAAATGAAAAAGGTTTACTAACCTGGGAAGGTCCACTGCCTATACAAGAAAACATGGATCACATTCAGAAATCATGATCTATATAATAGTATCTCCTCTATGCCTAAATCAGTTCCATTGAAGCACAAAACAACATTCTTCTACACACTTCTTCTCTGCCTGCAAAAGATGTATACATTCAGTGCACATATCTTCACGACCACACATGAATACAAGATTACTACATTTATACATGAAATCAACCTTGGAAAGATCATTAAGGTTGGCTCAACGCTCACTGCCTAATTACAAAAATATAATCATACTCAATACAATATTACATGTGGACCAAGCAATGTCAATCAAGACATAGCACAAACAAAAATCTTTTCAATCAAACTATATAACAGCAATTAACTGCCTCTTATTCACATGTGTGTGACGACTTCTAAAAACTAACCAGCTTCAATAATTATTAATCATCATAATTATAAAAAGAACTTCATTAATCAATGAACCTCATAATTAAATTACTTCATACTTCCCGTAAAACATGTAACATCACCACCACCCACCCACCCACTTCTGAATCATTGTCCTCAATGATTGAGAGTAAAAACTATTTATATTGTTTGCCAAAATGTAATATCACAAAAGTTTCTTCAAACATATCCAGAAACTCAAAACAAATGAGGAAATTTTTGGAGTATTTCATCATAATACTACCAAGTTGGTTGTCCTCTCCATATCAATCTAACTGGATCTTACATTGAGTAATCGCATTCTTATGTAAGTGGAGCTTGTGTACCTCATGCACCTTGAGTGGCTCAATCATGACCACCCCTAGATCTTGCACCTTCAAGGAGTTCCAATAAATTATGAGCTCAAATTTGCTATGTATTTCTTTATATATGAGACAAGAAAAGCATTATTTACCTGGACAAGAGCTAGTGGTAGAGCAGTCCACAGAGTTGATAACTTCCAGGACCTTAAATGGTTTTACATGTCTAGGTGCCAGTTTGGAATATTTCAAAAACTTAATTGGACTTTTTTAGGGTTTAACTCTTAGGAGTACCTTCTCCCCAACCTCATATTGTCTAAGTGTGCATTTAGCATCAGCATTACTTTTATGTCGATCATTAGCCTCGACTAACTTTTCTTTGATCAATTGTACTTGTTCTGTCATTTTCAAGAGCATCTCAAGTCCAAGAATTACCCTGTCCTCACCTTATCCCAGTTGATTGGTGTCTTGCACCTTCTTCCATATAATGCTTCAAATGGTGTCATCCTGATGGCTCACTGGTGGGAATTTTTATAGGCAAATTTTATTGATGGTAAGTCGTCCTCCCACTTATGCTGTTGATCCATGTTGTATACTCTTAAGAGATCTTCAAATGCCTCGTTTACCATTTATGTTTGAACATTTGTCTCCAAATGAAATGTTGAACTTATGTTCAACCAAGTTTTGTAGTGAGCTGCATTTCATGCTTCCTGATAGCCCCCAAGGCTGATAACCATGGGTAGCAATGAAGCATGTGCTATGTTATGTTAAGGGCACTTCTGATTTTTGTCTTCTATACAGCAGAAATCATGGTCCTAAAACTTATTGGTTTCACAGACTCAGATTGGAGAGGTTTCATTGATGGCAGAAAATCAACATCTGGGTACGTTTCCAGTTTGGGATCTGTGCAGTCACATGTAATAGCAAGAAGTAGCAACAGGTGCCTCTTTGGTCAATAGAAGTTGAGTATCGAGGAACAGTGAAGGCAGCCTGTGAGGCAATTTGGCTTCGAAAGATGCTTTCGGACATTCAAATGTCTCCAGCAAGTCCTACTCCCCTTTATTGTGACAATCAAGGGGTGCTCAAAAGGGGTGCTCAAACTGGCCATGAATCCAGTATTCCATGAGAGAACTTAGCATGTTAATCTTCATTGTCATTTCATCAGACAGTTAGTTGAAGATGGATCAGTTCAATTGCTGTATGTACCAACTGCAAATCAGACAACAGATATTCTCAGCAAGTCTCTCTGCCCAGAAAAGTTTATAAAATTCAGAGCGCAACTTCTTGTAGTTGATAGATTGACCATTAAGAGAGGGTATTAGAATAATATCTTTATTATTTCTTATTTAATGGTCAATATTGTAGAATTTGTAAATATTAGATAGTTTCTGATTCTACGATTGGTACATAATGAAAACATCATCTCTTCTATAAATAATCACTTGATCATTCATTCAATTTACTTAGTGTTTTACCAATTACTTGCATAATACAATTAATATTCATTGTTTCTATCCGTAAAGGAGTAACCAACAATTCATTGTTTCAAGTGCAGAGAATACAATAAAGGAGCAACCAGCAATAAGTTTAAAAGACAAGTTTTAATATTTCTAATTAAGATACTAAAGAAGCACTTGTATATGACAGGCACATAAGAATATAAAGGCAAACTACTACATAAATATCGTAATATATATTAACAGTGCTTTATGAGATACTGTTATTGTATAATATGTGACAATTTAAATTTGTTTTTTATCAAAGCTCTGATTCCAATAATAAATATTTTGAATAAACCAAACTATGGTTTGGGAAAATTGGTGTGACTTGAAGGGTGTAAACTTGGAAGTCAATGGCTGACTCAGAAGAGCCACAATGTCATTAAATTGGAAAGAGTTTTGCTAATTATAAGGTGTGATTATGGTTTGCAAATACAAATCAAAATTATTAAAGAAAAGTCACAACCATTCAATGGTTGTTTTTACATTCAAGAGGTCCCTCTATTCATGAAGGGAAAATGATATCAATAAAGAAGAAGAATTTACTTCCAAGGTAGCGATTCAGGAGGACGGGCAAAATAAGTGCTTGAACTACCCATTGACGATTTATAGTTTAGGAGTCTTTATTGAAATATTAATGCAAACATGGCTTCGATCTAATGATTATTGTGGACTATGTTCATAACTGACATGTTGAAAAGACTTTACAAACTTTCAACAAATGCAACTGGCAGATATAAAGCCAATATCTACAATGTTCGATGAGAGCCTTGGAACAAGATGTGATCACACATCAACACATCAATGGTTTTATCAAATGATGTAAGTGCAAGTACCATAAAAAGTATACATATGATAAAATTAAAGATGAGATTTCACAAAAAGGCATGTGAACAGTTTGGCAAAATGTCCTAAAGGGAATATCATCCCATGGAATCAGATGATTGCTTGAGATTCAGAATATAGATCTACTGAAGAGGCAGTCTAACATTTTAAGCCAATGAAGTCTGCTGGTGTAAACTGTGGCAAGATGGGAGCTTTAGAAAAAGGTATTGGTATCCTTCAAACATTTGAAGGTAAAGAATTTATCAGATGTTATAGTTGCAGATGCCTTCACAGATATGCTTGTGAAACATGAAATCACAGGACAAATGCATATCATTGTTTGACAGTGATGCCTCAAAGAAATATGTTCTCACAGTCATGTATGTGTAAGAGAATCGTCAAATCAATCATCGATCAGCCATAGAACAATCAGCAAATATCAGATCAAACAGTACACAACACAGTGCAAGTAAAAGAGCAAGCGTCCATCAAGCAAGTAGTATTCGAATAGAATGAAAAGAGAATATAACAATTAAGTCCTATCAGCCATCAAACAAACACATCAAGCACTTATTCGCATACACAGAAAGGAAGAAAGGAGTCTGATTTCAGTGGATAAGGAGAACTGATAAGTACAACTAAAGAAAGGACAATCATAATCAAATAAGAAATTCGACCACAACAGAAGTTGCAGCATCTGAACCATCTGAGTAACAATAGCAGATAAAAGCTTAAGCAACAAACAAAGGAAAGCAATCCATTTCATTACTAGAAAAGCTATTACAGATTAAGAGAGGATTCAATCCTCTTTCTGGATGGAGGTACTTAATTTAATAATAATCAATTGTCTACTTACTAAAAACGAGATCCAAGATATTCTTAGTGGAGGGCATTCATGATCAATGTCAACATTCCTAAAAGGAATCCAGAGAGAGATTTTAATATCTCTTAGAGACAGTATATACTGATAATGGTAAATAACATATGCATATGTATAGAGGGATGCGCCTTGGTGGACTATCCATAAGGCTTGCAAAGAGATGGAATCTCTTCCCAAGACTTATGAGGATGGATATACCAGATGATGGCTATCCTAGAGGCCTTATGAGGATGGATATGCCAGATGATGGTTATCCTAGAGGCCTCTAACAAGATGGCAGAATAGCTGAGGACCATTCTAGATTAGCCTTAAGGCAACTAGAGCCCATGGACGTCCTCCCCAAAGAGCTAGGAACCTGATTACAAACTCTCCCTGATGATTAACTGGGAATTAGCATGGGATTTAGATATATTTACTTTCATTTATGCTTTCATTGGTGTATATTTGTATGGTATCTACTAACATTGTGCAGGTATATTAGTCAAGGATCAAGCAATACTTAGGATCGGAAGTGGAGACATTACAATGTTATCAAAGCATGATCCTGCTATCCTACAGGGTAAAAGATGAAACAAAGAATCATTCTAATCGATAAGAAGAAACCTGATGAGTGGTTCTTCCCTGGTTTATCTAGAATAAGGAAATGACTCGAGAGAGATGAACTCAAGGTATTCCATCATCCTAGTGTGTTTTTGGCGAAATTCAATTGGCACCACCATGAGATGGTCTGGGATCATTTCTCGAAAAAGACAAAAGAAAACTTGTCTTAAATTAAATGTGGCTATCAAATAATAAGAAGAAAAAATATAATTGCTTGCAGACCAAGCAATTTTAGGGAATGGCGGATTGTAATGTCCCCTTCCTGAAAGACAATTTAATGAACCGGTAATATATTAAAATTAAAATATAAAAATAAAATTAAAGTAAAAATAACTAAATAATAAATGATAATTAAATAATTAATTAATTAAAAAAAGGTTTTGAAAGATGATAAGACGATCATCACTAAAGGGAACTATAATAATACATCAGCTCAACTAAGAGCGGACATAAGACCAAAGAATTATGAAGAATTTATCAGAACTATATTAAATAATATATGCAGCTCTTGTATGAATAAATGCAGTGATTAATATTCCTTCTTTCTATCTGTACAGGAGTAGCCAGCAATTCATTGTGTAAGTACAGAAAATACAATAAAGGTTGTAACCATCAATTAGTTTATAATACAAGTTTTAAACTGTCTTATTCAGACAATAGAGCAGCGATTGTATATGACTAAGATGGCATTGGAACATAAAAGAAAACTACTATGTATATATTATAATATGTATTTCTGGTGCTTAATGAGGTACAATTGGTGCATAATAAGCAACAATCTAAATTTGTCTTTACGAAAGCTGTGATTCCATTAAGAAATATTTTTAATAAACCAAACTATGCTTAGTGGAAAGATCGGTGTGACTTGAAGAGTGTGAACATGGAAGTTGACAGCTGATAAAAAGAGCCATGCTGACATTAAATTGGAAAGAGTTTTGCTATTTAAAAGGTGTGATTATGGTTTAGAAATACAAAACAAATTTATTAAAGAAAAGTCACAATCATTCAATGGTTGCTTTTACACTCATACGTTGCCCCTATTCATGAAAGGAAAATGATTTGATAAAGAAGAAGAATTTACTTTCAGAGTAGGAATTTGGAGGGTATAGGCAAAATGAGTACTCAAATTACCCATTGACAATTTATAGTTTGGGAGTCTTTCTTGAAATATTAATGTGAGCAGGGCTATTAACATGGTGTCAATCTAATGATTATTGAGGACTGTGTTCATAATTGTTGGAAAGGCTTCGCAAAATTTCAGCGTATGTAATTGGTAGATATAAAGCCAAACTCTACGCTGTTTGATGAGAGCCTTTGAACAAGATGCTGTAAGTGCAAGTACCATATAAAGTATGCAAATGAAAATGTGATTTCATGAAAAGTCATGCGAACAGTTTGGCAAAATGCCCTATAGGGATGTCATCCCATGGAATGAGATGACTGCATGAGATTCAGAAGATAGATCTACTGGAGAAGCATTCTTAGATTTTAAGCCAATGCAATCTGCTGGTGTAAACCGTGGCAAGATGGGAGCTTTAGAATAAGGTATTGATATCCTTGAAAGCATTTTAGGTAAAGAATATATCAGATGTTATAGTTGCAGATGCCCTCACAGATATGCTTGTGAAATATGAAAGCAGAGAACACATGCATATGACTGTTTGACAGCGATGCCTAAAAAAAATATGTTCTCACAGTCATGTATGCATAAGAGAATCATCAAATCAATCATTGATCGGCCATAAAACAATCAACGAAAATCAGATTGAACAATATTCAATACGGCAGCAAGTAAAGAGCAATTGTCCATCAAGCATGTAGTATTTAGATCAAATTAATAGAAAATATAACAATTAAGTTCTATCAGTCAACAATCAAATACATCAAGTACTGATTCGCATACACAGCAAGAAAGGAGGGGGTCTGATAGCAGCAGATAAGGAGAAATGAGTAAGAAGAACTAGTAGTGAAACTAAACAAAGAATGATCATAGTCAGTGAGATATTCGGCCACAACTCCAGTTGCAGCATCCAAACCATCTCAGAAATAATAGCAAATAAAATCTTCAGGAACCAACAAAGGAAGCTGATCCATTTCATTAATATAGGCACCTTATGAGATTAGGAGAGGATTCCATCATCTTTCCAGATTGGAGGAGGATATCAAAACATATACAAATCAGGTCAGATCGATCTTAGTTCTAGACAACTAAGTCGGGGTACTTAATTTAGTAATAATCAATTATGTTTACTAACTAAGAACGAAATCCAAGATATTCTTGATGGAGGGTATTCATGATCCATGTCCAGATTCTTAAAGGGAATCCAGAGATCCAACAGCATTCGTGATCAATGTCGACATTCCTAGAATCCAGAGAAAGATTTTAGTTTCTCTTAGAGACAGTAAATACTGATAGTGGTTGATAACATATGCATATGTGATGAGGGATACACTTTGGTAGGGTAACCATAAGGCCAAAGACTTATAAGGATGGATATAAAAGATGATGATTATCCTGGAGGCCATAAAGAGATGAATCGTAACAAGATGGCAAAATAGCTGAGGACCTTTCTAGATTAGCTCTGAGGCAACTAGAGCCCTTGGAGTTCTCCCCAAAGAGCTACAAACCTGATTACGTACTCTCCCTAAGGATTAAGTGGGTATTAGCATGACATATATGTATATTTGTATGGTATCTACTAACATTTGTGCAGGTTTATTCATCAAGGATCAAGCAATTATTAGCATCAGAATTGGTGACATTACAAAATGTCACTTGGACCCCTACGGATAGATCCCCATCGAACACAGATTAAAACCGTAATACATCATAGAATTAAAGATGTCATCAAATGTCACTTTGTCAACAACTCAACTACCAACACTTTTGTAACTCAGCCTCAACACAAATTTAGCAGGAGAAGATTCTGACTAAGGCTTGGAATTCCATACAAAATTTACAAATTATATACATAATAGCATCCACAAATTGTTCCCTCCATCAATGAGGTAATAAAAAGAAAAGCTCCCTTCATATTCACCAGATACCTCCAGAGTCATGGGACATTGGAATACCAAGCTCAATTTCATGAGTGCAGCCAAAGGTAGTCCTGGCCCAAAGGGTGCAGCAATAATCTTTTGCATGCTGGATGGCTAGTTTCTCAAGGATGATTCTTTCTTTCTCAATAGTAAAACTAACAATAAAGCACGAGAATTAGAAGTTTTGTTTGGATGCAGTTGATTTCTACTTCCATCAAGCATTTCAAAGTGGAATGTGAAATCCCTTCTCATTATTGACAGATTAGAACATGATCAATTGCAAGATTGGAGATTAAAAATCATTATTGAAGAAATCTGGATTCTTCAAACTAGATTTAAGCTCATAGAGTTAACGGCATTGCTCTAAAGAAGGCAATATGATGGTGGGCACGATGCAAAATGATGGCACAGATTAGCTACCTTTCTCATTTAAGGTTACTAAATGCACAATGGATTGGAACTTGCAAGTGCTACTAGACATGTTGGCTCCATCCACTAAGGAGCAAAGAGAACCCCGCTTTCAAACTCCTAATGTTTATTTTTAATCATTTTTTTGAGAGAAGGGATTATGTTGTTTGATGCTGGGATTTTTCACATACGCAGATGTGTGAGGATAAGCATGTAACTACCTTAGCACATGAGCCAAGTTTATTTCTTCTCCCCTGCATTGTTAATCTCACACTGCATTTTTCATACCATTTGTTTGTTTGTTTATTTGTGGAGGAGAGTTTACATGGTACCAAAGTGCTCCGTGCTCTATGCTCCCTAGGCCAGGGCCATATTTAACAGCAAATCACGGAATACATTCAATATTCCCACATTTTCTACTTTACACCTTAATAAGTTGCTTCTTGGACCCAATGGTTTGGCGAACTCGGGGATTCTGCAAACCCTTGCATATGATTCTAGTGTTTTACCTACGTAATCATCTAGGGCTCCTGATTAGCCATCAGGAAATGGATTTGGGGAGAAACATCCCCTCCAACAATTTGTTTATTGTGGAGGATGATCAGGAGTTGTCTTTGCAGGCTTCTTCATTGCCATCTGAGACAGTGCAGGTGAAGATTTGTATGAGTCCCTTCCTCTATGACCAAATGGCTAGCTCTGTTTTACCTAATCTCACATCATGTCTTGAAAACTGAAAACATGAAAGTTATCATTCAAGAAGGAAAAATGGAAAGCATGCAGGGCTTAGCCATTTTGGCAACAGGTGGTAGTTTCCAGCTCATTCGGTGGGACACTTAGAGCCAGATATCTTTGTTTCCTCTAAGGAAGAAAACCATATGGCGTCTTAGTATGCTTGTGTTGGTTTTGACCTAATGGCTTTTTATACTCTGTTTGGGGATGTATGTATGTGTCTTTGGTAGCTTTTTTTGGATGTACAAGGATTTCGTAAGCCTTATGTATATATCATTTTGGGAGAGCTCACATTGAACCCTCAATTAATCTGTCAAGAGCACATGCAAAATACTGTTGAAAAGCATAATAAATAAATTTAGATAATGCACAGCTACGAAAATTTTACAAACATCATTCAATTCAACAACAAGGGAGCTAAAAACTGTCTATTATCTTGTTACATTCTGGTGAGCACTTGCCTGCCAAGTTTCCATAGGGTAACTCACCGAGCAGATATATCTTGTGACTACTAACCAGATTCAAACATTATTTCCTTACCAACTCCTTATCAATCTGCAATGTAGCTCATTGTCTTCTAACATAAGACTGGATGTTGTAGTTTGGCTTAATTAAGAATTCTACCCAAAATTTATCGCTCTGTACTTTAAATTTAGGATTACACAAGCATTTGCGGTAAATTGAACATAATCCTTCAACGCTTCACAGATCCGGCATAATTGAAACGGAAATTAAACTTTAAAACTCGTTGAAAGAAGAATTGAGACATAACAACGTATAGTATTGTCTGTTATTCTAAATTGCAGCGAGAGATATAAATTAACTAAAATTTACAACAATATTTAACATTAGGTGGACGAGATTAAATCTGTAACCAAATGACATTGTGCATGGACTAAGATTGTACTCAAGCTAGTAAATCATGTGCCTGACGGGGTGCTCTACCACTCAGCCGTCGACCCTTTGGTGGTCATCGGTTCCATTATGTGTGTAGTTTATTTTCTTCAGACATCAAATTGAGCCCCTGAATTTTAGTTTTACATGGCACTCTATCCTAAATTCAAAACATGTGCTGAGTTTCAGAGTTGCATAACCGACAATGGTGCAGAATTTTTCAATTTTACACAGATCCGGTATAATTTTAATGCAAATAGAAGCTAAAAAAGAAAGAGAACAGAGGAAACAATTTGCGTCAACTCTCTAACTATAAATTACAGCTCAGGTAAACTTGCAAACTTAATTATAGATTTCAATTAGTTAAAGACTTCGGTTGCAGGTAAATTGAAGCCACTGTATAACATGAGATTCTGTCATTCTGCATTCGATTTAGACTCAATGCATTGTGCCCTAAGTTCACTGTCCGGTACCTTAAATTTTAGTATTGAAGGAAATTACGCTGAATCCATTAAAATTTTCAAAGATCCAACATAATTTAAATACAAATGAAAGAAAAGAGAAATCAAAAAAGGCAACCTGAGACGTGTGACTGATCCTTAGGCTCCTTGGCAGGGGCTAGAGATGTCTGCTCTTTAACCAAATAAACGAAAGCAAACCCTCCTTCACCAATTTGCCTCACAATTTTGAAGCGCCTTTCGTTAATCCAGACATCGCCTCCTCCATTGACGACGTCGTAGAGAGCATTCAACCCTGAAAATGTGCATCCCATGACTCTCTTGAATTCAATTCAAAATTCAAGCACTGCAGCAGATCCAATTATGATTATCATATCTTCCTCCAAATGTTCAGTCAATTTCTTATAAAGTAAATTTATTTTCTCCTGCGCAATGCCAATACCAATTTATTCAGCAATTTAA
The DNA here is from genome assembly GCA_028749045.1 of Cupressus sempervirens. Lineage (NCBI taxonomy): Eukaryota > Viridiplantae > Streptophyta > Pinopsida > Cupressales > Cupressaceae > Cupressus > Cupressus sempervirens. Next base: position 71,679,849 of record CM053791.1, read on the forward strand.
AAAAATGATTTTATTTTATTAACGTGCACCTAAATTTTAACCTTGACACCAAATACTAATCGTTCGGCTTGATTGATGCAATCTCCACGGTTGATTTTAACGATATTGTAATTTTGCTGACGTGGAGACAGAACAAGGATCTGTAGTCCTTCGTGGATGTCTAGTCATTATTTTTCCGCGGGTGAATCCCAAAAACCGGTTTTGGGATTTGCGTCTAATATAACAATTTTGTACTTGGTTGCGCTTTTATGCGTTTATGCTATGCAAGATCTTTCATTCATTAAAAATCTTTCATTCGTGCAAGCTTAGATCTCCGTTTATGTTCGCTTCATAAGTTTTATAATGCGATCTTTTTGCTCAACAAAGACTCAGCATTTTTTTTAAATTTGGAAGAAACAAATTAATTTTTTCAGTCTTCTCTTAAGCTATCACTAAGCCGAAGAATGCACATTTTGTCTATGTGTTCTTTTCCAAAGTTTGCCCCTGGGCTCTCAACTCAAGCATTTGGGAGTCTCAGATCCTATCTGCCTCTTTTGTGGTCACACTAAAACTTTTCTTCACATTTTCTAGTTTTGTCAAAGAGCTCAACAATATTAGTTCTAGATTCATGAGTTCTTCAAACATTTTAGACCTGAGCCTTTCTCTTGGCCTATGATTATGTTGGGAGATTCTCTTAGAATTATGTTCAAGCATTCTCAGAAATGGCATGCTTTCAAGATGGAGATCTTATTTACACTTTGGAAAGATAGGAATGTTGTTTTATTCACTCCCAGATTTCTTGATATTAATGTTTACATGTACATTAAGGCTTGTATATGTAACAATATCATGATGTACATTCAAATACAGACTGATGAAGTTGCACTAGAGGTGGCCCACCTTCAAGAGTTGCTTAACCATTGGGGCAATGTGCCTTGTACGGTTGTCAAAGTTCCCTCGAATTCTATTTCTACGGATCGCACTCTGCCTCCTGGTCGTTGTTGGGGTCGCAATTCCTCTACTCATCACTGCCATATGCCATGTTCCTAAGCTCCTTGTCGCTCTCTTAGCGGTGGATTTGATGGTCAGCACCACCGCTCAACCTCTCTATGGCGGGGTTCTAGTCGGTTCCCAGTTGCTCCTCTTATTGCTCCCACTGATTCTAGTCGGCCCTCCTCCAACAAGTATCCATAGTGGTCATTCCCCCACCTAGGATTAGCGATCTCACCAGCCAAAGTGGAGGGAGAGAAAGATAAAGATAAGCATGTTGTTGCTAATGACAGGTGGGCTCCTCTTGAGCCACACACACCCCCATGTTGATGTATGGGGTTCTGATGATCACCATGATCCTCCTCCCTCGGTTGGCACTGTTGTGGCCGCCTAAGGGCAGTTTATCTGGGTTTTTTTTTGCAAATAGTTTATAGCTTTCCTACCTTGGGCCGTGTGAACTCTCGTGGATGATCTTTGTATCCCCCAGCCCTTTTATGTGAATATGTAACTTTAATATTATAATTGATAAAAAAGGGACTATTCATAAAAAAAAATGGTATATATTTTTATAATTATTATTTTATTTATTTACGAACATGATTTGGATGTACACATTCTACTATATAATTTGATTGTTTTGTTATACTTGTAGATTCAAGACTAGATATATTGAAGGGCAACCTTTAATCAATTTTTTAAATGTCCATGTCTATGTGTGCGTGTATAGTAATGTAGTATAATTTTATTCAGTTATTTTAATCTAATTTTTATTCAAATCCTTATCTTTAAATACTAAATTCTTATGTTCAGATGTTAATTTGTTTAGACTTATTGTTTCCTATTTTATGGATAGTAAAATTTTTAATGAATATATTTAGAAGACATCATTTTAGAGCATTTACACATCATCATACTATTGAATAATCATGTCTCATATTGATGGTGCATGTCCAAACCACAATTCATAAGGAGTCTTGTTTCTTACATTTTTTGATATGCACTTTGTTCATTGTATACGATGTTGTATTAATTGTCTCTCCAAAATGTCTTTGATACATCATTCTTAAACATCATAACTCTTGTTGCTTTTGTTACAGGCCTATTTCTTCTCTCAGCTATACCATTTTACTCAAGTGTTTTAGGGGTTGATAAGTGCCTCTTAATACCATTCACCTCACAAAAAGTTTTAAACTCATTGGAGGTAAATTCTCCACCTCTATAAGCTCTTAAACATTTAATCTTTAATCCAGACTAATATAAACTTTATTCTTAAAAAGCTTAATCTTCTCAAATGCTTCAGATGTTTCTCTAACAAATGCTACCCACATCATCCTAGTAAAGTCATCAACAAGAATCATAAAGTACCTTTCACCGTAGGACCACTCAAATTTGGGTGAACAATTTCCAACTTTGTTGTTGTAATGAACTTCTTGCTAGGAAAATAGCTTTTCTTCTGCTTAGCCATAACACATTCCTTGCACACAACATTAGTTGACTTCACATTTTTTTGTAAATCTCTTACAACAAATGTACTACTTTCTCTCACAATATTATCAAATTATATGACAAAAAAATACTATGCCACAACCAATCGTTGTCAACCTTAGCAACCAAACATGTCATCTCAGTAAGATTCAGCTAAAAAATGTTACCTTTGGATCTTGTACCAATGCCAATCATCTTACCATTCTTATCCTTGGTGACGCATTTCTTCTATGTGAACTGTAATTGATATCCCTTATCAACTAACTGTCTAGCACTCAAAAGGTTATGTTTCAATCCATCAACAATGTAAATGTCATTTGTGTTAGTTTTCCCATCAAGAGTAATAGATCTTATTCCCTTGATATGACAATCTGCATTGTTACCAACTCTAACAATCCCTCCATCACAACTATTGAACTCAACAAACTCATTAATATCACCAGTCATATGATGTGAGCAACCATTGTCTATTATCCAGTTTGATTTCTTCTCAACCTTTGACACTAGAACTTTTTCCTCTCTAACTTATTTTTCAAGATTTTCTTCCTTTATAGCAACAAAGCAAACATTCGCTAGGCCTTTTAGACTTGAAATTATTCTTATACTTCTTTACACTTTTAGGACACTTAGAAGCATAATGACCAAATTCATTACAAGTCCAACATTTAAAGATTTTATTACCATCTGATTCTCTCTTCACAAGTAAGGAAATTCCTTCTTCAATCTTTCTATCTTCTTCAAATCTTGATCTGTTGCTACTAGCATAATCTTCACTAGTGCTTGCACTCTTTGATAGGGAAGGACGTACACTCAATGCACTAAAAGTAGTCTCTAGGCAAATCTCTAGACTATTTCAAACTTACTTATGTTGCTTCCAATCTTCCAAGAAGGGTCTCTCTAGAAAACTTCTTGGTATAGGGTATCACTTGCTCAATCATTTGCATTGTCTGCTTAAATGGTGGTGTCAAAGTTTTCAAGATTTTCCATATGATCTTATCTTCTTCCTTATTTCCTTCACAAGCCTTTATTCATGCAACTATTTTTGATATTCTGCCAATATAACTTCTTACAAATTCATCTTCCATCATCTTAGCTTCTTGAAATAAACATGTCCAATTTGTAATCTAACCCTCTTAGCATGCTTATCGACTTCAAAAGTAGTTTCCAAAGCTTTCCAAATTTCACTAGATGATGCCAAGGATTTACCTGACTGTACTCATTTTTAGGAAGAGTTGACAATAGCGCTTCTTTGGCAAGCATGTTACACATGAACAAATCTCTTTCAACTTCCTATACATTCTTCAAGTTTGTTTTCTTCCATAATGGTCTTTCCATTCTTCGTAATCATCCAATATCATGGACCCATGCGTAGCAAATGTGTCTTCATCTTCTCTTTCTAGCTATCATAGTTAACTCCATCAAACTTGGGACTTTATTTTCTAAAATGACCTGATATTAATCTCCTTAAGTTGTTAAGTTTTTCCTTCCAAGGACCTGATGCTTTGATACCAATTGTTAGAAAGTAAAGTCCACCAAGATAAATGAGAGTGGGGGGGAGGGCGGTGAATCAGTTACTAGATCAATATAACTTTTATCAACCTTATTAAATCTTAAACATGTGATCAATATCAACAACAACCATAAGAACACACACACACACACCATATATGTTAACTAAGGAAACCCTTGATCAAGGGGAAAACCTTGATGAGGATGGTATCCACAAAATGATGTACTAATATATAAGTTCTTTGTAAGAGGATGAACTTTGTGAGGAGTCAATGAAATACATTCAGTACATATCAGTCCATGTTATGAGACTTTAAATCCATGTTAGGAGATTCCTACCCTATTAGGAGTTGTGGAAGGTAGATGGACCCATTGCCCAAATAGCTTCAAGGACAAGACCACCAAACTCACTTCCAACTAACCTCTATATTATTCCTTTCATAACAAGAGCTCTAATAGAGCTAGAGTCCCTGCCTATTGTACATTAGAAATTTAAGTGATTGTTATGAACCCACCTTTCATATTTAACATATAATAATGAGTAAATTTCATCATATTAAGTTATTATATTTAAATTTGATTAACTATTTATTTAATTGTTATGTTAATAATTTAATGGAGAAATATTTATAATTTGAATATACTTAAATATATTATTATTATGTAAATATTAAAATGATTGTTAATGACTAGATTGTGGCATGTTAATGACTATGAATTAGTGAAAATTATTAGCAATATGATATATTTTTCATTCGTGCATGTCTAGATTGTGGCATTGGAAAATATTTTTTGATGAGAAGAAATTTTAATAGTAATTTAATAGAAAAATTATATATTTTCTATAAAAGAATTATTAATTGTGAGGTGTCAAAATTCAACTTTTTGTAAGGATATTTTTATTAGATAAAGATACTATTTTAAATAGATTGGGTAGGTCTTTATTGAATGTAATTATTAGTGAGAAATGAAATGAAATTTATTTAACGATAAATAGTGAAAATTTTATTTTGTATTTTTTTTTCAAATTTTTTCCATTTCACTAATTCTCATTTTAAAAATTTGTACATTTTTAATAATAATTTTAAATTTCTTAAATGATAAAACTATGAATACAACCATCAAATTATATTAAAATTCCTTTTATTTTAAACCAATTTATTTTTTTATAATTTATCACACCCTAAGTCTACAAATAAAAAAATGTTAAATACGAACATGTAATCCTCGGTGATTTCCTTTTTTTCTATTTTCAAAACTAATTCTCAACACAAATTCCAACGACAAATTTGGAAAGTTGTAGTTGCTGATAGGTGGAGTGGTGAAGCTGCAAGATCCATAAAGGCTTAAAACCTAGTCACTTTGATCAGAAACCAGCTATCGCCACTTACAACTAGGCACAGATAGGTGACATTCCTCATGCCACATGCTAGATGAGGCACTTTATTGTTGTCGGTAAGACATAGAAGCAAGGAAGGGAATGGAAAGTTGTGGAGAAATTTGGAAATAGAATGGCTTCTATAATTTCTTTAGCTACTTCATATTGTGTTGCTTCCATTTGTAATGAAAAACTTTACCATCAATTATTGAATGTTGAATGATGAGTACGTTGCACATGTGGCTGACTTTGGCTCTACAAAATTAATTTATTCAGATAGCCAAAGAAGTACCTCTTTTGTTTATGTTGGCAATCATGGTAATTGTATGGCTCCAAGTCCTCATATTTTTATGACAATGGTTTATCTTGGGCTATTTCATGTTTTATAAATTCTTGTGTTTTTAATATTATAATCAAATCAACAATTTATCTTGGGCTTTTTCATGTTTTATAAATTCCTGTGTTTTTAATATTATAATCAAATCGTGTGGATAATTTCATTGTAGAATGCAGTTATAGAGTTAGCGATGCAAGATTTGAAAGGTTTAACTAGATGGTATTTGCATCTTCGGAGGCTCCAACATAGTATGAATCTAAGACTTGTATTTGCAATATTGAACTTAATGCTTGGTGTAAAGGTAAAATAGAAAATATAAAATTATATGTTGCTGGCATACATCGAGATGACTTCCACAAACATCAAACTAAATAAAACGTCTTTGTGAATATATCATTTATAATTCTTCTGTTGTATGTAATGGATGTGGCATTTAGCTTTAGCACCTTTTCAATTGTACCCAACTACAACACATTACTATGTGCTCGAAACTCACGAGTTCTATATTAGAGGTTTTGATTTTGTTTGTTATTGAAATTACTGTTAGGGTTTTGTACTTGTAGGGGCTGGAACTGTATGTATCAACTATGGCTATGTCAGGACTAATTTATCCTCAACAAGGAAGGTTGTGCAGCTGGTAAAAAGTGTTGATATTGGCAAAGTGAATCTTTATGATGAAGCTTGTCTAATGAGTACCTCTTTTTGTTTCCATGAACAATCTTCACCTCACTTTGCTCAAATTTGGCTTTGCAAACGTAAAGATTTTCCTTTCTCTAAGCGTACTACAAAGCTCATATCCTCCTCCTGTCGACGCTTCATGAAGATGAGGACGGTTCTTTGTTGTCTGTTGATGTGTAGTGTTTGATGAATCAAAATGTCTTCTCCTATTGTTCAGGGCATAAGTCCATGACGGAGCTGATAAATTCTTGAAAAAATTAGAGCTAAATTGATGATGGACTAGTTTTAAGCAATGGTTGCCTCTCCAAGACTCGATCCTACAACATTGCCTGACAAGCAATACTCTTAAATAAAATTGACCATTAAAACACTAGAAAATTTCGCTGTGAATGCCATGAATGAAACTTTCAAAATAAGTTTCTAGAATCATCCATGTGTATTTTTTCCTATTTTTCGATGCTAAAACAATATTTTTACCCCTAGCTAAAGTGGTAACAGCCAATCAAAATTGTGAAATTAATAAATATAAATATATTTTAAAAATAAATCATTTGGAACCTTAGGTTGTTTGATATTTGTGTTTGAGAAAAATTAATTGATTGCCTCCACCAAAAACATTAGTTCTCTGCCTTATGTATAAGACAGGGACTAATAATAGAAATATAAATGATCTCAGCAACTCAAACTCTTGCTTTGTCCTCTTGTCGTGCCTCTACCACACCAAAACACTTCTCAAATCTCAATACCAGATCTACAAACTTGCATCACAATAATCCCTTTGATTGCTTACTCGCATTTATTAATCTTTGTCACTTAACACATTTACTTACACAATGCAATATACTTCATCACAAGGAAAATTACTTTCCTTCATGCTATGCCCTCAAAATAATCCATTGGGTTGGCCTTCAGGCTTTTCCAATTAATTACAATAGGACTTCATTAACATAACACACCATATTACATCTTCTCACAATTACATAATATTGTTGGCTCACAGTAATCACAACTTCTCACACATGCAACCTCAAACCTCATTCACTCACTAACATCATCATCAAGTTGTCTTCTTCCTCTGTCTAACTTCGCTCATCCAGATTCTATCTTGATTAGGAGATATAATCCAAACACCAAAAACCACTTCTCAAGTACTTTGTCTACAAACTATCTTCTATAAATTAGAAATAAATTTCACCAGTCTTTGACTTTCTGCATGCACTCTTAGCCACGTCATCAGGACACACTATAGAACATGTCCCTAGTTGTGCTTGACCTCATTTTCAGTACTCGATCTATACGACCTTAATCTTTGTCTGCTACTTTGCCAATCTTATTAGTATGTTGACATAAATAAAAAACATAGTCATGAATGCAACACAAGGTCATGCTAACTATCTCTTCAATACTCTAGCAATGTTAGAATACTCCCCCATAGGAATATCATCAATATTCATGCTAACAAGTTATTCTCCTAGGTTTGACACACACATGTTTTTTGTGCTTACTTGGGGATCTGATGCAGAGGTATGTGGTCCTAAAAAACTCCAACAAGATTGAAAAGGTTTCACTCAAATATGATTGCAACTATAAAGATCACAAATCCTTCTTCCTTCATTAGGCTTCACCCAAGTGCCCAACTTTGTCTCACAACCTCACACACTTGTTCCAACACTACCCAAGGTCTTAACTTACCCTAATCAACTTGATTCAATAGGTTATACTCACCCAAAATATTGGTTCATCAATTGTTACTTAATCAGGTACTATCTAGGTCTATTCCTAGTAGCCATGTCAGACAAGAATTTTGGTTTTTACTCAAAACTTCTCCAAAGTAATTAACAAATACAATGCATTCTAAGGGATCCTAGTGGAAGTTGTTTAACGGGTGTCAAAATCATGTATCACTCTTTTGAATCAATACCTTGGACCAGTACCTTGCAACCCCATTATTAGGCTTAATTAACCCACTTTTACAAAGAAAGTACCAACAAAATTTCACAACAAGCCTCCACACCTTGAAACAATCTTAGGTTGTGTCTTAAAATAGAGGATTTTCACATTTTTTCAATTGGCCACGCTTATTTACCCTCTCAACCAAGAAACCCTCCTATTTCGGCCCTTCCAACTAAAGCTTCCTCAATCCATGCCTCCTAACACTTCTAGAACCAAACATGAGTTGATTCATCATGTATTCATCATATGTAAATACATTTTAACATAAAAACATTCCCTTGTTAAGGGAAATCTCTAGATCCATTACCTTAGCCTTCCTAGACATGTAACTTTCACCCTAGTATTCCAACTTCCAAATTCTCACTTTTTTTGTGCATCATAACATGTTAGGAAATAATATAATACACATATGTGATCCATTCCACAAGCCATAGTAACAACATAAAGTGGACTGGAACATGATTCCACTTTGACTCTTAAAAGCTTATTGTTTTGGAAAATGTTGATTTGGACCAGTTTGAGTGTGAACAAAAAAATCATAGTGAAAACCCTTCAAATAGATAGAAACATGTATGCAAGTCCATTAGATGCCCATGGATTCATGTCTAACCAAAGAATGTAAAACAATCAAAACTATGCACGAGAAATTAAGAAAAATACACAAATTTGTAGGAAAGTCTGATTTTATTGTTATGGATTAGTCTTAATACATCATCCTCTATCAACCTTCAAGGATTCTACATCCTTTAAATAGTCATTTCCACCCATTAGAATCATTTCAGTCAATGAAAATTGATCAGAACCAACAAAAACTACTAAACCTACCAACTTCCTAACTAGTTGTTAGGATTTGAATTTTAATATTTACTAACTCTAACAAGCAAACTCTTAGATCCCCTAGACCAATTCAAAGTCTCATCAATTATAACCAAAGACACCTAATCCATCCCTTGGTACCCTACCTATTCCCGTATTACATAGATTGGTCTAATGATCCTTATCAAACTCATTAGGACATATGATCACATTGTCTTTCCTATTACATTCAAATGCCATAATAGGCTTCAATACATCATATTTAGGCCATTTAGACCCCTAATTGCATCCTCCATGTCACAATTTCTTCTTGAGCCCTCTTTCTTCGTTCGGTTCTCCTACACTAGGATTGCATAGGAATATTCACACTTTTGGTGGTGGTATCATATTTTCACTTTTCCACCTTAAGAGAGAGTTCCACCTTTGGGGGTGATTCAACTTTAGTGGACATCTTGCACATACTTATTTCCTCATTTGAGGGTGATCCATTTTTAGTGGACATGTGACACTTTTAGTTTTTTAACCTAATGTGGGTGATAAATATCACTTTATAAGACACTTGTCATAAGCATATACACTCCTATAATCTCAACTTGGTCTATAACTAAGGGGTCTTTGTAATTTCATTACAACCAATTCAATGAAGACAAATAAACTAATTTAGTATTCCAACTATTGTATTGCATTCTTGGTGAAAATACAAATTATTCTTATCATGTTCATTTTTTCTTGTAATTGTGTTTTCCATTAGGCCTCTAGATCTTAGGTGGCCATCTCCATAGCCAAATATTACATTTAGTAATATTTCTTGTATTTTTAGAAGGAATCAAGTGGCAATCATTGTAAGGATCCTTCAAAGTACACTATCTAGCACAATCACCAATGACCTTGCATTCACAAATTCAATAATCAACATAGTAACATCTCTTATCACACTACATTAGCATTCATGGTCATTAACTTGTATCTATATTTTACTTTTTAGTTTAACTTAATTTTGAAATTTAATTAATGGATAACCCAACAAGCTCCACAATATTACTTAGTATCACCACACTATTTTAGTTTATGATACTAGTACAAGAGCAAAAGACCTTATTCTACTTAAAATAAAAATAACGAGAACAAAGATAGGATGCTATTGTAATCCTCTCAATTTTTTAATTTCTCATATATTTTTCATCAACACTTTCTCATCCAATATTAATCTCAAAATTCAATTCATTGTCTTTTGCTACTATATCATGCCAAATAAAATTTAAATCGTGATGTATATACAACCTTTATCCCTCTTATTTTAATTTCAATATTTATTAATTAATAGACACCTAACTCAAATGAATCGATGACCACCAAAGTGTCAACAAAATGCATGCCCTTTTACATTTTTACCTACACTTTTGCAGCCACTTTAGTGCATGTCCCCTAGCACGTGTAGTTTCATTTATCCATTACATGAATATTTTCCCTGTCAAAGTGCTCAAGGTCTTTTTTAGAAGATATATTTTAATGTCACTCTCATATTAATCATGTTCTCTCTTGTTTCTTGTCAATTTTAGACTAATTTTTCCAGACACTAGCATGTATTGTGTATGTCCATTTGTGACACATGCATCATACAACATTGTAACATTAATGTTGGTTATGAAAATTTCCACACTTATATACTACCTTGGTTGATGGAAGCCACTTGGAATCTTTCAAAATGGCTTGCCATCCTCTTTTTCCATCCTTTGGTCACTTTAAAATCCATTGTTTTAGTCCATTCATGATCTTTTGACAGTTTAATACGAAATCTTAAGCACTTTGTATACTTCCATGACTTTCACTCATCCACTCTCTATTGCTCCTTATAATAGTTTCTATTTTATATGACAATATCCACAACTCCCTTTTCTTTTTCAAGCCTATCCTATAATATCTTTCTATCTTTCCTGATCCTTTGAGCCTCTTGGGGATTTCTCACATCCCTTCTATCAATTATTTACTATTTATATCTTTATTTATCTTTTTGATCTATCTAATTGAGTCAAGTCTCCAAATAGCCCCAAATATTTTTCCTCTTTTATGTGTATATGTTAATTGGAAACATTCATTGTGAGATCGTGTATACACTTTTTTCTTCTTTTTATTCATCCATTACTTAATTTACATTTTATTAGCTCTTTAATTTTTTGGTTTTTCATGATTAGCCAATGAATAAAGTTGGACTAACTAGCATATTAGGTTGTGACACTTTCTCTTGGTTTACAATGGTATATTGGATTGGGTTGGTCTGGCCTCCTTGCCAACTACCTACACACCAAGTTGTGTCTAATATAAATTTATAGCCCAACTTGTCTCTACTTGGGTGGCAATCACTTCCATTTTTTTATTTTCCAAAATGATTATTTAGACCCCTCTTTCCTCCTGAACTTCACATGCTTTCCCTGTCATATATTGTGAGATCTTTCTTACATGCTTTTTGAATGTACCAATCTTTCTTATTTGACCTAACTTTATTTGGCTTTCCTACATAATGTCATGTAGATGCAATGTACATCACCTTAGTAAAGTCAATATTCTTATAATGAGTGTGATTGACGCCCATGAGATGACACTTTAGCAAAAAAAAAAAAAAAAACTTCCATTTTCCTTTCACAAAAAATGTTTTTCTTATACCCCTTTGTCCTCCTAAACTTTGAATTCTTTATTTTTCATTTATTGTGAGATCTTTCTCACATACTTTTTGAATGTAAAAATCTTTCTTGTCTAGGCTAACTTTCATTGACTTCCCTACATAATTTCTTATAGATGGAATGTCCATTACACTAGTAAATTCAATGGGCTTATATTGATTTACTACTTGGAATTCATTATAAATAATGAGATATTCTCTTCTTACTTCATTATATTTTGATACCATGACATGTAAGTAGGGTTCAAATTCCCTTAAATTGAAGAATGAAAACTATTTCACCTTGTCAACTAAAGTATTATGGAGTGGTTGATTGAAGATATGATTATCTTCATGCATGCTCAACCACCAACATCTACGTTTTGTAGGTTTGCAAAATTTCCCCATGTTAGAGATTCGAGTATATTTCCTACAATATGTGGTCTCATGTGTCCCTTACCATTTACGCTACCACTTATTGTTGTTGCCCTAGTCTATGATTTTTATTTATTATTCAAATATTACGTGTAATGTCACTAGAATAATTATGTTTGGGTTTTTTCCTTCGATTCCCAAATAAAGTCCTCGTCATACTTTCGTGCTTAATTCCTTCACCATCTTCCAAAAAAAAACTCCCTAAAGATGGTTTATTTTAGCCACATATGTTAGACAACCTTAATCCTTTCCAATCCCCATATTGTCTGATGTAGTGTGGTTTTAATGTTTCCCCCTATCCATACAACTGTTGTGTGGTGTCATATAGTGATGTCAATGTCTAATATGAGAATGATTTATGTGCATGCACAATGACTATAGATGAGTATGGAAAAATTCTTCTAAACTCAATTTTCTTGGTCCTTGTACAAGTAAATATACTGTGAATTTGACTTTTATGCACTAGATCTAACTTTCAAGTTTTAGTTCATTGATGTGTATGAATATTTCACTAATGTGTTTGGCTTCAAGTATGGTTTATGCTTGCTTTGGTTTTTTTCATTCCATGCCTTCATCTTGCACACACACACACACACAACCCCTTCATGAATCTTGTGCTTGGTAGGAAATCTTTCCTTTGAGTTAATTTGTAAGCTCCTTCATATTGCTACAAGGTCAAGTTTTTCAAAAAAGAAAACACTTAGAATTTATGGAAAAAACTGCTAATCTCTTACTTTTTATATTGTTCCTTTTCATGTTTTTTATATATTATATATTTCCCTTTAAGAGCATAATAATTATTCCTTTTATAATTCTCCATAACTTTAAATTTTTTTAAAACATTACGAACTTTGAAATCTTGCCTAACTTTATTTTGCTTTCATTTTTCAGTTTTTTCATCCTTATTACTCCAACATTATTGATCTTTCTAAAAGTTTTTTTAGATTTTTATAAATTTTCAAATATTTACAAATTGGTACTTACTTTTTATACTACTTCCCTCTTTATCTTCTTATTCTTCTGATCACCATTGTCTTTCATTCCCTTCTTTGTTCCTCTAGATCTTTGCTAGGCCTAAATTTGACTTCTAATGTGTAAAACCATCATAAAGAATATATGGTTGTCTTGTAGCATTCATTTTCATATTGTGTCCTAATATATTCCAATTCAAATATATTACACATATCTTATTTACCAAGGTCAATAGTCTCACACCCAAGTATAAGTTCTATCCATGTAGCAACCACCATACTGCTTCTTCCGCATTCACCATTAGTGGTTCAGAGGGGTTTGAGATGACCTTCCATTATGCATTTAAAGTAGGAAAGATAAGACTCCCTTTTCCTTCAATGAACTACTTATTTATGATATACTTGTTGTAACCATCTCCTTCTGTAATGAATAATTTGTCAAATTTTATGAGCATTTTTAGACATAGCCCAAGAGTTGAGTCATACTCTTTCAAATCCTCTTCTTGAACATCCTCCTTCTTAGATTGCTCCTCAATTTTTTAACTACTTGCATCCTCATTAATTTCATAGACTACACAACCTCTATGTCTTCCTTTATATGACACCTACCACTTATAGTAGCTATCCATTCATACCCATGGGATTGGTGTACAAGATAACATATTTGTAAGATGCTTATGCACCCTCAAAATCATGATGCCATATAGATGTTTCCTTGCTATCCTTTTTTGTGTTGGCATTATTAGTTTGGCCCAATGCATGTTTTTCATGTATGGTTCTTGTTAGAGAAATTAGATGTTTTCTAATTAACTCTATTTTACTTGAGTTAAACTTTAGGCATATAATACTTAATTCTTTTATTAATTATTATCATGCAACTTAGGCTAGACCTTTCAGGGTTTTGATCTCCTTTAAAAGGATGATATTTCTTAGTAATGTAACTCATTCAATATAGTTTTCAATTCTTTTTTTGCACATCAAGAATGTTTCATCTTTTGTAAATCTCAGAATTTGAGCCTCAATAACTTTCACTTCTCTCTTTCTGTGACGGGTGTTTGCATGCAAGTGATTTTTGGGAGCTGTGGGGTTGAGATTTCATCAACTTCAACATGGTATCAAAGCTTTGGATCTTTATGCCCCTATTTGTTTCATAGAGTGGTTTTCATATATGTGATTTATCTTTTAAAGGGTTTCAATTTTTAGAAGTGTTTTGTATTGGATCTGGGGGGCTAATATGTGGAGCACTTTGAGCCCAAATAGACATCATTCTTGAACTTATAGTGCTTGAAAAATCCTATTTCCATATAAAATACATCCAATTTGGACACTATTGAAATTTGAGGCAAAAAATTTTTAGCCCAAGGTCATATGATGATTTTCTTCCAAAAAATTAAGAAGAGGTGTTATTACGTATCAATTTTTTTTTAAACAATTGATAATGTGCATGTAACCAAAGGAGAAGTGTTTTATTTTTGTGGAGCAAGCCAATCTTTTTTTATGAACACATTTTTCAGTGAGCATATTATTTTTGGAACCCTTCCACACATTGTAGGTCCAACGTGACCCTTTGACAGGTGATCTTTGAAGACATCACTTGCTTGTGTTTCTAGGCAGCCATTTTTTGGAAACTGGCCTGTCCAATTGCCAAATGCATTTTTCTTGGAACTTTGGGCGGACAACCTTTGACATGATGGAAGGTGCACTTTTTCTGCATGCTCCTAGGCATGGTTTTAGTGTTGTGATTTTGTTTTGAGCAAAGGGATCGAGCCCATGATCTTTCACCCTTTCCATCTCCTAAGTGACTTGGAATTTGGGCATGTGCTACATTTTTTCGAATTTGGCTACATTAATTTTGTTGAAGTTGAGGAAAGATCAACCTCACAACTCCCAAGAATCACCTGCATGCAAACACCTATCATAGAAGAGAGAAGCAAAAAGCTATGGAGGCTAGAATTGCCAGATCCGTAGATGAGACATTCTTGATGAGTAAAAAAGAGAGATTGCTATTATCAAAAGTGAATGAATAAATTACAAAGAGAGATCATCCTTATAAAGGAGATCAAAATCCTAATAGGTAAAACCTAGGTTGCATGATAATAATTAATAAAATAATTAATTATTATATGCCTAAAGTTTAGTTTAAGTAAACTAGAGATAATAAGTGACTTAATAATTAAATCAAAATGATTTAATTAATAAGGAAATATCTTATTACTCTAACAAATTTTGGTTATTTCCTCAGGTGTTTATTCCAACTTGGGCATATTTTCATGCGTACAGATCCTCAATTGGGGAGTGTAGATTTTTAATTACTAAGTGCCTTCTTTCACCATACCACATGTGGTCCACATGGAACATGTATCAAAAATCAATGTTGAACCCACAACACTTTTGTTGCTCATATAGATTTTGTGAATTGTCTTTTATCAGAGCTGATGACATATTTTTTGGGAGCTGCAAGCCCCATCACGCTTAGTCCTACAAGCCAGTACTTTTAGAGATGCAATTTTTTGGATAATACAAATTTTTTTTTGGAGACCTCCTATGATCTCACCTCCCCATCAACGCATTCAATTTTGGAGTATCGGTTCTTTTTTGTAAACTATGGAGATGCACCCAACCACTTTGGCCCATGTGTTGGTCGAAACTATGTACGCATTTTTTTTCATTGACATGCCTTTCTTTTTTTAAAGGCTTGGGAAGTTTCAAGCATTGTGGAAATTTTTGGATTATTTTTCATTCACATATATTTTTGGAATGGTGGTTTTCTAGGAATCTCAATGGTTTTGGCACCTACAATTGTGGTTTTGCATTCACCCCAGGGAAAACTATGGTTTTCTTTATCACATGTCTATTTGGCCACAAACTTTTTTTTTGGCACCGATCCTCTTTTCTCAACAATCTTATATTTACCAACTTGTTTCCACTGAGCTGATGAAGATATTTTTTTTGGTGAGGGGGTCAATTGTTGAGGCTTTTTTTTTTTTGACTCAACAGTCATTTGATCATCAAATTTGGGTTCTTCCTTTATTGATGTCAACACTACATCAACACTCATGTCACCCCTTTAGGCTCTATTTGGATCTATGTTCAATTTTTTACTCATATCTCAGGCGTACAGACTCCATTTTTGGCAAATGAGATATCACCAGAAAGTTGTTTTTGAGCTCATTATAGTGGTGTAGGTAATTTTCAATTTTGATGCATTTTATTATGGATTTTTACACTATAAAGTTAGGGGTATATTTTTTTCACTCTGGGAGACATATCTTGAGCATACGATCTCTGATTTGGGATTATTTATATAGTTAGATTGTTCTTTCAGATCACTTTCCAATGATGCTGGTTGTTTTTCCAAATTCTTCTCTAGGCACCTTCTATTTAGTTTTTTGCATTTTTGCATTATGGTGGATATCTTGGTTGTTTCAGGTCTAGGGATCAATTTCTTTGTTTCAGATGATTTGTCATGGGTTGTACTTTCTATTATATCAACCTTATTATGTCCCTTATGGTCTTTGTAGACATAATTTGTACATATTCTTGCAAACACACTAAGATAAAGTTCCATATTCCATTTGTATTTTTGTTTTAGTTATTTTTCCTTGTTTTTCCTTTTAATTCGAGCAGTGTCATCTGATGACACTTATACATATTATTGCATTCTTGGGATTCACCATATCTTGTGTCTTATTATACATGCACTACTCTGATTACAGTGTCATGGGGGGTTGGTTTTTTGGCTTTGTTTGCCATCTTCCTTTTTCAGTGAGTATTCCATCCATGACATTAGCCTCATGATGTATCTGAGATTGATCACCTTAGTAGAAACATATGTATTTCTTTGTGCATCTTGATCATTCTTCCTTGACATGCAATTCTATTGGTCCACATTTCTAGTTGCATGTCCCCTCACCTTTGTTTATATTATTGGGGGGGGGGGGGGGGAAGTGGGGGGGGTGTGTTTTTTATTTTATTTTAATGCTTACTTGTTTCGATGGAGTGAGCTATGTATTATGTATTTGTTCCTATGTACTAGGTGGATGCAGTGGTTTGGTCCTATGCATTTTAGTGAGATGGATCATTTACCATATAGACACTTTTTACTTTGTTCCTACTTTGGTCATAGCCTTCCATGTTTGATTAATCAACTCTTCAGGCTTTGGTGTTTCATGTCATCTATATCTTTGAGTTTAGTTTTTTGCCTTTGTGTGCCTCCTAATTTGAGTAGTGTCTTTTGAGAGAACTCATGTAGATTATAGTCTTCTCTAATTGGTCAAGTTCTATTTCACTGGAGGTTTTTTAGATCAACAGTTACTTTTGACAAAGCTTTGAAACTTCTACATGCTTCAATGGAGTTCTTCAATATCATCCTTTTGTTCCTATCTTCTAGGACATTCACTAGTTTGGAGGCTTCTTTAGTCCTTCACCAGTTCTTTTAGCCTTCTTTCCATCTCTTCTTGGAGTAGGGTTTTTCGCATGTAGTTTTCTCTATTTCTCCTCTTTACAGAGATTTGCTTATGCTTGGGTACCTCATATGGCCTTTGTTGTTGGGACCCAAATCTACTTTTAGTCATACACTAGTACATTTGCACTTGTTTTTCTACCAAAATTTTTGACCAAAGCTATGAATCCTTTTTTTTTTTTCTTTTTATTCCTGCGTTGGTTGAAAATAAAAAGTATATGCCCAATTTGGTCAAAATTTCAACCAACTTAAGTTTTCCCAAGTTGGTCAAAATTTTGACCAACTTAAAAATCACATAATATTATAACAAAAAAAGAAAAATGTTTATAATGTTATGTCACATTAATATATTTCTAAACCTTTTCATTCATACGGGCAGCAACGAAATTAGGGCTTCATTCCTCCCAGATGAATTTTCTCGTCAGGTAATCCATTTCCAAGGGCTTGCGTATGTATATTGATGGTAGTGTTAGTCAATTTTAGGGGCTGCAATATCATTTGGAGAGCCCGTGCATGATTGTTGAGGGCTCGTTTTGCATTCAAAGGTGCCAATGATTCTATATCAACATCAATGGTAAAGATTCTTAATTCTCCTACAAGCTGAAATATCTACAAGTGGATTACAATAGTTAACAATTTAGTCATTCCAAGTTTTCATAATTGTTGATTAATTTCATCTTTTTAGATTCCAATAAATGTTTTTGAGTGGAATCAAATTTCTTATTGAATAAATTGGAGTAATATTTTTTGGATTTGGAAAGAAAATAGTTTATTTCATGCATCATTCTATGTTAAGAAATTACAAATCAATCAAATACAAACAGAATGGAACACACATATATGTAGTAATCAAAATTTAAGGATTGCATGGCAAGTGTTTGACGAAATGCCAATAGGTCAAATTGGGTTTTTAGGGGTAGAGCCAAAGTGATTGACAAAATGTCAAACATTCAAAATTGCAAATCCAAATCAGAATTGAGACTATAACCTTGTGTCAGATATTATAGATTTAAGCAAGCATTTTTTAACAAATTTGTAGAGGAGAGTAAGAGCTAATTCAAGAGGCAGGTTAGTACTTATCATGTCACTCTTTGGGGGTTGGTGTCTCATTCAAAGGGATTGGTGTCTCCTATTGAATTGGTGTTTAATTTTAGGGTTTGGTACCTCTAGTGGACTGGTGCCTACGAATCATCTAAAGGGCACTAATGTCTCCAGTGAATTTTTGCCTACAAAGATTGTAAGAAGTTTCAAATACAAATGAGATATTTTTTCCCAAATAGTTTTTTCATGTAAACCTTGTGTTCATCTTGTGTTTCTAATTGCTAAATCTTTCATTTATGTTACTGCTATGGATGTCTAAGTTTTGAAATATTGTATTTGTGATTCATTGAGCTCTCAAAGAGTAAAAGGTTGTTATTTTGCTAATCAACCCACCTCTCTATATAACTCAGTGCTCTTCATTCAAACCATCGTTGGAACCACAGTAAAGTTTTATAGTGATTTTCTAGAGCCTCTTTAATTCTATATATTGAGGATTTGGTATAGGACTGGGATTGTCATATGTGGATACTCTCACATGCTAGAATTATGCTAGAGTAAAGATTTCATAAGTTATATTGATCTAATTGTTTCTACTTGAGTAATACAAATTTAGTATCTCTTTCATGGTGGAGATTTCTCCTAACAAAGTTTCTCTGCATATTTGGTGTTAGGTGTGTTTGTTGATCTTCTATTGCTCTTCTACATCTTTATTTCATGCTTTATTTCAAAAAAATTATATTATTCATGTGTGCCTCTAATTCAATTAATCTAATTCACACATTTAATGCTTATACTCAACATGGATGATATAGTCAAGGTTGTTGTGGTGGGGGTAAGAAGTTTGGCAAAAGGACCCTTTACATCTATATTGAGAGAGCTAGGGGAAATGGGTTGAAATTGAGAGTCTAGAAATACTTCACCCCATCAACAAGCCTTGAGTTCTTTTTGGTGGCTTCAAAAAAATTTAGCTTCAGGGCAAGTAGTTGGAATAAATTCATTTCACTCCAACTACTAATGCTCTGACTAATCCCATAATCAAGAGTGGGGGATTCATTTCAATATATTAGCTATTGTACTTGTTTCCCAAAGATGCATTATAAGATCCAATTTTAGACCAAATCACCGTATTTGGGAGCTATAAAAGTAATGAAGACATGCAACTAATTTCTTTCAAGAAAGAAAAGTGACATATAACACTGTTATAGCTTATGCCACTACTTCTCCATGTCATGTTTTACATTGTCAAAATCTTAAACAAAATTAGAAATTCAAAATGACAAAACATAGGGAAACTTAACTTAGGTAATTTATTTCCTTGTGTAATCATATTCTAGATTTAAACATTAACATCACAAAAAAAATCTAGAAATAACTATTTGTGAACAATAATTATATGCATGATGAGGTCAATATATTAATTCTAATGCTTCTATAAAAGCACCTGGAGTAAACTACAAATCATCACATTAAAAGTTAAACTCAAAACCAACAAAATTTAGTGACAAAAAATGAACACCCTCTGAAGTAGAAATAAAATATATTCCCATTACCTCATTATCAGGTGTTGATTCAACAACACGCTCAATCTTTGCAAGGTAATCAAGGTCCTTTGTAGAAGGAAGATAATTTGTGATCTATAAATTAGTAGACACTAAATAATTTAGAACTAAATTACTGGACACTAAATACTTTACCTATGCACCCTATAAGCACCCTCCCTAATCCATGACATCTATAAATTCAACATAGTTTGACGAGAAGTTGGAGTTACTGAAAAGATAAGATTTTTGCTTTAGAGCGACCGTGGTTTCTCCAAACCCATTAATAAGCTTCATTGTTCGTGAGCCCAAGGAAAATATCATAAGGAATCAAAGCAGTATCAACATATCAAAAGAAAGAAAAATTTATGATAGGGAAGTGAGTAGTCTTGCATATTCAACATTAACTTGTGAAATGTACCCCAATTATTATTACATTTATCAAGGGACTAGGAATGATCCATGGATGTCAGTAATTTATGGGGGATGAAAGGATGAGAAATTGTTTTAAAGACAATTATGCAATGTAATCTGGCCTATTTGTGGAAAATTCCTTAATGTATGAATTATATTATATTATCTCCAATTATTGTAATTTGAAAATCCTCATGAACTATACTTGCAGTTTACTAGTTAGAATTGGATTATTGTTTAAACAACATTGCCTTGTACTTATTTTGGGATATGGAATCTGAGATTGGTTATTTCTTTTTGTATTTTGAGGCTATGTTTTTATTAAACCTATGGTATTGTAAAATCGGTATTGATATTTCATAAAGATGCTAATTTGCCTTTCATTACACCAGAAATTTATTGAACACAAGTTTCTGAAGTTTTGAATATGATAATGCTGGTGAAACATGGGCATCAATTTGTACTCTATCCAAATCTTGTCATCCCAGGTCCTTGGAATTTTCTTTTGCATTATAGCATTATTCATGTTTTCATGTTTTCCCTTTTGCTTTATGTTTGTTTTGAAGTGTTGATCAAGTGACATTCACAAGTTTGTGGGATTAATTGCTATGCCAAATAAGTTATAACATGTGCTTATTATTGCGTGGTAGGGTGTAACCTTGTTTTTTTTGTGTAAGTCTATGTCAATAATGTTCTAAGATATGTTTATTTTTGCATGGAAGGGTACAACACAATTGCTTCTTACACAAATCCCACATTTTAGGGAGGTAGGGGCTTGGTCAAGTGACATGTACTATTTCTTTTTTGTGTTTAATTTGTTCCTTGTCACCGATGTGTTTAGATTGAAGATTTCTAATCTCTAATTTAAAGTTACTATTGTAATTAAGAGGCCAATTGCTTTGCAATATGTTTTAGTGATTTTTCCTTCTTGCAAGACATTCACATGCTTGGATTTTGTTTGTAAATGTTTTCAGTGACTAGTTTTCCAGTTGCAATTTGCATTAACTGTACCATTTCTCTCCTCACCAAAAAATATAGAGAATGATATAGTAGTTGTAATGTTCTGCTTTATTGTGGAATCCAAAGCATCTATTTCAAAAGTTATTAGATGCATTTTTTTAAATTTTGAAATGAATAAAGGGTTGTGTACTTTTTGATGATGCTTTTAGATACTAAGCTTCAATGTCAGTTCGGTACCTTGTGTCCCCCATGAGCCCATATTTAGTGCGGGCATTGGGACTATTTCCATCTCCATCATGAATCTTTATATTCATTTTTTTTTCTGAATACAGGGGTTCTGAATAGACTAATTGTCCACATGAAAAAAGCAAGAGCAATTTTTTGAGAAATTAGCTATGTATATGATCTTAGGTGTTAGACTAGGGTATGTCATCAAAAAGTCATTTCGTGCATATGTCTATGAATAGTTGGAGACTACATCTAAATATAGAAGCCATGCTTCAATTCAGAGACCTTTTTAGTTTGGGTTGGCACTTGTACCTCCTTAGAAAAGGGCTCTTCTTTGTTTTGTGCAACCTAAACTGATATTTTGATAACACAGTAGGTTGGTTTTGATAGTGCCTTATTCCTATGAATAAATGTTTAGATTTGATTCATTGGGTTAAGAACCCAATTATCTCTCTTAGGCTTCTCAATTAGTAATATCAAATTTTGTTGGGTTTGTAACTATTGTACCAGAGTCACTTTCTTGGCTCATGGATGTGATCAATAATAGGTTGATACTTGGCTATTCATAAAAACATATAAACAAGAAGTTGCCAATTGCATTATAAATGGAGAGGCGTCAAAGGCTCCCTGGGATGCACCAAGAGACTAACCAAATGAATTCAGGGTTGTGTACTAAAATAATAACAATGGATGGGGATGCTGAGAGAGTAGTAGTGAAGTATATGGCCCACAACATTCTTTAATTTAACAAGGGAGAGTGGATGTCATGATCTTGAGCAACCATATTTGAGAAACAATAATAGAAGAGGAGAGAACAATATTAGTTAAGGAAACAATTTAATTATGGTGGGAATTGCATGAACAAATTGCTAATGGAAAATATATCTATTAGAGGTTAGATGGTTGTAGAAAGTTATCAAATCAAGGTCTTGGATGAGAAACTCTCTTACCTATAAAACTTTGTGGAGGATTACAAAAATCTTCACTTTGCCACTTTCATTGTGTAGTGTGACAAATCACAAAATGTGGCCAGAAGTAATGGGATGCAGAAGGTACTAAAAATTAGAAACAATCACTTTGGATAATTTCACAAATACATTTCTCCTAAGAGTGTGGTTTCTATGAAGTTATGAACAACATTGATTGAAAGATGTTATGTCAAGTATTTTAAGCCAAAATCTCTTGAGGCTGCCATTTGACAAGAACAAATATGCATACATGTTGTTAGAAGTTTCCTTACGACATGACTGGATAAAAAATAAAAATCCAATAACAGATGCTAAAAGCTTAATGAAAAACAAAATTTAATGACGCTTGATTTGACATTCATCCCCTCATTAAACGAGGGATGAAAAGTGGTGAAGTGGAGTAGCTGATGAGGAGTCCTTATATTATTTCAAATTCAAAATGTTTTTGGGTGGTTGATGTGCAACAAATAGTTTAGTTAGGAAGACAAAGCTTCGAAAGGTTGGTGATGTTAGATGCTCTTCATGTTGGTGATGTGGAAGAGAGGAAGCTATAAACCATGTCTTTTGGAAATGATCTTTTGTTACTAGGACCTTTTGGACATGGTTCCATGTTGAGTTCTCTTTCTTTTCAGTGCCTTCTTTTCTAGTAAAAGCTTCCTTCCTTATATCATATGTGTGGGCCAGGAGAGTTGTGAAGCTTTGTTGCATACAATTATGTTGACTACTATAGAAATTCAAGGCGCAAGATTAATGTCATTGAGGTCACTTTTGCTCAACGAAGTAATATAAATGTATATTGCAAAAAGTGAAAAACACAATAAAAACAATCTATTTTCTTACTTGTATTGTAGGAAGTCATGAGGAAGAATTCCATACCTCACTTTCATTGCATGCTTATTCTTTGGAGACTGGGTTTGGTTTAGCTACTAAGATGTTTTGTGCAAGTGACACAAGTAAGGCCATTGGGAGGATTCACATGATTGAATTGCTACATGGAGATCCTGAGAAGATTGCCAAATGCCGATGAAGATACAATAGAAATATGGGGTAAATATCTCTTGTGGAGATCTATTAGGAGTAAGTCTCAATTGGTATCACTATTCCCATGTTGAGAATCATTCAATATCATATTGAGGGTAAAAATTAGTTGAATGGAAGGATGGTGGTTACCCTCAAACTTTAACAGAAGTTGATGCTTTAGGTTCAAATATCTGTGGCATCTATGGGCTTAAGATGATCTGATCTACACGTGTCTATATACTTTCTATTTATCTTTATCTATCATAATGCAACACTTAAATCTAGATCTGTATTCCTTGGTATAAGTATCATTTGATATGTACATTGCATAATGATTATGTTTATGACTTCTCTTTATTGAATTATGTATACATTTCAGAAACATGATATTCATATGTGATTTCTTATATATATTTATACATTAAGCTATATACTGACAAATGTGGAGTGTCTTTTTCACTTTTACTCTACTATGGAAGATATGTTGGAAAAGGTGAGGAGTGCATTCCTATTTTGTTCCAATATTTGATTCACACCATGCTAACTAGAAACTGATATCACGAACTCATTTGTAGTCAAGAATTGTGCAACAGGCTCAAGGGGAATGATCTTATGACATCTTTTATCAGTTTGGTGTAGGGGCTTCTCATGCTTTGAGAGGTATATTATCATGTCTTGTAGACTCACAAAGACAATCACAATTTCTTGCCATCTTAGAGAACTGTTACTGACTGGTTTCTCTTTAAAGGTTTTTTTCCTTGTTGTTGCTTGACCCTTTTTAATTAGTACACCTATAAGGGCTTCAATCAATACTTTATTTTTCAATTTTGCCAAAAATACAGTGTATTTCTATTCAACTTAAGCACAAATTATTGGTGTTCTTGATTAGATTTTGCAAAAGAAGATTTTTAGGTTTATTTTCTACATGGATCTTGGCATATTTATTATTTCTCCAATGTAGTTGATGCAAAGGTAATAGTGGTGGTGTTCAAAACACAATGAGAGTTACAAATTTTAGAGGTTTAGGTACTTGTGCCTATCAACAACCTTAAATGCTTCAAAGACTTGACTTGTCTAGGTCTGTCACAATAATTCTAAATGATGATTTTGGTTTCATAAACTCAAAAATAACTTGGATTCAGAGACTTTTAGGACTCTATTTCAATGCCATACTCCCATTTCATAAAGCTTTCTCAAATTTAAAAAAAACCAATACCCTACCTACTATAGACTTAGATTGATAATAAATTGACCTTTTCTCAAGACACTAAACACTAACTCCCTCCAAACACATTCCTATCCATTTATATTTGAAAATTTGAATTTCAAAACCATAAATGGCTTGGTTTGGATATGTAACTCTTTTCTAAAGACTTAAACTCCCCACACTAGACTATTCTAGACTTCTTAAGCATAACTTAAGACTTGGACAATCTTAGTCCATTACAATCAAGTTTTTAGCCTTTTAAGGACATTACAAAAACAAAAAAAATGGATCCTTTGAAGTATAACAAAATATTGCATTATTTGAAGCCCATAATAGGTGCTAGGATCCTCCAGTTGATTTGTTGACCTAGATCATGCATTCCATCTTCCTGATTTTCTTTGGATGTCCTTGAGGTCTCCTTAATTTTCAACTTTGGCTTGGATGTTTGAGGTGCTCTTGCACTAGTAGCACAACTACATTAGAGGGATTCAAAGACCTATCACTCTTTTGTTCAGGTATTCAAATTCATTGCTAGATCAATGTAAAGCGAGGTAGCCCAAATGAATTAGAAGTAGGTTGTTGACAATTCAAATAGTAAGAATACAATTTCAAACAATACAAGTCATCCTCCTATTTCTTTTCATACCATCCTCCATCTGTAAGCTATATTTTGTTTCAAATCCACCATTCAAAATTAAATACATATTGGATGACTTTTGAATACCATCACATGACAATATATTGCATGAAATATGAACTAGATCACTCATAGCGACTAGAAGATCACATGAAATATGAACTAGGTCACTCCTAACTACTCATAAATTTAAGTTGAGGTTCCAAATTTGAGATCATTCTTATGCCTCCCCATAATTGAGTGAGATCAATCTAAAGTCACATAGAAGTGTTTTTGAGGAGTAAGTAAACAACATAGCACGAAGTAGAAACCATACCATATAATACAAATGAATTGAAGATAAATAAATGACCATTTGTATATGGCATCCAACAAATTCTAGAACCATGTGCCATAGGAAAATGTATTGCATCAATCTGACATGACCAACATATGAGCATAACTAATGTTATATAGTTCCATCTTCAAAGTTCAGAACATCCTAAATTCAGGATTTCAGAGTCAATCATTCCTTGAATTGTACACTTATCCAAAAATGAAATATGCTAGAGGATTTCACAGTTAAACTCAAACTCTGGAGCATTTCTTGCAAATGGGACATGAAGAGAATTTCAACAATAGTTAAATGTAACATTAGTCATCATAGGATATGACTTGCCCAATCTGTCAAAATTAGATTTTCTACATTACTCTTGCCCAATGGAATTTTCTACATTACATGAAATCAGAATCATCAATATATAATGCATATCTAAATGTTCGATAACATATCTCTAAATAATCTAATATATACATTCATAATATATATAGTACATACTCATTAGTTTTCATAATCTCATATATATACATGTGTGTGTGTGTGTGTCCATCTCCAGATTTGATACCATTTAGTACTTGAAAAGGAAGGAACTAACGTGTTTCCAAGGAGATGTCTATCTAAATCTAGCCAATGGATTGATTCCCAAGATAGGGTAGAGGTCAACATCCCTTTAAAACTTGAGGGCATAGTCCAAAGACAAGATAAGGGTTTGGATCTCTAAATTTTGAGGGAACCTATTGTGATTGATATCTAAGAAACTTGGTTATAGCCTAATTTTCTTCTTGAACTAAAATGGTGTTAGAGGTAATATCGACACTAAGGATCATAAATAGTAAGTTTTCTTAATATGGTTGGTGGTCGTATAACTCTTCTTACTTTGAATAATCAAATAACATAGATTTGATTCAAGGAAACTTAGTCCATTCAGTTTAGGCCACAAGTATATTAGATAGGGCTTAATTTTGGTTATAACATGCCTAAGCATAGAAGGGAACATTACCTCACATGCCTAATTATATTAGATAGGGCTTAATTTTGGTTATAACATTACATGGTTGGAACGTAACAATTTATCTTGCTTCAGTTTTTCTTGAGTTCCTCCATTTTGAATTTTTATGGTTTTACCATTTTGGATTGTATGCAAGATAAATGGGGTGTATGGAAGTTGCTTGCTAATTTTATGGTGTTTAATACCCTATTACATTTTCTTTCTTAGGAGAGATTATTTGAGAATTGGTTGCGAGATGAAGATCCATATCACTCATATTTTCTCTCTTGTTAGCCTCATCCTGCTTATATCTTGTATCCTTCATTCTTTGTTCTTGTGCGATGCTCGTGAGTTTAAAGAAAAGGTTACTTCTCTTCACCCAATTTCTAGAATTAAAGTTGAAGCAAAATCTACAAACATTGAAGAGAGTGTGAGCAGTATAAATCTAGATGGAATTTCATTCATGATTTACGTTGTGGAAAAAGATCATAATCCAGGAATTGGGCATGATAACCCTCCTACAACCCCTAGTGCTCAATCTTGCACTATTTTTCATATGTTTCTTCTCAATTACATTACAGTACTTTGTGTTCCTCCTAGTGTTTTTCCATGTATCCAACTAGTGTGTGGACATCATGTATTTAATTTAGATATGTCATCTACTACATGCTGATCCAACCGAAAATGTCTCCTTCCACGACAACTTCCATTTGGTTGTTTTAGCCATAGGGGCTACATAAATAAATGCTTATTTTGTTGGTAGGGCTTCTCAATTAAATGTTATTCAACATTCCGTTTCTGGATAAATGGAAGGCATTTCTGTTCAATATTTGACAAGCAATATAATTTAGAGTTTATTGGTTAGTTAGAACACTTAACAATGAACAACTTACATTTACTCTTTCAAATATGCCATGATTTTTATATAACCCAAAAAAAATTATATTTTCTATATATCTATATAGATATAGAGAGATCATTAATCTTTATCCAATAACTAACTCAATATGTAAAACATTTTAATGTATACATTGATCTGAAGTGAAACATTTAATCATTTTTTATGTAAATGATGTTCTTCTATAGTTAATATTATTAAAATCCTATGTATTCAATATGGGTAGCCTCGAGAATGGTATTTTGTATGAGATTTTTTTATTATAATGGTATATAATTTGATTGATTTGAATATCTTCTCTTCAAATACTAATTTTTTTCCATTATAATCATTTCCACATTTCTCTGAAACAAGTGACAATTTTTGTACTTCATCGATTATAGTATAAGAACCAAAATTGGTTTCTTCCTGGCTATCACTGTTATTGGTTTCTAATAATGGTTGTGTTGTTGGTTGCATGAATCAAACAATAGAGGAAGCAAAAATAGGTTGCTAAAGAGGTGCTTTAAATTTTGGAACACCCTCCTGTAGAGCAAATTTGGTAATTCCCTAACTCATTCATTTTTTGCAATGTCCCCTGTTTGGCTAACTAGAAACAAACCTATACAAATCTGTTAACAAGATTAATTATATATTTAATTTTTAATTTACTATATATTTATTATTATATAAAAATCATCAATAATAATTTAAATTTTGAAACTACATAGTATTAATCATAAACTATTAGGGTTCACTCCTTTCCTATCAAAGTGCCATCTACAATAGTGCATAATAGTTGTAACTTTAAAATTAGTGTAGAATACTAATTATATACTTGTTCACATTAGAATTCATGGGTCGTGATGCAGAAAGCTAGGGTCATATCAAAGCCAAGATTTTGAGCAAATTCATTAGCTACTTCAACACTATCACACATGCATGATTTAGGGAGAGTCAATAATTTTGTGAGTTTTTCTAGGGTTTTGACTTTTGAGGGACTTTGAAACGATTTTTTCACATTTTTTGCCAATTTTAGGGATTTTTAACGTGATTTTAATGCAATTTAAACACTATATGTCATTGAAGATTGGGTCAACAATTTTTTCAGAGATCAAAATTTTTTGGGTAAAAAATTAGTTGGTTTCACAATTCATGATTAATCAAGTATAATCACATTTTCTTGCAGATTACTGGCTCTATCTGAAACTATTTTAAACATTTCAATAGATTGTTTCCTTTTAACAATCTTATGGACCAAAATATAAGACAAATGTAGATGACTACGAAAGGATATAAAGAATCATTAGTTGCACTTTGAGTCCTCTCTCATTGGGCAACTTACATGGCTATAGGAAAAATATGGACAAAAGTCCAAATGATACTCCATAGAGTTTGGTATTTTCACAAAAGTACTAAGCAAGTAGATAAGTTTATGAGGTACCTACTAATAAGCCTTTCCTGGGGTCTCTTCAATGTCTAGTGTGCCTCAATAGTGTTTGAAGCCATTCGATGGTGGACACAACAGCAGGATTTTGCAAAACAACTCATTTGTATATAGTTGCCTACGATTACTATGCTAGAGACAGAGATGAGAGTATCTTGGCAACCAAGATGGGTGTCAAGCAAAGCACAACATTCATGGATTTATACATAATTGATCATTAGCAATAGAAAAAATCAACGAGTGTCACACCCAAAAAACCTTGGCTCTAGAAGCCTGATGAGTTGGATGGCCTCCAATATCATAAATTTTTTAAAATGCAGCTATACAAAAAAAAGCTAGAAACAATATGCTTATTTCATATACATTTATGAAGCACTCACTTTAGTCCTTGAGCAACAAGTGCATCTCAAGCTTCATTTCCAGCTACAACTACATCTTTCAGAGTTTCAGGTGCCAATATGCTCCCTCCTTGCCATTCTATTGCTTTCATTAGAAGTGGAACAACCTACAAACAGATTCACATGCAAAGAAACAATGTAGTTTTAATATTTATATTCAATATCCCTAAAATAATGAAGTAAAAGATGAAAATATCATAACTACCAAAGCTTTAAAACCTTACGATACTTCTATATGAGACAGAGATCTTTCAATGTCACAAATGTTCTCCAATTAAATTCATTATCCAAAAAATAGGTTTATATCAAGTGAATCATTAACTATATCGAAAACATATTCTTATAGAGAAATCTTTGATCCTGAATAGAAATGGTAATATAAAGAAAGAATATGTAAGCAAGAGTAAAGTGGAACATTAAAACTTCACCAGATAGGGACACTTTTATTGATATTTTAAAGAAATGGAACATAATGAATTGATTATTTTTTGTGAGAACCAACATGCTATCAAAACCAATCACAAGATCCTATATGGCATTATGCCATTACTGTTGAACTTGAAAAGATTTAATTACTCTCATCTCCGTGTACAAAAAGCTATAAGTATTAAGACAATCCTCCTCCCAACTATACCAACCAAATGGCATCTATCAATGTAGATTGATAAGAAAAACTAATAGCATCATGAAGGGTTTTCTTAATGGACAAAAATGTTATAGTGTGTTTTCACTCATCAAAAGCTATAAGGAAAGTGTGCCCCTTAGATTTGCACTTTATTGCAAGTTGAATTTTGTTTCCACTATTTTACTTGAATATTTTGTATTTAGCTTTTATTATTACATCAATATTTGAAGTTTCAGAATTATATCCTAGCTAGATTTCCCCTTGGATTCATTGTATAAGAAAGCATATACAAGAATTGCATTTTTAATTTTTCCTAGCATAATTTAATGATTAAGCACTTCATGTAAGTAAGAACATAATTTTGTGCAGTTCACATGTGGGAAAACATGCTTGTTGAGATGATAGTATATGGTGCAGTAAGTGCCAGTATTGTTAAAAATTAAAAGACTTAATAGCCATTCTACATCTTACCTGAGGAGTGCCTATGCTTGTTGTCACCATAGCTTCAACACAGGTGGTGCTTGTAGCAAGCTGATGGAGTACTCACAAGCTCAAATATAGTGACCATTCAACTTTTTGTGTTTTTACTCGAATTTAGTATATATTTTCAGGTTGTATTTTGTCTATTTCTAGTTTTTAGTATATGTTTTGTTCGTTCATTAGCATCATTTTAGAGTTTATCTTTAAAAGTTTAATGCATTTTTTATTCTTGTTAAGGAGATGATTGGAGAAGTAGTTTCAGAGGTGAAATATCCCCCTAGTCTTCTGGTTTCTCCAATAAGATGAAGTGTGGTAGTGGTAGTGTATTTCTATTTTGACAAAGTATTTTCTCATTTTTTATGGTTATAAGATTAATCTAAGTTAATGTTGTATGTATAAAGAGTGGGTAATTTCCAATAAGGAATTTCTATGCCAATGATTTGTAGCTTTCAATCTCTTAGACTTTTCCTTGTGCATTCCTAATAGATCGTCA
Source organism: Cupressus sempervirens (assembly GCA_028749045.1). Lineage (NCBI taxonomy): Eukaryota > Viridiplantae > Streptophyta > Pinopsida > Cupressales > Cupressaceae > Cupressus > Cupressus sempervirens. Next base: position 71,711,138 of record CM053791.1, read on the forward strand.
TTACATTTAGTAGTCACTCTAATTGCTTAAACTTTACATTTACATAAATGAATAGGGGAGTGGTGGAACAATGATCCCATTGAAGTTGAAGCTGAAGTAAATGAAACTGGAGGTGCACCCAATATTTCAGATGCTTTCACTATAAATGGACAACTGGGAGACCTCTATTCATGCTCAACATTAGGTACCCATTTTCTTTTTGTTAGAAAAGGCTTTGGATTCAATTGGGTATAGTTCAATAGATCAAAAATAGTTAATTCTAAACAATTTGTCTATTTCTAACTAAACAAAATCAACATAGTGAGCAATGAAATTTGATATATGCAGGAACAACAAGGTTCACTATAGAATAGGTCAAAACATATCTTCTTCGTATTGTCAATGCTGCAGTCAATAATTACCTCTTTTTCAAGGTTGCATCACACAATCTCATTGTGGTATTGATGGATGCCTCCTACACAAAGCTATAGACAACAGACTCTCATGTTAACATCTAGTCATACTATAGATTTACTTCTCACATCTAATCAAGCCAAAGCCAAATACTACATTGCCACTAAAGTATACACTACTCAATTTGAATCAAATATTGACAACAACAAAAAAATTATCATTTTGAGCTACGTGGTTTCAAATGCATCTACCACTCCAATCTTTCTAGACCTTCCAATTTACAATGACACTGCAACTGTGACCAACTTTACCAAATCCCTACGAAGCTTGGCTTCATAAGAGCATCTGGTGGATGTTCCCCAAACTATAAGTAATAGTAGTATTGTAATAGTAGGACAATAGTAGCAACTGATCTTCAACAATGATATTGAAGGGTCTCAACATTATAGATCATTCTTAGAGAAACATACATTGTAGAAGTTGGAGTATTATGATGCGATTGTGCAAGGCATATGCCCAAATATATTATGAATAGGTCATGCATTGTTTAGAATTTAGAAAAATACTACTTTAACCCACACTTGTTGGCTATTCATGGTCACACATCAACTCTTGGAAATGGATTGGTAATGTTGATCCTACTTGGAGTTGGCTATACCTAAGGAAAAGGCGGATAAATATGTACATGTATGCACAAGGTGTCTAACAATGATATCGAAGTATTTGATGATATAGAATCACAATAGTGATTTCCTTCCAGGCATGACTATAGGTCAAGTTAAGCATCGACCAAGCAATAATGTTGGTGATTTAGGATGATCAATTAAACATCTGCACACATCAATCACTATTCATAGTGGGAGACATAAATTTCGGTGACTATTAAGCCAAGGATATAGTTGTACAACTACAAACCCACTTTCAATCGCTTTGGCAATTGGAAGGCCTTTTTGATCTAAATTATACATACGTTGGACTCAACACCATCATAGTACTTGGAAGCACAATCATATTTGGGTAGGGAAACCTATTGGAGACTACTTAATATATACCTCATTGTTATTATATAGAGGATCATCCTTGATCATTCTAATCACATACAAAATACATTATCAGATCTAGTATTATTAACGACATACTGTAATAAATTATTGGGGTGATTGTATATACTATCATATCATTTCCAGGAAAAAAAAATGTTATCTCTGCTTATTATTTTGCATCTGAGCTCATCTGAATATTGCTTGATATTATTTTGTTCTCTCTATTCATAAGATTGTTTACCATTGCAATTTTGTGTCATTTGATGTTTGGTATATTATATTTGGTTATCAAAACATTGAAAAATGAGCAACAACAACTTCAATATTAATAGGCTTTCTTATTGACCCTACATCAAAACCTGTTTATCAAATATTTGTTTTTCCATCATCACCTTGAAATTCTCCTTCATAGTATCAACATCAATAACCAAAGAATTATCCTGTGCTTGAACATTTGAACTAATTGACAAGCAATCATCTACATTTCAACCTTTAGCTAATTGTAGCCTTTCTAAAATTTAGTTTTCTCTAAAACATCCTATTTGAGTCCAAGCATCTTCTATACTATACTTATTTGAGTCCAAGCATTGATTCTATTGGAGGGTCACTGGGAGCTTTCATTAGCAAATCTCCCATTAGCCACAATAGGTTCATAACAAATTGCTAGAGTGTCAAGTAGCCACCTAATGCTAGATGAAGGCTCACCATTAGATCAACTTTAAAATCACTGAATACACGTGCTATACAATGACAACCATTTCCAAACCTCTTTCAAAATTGTTTTTGTCCAAGAAGATGATCTAAGAGAGAATCCACAGGTAGGCATTTGTTGGGGGATCATTCACTCGCTCTATTTTTTTAAAACCTCATAGTTTGGTCAAAATTTTGACCATCTCATCATGGTTTTTCACCAACAATTTGTCAAAATTTTGACCAATCTTTTGGTCATGACCATGGCATCCTAGTCGTGGGATGGGCCAGAATTGGTCAAAATTTTGACCAATTCTTGAAAGCTTTTGACTAAGAATTGGTGGAAATTTCGACCAATTCTTGAAATTTTTCTACCAATACTTGGTCAAAATTTCCACCAATTCTTGAAATTTTTCTACCAATATTTGATCAAAATTTCCACCAATTCTTGAAAGCTTTTGATCAAAAATCGGTGGAAATCTTGACCAATTCTTGAAATTTTTCTACCAATATTTGGTCAAAATTTCAACCAAAATTTGTAAGTTTTTGCCCAATATTTGGTCAAAATTTTGACCAAAAATGAAAAATTAGAATGAGTAGAAACAAATACTTTTCGGTGAATGTATTCATCAAAATTTCAACCAACTGGGATGAAGTTTTGGCCAAAATTCATCAAAATTTGAGTCCAAATTTACTAGTGATAGTTTCTAGGTGTTTAGTTGCTCCTTAAGTTTTTATCTTAAGGGGGGTGTTACAGTAATTAGATCTTTTCTAATTAAATATATTTCACTTGAGCTAAAATTTAGGCATATAATAATTAATCTTTTTATTAATTATTATCATGAAACTTAGGTTAGACCTTTTAGGGTTTTGATCACCTTTATAAGGATGGTATTTCTTTGTAATCTAATTCATTCAATACAATTTTTAATTCTTTTTTTGCACATCAAGAATGTTTCATTTGTCCTCCATAATTTTTGCTTCTCTCTTTCTGTGATAGGTATTTGCATGCATGTGATTTTTGGGAGTTGTGGGGTTGATCTTTCGTCAACTTTAACAATTCTTTTGTTATCACTGTGTCTGTTTTCAATCTATTCACTACATCCAATTTTATAGTCACCATAGGTTCTGTATGCCAACATATTGATTTCTAAAATTTGTCTCTCCCTTTCTTTATAGAGTTTTAAATTTGATCTAGTAATAGGATCTCAGATAAGATTATTATTCAAGGTTGATAATCTAACTACACCACTTAATCCATCTTCCTTGATGTTACATGGCCAAAACCAAAAAACTCAAAGCTTTCCATGTTAGAGCTTTTTGACCTATGTATGTGAGTATAAACTCTAATGGCCAAAAGTTCATATGCCAAAGATGTTTATCATCATAGAATTTCCATCTTCATTGATCTACCTATGTCACACAGTCTGTTATCATTTATTGTGCATCTAGATTAAAGAGATTAAATAACCATTCATAAAAACCTTTTATGTCTTTGAGTCAATTCTCCACTATAATTCTTGGGCTTGATACCATTTACTATACCAGAACTACAAATTCTTGTTTGTATATCAACTCGAAAGGGGTGTGTCTTGCCATGACCTTGTATGTGGTACAATATGCCCACAATACAACTGAAAGCATTTGTTCCTAATATTTTTGTTTTAGAATCCACATGACATGTATATAATTGATACTAGTACCTTACTTATGGATTTATCTCATCCATTAGCTTGGGGGCATTAAAAACTTGAAAGAGATTGTGAAATATCTTGAATTTTATCATCATTGTGATATTGCTATTAGGATTTAACTATGTATTTTTTAATATAAAATAATTGACCCATGTTTCATGATTAGTTATTTAAATGAACCCTCTTCTCTTGAGAATGAATGGAATGATTAATGCCCATCATTTCTTACTGATGCTCATAGAGGTAAAGTACCCAAACTTCCCAAGAGGTCATCTATCCTAGTACTATTTTAGCTAAAGGGCACTTAACTACGATGTTTACTCCATCATTAAGACCAATTTACATGCAATCCCATATGTAGAGCTTTAGTGAGTGTTTTTCCTTATGAATATGCTAGCCATAATTTTAAAATAGCCAAAATATGAACTTTTGTATAGAACCCATCACGTGGCTAGTTTCTACCACAACCCACTTCTTCGGTTGGGAGTTGTTACAAATTTATTGTTTAATGATCAAATATCAGAAGCAATCAAACAAGAAGTTACATTACCTTAGAGTGAAAGTATCTACCAAGGTATTTCTCATGATGGTATCCCTGTTATCTAGTTAGATTTTAGGACAACATTTATGCATTAGTGACATTCCATGGTCTCAATAGAATTTCAATGTAAAGGGTTTAAAATGGAATTTCAGCTTCTCTATCCAAGTATTAAAAAGGGGAGAATATATTCATCAATAACTTAGTTAAAGGTTAAAACAACTTTAAATTGCCAATACAAAAGAAGGAGAAAATTTGTTAAAACCATTAATGATTTTAGTAAGTTTCCTTTTGTTCACTAAGTGTAGGTCTCCATGCTTCCTCTTAGGTTATTTTTTCTAGCAGTTTCTCCTTAAATTATTGTGATACAATTCGTGAAGTTGGTGGCCCCATGACTGACAATGTTTGTTGGTTGATTTTAAGCAATGTTTTAACTATTATTTTAAAATCAAAATTTTAGTCATCTTTTTTACTGTGAATAAATCTGAAAACAAAGTTGTAGGAAAATAAAAAGGAGATCATAAATCATGATAAATACACGTCATTTTTTTAATAAGTAGTTCTTACTTGTTTCTAGCCACCCCTTTTTTCTCACAGCATAGGGTGGGTCCCATTAAAGGACTTAAGATTATATTTTCAAGGAAGTAAAGATCTTATGAAGGAGAAAATAAATTTATTAATAATCATTCAGAATCTTCTCCACAAGAAAATAAGCCCCTACATTTTAAGGGTTCATTTTTGAGCACCAAAAAAAGGTCAGGGAGGAATTTGCCCCACCAATTTAATAAATTTATTTTCCATTTTCCAAACATTTAAGAATTTAGATTCTTGCCAAAACAAAAATCAAGTTTATATATTTCTTGTCCATTCTATTTCATTTATTAAATTAATTGATTTTGTGATTTCATCCATTAACTTCTTTTATTTATATTTATATCTTTAAACAAATTTAATTTATTTTTACTTATATACTTGTCTCTTTCATTTTCTTATATTTGATGGTCATTTGTTCTTATTTAAAAATATCAAATAGAAAAATCTATTATTAATACATATTTCCTTACATATCGTCTATACAATGAATGGTAGAGTAAAAATTTATTCATTATATATTCAAGTGATGTTATTAGATATTGTTGGCATAATTGTTATAAGGAGTCAACTTATGAGACCAATGAAGCTTACCCATGAGACAGGTAATAATAAGTGTTGTCATTGATTTCAATGCATGATTAATGTACCTAGCAATATATGAAAGGTAATTAGTGAGATAAAGGAATGACTTGAGGGTATCCTATTTAGAGGAGGACAAGACTAAAGTTAAAAAAGAAAGATTGGTGAAGATAAGAGGTTCTCACAATCATACTTGGACAATTTGGGTTAAGTACAAGTTGGCACCTAGCAAGGAGACAAGATAGGCATATAGGAAGCAATGATTGGTAGTCACACAGATAGGATAAATGGAAGTCATCTAACTCATGACTAGACATGTTACTAAGTAGGTGAAGTTGATTTTACACCTCAAGGAATAATTGAGGAGTTGTTACATTGAGCTCCAATGAGAAGATAGGTGGGAGAATTCAAATTTGAATTCCTCCTAGTGAGAAGAAAAGGTCATATGAAACCCATGACTTTTCATAATGGGAAAGTACACTTGACACATGTTACCTATGAAAATGACACAAGATAGAGGAAGGAGAACACATAAGACAAAGACAACTGAATTCAAATTTTGAATTCATAGATTAGGGTTTGAAGTAGAATGAACAAGGATTGTATATAGACTTTTATTTGTAAAAGAAATACTTATATTTCAAGGTAAGAAGTTGAAATTCTAGAGAGCTAGGTTATCTTGCAATATTAGAAGAAAGGTGAGGAAGAAAAGGTGAAGACAAATAGTGTTGAAGTGAAGTGTCTTGAATTAGAGCTAGTGAGCGAAACATGTAGAATACAAGAGTGTTGAAGCAAAGGAAAATTGAGCACAAAATCAGATGATTCTAAGTTGTAGAGTCAAGGAAGTGCAAAGAAAGACATAGACATGTCCATGATCATACAGTTGATCTAAATCAAGATAAGTCAAGAAAGAATTTCTTATAGGTTGACCATTTTGTTTTTCTTTTATAATTACAACAATAAATCCCATCGAGGGTAGACTCTAACAAGTATTTTGTATTAAATCCCCTAATAGGGTAACACATTTACTTGTGTTTTACTTGCTCTAACTAAGTTACCTTTAACAGGGTAATGACTCTAACAGGTCTCTCTCAAATCCCTTAACCAAGTGGCACTTGGCAATGTCTTTACAATATTTTAACAGGGATAAGCTCTTAACTGGGTGCACTCTCGAAGGACTGTGCAAGCTTAGTGAGCATCACCTCACATTTTGGTTTTCACCCTAATCGGGTTTCTATGAGATAAATCTTTTCTATATGATGCTACCTTTCTATGTTGAATGATATGTTTTTTATCTACTCATTGGTTGGACAAAAAGCATGCATGTCAGTAGGTAGGTTTAAAGTAAAAGTTTAAAGTTATCAGTATTATACTAATTCACTCCCCTCCTCTCAATATAATCATTAGTGTATGGACCAATAATTGGTATCAAAGCTTAGGTCCTCTAATCATACAAGTTTAACAACTTGAGAAAATATCAAAATGATGAAGAGGGAAGCACCAAAGTTCTACAAGGAGAACTATGTCTTATGGCGTGGGATGATGAAGCTACATCTCACAACACTAGGGGATACATACTAGAATCATTTCAAGACCAAATACGTCCACCCTGTACCACTACTCGATGCACATCAAACAAAGGAGAAAGAGATCCATTTTGAGATCGTGGATGCTCGAATAAGTACACTCTCATATGTTGAGTATGTTGATGTAGAAGATATTAACATGACATATGAAATATGGGAAAAGCTAAAAATTGTCTATGGGGGAGACGAGCATGTCCAAAAGGCAAAGATTGACAATTTGAGAGGGAAATATGATGACATGAGGATGCAAGAAGGAAAATATATTAAACAATATAGCACAATGATAAAGGATGTAGTGGTTGGCATAAGAGGAGTTGGAGGAAGCCTAGAAGAAGATGATGTAGTGAGAAAGATACTAAGGAAACTACAACCTTAATATGTTATAAGGGTCTCAATTGTTCAAGAACTAAGATAATTGTAGAATGGTGAATTTTATCTTGATTCCTTGATAGGAAAACTAATTATTGTATTTGAGCATAGTAACTTTGATGTTATCCTTTCTAAGAAAGAGGTTACATTTAAAGATTCTACTACACCTATTGCACACATAAGAGGAAAAGAAATGGAGAGGAATTCTAGATCTAGAAGAGACCTTGGGAGTCTCTTTATTGAAGAATAAGAGTAGAGGCTCTACTAGCAAGAATATTGCCTTCAGGAAAAAGAGAGTATAAAGTTAAACTTCCTTTTAAATGTTATAACTGCAAAAAAATAGGACATACAACTAAAAACTATTTTTAGCCAAATAAAAGGGAAAAGAACAAGAAGTAAACAATCTTCAAAGACAAAGGCAAGAAACACTTCTATCTTGCAGAAGAAGGTGTGATCGATTAGGAGTCAACCTAGTCTAGTGATGAAGATGAGGAGGCAACCTCTATTGCAATAAAAGAAGAGCATGTGGAGAGATCTCTAGTATTGAGTATCAACTACAACTAAAATTGGATCATAGATAGTGGTTTCTCTCACCATATGACTAGAGACTAGAGAAAATTCCAATGAAGTCAATGAATATGATGGTGAAATAGTAAGATTTAGTAATGATGCTTTGTATGTAGTAATAGGTAAGGGTTCTATATCCCTAAATGATTCCACAAAATGTGAAGATAGTTTAGTGGAAAGATTGAAAAATAACATGTTAAGCGTAGCTAAACTAAGTAATAAAGGTTATAGTTTTGAGTTTGACAAAGGATATTGCAAGATTCTAGACAAGAAAGGTAAATTATTGCCAATAGGAGAGTAAAGAAATGGTAATTTATTCTACCTCAACTTTACAATAAATAGTTTCTTTGTAGATAAGTCTGAAAATAATTGGCTTTGGCATAAAATACTATGCCATGTAAACTTTGACAACATTGTTAAGGTAGGAAGAAAGAAATGTGTGAGAGACTTTCCTCCTATCACAAAACTTGATAATGCCATGTGTAAGGATTTTCAACTGGGAAAGTTAGTCAATTCTAGTTTGCCTAGAAAATCATTTTCTACTAAACAAATATTAGAAATAGTGCACTTTGACCTATATGGTCCCATAAAGACTAAGAGTGTATTAGGTGATAGATAATTTATGTTGTTCATATATATTTTATCTAAGATGATGTGGGTTTTTTATATAAAGGAAAAGTTAGATCCTTTTCATATGTTCAAAGTTTTCAAAGCCAAACTAGAAAGAGAGACATGCAAAGCATTAAAGTTCCTAAGATGTAATAGGGAAGGTGAGTTTTGTTGGATTATTTAGGAAAGGTAGGATGCTGAGAGGGGAGGAGAGGGGTGGGGGGGGGGGGGGGAGGGCGGAGAGAGGGGGGTGAATCAATATCCTCTAAAACCTTTATATCCTTACAAATATTATCATGCCTTAGTAGTTTACTCACTGGATAAACATTCACATACATAAATTCAATATTGAAATGAAAGTAAATGTAGCTAATCTATGTTAACATATGCATGTAAACATAAACCAATCACATGACACATAACACAATGATTTGGTCATGCAAAAACTATTGGTTAGAGGGAAAACTATAGTGGGGATGGTACCCACAAATCCTTCACTACTACAATAAGAGGATGCCTTGTTAGGGATACAATGGGGTGTCACTTTTGGTGACTTACTCTGCTAGGAGTAATACAATTAGATCTATTATGACTAGCATTTTCAAGGGTTTTACAATACTATACTGAGATTTACAATGAGACTATTAGGTCTACCATGTGAAAGGATTTTGTTTTCTACAATGGTTAGAGAATAGTAGTAAATGATTTCTACATGTATTATAACCTTTTGTGATTGATATCTTTGATTTGGTCCCTTGGCTGCCAATAACTTTACTTTATAGTAGTATTTCTCGTCTTCTTCCCTCTAGCACATCCACTTCAACATAATTTCAACAATAATTTTTTTAACAATAACATTTAACTATTCCTTGTAGCTCCTTATATAGTAATATTTTGCCTCTTTTATCCTTAACCTAATTAGAGTTTAGAAAACATCCAAAATTTTCCATAGATCTAAATCAACAGTCTAGAATAATCCTTATCTCTTTCTTTTCCTTTCTCTATTTTCATTGGTCTGTATTCTACATTGGAATCATAAACAATCAAATCACATTTACCAATAAATCTTACCAAATCATTTCCTTGATATGTACAAATCTCTTTTCATGCTCGATGGAACTGTTACAAATAAGATTGTGTACCATTTCAAACATTTATGTGTTCTCTATATAGCTTAGTGTATACTCTATTTATGCTTGGTAACTTTGATGGTGCTTGATGACCTTCCTACTCAATTATGCTTGATCTTCTCGGTGATGTTTGTGCTTAGCATACATAGAATTTCTTGGTATATATTATTTCATACTATAATGCCTACCCCTACTTGATTTTTCTGTTGTATTGCCATATTCTTTCAGGCCAGTTTTCTAATTATGTTTTATGATTATCGATACTTGGTTACCAGATTAGATTAAATGTATTACATACTCAGTTTATATATGTGATGAGTTAATAAGTTATTTTAGTTATTTTAGGATTATTTCGATGATGATATATATATTCATTTAATTATGACTTTTAGTTATTTCATGATGTTAGTTAGAGGGATGATTTTTATGCAATTCCTATGGTTACTTACACCATACTTGCATGTGTATGGTGTACATGTATGTTTTACCTTATGATTGATGTTCTTGATGTGGTTGAGGAAGGGAGTCATAGTCACCTGCTAGCGAGGATCTACATGATGTACCACTTCCTACCATTGCCTGTTTAGTTTAGAATATATGATTATGTACATGCATGAATTTTATGTAGATTGCAGGTACTAGATATCGACTTCCCTAAATTGCCAAGATGAGTGTACCCTATCACAATATGTCAATGGTCTAAGTGGGGAGATAACTCTCGAGTTTGAATCCTAAACCTAAGCCAATTGTCCTAGAAAATAGGACAAGTATCTAAGTTAGTTTCACCTTTCTGAATTCGTCAAGTGACGTGAATTCGTGATTTTGACCCTAGAGTTTGTTTTGGTATTCTGTACTTTATGATGGGTTTTTGTATTTCATTTTGTGGGTCGGTGATGTTTTTCTGCTTTAATTAAATCAAATTAAAAGATAATTTAATGAAAATTTTATAAAGAAATTTGATATTTAATTATATTTAATTAATTGAGAAATTAATTAAATAAAAGAATTAAATTAAAAGATTTTATTAAAGTTCTAATTTTGGCATATTTATAATTATTTAATGATAATTATTTAGGAGCTTTATTTTAATAATAAACTCTAAATAATGTTATCAATTAAATTAATAAATATATTATTAAAAATGTCTCAGAAATTAATTACAGAGAAAGAAAATTAATTTAATAAAGATATTTTGAATAAATTGCATAAAGGTTGTGCATGAAATTAAAATATAATAAATAATAAAAGATAAAGATCAATGAGTCTTTTTGCATGATTGCACAATCGAAGCCCCAAATTTAGGGGAGAACTCTTTATTAGAGATCTAGAGCCCATTTTGTAAGTACTGGGGTTTTGGAGGAGCAATTTTTGAGGAGGAGGTATTGAGAGGAAAGGGGATTACTTGTGTGCTTGGTGCAATTGTCTTATTAGCATCAAATTCAAGTAGAATCTTGTGGATTATTTGTACAGTAGTTTTCCGTTCTTGGAATTCCTATCTTCTTCTTGTCTGTTGTATTTCTGTTTTCAAAATTCCTTTGGGTTGAAACCCTTGTTTTCATATTTACTATTCTTCATTTTCAAAAACCTCTGTAAGCAATTTGATGATTTGAAACCCTTATGTGTGAATTTGGTTGTTCATCGTTCTCGAAAACATCTGTATACGAATTGGAATTTTGAAAACCCTCATTTGTGCTTTATCATTCTTCATGCTCAAAAGCATATGTAATTAAATAGAAGGATTGAAACCATTGTTTGGTAAATTTTACAGTTTCGTAATTTGATAAATTTCAATATGGGAAAGGTTTGGTGTAGAAATCATAATTTAATATATAAATTCGTTGGTGGTTCATAATCTTCCTATCAAATATATTATGTAATTTGATTTAAAAAAAAAATCTTTCTGTAAGAATTATTGTGAGAGGATTGTTTTATTGTTTTAATATTAAACAATTTAAAAATAAAATAAAAATAAATAGATGAAATTGAATAATTGTGGAGACCTGCGATTTTATACAAATGGGGGGTTGTTGTTGTTTTGTTTTAAAATAAAATAAAATAATAATAATAAAAACATTTAATTTATGGTAGGCGAGGGCCACCAACCCAACCCTCTTTCTCCTTCCCATTTTCTTTTTCCTCAGCGACATCTTTTAATGCTGTTGCGCAACATGTACTGCTACGACAACTTTGCTACTTGGCCGCGTGGGCCAAAAACACATATTTGATGTTGTTTAAAATTTTTTAAAATTAAATTTTAATTTAATAAATTTTGTTTTGATAAATTTTAGTTTTTAATTATTAGTAATTAAATTTATTTAATATTAAATATTATTAATAATTTTGAATTAGTATTTATTATATTATAAATTAATAATTGTGATTATTAATAATTTTATTTTGTTTATTAATAATTTGATAATTATTATAATAATAAACTTAATATTTATTAATTTAATTTGTTTTATAATATTTAAATAAAAGCCTTAGTTTTAGAAGTTAGCATTAAATGGGTAGTTTGGTTTAAAAAGGAAAATGAACTCTGGATTTTAATCTGGATTTTAATTTGAACACCTTATCCAACTATCATGCTTGAAAATGAAAAATGGAAACTGAAACCTTGATTATATATCAAACTTTTGTGTTATGAAAACTAGATGAACTATGAAAATAGTTGTTGAATTTTTGATGAAATGTATGATGTATTTCGTGTTGGGTTTTAGGTTTAACTTAATATTTATGACACTTGGAAATGAAACAAAAAACTTGAAAATCTATAAGTGAAAATTAAACTTGTGTATTTTTGAAAACCTAATGAATTATGAAAAGTTAATTTTGTATGTACTCTTTATGACATGTGGTTTACTATTATGGGTTTTGGGGTTGACTTAGCTTTGGCCAGTCAGGTTGTATTACCAGAGGCTTGGGAGTTTTGTTTTGTGAGGTCATGATGATGTTATGATTATGATCTTTTATACCCGACCATGGTAATGTGTCATGTTCGTGCTATGACAAGTTTCATCAGATTTTTTGATGTGCTTTCCAATTTCTTGTGTAGAACTAAGATGAATGGTATGAGCTTTCCTGATATAACCTTTGTGTCTTCGATTAGTTATACTTGATTGCTTCCCAATTGCTTGTATAGGATTGAGGTGATTAAATAAATTTTTTTTTTGGTGATGTCATGTTATGACATGGATTTGGTTTATGTGTACTTGATTTTGGATTAGTCCTGTTAGGATGATCGTATTGGTGGAACCTATGATCAGTAATATTTTAGTACTTTCCAATTGCTTGTTTAAGAACTAATGTGTGGTTTATAGTCTTTTGAGATCTTTTACTTTTGTTGAGCTTAGGGTAGGTTATCTGTATGTTATGTTGGGAAGTGAATTGCAGTGGAGGCCAAGGCCCTAACAAGGTTGGCAGGTAACCCATTGTAGGTTATTTTAATAAGTGATAAAATTTCATTAAATGAGTTAAAATAAATTAATAAGATATTGGTACCATAGAAAGTCAGCAGGGAGTCTAAAGTATTAAAATAATGCTAGGGTAACCTTAGAGCTAACTTGTTAGTATGCCTTGTTTGTATGAAAGGATATTGATGCCACATAGAGACACTAGTGGTCCAAAGTCCATAATGGTTTCTAGGGTAACCTTAGAGTTGGCTCATGTGATGAAACTTACCCACTTGCATAGTAGATTTCCTATGTGTCTATGTTGCCTCTGGGTTTAGTTGATACTTGTGTCTTGGTACCCTTTGAGATAGTTTGCTTTCAGGTGATTCCTTGAACCTAGATATTGGTTTTGAATTTTAAGTTTGTTATCCATTTGGGACTTGATTTTATCTCCTAAAAATAGTGGGAGTGGGCCATTTAGGTTCCACAAGGTTGGGTGTAGTGAATTTTCTTATACCATTGAGATTCGACCATCAGATGTCGTTGCTGGATGTGTTTGTGCAGATGTTCCTTTTTATCCGATCTTGTATTTCTATTATGGATGGTTATACTCTAAGTGTATTGTATTTGATTTCAAAGATCTAATGAGATGTTGTATATGATTTTATGATGTATATTCTTTCAGCCTTTCATACCCTATGACTTGTATAGTAGATGATTGTGCATTCTGATTTTTGCCAAGTGGCATTTGGATAATTGTATATTATTTAAATGGATTTGTACTTGTAGTTATTCTTTAATGTTGATGTGTTATATATTGGTTTTAGTATTAATTAAACTTGAATGTGATTCAATATCATGGGAACCTTAAGAATTGAAACATGTTTTATGGTATGTGTTTATGTGTATGTTATTGCTTCCACTATATTATCTATTGATTTTATTATCTTTCAAAAAAAATGTTTGGCAAACTTAGTGAAACTTTAGGTTCATTTCTTTTGGGTTCCCTGATAGGGCATTACACATACTTTGCACTTCTCTTACCTCAATCAACATAGTATGGCTCGGTAACTATATTCATCGACCAATACCTGTTGCTCTCATCAACTTACTTTTGACACTAATTGACAACATAAATATTCATAAGAGTAACATTCTCCCCCTGGCATTAGTGAGAAAAAAATTATGCATGGAATTTCAAAAATTGACTTGGTAAAATTTTAGAAATCCCCCTACAAACATACATCCTTTTCTCTCTCAGTATAACATGTGTTTTGCAAAAGTTTTTTCAAAACTTTGATTGTATGCAATTTTCAATCCTTATATCTCCCAATAAATACTCATAAATGTATAGCATAATATATGTACATAAAATACATAACTACCCTTGTCAACATACATATCTCCCTTTTTTGACACTTATGCCAAAGATCTTCAAAATGTGAAATATTTACCCAAGTTTTATACCAAAGTGATCAAGAAATAATTGATGATTCTTCATCATGACCATCATGATCACATCCTAGTTTGACTTCAATATCTTCAAATTTTGTATTTCCCTCTTTAACTATGTTGCTAAATCAATCATGTGGTCTACAAGGGATAGGGTGGGGGAAACAATGAGATCATTTTCCTTATTTATATGCCTCTACATTATCTTTAGATGAGGTAGTAGTAAGGCTTTCATTTCAATGATCTCAACTCATGTTTTTCTTTCTTCATGTAGAAGTTCACACTAAATTCTTGTGAGAAATATGACTTGGAAGTAATGAACTAAAGTTGTACTAGGATCAATTCATTTAGTACATCTGCATTTGATTTCAATCTTCACCATCTTCGTGCAATTTATCCTTAATGTTCTTGATGAGTTGTGTTATTTCACACAATTTCTTAAATGAAGTAAGAACATTTTGGACTATGGTGTCCAACTTGATAACATTGGTGGATAGTTCCACTTGTTCTAGTGAAATTTTAGTTACAACCTTTTCCAATACCTTATTTTCAAACTTATTTTATGATCTCTCCATTAACTTAGCTTGAACTTCCACATCAAGTTCATATTTCTCACAATAATTTAGTGTGAATTTAACAAATGAACTGTTCAAACCCCATTAATAATAAAGTTACTTGTAGTGCTTATCTAGGCAATAAATGCTTCATACCACATTCTTGGCTATTACATGTATTTTCAATTCTTCACTCAGTTTCTATAGAGTACTTGGTCATACTATACTTGCATCACCAACTCGATTAACACTTATCACAATTACTCAACTCAGCGAGGCTTATCAACTATTACTAATATTGAATATTTTATGAGTTTTCCTTATGAATTATCAATATGAAGATATGAATTCCATTCCATCATATATCTAGGAACTAATGTAAGATTTATCAATTAAAGTACAATTTTGTACCTGCTTATGTGATTTAGTTGGAAGTAGAGGTTTCAGCTAATCCATGGGATGAGGTGCCACCAATAGTTTGAAGTATCATTCCCTTCTATCTTATTTCTTTGTTTCTTTCTCATCTGATCACACATTTTATCAACATTAAATTTTCCTTTTCCTTTGATGTCTTCTTCCTAAAGTGTTGATGCTTGGGACTTATAGTTCTTTCTTAGGTGAATAACCTTATGACAATGATAGCATGCCATTCCAATATTTCTCTAATTGTTAGGTCTTCCTCCAAAGTAGAATCTCATGCAATTGATTGAAACGTGACCATATCTTTGACATGTAGTGTAGGCAATGCTTGTCTTATAATCCTAGTTAACAATATTACCTTACTTGTTAGGTACCAAATTGGACTTCTTTTGAGATCTATAATTCTATGACTTATGTCCATATTTACTGCAATAATAATAATATCTATTGAATGAATATTTCTTATGAGATTAATTGAACTAGGATCTACATTCATATGCTTGGTGACCATGTTTATTACAATTATAACAATAACCATCAAATTTAGGGTAATATTTGTCTTACTAGCTTTCCTCCTACATAGATTGTATATTTGTCTCGGTTTTCTACAATGGTAACATGTAGATTTCTTTGGCTTAGGACTTGTCTAGACATTAATTTGTTCAACTTACATAGATGATTCTTCTTTCTCAATGGTGGAATTCTTGGTATAGCCTAGTCCTGAAGTATCTCTTAGTCACTTTATCCTCTTAATTGTTCATCCAATTTTCTTATACTTTTTTTGATCTCTTCAACTTTCATTGACATCTTTCTCTGATGTGATTTCAATCTTTAGTTTCTCATTATCAATTTTTAGTTCAATAGTTTCTTCCATATTTCAACCTATTTCATGGTTTGTACGGAGTAGTTGATTAACCATATCACAGTGGTTCTAGGTCAACCTCATGACTTCTTCATCCTTAAAATCCAACCTTGTAGTGATATATCTCTTATACTCTTCAATAATTATTTTCTCATCCTCATCTTGTCTCTTCTATTCCAACACTTCACACATCCTTGTAGATTGTACTTCTTGTGCTCTTTTCAATGATTTAATATGCTCAATAAGGTTATGAGTTTTCTCCACCAAATCAGCTATGGTAGCATCATATTAATCAAACATGTTTCTAATAGATTGTTCCTTAATCACTTCCTCCTTATATATGTAATCATGTCATTCATTTGTTGAGAAATTTCCTTCCTTCTATTCAATGACTGTTTTAGTTTTACCTTCATTGATTTTATTTGATTCAAGGCCATCCTAAGTTCCAGCTTCTGATTCTCAATATTCTTATCAAGCTTATATCTTTTCATATCTCGAATCTTTTCTCTAAGGTGGTAAAACCCCTTAACAAGAGAAATTTATCTAATACAAATTGTTGGATTATTTAGAAAAGATAGGGTGTTGAGAGGGGCACTGTCTATGCAAGGGCCAAAATGCACTTTTATTAATTAATTAAAATTTTACATATGAATGTTAATTTATTAAAAGAAATGCAAACAAATTGACTATGCAGGTGCATTTTGGCCCCTTCATAGCCAAAATTGTTGAGAGGGGTGGGGGCATGAATCTATATCATCTAAAACTTTTATATCCTTTCAAATCTTATCATCCCTTAGTAGTTTACTCAATTGGTAAACATTTTCTTACATAAATTCAATATTGAAATGAAAGTAATTGTAGCTAATCTATCTTAACATATGCATGTAAACATAAATCAATCACATGATACATAACACAGTGATTTGGTCACACAGAAACCCTTGGTTAAAGGTAAAACTATGATGGGAATGGTACTCACAAATCCTTCACTACTGCAGTAAGAGGTTGGCTTATTAGGGGTAAAATGGGACATCATTCTAGTGACTTAGTTTGCTAGGAGTAATACAATTAGATCTATAAAGATCTAGCTTTTTCTAGGGTTTTACAACACTATACTGAGTGTGTACTTTATTAAGAGATTTACAATAAGATTGCTAGGTCTACCATGTGAAAGGATTTTTTCTACTACAATGGTTACATAATAGTGGTAACTAATTTATACACGTATTATGACCTTTTTGTGACTGATACCTTTGATTTGGTCCCTTGGCTATCAATAACTCTGCTTTACAATAGTATATCTTGACTTCCCTCTAGCATATCCACTTCAATATAATTTCAACAATAATAGATTTAACAACAACACTTAATTATTCCTTGTAGATCCTTATCTAGTAATATTAAATTCCTATTTGATCCTTAACCTAATTAAGGTTTAAAAAACATCCAAAATGTGCAATAGATCAAAATTAACGATCTAGAATAATACTTATCTCTTCCTTTTCCTTTCTTTATTTTTATTGGTTTGTATTCTACCTTGGAATCATAAACAATCAAATCACATTTACAAATAAATTTTACAAAACCATTTCCTTGATCTATACAAATCTCTTTTCCCATTCAGTGGAACCATTACACATAATCTTATGTACCATTTCAAACATTTTGAATTCAAAAATTAAGGTTTGAAGTAGAATGAGAAAGAATCCCATATATAGTTTCTTTTTTCAAAGAACTACTTAGATTGTAGAGTAAGAAGATAGAATGCCAAAGAGATAGGCTATCTTGCAATATGAGAAGAAAGGTAAGGAAAAAAAGGTGAAGAAAAAAAGGGTAGAATTGAAATGTGTTGAGTGAGAGCCAACCAACCAAACACATAGAATGCAAGAGTGTTAAAGACAAGGAAAGAAAAGCGCAAGAGTGACTGATATTGAGTTGCAGAGCCAAGGAAGTGCATAGAAAGTTGCAAATAGGTCCATGAACATATAGGTGATCTAAATCAAGCTAAGTCAAGTAGCTATTTCTCATAGGTCAACCATTTTTTTGATCTTTTATATATATGACAATAAATATAATTGAGGGTGGACTCTAACAAGTCTTTTGTATTAAATCCCCTAACAGGGTAACACATTTAGTTGTGTTCTAATTCCTCTAACCAGGCTACCTTTAATAGGGTAAAAATTCTAGTAGGTTTCTCTCAAATCCCTTAAGCAAACGACACTTGGCAGTGTCTTTGTAATCTTTTAATAGGGATAAGCTCTTGAATGGATGCACTCTAGATGGGTGCAAGCTTAGTGAGCATTGCCTCACAACTGTGGTTTTCACCCTAATTGCATTTCCATGAGATAAATATTTTCTATGTGATACTACCTTTATGTGTTGAATGATCTAATATTCATCTACTAAGCAGTTACATAGAAGGCATGGATGTCAATAGATAGCTTAAATGTAAGAGTTTGAAGTTATTGATATTATACCGATTCACCCACCTCTCAGTATAATCATTAGTGTAGGGACCAACATATATAATTACTTTGGTGCAATAAAATTTATTTAAAGGTATTAGAAGAAAAATCTAAAGGACTCCAACTTCCTAAAAGTTTGAAACTTAAACTTTTAAGTCATTTCCATTAGAAAATCATGTGACCATTGTGTTTAAAATATTTTTGAAAATCGATGCATGATTTTTTTTGGAATCCCCCATTTATAAGAACCCACCCTTATTTTTCATTTTCTAAAAAATAACTCCTCTAAAAAATAAGAATAAGTTAAAATTTTTATTTTGTATAATTTTTACTTTGTATGGAACAATCTACTACTTATGTTTAAAGAGAAAATTTATTGAAGTACTAATATGAAATATAGGATAAGAAAACAATGCCCCAACATTTCGTTATAGGCATTTTGTGAAAATCTAGCCAAGTTTATTAAACTCTTGACAACAGAGAGTCAGTAATTAAAAATCAATGTCGATCACTTTGATGAACTTCCTAAGTTTCTAGGAATTCAAATGAACTGAGGAAAAACCATATAGAATTATCCCTATGCTCATTATTGACAACTTACCCAAGTTAGATATGATCGAAACTAATAATTTCTCCTTGGTGTGCAATGGGTACGCCGAAGATATGGAAGATCAATACCCAATAAATATACAAAGAGGAGAGGGGTAAATAAGAACATCAACATTACACACCAAAATTACTTATAATTCACTTAAGAGTTTATCATGCTTCTTATTATAATAATTTACTTTGCCTCCTAATCTAACAATATTTTATAATATGGGATGCAAGTTGATTTAAGCACTACAATACCTTTAGTTAGCACCCTATTTTTTCTTGTTATCTTTTGTTTAACACTAATGATTGAATTGTTTTTGGCCACACCATTCCTTATCCAATCAATCTCCATTCTTGTCATATCAAATCCATTCCTCTTAAGGTGATTTCGTAATAGATTTTTTAAAATTTTCTTTTTCCTAACAAATGAAATATTTGTCAAGATTTAATATCATTTTTGTAGGGGCATCACGATTGAAAACAACATAATTCTCTGAATGCAAAGAGATGAGAGGAAAATTCGCTGAAGGAAAAAAGATGTAGACCAAAGGATCAAATCTGGGCATCTCAATGATGGAAAGAAACATAGGAATATGCTTCAAGTTTAGTAATTTTTTCTCTATATGAAAATGATCTTGAAGACAATAACATGATAGTTTTCTAAAATTGTCTTGAAAGTTTAAATTTGTTAGGATGTCCCGAAAATCTTTAAAATAACATTTTAACCAAAAAAAAAAGTTTTTCCTTGAGTTTTTGAGAGAGCCATAAACCAATGTTCAACAATACTTACTTTCCTGGAACATCTCCTTTATTCATACTTAGCTTATATTCAGGAATAAGCTTTTGTCCTGCACCTTCAGTGACAACTATTACAACATTGCCTATTTATAGTAATACATATTTTGAAAAATTCATCAATCACTAATAGCAATGCTTTTCTTTTATTCTTAATTTAGGGATTCCCTATTTTCCCCCCCCTATTTGGAATTATGCTCATCCAGGTTGCCATTGACAATATACTCATAAATTCTCGAAAACGCAAAATCCTCTCAAATCCACTGAATTCGAGTGCTTGATCATGTCAATGATTTCCACCTCTTATAAAATTAGAATAAATTTATGTAAATAATTTTTTAATAATATTATAATGGTTGATAAAATTATATAATAATATTATTTTTTCCCTTTCTCTCACCCTTTATTTATGCTACATCTCTCTCTCTCTCTCTCTCTCTCTCTCTCTCTCTCTCTCTCTCTCTCTCTCTCCACACACACACACACACACATCCCTCTAATTATTTCTATCTTTTTAACTATTTCCCTCTCTCATTTTATATTCCTCTCTATACATGTCTCCCTCTCTCTATTCATTCATATCGCAACCTCTCCCTATTCCTAGATACCTATATCTTTTTGTCCCTCCCCCATACCCTACTACCACCCTCTCTCTAGATCTCTCCTTCATTTCCCCTTCTATGTACCCCTATTTTTACTCCTACCTCTCCTTCTCTCCCTCTTTTCACACTCATTTCACCCCTTATTTTATCCCCACCTCTCTAGTCTTGTAGTGCCTACCCCTAGTTTTTTAAAAATTATATTGTTGAATTCTTTTAGGTCAGTTTTCATGGTTACATGAGTTGATTTAGTGGTACTTGCTTACCTAATTTTTTTTATAGTATTTACATATTTGGATCATATATTTGATGTGTTCATGTTGATTTATTTGATGAGCTACTTTATACTCAGATATTTAATGTGTTCATATTGGTTCATTTCATGATGATGCTTTGTATACTTCATATAGTGATTTTAGTTTATTTCATAATGACAATTATATAGATGATTTATAAATGGTTTTATGGTTCTCTACCTCATACTTGCATGTGTATGGTGTACATGTATGTTTTAATTTATGTTTGACATATTTGATGTGGTTGAGGGAGGGAGTTGTAGTCACCTACTAGTCGGAATCTACATGATGTACCACCCCCCACTATTGCCTATTTAGTTTAGATATATATGCATATGTACATGTTCAACTTCTATGCATATTGTAGGTACTAGGCATTGACTTCCCTAAACTGCCAAGATGAGCATGCCCTATCACAATATCTCAATGGTAAAAGAGGGGAGATTGTTCTCAAGTCCAAATCCTAAATGTGGGCTAATTGTCCTTAAATATAGGACAAGTATTTGATTTATTACCTTTTCAAATTCATCAAAAAGATGTTAATTTGAGATTTTTAACCTTTGAGTTTGATTCGTAATTTGTCTTTTAGACGAGTTTTCTTATTGAGTTGTGGGTTTGCTGTGATTTTAGGATATAGTAAAATCAACCAAGGAGATGATTAAATGATTTAATTAAACAAGAAAAATCAATTTTATAATATTTAATTAAAATTGATAAATTAATTAAATGGAAGAAATAAATTTAAAGATTTAACTAAAAGATTACATTTGATGCAATTATATTTATTAAATTTAATAATGATAAATTTAGAAGTTCCATTTAAATAATGGACTTTAATATTATTATTAGTTAAATTAATAAATTTATTTTCTAAAAAATATCTTCTTATATCAAAAACAAAGTGGGACTAATTTAAATAAAGTTTATTCTAATTAAAAGAAAATAGCATGCACAAGGGAATTAAATAAATTAAAATAATAAAAAATATTTTAATGAGAGGCCCTTGCTTGTTTGAAAACGAGAAACCCTAGGTTGAGTTAAGCTCTTTATTAAGAGATTGGAGCTCATTTCTACACACACAGGTTTTGGAGGAGCAATTTTTGGAGATTGAAAGACGAGATATTTTTGAAGGATCTAGGAGACATGAGTTTTTGCAATCATTCAACGTTTGTTAGATTGTAGCATTAGATCAAGGTAGGAATTCTATAGAATTCATTGTGGTAAATCTCTCGATATACCATTTTCTTCTTTTTGCCTTTTATATGGAGTTTTTTTAATGGAAAAAATATTTTAGACTGAAACCCTTGTTTTAGAAATAATTGTTCTTCGTTATTAAATCGTTTGAGAGAAACAAAATTGAAACCCTTATCAAAATTGCATCTATCCTTTCTATCATATTATATAAGGGAGGCGGGGCCAGAGTCTAGAGAGATTTCCAAGGCAACCTTAGAGTTGATTCATGTGATGACGCTTTCCCATATACATATTAGGTTTCCTACATGTCTTTGTTGCCTCTAGGATTAGATGTTACTTGTGTACTTGGTACCTTTGAGATAGATTACTATCAGGATTCCTTGACGTAGATTCTTGTTATGACTTTTGGATTGTTATCTGTTTGAGACTTGAGATTATCTCCTCAACACAGTGGGAGTGGGCCATTTAGGTTCCATGAGGTCAAGTGGTAGTATTTCTCATACCATTGAGATCTGACAATTGGAAGTCAATGCTAGATGTGCCTTGTGCAGTTGTTTTATTCTTGTTGTCTTGTGATTATGTTCTATGGTCATATTCTATCATATTGTGCTTTGATTATTTGATATCCTATGGAATGTTGTATCTTATCAATGTAAATTCTTTTATCATTTCATACCTTGTGATGTGTGCAAAGGATGAGTATGCATTCTAGTTATGAGATGTGGCATCTTATGTACTTGTATATTCTTTCACGTGATTCATACCTATGGTTATTCTATGACATGGACTTTATTTACTTATCAGATTTAATCTTCATTAAACTTATGCATGTAATTCAACATTATGGAACCCTTGAGAGATGTAATTGTTATTGTATTGCTTATGTATGTATGTGAGTTATTGCTTTCGCTTTGTATCTCTTGATTGTTTTAATTTAATTTTTAAAACCAATGTTTAGTAAACTTAGTGACATTATAGGTTAATTTCTCTTGGGTTCCCTTATAGGGCGTTACAAGTATCTTCCTCCTTATTTCTCTCCTTTCAATGCCTTTCTCCAACTTTAATTTTTCTGATACGCCAAAGTGGGAACTTTGGAAAAGCTTATCAAGATCTATCCTAGCTTTAAGAATTGAATACTTTTGTCAGGCATTATAGTTACAAATACTATCCTAGACAAAGAAATGCATAGATATTGGTATGAACAAAGCCAAGCTCTGCCAGCACAAAAATTGGGAGCTTTGAAAAATGATGAGAGAACATTCATCAAAGTTTAAAAGAGAGTCCTCTGTTGACATGTGTGGGAGTGAAAAAAAACATGAAGACTGATTGAGGAAATGTTGCAAAGAATTTTATATCATTGAATACTATGACTGTGAGATTTACACAAAATGAATTGTGAAGAAGATAAAATTGGGAGGATTAAAGTCAAAGTCTTTGACTATGTGCCAACATTCTTATCGATTGAGCAACTTTGATACTTCAAAACAATGCGTAGAGAAATTCTATTGGATATTTTAGTTGTATTTTTATATACATGCATATGACATATGGAAGTGCAAGGCCACAATTTGCAAGAAAAATGAGAAATTTAGTAAATTTTGCCTCTACAAAACTAAGGGACAAGGGACAAGGTATTCTCTAGACAAAATGTACTAAAGATAAAATAAAGTCAATTTTTTTTAGATTCACTATGATGTAATATTTTTTTCCAATTTTTTTCTTGTTTTTGACTACAAACTATGCAGATCATGAAGATCAAATGTTGAAATTTTCAAAAAAATCCATGATGTTTTTGATTTTTTGAAAATTGGTCAACTGTACAGTGTGGTAACCATTTTGATTAACTTTTTCAATATTTTCCTATACAATAGATTCTTCGAGAGAATAAGAAGGAAGTTTTTGTTTTTAAATTTCAAACACCCTTTTCACGTAACATCAATATTACCAATTGATTCAATAATTGATGGATAACTGATGGAGTGGGTTATGACAAATCTTCTGACTCCATAGTAGAGAGAAAATGATAAATAATTAACCAAGTAGAAAATACTAAAAGACTTGATAATTTCTTCAACCCTTCAGTTTGGTGCAAAATTTAGTCACAATGATGAAAAAGTGCTACATTAGTGATCATCTTTCATGTGTCTGTGTAAGGTAGCAAAAAGTACCTTCATTTGATAAATAAAAGTTAACATTGTTTGTAAATGGATTATTATGCACATGTTGTTTATATCGTGTCCATGGTGGTTATTTGAGTTTATGTACTTAGAAGTGTTAATTTTCTATTCTTATATCAATTCGATTCATTGATGTCCCAATCTAGGAGCACATTACAATGCTTGAGTTTTTTCATTTCATGGTGAACCTTGAATTTTTTAAGATTTATTTCAAATATAAAATGAAATTTTGTTCTCTCTAATGGTTAGATGGTGAAAAAATTGCCGATTCAAGCTAAGCAACAAAAAGACAATTCTTAGTATGTAAGGGGCTCATTTGGCAATGGGAATTAAACTGGAATAAGCATTTGTAAATTCTAAAAATTTCAAATCATCAATTTGGTTGCAACAAATCAAAATTGAGAATAGGAATTTGTATTCCCATTTTAGCCCTAAAATGAGCATTTTATAGTCCACATAAATAGGTGTTATTGAAACAATTCCCATTTTGACTTACACAATTTTGGTGATATTTTGCTCAATACTTAATGTTTCTTTAATTGAAAATATGTTGTAGGCCCTTGTGCAATAAGGCATTTGCTAATTTTTGAATGCAAGAAATTTCAAGGTTTTTCAAAACCAATAGGGAGTTTCAATCATTTGGCAAAGATAGTGATCACTGATGCCTCCAATGTTATGAATTTTCCATATGAGATTTTCTATCTCAAATTGCTGGAACACATGCTTCTACGTGACAGTGAATTTGATGCAGGAGCATCTTGGGTGTAAGAAAAATCTTGAATCTCCCAAAAATATTTTTCATTTTTAGCCTTTTCTATTTTAATAAGGACTAAGAGACATGGGGGTTGCTATTTTTGGGAACTTGCTATTGTTAGTAAGTTTTTCATACGAGCTCAAAATGTTCTCATTTTCTACATGAAGGTTCATTTCAGAATTATAAGTCTACCATAAAAATCTCATTGTTCCAACTTAAGCATTAGAGAAGTTATCGTAGATTTTTGATGGAAAAATTTGTAGAAAAATCTTTAGGCTTACCGTTGGAGGCCTTAGAATGTTGGGCGAGGTCCAAAAAATTGATAAAAGAGTGGTTGCGCTATTTGAAGATTGTAGATCAGGAGCTAGCATTTTCAAAAAGTGGTTATAATAGCCAATTAGAGCAATGATTCCAGAGTTATGGCCTTCCAAAGTTGGGCTACCTAAAATTTCAAAAATACATGTCAAATATGTATTTGGCGAACTATATATGTTTTGTTAGGGTCTTTCGGCCCTAGGTATTAAGTTTGAGCATCTAGAACCTTCTTGGGTGGCATAAAATTGCCTATTTAAGAAAGACCCAAACATTGTCTAGGAGAACTCTAGGTGGTAATTTGCAGCTTAGTCTTGCAAATTACTGTAATGAAGGCACCCATGTGGGTTAGCATATTGTACTTGTGAATTCTATAATTCCACATTTGTGGCAATAATAAGAAGTCCATATTTTGTTTTCACATTTTCTATTGTTTCTTTGTTTTGAGTTTATGGTATTAAGGGGAGCACATCAAGTGGTATCAGAGCTAGAATTCTTGAGTGTGTGGACAGATCACTGACTATGAGGAAGTTTTCACTAGGACCATGGTTTGGGTTGAGCATATATATAGATCACCAATTATGAGGCAGTTTGAACTAGGGTTTCAACAAAAGCACAAAAATGTCTCCACAAAGAGAGTGTGGCAGAAGAGCTGTAGGTGTTACACCTGAGGGTTTTAGAGCCCTCCAAAGATAAATGCAAGCATTGGAAGATCAAATGCGTAGAGGAATAAATCTTGCCATAAGAGATGAAAGCAAAGATGAGGATGAAGAAGAAGTAAATGTCAAACCATAGGCAATTCTAAACCCAAAGGAAGAGAGGATTTTTAAGGCCATCTCCAAGATTGGAAAAAGACCTAAGTTTGAGATTCCCACATTATTGGGAAAACATTAACCCAGAGGAGCTGATCAATAGAATCAATGAATTGGAGGAGTACTTTGAGTATGAAGATATTGAGGATCCTAATAGGGTCAAGTTTGCAAAGGCAAAACTAAAGGGACATGCAAAGATCTGGTGGCAAGAAGTTTAGTTGGAGTGGAATAGAAAAGGAAAGGAAAAAATCACCAGATGGGATTGGATGATAGCTAAACTAAAGCAACAATTCATTCTTGCAGATTATGAGCTTGATCTATTGAAGAAAATGCAGGAGTTGAAGCAAGTGGGAAAATCTATTCAAGAGTATACCAAAGATTTCTACCGAGTTCTCATTAGAACCGGCCATGTAGAAGCTAATAAAGAGAAAGTGGCCGATTATCTTAATGGGTTAAGGCCAAGTATTCATGATGAGTTAAGTCTAGTTTGAATGAATAGTATTGAGGAGGCATACCAATTTTCTCTAAGAGTTGAGGAGAAACTAAGCAAGAATTTTGGAAACAAGAATAGTGGAAGAGGTCATAGTGGAAGGTCTGGTAGATGATCTTATGGTGGCTATAATGATGATTAGAAGAACAAGGACGAGGTTGGAATTAGTAGTTAGAATTAGAGAGGAAATAATTACAATCATTTCCATGATCATAACAATAGAGATCAAAGAGGAAGAGGCAGAGGACAAGGATCTGGAAGATGAGGCTTATATGGGAAATGTTTTTGCTGCAGAGAAGAAGGGCATAGAGCATTTGAATATTCCAAGCACCAAGGAAGAATAGATCAAAGAACAAAAGGTTAGGTTAGAGTTGCACATGTTGATGAAGATGCCAAATCATCACATTTTGAAGATGTTGAAGGAGGAGAAGTCCTAGTTAACAAGAGAGTCTTGTTGAGTGGAGAGAATGAACCTGAGCAAAGGAGGAGCTTGTTTCGCACAAGGTGCAAATGTGAAGATAAGTGTTGTGATGTGATTATTGATGGTGGTAGTATTGAAAATTTGGTGTCAGAAATGATGGTCACAAAGCTGAAACTAAAGAGATAGAAACACCCACATCCATACCATATTTCTTGGGTGCAAGATGACCACAAGGTCATGGTCAATGAGCAGTGCTCAGTGATGTTCAAGATTGGAAGCTACTAGGATGAGGTACTATGTGATATCATACCTATAGACATATGTCATATGTTTTTGGGTAGGCCGTGGTAGTTTGACATGCATGCTATACATGATGGGGGAGCAAATACCTACACTCTGACCAAGGATGGAGTGAAGCATAAGTTGAAGTCATTGAAGGATAAAGAAGAAAAGGTATGTAGTGTTGCCAGAATATGTTTTATTGATGGAAAAGAGTTTCTCAAAGGTATGGAGCATGGACATATGTGTTTTGTTATAATTCCAAAAGATAGTAAAGAAGAAGTAGAGGAGGTACCTATAGAAGTTGAAGATATATTGGGAGAATTTTCTAATATTGTATCAGATAATGTACCTAATAGATTTCCCCCAATGAGGAAGATCAGTTACTGGATGGATTTGATTCAAAGAGCTAGTTTTCCAAACAAGGTAGCACATAATATGACACTAATAGAAAGTAAAGAGTTGAACATACAAGTTCATGAGTTGTTGTAGAAGGGGTTGATTTGAGAGAGTTTGAGTCCATGTGGTATACCAGCCATATTAGTACCAAAGAAGAATGAAGAATGGAGGATATGCATAGATTATCACGCTATCAACAAGATCACAATCAAGTGTGAATTTTCATTACCGAGGATGGATGATATTATGGATTGTTTGAGTGGAGCTAAGTATTTCACAAAGATAGATCTAAAGAGTGGGTACCATTAGATTAGTATCAGAGAAGGTGATGAGTGGAAGACTATTTTCAAGAAAAAAGAAGGATTGTACAAGTGGTTTGTCATGCCTTTTGGGTTGGCCAATACATTGAGCACTTTCATGAGGCTCATGAATGAGGTACTTAAGGATTTTCTAGGTAAGTTTGTCATTGTTTACCTAGATGATATTTTGATCTTTAGTAAGACATTGGAGGAGCATTTGATCCATATTCACAAGGTGTATGATAAGTTGAGGGAACAAAAGTTGTTGATAAACTTGAAGAAGTGCAATTTTGTAAAGGAGTTGGTGTACCTAGGATTTGTAGTCTCAGCAGAAGGTTTGAAAATGGACCTAGAGAAAGTGAAGGCTATCCTTGAATGGTCTACTCCAAGAAGTGTGATAGAGGTAAGATCTTTTCATGGACTAGCTAGTTTTTACAAAAAGTTCATAAGAGGTTTTAGCAGTATTTGTGGACTCTTGACTGAAACAATGAGTGGATAGAAAAGAATTTAAGTGGACTGTAGGAGTAGATAAGAGTTTTCATACGTTGAAATAGAAAGTTACCGAGCAACCTGTTTTAGCACTTCTAGATTTTAACAAGGTGTTTCAAGTAGATTGTGATGTTAGTGGTACTACAATAGGAGCTATTTTGAGCTGGGAAGGTAGACTTGTTGTTTATTTCAATGAGAAATTGAATGATGCAAAAAGAAAATATTCTATTTATGATTAGGAATTTTATGTTATAATTCAAATATTGAAGAAGTGGAGACACAATATTCTTCTTAAGGAGTTTTTTTTGTATACTAATCATCAAGCTTTGCAATATTTAAATAGTCAAGGAAAATTAAACCAAAAGAATGGGATATGATTTTACCACTGGTAGAATTTACATATAATAATTTTGTAACAGGAGTATTGGTAAATCACCATTCAAGATTATATACAGGAGTAGTCCTAGAAATGCTTATGAATTGAGGTAGTTGGATAAATGAGAGATAAGTAGTGCTAAAGTAGAAGAATTTGCTAAATATTTGAAGAATATCCATGAGGAAGTGAGGAAGCACATCATAAAGATGAATGCATAGTACAAGGCTAAGGCATATGTTAAAAGGAGGCATAAGCAATTTTAAATTAGAGATGAAGTCATGGTTCATTTGAGAAAGGAGTGTTTTCCAGTGAGTACATATGATAAGTTGAAGATGAAGAAGTTTGGACTGTGCAAGATAGTGAAGAGGCATGATTTTGGAAATGCTTATGAAGTGGAGTTGCCTACTGAATTGAATATTTCATTAGTATTTAATAGTTCATATTTGATAGAGTATTATGAAGGAGATGATGGAGATGAAGTTACAGAAGCACAATGAAGTATTTCGGTAGCTAGTTCAACTAAAAAGGAGATTGAGGAGATACTGGACAGTCATGTTGAAAAAAGTACAAGGAACATAACTTATTAGGAATACCTAGTCAAATGGAAAGGGAGACCAATAGAGGATTCATCGTGGCTAGCAAAGAAGGAGGTTAACCGTCTTAGTTTTCCTTTGAGCTCTTGAGACATGACAGAATCACTTCTCGAATTACTCTAGGTGTCTGATGGAGGAACATCCTGGGTGTAAGAGCAATCTTGCATCACCCAAAAATATTTTTAATTTTCAGCCTTTTCTATTTTAATAAGGACAATAGATAGGGGGGTTGCTATTTCTAGGAACTTGCTATTTTTAGTAAGTTTTTCATATGAGCTCAGAATGTTCTCATTTTCTACATGAAGGTTCATTTCATAATTATAAGCCTACCATAAAAATCTCATTGCTCCAACTTAAGTATCAGAGAAGCAATCATGGATTTTCGGTGGAAAAATTTGCAGAAAAATCTTCAGGCTCACCATTGGAGGCCTTAAGAGTGCTCGGATGAGGCCCAAAAATTGGACAAAAGGGTGTTTGTGCTGTTTCGAGCTTGTGGATCAAAAGTTGGCATTTCTGAAAAGTGGTTATAATAGCCAATCAAAGCAATGATTTGAGAGTTATGGCCTTTTGAAGTTGGGCTACCCAAAATTTCCAAAATAGATGTCAACTATGTATTTGGCTGACTCTATATGTTTTGTTAGGGTTTGTCAACCCTAGGTATTAAGTTTAAGCATCTAGAACCTTCCTGGGTAGTGTAAAATTGCCTATTTAAGAAAGTTCCAAATATTGTCTAGGATAGCTTTGGTTGGTAGTTCACAACTTAGTCTTGCAGATTACTGTAATGAAGGCACCCATGTGGCTTAACATATTGTACTTCTGAATTTTGTAATTTTGCATTTGCAGCAATAATAAGAAGTTCATATTTTGCTCTCGCATTTGCTGTTGTTTCTTTGTTTTGAGTTTATGGTCTTACGAGGAGCACCCTTCATCAGAATTGATATCATTACCAATCAATTTCAGCAACTTGATTAGTCTATGAAACCTTGATTTATATCATAGCCATGTGTTGAGGAGATTGCCAACTTCTTTTAAAGACTTGATTCCCTCCAACAATCTTATGAACATGTCTTTTTCATGTCGTAAAGCATT
Organism: Cupressus sempervirens; assembly: GCA_028749045.1. Classification (NCBI taxonomy): domain Eukaryota; kingdom Viridiplantae; phylum Streptophyta; class Pinopsida; order Cupressales; family Cupressaceae; genus Cupressus; species Cupressus sempervirens. The sequence continues at coordinate 71,742,046 of CM053791.1, forward strand.
CAACTATTACAATAGTGTTTTGCATTGAACTATTTTTGGTCAAATTTTCTAAGTCGATAAATGTAAATCAATTATTTCCAAGTAGAGAAACATAAAACACTGAACAATGATTAGATCTATGTTTGGATCAGATGTTTGGTGCTCAGTCTTGGAGGTCATGACAATGCAAATATGGATGATAGCCTGTGGAATGATCCGCTAATGCTCTCTTTTCAAGAACAATTAGAAATTCAAATTTCAATACTTAAATTTCAATTTTAGTTTTGTTGAACCAAACAACTTTGGAATAACAAATCTAGAATAACAAATCCTAGTATAAAAAATGCGTAATAAAAACTTCCAATGCTCAAGTCCTATACTAGCAGCCAAATGGACCCTAAGGGCCCATTTGGTTGCAAGAATTATCGAATGTGACATTCATCAATACTGGAATAAGCTCTCTTTTAGAGTATCATTTGAACCTATTTGGTTGTCCTAGAAGAGGAGTCAAAAGATGTATATTATGTGTTTGGTTGCAACATTTGACATAGGAATTGGAATAAGTTTAAAAAAAAATAAAAATTAATATATATTTTTTGAAGTCTGGCAATAAAACAATTCACTTTTATAAACCAATTTTTTTGTTAATTATTTTAAAAGCCAAATTATTTGAAGTATCCTATTTTTTTAATTGACTTTATTAGTGAAATGTATAACACAACCTTTGAAATTCTTTAAAAATAAATGAAATTATTTTAAAATCATATTCAATATATTCTATAACTACTTAAATTATAAGTGTGATTTTCAAATATTAATGCTTATTATTTAAAAAATCAAAAGTTAGTATTTTAAAATATAAAAATTTGATAGCATTAATATGACAGTTCAACATAGTTTTAATTAAAAATTAAAATTAAAACTTGAATATTTTTAAAAATACTTAAATGATCTTTCAACATAATTTTAATTAAAAACTAGACACAAGATTTATTTGTAAAGATAATTTTATGAAAGTTTCAATAAAAGATATCAAATCTGATATGAGTCTTTTTTTATCATTTTATAAAAATCCTTTACAAGTTCTAGTTATGGACTTTTCGCATATGGTCCCAACAAATAAATGCAATTCTAAGGCAAAGAAAATATCATAAAAGGTAAATTTCAGCTTTGTGAGCCTTGCACCACTTGCACTCTATTCCTTCATCACACAATGTACTTGTTGTTCCTTCATCACACACTGTACTTGTTGTTTGTGCATCACTGACCTAACCAAGGAATCCACACCCATCATGTCCCTACAATACAAAATCTTCATTATTTCAACACCAAAATTTATGCCCATGATTTTTTTTTGTGTTCAAGGTCTTTAACAAACATTGGCCAACACCATAGCGACATGCTGTCACATTCATTAAAGTCATCGACCCTACAACATCAAAAGTACATTTGTTATATGAAAAATACACCCTACAAAACATTAAATATATTAGTACAAATCAATGTCCGTAAATCTTATTTTCTCTTTACTTCATGGAATCAATATCGATAATAGTCAAATCCAGTAAAAATCAAAGCAATTATTCAAGTATGAATTATTAAAATTCAATTTCTAAATCATGTCTTAAATTCAACTCAAATAATTCCTTCATTTTTTTTTCTCAAATTGCAGTGTGCTAGTTCCTCAGTTGTTGGAAAATCTATCAAAAATCTATTGATCTTAGTTAGAAGCTTTTTCCTAGGGTATATGTATTTTATAGATTCATTCTTATCAGCCATACCTTCTAGCAACACTAAAAAGAAACAACCAGTACATATAAATCATTGAATCCTCATAGTTAGAAAGTCATGTTTTTATTTCAATAATACGTTTTCCATACACTATAGTCAGAGTACATTAAAATTTGTTTAGATTTTTTCACTAGATAATATAGATGGAAATGTAGAAATCAGTGCTAGCTTGCGCACCCCTAGGATAGTGGTTACTATTTAGGAAACAATATTGCATTGATGCCTACCATGCCAAATTCAAATATAAAATACAAATTAAAATATAGATAAAACCAAAAGTAATAAAATATCCAAATCCTCATTAAAACAATACTTATGATAGATAGGGGTGACACTCAAGTTCCTAGCTATGTTACATCATTTGCTGTAGTTACAAAAGGTTTGGTTAGTAAAACAATAAAATAATATGATGGAAAATAAATCTATACTTGTTCAATTGAAACAAGAGATAATTAGTAAGTTGAAAACCCTAGCTTATTAATTGAATATGTTTTCTCATGAAGTTAATAATCTTTGTTAAGAGTAACATATGCTTCTTTTGAGTTCCAACAAGTTAATTCCAAGTTGATTAGATTGAACATTTCTTACCAACACCTCTCATTTTCATAATAGTTCACTGGCAAAGCCTTTTAATATTCCAGATGCTTTCCTCCCATATCTCTCTACTATATATACATAACATCTCAGGCAAAACCAAATAGTTTCCTTTTTATGGTTACTCTAGTGCCTGAAATGTTAAAATACTATGCGATTGGATATTTGGAACTTTATTTCATATCTAACAAAGATGCAATGTGCATATTATCTTATAGGTTATAGAAAATTCACATATCCACATCCTTGAAGTGGCATATGAATAAAATAATAGGCATATTATATGATGCCATTGAGAACACAATGGCCATGCTAGTATTCTATTTATATGTGTGACTACAGACTAGACCTGGCATGGCTTCATTTACTTATAGCCTCCTATACGTACAACCTTGGTTTACTAAGAATGCTGATTAAACTCACTTTAAAGCAGAGATGCAAGCAAAAGAAAAAAAAACATATTTTTGTTGTCAAACCAAAGAGTATAGCATAATACAAGAAATCTCACCTTAAAAACAAGATTCTCCTTTAGAGTGGAATAGAATAATCTCAAACTACAAAAAAAAATTGCTCAGACACTTTAAAATGTTTCTAAAACCCCAAATGAAAAATGAAGATCATTTTAGGATAGGACCATTCAGTTACAAGGGTGCATGACTGAAGGGATGAGTTGATGAAGTGTGACTGTATGATGTATTGTTTTATGAACTAGATGGTCCCAAATTGGTGAGGATTGCAATGATGCCACTTATTTGACTTGTAATACCACCAATGACACAAGACATTCAAGTCATTCAACATAAAAAATATACAAAATAGTACAATCAACCATATCTTAAAGTAAATCATATTTAAAGTTGATTCATAATGTATACAATCATGGAGTAAGAAAGGAAGATGTATTTAAAGTCGCTTAAAATATTATAAAAATGTCATAAGGCATGCTATCAAGAAACAATATTTAAAGGTGACTATAATATAAAAATTCCATAAGGCATGCTATCAAGAAACCATATTTAAAGGCGATTATAATATAATCAACCATTACAAGTTGGTTGTTACGATATCTAATCAAAATAGTTTTAACAAAAATCATACATATATCGTGTTGTTTCTATACTCTAGAGTCCTCCACACTTAAGTAGTATGTATTTGATTCTCTCCAGGATGGTCATTCTCAAAAATCCTTTTGCTCTTGTTGTTTCAACTAAAAATACATCATATGCCTTTATCCAAGAAAAACCACTTGTATTTCTTAAATCTTTCATGATTCTAAATCTCGCCTTCCATCTTTTCAATTTATTCCTTAAATTATGTTTTCTTAATTTTTTCTTCAAATCTTCATTAAAGTGCTGCTCAATGGCAGTCCAAGCTTCTTTTTTGAATCTTCCTTCACCTTTTCGACCAAGTTGGACTTACTCATGTAGAAATTCAAGGAACTTGTGTTCCATCTCTCTTGAACATAGTGTTGTGGTTTCAAAATGCACACCCCATTTCACCTAGAAATGGGGACCCCCTACTTTATTTTTTAGCTATCCAGAACCATAGTCCAGGGTTTGATTCTTTTTTTTTACAATGTTTTTTTGGGTCAAGACTAGGTCCTGATTGGAAAACCTAGAGTTTGGTTTTCATAATCAAAAGAGATAAGTCTTTTGCAAAATAAAATAGGTGCGCTACTACACCAAAGTATTGATAGAGAGACATTTCCCATTTTTGGGTGATGCACAGATGCACAACATCATAGCTACACACCTGTGCAACACAAAAGGGGCTTGAGATCCTCGAGTCTAAAAAACTTGGGGCCCTCTTCTCCTTCCCACCTTCATTCTCCCACCTCCAAGCTATAGCACGTAGTTGTGCATTAGTCAAAGTGTGCTCCTACACTCCCCGAATCTCCCCACTTGCACACTAAGGAAAACATAAAACAACGTTAGACATCAAATTAAGGTGCGCAATAGTGCACCTAATTAGGTGCGCTATTACACACCTTATTCTTCCTCTCAAAACCTTTAAAAACTTAAAATAATGCAAAAACTTATTATAAGGGTGTGTAGTAGCATACTCAATTAGGTGCGCTACTGCGCACACTAATAGAATCAAGCATCTTCCCAAGTCTAAATATGAGGTGCACATCAACACACCCCATATGATAAAATTTGCTAATAAAAAGGTGCACCAAATGCACCTATTAGGTGTGCCAGGTGCACCATTTTTTTTTTGCATTTCAAGGGTATAAGTTAGGTTTTATGGTTTTTTTAGGTAGATTAGGTTTTTGGGTCTTATCTGTATTTGTACTAGGGTTTGAATTAATCAATATTTCTTAAACTCTAAACTAATGGATGTCATTTTGTGTAGATTCAATGGCTTCTTCATTGTCCTCCCTTGCAGCAAAGATGGCCCCAAAGCCCATGGTATTCAAGTTTCAAGGTGTTCCTACAAAGTAATGATTCCAAGATGATCATTCAAAGATCCAAGATATTGAATTAGGTTGCACTGATTTGGGAGCATTCTTGACACTGTGCAACAAACCAACATAAAGGTCTTTGATGATTTCCACATTGATCTGATCAGGGCTTGTTAGTGTAGCATCACATCTAGTGTTAGTGCAATCTTCAAAATTAATCATAACATTTGCAGAGAATTATGTTCCTAAAGAAAGGGTAGTCAAGAGAATTACTCTAGAGATCATCCTTGATCTTTGACCCAAGAACATTGAGAAGGTGGTCCATCTCCCGAGGGTAGATCAATTCATTAAATTAACCTATCAACAAGTAGAGAGATGGTACATGGAATATATTGATGAAGCTTCCAAGATCATCCAGTCTTCATACCTTATTAAGAAGATTCCTCTAGTGAAAAAAATAGGTAAAGTGGATATGACAAGAAGCTATATGAAGGAAGACATTCGATATTCAATCATACTCTTGAGTAGAGTTATGGGTTTTCCGATAGCTAGACACCTGAACATTTTTATGGTGCATTTCATTAAGATGATGAAAACTAGAGAGATGCTGATTGATTGGTCTTCCATTCTTAGTGAGAACTTGGGTGAGCAGTTGGTGGTGGGGAAGAATAACAATTTTTTTTACATGACATCATACTTGGTGTACTTATTAGCCACAAGGGCGAGAGATTACCCAGGGCTCTATAAGAGGGGTAGCATGCAGGATGCAACATATGGCCCTACATTGTGTATCCTCAGCTAGTAAAGAAGTCTCTTTTAGAGCAAAGAAAGGAGCATAGGATTGTAAATGATGCTTTCATATTAACAATAATCTAGTTCATTGAAGGGGATTATGCAAAGAGGATGTCAAAAGAGGCAACAACTAAGATTTTAGAGGTTGGAGCCTATTACATCCAGTACCAAATGTTCACATATTTGAGGGTAACAGGTACAACAATTAATCCAAATAAGCTCCCAAGATATCAAAGTGATAGGCTTATACTCTTGGAGATCGCTCAACAACTCTAGTTTGCATACGATATAGTAAGGAGACAACAAAAAGTAACATGGGCATGGCCTGTTGCAATAGGACCATTCAGTATGGATCAAAGACAAGACATTCCATCTTTTGAGTGTGAATGGGATCAATGTCCCTTAAAAGAATACAATTCTCCTTGGCCCTACTTTGATAATATCGAAAGGGTGCATCATCTAGTTGCTAAAACATTTTAACATGAAGATGTGATTGAGGATCATTAGATGAATGCAGTAGACGAATACAATGTCTACATAAGAGATTATTGTAGGATGACTCTATATCGAATAGAAAGAGCTTTAAATATGAAGATTCCATTGAAGATTGTACAATAGGATATAAAGGATCTTCTCAATCCATTGTTTAATAGGGATAAGATTGGTGACCGACCCATCATGAATGTTGAGGTTGATAAAGAAGAAAACATAGACATCAATCACAGAGCAAGGCATGTCATCAAATTAACAAAGGATTGGATCAAGAGACCTTTCAAACTTGATCCAATTCCTCAAACAATGGTTTTCCATGCTCAAGCTTGCCCATCTAAAGGTCGAGGAGCTAAGGTCATAGTGCCTACATTTATGGCCTAGTCACTAGTAAGACTAGAAACGGTGCATCAACTTGATAGGCCAATTGGATATTATAGAGATCAGAAAGGTAAAGGTAAAGGAAAGAGGAAGAGAACTTCTCCTCAACAAGCTAAGATAGAAGAGAAAGCAACCCAAGCACCCCCATAGACAGGAGGAAAAGATGTGCAAGGATTAGAGAATGTCAAAGTTGTACAAGCTCAAGAAAATCCTCAAGTGCTGCCAGCTGAACAAGGCCAAGGAGAAGTTGAAATTGAAGTACAAGAAGTGCCTTCACAAGAGGTACAAGCCTCCCCTTCTACTCCTAAGAAAAGAAAGATCAAGACTCCAATCAAAAGGGGAAAAAAGGTTATCAAGAGAGTGATTCCTTTCCCATCAGTCCTTGAACCTATTCCAGAAGAAGCAAAAGAAGAGGATGATGAGGACGAAGAGGATAACTTGATTTTGAACTGGAGGGCCCTTCTTGCAAGAGCTGCAGAGTTAGAAAGGAGAAGAAGCTCCACCATCATACCTCCATCTATTCTTGAGCAACCCATTTAGACTACAACATCAAAAGATGAAATGCAACAATGGATAGATGAGAAGGATGTGGAGGGCACTGATGTCTTTAAGATGTCAAATTTTGATTTCATGCTATTGGGTGCTGAATTAGTCACAAATAAGATAATGGACACTCCAACCAACCAACCTTAATAAGAGGATTGGATTCAGCTACCACCCAAACCACAAGGCCTTGAAATAGCCCCACCATCCCTAGTACAAGTCACATTTTGTGTAGATAAGGGATTGACTACTCCTCTTCCTCCAAACAATGAAGAAGAATAGGTACAAGAGGAAGAGACACAAAAAAAATCCGCCAAGAATGTGTTAGAGGAAGTATAGATAAGCGAACAACCTCAACAAACTTCCCAAGACATCAAGGTAAGGACTGTGGTCTATATAGACACAAGGACTCCTGGTACAGATCTCATGCAAAAGAAGAGGACTCCAGAAAGGGGAAATAAGGGAAAGGATGTAGCCAAGAATAATACTTCATCCTCAAAAGGAAAATCTCAGGTGGAACATATCCCAAGATGATAGAGAAAGCAAGTGATAAAAAATAAGAGGCAACAATTCATCACTTGTAATGCCCCACCAAGGGATCCAAAGAATTTTCACTAAGTTTGGCAAACTTTTTTTTTTTTTTTTAAACATGAAAGTAAAACCATTCATAACACTTGCGAAAGAAATAGTAACATCCAACTGAAAGTAAACATAACATACATAACAGTTACATTCTTTAAGAATCCCTTAATGTTGAATCAATCTAATCATAACCATTCATCTAACATCACATCCTTATGAAATAACAAGGATACATCCGATGTTCTTAAACAATATACAAGTTCCTTTTTGTAATTATATTTTAGTTTAGCTCAATCATCCACTGTACATGTTACAAGGTATGAAAAAGCTTAAAAGAATAAACATCCATATAAATAAAGTACATCATCATCTAATATTAATCCATGATGAAATTAAAGTAAATGAAACCACATGTCATACATGATACATCATCACAAAAGATATAAACATCCTTTATAAGAGATAACCATACATCACAAACATAAATAACTAAGTGCACGGTTCCTCCCAACCGTAAATAGCATCATTAGACCATCGTGGATCCTAGCCATCCCTCCGTGCATAACATTCCAAAGCACCGAAGAGATCATCGGTATTATCATAGTAGGAATGTCACTCCTAAAAACATCCTACTAACATGCAAAGAAAAAGCATAAGATAACATCATCATATGCAAATCATCAATATAAGAAACATACCAGTAAATACATCCATCATGAGGTATCTCATCTATCATAATGCTCCAAGATCATAATGAAGATAAATACCAACCAAGAATGCTCCAGCCACAGTGTCTTCGACGGATCTCAAATGATAAGAGTGGAAAAACACTACCACCCAACCACGTGGAACCTAAGTGGTCCACTCCCACCGTGCTGAGGAGATAATCTCAAGTCCCAAATAGGCTATCAAAACCACAAAGTATAAATCTCTATAAGTCCAGGAATCCTAAAAGTATACTACTCAAAGGTTCCAACACACACAAAACCGACATCTAATTCCCAGAGGCACACAATGACATGTAGGAAACCTACTCTCCAAGCGGGAAAGTGTCATCACATTTATCACGTACAAGTTACCCTGGTAGTTAGCTAAACTCCACGGGTCCATACTGATCTCATGCGGCCACTAGTATCCTCTCATACTGACGAGGCATACTACGGAATGCACGGTCACAACTATGCGTTCTCACTACTCCCATCCTAGCCTGTACAAGCGCTCAAGGCATGGGCGAGAATAAAAAAACAACTATCTTTTTAGGTTCATTTAATCCCCATTTAGTGTGTAAATGTTATCACTTATTAACAAAACTTACAATGAGTTACCTTGGTAGCCACTTAGGGCCCTGGCCCCCATTGCAAGCCACTTCTCGACACTACAAGTAGATTACCTACCCTAAGCTCATGGAATCATAAATCACCACAGTCCTGTACAAGCGACTGCAAAGAAAATCCAAAAGATAATCCATAAAAAAGAATCATCAAATATCCACAATATAAGCATCAAATATCCATAATAAGAATCATCAAATCACCAAGATAAAAATTATCAAATCTCCATGAGCATCCGAAAAGCATCCATAGTAAATCATGACCACAATAGTTCTCTATTGGCAACTGAAGGCATCACTAATAATCATAAGTATCCATTGGTTCTCAATAACCAAAATATATCTCAAAATAAATCACAATATCCATTGGTTCTCAACAAGCAACCAAGAATATCTCAAAATCATACTGATCAAAGACTCCAAAATGGTTGAGTCAAACATGTCACAACATGACATCATCAAGAAATAAATCTACATTTTAGTCCCATCATGGCGACTAGAAAATAATTCAAGGATAACTGATCGATGACTCAAAAATGATTAGCTCAAGTGTCTCATACACATACATCTCAACTTCACACACGAAGACTGATGAACAATAACAAACATTTCATAGAGCATATGATCACATTACCATGGTTGGGCTTATAAAGATTGAGACCAAATAAGATCAACATGCCAACACATCTCATAACCCCCGAGCCTCTGGTAACAACCTAGGACTGGTCAACACTAGTCAACCCAAAAAACCCAAAATAAGAAGCATATAGAATACACGATGCAAACACATGTCTTGGTTTACTAAATTCACATAGTTGAATAATGTGTGGAGTTTCCAGTTTTCTATTTGCAAGTATACTTCAAGTGTCTAAGTTTCATCATTTGACCTACAAGTCAACTCGATTGTTCCCCAATAGCATTATCCTAAGAATAACTTAAGGATAAATATTTACTCATTAAACTGATCATCATTGACCTTTGATAACTTGTTCTCTCTACTTAACTAAGATCCATATTATGAGTTGATTAACCTTTCAACTTTTCTAGGATCATTATTCATTTTATTATAAGAGGACCAATTATCATTCTTTGAATAAGAGATTATAACTTCATTAAAATGATCAATTAATATCGGTTCACAATCTTCGACCTTTTATCATTCTAATAATTCTCAATTATATATTACTAAGTCTTCACCATTAAAATATCCAAAGTCATTATTCAAGTCATAAGAATAAGACCTATCAACTTGATATCAATATTTCTACAATCTCATTAAAAGAATTATATCAATTAAATCTCCATTACATAACTTAATTATTAATTAAATCTAATTAACTCTCATTAATTGATTTAATTAATAATTACATAACCATAGCAACATTCCAATTAATATCAGTTGACTAATAACTAACTATAATTTTGTAAGTTAAAAGTCATACACAAATATTCATATTCATAGATCAATAATAATAACTTGTTATTATTTAATAACAAGCTATATAGGAAATCTTAATAATAATTCCGTATGACCACATTCGTCATTCCTATATGAATACTAATGCTTCCTTAATTAATCTACATTATCAATAATCATTTAGATCATTAAACTATTATTTATTAATAATTTGCTAGACCCAACAAACATTAATAAATAATAAACTCATCAAAACTATTATTACTCGTTCTAGAGATCCTTCCACAATCTTCATTAGTTAATATTCAACTAACCTTTAAGGTATATCAATAACTAATACATAACGTATTAACAAATTCAGATCATGACTAGGTTATTAAATATTATAACAATGATTTTGACCTTTGTCAATTTAATCCAATATCATTTAAAGTCTCTTGATTTACATTACTATAATAATCATCATTAAACATGTTTATATATTACCATCTCATAATTATTTAATATATATTAAAAATTAACATTAAAAGTCAACCATTAGACTTCATATTCTAATTCCTCAATAGTCAAATTAATAATTCAATATCTCTTTTCTTTTAATAATATCACACGCAATAGTTTACAGTAACTAGCGTTGCTTAAGAAAAACCTCGTTGAATCCAAGATCAACTTTTGTTAACATTTGAATTAATAGTTTAATATTAACTCGTTAACAACTAATAACAAGTTATATTAAATTAACCCCATTAAATCAATATATTGAGATGTTCCTAAAAGTATATTCCATATTTGAAAAGATCCCTATTGTGTTTCAGAAAGACTCATTGTGAATTCAATATTAACAAATATAATTCCCCCTAAGTTCATTTAGATTAGATCTATAACATTAGATATCAACAGAATTATATATATATATATATATATATATATATATATACATATTATTTAACATGAATATTTAAATTATATACAATAATTATCATTTAAAATTTATTAATAATTAATATCATTATATAAAATGATATAACATATAACCATATCATAAAATTCATATAATAATATTATAACATATAACATTACCACCGAATTCATGTGGTAACGTTATACATTATAATACTACCAACAAATGCTAGTTATAATTCCCACCGTACCCTGCGATCATCAACTGTGTAGGCGGGGGTCCCATATCCTATTTATAACCCTACAAACATAATCAAATTGTACCGCCCCCCACAACTTCAATACCCACGACCATCCGTGGATTGGGTGGCAGTGCCGAAGCAGCCTGCTGTCGCAGTGTCTACGACAGCAGAGCTGCTGACTCTCATTTGCCATGAGAGAGGGTGGGGGTACAGGCTTGCCCCTCCCCGCCTCTCCTTTATTTTATTTATTATAAAAAGTTTCGGCGATATATATAAATCGACTCATCAATCATTTTTCCAAATAAATTTCTTTTATGAACCTTTTTAATTATAACATTTTCAAAATTATATATATATTCTAAATTACGAAAGTTGCACAATCATATATGAATTTACATATATAAAGACCAAATCTAAAAATATGAGTGCAATGTATTTCTTCTATGAAAATTCATTTAACCCTAATTCAAATAATTTCTCAGAACGCATGAGGTGTTTAAATATTCATGATTGGAAATGCATACATCTGAAGCATTTATTTCAAATCTTGTTTATCTAATTTCACAATATAAATTCAAACCCAAACCCAATTTAGATCTAATTCCTTCCATAATTGGATCTAGGGTTTTTTTTTTTCTAATGTTTTCTACTCAACCAATAAAATATCTAGATTCCAATTTAATTGTAGATTCAATCACAAGAGTATTCAGACACATATAACAGACATGATGAAGACAGGAAGAGAATTAGTGCAAAGAGAATATGTGAATATCACGAGTGCACCTGAACACTGATGCTAATCTTTCATGCCTCAGAAGTCCATAGAAAATCCCTTCCTTCTCCATCATTCGCAACTCCTCCAAGATCCAAGCCAACCGAATCCTCCAAGTGACTAGAAGTGCTTGAAGAAGCATAAGAACATGTAGAAACATATGAGCATGAGCATGTAGAAGCATATGAACTTCTCAAATGCATATAAGCTTTGAAGCTTGAAGCTTCCATTCCACTTCTCCAACCACACTAGGAGAGCCTCAATTTAAAGGCCTCTAAGATGCATCTAGAGTGTCTCTAGAAACAACTAGAAGATAAGCATGACAACCAAGCGCGGGTCTTCTCCAACCTTCTAGATGAGTCTTAAGGTTGTAGACACCACGTGCTCAAATAAATTGCTAACTCCTAAGTTTAGACAACTAGTGCATTCTTAGAGTGCAAACTCTTGTGTTGTCTACATGACAACTTCCGAGAATTTGCCAACTCCTATGTGAGCAAATAATGCACAATAATTAATATAATATTTACTTTTACTCTTTCCAATTTAATTTATTTATTTATTAAATCTCATGCAGAAACTTTAATAATTTCACTTTTCAATCTTAATATATTTATATTTTAATCACATGAGATTTAGAATCTTTTAATAATTTAAACATATTTTTCACTTTTAAATTTCATTTTCAAAACTTAATTGCTAAAATATTTATTAGCTTTAATAATAATATTATTTAGTCATTTATTTAAAAATGAACTCCAAATATATTATTATTAAAATAAATATTGTCACATTCCAACTTTTAAAGTTTAATTATTTTATTTTCAAATTTAGTTATTTTATTTAATTAATTTTCCAATTAATTAAATAAAATAAATATTAAAATATCATATTAATTTTCCATTAAATTAAACCATTAATTAAATCTTTTAATTAGGCTTAATTAATAGAAAATACTCCAAAGACTCACAAGGTAAAAATACGAAAACCTATCATAGCCAAAATACATACAAAATCAAACCAAGGGTTTATATCACGAATTACGTCATCCAACGTATTCAGAGGGTACTCAACTCAGATACTTGTCCTAAATTTCCAATTAGAACAAATGGCTTAAAGGGTTGAGATTTGGACTTGAGAATTTATCTCCCCTCTCTTATCATTGAGATGATATGATAGGGTACGCTCATCCTGGCAATTCAGGGAAGTCGATACCCGATACCTACAACTTGCATAAAAACCATGCATGTACAAGCACAATATATACTAAACTAAATAGGCAATGGCATGAAGTGGTGTATCGTGTAGATCCTGACTAGCAGGTGACTACGACTCCCTTCCTTAACCACATCAGACACGCCATACAAAAGAAAACACGCAAAGCAAACACACACACCATACACATGCAAGTATGGGGTAAGTATCCATAAGAAAACACATATGATAATAAACTATCTAACTAATCATCATCAATAACTGAAAGCAATGTAATGATCATCATCAATAATTGCGAACACTAAAAATAACCATCATACATACATGAAATGTAGAGTCTAAGTAATCTCATCACATAATAAACTGAATCCATAGCACCATATCTGATAATCTCATAACAATGCTGCTAACCATCAACATAAAAACAACCCTAAAAGAGTTCAACAGTGATAACAAAATGCGAACCAGGGGCAGGCACTACATCACTGAAGAGGAGGATAGAATGGAATTGATTAAAGTGTTGAGGAAACCTAATTCACCACCAAAGGATGCACATGCATTAGCCTTTATCATGAGTGATTAGAGCCAATACTTATTTTCTCACATGGCTATCCCTCCTCCACATTCAAATGTTGAAGAATCGACCCTAAGGGATTATTAGATCAAGGAGGTCATGCTTGGGAAGCCTACCTTGGATACTACTAACTTAATGGTTACAACAAGGATCAAAGTAGTATTAAGGAGCTTAGAATAGGATGGGGTGGAATTCATAACACTTTGGTGAAAAAATAAAATTCTAAAGGGATATTTAAGAAATTTATTGGTCCCTTGGATCCCACAAACCCTGAGGAAACCTTGAATGAAACAATCAAGAGAAGAGATACAGGTGCAATATAGTTGGAACCATTTTTGAGAGCTTGTCAACAATGGAGAGAAATTTTTGAGGAAAAAGGTATATAGATTATTGCAGGAAATTTGAAGCTGTTACACATCATGCAAGAGAATGTGGATAGGCTAGTAGCCATTTTGAATCAAGATTTTGGTCTGATGGATGAGATACATACATGGGGCAAGGATTTGCAAGCATTATAGGCAATTAAAGGCTAAAGGTATCCAATGCTAATGGATGTATATACAGATGAGGAGTTAGACAAGATTGATGATTGGATTGAAAAGATTGCAAAAGGGAATAAAGTAATGGAGACATTACATGTGGAGATTCATAGGCTCAAGGATCAAGCCAAAGAGAAAATTTTGGAAGTTGAGAAGCATTATAGTGATGCGTGGTTAGACATTTTTGAGGATGATGCATGGGAGAAGTTAATACCAGTAGAGGTAGTAGTTCAAAAATTTGGTAAAACTTTTGAGGAAGTTGCCAATGATGATGACATTAGGCAAGCATTTAGAATAGAGGAGGCATTGTTAGATCTGGATGTGAAATTAGGAGATTTTGTAGAGACTCGTATCGAGGTCAGCAACTACAGGTAGAAGGTGAAAGATAAATATGAAGCCTTAGATTTTCTAGATGTAGCTCAAGTAACATAGCTCTCGTATAAAGGGGAACAAAACCTAGAAGCCAAAATTTTGTTTTGACACTTACTGAAATTTTACAATTTTTGGAACTTGCTTCCGAGCTGAACTGTTGCACTGGTGAGCTAGTGTGCCAAGTTCACTAGGTGTATAGGTGCAATTTTTCATTAGTGTTCTGGAAGATTTTGAGGAATTTAGAAGTGTGCTAGTAATTAGCTGCCAGTTCTAAAATTAGAGCTTTCCATGCATCAAAAACACATTCTAACAATAGTTTAACTCCTATAGATGCTTAGTGAAGAAGGAGCTCCTATTTTTGGCACTTCTAGACACTTCTACATCAACTGAAGGCTTTCTCTTTCATAGTTTCTCATGCTTTGTTTTTTTTATGGCATGTAAAGGCTCATGCATCCAATTAATGATATAAATAAGGATGGAGTCCTACTTAGCACCAGTTAGATAGTCAATTTGTACATAATTAGATTTGTTTTTATTAGTTTAGAAGCATATGATTGCAAAAAGATATCTCTCACTCTCAACATGAATTGAGGAGAAGATTTCTTATAAATTGAGAAATGTAATGCGTATTCAAGGCCACCATTATTCTAATGAAGTAATATATGCTATTGGTGCTCACATTTGGAGTGTAGTGATTCTTGCCTGAATGTGTTATATTTTATGGATGTATGTTCATGGGATGTAACTGAGCCAATAGTTTTATTGCATTGTTTTGGTTATGCGATCTTTTAATTTGGTGTTTGCTATGGGTTTACAAATTCTATTGACATATTTAGTTTGAGAAGAGATCATCATATTGTCCCTGCATAACTTTTCATCTTGCATGAGTGCACTTTCCATGGCCTTGCTATTTGATGACAAGTGAAGCATCTTATGGTTACTGAATTCCCACGGATGATTGCATCAGTTGAATTAAGGAAGCGTTGCTCCTATTTTCATTGGTTACCTACTAATCTTTTCAAAAGCTTAACTCGCAGATGTGCTATTTCCATGGCTTATGTCCGTTAGGATTTTACTTTCCATGTTATTTGCTTAAATTTTCTTGTCACCTTACCTTTTTTATTTATTTTATTAAACCCTTTGGTTAAATTAGGAATTCATATAGTTGAATTGTTAGATTGCATTCATCATAAAAATAGAAAAATATATAAAAAATTATATTTCTTTCTTGTGTGGTTATTCTTTTTGAGACGACAAGTAGATCATACATCTTATCTGAATTGTTTTAGAACAAGAAAAGGCCTCCTCATGAATATTCACATTTATCTTCAACTGAATGGATTCCAATAGGTCACAAGATCACTCAAAACCTTGGAGTTGATTCTAAGATTATCTTTTCAAAAGAGGAGTTCGAAAGGATTCCTGCTATTAAGCATCGTGCAAAATGATAGCTCAACACAGTACCCTATTCAAAGATGAAGGTACATTGCTAAGTTGCATATCATCAACCATGCTATTGAACAAAATAAAAATTCATTACCCATGCAAGTCAAGTTAATGACAACTAGATAGTAAGGTTGAAGAAGTAGTAGATCAGATTGAAGAAGTAGTAGAAACATCAAACTTTAAATCCTTCAATTTCATGCTTATTCTGCTAAGAAATTAAGTAATCTTTTGGATTCTAACTAGATCCTAACTAAAACTATTTTAATATATATCTAATTTATACTCAAGCCAATACCATTTAATAAAACTACATTAAACTATCCAATCTACACTAAAGAGAAAATCATTTTAGAAATATAAAGAAAATTCTTGTCAATTAAAAGTATAAAATAACACATGCAGCTAAGTTCTTTATCATTTATGGAAAGTATTTCCCTAGTGAGAAGAGTGATTCTAAAAATTTTGAGTATAAAATATTAATCTTATGATTACTCATCCACCAAGTCTGATCTCAACGAGAATAGAAAGCATACATTGTTGTTGTATATAAAAGAAAAAATCAAGTCCAAGCCATTACCACAACTACTTATGGATAGGAGGAAAATATGGATACCGTCAATAAAATAATAAAACAAGGCTAGGCTATGTGGGTTTCTACTATGAAGCCACCACTTGACTTGGGCTAAATTAATGAGCTTACTAAAATGTGATGGCACCACTGGTTATTGTCAACTAACTTATTTTGGTTGAGACTATAAATAATTTGCTAGTGATTGTAAATGCTTTGCTTGTGATTGTAAATATTTTTCCTGGCTTGTTACTCTATGTGTTTGAGAGATAACAGTGATCTATTGGGAACATCTAAAATGAATGCAAGTTGTCTCTAATTTTGTTTTACACACACACACACACACACACACACACACACACACACACACACACACACACACACACACACACACACACACACACACACACACACACACACACACACACACACACACATATATAAAATTTACACTCAAGTCAATACCATTAATATATAATGGAAGTTGTCTCTAACTAAAACTATAATAATATATATCTAATTTACACTCAAGATAATACCATTTAATGAAACTATATTAACCTATCTAGTTTACACTCAAGCAAACTAATTTCATATGAATAGGTAGAGTCATATGTCTAGAATGCCAAGAAAACAATACTAAGAATAAATATAGTATGAGATTTTGGTGTATGAGTTTATAGGTCAAATACCTCTTTGTAAATTTATAAGAGGGACAGTGTATGGTTCTCTCTTAAATGCAAAGCTTAGAGTCTTTCATAAATGTTTATATTGAGTGCTTGGGGAAGGCTATGAGAAGTAAAAAGTTAGCTATGGGATCTACTGCCTATGGTACATTGAGATTTTGGTGTATGAGTTTATAGGTCAAATACCTCTTTGTAAATTTATAAGAGGGATAGTGTATGGTTCTCTCTTAAATGTAAAGCTTAGACTCTTTTAGAAATGTTTATATTGAGTGCTTAGGGGAGGCTATGAGAACTAAAAAGTTAGCTATGGGATTTGCTGCTTGTGGTACATTACGATGCCTCCATTCAGAAGGCTACTTTAGCAACTGATCTAGCAAAAATTGAAGATTATTACATAAACAAGCTTTGAATACTTATGTACTTAGGTCAACAATGCAATTCGTACTTGTTGAATATGAAAGTAGTATTTAAATTTCAAAATTTTAAATCAAGGACCTCTATAATGCTCTTCATACTACAATTTAAAGTTTGACAATGCTTCTAAAAATAAATCAATGTTGCTAACACATGCCTTCTCTATTCTTCTCCATTATGCATACAGGTCTACCTAGAAAATTAAATCCACAAAATATACTCATTCATCTTACAATAATCATTACAAGTGGTCTCTTACCAGATTTATCTAAACAACAATACACCTACAATAGTACCTACATATAGAATGTATTAAATATGTATTGCAGGCATATTACATTTACAAAAACTTCCAGAATTCACAACTAAGAGATTCATTCAAGATATTCAAAATCTAGATTATTATGAAGGAACATATACATAAATATAAACAAGATTCTATTAAAATATTATTTTTTCATTCATTCATGTTGGAAATGAAGAGAGTAACTGAGAGGGGAGGGGTGAATCAATTACCACAAAAATAATTCCCTATCCCTAGATGTCAAATCAAAATTTTCACTAATAATGCAATGTTGTCCAGCTTGGTTATAACTTAGTTACTACTGTAACTCAGTTAACAAAGAAGTCTTATGAATATTAATCTAATTTAACCTTTAGTAACATAGTTGCAGAAACATAAAGCATAGAAAAAATAACATGAACACATATGACACCAATATTTAATGTGGAAACCCAATTTGGGAAAACCACCATGCAACTAGTTACAATATTTATCACTTTTGAAGTGGGCCTTGTTAGGAGACAAACCTATTAAAGGTTACAAAACATACTGTTAAGTATGACCTTGTTAAAGGATTTAGATTTCCCTATTAGGAGTGGCTTGGTTAGAGGTCTTTAAACACTTCAATCTTGAAATGTCACCTTGTTAGAGGATTTACAATATGACTATTAAGTCAACTCTGTTAAGAGATTTCTTCACTGCTAAAATGGTTAGAAGGTAACAAAAATTTGACCAAATTTATGAAGCAAATTTCTTTGCATATTTAGATCTTTGTTTTGGCTTGACCTCTGGATCCTTACTAATCAAAATATTCTTTGCAGCTTACCTTCCACACTTTCTTGCTCTGCCCTTTCCTTTGCTTACATATCCATCTTATTCCATGTATTCCACTTGTTCATTATATCCTCACTATTTGATCTTTCATATATACCATAAGCTTTGATAAGTTAGCTTGAATACCCTTTCAAATAATCAATAAACATCCAAACAGTTAGCCTATGATGGATGTATTTACTAGTATGTTTCTTATATTGATGATTTGTATATGTTAGATGATGTTACCTTATGCTTTGCTTTACATGATTAGATTTCATATGTACATGTTGTAGCATGTTAGATTACTTTATGTTTGTGATGTAGTATGATTTAGGTGTGGCATTCCTACTATGGTAATACTGATGATCTCTTTGGTGATTTGGAATGTTACGCACAGAGGGATGGCTAGGATCCACAATGGTCTAATGATGCTATTTACAGTTGGGAGGAACCGTGCACTTAGTTATTAATGTTTGTGATATATGGTTATCTTTTATGATGGATGTTTATATCTTTTGTGATGATGTATCATGTATGATATGTGGTTTCATTTATGTTATTGCATCATGGATTAGAGTTAGTATGATGATGTACTTTATTTCACATATGTATATTCTTTTAAGCCTTTTATACCCTATGACATGTATAGTGGATGATGGAGCAATCTAAAATGTAATTACTATAAGGACACTTGTATATTGTTTAGAAACATTGGATCTATCCTTGTTATTTCATAAGGATGTGATGTTAGATGAATAGTTATTATTAGATGTGATTCAACGTTAAGGGATCCTTAAGAATGTAACCTGTTATGTATGTATGTTTGTGTTTACTTTTATTCGAATCGTTGCTATTGCTTTCGTTACTATGCATAAGTTGTAAATAATTTATCTTTCTTGTTAAATTATAAAAAAAATTTAAAAAATTGTTTGGCAAGCTTAGTGATAGTTTAGATTAATTCTTTGGATCCCTTGGCGGGGCATTACATTTGGTATTAGAGCCCGAGTTTCAACATTGGGAGCTCTGGGTATATTTGAATGCCACTAGTTGTTAGCTAGTTAAACAATACGAAAATTTTGAACTATCATGTGTATCTCTTTCAAACTGAAAACTTGAAACTAGGTGAACTGAAATAGAACTTAAAAATGTTACTTGCATACTTCAACACTTATCTTTCAAAACTAGAAATTCTATTTAAACCTAAACATGGGCAAAATTGAAAATTGAAACTCATTCTACTTTTAAAACATGTATCTTTTACCTATGCTTTGAGGTAGTATGCCCTTGATTATCTTTGCGAGCATTAAGTTGCTCTTGTTTAGAATGTATTAGGGGATATATTTTAGTAGTTTTTAAAAGAATGAATGTTGGATCGATATGGTTTTCGATTTATCATTAAACCAAAATCATATTGCTCTATGTGTGTTGTAGTGTCCTCGGTGGAATCGTATTTCCCTACAGGGGGAAAGGGTTTAATGGGACCCACATAGTGAGTATCTTAGTTTTTCATTCTTGCAGGCTTCCAGGAGTAAGCCTAATTCTAGGGGGGGTGGATGTAGTGCCTACCCCTAGTTCGCACTCTTTTAGGGCTAGTTTTATGTTGATGCTTAGCAACATTGTTTTGAGACTATCAGATATTGTTTCAAATTCAGTTTATTATATGATGAGATTACTTGGTACTTTACATTTCATGATGATTATTTAGTGATTTTAGTTATTAATGATGATTAGTAAGATAATTTATTATCATATATGTTTTCTTATGGATACTTACCCCATACTTGCATGTGTATGGTGTGTGTGTTTGTTCTTATGTATGGCGTGTCTGATGTGGTTAAGGAAGGGAGTCGCAGTCACTTGCCATTGCCTATTTAGTTTAGTATATATTGTGCTTGTACATGCATGGTTTTTATGCAGGTTGTAGGTATTGGGTATCGACTTCCCTAAATTGCTAGGATGAGCATACCCTATCACATTATCTCAATGGTAAGAGAGGGGAGATAAATTCTCAAGTCTAAATCCCAACCCTTTAAGCCATTTGTCCTAATTGGAAATTAGGACAATTATTTGAGTTGAGTACCCTCTGAATATGTCAGATGACGTAATTCGTGATATTAACCCTTTTGGTTTGATTTTGTATGTGTTTTGCTATCATGGGTTTTCGTATTTTTACCTTGTGAGTCTTTGGAGTATTTTCTATTAATTAAGCCTAATTAAAAGATTTAATTAATCATTTAATTTAATCAAAAATTAATATGGTATTTCAATATTTATTTTATTTAATTAATTAGGAAATTAAGTAAATTAAATAATTAAATTTGAAGATAAAAGTTATAATTTTAAAAGTTGGAATGTGATAATATTTATTTAAGTTAATAAATATTTTAGCAATTAAGTTTCAAAAATGAAATTAAAAAGTGGAAAATATATTAAAATTATTAAAGATTCTAAATTGCATGATGTGTGCATGTGATTTAAAATATAAATATATTAAGATAAAATAAGTGGAGTTATTAAAGTTAGTGCATGAGATTTAAAATTTAATAAAATAATAAATAAATGAATAAAGTAAATATTACATTAATTAATGTGCATTATTTTAATATTTGTTCATGCAGGAGTTTGCACTCTAAGAATGCACAAGTTGTCTACACTTAGGAGTTAGCATATTATTTGAGCACATGGTGTCTACAACCTTATGACTCATCTAGAAGGTTGGAGAAGACTTCTTCTTCCACGATTCCATTTAAGAAAGATGATTTTATATTCATCTAATATACCAATTATTGGAAATGAGGAGAGTAACTGAGAGGGGAGGGGTGAATCAATTACCCCAAAAATAATTCCCTATCCCTATATGTCAAATAAAACTTTTCATTAATAATGCAATGATGTCCAACTTGGCTAAAACCAAGTTACTACTGTAACTCGATTAATTAAGCATTCTTATGAATATTAATCTAATTTAACCTTTAGTAAGTTAGTTGCAGAAACATGAAGCATAAAGAAAATAACATGAACACATATGACACCAAGATTTAATGTGGAAATCCAATTTGGGAAAATCACCACGCAACTAGTTACAATATTTTTCACTCTTCTAAAGTGATCCTTGTGAGGAGCTAACCCTATTAAAGGTTACAAAACATACTATTAAGTATGACCTTGTTAAAGGATTTAGATCACCTAGTTAGGAGTGGCTTGGTTAGAGGTCTTCAAACACTTCAATCTTGAAATGTCACCTTGTTAGAGTATTTACAATATGACTATTAAGTCAACTATGTTAAGAGATTTATTCACTGCTACAATGGTTAGAAGGTAACAAAAATTTGACCTAATTTATGAAGCAACTTTATTTGTAGATTCATATCTATGTTCTAGCTTGACCTCTACATTCTTACTGATTAGAATATTCTTTGTAGCTCATCTTCCACACTTTCCTTCTCTCCCCTTTCCTTTGCTCACATATCCATCTTATTCCATATATTCCACTTGTGCGTTATATCCTCACTATTTGACCTTTCATATATATATATATATCATAGGCTTTGATAAGTTGGCTTGAATACCCTTTCAAATAATCAATAAAAATCTAATAGTCAGCCTCAATTAGTTAATTATTAGACAACTGTATTATGTTGTCACTCAGTCAATATTGGGATTGAACGCTTGATTAACACTGGGAGTCCTTTGATGCTCGACCACTCAGTTTACATTGCAAGCAATATATTCTTCATTAACCAACTACTTGGTTAACACTAAATTTTCTTTATTACTTGACTTCTCAATTAATTGCTGAATATGCTTGGTTAACACTACAATTTCTTCATTGGTCAGTAAATATTGACATTTGTGTAACATCAATGGCAACATACAGTTTGAAGAATTGTTTCCAACAATTCAAATGTGTTCCCATAAACATCATATATCATTCATAAAATCTATTCAAATACCATCTAGGTAGAAAATGTATAATATATCTGAAGTACAACTAATCACCTCATCTACAATCTGCCCACATCCTCCTTGATATTTCATCTCAAAACATCCCCCAATCATCTCTATCCCGCCGAGTCATCCCATATGTCTCAAGTATTAGTACATTTACCCCCTTGTGGTCATCACCCTCTTCAATTTCAATTTTAGATGGAATGTCTTATTTTGTCGTAATAAAATTGTACAATATGCAACATGCTAAAACAATCTTTGTTTGTGTCATGATTGCATAAGAAGTTGTATGCCTCAAGATAGGAAAGTATTGCTTCAAGATGTCAAATGTATGCTCTATTGTATTGTTAATTGAGGAGTGTTAGTGGTTAAATAATTCCTCTGGAGTGTTTTTTGGATTTTCTCTACAAAACTTGTTAAGGTGGTAGTATGTACACCAATAAGGGGTGATAAATGTTGATGTATGTACACATTTATTATAAAATTCACTATATACTTAAATACAAGATGGTTCCACATACTGGGGGGACTACAAGTGGATCTGATCTTGAGAAAGTAGAAGAAAGAACATGATTATCTATGACAGACCCTTCCCAACCAGCAATAATGTATTGGAACTTAAAATCAAAGGAACACACACACATAGCATTTTATGATGGGTTTCCTTTCCTATCACGATAATTGGTTAGTATGTCTACATCAATAGTAATAGGTATATGAGATTCATCAATTGCTCCAATTCAATCCTACAAATAGAAAATTTATAACTAATTTTCCACATATAGAATTTCAAGTCAACAAAAAACATATGTGCCAATAGGAGAGTTACCTTGAAGTAGGGGTCAAAACAATCCTTCCCAAGAATTTTAGGAGTGTTAGGAGTAGTAGGTATCAAGTAATCAACATGTAGCACTAATCTAGCCCACAAAAACCTTATGGAAGTGTTGGCTTATTATTTTTCTAGAGTGACCAAAGTTATGGGAAATCTTACGATTCCTCAAATTGTGGCCAAGGGCACTAGCTGTTCTTCCAACGATATGTTTATTGAATCTTTAATGCTTCTATTTATCCTAAGAATTTTAGCTAGGAAAAATAAGGCTCTCCTACTCATGCGAAGTTGGTCATGAAAATTTGTCTCAGTTGAATGGATGATACAATTATAAAATAAAATTTCATCTCTTCTACTCATATGCCTTTCTCCTCTAGATTCTTTTGCATATGCTACAGTGGATATTGCAAGGGTGACAAGAGCAACTACTACAATAAGAACGAATCTATTTTTCCTAGCAATGAGTCCATGAATCCTTGGATCATTAACAAGATCCATCAATGACCTAAATACACATTAGAAGCCTTTCAATCAATTATCAACAAAAACATTTCTCTAAAACTCAAAATATCATGCCAACTAAAATAAATGAAGCTAAGGAAATTTAGAACCTATTTTCAAAGCCACATTAAAAACTATCATGCGGAGAAATGTGAAACATGCCTTTCACATAGGAAACCATAAGAGTTAGGAAGGTGCCAATGAATTGTTTGATGTAATGCTTGAACCACCATGGATGGCTATGTTCTATTAACACATTTCCAAACATTAGCAATATCAATCATTTGTCATGTGATACATGGAAAAATGAAACTATATCAGATAGCATGGTGTATTGATATCATCCATATAGGCAGAATAACATTGTAGACCCATTACTAACAAGCTATAATACAAAGGAGTCTCGTTGACTAAGAATGTCATAGTTATTAAAGATGACAACTTCTGAGGTACACATGAAAAATAATAAGGCAAGAAAAGAAATCAATAAAAGGTGATATTTGGCACTAAGGTTGTATGTTTGGAGGCATCCACGACAACATTATTCATAGACGACTCATTAAAAGTTCTCGAGCATGTAAACCTAAGAAATATTAGGATTAAAATGATTTGATGGACATTCATGCCAAGAAAATAAATAAATAACAAACTAATACTAATACATAGTAAAAAGGAAGAAGAATTTTTTTTTCAAATAGAGAAAAACTCTTTTTTGGAACAGCCAAGAAAACTAATTTTTATTACCCCATATCATAGAAATGAATATTACATCTTTATTATAATGCCTACAACTACCATAGACAACATAAAATAAGGAATTTTAATGTAGTGCAAGGCAAGAGAATCCCCAAAGGAGATGTCCTAGCCCCCAACAAATAACCACATAGTGGAAATACAATAGCAAGAAGAAATAATGAAAGATTTGATACTAAATCACAACTCTTTATTCATAGATATAACTAATTACATGCAATATCAGGTTAGGGCCAAATACAATAGCAAATACAATAACCATTCTGCAAGATCCCACAAGATCCAACTCACAACACTAATCCAAGCTAGTCCAGATCTACAACTAGATAAGAACACCAAGAAGAATCTACACTTCTATCCTTAGTTCCACCAAGCTATTCTCTTGTCCTCAAGCCATAGCCCTAGCTCTTCTCCAACTTTATCCAAGATCCAAGTGTAAATTGCCTCACATTTGGCACTCTGTCCATAGACTCACAACTCCATCACAATCCTACTATAAACTACCTCATATTCGGTGCTCTATCCATAGACTCAAGCAAACTTGTCCTTCAGCTACTCCCAAAATCGCGACTCTCAAATTTCTTTTCTCACAAATTGCTTACCAAACTCTAAGCCTAAACATCTTGTTTATACTTGCCAAAATGAATTATAGAACATTCTAGAACATTACAAATAGAAAGATAGACCCAACAATGGTCTGGACACATCCCAAGACAAGGTCTTATCATAAATGTTGTCATCAAAATAAATCTCGTAAGTTAGCTCGCACAAAAAATGCAGAAAACATGTCATGCTGACACTCAACATTAATAGGAAAACTCAGTACATGATGAATCACTTGGCATATGAAGAATAACTCAGCACACACTATGGAACTTAGTACACACTGTAGAGTGAGTCAGGATAATATGCTAAGTCGAGTGTTAACACGACATAGGATAACCTCATCTTGGCTTAAACTGCAAAATTACTGGCACTCGACAATTGTTGTAAATTGGCAGCAATCAATAGAATTAGTGGGATAATGTGATGACCAGGATGCTCCTGCATCAAATTGACTAAAAAGAAGAACTAATTTATACACATGCACAACATGCTTTTTATTGGAAAAAACAATGTTATAAATCTTGATTAACTCATGATCTCCAACAAGAATTTGTTGAAAATATAAGAGGAGTAATTGAGAGGGGAGGGGTGAATTAGTTACCATAAAAATAAATCCCATATCCCTTATATGTCAATACAAAACATAAACTCTGCTGAAATTGTTGTTACTCAGTTAACACAAAGGCACTTCGTTAACACTAAAAATATGTTGTAACTTGGTAACCATTAAAATAAAAACTGTTACTTGGCAAATACTAAACATGCAAAACTTAAGATAGTATCTATGATTAACTTTAATTAACTTAGTTGCATACACATAAAAGAAATAACATGAACACAAGTGACACCACGATTTAATGTGGAAACCCAATTTGGGAAAAACTACCAATTGCAACTAGTTACTGATTTTCATTCTTTTGAAGTGAGCCCTATTAGGAGCCAACCCTATTAAAGGTTACAAAACACAGTATGAGGTAGAGCCCTATTAGAGGATTTAATCACCCTATAAGGAGTGGCCTTGTTAGAGGTCTTTAGAAACTTTAATCTAGAAATGCCACCTTGTTAGAGGATTTACAAATAGTTGATAAGCCAACTCTATTAAGAGATTTAGTTCACTGCTACAATGGTTAGAGAGTAACAATGATATGACTTAATTTCTAATGCAGCTGTATTGCTGATTTTAGATCTCAATTCTGGCTTGAATACTTGAACCTTTTTGATCGAATTTATCTTTGCAGCTCCTCAAGGATATTTTGCTTATCCTTCTAGTTCTCTTCCTTTGAGCATCTTCTATTCTTCCATACACTCACACATATTCAATCCTCAACTTGACCTTATAGTTATATCATATACATTGTCAAGTCATCTTGAATACATCTTGGAATAATTAATATTCATCTCCTTAGTCAGCTAGAACCAACAAACAAATTTATTAAACACAATATTCCAAAAATAAGAAAATCCTTCGTTAGTCAACCCTTCTTGGTAGACACTAACTAAGAAATGATTTTCTTGTGTTAACCAAGTGTACTTGGTTAACACTTCATCTTCACAAACTTCCTTTGGTAACTGAGTGAGCCCAGTTAGCACTAATTCTATCCAACTTTCCTTTGTTAACCGAGTGAGCTCGGTTAACACTCAACTTCTACTAACTTCTCTTCAATGCTTGAGTGAACTTGATAGACACTGTCTTCTGAACTTGGCAAACACTAGAATGCTCAAAAATCAAATGAAATTGTCTTCATCACCTGAGTGAGCTTGACATAGACTTACTAGTAAAGATATGACATTTTGCGTAACATCAAAGACAAAATACAATCGATCAATTATTTTCAACAATCTCCCTCTTTGGCATTGATGGCAACACAACATGTCATAAAAAAATGTAATTTTAGAGTAAAACAAAGTAAGGAAAATATCCTTAGTTTCATTTTGATTCTCATCAATGAAAGTTCCCTCTATCAATTTGAACTCCCTTTGACTTTAATTTCTCCCTTTGTTAGCAAACTCTGTATTCAACATCTTCTTTTGATAGAAAACTTTCCTTCTTTGATATCAAACCAAGTTCTTCCTCTTTGAAATCTTCAATTAAAATTTCTATGATAACTATACTCTCCCTCTTAAGAAAATTTCTCTAATATGATACATCAAACTCTCCCTCTTTGACATCTTAGGCCAAAGACAATATTCTAAGAAAACAATGTACCTCATGTATAGATTCATATGTAATCTACCCTTTCATTACTGCACCAACTGTACCAATCTTCAATATGTTTTGGTTGATGCATCACTAAACTTCATTTAGTGAGCTTCAGATAGGGGAATGACCGCTAACTTACCTCTTAGATACAAAAATGCATCCTTAGGTAATGGCTTAGTGAATATATCTGCAATTTGCTCTTTAGTATTCACATATTCCAATCTCACCTCTTTGTCTTACACCAATTCTCTCACAAAATGATATTTTATTACAATGTGTTTGGTCTTTGTATGCATCACATGGTTCTTTGATATATTAATTACATTGGTGTTATCATCGAAGATAACCACTAGATCCTTGATCCCTACCCTCATACCTTCCAACAGTTGCTTGAACCAAACAACATTGGAACAATTAACTATTGCTGCAACATACTCTACCTTTGTTGGAAACCAAGAAATGCAATTATGTTTCTTACTTGTCCAAGACACTAGTCTTTTACCAAGAAAGAAAACTCCACCACTGGTGCTCTTCCTGTCATCAACACTTCCCGCCCAATCAACATCAGTAAAGGCTTTCAAATCTAAATTGCCTCCTTTCTTGTACCATAATCCACAGTCTTCAGTACCCTTTAGATATCTCATGATTATCTTAATTGCCATCATATGATTTTGTTTAGGATTTTTTGAAAATCTTGCGACCACACCAACTACTAATGCAATATTAGGCCTTGTATGCACTACATATTGTAGTTTTCCAATCATTGATGTGTATGTGGTCTGATGTAATTCCTTGGAATCATACTTTTTGGAAAGCTCATGTCCAGTAGACATAGGTGTTCCAACAAGTCTTGAATCCTCCATTCCAAATTTCTTCAGTATCTCCTTGATATACATAGATTGAGTAATGTAGACACCATCTTTCTTCTATTGAATCTATAATCTAACAAAGAATTTTATCTCTCCAAACATGGACATCTCAAATTCCTTGTTCATTTCCTCAAAAATCTTTGCACAAATCATCATTTCTAGTAAACAATGTGTCATCCACAAAGATCTCTGCTAGTACAATCTTCTAGTCTGGTCCTTCTTTGATGTATAGGCTATTCTTATCATTTGCCCTTTGAAAACCAATCTTCATCAAATAGTTATGAAGTCTTTCATACCAATCTCTGGGAGCTTGCTTGAGACCATACAATGCTTTGTGCAACTTGCAAACCATATCCTTTTTGTTTGGATCTACAAAAGCTTTAGGTTTCTCTATGTAAACTTCCTCTTCAAGAATGTAGATTTCACATCCATTTGATAAACTTTAAATTCTTTATTTGCAACATAAGCAAGTAAGGTCTTAACACCTTCTAATCTTACAATAGCAGAAAAAAGTTTCACCATAATCAATACCTTCTTCTTGATAATAACCTTTGCATACTAACCTTGCTTTGTTTCTTGAAACATCTCCATCTTCATTCAACTTATTTTTGAAAACCCACTTTGTGCCAATTACATTTTTATCATTGGGTCTAGGAACAAGAGTCTAGGTCTTATTCCTTTCTATCTATTCTATCTCTTCATTCATTGCTTCAATCCAACTTTCATTACTTAACTGATCTAGGTTCAAATTCGGTAAGAAAACATGTACCTTTTAGTTTGTTCCTTTTCATTGTAACATCTGACTTGTCTCCAATGATCTGCTAGGGTGCATGTTGCCTTTTGACATATCTTTATAACATAGGTACTTTTGATATAGAACTTGTTCCACTTGCCTCACCGTGATTTTCTACATCATGCTCGGGTCCCACTATCTATGACTCAGGTCCTTCAAATTCAAACTCGTACTGGTTGACACTCAATAGCCTTTAACTATGACTCAGGTTGCACTGGATGCATCTTGGATGCTTTTGGAGATTTAAGGGACTTAGGAGGTGAATTTTGCTAACTTCCAATTAGATTTGGCAATGTATTAGGTTCAAAGTAAATAAAATTTCTATAATCTTTAGGTTCTTTGCTACTCCCTTCTTCACTCTTTTCTACAAACTCATCAATTCTCACATGTGCACTTTCTATGATCTTATGAGTAGTTAGATTCAAACATGTATATGCTTTACTACTGTTAGAGTATCCTAGGAATATTCCTTCACCACCGTTTACATCAATTTTACCTTTCCTAATCTCCTTCAAAATATAACATTTGCTACCATATACTTTCAAGTAACTTACATTAGGTTTATAGCCATACCATAGTTCATAAGGAGTTTGATTTGAGTCTTTCTTTAGCTGTATTTTATTCAAGGTATGCACTATGGTACTGATTCCTTCCTTCTAGTGTTTGATTGCAACATTCTTTTCTATCACCAAGGTTCTTGCATAATCCATGATTGATATGTTCCTTCTTTTAGCTATACCATTTTGCTAGGGTGTACCGGGGGTTAATGCTTGTCTTTTGATACCTCTTTTAGTGCAAGATTTATTGAACTCATTAGAAATGAATTCACCTCCTCTATTTGATCTCAAACATTTCAGTTACTTTCCTATTTCTTTCTCTACTCTTGGTAGATAACACTTAAACTTTTGAAAAGCTTTAGACTTATCTTTTAGATACATTATAGTCATCATTCTAGAATAATCATCAACAAATAAAACAAAATGTCAATCTCCACTATAGCTCTCAATTCTAGTAGGTCCACAAAGGTTTGTATGATCCAGTTCCAAGACTTCTTCAAAATGATAGTTCTTGCTCTTGAAACTTGTCTTGCCCATCTTACCAATTTGACAATTCTTGCATAAGCCCATATTAGGTTTCCTCAAACTAGGTATACCTCTCACTCTTTTTCTTTTGCTTATCTTGATTAGATTATCAAAGTTCACATGACACAACCTCTTATGCCTTAATGAACTTTCTTCTACTTGAGCAATGAAACATGAACTTTCTCTAAGATCTAGGTAGAATAAGTTACCTTTTGTTTGGTTTCTAGACCCAACTAGATTTCCTTTTCCATCTAGCAGCTTTGCCTTCCCATTCATGAATTATACCTTGAATCCAATGTCATTCAATTGTGCCATACTCAGCA
Source organism: Cupressus sempervirens (assembly GCA_028749045.1). Classification (NCBI taxonomy): domain Eukaryota; kingdom Viridiplantae; phylum Streptophyta; class Pinopsida; order Cupressales; family Cupressaceae; genus Cupressus; species Cupressus sempervirens. The sequence continues at coordinate 71,773,076 of CM053791.1, forward strand.
GATTATGCTTTAGTCCTTCAACCCAATAAGCACTATCACATCTAAGTTCATTGGTTAGTGAGATACAAGCTTTTCCATTTATGCAACACAGTTCATTGTCTCCAAATCTTTTACTTACACCATCATAGTGTTCCATATGTTCAAACTTTGTTTTATCACCATTAATATGATGTGACCAACCACTATCAATAATCCATGTATCATTTTTGCTAACATGAGAAATAAGTGCCATTTTATCTTCTTCATCATTAGATTCATCTTTTACAATGATGTAGACCATTTCATCATCATCACTACTATCTAAATCTTTAGCCATAAAATAAGACTTCTTACCTTTATCATTGCAGTCCTTGAAGTTCTTGAAATCCTTCTTGCCTTTGTATTTTCTACTATTCTTTTCATCTTTGTCTTCTCTATTTTGAAACCTTGCAGTAATGTGACCAACTTCTTCACAAGAAAAGAAGATTAAAGAAATTTTACCTTTGTACTTTCCTTTGCCTTTAGGATACCTTCTTGCAAGTAATGCTTCAATGGTTTTAAGACCACCATCAAAGCTATCTTCTTCTTCACTTTCATATTGTTTTCCTTTAGACTTTGTAGGTATCTTCTTGAGTGTCAACTTGGCTTCAAATACACACTCAAGATTGCTAGAACTAGGAACATAATTATCATAGTTATCTAGCTCAAATGTTGTTAATCTTCCAACTACTGCATCCAATGTTATATAATTCTTTGGATTGCATCTCATCTCTTGATTTTTTGATACTCTGATTGCATATATAGGAAGACGTGTTTTGAGAAACTTACTTACCACAATCATCTTCAATCTTTCCTCCTGAGGCTTTGATTTCACAAACACTAGCTTTGATTCAATCACTATACTTTACAATGTTCTCATCTTCTCTCATCTTTATTTGGTCAAATTATCCTCTTATACTTTCATCTTTAGCTCTTCTTACCTTATCATCTCCTCCATAGATGGCTTTCAACTTGATCTACATTTCATAAGTAGTACCATAGTAATAATCATAAGGTTATGATTCTTTTTCTTTGTAATTTCTTCAACAGTCATAGTTCCAATAGGTACTACATACTTGGAATTAAGATATTTTAGACCTAAATCACTGATGGTTGAAAAATGTAACTTTATAAGTTCCTGCCATGCATTGAAGTTATCTATGTTCAACTTGGGGATCTCCCTTTTGTATGACATCCTGATCTTTAGCTTGGGTCCTTGACACTTTCTCTGAAAGCACCAAAATCTATGATAGCAATTGTTGAAAATCTAAGAGGAGTAACTAAGAGGGAAGGGGTAAATCAATTACCATAAAAATAAATCCTAGATCCCTTAGATGTCAATGCAAAACATAAACTCTACTGCAACTATTGTTACTCAATTAACACACAAGCACTTGATTAACACTAACAATATGTTGTAACTCGATAACCACTGAAATAAAAATTGTTACTTGGAAAATACTGAATGCACAAAACTTAAGATATTATCTATGATTAGCCTTAATTAACTTAGTTTCATATACATAAAAAAAATAGCATGAACACAAGTGACACGAAGATCTAACGTGTAAACCCAATTTAGGAAAAACCACCAATTGCAACTAGTTATTGATTTTCACTCTTCTGAAGTTAGCCATGTTAGTAGTCAACCATGTTAAAGGTTACAAAACATATTGTTAGATGTGACCCTGATAGAGGATTTAACAACCCTATTAGGAGTGGCCTTGTTAGAGGTCTTTAGACACTTCAATCTAGAAATGCCACCTTGTTAGAGGATTTACAAATAGTTGTTAAGCCAACTTTGTTAAGAGATTTAGTTTACTGCTACAATGGTTAGAGAGTAATAATGATATGAACTAATTTTTGATGCAACTATATTTTTGATTTCAAATTTCAATACTGGCTTGAATACTGAACCTTTCTAATCAAATGTATCTTTGCAACTTCTCAAGGTTATTCTACTTATTTTTCTAATTTACTTCCTCTAAGTATTTTCTATTCTTCCATACACTCACACACATTCAATCCTCAACTTGACCTTATCCTTATATCATATACATTGTCAAGTCAGCTTGAATACATCTTGGAATAATTAGTATTCATCTCCTCAGTTGGCTAGAACCAACAAAAAAATTCATTAAACACAATATGCCAAAACAAGAAAATATTTTGTTAGCTGACCCTTCTCGGTAGACATTAACTAAGAAATGATTTTCCTATGTTAACCAAGTGAAATCGGTTAACACCGCATCTTCACAAAATTCATTTAGTAATCGAGTGAGCTCAGTTAGCATTGGTTACATCCAACTTTCCTTTGTTAACCGAGTGAGCTTGGTTAACACTTAACTTCTTCTAACTTCTCTTCAATGCCCAAGTGAGCTCAGTAAACATTGTCTTCTGGACTTGACAAACACTAGAATGCTCAACAAACATAGGAAACTATCTTCATCACCCAAGTGAGCTTGATATACACTGATTGGTAAATATATAACATTTTGTGTAACATCAAAGACAATATGAAATTGATCAATTATTTGCAATAGACTTATGCATGCATTATTGGAACTAACTTCTAACCATCCATTAACATACCTAAAGACCATTATGATCATTTCAAATGCAAACTAAACAAACAAGGTGGAGTTGGAGCTTGGAGAAGTGGTGGAGTTGGAGCTTAGAATGGTGGAGTTGGAGTTACCAAGCTCTATGAACAAAGCATCAATCTTCAAGAATTGTATTATTTCCTAGCAAGGTAGCCATCATACGAAATAGAAAATGCAAAGCATGAATGGTGGGAATATTCATAAAACACCCAGACATGTTTTGATGGCAACCAAAGATTTCAATGTCACAATAGACGATACAAACAAAAACATAAAGATGGCAATCCCTTGTCAAAATAATAAACAATGGAATTGTAGAAAAAAAGAGAAGTTTCCTTCATTTACCCATTTATAATTAACAGAACAAAAAATAACAAACATAAAAAAAAAAGTTAAAAGTATCACATATATAGTAAAGTTCTAAAGGGAACTTGTAAGGGATCATTTGCACACCAAAGGTTTGGTGTGCAACCATGTTTGTTCACACGATTGAAACTTGTCTACAATACTTGACTAAAATAAAAAGGAATTCCTACTGGCTAAATACATGAGACAACATAAAATGATTGAAAAAAGTAATTGACAAAATTTCTTATGATTGCAACTTTCATCAAGATCTTGAAAATGAGGTCTACACAGCTTAGCTAATTTTTAAGGCAAATGGGAAGAAGTTCTCTCATGGGCTTCCATCAGAAGGTTTTTTACACCAAATTGGTATCTTTATTATAGGAAAAATAGCCTATGATCTTTGTAATATTGAATCAATCATTGTCAAGGACCATAGAAAAAGAACATAAAAGAAAATTTAATGATAGAAAGAATAGTTAGATCTTTAATAACTTAAGCATTCTTTGTTCTCTTAGTTTCTCACAAGTTAACGTATACAGAGTTGGATAGGATGTTATAGAGAGGATATGTATGAATGATTCCAAATCAATTTCAATGTTCAAAAATTCATTCTTAAGGTCGATAGGTATAGACAAAGCTTTAGAGTTTGATGGGCATATTTTTTCATTAAATAAAAGTTATATAAATCCCTTTTTTATCTTCATCTCTTCATGAACCTCTTCATAGACATGGATAATCTAGTTATATCATAAATGATCGCCATTGTTGATAAATTACAAGGACTCTTTTGATTATCTGTGCAAATGTTTTGAGAAGCTTTTGGTATCTATCCAAGTACAGTAAAATCTATCATTACTTTTCTTGTTTTCATAATATGGTCAAATCCAAATTATGTAAGGACCCTCCTTGTATGTAATTATTAAATATGAATTTTCTTGTTAAATTTGTTCTAGGAGATTTGAATGGATTTGAAGTAATGTTTTATGTTGTGAAGGTCCTAATGAAATGAAAAGTAGTTGATACATCCATGTTTTAAATACTTAGTGATTTGAGAACTTCTACATTATCTCAACTATTTAAATATTGAAATTTCACTAATGATGATATGTGGCATTTTCACCTGACAATAAGGGTGTTGATATCAGTATCCTGATGATTAAGTCTTATGCTTCAGATAGTTCAGTATTCTTTAATTGGTGTTGTTATGATTATTAGGTGTATGCATGCCTAACGATGATTATTTTCGTACTTTGATATGCCTAACTAATGAATAAGTTATGTTATATTGATAATGTGATTCAGATGATTAAATATGGGTAGAAATGAATTAAATAGTTGATTTTATGAAAGATTCATGTTTTGATTTATGTAACTATCCAGATAGGTTTTTAATATATATACATGTGATTTTCTTGAAGCTACTGATGTGTGCAAGATATTTTAGCCAAAAAATTTAATGGAGAAACAAAATTGAACCTTATGTATCGATTGTGGAAACTAGGGTTAAATCTGATGAAAGATGCAAACCCCATTGTTCATATTTTATTTGTGTCATGGTTTGAATAAATGTATCATTCTGTAATCAGTAAATGTTAATATTTTGTAACAGTTTTTTATAGTGTTGCTTGACACTTGTGAATTGTATATGCATTCTAGCATGATAGTTAGAGTTAACCGAGTAACCTAAGGATCTAAGTTGGACTAGTTTAGTGACCTTTTTGCTAGTCAATGAGTAATTGAGGTTAATTTCCTAATCATGATTAGTGAGTAATCTACATTTTGAAGGTTGTTAGTAAGTCCTAAATTATTCCAAGCTTTTGATAGGTCCCTAATTAATCCTTAAGGCCTAAAATCATTAAATCTAAGTACCCAAGGGGTATGGGTATGGGTTGGGGACATTTTCCACCCCCTAGCCCCTTTTGTTGACTTTTATGGTCACTCAAAAAGTCCATTTTTGCTTTAGTGCAAAAATTGATTGCTTCCTTCTTGAGTTGGTAACCTTGACTCCACCTTGAGGTTTACCTAATGTCTAGTTGAGTTAGGATCATATTTAGAGGCATCTTTGAGAAGTTTTGGTTGTTACCCAATCTCTAGTCTTAGAGAGGAGTTTTTGAAGATTGAAGGCAAGGAAGGAAAAGCTCATCCCAAACTTGTTCATTTTACGATAACCATATTGTAAAGGTAGGATTTCTTCATCTCCTTTGTTCATATTTTTTCATGTTGCTCATGTTGTTCATGCTTGGTTCATGCTTATGTTATTGTGGTTTTCATTGGAATGCTTATATGTATGTTGAGTATGCTTGGGAGGAATTGAATCATATTTTTTTGAATGGTTTTCTTTCATGTTTTGCTTGATTTTCGAAGGGATTTTGTGGGTTGTTTTGGTATTACTCACCCTTAGATAGGGAAGAAGTGGCCATGTATGGGGGAAGGGCTTTAGTTGGACCCCGATAGTGTAGAGTCTCTTCTCATGACAAGAAGAGGGAAAGAGGGTAGGGTGTTATGGGCCCCTACTTTTCATCACATACCATGTTTTGAAATTGTGAAATTTGAAGAAGTGAAAGAATGAAAATCCTTGTATTATTGGCCTTGAAAGGGCATTTGTGGAAGAATGGAAGTTCTTAAGATTTTAGCCTCAAAATGGCTATGTTATGGTATTGTGGTCGATGTCTCCTATTGGAAAAATCCACCTTCTCCCTAGTCTGGTTCAATGTTGAACCTATTGTCCAAACCAGGATGGGGATGCATGCTTGATTTATTTTTCATGTTATGTTTGATTGTCTCTGGGTTAGTTTTCATCTTCTCCATGATCACTATGATGTATTGAAGATATTGAAAAGGATCCCTTGTTAAGGGCCAAGAAGAGAATTCAAATCTATGCTGTTATATTATGTAAAAATTTATTTAAACCTTTGTGGAAGTGACAAGGATGTCAAGTTTTCTTATTGGTTCTTTCCCGATGGAGCCTTGAACTAGGTTGATTAATAGAAGAGAAAAGATTGAGTAATGTTCTTGCATATGAGTTTATAGCTTTCTCTTCAGTTTTGCATATGCTATTTAAAAATTAAAAAAAAGATGTGATGATGTTCACTCTTCTTGGAGCATTTGTATGTCTCGTAATCGTATTGATTTGTATTGGATTAATTCGATAGAATGATGATATACTATTATGGTTATTGTTAGTCAATAAAATTAAATGATGTGACTATTTAAATTTGTGATTTACATTATAGTAAAAGTAAAATCAATCTCTTGTAAATTTTATAATGATGAAAGAACGAAATGATTGATCTTAAGTATATTTTGTGTGAATGTCCAATAAGAGAACAAGTGCAATTTAAATTGGGAATTTTAGCCTTTGGATTGAGTACATCACATATGACAAAACTTCTTAGTATCCTACCTTAATTTATTTAATAGTTTAATGGATGCATTATTCGTTTTGTATGCCTTATCGAAATATTAGGAATTATAGCTCCTAGATAATGTTATCAACTTGATAGTGTTTTTTTTTTCAAATTAGGACCCAGTCTAGAGAAATTAATCCATCATTTAAAAAGTTACCTCAAAAAAAAAAATGCTCAAACATCCACCTACAGGATGTTGTGTTTTGTATGGAGGAAAAAAAAATTACCCTTGTAGACAGAGTATATCCCTTTTAGATTCTTGTGAACATAATTAATGATTAAATATTTAAATGAAAAAAAAGAGAAGAGGAACCAAAATAATATATATAACATTAATACATAAAGAAAATATCCTAAATTTTCACCTAAGAAACTTTTAAACATAAATACCCTCACCCACTAAAGCTTCCATCTACCCCTTTTCACTTAACCTCAAGTCTCCATCGCATGGAAAAATCCACTCATGACTGCTGCAACAAGTACTGATGATGTCACCTCCCTTGGGTCAACAAGATGGTCGTTGCATGCTTGGAGGGAAGTATTAAAGATTTTTTTTTTAATTTAAAATTTACTCATCCACAATTCAAATGGAAGGAGGCTTGATTGGTTAACAAGCCGTGTGCTGCCCACATACCATTTGGTAGGCCTGTTTCCTTTGTTGTACACCTGACACACCTGATGCCAAGTTGGACTTAGGAGGACGTTGGAGTTAAGGTTTTATTTTTTGAAAGAAGCTAGCATAAGATTAATGCATGGAACTTGGGTATATCTGATTTGACAACCCATAATTCCTCATTTCCCTTGGGTTGGTGTGAGAACACAAAGGGAGGGCATGATTTGATTTGGCTAGCACATGGGGCTGCTTGGGCAGCGTGCAACCACTTGGAGATAGTGTATGGCCTAGGGTGATAAGGGGAAATGGGTAGGTAGGATAGGTTAGTTGTTTTCTTTATTAAAATTTTTAGCATTAAATAATATTTTTGTTGTGTAGTTTATTTAGATGTTTTAAAAACTTTAGTTTTAAATTTAGTTTAAGTTTAGTTTCTTTTCTCATATTAATAATGTTGGCTTAATCCTGTTTAGTTGAGTAGCTTGTAAAATTAATTCAAGTTACATGTTTTCTTTTTAATTATTTTGAAATTTAGTTTTGTTATAATGTAATTTATAGTCGGTTTAAGTGTATAGGAGTTACTTAGTATGGTGTAGTTTTAGTTTTTTTTATTATGTTCTAGTTGGTTCGTAATTGTAAGCAATTGTTGTGTTGTATTGTCTAGATTAGTTGAATTTAACTATCCTTTTTTATTTATTATTTAGTATAGTAAGTATTTAGATTTTTTTTAGTTTAGTTATCTTTAGATATTCTAAATTGCATGGTTAATATTTTAGGATATAGTTTCGTCTATTTATTTAAACTTGAATTGGGTACAAATTTGATAATGCTAAGTTAATAGTTGGTTGTATTGATTAAATTATTATTTAATCTTATAGTAAAGATGACATTATTATGCCAGTTTGAAATGAAGTCGAGTTATTGGAGGTTAGATTTTTTGTTTATGTTTGATCTAATAAAGTTTAGTTAATTTTATGCTAGGTGTTATTTTAGATAGATAGTTCTATGATCGTGATATTTCAAAAATAATTAGAGTTACATTTATTCAAATTATTATTAGAAGAATCCAATTATATTGGTTATTAATATTTTCATTTGTTAACATTATAATGGATAATAATAAGAGTTCTAAATATATTGAGTGGACCTCTCATTTTGATATTAAGTTGTCAAGAAAGGTTATAAAGTTAATTTAGTATTTAGTAAAGTCTTATGTTTTAGAAAAGTTAGTATCATCTTGGTTAATATGTTGTCTAAAGATAAGTTAGTTAGCATATTTAACCCGTCTTAAAAATAATTGAAATTTATTATAAGAGATCACATTGTTCTAAAAAGAAAGCTAATGTTATTTAATTCTCAATATTTGAGTTTAGTAATGGTTATTAAGTTAATTTGGATTTACGTCTTGTTTATTTTTAAGTAGATTTAAGTTATGCTAGTTCATATTATTAAATTTTAAAAATAATTGGATTAAATTAGAATGTTTTATTAGTTGGCTCTCATAGGGATTATTGAAAGGAAAATGACAATAATATATTGTTTTAAAATTAAAGTAATAGTGGAACAAATGTTGAAATCAAATTAATAACGAAAGTTCAAATTTAGCGGTCTCTTCTTACTAATTGATTATAAACTATTATAGAAATGACAGGACATCATTAGGAGATCACGTACCTGTTCTCTTTTCACCTATACTTTAACATGTGCAAATTAAATATATCTAATGTAGTGGTGTTATTAATCTTTAAAAAAATAAAAAATTGTTGGTGTGTTTTTGCTCTTATTTTTGGGCATGACAAATTAGTTTATTAGTTTCTTAGACATAGACAAACAAGATCAACCAAATCAATAGTTATGATAGATAGGTATTGCACTAAGTTTTCTTTTTGGAGGCTTATGACAAACCATGTATTTGGCATTAAATTTGTGAGAAATATGTAAAGAATACTCCAACTAACAAACTTATAGATGAAAAAATAAATAGATTCTTAGCATCCCTTGCATCAGTTTCTCCTCTTGAGACATACTATTTAACATGTCAGAAATCTATTCTAGATGAGCTAGAAATAGAAACCATGGAGAAGTAGGCTATTCAACAAAATAATGATATGGTTATTACCATAAAGGTCCCCAAAAATACAAAATTTTAAACCATGTCAAAACTATAATGTCATACCTTGAGCTGATTAAGAAATAAAGCCTTTGGAAATGCTCAATTTCTCACTAGCTAGCAGCCAAAGAAGATGTAATGAAAATTTTACAAGAAAACTATTAGAATGATGACAACGAAAATGGAAACTATTAGAGGAAAATGCAGCAGGTAAAATGGTGACTCACCTCAAGAAATTTGTTCTTCAATGAAAATAACTACTAGCTCTATGAATAATGGTTGTAAGAACTATGTACAAACCCTAATCTCCCTCTCCCTAAAAAAAAAAAATGACACATGTTGGCGGACTCGACCAAGTATTAGATCTAGTTTACAAAAGAGTGAAATACGAATAGGCTATTCCTATTCCACATATTTAGTGGGAAGTCCACCATGCCCATTTTGGGCTAAAATTAGGATAAATATATTCTAACTCAAGTTTTTTATTTTGCAACCAAACACTGAATTATTTGCATCCAATTCTTGCAACCAAACATGCCCTAAAATATTTTTAGAATATGTCATAGATGGAATAATGAAGAAGTCAAGTTTATTGTGTCATGTAATAACCATTTGGGAAATGTTACATAGTTAGACCCAAATCTTTGATGATGGGACAAAAAAGATTGAAGGTTGTTAATGCATTAGTATTGGAATAAAAGTTTCAAAATGCTAGGACACTTTGTACTATGGACAAAGAGTTTCCTCAATCTTATGAAGACCATCAAAATTGTTTTTTCATAGAATAGATTGTAAGATAGTTTCGTGGACAAAGGAATCATATGATGCCAAAAAAGTGAATCAACAAAATCCTAATTTGAAAATGAAAAGTTTCTATTTATCTTTTTGTAAAAGTGACTTGTGTCACTTTTGTAATTTAAAGTTAGGAAAATCTCATCGTGAAATATTTAGTTACTTTAAGTGATCACTTAGGTAGTTGTACTAAGTAGTTATTCTAAGTATCTCAAGTGATCACCTAGGTAGTTATCCTAAGTAGCCAAGTGGTTACAAGTTAATTATCAATGAAGCCTATAGATATAACGTTTTTGCAAGGATAGGGAGCTTTTTATCAGAGAGGGAAACTTTGGAGAAATCTTCAAAGAGACTTTTGGGATTACACTTTGTACAAAAGGGTTTTTTTATCATGTAAAATTTTAAGAAGACAATGAAATATGCATCTACTTGTACGTCTTGTATGTATTTGTGAGTTGTTATTGTACTATTTTTTGTATGCTATGTTAGTAATTTCTTAATGTATAGGTGGAATCCAATTGTTTTCCTAATTCATGTAATATACTTCATGACATTCATTTATTAGTATCTTGATACGAATGGGTTGAAATAGCCCATCTTTTCATATGTTATCTTTATTTTGTCATCAGTGCATTCTATGCTTAAATTCCTTTTGTAATCATAATTGTATGTCTACTAGTGGGGTTTATGTTATTTATTTTCTTAGTTTTTTTTTGTATGCTTTATGCACTTTCAAGTGCAAAATATAGAAAAATAACATATGCACCACTTCATACAAAGGAGTTGCCCCTCTCAAATGTAGAGGCAATTACAATTTGATTGTGATTCAACTAAAATATCTCCAACTATTGGCATAATTGTTATTGTGCACAAAGAAAATACGATCATTCTAGAAGAATAATTTATAGTGACAAATCTATTTACCAATAGAACTACTCATTCTAGGGAACCTCTTAAGCTCATCAACTGATAAGTGAAAGATATTTTGTCATCATTATCCTTAGAATTCCATGGTTCACAAAGTATATCCCTTTGTCAATTTTTGTATCATAAAAGATTGAGTAATCATAGGATTGGTTATTGCAAAGGATTATGTAGTAATTGGGGGTATTCAACCTTTTATGAACATTAGGGAAAGAGAAAGAGAGAACTTCAAGCATAACCTTGAAGAGATCCCAAATACGATTAGCATATCCAAAATGGATATAGGGATGCCAATTCTGAAGCTAAGTTCTTTTTAACATACACACTAAAGTATCTCTTTCTATTGGTTGTTCTTTCCCTTTATTGTAATGTAAATTGAGTGATTGGGTTTGGTGAATTTATCTAATACAAGTATATTGACTAATTGAAATGCATGTAATGTAAAATCGTATATGATAACCAAATACATCAAGAGATCTAATCCAATATGTCAAAGTAAGTGCTCATCAGATGACAAGAAAGGAATCAAACTAACTTGAAGGCTAGTAGTGGATGTAAGTTTAGGTATAAAAATAAACTGTCAAACTATAGAAGAAATTAGAACTGAGTGAGATTCAAAATCAATTAGATGGAATCTACAAACCCTGAAGATCTAGAAGCTTCAAGTCAAGGTTGACAATTGAGGTTGAGGATCGACTTAGAATGTAACTTCAATGAGGTTAAGGTCAACCTAGAAACAATATGCACAAAATTCTACAAATTTGAAGCTCCAACAACAATAGAAAACCCTAGATCTAGAATTGCAAATTTGTCAATCCAGAAAACTATGAATCTGCTCCTACAAAAAATGGGGGAGGGGGACGAGGGGAGCTTGCCTTAGTCAAGTCCCCATTTATGAATTAACCTCAAAATGAAAAATCATAAAAAAGTACTTGACAAAAATAAATATTCACCTTACTTACCAAACATCCACAAATATGTATGAATGCTTGTATACATGATGTAGGATGTCTTCACAAATGCAATAGATCTACAAGTTTTGTATGAAATATCCATGGATTTTAAGTGTAATCCAATGCATTAAGGGATTAATGCTTGAAATCTAGTGCAATGTTGATAAATGTAGATCTCCTTCCTTGATAGTCAACTTCGTTATCTCCAATGATGAAAGAGCTACTTAGGTTTCCTTGCAATCATGTATCTTGGTATCTTTGAAGTGTGCTTAGTTACATTTGGGTTTATCTTTCTTGGTGACTTCTTGGCATGCTTGGTGGATTGCTCAGTCAATGAGTTGCTTGATTACTATTTTCATTGAGGTGGTCAGTTGCTATTTTTATCAAGTTGGCTTGGTGTCTTTGTTCATGGTTGTTGTTGCTTGGTTTCTTCTTTCACCAATTTCATATGTGTTGGTATCTTCTTTCTAGGCTGACAATGCATGTAATTTAGGTCATCATTAAATAAATGGATCTTCATTGGGAAGCATATGGACCTATTCGGGGTTGTTTCTTTCTCCTAAGTTGGATCTAATAGGTACTTTGAGTCATTTTATCTAGTGTAAATAGGGACTCATGTTGTATGCTTTAAGCAGTTTTGGTAGAAGATAGAGAGTTAGAGTTTGGAATTTAGAGATCGTGGATCTTGCATGTATGAGGATAATTCTATAAAGATTTTATTTTGTAATGGACATAACTAGGAAGGCCTTACAACCAACATGTATCAATTTTTTCAATAAAAAAAATATAGATTTGCATTGTGTTCTCTTTTTCCACTTTATTTGGTCCTTTGATGTGTGTTGGAATTCATCTTTGCCTATGTCAAAGAAGTTGTATTTTTAGAAGGAAATTCATGATTTATGACATGAGATGATGGAGTTTAATGAATTATTTCTTGTTTGTCTTGAACTTCTTGAATGCACCTTGAAATCTTGCTTCCAAATGACAGCTTCAAAGTATACTTGCTTATGAAAGTTACAAAAGTTGTGGACCACTTACATAAATAATGAATGATCATGATGTATAACACCTCATTTTATACCTATTTCAAGAATCAAAATCTAAAGGGTCAATTGCACTAGGCTAGAAAGGAATGAAAAATCCTACAATGGGCTTGGGACCCCGAGATAAAACACCTCAGGTTAATTTCAACAGTAGCCTCAACCTAGGAGATTTTCTAAATCAAGATTCCCTCCAGGATCTCATGGTTAGAGAAAAAATAATAATAGGGTAAAAGCAAAAACCTATGTCACCCTTTTACAAAGGAAAAGACTAACAAAAGTGTAGTTGTTCACATTCAATGACATAAAACTAGTATTATTATTTAGAACTTTAAAATGAAGTAAACTAATGAGACATGTAGAAATGGATGAATTTTAGGATTATAAATTTTAATAATTATTTGGAATAAAAAATTATATATTTTTATATTTTTTAAACTGAAGTTTAGGTGCTGAAAAATGCTAGAAATCAGGGGTCTAGTTCCCACCACAAAACTATATGGAAATAAACTTATTTCCCTTTGGTCTTAGATTATGTTATCAATGATTTATGTAGCTAGAAAAATAAAAAATAAAAATAGGCTTTAGACCTATATTTTCTCTTTCATAACGATTCAAATTTCAAGTTATTCAAATTCATAGTTTTCATAGTTTTCATCTCCCATGACATTTTTTGAAATAAATCTATTCCAACCAAAAGAAATTTATATATTCTGGAAGAGGACTCTCTCCTCTCGAACGTCATATAATTTTTAATTTTTTTGATATTATTTAATATTTTTATCTTTCTCAAAATCATCATCTTCTCAAGTGTTAAAATACGTACTTGTAGAATTTTTTAATTACAATATACAATATCTAATTAAAACACCATGAACTCTATATGAGAATATTCTTGACTTTGAGCTCTATAAAATGGTATTTATATGTTATTAAAAAAAATCATAATAAATAGTAAGAATTATTGAAATGTGAGTTTTCTGAAATAATTATGTTGTTTTAGTAATTGGATACTAACTAGTATAAAACATGCATTTAATAGACATTTCCAATTCGAAAAGTGTGAGACCATATATAACTTAGCTAGAATAATTTTATCAAGATCATATGTTTGAAAAAAAATGTTTTTTAGATAGAAATACTCAAATTTAGTCATTCTGATAAGTTAGCTTGAAAGGTGACACAACTTTATACTTTTACCTAATAAAACAAATAAAAATTTGTGGAAAAACTAATGATTCAAACATTAATGCATCCATGTTCTAGGAGATCATTAAAATAGGGCCTAAGATGTCTTTGAGCTTCCAAATTAATGGGTGCTAACTTTTAAGTTGGTATAATTACATAATTGGAATAGGGATTAAAAACTAGGTTATGATATCTCTTCATATATATGCCTTACTATACTAAGTGTAGTGCTATTCAACAACGCTCTCCCCTCCATCCACTTTGTAAGATATTTAGTGGACACCATGATGTATTACCAATCATGCATGTAACTCACCTTCAATGTTTCAATGAAGTTGAGGCTACACCTTTCAAAAAATTCATGTGTTTCAAAGGGAATAATGGTTTGCAGTTCCTTTTTAATGGCTTACAACCCTTTGGCATGTGTTGCATTCGAGTGCACACTCTTGAGTGTCCATATATATAGGATTGGATACCATAGTTTGACCAGTAGCACTTTCAAGCAGTAGCATCTAGTCCCATGTGACCTCTAGCAAACCCTTCATGTTGCTCTTCTAGGACCCCAAAATGCTCATCTTGCATCATAGACCTCCATAGGACCTAATTTGGCCTCATATTGTATAATAATCCATTAATGAGTTGAAGTTCTTACTTTTTAGGGCCAAATCTGTTTTCACACTTGGTGGCATATCCCATAAAAATGTTGATTTAGATAGGTACTCACCTATGTATTCATTCCATGGTGACAATGTTACAACCTAAACTAGGTAAGCATTATGAGAACCCTCATTAACCCCCACTAGAGGTTGTCTAATCTTGATCCAAAAGAGTTTGTCTACAAGGACATGACTCTTTCTAGACCATACTACAACACTATAGGTGAACTCCTATAGCAAGATCAACCAGCTACTCAGTCTTCCTTAAATGATCAAAACTAAGTTACATAAATGCTTGATGGTTTTTGTAGAAGGTGAATGATGTTACCAATAGAAAGTGTCAAAACATTTATACAAAATACCATGTTGAGTTCATCCATCTCTAACATAGTATGGTTTTATTCAATGCTAGAGGGTATGTGATTGATAAAAAGAGTGGGTGATTCAACCCTTTAGATATAGCTTGTACCAACATGATACCACTAACATAATTAGAGGTGTCAACAGATCTATATGAAATTATTTATCCTATATGAAGTAAGCTACAATGAGTGTTCTCACTATAAGAATTTGGTATAGCTTTGATACCATGTAAGAATTTTTTTTAGGGAAATTTCACCCAAGATCAAAGAACTCAAACGCAAGCACAAATGTAGACCAAAAAAAGAGTATGATCAATATATCAGAGTATGTCCTCATACATTGCTTTTTATTGAATATGATGAATGTACACATTAGGAGTGCCTATATATAAAGGCCTCTTAGGAAGCACCTAGAATGTCTCTAGCAAGAACAAGGAGATAAGATAAGCTTGACAACTAAGCACACATCTTATCCATCATTCTAGATGTGAGGATAATAATGACAAGGTGTATCTTAAGTAGAGATGTTGTAGACACCATGTGCTTAATTAGTGTGCTAACTCCTGTGTTGTGGATACCATGTGCATAAAACAAGTGCAAACTTCTATGTTGTCAACATGACAACTCAGAAGAGTGCACATACTCCTAGGTGACTAAAAAATAAATATTAAAATAATGCATTAACCTAAGTAAACTTAAGTAAGTGTAAATAGTGAATAATTATTTACACCAACACCCCCCCTTAAGTGAAACTTAGGGGAATGCCCTTAAGCTTATGAAAACTAGGATGAAATGCATGAGGGGTCCCAACTACTAGGCCATGTTAAGTAACCATGTACATAATGAAAATGTAATGCAATCTCTCATAAAGTGAAGAAAGAGGGAAAACCTCATGGGAAAAACCCTCCCCCAAAAAGAGAGATGAAAATAGGATGCATGGATGGATGGAGTAATCAAGACCTCCCCATTATGACATACATCTAGTATATATAAGAGAGAAATTGGAGAAGGACAAAATACCCTAAGAGGAAAAAGCCCCCCCCCCCAAAAAGGAGAAGAAGGAGATGTAATAGTCCCCCCCCTCCTAAAGGTAGTATGTCGATCAGTGAGAAATTCTCCAATGTAGAAGTTGATCCATGATCGCTAAATGATGTTCCTCCCCCTTGGAAGAAATAGTGGCAGAGGTATTCGTGAGATGCTTCCCCTTTGTGTAGAAAGAATCTTGATAATGTAAGGTGTCTTTGAAACCTATTCAAGTGTCCGTGTGTCAATATTGATGGTGGATCCTTCCAAAACTACTGAGAAGAAGTGTAGATCTAGCAAGGATTGTTGTAGAACCTATTCCAAAGAAAAATCTGTCTCTTCAAATGATAAAGAGACCTTTGACAAGTGTTGTACATAAGTATCCACAATCATGCCAACCTATAAAGATTGATCATGTAGAGAATGGACATGAGGGTCAGAGTGAGCCCTCACAACAACTGGAGAAGGATCGTCCTCATCAAATAGAAGCAGTATATTATCAAAGAAGTCTCCCAAGTTTGCGATGTGTGACTCCACAAACAAACCTAAAATGTCAGTCAATAAATCATCACTTGAGTCTAGAACTGAAAGACAAAGTGTACCCTATTGTGTTGAAGTACATGAATCCGGTATTGCGGCAATAGATGAAGAATTCACCTCAAAGAGAAGACAAATATCATCTAGGATGTCTCCCACATCTTCAATGTGAGACTCCAAAAAAGAGTTGTAATGGCTGGAAGGAAGTCGTTGCATGAAGTTAAAGTAGGAAGACATGAAGTGTCCTGCTGCACTAAATCCAAAGCATTTGTGGCTGGAATAGGATCAATACAAGCAATAGGATCATATGGAGGTGTGATCTCATCTGGAGAGGATGCAACTACAACTGGAGGTAGAAGATCTTTGGGAAATGGAGGGATGTGTGGATCTCCATACGTCTCCCAAAGATGGATCCAAATATCATATAAATCTTTTGATTGCAAGTCATCAAGTGAATCCATAACCTCCATATCCATAAATAGAAAGAGTGCATGACAAAGGATGGAACATGTGTCCTCATCGTATGAAAGCCCTCTCGCATACGGTAGTGCATTATGTTGACTAAGATATGGGATAACTAATTGACTCCATTCCTGATAGTTATCTGGTGTCAGGGCAATTAAATCTTCATCTTCCATGATGGACTAATGTAACCCCCAAATATGAAAAACAAATCAAAGAACACCCCCAATGTAGGATTCGGTGTTTTATAGGTGGTGCATGTACAATGGGCCACTTGTCAAAATGTACAAGAAATGCTTTTGATTTTTCCTATTACAACTACCTTTTGAGGCCTAAATTTGGAATAAGCACTGTAGCTCAAATATACATCAATTTTGAAAAGAATACAATGTAGGAAAACGTCCTAATGCTGAAAGTGATATTTATATCCACACAACCCTATTATCTAAATGCAAATTTGGAAAGTAGATGAAAAATAAAGCACTTTCAAAAAAATGAAACCTGAAAAGGAGTCCAGATGAGCTCGTATGGAGCATTTCAAGTTGCAAAATGCAGGATTGGACAAGTATAATCACCAAAAGATGTAATTTCTAACAAATCCATGCACCAAAACTAGAAAAGAATAACACCAATGAGCAGTTTAGGAAATTCTACAGTTTTTTAAAAAAAATTTCACCTAATTTGGATTCTGTATGACCTAGTTATGGCCTCTCAAAGTTGGGCTACCAAATCAAAAATGCATCTGAAGAGGGTTTTGGAAGGAAAATTGTGTGCTTAAGTTTGATGATCAAATGATCATAGCAGCAATTATAAAATGCCTAGTTTTGATGGTTAGATGGCTATCAAATTTTTTCTCGTGTCTAGCTGACGTCAGTGAAAAAAGTCCCCTCTACTAACATGGTAGTACGAATGTATAGATTGTATGGCCAGATGACATGGTAAAAGTTAGCGTATAGATTGTATGGCCAGATGACATGACAAAAGTGATGTGGCTTTGTACAATTGGTAGCATGGTAGCTAAGGTGGCACCATACGTTGACGTGTCAACCACTGGTCCTATTTAGGTGGCTTACGTGGAAGATGCTGAGTCGATGAGGCCGAGTTGGTGCTGATAGGAAGTCCATGCTATTTACATGTAGCATGGCAGGCAGTTTGCACACTGGGTTCTTGTGGTAGATGAGGGGTTCTCATGGTAGACATGGACTGCTGTTGTGTGATGTAGTGTCAACGTGTGTCTGCCCAAAAAAAAGTGTAGGGTTGAAGATATATTCTGCAGTGCTGGAAAAGATAGTGCACCAAGAATGGAGTTTTGGTGGCCGATAAATCACTTGCGGGTCACCATGAAATGTGGGTTTAGTCCCACATTCAATGTGGGACTAAAATCACAATGATTTATAAGACAAAGCCCACTGATGTGGAGTAAAGAGAAGCTCGCCCGTGGATAGTGCTTGCCACTAGTGGTAGGAGGGTTTCGATCAGCTTGGCTAGTGCAGTTTGCCAATAAAGTATAATGTGCTACAAGAAAATGTTGATAAGGAACGTCAAAATAAAGAATATACCACAATCCAATGGAATATATACTATAGATATTTTGCACAAGGTACAAGGCTGGGGTGTCACTGCCCGGTACCTATACAAAAAAAATTTCTCTGTAGGAGCAACTAACGGAAAAAATTTCTGAAAATCTGTAGGAAAATGATTGATGAAAATATTGAGATCTGAATTAAATTAAATTGTAGATCTACAAAAACATATCCGAACTTGCAAATTGGGGCCTTCGAGTGTCAATTTGTAAAATTTTTTTGCCTCACAATCGACTTTGGCCTAGGGTAGCTAAATTTATAGCTAATTTTCATTGAATCGATGTGCCAAATGCAATGGTGAGGTCCACTTTGGCTCTAAACACTCCCAATGACTGTGATACTCCAAATCTAGATCGAGGTGCTAAATCAAGATTATGGTCTCAAACAACTATGTGAAGAGAAATTCCCCTAGAGCTCTAATACCATGTAAGAATTTGGTATAGCTCTGATACCATGTAAGAATTTTTTTTAGGGAAAATTCACCCGAGATCAAAGAACTCGAACACAAGCACAAGTGTAGACCAAAACAAGAGTATGATCAATATATTAGAGTATGTCCTCATACATTGCTCTGTATTGTATATGATGAATGTACACACTAGGAGTGTCTATATATAAAGGCATCTCAAGAAGCACCTAGAATGTCTCTAGAAAGAACCAGGAGATAAGATAAGCATGGCAACTAAGCACACGTCTTATCCATCATTCTAAATGAGAGGATAAGAATGACAAGGTGTATCTCAAGTGGAGATGTTGTAGACACCATGTGCTTAATTAGTGCGCTAACTCTTGTGTTGTAGACACCATGTGCATAAAAGAGGTGCAAACTCCTATGTTATCAACATGACAACTCACAAGAGTGCACATACTCCTAGGTGACTAATAAATAAATATTAAAATAATGCATTAACCTAAGTAAACTTAAGTAAGTGTAAATAGTGAATAATTATTTACACCAACATTCACCAATCTAGACTTAAGTTCCTTGAACACTTATTCTTACTCTACTCTTTACATGAATTGTACAACCTTCTTTCTAATTTGGTCCAATGGATGAGAGATCTATGTGGAGCTTTTGATGAATCTCTAGTACTATCATACATGCCTGTGGAAAGGTCTTACTATTTTCATCCTCTAAACTATCCATCTAACGATGACATCTATCTTGTTTGGGTATATCTTTAGCTCTCCCTTTCTATCTACATGACCCACTAGTTTAACTTGGGGTACCATGAACTGACACTTCTTTGGATTGAGAGTTGATTGTGCCATCTAACATCATTCCATATATTCTTGTAGTGTTGTGAGGTGGGTCTTCTCTCTATTCTAGATAGACTGGTCATCGAGAAAATCCTTAAAGTTTCTTATTGACATCTTCTCAAATAAGTGTAATATAATCTTCTAGAATGTGGTTGGGGTGTTACATAGACCAAGTGATATTTTTTTGTGCATACACACTTCATCTTCTACTACAAATATGGTTTATTTTGTCTTCTTCAACAATGTAGATTCAGTTATACCTAAACATTATCTAGCATGTTGTTAATAAATTGAATAAAAAAAGGGTCTTTGATTATGACTTCATTGAAGCATGTAAAGTCCATGTAGATCTAGATCCAGTTTGCTTCTTTTTCAAGGAGATGAAAAAGGGAAAAACTCCCTTACTCGTATTTGATTGAAAATTATGCCTACCTCCAACATCTATTATATTTCCTCCCTTCATATCTCTGTAGGAAAATTATTATTATTATAATTATATGGTCATTTTTTTCAAAACTCTCTCTCTCTCTCTCTCTCTCTCTCTCTCACTCTCTCTCACACACACACACACACACACACACACACACACACACACACACACACACACACACACACACACACACACACACACACACACAAATTTTTTAAAAAACTAAAAAAACTAAAAAAAATAGTTTACTAATAGATCATCATAATAAATTAGAAAATGAATTATGATAGGATGCATTGGATCAATTAATTAATGGGTAAATTTAATTTGAAAAGCATGGAGATGATGATTATTTAGAGTGAATTGGCTAACATGAACTAATATGTAGGATTAATAAAAAGAGGTGTTAGGAATTTGGTCGGTAAAATCTAGATGTTTTTAATTCACTAATTATAGATCCATGTCTAGTGAAGTCTTATATAAAAAATGAGATAGGATTAGGTTTTTGTCATAAATCTTGGATTGTCTACCAAGGAGAAGGAAATAAAAAATTTCCCCCTTTCAATAAGTGTAACTAGAATGTCATAATGTTATCCCTTCAAATTAAAACACAAGAACCAAATTATTTTCGACAAATAATAATCAAAGATAGAAACTTTAACTCAACACATTGAAATAATATTTATGCATAAATTACTCTATTATTTTTAAAGAGTTAATTTAGTCTCAAGGATTGAATAAGGTTTAAGGAAATCCTAAAATGAAAGCTCCTTATATAGCTAAATTTTCTCTTGGTACCATATTCATTTTCCTTGTATACTATCTAGCAGTGGGTGAATTTGTTTTGTAAGTATTGATGATCAAATTCTCTATAGCAAGTCAAGGGTAGGAGGGAGGGTTGGGTAGGAGGAGATGGTTAGGTGCTACTATTTATGAGGGGGTCAAAGGCTTTGGTTTCTAACAAGAATTCATCCTCCAAGGTAGTAGGTTCTTAGTCAGATATGAGAAGCATGGTTTTGGGATCCGCATAAAAAGGCAACCCTAGATTGGAATTGATTGACCCTGTCATCCCAAAATATGGGGCAAAACACATAATTTTTTTAATTATTAAGTTAATTAAATCCACTAAGTTGGATAAATGATTGACTACGACTTACATGACCCATTAAGTTTTGATAAAAATTTATATGTTTTTTTCACAAGTTAAACTATAGAGATGTTTGAAAGGCAGATATAGGTTTCCCTAACAATACCTTGACAGTTCAATTCAGTTTAAAACCAATGTTAGAAATAATTTATTATATTTAAACATTCATTATTTAATCGATTTCGACATTTGTTTTGTATTACATCTGACCCTAATAAAACACTCCCACTAACTACCATTAGTAACTAACTCATCCTTTAAGGTCAGTCTTAATTCCACAATATTAATATTAATAAAATTAATGTGGTCAATCGTACATTAAAAATTACCAAAACTAATTAAATAATACATGGTAAATTATATATATATATATAATATTAATTTAAAATAATATTTTATTTTTATTTACTTTTCAATATTCAAACGAAAATAAAATAAACCTACTTATAAACATAAAATTCCAACTAATCAAAAATTAATTAACACGTAATTAAATCACTCTAATAATAAATTAAATAAATCTAAATCTAACTAATCAAAACTTTGAAATTAAAATAACAAAGTACTAATTTAACATCTAACAAAAATAATAACTAAACTTTATTTAAACTAACACAAATGATCATCTTTATTCTAAACAAATTATATTTAAAACTACAATCTATTCTAAAATAAAACATATCTAACAATAACAATATAATTAAAATTAAATATAACTAAATGACATTTCTTCAAACAAATTAATTAACTAATTTTAACTTTAAACTTACGAACTTAACTTTAAATTAAAAAATCCTAACTTTAAATTTTACTAAAATATTTAAACAAAATAACACATTATCTGATTTCTAAAATTTAACATATTCTAACACTAATTTCTAACATCTAACTTTAAATAAAACATACAAAAAAAATACAAAATTAAACTTACTCACTACCTTTTTCCCCTAACCTACCCACCTAACTGGCTCCTTCTAACCTAACCCAAACTCCTTCTAAACTTTCTTACTTGGCCACTTGGCCACTTGTCCTTACCTCTTTCCCATGCCTCCCCATGCCTCCTCATGGTTCCGAAGGGCTGCAAAATGCAACAAGAAGATCTCTAAAAGGTTTGAGCACCCAAGTCAAGCGGAGGTAAAGATAGTTTCAGAAAGGTGTTTTTTCATCCTTCTTAAAATACATGCTAACAGTGATTCCAAATTTCTCCTTACCTAGCCCACTTGTCATGACAAGTCAAACATAGGACCACGTGAAAGATACTTTTGCAGACCTTGGAGGCCTTGTCAACGCCTAGCATGGGGGAAAAAGAATAAGGAGTTAAGACTTAAAGTTTTCTAGGTGAGAGTAAAGGTAAGAACCATGGAATTGATGAATTAAAGTTAAGTAATTGGGTTAGGATATTTAGAAATTATTTTATGTATTTTTTTTTAAAATTTAAATTTATAATATTTATTTAAACCAAATTAAAGATATTTCAAAGAATCTTTATATTATGCTTTGTTCAAAAAGAGGGGATTTATTTCTTCGTCAATATAAATTCTAGAGAGCTTTTTTTCTTTAAGGAAGTAATTTTTTTTTCTCAAGTCTCATTTATATTTCTAAGTGTAAAATTTTCTAGGTTATTTAATTAGCCAAGGGGGATTTTTTTTTTCTAGTTGGATTATAGCATAGA
This sequence comes from Cupressus sempervirens, assembly GCA_028749045.1. Classification (NCBI taxonomy): domain Eukaryota; kingdom Viridiplantae; phylum Streptophyta; class Pinopsida; order Cupressales; family Cupressaceae; genus Cupressus; species Cupressus sempervirens. Next base: position 71,796,201 of record CM053791.1, read on the forward strand.
GGTTAATGTTTACTTTGATACAATAATGTAGGAATATTTTTCTTCCTAATAATAAAAAAAACACCAATAAAGTACCAATCATAACATCGAATTTCTTAACATAATTTGGGATCAATTTTTGCATAACTCTATTTTATCATCATTTCCTCTAATTACAATTTAATCCATGAATACAAATTTGAACTTTAAGATTGTCACATAAAGATAAAACATCATTGCATCCATTTCCAATAAACATACACACATAAATTTAATCACATGGAAAATCATATGAATGGAAAGTATTCCATTTTTTTATTCATTCATTTGATTCAAGGACGACCTTGGGAAGAAAACCCGAGATCATAATTGGTTCAAAGGTAAGTTTATCAATAACATTTTTACAATAGGAGCTTAATCCCAAGAAGAAATCTCCCAACATATTTGAATTTAAATAACAACTTTGAATTTCCTTCTTGGCTCCACAATAGGGTAGCCATAACGAAAATCTGTAAACACATCAAGGTAACCATGGAGAGAATGAAATTGACTGGGAGATAAACAATTTAACATGAAAATGCAATCAAACATTCACTCCCATCCAAGTTTGCACAATAGGTTCATCATTGAACCAAACTAGGGAGAAGGTGGATTTTTCCAGATAGGAGATGTTAGTTACAACACCATAACAAGTGCCCTTTTGGGGCTATAATCACAAGAACTTTTGTTCTTCCATTTCTCAATTTCCAAAACACAAAACATGGCTTGTATTGACAAGTAGGGGCCCACAACACCTTACTCTCTTCCTCTCCTCATCATTAGGAGAGACTCTACATTGTCGGAGTCTAACTAAAGCCTTCCTCCCATACATGGCCATTTCTACCCTATCTGAGGGTGAGTAATGATAATACAACCCTTACAATCCCCTCAAAATTCAAATGAAAAAAATATAAAGGAAAAACATTTAAAGAAAACCCATTACAATCCCATCCCAAACATGTCCATCAAACACACGAACATACATATGCAAAAACCTATTTAAGAAATGAAACACTGCATGAACAAAATGAGCTTGAAGGATTCCTACCTTCAAAATAAGGTTATGACAATTGAAATTTGAGAAGATCTATCCTTCCTTCTCCTTCAATCCTAACTTTTCTCTCTAAAACTAGAGGTTGGGTGAACACTCTTCCTCTCTTAAATCTGCCAGTAAATAGGATCCCAACTCAACCACCTACGAAAATGGCATAACTCTACCACTTGCTTAAAGGCTTCTAGAGTCTTCTAACTCAATCCCGTCTTTAAGGCTAACCTCAAGGTGGAGTTTAACTTATCCAACTCATGGTGAAACTTCAATTTTTACAATAAAGCAAAAATGGATATTTGGGTGATCACAAAAGTCAACAAAAGGGGCTAGCGGGGTGGAAAATGCCCCCAACTCATACATATACCCCCTAGGTACTTAATTTATGATTTTTGGCCTCTAGGACTATTTAGGGACCTATAAAAAAGCTTGTAAAATTTGGACTTTCTAACAACCCTCAAAATGCAAATTCATCACTAATCCTGATCAAGGTAATTAATCTCGATTACTAACTGATTAGTAATAGGCCACTAACCTAGTCCAACTTAGATCTTTAGGTTACTCAGTTAACCCTAACTATAATGTTGAAATACATAAATGAATCACGAGTGTCAAGCGACACTATAAAATCATTGTTACAAAATATTAACACTTGATGATTATAGAATGATACACACATTCAATTTATGATACAAAAAAAATACAAAAAAAATGAGGTTTGCATCTTTCATTAGATTCAACCTTAGTTTTCACAAAATGTACATAGGGTCCAATTTCGATTATCCATTATATTTCCCGACTAATAATCCTGCACACTCATTTCACACATCAATAGCTCTAGAAAAATCATATGCATATTTATAACTCATCCGGATAGTCACATAAATCAAAACATAAATCTTTCAAATAATTAACTATTTATCTCATTTCTGCCCATATAGTTATCCATTAAAAATTGCACAATAAAATTGTTAATCTCAGTTGTAATTCTGCATTCACTTTCTGTACTACAACATCAGTATACATGTTCATGAAACATTAAATACATAATTAAACATCTAAAAGTAAAATATCACATGACATAAAATAACATAATAATGTCCAGTGCATCTGACAATGTCTCGACATATTGAGTCATGAGTATCAAAAAAAATAATGTATCAACTATGCTATGATGTGTTGGGGGCAAGGCCTCACAGACCCACCCGATTACTCAAATCCAAGTTGTCTATTTACAAGGTTGTGTTGTCCCACATTTTGTCACCATAAAATATTGGTAATAGTACAAAACTTTTTCAACTTAGTTTCACATTTATCTAAGATAGTTCATTATTTAATTGGCTAACATTGATCAAACAATTGACCCCAATTTGTACCATGAATCATTTTATTGAAGGATTTCATCAAGTCCTTTTCATTTTTCATTTTATTAAGCCTATGCTTGATTTTTGAAGCCTTAAATGCCCTTTCTTGCATTTTTTAAGCCTTCAATGTTCTTTCTTGCATTTTTGAGTGTGTGCTTAGTTGCTTTTAGTGCTTTTGTTTTGTCCAATCTCTTGCTTTTGGTTTTCCCTTCGATTTGATATATATTAGGGCTTAATTAGACTTCAAACTTGGTAGTCAAAAGTTCCCAAAAATTAGATTCTTCAGATGCAATTACATATTAAAAATATCATGTTATATTTTAATGTTGACATTCACTTTTTGAAAAATATAACATAAATTGACTTTATGTTATGTTTTTTAGTTATTTTATCACTGAAGTAACTATAGAGCACTTTATGTTGGGTTGTTATTTATTTATTTATTTTGTTGAGGGGTTAGGAACCCAATGCAGGCCCACACATGCACCTCTTTATCTTACGGCCAAGGATTGAGGGGCTTCCATGCCATCAAAAACACCTGAGGTATGATCCCAACCTCATCCCTTATAGTGTTGGGCCTTGTACTCAACAAGACACCATCCTTGACGGGCTCTTTGTGAGCCATTCAAGTTCACCATTAGACTAAGGTCCTTTTGACTGCTTTTTTAAATTTTCACTTTTGTGACTTCATTAACTATATAGTTTAATTTATTTTTTAAAGTTGCTTTATGTTTTATTTCAAACATCTAAGTTAAATATTGCTTTGTGAAATAGTATTTGCACATGATATATTTACTATATAGTGTAAATATTATTTTAAACCCAATTAAGTGACATTTCTTCAAAAATTAATTAAAGGTGTGCTTAATTGGTCTTTTAAATTGTGCAAAGCAACTTACATGTCTTTTACATGTTTACATGTAAATGCCTTCCTAGAGTACAATTTACACTAGAAATACACGTAATGGACTTCCAAGAGTCCACTTTGCATGAAAAATATCATTTACATGTAATTGCCTTCGAAGAGTGTGATTTTCACTAGAAAGGCACTTTTATGGACTTAGGCAAATAAAAACTAAGTTTTTAAAACATGTCATGTCCATCTAAGAGTGTTATTTGTATGGAAATGGCTAAATACATGCTATATAAAATATGTAATGCCCTTGGGAGAGTTCGATTTTGCATTTTAAAACATCTTATTGCTTCTCAAGTCCACATTTTCTCCTTCTAAGGCTAAAAATGTCCAAAGTACATTACATTTTGCATATTTTAATACATGCAAAAGGGCCTAAAGAGTGCAATTTGTCTTCTTGACCTCCAAATAGATGCATTTTGAATATGCAAACTCTCCCATAGAGTGTGTTTGGGCATTTGACGCATGTAAATGCTATTCAACTCCATGATTTTTCTTCTTGAGGAAAACAATGACTCATATTCATGTAAAAGGAAGACATGTTTTTGCCAAAAACACCCATATTTATTCCTTACAAGCCATAAAATTTATCAAGGAAGGGGTGTTTTTGAGTTTCGATGCATATTCATGCATTTGGAGATCATATTTTTACCTTTCCTAGCAAAAAATGATCTATGTTATTGCATTTGGAGACTACACTTTTTCCCAAAAACGTCCAAATACATGATGATTTCTAAAAACTTTTTGCATTTTGGAGTTTGAATATCACATTTTTGGCATTTGCATACTAAAATGCCTCATACAAAGCCATCATTTGCAAGCATTGAAAAAAGTCAAAGAGTTGTTTGGGAATTCAAATTTGGAGGAAAGTCAATCATTCAAACCTATCAATCTTCCACATTTGGCTCTTTGAGCTCCAAGTAAGTAGAAGTTTTGAAACCTTTACTATTTTGTTGCATATTTTGGCTTATTATTGCACACTTGTTCAAAGATATGCCATGTATTTTGAAAATTTCCTTTAAATAAGATGAACTTCATTTTTTAAATGCTTGGAATTTCCCCAAATTCCAATTTGAAATTGAATATAGGAGAGCAACTTGATATTTTTGTCATGTTTGAGTCAAACACCTAAGGAATGTTTTTATTTTGTGCATAGTTTTGTTTTTTGTTTGCTTGTTTTGATTTTCTTTTTTTGAAAAGGCTAAGGGTTCTTTCCCAAGAATGTGAGAGCATTTCACACCATTTCACATTCTACCTCTTCATGCAAGTACATCACATCTTTTCACCAACACACATCAAAGCATATCTCATTCATTTTCTAAAACATGCAATTAGATTCATTTGCATTTACATGTAATTTCATCCTTCGAAACTAATTATGTGTTTACATTTTAAGTAGCAATAACATGTAAATTACTTTACATGCAATTACCTCTAGAGAACTTGATTTTGGTAGGAGGTCACACTTTTAAACACTAAGGTCGTCATTTGCACACATCCATATGCATCCCAACTTGCATTCTTGGCCATACCCACAAAAGTCCATCTTTGCCTACATGCAATCCACCCTTGAGATTCCAATTTTGGCCCTTTTCACCCAAATACATAATCTTTCCAGTTCATTTCCAGCCATCATATGTATTTCATATACATCTAATCCTTGATCAATTACCTCCATATAAGACAATTCTTCATGGTTCATGTAAACATTGGTTCATCATTGCTCCACTTTTATATCATTCATGGACCTTCACTTAGCTTTTTATTCTACTCTAGATAATCTTCATTTATTTGTATTATTAATAATTAGTACACTCTTTGTATGATAAAGAATGGTGATAATATAGACTTCACTTTTAGCTATATAACATAAGATACTAATCGATATAATGTTGGTGTACGTAGTGATTATTTATTTTCTACACCACATGATTTGACATTCTTGAGAGTGAGTGAGTGAGTGAGTGAGTGTGTGTGTGTGTGTGTGTGTGTGTGTGAGAGAGAGAGAGAGAGAGAGAGAGAGAGAGAGAGAGAGAGAGAGAGATCATTCCTCAAAAGTCTAGTATTATATATTCAATGAATATTTGTGGTTGAGAAATATTATAGAAATGAAAATATTTTTTTTATAACAAATATTAAAGTAGAATATGTTCATTATTGATTATTATATTAATATTTTTAATTAGAATGAACAATTAAATACACATGTATACATGCATGAACAATAATATAGATATACATAAAATAATTGTAAATATTTCATGAACTAACTTTAATCCTTAAATGACAAAATTCATGACATTTATCTATTCAACTTTGACCTTCAAATATAATGACAATCTCCAATTAAATAAAAAAGGATTATAAATTATAGTTAGATATAATTATTGTTTTTATTTTTACAATCTATCCAAACCTTCTCCTTTTATGTGATTCTTTAAAAAAATCCAAGTTTGTGAATAACATGAATATGAATATATAAAAGAGAACAAATTTAGTTTTAAAATTTTTCAAAAGTCATCTCTAAAAATAAACTTACATCACACCCATGTTAGAAACACATTGAAAATTATAATTTAAATAGTATTTTGACATCCAATATGGTCTATTGACTCTTAATAATCATGACTACAAGAACTAAAAATGCGGAAGCACACCCAATTCGTTAACAAAGGACAAATTTTATTTACTTTACAATTCTCCACAAAAACATTTCTATAAATTCACATAGATATCTATATGCTTAAATGTGAATTATATATTTCATGATCTAATCGTAATTCTTAAATGATAAAATTCATGATATATATCCATTCAACTTTAATCTCCAATTATAATGACAACCTGCACTTAAATAAAGAAGGAAGAAACTATTGTTTATGCTCTTACAATCTATCCAAATCATCTTCATATCTTATATGCGGGCCTTTAAAAAAATAAAAGAATATAGTTAGTGAACACAAATATGAAAATATGGAAGAGGACAAATTTGGTCTTGAAATTTTAGCAGGAGTCATCAAACATACATCACGTTCATGCTAGAAATTATATTGAAAATTGTGAATTGAACAGTGTTTTTACAACGTATACAGTCTGGCGACTCTCCATTGTCGTGACTGCAACTACAAACAAATTTTACTCATTCCGCAATTCTCCGCAAAGATATTCCCGAAGAAATCTTGTTTTGTGGTGCATGTTATTTTTGTTTCTCTGCTTCTGCCAAATTCAGAAAATCGTTTCATCGATGGGCGAAGAAGAAGATATTGTGATTGTAGGAGGCGGCGTTGCAGGGTTAGCCACTGCACTAGCACTCCATAAGTAAGTACTGCTTAACATTTTCATAGAAATTTCCATTAAATTAAACAATTTGTATCTCCATTCAATTCAAGTTTTCAGTTCTTCCAATCTATATTCTCAATTTCTCCCACCATTTTAGGGTTGGATTGAAGAGTCTGATACTTGAGCGCGCCGATTGCCTTCGAACTGCCGGCGCTGCCTTCAATATGTGGCCTAATGCCTGGAAAGCACTCGATGCTTTGGGTGTATCAGATTCTCTTCGCCCATTTTACCCCCAAATCGATGGGTAATTATGTTTTAAAATTCTCATGCTCGTCATTTATTATCCCTTTCATGGGTTGTTTAGATTCAAACTTTTCTGATTTGGGTGTGCAGGATTCGGGGGTTTTCAGTTTGCGCTGGAGTTTGCAAGAATATTAGTCTGAAAAGAGGAGGGAAAGGGTAAGGAAAAGGAAATGTTCTTTATTTTTTTCAACAGTACAGGATAAAACAATCTGGGTTGGTCCCCCTGCATAATATTATAGATTGTGAATAGCAAAAGGTAGCCCTCTAATAGAGATGGATTTTCAAATTGGGAATTGTGGTTAAATTTTTTTTAAAAAAACATTTCCTTTGTTCAGGGTTTCAAATCTGAAACCGGAAGCTCGGTGCATAGAAAGAATGGTACTTCTAGAAGCATTGGCCAAGGAATTGCCTGAAGGCAGCATCAGATTCAACTCCAAAATTGTTTCCCTACAGAGAAACACGCTCTCTCGTTTCACCATTGTAGAACTTGCAGACGGAACATCCCTCGCAGCAAAGGTAGGAATTATTATTTTCATAATAAGAAACTAAAACTTTTCACTCAGATTTTCTGGAAGCTCTCTTTCTTTGAACATAGATTCCTTATTCTGAAGTATGGATTACAGATAGTGATTGGATGTGATGGAGTGTACTCAGTTGTTGCAAGATATATGGGCCTCCCACCAGCAAAATCAGTGGGACGCACTTCCATTAGGGGCATGGTTACATACCCACAAGGCCACCATTTCGAGAAGCTCATGGTACAAGTTTGGGGAAAAGGATTGAGAACAGGGTTCGTCACTTGCACAGACCAAAAAGTTTATTGGTTTCTAACAAGGAAATCACAGCCACGAGGTAGTATTAGTTTTTTCACTTGTGGTTTGAATTTCTTGAGTATATTAACCTAAAAACCTCGCCAGTAAGTTACTAAATTGAAGATGCATCCAAAGACAATGAAACAGTACAAATCCTTTCTCCAAAAAGTATTCCAAAAGTAACCTAATTATCTTTAATCTGCACTTCCATTCACCACAAAAATCTTCCCTCAGCAGTTATTTCATGCTCCATTCCTGTTATAGCATAACTAACTGGGATCTTTAACTACAATTGAACACTGTATTGTGCTGAAGAAACTAATTAACAATTTTTAAAGTTTTTATGGAGGTGTCCTACAAAATATTTGTAGCTATTCGATATGGTAGCACAACCCATCCCTTACAGCTGAACTTCTTCAATTAAGAGCCAAAGACTAAGGAATATCCATTCGGCCAAATTCTCCATCTATTTAAAAGCAATGACTAGATAACCATCTTCAATCAATAAATCTTTTTCAATGATCTGTTTCTATTGATCAAAACTTGCTTGCAATCTGAGTTCCAATTAGTTGTTTTAGATGCAGAGATGTCTGGGGATGCTGAGAATGTTCGAACCATAGCTCTGGAGATGGTTAAGGATTTCCCTGAGCCCATTGCAGAGCTAATAAAGTTGAGCCCAGCAGAGACCATAAACATGGCAGATCTGAAGGTGAGGTGGGTGTGGCCATGGGATTGGGGAAGAGGAATGGAAAGGGGAAAAGGAAGTGTCACCATTGTCGGGGATGCATTGCACCCAATGACACCTGATCTTGGCCAGGGAGCGTGTATGGCTCTAGAGGACGCTGTCCATCTCAGCAGATGCTTAGAACAAGCTATCAAATCTGTAAACATGGTGGAATGGGGAGAGGTTCAGGCGGAAAAGATAGAGTCCTGTTTCAACAAGTACCTGAAGGAGAGAAGATGGAGAGTATCTAGTATTACAAGTGCTGCATTTGTGATAGGGTTTGTACAGGAAGGATCTTCAAAACTTGCACGTTTTGTTCGTGATTGGATTTTCTTCCCTTTGTTCTCTATGAGATTTGTTCTCTACTTTGCAGAATCTTGCCAATAAAGCCCTCTGGCTTTCTTCACCCCCAGCCATGCTACAAATCTCAGCTCTTTCATCAAATTAGAGTTTTTATTCCGTCCCACCTTAGCCATCCATTTTTTATTTTGCACAAAACCAGAAAAAGGTGAGCTTGGTCGTTTCATTCTATGAACTGGAGGAGATGCAGCCCGCTGCCATTAGTTTATTGCAATTTTGAAGACGCTACGGATGGCACATGTGGATGTTTTGTTTGTTGGCAACTGGCTTCACAGTTTCTTATGATTATTTTCACAGGTTCGTAATTGCTAATTAATCTTGCTATAAAATGGTGAATTTATCTTGCTGTAAGATGGCGAATTTTGCACCCTCACGATACTGTGGCAATTCCTCTTTAGATTATTTTTAATAGATGAATTTTACAGGGTGATGCACATATTGTGATGATTTGGAAATTTTAATAGAAATAATTTTTATACTGTTGAACAAGTATGATTAATAAATTTTATTTCTTTTAAAATTTTTATCTAGAAAAGAGGTGAGAAATATTAATACAAATTAATTTCATACAATTGAATTCAGAAGCATTACACATATTAATTTTATACAATTGAATTCAGAAGCACTACACATTTATCATTATAGATTGTGAGAATCTAATATCTTTCTTTCATTTCATGTTTTAAGTATTGATATCAAGTTATGAATTGACCAACTTTAATATTTGTGTTTAATTTCAATTGTTGGCATGAAATTTATTTTTAATTTTGAACATTGAGAAGGATTATGCTTTTGAATTATGATATATTATTTTGTTAAATTCGTAAACTAGATGTCTTTTTATAATTTTTTTAAAAAATTTATTTAAAATTTTATGATCTTATGAACTATTTCACTATGCACATAACATAATTAATTCATATATAATTGTTATGTCTAAATTATACCCTTCCTAATTCCTCATTAAACAAAGGCTCTACGTTAATCAAAATTTAAAATTCTACATAACTATGTCACTCTATTCACTCTTACACTTTCCTATCCAATTTTTGGACCACTCACTCTATTTGAATCTAGTTTTGCCTCTAGTAAGATTGACATATTGATTTATGGTTCAAATTTCAGAAACTAAACTCAAGACATCTCTATTATTTTATATTTAAGATTATTCAAAAAAATTTAAATATAGATTGATAATCGTATAAATATGTAAAAAAAATAATTAGGACACTCCAAGAAAATCGAATGCACAATTACATACAACTTGCATAATAAAAAAGATTCTTAAATTTTCTTATATTTTTGAAATGGAAAAGTTTGATAAAATATTTGTAAAATAGATGCATAATAGAAAATAATTTGAAATCATTTAAATTACCATCCTCTAGTATATCCCATTTGTGAGTAATCAAAAGGATAACCAAAAGGAGAAATGAAAATTTAAAAAAAACATTTAAACTTATAATTAATAGAAAAAAGAATTAAACTAAAAATAAATTTACTAGAAATAATTTATATTAATAGATAAATAATGATGATGGTTATTACAACATACCCAACATTCTTCTTTTATGTGTTTAAAAAATAATATTAAGCTTATTGAATAACATAAATATGGATATATTGAATAAAATAATATTGGCCTTAATCTTTAATAAAATTTATCTTCTAATACAAAAAAATACACAGTGTTGATATCATGCCAAATGTGTTTTTGAACCGATCTTTGATACCCAAAGCACTCTATTGACTCTGGCATTGTTGTGACTAAAATCATGAAAGATGTGAAAGCATACTCAATTTGATGAAGGACTACAAACAAATTTTATTCATTCCTTAATCATTGAAAAGATTTTTGTGAAAGCATGCACAAAAGACAATGTTGTTTTATTTTTGTGGAACATGTTATTTTTGTTTCAAGAAATCATATGTAGATACCCATGATGGACAAAGATCAAGATATTGTGATCATAGGAGGGGGCATTGTAGGGTTAAACATTGCTATAGTAGTCCATGAGTAAGTACTACTAAGAATTTTCATAAAATTCTCCATTTAATTAAACAATTCTATATATTTTTTTTCTCATGGATCTACTATGGGGTGGGATTGAGATCTTAGCACTTGAGCATGTCGATTGCCCTCAAACACGTGGTGGTTCCTTAATCATGTGACCTAATGTTTGGAAAGCACTTGGTGCTCTCAATGCATAAGATCTGCTTCATCCATTTTAGTCTTGAAGATTGGAAAATTCATCCCTTAATCACAACATTGGTTTTTGCTTAATGTTGATCATTACCTTAATTACCAAGCATCTTCCATTTAGTTTAGAAGTGGTGGTTTTAAAAATTCCTTTGTCACCAAACAAGTGAAAACTCAATATCACAAGGTACCTTGATTGTGTTAAACTTCCATAATATGGATCATCCTAGATCCATACCTAAGCCTCAAGGGTTAAGTCTTGATGGCCCTACATATGCATCTTCTCATGGGAAGCTAGAGGATTTTTATCTTTCATTCAAAGGGAGCTTATCATCTCATCTTGATAAGATGCCTATTCTACTTTTAGACATTGGATATTAATTAAGTGAATTTATTAAGTTATAAACTCATTAAAATAAAAGATAAAAATTTCCATCAAGTGTTGGTTCCATACCGACCAAAACCAATCATTAGTTGTACCAATTTGTGCATATGCACAAGGGTTGCATAAAAAATGAGTTAAGTGCAGCAAGTTGTTGGTTGAAAAAGTGCTCACATGCAAAATATCTCAAATTTTTGTGTAACTTGTCCAATTTATTTGAATTCCATTTTTTTGGCTTGGTAAAATTAAGCCTCAAATAAGGAATTAAAATATATAAAATGATCCTGTCATGCCCAAAATTTACATGGCAAAAACAACTACAAATTTTTATTTTTTAAATATTTCTTTTTTTATAAAAAGGTAAATAGGTTGCTTCACATAAGTCAAGTTGTAAATTGGGCTTAAGGATAACAAGATACATCTACTCATGGTCATATAGGATAACATCTCGGGTCTAACTCGACACACTCAAAATCATTATCCAAATTGAAGGTGATGCCTTAAAGTTTAGATTATAATGAGCAATTTTACTTATCAACCTAACGATTTGCCCTACTTGTCACAATAGTACCAGTGCTAGCACAATCTTGATCAGGTCATATACCGATAACAACGTTACCACAATGGTATTCATACCTCAACTTGGATGGTAATCTTAGGTCTAGGTTGTGTTGACATAATTAACAAGCCTTGGATATTATAATGAATTTAGATTCGACGATGGTGATCATTTTTTTTTAAGGCATGTTTGGTTGTGGTTGGAAATTTTGAAAGGGCTCAAGATCATTGTAACATCCATGTAAGGACCTAGTTGATTCTATGCGAACCCCTATAGTTAAAATGTTACATGGTCTTCTGGCAAGGTATTCCTAATGATGCCTTATGTTCAAGTTGATAATATAAAGGTAGTCTTAAGACATAGGCACACTACCATATGCATATTCAATGATAGAAGCTACATTAGGAGTTCCATATTTTTTGGCATCTTAAATATTCTTATTTATAGATTTTTTGTGTCTTATAATGACATTAAGAACAATTAACTAGTGGGCATATGCACCGAGTTGTGGTGCCAAAAAGATGACAAGTATTTTTTTTCTTTCTAATTTTCAATAGCGCGTACGCGCTATTCTGTGACCAAAAAGTTATATGATGGGCTGCAAACCTGCGGCCCATCATTTTCATTTTGTTTTTTGGCTCTCCAACAGCGCGTACGCGGGTTTGACAGCAAAATTTCACCACCATTTGCCAAAATGCCTCCTCACCAACGAAATCCAAGACAACGAGCACACCCACGACAATGAGGTAAGTGATATAAAATTAACATTGCATTGTTTTATATGTTTTCCATATTGTTTTATTGGTTTTTGATATTCTTTTGTAGGATTTTTACAAATTTCATTTAGATTTGTTTATTTAGTTGAATTTCAATTGATTTTTTTATCAGGAAATGTCCATAATCAACCGAAAAATCCACAAAACCCTCAAGAACCTCAAAATCAAAACCCTCCTCAAGAAGAACAACAAATTCCACAACCTGAACCAATTGCAAGACCTCCACCAAGCACACAAGAAAATATAATAAATGAAATAGAGAGAGGCAAAACTGAATTAGAAAGACTCATTGCTCGGTTGAAAGAATCCGAACAAACCAATCCAATGAGGGCTCAATTGGCATCATCCCTCGAATCCATTAACACTCAAATAGCCTCAGTTAGTGGTTAGTTAGATATTTGGCGGGCTAAGAGAGATGAACAAAAAAGATTTTATGCAAATAAATTGTCATATGAAGATGTTAAAAAAAAAGAAATACCAAAAGGTAGTATATGTGCATTATTTAGAAAACCCGGTGAGAAAAATACTGTTAGAGAGGGTACTAAACGATTCCCCATCCATTGGTGCATACACGATGCTATTAGAAATAATTTTTGGGATAGATGGTGGATGGTTTTTGATGCCCCTCCTTGCAACAATCACGAGGTCCCCATGTATTTTTTGAAGAAATTATATTGTGAGTTTGTCCTTGGGGAGATCTCCAATTATTTTGATATGTTAGACTCCCAGGGTAGAGGTGGGGGGTCATCATTTGAGAGGCCAGGAGCACGTCATGACCCTAATGTAATTAGGGCACCTGTGGTCCATCCACAGCATGAGCATGTGATTATTCCTTCAGTTGTGAAGGAACATGTAGAGGCCAGCACTCTAGGGACCATTAATGCTTTGACACAGACCCTCATCCATTCCATGAGCCCATTAGTTGAGGGGGAGCCTTCTATGCGTCGTGGTCACATGTGCACTTCATGCGGATCCCTATGCACATTTGGCACTCATGCCAGAGATGGTGCGGATGATGGGCTTATCACCGATCAGTTCCTGAACGAGACATTTGGCATTGACACACAGGTAAATTACTAATTTGATCACATTTCATATGTATAGTGAATGATTAATTAATTAGCATTTATTAACATTGTTCAAAATTTAGGGTCAAAGTGTTGTTGGGCCTAGCAGCAATCCTCCAGGCCCATTTTTTGTCCCTTCGACGAGTCCTGAGGTATGTATCAATTTAATCATTTTAATTAATACATATATTTATTACTTAATCATATTAAGGATTGACAAAAAAAATTGTGCCTGTGCATCAGTTCTCCACAGGACCCTCAACCTTTACCACAGACACAGAGCATAGACATCATATGAGCTTCACACAGGTACAGTTGTTTCATGTTAATTTAATTCATTTGATTATATTTATTCCATGTTTCATGTTAGATATAACGTGTATTGTATGACATGCAGCTCATGATGTCAGACACACCTCCTCATCTGCGACAGTCTGTTGATAGTGGAGTGGCCATAGCTGTGGCTAGCTCATAGCCATTGACGAAGGTATGAAAGAATTTTCTTTGTTTTAGTTGTTGTTTATAATAGTTAATCTCAAAATTTCTAATGTTATTTATAAGTGATTATATTTATTGAATTGTTGTAGGGTCTTGTCATGCCTGATCGTCCACGAGCATTTGAGGTGGACTTACAGAGTGACTATTTGTTGGCGGTAAGAAAATAATTGATTTTGTGTGTACATATATTTGATTTCAATGTATAATAAATATTGATTCATATCTACTTTCCTTGTATCAATTGGACTTGGAGAAGAGCCTCAACAAGAGGTCAAGTGAGCGTGTCAGGAGGGCCCCGTCATCTCCACTGTCTCCCTCCACACAACGGCAGAGGACTTCGAGAGACTTGTTTCCTTCCCCTCGTGGGAAGGAAAAAATGTAGTTGAGATACACACACACACACACACACACACACACACATATAGAGAGAGTTGTTTCCTTCCCCATGTATATATATAGGCATCAGAGAGACATATTCGACATACATTTGATGTACATATGACATTCTATATTTGATGTATGACATTATTGGTTAATATATGATATATGTTTGTTCATATACGACATTATTGGTTATCATAATATATTATGTGTTTGTTAATGTATATGACATTATTGGTTATCATTTTATATTATATGTTTGTTCATGTATGACGTTAAATTAGATATGTTTGTGTATGAAATTAAATTAGATATGTGCATGTATGAAATTCAATTCAATTGCTAGAGAGCTGCCATTATGTCTACCAACTAGTAGATGTTCTTTTTTGCTTTATTAGTATTTCTCAAAAATTGCAAAGAAGCTGTTTCTGGTGAATAGTTGTAAACAATTGTGATCATTGACTTCATGTACTCATGGCTTTGGCTGTGAACACTCGTAACTTTGGCTATAAGCATCCATGGCTTTGGCTATGTGCACTAGTGGCTTTGACTATGAGCATTTATGGCTTTGGTTGTAGGCACAATATAGCCTTGGCTATAGGTTGTCTTTCTTGCTGCATTTCAAAGTTACCTTCAAGAATATCATTAGTCTAAGATCATTACAATTAAAATACTATGACATTATACCTTGAAAATAATAGTCTTTAACCCATTACTTTATTTGTTAAAACATCATGTAGTATCTACTGTAGTGCTTCTACTCAAATATGTTTTCAAAAATACTTAGTATGGCAAAGAAATGTCTATGGAAAGCTTGTCAAATAGGATATTGAAGAACTAAATGTGGACAGTCATTAGTACCCATCAATAAGAACACAGACATATTTCTCAAGCAAGCCATATGACATGAGCTTAATTTATAAATTTCCTTTGCAAATAACTAGAAGATGCTATGAATCTTAATACAGAGTTAATCACGAACTCATTATTCCATCCAAGAAGCATATATCACCCTAAGCCAATTAACCGACAGGATAAAAATTAATTCAATTTCAACCAAATTTTGAGTATAACAAGCATCTTAGGGATTCTTACAAGAATTAACACGATGTTCACAAGAGCATTACAAGTTCTTGTAATGCTATTTCACATATTGTAATCATATTCAGTTTTGAATGGCCATTTGTGTTACAAGCATAAATGTTCTTTAAGGTCTTTTAATTCTAGACATGAATTTTATTCTGAAGCTTTTTTATGACAACCCACTGAATGCATATATTGTTGTTCCACATTATGCTGATTTGACTTTCATTGGTTGATTTGGGTCTAGACATGACGTTATTCACTACCTTTTTTATATATTATTTTTTGTAGTGAGGTTCTAGCCTGAATGAATGTATTAATCATTGAAGTTGTGAACCTTGGTTGAGATCCTTACAAATATATTTTCAAATTGGACCTCAAATAGTTTTGTCAGTCACCCCTTGTACACAGATACTGAAATTGTAGTTAATTACAAAATTAATACTGAATTAACACAAGTTTAATTGAGAAGTATTATGTACCTCAATATGCTAGATTATTATTGACCGGGAAGCTTTATCTTAGAGCAGTTGGTTTCCTAAATCTTTAGCACAATGACACTCTTATGGAATGTGGAATTAGGTATGCTAGCTAAGGAACGTTCTTTAAAAGGCAGAGGAAACTCAAGACTCATATGTTTCCAATCAATATAAATGTTTAAATCGCTTCTCTAACTTTTTCTGTTTATGATCTTCTTAAAACTTAACTTTCTAAATGCATTGATGGGGAAATAAAGATCTTCTAGGAACTAAAGGCTAATCATGTTTAATACTTACAATTCTCTATTTTTATTTAATAATTTAAAAAAGAGTGTACAAGTGTTTTCAAAGAGCAACACTTGTCACTAACATCATAAGAAGGAATATCCAAGGAGACTTACCACTGATCCCCCACCACCAAATTCAAGAGAAAACAAAAATTCACTACTAAAGAGATAGTAACAATGATCATCCCTAGTCTCTCCCTTATCACAAAATGATTACCATCAAAATTTGCATTTCCAATTGTGTCATGTGCATTGAAGTGATAGTAACATTTTCACTCTCTTACCTAATGTCTCCCATTTCTGAAACTCCTGGGGAAGGGCAATGCCATCTTCTCAGTACTTCAAAATACAACGAGTTCCATTTTTTCCCATATTGATAATCGTTGACTTAAAGTATAGTCAAAGTATTGACACCCCATAGGAACTCAAACTTTGAACATCCCATCTATAAATGACTTCATAAAGAAAGTTCAATAAATCTGCATGAAACAATGAAACAAAAGTTGCATACCTGTGAAGATGATCAGACTGCAGGTGATCAATATGTCTCAAATCTATATTCAGCTCTTTTACGATGCATATAAATGGTTTGTTATATAAAAGACTTATATCCAGCAGATAAATAATCATTTTCTTAGTATGCTATCCTTATCCTTGGCTGATCTCTGGTAGACCATTTCTTAACCATCCTCCTTCAATCTATAGGTCACTATATTAATCTAGTTCATCTTGTCTCTACTCGAATTAATAAGAATTGGCAATCTCAGGGATTGCCAAAAGAGGAATGGGTCCAAGTGGAATTAAAACATAATAAATAGTGTATTACAAAAAGGAGAATGGTATGTTGTTCGCAATCTACTCCCTTATACATTCTATCACTGTTCCACATTGAACTTGATAGAGAACATCACAACACATAACTAGCAACATAGAACATACCTCCTAGCCACCTCAAGAACATAAAATTTCAAAAACCAAAGTGCACAAGTTTAAATTCAAAGCCTCAAAGGTTAAGAGCACAAAAACTAAAAATAAATAAATAAATATGAACAAAACCCACATTTGATGGAATCATAGAAAATCTGGTGGCTAGATAGTTACAAGCTGATTCAAGCTAATCCTTCATCGCCATTAAGGTTGAAAATAACATACCCAATTGAAAACCAATTTACATATACAAAGTGACTAACATTACTCACAAAGAGGGAGTAGAAGCTACACACTACCTTGCGTCCAAGGTGCGCTAAAGAACATAACCAAACTCTTGGAGATCATATAATCCTAAATTTACATAATCTAGTAGTAACACATTTAATTAACTTATGAAAAATTTACCAAGTTTCATGATTTGTCTTTCCAAAAATGACATGCTAGATATGCTTTCCACCAATATAATTAAGATCCTTCCATCACACACTGCAAGTTTCAGCATCACCCGAGATGGCATTGTAGAATGAAAATGAAATGTGATCTCCAAAAAGAGAGAGAGGTTATTGTAGGTCTCTGCAACATGGTCCTGTAGGAATTGGAATCTCATCCATATCTTGCACGAGCTCCGAGATATGCCCCATCAAAGATTGCAGCCCTGTGGCATTTAGTGACCCTTAGGGACATTCTGGTTCAGCATGCCTGAGAACGTTTGAGCATTGAAGGGGACAAGACGAGGTTGAGAATAGGGTTTACCCGGCCACCTGGAGCTAATGGAGCAGACAGTTTGATCCCATGAGGAAAGATGAGAGAGATTTGGCAAGTGGCAACTCTGTACTTGCCAACACTGCAAGTTTCAGAATCACCCAAGATGGCGTTGTAGAATGAAAATGGAATGTGATCTCCAAAAAGAGAGAGAGGTTATTGTAGGTCTTTGCAACACGATCTTGTAGGAATTAGAATCTCATCCATATCTTGCATGAGCTCCGAGATATGCCCCGTCAAAGATTGCAGCCCTGTGGCATTTAGTGACCCTTAGGGACATTCCGGTTTAGCGCGCCTGAGAATGTTCGAGCACTAAAGGGGACAATAAGAGGATGGGGATAGGGTTTACCCAGACACCTAGAGCTAATGGAGCAGGTATTTTGATCCCACAATGAAAGATGAGAGAGATTTGGCAGGTGGCAACTTTGTATTGGCCAACACTGCAAGTTTTAGCATCACCCAAGATGGCGTTGTAGAATGAAAATGGAATGTGATATCCAAAAAGTGAGAGAGGCTATTGTAGGTCTCTGCAACATGGTCCTGTAAGAATTGGAATCTCATCCATATCTTGCACAAGCTTTGAGATATGCCCCGTCAAAGATTGCAGCCCTGTGGCATTTAGTGACCCTTAGGGACATTCCGGTTCAATGTGCCTAAGAACGTTCAAGCACTGAAGGGGACAAGACAAGGTTGGCGATAGGGTTTACCCAGCCACCCAAAGCTAATGGAGTAGATAGTTTGATCCCACGACGAAAGATGAGAGAGATTTGGTAGGTGGCAACTCTGTACTTGCCAACACTGCAAGTTTTAGCATCACCCAAGATGGCGTTGTAGAATGAAAACAAAATGCGATCTCCAAAAAGTGAGAAAGGTTGTTGTAGGTCTCTGCAACACGGTCCTGTAGGAACTAGAACCTCATCCATATCTTGCACGAGCTCTGAGATATGCCCCATCAAAGATATTTGAATTCACAGTGTTTAATGAGAATATAGTTGAGGCTTGCTTTACTTTTCTATGTTAAGTTTGGCTTTCAATTTTGGTTTCCCTACTTATCTATGTGAAAGTTCCACTTTCATAAGTAACATGGATGCAATAATACTAAATTAAGTATAGGTCCATGGTTCTAGAAGCTTCACATAGCTTCTCTTCAACTATGGATCTTGTAAGCATTGTACCATGACTATTGGTGTTGTGAGAATATACAAAGCATATATATTGTTTGACCAAATGTCTTCAATGAACATGAACTATATGGAAGAAGAGAAGACATGTTGCAAAGTCTTTGAAAATTTTCTTCAAGAAATGTAAGGAGCCATGGGTGATTCATCCAAATTATTTGGTAAAATAAGAGGAGGAATGAATCAACCTTGATGATAGAGGTAAATGTTGAATAATATTTATTTAATCACATTGTTTGAAAAAACTTTAATGACCTTTAAATACAATTGAAAGAAATGGAATTGATCTCCCTTGCTCATGTAGATGAATAAAATTGGAATTTAAAAAAGAGAGGGACATCCACCATAAAACCATGCAATCATGCACTTCTTGATGGGAGTATCATAAGTTCATTGTTAGATGGATATGCCAAATGTGGAAGAATTAAAAGGAAAATATGTTGATTGATTGAATATAAAACCAAACATGTGGAATATTTAAAAATATATCATGGGGCTATTAATAAAATCAAACTAATAGAATCAAACTCTACAAACATGGGTATTCAAACTATGAACAAAAAAAACATCATTATTGAGGTTTTAGCATGTTGCGCAAGATAGGGTCTTATTGAAGCTAACAAGAAGCATCATTGTATATAGTGTTTTATAGGCATAAAATTAAAGTGGCATAAAACCATTCATATGCAAAAACATCTAGAACATGTGATAAAATCATACATTCAAACCATTCATGTAGCCATAGTCACAAATTTCAACAAAGAATTCAACCAACATAAAGGTGCTAAACTTTGTAAGCTATGGATAGCTATTGATCTTTAAATATAAAAAAAATTGTATGGTTCTAAGGTAATATGCCTTATGAAATTTCTTGATTTTGTGAAATATTATATCTTAAAATTCACAATCATCAAATCTTAGCATCCAATCAACTAATCCAGTAATACAAGCATCAAACCAATGTGATAATAAAAAATCAAAGTTGATTCCATAAGGTCTAATAATATCATATAATTCATTTATCAATAATTTGAAACATCATAAGCATATGTCTAATAATGTCATACATGAAATATATGTAAAAAATGACATACATAGAAAAAATTATACAAAACATATGCCCAATAATGCCATATAGGTGTAAAATGTACATCATTAGATATATACTCTTTCCAACTAGGGGAGCAAAATAAATCCCTAATTGTCTTTAACTGCCAACAAGTGGGAGATGGTGTATATAACGAGGTCTTCCTAACATGCTCACTAGTCCATTAGTCTAGAATCTTCTGTAACTCGACATGTTACAATCAAAATTATATATGAATTTTATATTGAATTTCAGTACTAATGAAATTTTAATGTAAACTCTTTCATACCTTAGTCATTGGCTTAAAACTAGTGAGTACAATAAGGACTCATTGATCAATACAATGATGAAGATGTAAAGGAATCTCTGATGTCAATAGCTGAAAATGATAATACATGAGACTCAAATGCAGTTATGAAGAATACACATTTTCTTTTGTCTCCATATCAAATAAAATATTTTGGTACCTCTGTGAATGTAGTATGACATCCTTCATTTTATAGTGTTGATCCCAAAGCTACAACACTTATTATTTATTACACATGTATGTAAATCTGTTAAGCATCAAATTCAACACCTTTGTGTGCAAAATAATGTACTATATGTTAGAGTAATAAATTCATTTTCTTAGTAATTAAATTATATTGATATAATTACTAAGTTACTTATTATATTGATATAGTTTACTTATAATTCCTTTCTATTTACAACTAATTGAAATGATTTCCCCAATTTTCCATCTAGTCACTAGAAAATTGGATTTGTTGTCTCTTTCTCTTAAAGAACCGGATCTACTAGTTCCTTTGGTCTAGAAGCCTTCCATTGAGATTGGGGTTTTGAAAGGTTCAAGGGTTGAGGAAATTTTTATAGAATATCTTGAAGAAGGAGAGGTCATGTATAATAGTTTTGAGGAAGGCTAGAGTTCCATCCAGATGGAGTTGCAAAATGGCCAAGCGGAGGAGGAGGTAGAAGAATAAATAGAATAAATGCATGAGAAGGAGGGTCATGGGGGCAATGGAAAATTTGGGGAGGGAAGCAATTAGGAGAATGGGTCAAATATGCTTCTCAACTAGAAGGAGAGTATTGCAAAGGACACTGATACTAGTCTGCCTCATAGCAAGATCACCTTGTTAAGGATATCACTACCAATTAGAATTTTACCTACAAGCCTACAAGACTTCATCCCTTGGTAGTGGTAATGATGGTAATTATGGTTGAATGTGTTTGAAATAGAAAAAGAAACGAAGGGTGTTTTGCATGACACTATTCACTCATCATAGGTTGTATGGATTCAAACCCACAACCTAGCTTTTATAGCATTATACAAATTACAAATTATAAGACTATGCCTTTCATGATAGTCACATTTTCATATTGGCAAATGAAGAATGACTTTTGCAACAAACATAATAAATACTTCCAAATACAAATGAAGCCAATGTATTGTATTATAAGCTCGAATGGTAAAGACCAAGCCTAAACATTTATTAAGGTGTAGCATTTATAATTGTCAAGTTCATGTGAAGAAGTCATCGTTCATATTCTCATTGTTGTGTAATTTGATGATAAGAAGAATACAATGATATAGAGGTTGATAGTGACTTAAAACTTTACAAAATGCAATCAATGAGAATTTTACATTGAGGGGGGGTAATAATCAATGTTTCATTCTCATTGTTTGACAAACTCTTATATAAAGAGGGAGTAGACAGATGATATGGTTTAGTCTTCTTTCGAGAATCTTAGTCATATTGGTTCAGAAGGATTCATGATACAACTACTATACTTAGTGTGACCAATTGATGCTAAAAACCTCAGTATTGATGCTACAAACCTTAGTATTGACATAATTTAACCTCTGCAATTCTAGGCATAAGATGATTAGCATACAATGGTACTTGAACAAAGAACACTAATAAATATTGAGGATGTGAATTGATAATACTATTTCGCAGATGATTTTGGCATCTCACCCTTTATCACTTGTGCATCAACTTTATTAGCCCTCTTCTTTGGTGACCTACAAATGGAGAATTAACACAGTAAAAAATCAAAGATAAGATTAAAAAAAAGGGTCCTATTAAAGAATCTAATATAAATTCAAATAATGTATCTAGATTCTAAACAAATCAAAACTAAATCTCATCACTTACACATCATAACAATACGGTCCACCTTAGTCATGTGATAGTCTTGGGGAAGAGGTTGTAACATTGTATTTGGATCCAATTGATCACTTTTTCTCTCTCTCTCTCTCTCCCAATTCAATCTAATGAGCCAACTGGATCTGCTCGACATTTTAATGTCTCAAGTATTGCCTCATGGTTTGACTCACAAACTTTCCAAAGAATCTTATTATGTGGTTTTCCACCATATTTTATCAAGTGGACATTTGATGCAACAACAAGGTTTGAATAATGAAGAATCTTCCTCTCTGTTTGCTAATCCTCAAATAACCACAAGTTAGGATTCTTCATAGGGTATCGTCTAAGCCATGTGCTTGTTACAACCATCGCACCGACTTGGTACTCTAAACCTTCACCATCTATAACCGAGTGATCTAATTTTTTTTTGGCTTCAACACAACGACACAAATAATAATTTGTCCCTTCTTTATTGTCTTCAGGTGCAATAACAACAAAAACATGGCCTGCAGTGACAAATGTACAAAATGCGGTCATTAATTCAGAAAATACTTGGGTAAAATTTATAAAGTTACATATTGAAATTACAAAGATATATATATATATATATATATATATATATATATATATATATATATATATATATATATATATATATATATATATATATATATATATATATATATATATATATATATATTACCAGGTTGCACTAGATCTGACAAGCGGTCAAAGTCAATAGATGAATCCATCTCTACCATTTCCAGTGCTTGTGGGGGACGATAGGTGTCAATTGGGTCCAAAACCCGTATATCCCATTTGTCCACCCATTCAGTTGACTCACAGTCATCCCAATTTTCCTCTGCACATGATAGACAATAGCATGCCATTTTTTGTGTGTGGATACTCTATGAACTTGCATCAGAGCTTCTAAAAGAGTGTAACTCACTAGATCCTGTTAGTGTGCAACAATCCTGATATGGTGCAATGTTAGTATTATCTATCAACCAAAAAATCTATGAACTGTAGACTCACCTTCCTTACCTAGACCCATTGTACCGTTACACCATTGGATGATGGATTTTGCATCTATCAATATTGCTCCATCTTTGTACTTTAGTTCTTCACGAGCCAAGGCTCTTTTAATGCATGTGCCTGCACCATCATGCTCTCCCTTACCATGACTAGCCTCTGTGAAATTTCACATATATTGAATTCTACACAACTTGTGCATCCTGCTCAACCAATAGAACATCCGTGCATTCTTGAATTGAGATGCACAATTGTCTGACCAAATAATGTGTTGACGATATGATATGCCCCTATTAGCCAAATCTCCATAAAATAGTTGAAAACAACTATGTACAAACTCCATAGAATGTGATCGATCATCGCTGATGTAAAAATGGTACTCCCTCAAAATCTTCCTGTCATCCTCTGTACTTGTAGGTGAATGCATGAATGTTATGTGAACAAATATGGAAACCTATTGAGATGTATAATACTTTTCTTGCACCTCATTTTGTGGTTGTGGTGTGTAGTTCTCTGCAAAATCTACAACTGAAACAATGGTATCCAATGGAAGCATATCCTTGCACAACTTGAATTGCAAATCCAACCATCGAGCTATATGGGTATGCCTTGCATATTCGTACATAATCTTTTCACGAAAAATCTTCATGAACTCATACACTGGAATCTTTTCTATAACTAGATCACATCTTTTACCATGTTTCCCATCTTTTAGAGCATATGTCACTGTCTTGAATTTTTCGTAATCTACTATTTCATTTCCCATTGCATGTGTACTAGCCATATGTTGACAAGTTGATAAAAGTTGCAAAGAACCACAAAATAAGCATGTACCATCCAAGCATGCTGTCTTGTAAAATTGTTGGTCGTCCCCTATTTCACATAAAATGTTGGATATGAATTCCCTTGAAGATCTTGGTGGCTCTTTTATGTCACAATCCTGCAAAACAAACTGAGAATGCAAAACTACGTATATGTGCCTAAAAATATCAAAATGGTTAGAAAATTCAATATGTATCCTACAACAACAAGTTGTGCGTGTGTGATTTATTTTCACATAAAAAGGTTTACCCATCTCAAAAAATCTTTGACTTATTCGAATTTGAGGATACATACCAATAAATTTTGCAAAAAATTGTGTCTGAGTTGAGTCCAAAAAATGTTTCGCATGTGGCTCGCGATTTCGGCTACCAATCCTCCTTCTTACAACATCTCTTTGATTAGGAGAAACACGTGTGTTATTTTTCAAAAAATCTTCGATCAATGATTTCAAGGCTTCACTAATTTTTTTATCCTTTCGCGGTAGTCTACCGCTAAATGTCCATAACTCATTTTTTGTTGGATCTTCTAATCTCTCACACCTTAGCATGGCTCTCCTTAAGGTACCTCTACCAATTTTTAATGTTTTGCTTGTCTTTCTCATGAGTTGAGCTTTCTTCATTTGGCTACTTACTATTGTCGATGTGAGTACTCATCTTGTGATATTACTATCTTTCATGCGTGATTTAGAACCCACTTTGTCATAAGCACTCATTAGATTCTTTACAATATTTCTTTCATTTGAATCATCCATCGTTCTTAGCCCAAGAATCTTCATGATAGGCCTAAATTTCAAATTCCTCATCATTTCAACAAATAATTGTGATTGACCTGTAATATTTAATTCTTCGAAAAATAATCTCCACATATGAATAACTTTTCTTTGACAAGTACGCTTGCTAATCTTGTCAGGCATTGATTTCAAAATGTTAGTATCAATATCAATCAAATATTTTGATTTTTTAAAACGAATTCTAGAAGGTGTTCTAATCTCTTCAATTCTCTCAACATTTTGAACATCAATATAAGGTTGAGTGTATTGCGTACCTTGAATCGAAGATGATGTGCCTTGGTAATAAGATGTAAACGATGGAATATCACCTACTTGATGTGTTGATGTTGTGCTTTCAACATGACATGATGGAGTGTGTATATTGTCAGATCTATAAATCAGTGTCTCTTCAACATGAGAGGATGATATGAATTCAACATTGGAAGATGGTGTAGCGGATGATATGACTCCAACATTCGAAGATGGTGTAGTGGACGATATGACTCCAACATTGGAGGATAGTGTAGCTTCACAATTCAATTGTCCTCTTGAGCATAACAATCTCATTTGTTCTTTTTGTCTTTCTAATTCTTCCTCCTTGTTTCTTTGTATTGGTGGTTCTTGACCCTCTTCGAAAGTTAATTCTTCATCATTGCTTTGCAATTTTCTTTGTTCATGTAGTAATTTCATTTTATCTCTTTTAATTGTCAAATCTCTCTCCCTATCTGCATTTGTTTGAATCTTTGGATTTTTCCTTGGCATGATGATGATTTCTACATGTCAAATTATTCAAACATCCGAATTACTTAAAATGTGTAAATTACAAATTATTCAATTACATATAAAAATTATAATTATTTGAACGAATACACAATATATATCAAACGACTTGTCAAATTTCTAACAATTTCGAAATAACATTTCATTCAAACATACAATTTTCAATGAATTCACTATATATTACATAACATATCAAATTATAATCAAATTTGTATCTATATATCGACAAACAATATTTAAAATAGATTGCACTAACCTTTTCTATTAAAGGAATATTCAAAAATTCTTCAAATCACGTATCCAATGATTGAATTTGGTGTTTGCTAGCTTCCAAAAGTGTTGAAATAGTGTTTGCTAGATGTTGAAACCCGTGTTTTCTATCGGAATAACAAAGAGCATAATAGACCAAAAGTTAAAAATGGATGAAATGAGCCCCAAGGTTGGTTTTTGACCATTTTTTGGTGATTTGAGATAGTGCGTACGCACTATCTCAAAACACATCACTCCCCATCCCCCCTATTCTCTATCCTCCCTACTCTCTCTCCCATCTGCTCCCTCTCTCTCTTCCTACTCTCTCCCATCCTTTACTCTCTCTCACTCTCCTTCTTCCACCACCTACTCTCTCTACCTCTCTCACCCCCTCTCCTCTCCCATCCCCGACTCTTTAGATCTCTCACACACTCTCATCCCCCCTATCTCTCTCCCTCTCCCTCTCCTACCACCTAATTTCTCTCCCCCATCCCCTACTCTCTCTCTTCTCTCTCATCCCCTACTTTGTCTCTCTTACACACATTCCCATTCCCCCTCTCTCTCCCGCTCCCACCGCCTACTTTCTCTCCCCCATCGTCGTACTCTCTCTACCACCCCCTACTCTCTCTCACACTCACACTACTACTACCTACTATCTCTCTCTCTCTCTCTCAAGTTCTCTCTCTCCCTCTCTACTCTCTCTCCCCCATCTTGTACAAGCTCTCTCTTCCTCTCCCACCCTCTCTCCCATCGCCTACTTTCTCTCCCCCATCCACTGCTCTCTCTCTCGTCTCCCATCCCCTACTCTCTCACACTCTCACACTCTCCCCCATCCCCTACTCTCTCTCTCCTCTCCCATCCCCTACTCTCTCACACTCTCACTCTATCCCATCCCCTACTCTCTCACACTCTCACTCTCTCCCATCCCCTACTCTATCTCTCTTACACATACACCCCCATCCCCCCCTCTCTCTTTCCCTCTCCCACCGCCTACTTTCTCTCCCCCATCGTCGTACTCTCTCTCTGCCACCCCCTACTTTCTCAAAACACATCACTCCCTATCCTCCCTACTCTCTATCCTCCCTACTGTCTCTCCCATCCCCTCCCTCTCTCTCTTCCTACTCTCTCCCATCCTTTACTCTCTCTCACTCTCCCTCTCCCACCACCTACTCTCTCTACCTCTCTCACCCCCTCTCCTCTCCCATCCTTGGCTCTTTAGATCTCTCACACACACTCTTATCCCCCCTATCTCTCTCCCTCTCCCTCTCCTACCACCTAATTTCTCTCCCCCATCCCCTACTCTCTCTCTTCTCTCCCATCCCCTACTTTTTCTCTCTTACACAAATTCCCATTCCCCCTCTCTCTCCCTCTCCCACTGCCTACTTTCTCTCCCCCATCGTTGTACTCTCTCTACCACCCCCTACTCTCTCTCACACTCACACTACTACTACCTACTATCTCTCTCTCTCTCTCTCTCTCAAGTTCTCTCTCTCCCTCTCTACTCTCTCTCTCCCCCATCCTGTACAAGCTCTCTCTGCCTCTCCCACTCTCTCTCCCATCGCCTACTTTCTCTCCCCCATCCCCTGCTCTCTCTCTCGTCTCCCATCCCCTACTCTCTCACACTCTCCCCCATCCCCTTCTCTCTCTCCTCTCCCATCCCCTACTCTCTCACACTCTCACTCTCTCCCATCCCCTACTCTATCTCTCTTACACATACACCCCCATCCCCCCCTCTCTCTTTCCCTCTCCCACTACCTACTTTCTCTCCCCCATCATCGTACTCTCTCTCTGCCACCCCCTACTCTCACACTCTCACACTCTCTCCCATCCCTTCCTCTGTGTCTCTTACACACACACTCCCATCCACCCTCTCTCTTTTCCTCTCCCACCGCTTACTTTCTCTCCCCTATCGTCGTACTCTCTCTCTGCCACCCCCTACTTTCACACTTTCACACTCTCTCCCATCCCCTACTCTCTCACTTTCATAGATACACACGCTCTTATCCCCCCACTCTTCTTCTTCTCTCCCATCCCCTACTCTCTACATCTATCACACACACTCCCATCCCCCCTATTTCTCTCCCTCTCCCTCTCCCTCTCCCACTCCCTCTCCTACCGCTTACTGTCTATCTCTCTCAAGTTCTCTTTCTTCCTCTCTCTCTCTCTCTCTCTCTCTCTCTCTCTCTCTCTCTCTCCCATCCCTTACTCTCACTCTCTCTCCCATTCCCTACTACTTTCTCTCAAACTCTCACACTCTTTCCCATCCTTTACTCTATCTCTCTTATAAATAAATACATATTCCCATTCCGCCCTCTCTCTCTCTCGCAGTCCTTGTCCCACTGCCTACTCTCTCCCATCCCCTACTCTATCTCTCTTAAATGCTTCCATTCCACCTCTCTCTCCCTCCCACTCCCTCTCCCATCACCTACTATCTCTCTCTCTCTCTCTCACTCTCTCCCTCTCTCTCCCATCCCTCTACCATTGCCTACTCTCTCTATCTCCCTCTCCCCTCTCTCATTCTTAACTCTCTCTCTTTCACACACACACACCCATCCCCCCTCTCTCCTCTTCCATCCCCTAATTTTTCTCTCACTTGCTCTCCCTCTCCCACTGCCTACTCTCTCTCTCTCTCACTCTCACTCTCACTCTCTCCCTCTCCACTCTCTCTCTCTCTCTGCTACCCTCTGGTCTCTCTTAAATTTTCACACTCTCTCCTATCTCCTACTCTCTCTCTCTCTCTCTCTCTCTTACACACATTTCTATTCCCCCTTGTCTCCCCCTCTCCCACTCCCTCTCCCATTGCCTACTCTCTCTTCCATCCCCTACTCTCTCTTGAGCTACTTTGTCTTTCCCCTCTCCCATTCCATACTCTCTCTCTTTCACACACATGCACTCCCATCCTACTCTCTCTTGAGTTCTTCCTCTCCCACTTCATCTCCCATTGCCTACTCTCTCTCTCCCCCATTCCCTACTCTTAATCTCTCTCTCCCAACCTGTACTCTCTCTCACACTTCCTCTCTCTCCCATCCCCTACTTTAAATCTCTTTCCCCCATCCCGCACTCTCTCTTTTCCACCCCTACTCTCTCTCACACTTCCTCTCTTTGCCACCCCTACTCTCTCTCCCATCCTGTACTCTCTCCCCTCTCCTATCCCCTACTTTCTCTCTATCTCTTTCATGCACACACATAGCCATTCCCCTATCCCCCCCGCCACCTAGTTCTCTTTTGCAACTTACATCTTAATAGTGCATGCACACTATAGTGCGTGCGCCCTATAGCGTGCACGCACTATTTAGAACTGAGGTTTAAATAGCGCGTGCATGATATAGCACGTGCGTGCTATAGGGCACACGTGCTATTTAAACCTTAATCAAACCCAAGCTTAAGGCTAGGTTTTGGCTTGGAGATCCAACCCAAAGGTTTGGATTTGATGAACAGGCCTGAGACGTGTTTTCCAGTAAACATACAAAAAATGATTGTTTTTTCTTCTGTGCTCCCCTTCAAGATTTCTCGTGGTTGGGTATCGATAAGATCAGGTTACATAGCATTATAGGTCTCTATGTTAGCTATCTAACCATATAATTTATTTTTAATTTGAACTATTTTAAGCCTTTCGTCTATAATTTCTTTTGAATGTATGTTCATTTTTTGTCAAAAACCACCACGTACTAATTGGGCTCTAGATTTTAGCTCGTTCATCAAATTTTGTAACAACTTAGTTTTTTAGAAACTAGACTCCATTCTACACACTTTGAAAAGAAAAAGTTTTGATTTTAGATTAGTTTTCAATTATTTTTAGGGGGAGCACACAGATATTTCACGTTTTTGGGATGTGTCTAGTTAAAAAATTCATAAAAAGAAAAAACATATTATAAAATTACCCAAAAAATCTGGGATAAACTACATAGTGTTAAGTAACTTTTGACCAGAGCGATTAAAAAATTTCAAAAAAAAAAAGTTAAAATTTTAGGGGGGCCACACTTTGTACTGTGTTATGTTTTTTTGGAATAAACAGTACCACTTTTTGTGGCCCCCTTTTTTGAGGACCTAAAACTAAACCATTTTGAAAAAAAATTAGTAGTTTAGAAACTAGAATCAAAGGACTACAACCTTTTTTTTGGTCATATCTAAAAATTTTGAGCGTAACTATCTTCAAATTCTTGTTGAAGTTCAAAATTTGCAGATTTCAAGAAAAAGGTGTCCACTTATACCCCCCTTTTGGCACCACAACTTTGTGCACTTACCCTAGTAT
This sequence comes from Cupressus sempervirens, assembly GCA_028749045.1. Classification (NCBI taxonomy): domain Eukaryota; kingdom Viridiplantae; phylum Streptophyta; class Pinopsida; order Cupressales; family Cupressaceae; genus Cupressus; species Cupressus sempervirens. The sequence goes on from CM053791.1 coordinate 71,826,736, forward strand.
GTATACTCATCACCCAATTTTATGCTTATGATAGGATATTGGTATATAGTTCCTCAATTAAATCTAAGCATTTTGATATGCATGTATCACATAATATTTATGTTTACATATATTGTGCTAACCATGTAATATTGAAGCATAATCTATAACACAACATATGGTGTGTATAGTAGTTACTATATATAAAATACATTACCTATATATATTAGTTACTAACTACCACTTAGTAATTAAAAATATACGTATTACCATTATTGAAATTTTACTAACATAAACTATGGCTAAAATTAACAAATTACTAACTAAAATTAACAAATTACTAACCTACCTAAACCTAGCGCACACATCCCTATCTAACTACTCACATGCCCCACCACCCATGATTCCCTTAGCGCTAGGTTGAGCGCATATTCCAAGTGGCTCCACACTGTTTGCCTGGTCCCAAGGAAAATAGGGTCCACATAGGGAAGAGGGAAATCACGAGTTTCTATTGGGGGGGTGCTACAATGTGGGCAATGTCTATATAGCCACGAAAAATGCACTTCCTTACGAAGGAGAGGACTTAGATTTTTTTTTGAAAAGTTAGAAAAAACAATGTAAAGGGAGTGCATTTTCGTGGTTGTATAGCCACGGGCTACAATGTGAGATCTGGTCACTCATGTCAAGGCATATATCGATTGGTCTCCTCCCTTAGCGTAGAATATTTAAAGGAGAGGAAAGTCTTTTTAAAAAGGTGGCCTCCCCCTTAATGGAGTAGATTATAAGCATTGTATTATTATTTTATAATAGTTATATTTTGAATGTACTTATGTACTAAGTTCTAGTCACGGGTTTCTTTCTAAAGCTTAATCTTATGCTTTGCTTTAAATTTTAATAATGTTATTGTTTTTTTTATGACCTTATTTCTATTACATATAGGAGATTCTTAGGAATATACTTTTTATTATTTTATTTGTCTGTAATAGGGAGGGGAATTATTTCCCTCTCCCATACAAATTCCAGAGTGTAAAATGTGAATGTACAAGCCTAACTTTTCTTGAAGTTTATGTTATGAGATGTATAGAGCTCATCCTTTTTATTCAAATATGATGTTGTAAATCTTGGGTTGCTAGTGATTTGGCATTACTTCCATATTCTCATGAAATTTTAATGGATCTATTTGAAATCATTTTTTCTTTACACAAGTAATGAGTTGAATCATGATCAAATATAGAACCAATATATTTCTCCTTTCCATAAATAATAAAATTTGAAAGTCTTTTAATGATAGTCTAATTCTTAGTGGAGTTTAGCTAAATGGACAATCGAATTGAAATACAATCTCTTGTATTACTTCATGGTTTAGTTGGGCAGGTTATTAACAATGCATATTCGTTACATGAGTAACAAAACAATAAATTGTCCTTTGGTATGAGTTTATTTACTCTCCATAAAAGACTCTTTGGTGTGTCAATCCTTCCATATCAATACACCTAATTGAATGTTATTGAACTTACAATACAATCGACTATAACCATTTTCCAAGATTTCCATCTCTTCCATGGGGTTACATTTCATTATGATGTGTATAAAATGAAGATCTCCTTCATACCTAACTATGTCCATTATGATACCAAACAAAAAATTTCTTCTTCATTTCATCTAAAGCATATTATTATATCCTATAAAGCAACTACACTCTTTCCATTATGTATTTGAATGCATTCTACTATACAATACATATAATAGTAACCAAATTCTTTCTTTTCTTACATAAATCTACTCCTCACAATAATGTACATAACATGATTATCTTTCTTGCACAATATATGACACAAACAGACAATGGGGAATTTGACTTTACAAACACAATGCTCAAGATATGCAGAGAGGTTCCATCCTTTCAAATATATTACAAAATGGCATATCCCCTCCATGATACTATGCAATCATTCACTACAACAACAATCGAATAAGATGGGGAGATATTCTCCAATACATGTACAATGTACAATGACTAGCTTTCTCCTTCGAGTAACAACTACAATATGATCATTCCAAGCTTTTCTTTTCCATTGATCCCTTGAGCACAAAATCTAAAAATACATCACAAAGAAAACAACAAGAACCATGGAGGCTCACCTCCCATCCTAGGCTTCTATGAAACCACCCACTGAGCAGGGGAAACAAGACTCAAACAGGTTACACCCATGCCAATAACAACACATACAACTTAACATCACAACACATAAACAATCCCTCCAAGGTTTAACACAATGATTCACTATTGGAATCATGAAATAATGGGTGAAGGTGGGCTCTCCAAAGAGGAGAATGCCTTATCCATATGCACATATACATCTGTAATTGCATAATACCTCTTCAAGGCTATCAAATACATTCTCCTCATCACACCAATTGATACACTTACACCTCCCATAATACAAATGCCTCTTCAAGGCTATCAAAATACACTTATACCTCCATAAAAAACAAGGCATATGGATTTAATGGAGCCCATACTCCATGAACAACAAAACCCTCTCCAAGAGGGAAATCTCTTAACTTCAATGTTGAGCCTAACTAAACCCTTCAACCAAGGCATCTCTTCCCTCCCTAGGGTTAGTGAAGCCTTCACACCCATAAACATCTCATACACAAAATCAAGAGAAAATGCAAGAGAATTTCATCACAACTTTTACACATAGCAAAAAATACAACACCACATACATTACATATTTCCATTCATAATATGATTAAATTCTAAATGATGAACAAGTGCAATGAGAATCATGAAATGCGCACCAACCTTTGTCCTAGCTAATGCCAATGAAAGTTGTTGAAGAGCTCCCTATTTCCTTAGCTTCCTCCCAAACCTTAATTGTCTCTAAACTTAGAGTGGGTGAACACCCCACTAGTTTGTCTAAGTCTCCCTAAAAATGCTCTCCCAATAGCTATTTTTCAAAAACATCAAGCCACTCCTCTTACAACCTTGTCACCCCCTCAAGTTGCTATTTTTGACTTAGTGGAAACATGGGGAAGAACTCATGTGACAACTTAAATTTCAAATTGGTGGAGGAAGGCATTGGTAAAGTGCCCCCTTAGGTTAGCTAAGCATTAACATGGTCAAATTTAGGCCCCTAACATGTTATACTAACATATGGGTAGCTTATTTTCACAAAAATGGCATCTTGGGACCACCTATTACCTCTAAAATCCTTGTCAGGTTTGAATTCAAAATTTTCCCTTGATGGTGACCCATTCTATCCTTTCTCCAAGTGGTTTTGCTTAAATATTTTGTAAGATAATTAGTTTAAGGTTAAGTCCACCCATGACCAAAACCCTAGGTGACATGTCATCAACACAAATAATTACAAGTGTCAAGTGACACATTAAAACACATAACACATCACAATGACATGTCCCTACTTACTCATGAATTTAAACTTATTACACACATGCAAACTCATGGTTACAAAATAAACACATCACAACGAGGCTTTTGAATCTTTCAAATATTCGCCTTAGCTATACTGTGTCCACAAAAGTTTGGATCTTGGTTCCCCAATTAAATTCCATTGTTCAATTGCCTACACACTAAACTCGAACATCAACAATCCAATGAAAAATCATATAAAATACATGTATATAGGTGCATCACAAATTTCATATTAAATAATTCACATTAACATACTCAATTTTCATAATCAACTTTTATTTTCTAATCATTTTTGTGTTTAAAGGATTAAAATATCAGAATCTGCATATCAACATTAATATCTAGTCAAATGATCCAACTAACATTTTCAACCACATCATAATCCATTTCCTATCATAATGATGAGATGTTGAATCTATACCATTAAATCAACCAACATGAAAATTAGTTCTAAATACATATCTTAGGTCCCAAATCAACAAAATGTAAACATCACAACTAGTATCCTTTGATTCAATTAAATATAGTTTGATTACTAACACTATCTTGTTATCAATATGATATAACCCATTATAAAGTGTATCAATTATGTCATGAAATCAAGATTGTTTGCCTAGTCACGTAGTTTCAAAATCAATCATCGAATAAATCTATTATATTTTATTAGGCCATAAATTATGTCCCTTTGAACATCAACACATCCACGTAATACTATTTGGACAAAAATTGACTTATCACATTACATCATACTGAGTCCTATTGTGTAGACCCTTATCCAAATTTGATAACAACTTTCAACTGTGACTATAAGTAATATTCAAATGTGTGGGTGTTGATTCATTTTTTCCATAGTAACCCTCTAATTCAATTATCCTAATAGGCCATAAGATAGTATGGCTCCATTGACATGGTTTACTAAATTATGATATCTCGAGCCTTTATTCTATAGGGTTTTAGCTTATCAACCTAATGCTATTTCAAATACGATACTTAGCACAACAATGACTAAAATGTATATTAGTCTCAATAAGATCTCAGGTTCATATTGGTAAGGAAAATACCAGTCATGGCATACTTAAATCCTGGAAACTACTTACCATCATTCTATCATAAGGTCTATGATAACAGTATAAAATTCACATTCTATACATAAGAGGTAGAAACATGACATTTCATCTCCCAATTCTTCCTAAATCTAATCATATTTGTGTTATTAGGATTTATAGTAGGGTACTGGGGAAGGGGCCTTACAGATCCTCATAACTCAGGAAATGTATGAAGAAGAAGAATTCAAAGAAAAAACAAAACTATTTGAAAGCTTACTTGCTCATAACCTATGGAACTTTTGTAGCATTGGTAATTATGGTTATAGTTCTACATAGCTATGTATGTGTTATGTAGAAGTAACAAGGAAGAAGGGATATTAGAGAGGGTGGGAGGGAGGGAGATAGAAGGGGATAGGGAGAGATGGAGAGTGTTAGGGAGAATGGGGGAGAGAGAGAGGTGGGAGGGAGAGAGGGTGATAACAATATAAATTGAGAGAGAAGGATCAAAAAGAAAGAGAGGGAGGGAGGGAGATAGAGGGTGTGAGAGAGGGGAAGGAGAGATAGAGGGGTGCAGAGAGAGGGGGGAGGGAGGGACTGCAGGGTAAACTTTAAGAAAACCGCCTCCAAAACAAGATATCAAAAATTGGCGAATATTTCATTATTGTGAAAAAACAAAGTTATTTCGATTGGCGAATCTCTCAAATTTTTATTCTAAATATGATTAATATTGGCGATTATTTTCAAATCATAATTTTTTTGTATAAAATATTGGTGAATCTCAATAATAATTGGAAGTTCATTAATCATCATGGAATATTACAAATCAAAATTGAACATATTTTTACCTCGTGGAATATTATAAGGATTGTTACATATACTTTAAATTAATAGTAAAAAATAAATTGGTGATATATCCCTAAAGTAACTAATAATTATGATAATTATTGGTCAGTTCAACTTAATTTCTTCAATAATATATTATATTTAGGTGACTCAAATCTAATCATGTAACGAATATTGTGGTGAATATTTGAGTTTAAATTTTTCAATAAAATAAATTATTGAGCGATTTTAAATATTCTAGAACTAAATTTTATAAAACTATAGATTTAGGTTATATCAAATCTTAAATTATTAGCCAAATTACTTGCCATAAAAATCTAAAATTAGCCAATTTGTGAATATTAGCCACTAAAAAATACCTTGGGAGGGAGAGAAAGAAACACAAGGAAAGGGAGAGAATGAGAGAGAGTATGAGAAGGTGAGAGACATGAGATAGAAGAGTGTGAGATACATGAGGCAAAGAGAGAAGAGGGTGGGGGTGAGGGAGAGAGAGAGAGAGAGAGAGAGAGAGAGAGAGATGAGATAGAGTTCAAGGAGGAGAATTAGGGCTCAAAACATATACAAACATTAATAGGGGAAGGAAGATGAGAGAGGAAAAGTGAGTAGAGTTGTGCATGCATACAAACACACATAGATACATTATATGTGTAAATCTATACATATCTATAGTGTATGCTCAATTTAGAAGCATTTATTTTTATGTCTTTATAACCCATACACATTATACGAAATTTTAAAATGTACTTTGAATTCCACAATTGGTGAAAAAGGGTGAGAAATTTGGAATTTGAAATTAAATTGATACAAAAATTACTATGGAAGATAAACAATAGCATTGATGCAGAAGGAATGTATTGAAGTGAGAGTGAATGAGGTGTAATAGATGAAAGGTGACTTGAATTAGAAAATATAAGCGGGACAAAATACAAAAAGATATAAATTGAAGTATGAATCAATCTTAACACAAAAATATATAATTTATCATTATGTAATTACATTAAAAATATTCTACCAAAATCAACGGAAAATTAAATAACAATAACATGAATATGTTGACTTCACCATTTCCTTTATGTAATCTTTAAATCAAAAATATTTTTTCTTAAATAACATTTCTTATGTATTCAATTGTCTTCTTTTGTCTTCAACTCTCTTGTTACTGCTGCAGTGGCAGAGAAGAGAAACGCTATAGGAGGCAACATTGTTGAAAATGTAATAGGGAATTTAATGTTATGTTTTAAATGCTTTTAGTTTTTGAAGTTTGTAATAATGTCCTACATGTGGTGGCATACCTAGAGTAGCAGTTTGATAAGCTCTCTAGATATAGCCACCTAGGACCAGGTGTGTGGATCTTAAATTAGAATAGTTTTTTTTAGTTCGTAGGTGGAGTGTTTAATGATTTTTAGAATCCAATAATAGGTAGTAGGCAGTTTTTGGAATATTCCTGACTTAGAAAACGACTGTCTAATATTGCTAGAAAAACGTTTCAGATTCTTATCCTTTTTTTGGATAGAAGACATTCTTCTTTTCTAAAATAAGAAGAAAACGTTTCACATCCTTTAATAGGAAAAAGAAAGTCAGTTTTAAGGGTGAGCCAGTCGGCTATGTAAGAAACGAATCGAATTTGGAGAGATATGGAATGTTTTTTTTTATTTTGTCTTTGTGCAAGTTTTCGATGGTCTGAATTTTGAATGGATTTTTCTTATCTTCTCACTGGAAACAAGTTGATAGTTTGCGGAAAATTAAAAAGTCTTTGTTTTGGGTCGAATTCGGTATGTTTGCAGAAAATTAGTCTTAGTGCATGGGTAATATCTCCCAAATGCACCGTTGGATTTTCATGAGCTTTGGATATGTTATTATAGGCCTAATTACGCCCATCCTCGCCAGAGCGATTGAAGAGTTTTGATCTGGTTCAAGAGTTATTCATGTCTGAGTGCAGGCCTATCTAGAGGCAGCAAGAAGATATTTTTGGAGATTTTGTTTTCAAAGTTTTGTTTATTGAATCTGATTTTAGTGTGTGATCCTGAAGGTTGTAGATGCCCCTTGAAGCAACTCAGTTGAGTGACTGATTCCTCCTGAGTTTTCCAAGGTGTGGCTCTGCATCAATTACATCTTATAATGAATCGCCAAGTGTGATCCAAAATGTTAATGCAAAAAAATTCTCCCAAAATAGTTTCTTTTATAAATTTCCTTCCAACCTACTTTAACTTTTAAATTTAATAACAACTCTAATGAAATACTTTACCAAACGTGTTTTCTTAATTTAGAATGAATTTCCTTTCGACTATTAAATTTAATAACTCCCACTCTTATGAAATACTTAGGGAATTTCTTAACTTTCTTCCAACATCTTTGTGTCTAGGTAACTGTTCACATTTACATCTAGAGTATTTGTAATCTTTAATCATGCATTAGTGTCTTTTCTGTCCCATAGGCAACTATCTTTACCAATGTCTAAACAACAAAAACACAAATCTGATCATAAAACACTTATTATATAAACTAAAATGCAAGTGTCATATACTTCTATTTTATAAACACTTCTTGAGATAAAAGATATAATTAATTAGTTATGAATAATTAATTATTAATTATTATTCTTTTACTTAAAAGATAATAAAAATTCCAATTAAAAAAATAAATTAATAATAGCATCTAAAAAATACATTTACAAATAAAAAGACTTTTTAAAAAAAAAAATTTTAAAAAGAAAAAAATTATTACAGAAATTAATAAAACATAGATAAATGAAAAAATTAATTTCCTCTCTGTAGAGGAGAGTATATGCAAGACAGGGACGAACTGTCTAATTATGAAACACTCTAGAGAATTCCTTCCAACATCTTTGTGTCGTGGTTAACCATTCACATTTACATCTAGAATATGAGTCGTCTTTAAAGCTTGAAAAATGCCAAAATGATGCATTAGGTATTGTCTTCAAGATTGTAATAGGTACATTCATTTCTCTAAAGAATGAAGGATGAAGCTCGTTTGGCAGAGGATTCCATTGTCTATGAGTGAAAAAAGTAGAAGAGATATCTCATAGAGAACAAAGGGAAGAAAATCCAATCACGAACAAAACGCGCTAGTCGTGAGGATCCCTCCTGTACTAGTCCTATCACAAATGCAGCACTTGCAATACCAGATATTCGCCATCTCCTCTCCTGTAGGTACTTGTTGAAACAGGACTCTATCTTTTCCACTTCGGCTTCTCCCCATTCCGCCATGTTTACAGATTTGATAGCTTCTTGTAAGCATCTGCTAAGATGGACAGAGTCCTCCAGAGCCATACAGGCTCCCTGGCCAAGATCAGGGACCACTGGGTGCAATGCATCTCCAACAATGGTTACGCTTCCTTTCCCCTTCTCCATCCCCCTTCCCCACTCCCATGGCCACACCCACCTCACCTTCAGTTCTGCCAAGTTAATGGTCTCTGCCGGGCTCAACTTTATTAGCTCTGCAATGGGCTCCGGGAAAGCTCTTACCATCTCCAGAGTTGAAAGTCGAACCCTCTCAGCATCCCCAAAGATCTCTTCATCTAACAGACCAAATTGATGCTCAGATTGCAAGCTCTTCATGATTAATAGAAACAAAGAATGAAAATGGTTACTGACTGAAAAATTTAAACTTGTCACTGGTACAGATTCAATTTAAAGTAATGGTCATTTGAAAATGAAATCCGAGCTACTTAAATAGGAAAAGGGCATGAAATAATTGTCTGGCTGAAGGGTTTTGTTCTCAGTAGGGAAGATTCAAACTAATCATGAAACAATTGGAATAGAGTACTATAGCTTCAAGCTATTTGTGAAACAATTGGAATAGGGTACGAAACAATTCGTTCTGTGAGTAGTTTTTACATTCTGGGTAGATGTAAAATTAATCTTTCTGATAATAATAGCTCAGTAGTAGAATTGTTCATCTTTCGAAGCATGCCAGAAATAAAAACTTAACTAATAAAATTCAAACCGTAACAAAACTCAGCAGTACCTTGTGGATGGGATCTCCTGGTTAAAAACCAATAAACTTTATTGTCGCTACATGTAACAAATCCTGCCCTGGCTCCTTTACCCCAATACTGCACCATGAGCTTCTCGAAATGGTGGCCTTCTGTAAATGTGACCATGCCCCTAACGGCAACACGTCCGGATGATTTGGCTGGTGGGAGGCCCATATATCTTGCCACCACCGAGTAAACTCCATCGCATCCTATCACAATCTGTAACCCATACTTCGATATAAGGGACCTATATTTTAAGAAAAGGGCTTCTGAAAAATCTGAGTGAAAAAGCTTTATTTTCTTGTCATTGAGATAATAGTCCCTACCTTTGCTGTGAGGGATGTTCCATCTGCAAGCTCTATTGTGATGAAAGGAGAGAGTGTGTCTCTGTATAGGGAAACGATTTTGGAGTTGAACCTGAGGCTCTCCACAGGCAATTCCTTGGCCAGCGCTTCCAAAAGTGCCATTCTTTCTATGCAACGAGTTTCCAGTTCCATGCTTGAATCGCTGTATACATAAGAGCAACTCGACTTTTTCACAAGAAATCTCATTTCCTAAACCAATTACCGGTTCTCTATAAGGTTGATTTTGTTCATTTTCAAACTGTAGTCCTACGGAGTGAATCAACCAATGTTTTTGGTGGATGCTAGTAAGAAAATTTAAGAACTTTGTGGAAATGCCAGTCTATTAAGAGTTACAGAGATTTTTTTTAATTGGGTAAATAAGAATTCCATTCCATGGAAAGCACTACTTCGTATTTATGCTCCACGAATGGCTCCATGAACTTTTTGGAAATGTGAAAAATGACTGAACAAAATCTACCGCATCAATTACAGAGCATCCACGTGCCTAGTTATTTTGAAGGGAAACATACAATGGATGCTAAGGTAATGCACAAGCAGAGGGTTCTTAACATTCTTAGCTGTCTAATGAATCAATGACACAGAAACAAATTCAAAATTAAAAAATTAAAACTGTAAAGTAATTAGGAACTTGTTTTCCATTATACTATAAAGCTGTAAAAATTCATTCGAGGAGCTCAATAAGACTAGTCTCTCAACAAAGTTGTCAAATTCTTATCAGCCCCACCTCCCAAGCAGCGCCTAAATCCTCTATCAAACTTTGGGAGACTCCACTTTTACATGAAAATCATTATTTTGCTCTTGCCAAAATATTCCCTGAATCAGTCCATGAATACATCTAAGGGAATGTAGTGGCAACCTTAAGCTGAAAGTAAAGAGGGACATAATGAGCACAGCTTTCTGGCTGTTTAAGCTCTGTCATCCTTAGATATTTTCTCCGTACTCAAATTAATTTCCCCAGATCTACACTAGGCATTATCGAGTACAACTATTTCAATTAACAAATGGATTAAAAAGCAGCAGAAAGATCAGATTCGCTTGTTTCAATTAATCATACTTTTCCTTACCCTTTGCCGGTACTTTTCAAGGGAACATTCTTGCAGACACCAGTACAAACTGAAGAGCCCTGAATCCTGCACACCCACAACCTGGAAATGAATTTCTGCATTACTCAGATGAAAGAGAAGATACACCCAGTTAAGCTAAAATACCCATCAAGTTGAGAGTAAAATGGGCGAAGAGAATCTGATACACCAAGAGCATCAAGTGCTTTCCAAGCATTCGGCCACATTATTAAGGCAGCGCCGGCAGTTCGGAGGCAATCGGCGCGCTCAAGCACCAGGCTCTTCAATCCCACCCTAAAATGATGCTGTGAGAAATTGAGAATATAGATTTGAAGAATTGAAAACTTGAATCCTTTAATTCAATGCGGAATTTGAAAGTTCAAATAATTGAATCCTTTAATTCAATGCAGAATTTGAAAAATTGAATAAATGAATGCTTTAATTCAATGGAGAAATTGAGAAATTGAATCGAATTCTTCAATACAACTGAAAAATTGAATAAAACCCTTCAATTCAATGGACAATTTGAAGAATTGTTGCAATACTCGGTACTTACCTATGAAGAGCAAGCGCAGTGGCTAGGCCTGCAACGCCCCCTCCTACAACCACAATATCTTCGCATTTGTCCATCGTAGGTATTATGGAAGATTCTCTTAATACATGAAATTGATATATATGCATTACAGGGTTCGACCGTTATCAGGAATCTCTTTCCATTAAGCTACTGCAGAATGCAAATAAAAAGTAAAATAAAGGTACACCACAAAACAAAAATCTGCCTACCCACTCCGCATACTTACGCGAGCCTCTACAGAGTTTATATTCTTTAAATGACATCAGTACTCCTAGTCACGACAATGCAAGAACCGACAAAGTATTTTGGATTTCAGAATTTTATAAAAATCGCAAGTTCAGACAAATATTGAACGAGAATGTGGTGTCATTTGATTATTTGTGGACGATGAAGAGCCGAGCTGTCTAAACGTTTTTTCAGGTGCGATGGGTATGCCTAAGCGGTGATTTTTTTTCGATGAATAGAGCTTTCCATTCATTTATAATATTAAGATACATATTCACCAAAAAAAAGGGTTGGGGTATACAATCATTCTGCAAGTTCAAATGGCACAAAGTCAGATTAACAATTATTCACCAAAAAATTGTTTAAAGAAAAGCATAAAGCCTCAAGTGGCGAGAGCAGTGCTAGTCGGAGGAGGGTCTTTAATAAAACAATGGGCATTAGAGTGACTTTGTTACGCTTCATATGCTCAATTTTTTAATCTTCTCATTTTTTAATTTTTTTTTGTACGTAGGAAAAATATGGTACCATCACTACTTCTGTAACTCCCCGCTTAGGAACCCAAGAGAAATAAACTTAACATGATACAATGTTTACTGAACTATTTTTTTTTAAAGGTTTGAACAACATCAAGATAATATTAATGCAGAAGCAATATGAACATACACATCAAATACACATAAGCAATTACAGATACAGTTTCAATTCCTCAAGGGTTCCTTTACGTTGAGTCACATTTAAGAAGTTTAAATTTAATTTGTTTAAGTTTCAAGTACAATGTCTCTTGATCATAAAGAAATAACATATACATAATCACATAAGCAAAGCATAAGTAATACAATGAAAGTACGTCCAATAAATAACATCCACTACACATGTCGCAGGGTATGTGTGAATAGATACAATACATTAGAATATATGATAGCATTATTACATCAAATGAAAAGAAGTCTCTGAGATAAGAAATAAGAATCACTAATGCATTTTACCCTAAATTGCGACCAAGTATTTTAAATGGGTTGGTTGGTCGAGTTATAAAGAAAATTTTTGTTTTTTTTTATAACATGCCCGTGTTGGTCGCAATTGCGACACACATCGCAGCATAAAAAAAAAAAGGGCAAAAATATAACACATTTCATTTGGCGCGAGGGTTGCTGCGAGTCCGGAGAACAGAACATAAGGGCGGGCTTTCGATGGTTTGCGATTGCCATATAATTTTAGGCATAGAATTGTATGACAATCGCTGGAATGCTTCTTGATGTGCCGGTGGTCGACCTCTATTGACCCACCACTTCAACTCCTTCACTTCCAGCATTTCGCTTGCAAGAGGGCATAGATTTTCAAGGGCGGGTTCCAGAAGAGAGGACTCGACATTGTGTAGGGACCATTGTAACAGGTAAGAGTTTAGTGCTATATGTTTGTCTTTACCACGACATTGTGTAGGGTTGTAATATATAAAATTTTAGTTGATAAGGTTTTTGTCTGGCTAATTATGTATGAAATCCTTATGTCTGAGGTGTAGGGTTAACCACTGATTACTTCCCATATATACCCGGGGCCGAACATAGAAACTTGTTCTGATTACATAGGGTAACACTGTCCTGACAAGGCAATTTTTTTGCTGTGGCATCCTACTTTTGGGGAGTTGAAAAACTGACAATTCAGATCTTAATTCAGTGTGCTGAGCAAGTTCTACCAAAAACATTTAGATTTTCTGAACCTACGTTATGATTGACTTCATTGACTTCAACTATTTCACTATTTTAAGCTTCATGCAACAATTTGGCTCATGTTTTGTGTCAGCTGTACAATGCAATTTCTTTTAGACACTCCAATGGTTTGAATCTGCAGCCTGTGACCTTTTTTCTACCAATTACTTTGGTTATTGGTAAAACTGATGAATAATATTCTGTATTTGGAGAAGTTATTATGGATTGAAGAAATCTTAGCTTGTTTAATAATATTTTGTATAGGATCATGAGCTTTAGATTGGAACTTTTTATATTGGGAGCAACACAATAATTATATTTGTTATTTGATATGGAAGTAGAATTCTTAGAGTGAAACTTTTTGGATTGATAGTTGAGAATGATATATTTTTGTTATTGGATATAAGAGTCTGAGTTCTAGATTAATATTTCTTGGACAAATAATCAAGAATAATAATAATTTTTTATTGTTTGATATGAGAGCATGAGTCTTAGATTAGAGCTTCTTCAATTGTAAGCTAAGAGCAATAATTGTTTTTGTTCTAGTCTGTATGGGAGCAAGAGCCTTAGACTGAAACCTTTTTAGTTGAGTGCCAAGGACAATAATTATTTTCGCTACTTGGTATAGAAGCTGGTGACCTAGCTTGAAAAATCTCTTTGATAAGAACCAAGAACCATAATTTTTTTTGTTACTTGATATGAGAGCACAAACCTTAGATTGGGATATTCTTAATTGGTAGTGAAGAACACCAATCGTCTTTGTTACTTGGTATGGGAGTGCGAGCCTTGTATTGAAACCTCTTCAACTGAGAGCCAAGAACAATAATTGTTTATGTTACATCACTAAGGGAATTTCCCTCTCATTTGCTTATAGGCCCTCTAGAACTGGTGGAAATCAGGAAACTAATATGCTGATTGGTTTGATATTTCTTTTCTTCTACATCAAATGGAATCTGCTTGAAACTTAATGGAAGTTTGGTGCTTTTGCTAATTGCATGTTATTTGCAGGGTTACAAAATAGTGTTAACAAAAAATTTCTAGTTGCATTTGAGATGCACAAATCTTAGCTTTTTCAACTAGTTATGGGTATTTGTAAGGGTAATTAAAAATGTCATGTTTATCACTTGTAGTGGTGCATTGATCGGCTGGATTGGGGGCATCATAGAAGTTCAATTCATTGACTTTATTTTAATGTTCTCCACAAGCAATTTAGTGTGCCTATTTAACAATTTTCTCCTATAATTCTTTCCTTCTATTATGTGGCTTTATCTCACCAAGCTTTTCTTCTTTGCTTTTGCATTGATCTGTGTCTTATTAATACATCTGTATTTTATTGATGGAAACTTATGGCTCAGAATTAGTGTTTTGTGTTTTAGTGAGGAGATAATGGAAAATGTAGAAGTATCCTTTTAAATGGAAATGTTGAAAATATGCTTTGCATATATACAACCAAGCTAGTCTTGATACCAAGGATGTCTATGAGATAAGGTAATATCTTCCAAAACTCATAACACATTTGTACATGATCCATTAATAAGCATTACAACAAGTGAACAATAAGGTAAAGGCCACATGAGATAAATGTAAATTTAATATATAGTAATTATTCTATTACAATTTTAAATGATTAGAACTCTTGAGTAGTAGTATATGAAATACTATACATCTCTAATGTAGTTTGTCTAGCATTTAGGAAAAACATTGGCATCATAGAATATCATTTCTTTAATATTTTGAGAGTTAAAAACTATGGTGAACTAATATATTTTTAATATTTCAAAAGTGTCATATAAATGTGGAACCACTTTTTGTTGTGTCTTATAAATGTGGAACCACGTTACAGTGCGAGTTTGGTATATCCCTACCTTACCTTCACCCATTTTTTTAATGGATTTTGACTGCAGTGAAAACAAAACCTTCCATAATTATTAATTGTAAGTCAAGTAATACTTTGAATCATAACGATTTTGGGATTTATATACATAAGTTGTCTATTTTTATCTTTCAAATGTGCTTTACCTGTTGTAGTTATTTCTATAAATTAGATTTTTCTGAATGTAATTTTTTGACATCTCTGGTAAAACTTAATCTTGTTTGGCATCCTCTTGGGTGATGGAGTTAAACAATCACAATATAGGAGTTATAAACTAGTATAGGAGTAGTTATGCATATAATTTCATACATCTGCATTGTAATTTTCATAAATGTGGAAGCACAACACTGCAATCACAATACCAAATCCAACTCCATAACTTAATATGTCAATTTCAATAGCATGTATCGAAGATGAGAGAAGTTCTCTATTAGATTTCAAGGGTGGCCTTTATCTTTCCTCGGGTCAGTTATCCTCTTGGCGTGGATTGAATTGTTACGAGTGGGAGGGTGTTGGCTGTGATTATCATACATCGCTTGTGATTACCCTTGATCTAAGCAATCAGTTGAGTGGTGAAATTCATCCATCGCTGTTTGATCTGCAACACCTATAACACTTGGATTTCAGCTAGAATTACTTTCAAGGTATGTCTATTCCCCCACAGTTCTCAAAACTGCAGAGGCTTTCATTTCTTAGCTTGTCAAATGTTGGATTTAGCGGTGAGATTCCTCTAGTGTTGGGAAATGTGTCAAGCTTGCATCATCTGGATCTTTCATATAATTGGGAATTTAAGGGTGGTAAGTTTGATGTATGGGCCAGAGGTCTGAGAAGCCTTGAATTCTTGGGAATGAATGAAGTGAACCTAACAATGGGCTCAGAGCACTGGGGTGAGGCCCTCAGCGGTCTTCACAATCTCACCCAGATTCAACTATCTAGTTATGGGTTGTTAGGTAATATTCCAGATCTATCAAATCTGACCTCTTTGTCCCATCTACATTTATCATGGAATTCATTCCCATTCTAACTACCCTCTTGGATTGAGAATGCATCTTCGTTGGTTTCACTTGATCTCAGCTACAATAATCTAAATGGCTGCATCCCTTCCAATTTCATGCCCCGTTCGAAATTGAGAAATCTTGACCTTAGTGGTAATAATGACTTGAAGTGAAACCTTTCTTTTATTTTAGGCCATTCCAACTCACTTGTTGCTCTATCTCTTTCTGGCTACAATTTAAGTGGAAAGTTTTCCCACTCTATTGCAAACTATTCAAAACTTGAGACCATGGATCTGTCCCGTAATAATTTGGAGGGAACTATGCCGTCCTCTTTTGACAGCCTTTTATCCCTTGCACATCTGGACCTCAGTAACAACCAGCTGTCAGGAAGAATCCCAGACTCCAATTCAAAGCTAGCAAGTTTAAGAGTATTGTTACTCAGCCATAATCATCTGACTAGCCAGATTCCACACTCTCTATGTGAGCTTTCAACATTACGTGAGCTACATTTGGGTGATAACCAGCTGTCAGGAACAATTCCAGATTCTCTTTTGAAGATGGCCAGTTTGAAAGTGTTGGCGCTTGCTTCCAATAGATTAAGAGGCAACATTTCATTTCAGATGCTCGAAAATCTATCTCGCTTACAAGGATTGGACCTTTATGAAAATCAGTTATCTATTACTATATCTACAAGTTGGATTCCATAGTTTGACCATTTGGAGTACTTGGCATTGAGGTCTTGCAATATAGAAGGTGCTTTCCTTGCATTTTTGTCCCAACAATATCAATTGAAGGAACTAGATCTTTCAAGTAACAACATTGAGGGAAATATTCCTTTGTGGTTGTGGGATCTTCCTAATCTTGATACGCTCATTCTTTCAGATAACAATCTGGAAGGTTCTCTACCCTGATAGATATCCCATCGATTTTCTGTTGTGGATTTGCAAGGGAATAGATTGTATGGCACACTTCCTACTCTGGATTTTGTTTCATTCCTATTAGATCTGTCAAATAATATGTTTAATGGCTCGATTCCAAACATTAGACCTCCATCAGATATTTGGGCATTGATCTTTTTGTCATTGTCAGGAAATAACCTCTTCGGAGAAATTCCAAGTTCTACTTGCACAAATTCAGATAGAGTGGGCATTTTGGACTTGTCAAATAACAAGCTGACCGGCAAGATCCCTGCAACTATCAAGTCATGTTCTCAATTAGTGGTTTTAAAATTGGCTCACAATGATTTGGAAGGGGAGATTCCAGAGGAGTTGGGAAATCTCATAACTCTTCATGCACTAAATCTCAATGGCAATAGGTTTCAAGGTAATATTCCTCCGTCCCTTTCAAATTGCATAGGTCTCAAAATATTTGATTTGGGAAATAATAAATTTGAAGGTAAAATTCTTGTTTGGATTGAAAAGCTGAAAGATTTGAAAATTTTGAGCTTAACCTCTAATAATTTCGAAGGTAAAATTCCATCCCAACTTATGAGGTTGTAGAATCTCCAAATTCTAGATTTATCGAGTAATTGTTTATCAGAAAGTATCCCTCAAGATCTAAGTAATCTATATACTATGGTCAATCAATCTCAAATTATTGATGAACGACTTACCTTCTCTTATTTCACTGATTTAAATATAGACTCTCCTTATGAATCAAAGTTCGAGGATGAAGTAACAATTTGGATAAAAGGAAGGATTCAAACATATGAGAAGATAATCTATGCAGACAAGTTCATGGATCTCTCACATGACAACCTCTCAGGAAATATTCCTCTAGCATTGGGAGTCCTCCAAGGTTTAATTTCTCTCAACTTCTCAAATAATCAGCTATGTGGTTCAATTCCTGAATCCTTGGCAAACATGGCTTGTTTAGAGTCTCTAGATCTTTTAGAAAACAAGTTGTTGGGAAAAATTCCTTTCAAATTTTTAAATCTAACCTTCCTTGAAGTATTGAATCTTTCAAACAACATGTTGTCAGGATTAATACCATAGGGAAAAAAATTCACAACATTTGAGGCTTCCTCCTTTTTAGGAAACCCCAACCTTCATGGGTTTCCCCTTGAAAATACGACACTGGGTTGTGGTTCAGGTTGTAGAGAGCATCAAGCAAAATGGAATAAGACTACAGTTGGTAGCAGCAAAGATATAATGGAGAGTCAATGGTGGGTAGTGGGATTAGGATTAAGTTATGGAGTTGGATTTGGTATTGTGATTGCAGTGTTGTGCTTCCATAGTAGTTATAAACTAGTATAGGAGTAGTTATGCATATAATTTCATACATCTGCACTGTAATTTTATTTTTATGGATGGTTAAAACACTAGCTATAGTTTCTTAGTTTAGGAATTGAAGCATTATATAAACAAGTATGTACAATGTAAATAATATTGACAATTTTTTTGCAATAAAGCTTTATGCAATTGTTGCTTCACTCATGGTGTGAGAATGCTTATATCTATGTCATTTGATTTTTTTCCACATCTTGTTCAAAACATATTTAATGCAATCTCATCTATGAAGCATATTAAAAGCTAAGGATTTGGAGTGACTCGTATACAATTCATTTTTTGTCATTTCATTATATGGTTTGAACAAGTGTGGAAAAAAATCAGATTTTTATTATGAATTTTTTGTTCACCAATCTATGTTAAACTAATCAACAAAGGTATATTTGGTGTTCTTTTTTAAGTGAAAATGTGATTGGAAATTTTGTATATTGTCATATTTCACTTGCAAAAAGGTCAAATTGTAAATTGAGGTGAAGTTGTATGGATTTAAGTTTCTTCTTCATTATTTATAATGCTCTCGATTCCTCCTTTGTAGCTATAAAAATACTTGTTTATTTTCACCTTTCCAGATACCCTTTACCAGGTTCTTCAAGATTCCAAAATATCTTGGGCTGACCCCACTCCAGCATGTCCTAACTCCTACTTGATTCAGAGACCTAGCTCCTTTTTATATTTGTCTTCCTCTTACTACTCCATCTGTAGGTTGTAAACAAATCATCCTTCTTCCACCAATGAGTCATTCCATTCAAGAAAGACCATGTCTGACGATATCAACACACAAAAAAATAGGGAAACAATTGCTAGACTGTGGTCTAACTTAAAAATAAAAGGTGATGGAAAATGTTATTGTCCTTGCAAAATGTGTAAGGGCTTAAAGACTCAAAGATATCTAATCACAACAGCTGAGAAACATTGTAGGCAACATGGTCACATTGAAGGGGGAAATGAGTATCGCCCATTGGTATGTATTTTAATAGTTTATAAATTACATAAGACATGATTTGATGATGACATCATGGTCATGGTTAATATAAGGTCATTATTTTCATATAGGTCAACATCCTTGAGTTTCATGTTATGGACCATGACAATTTAGAGAATGCGGATTTCCAAATGCGAGAACATGGAGGTGTGAATATTGAAGTAGAAGGTAATGATACCATGGAAGAAGACCAGGATGATGAAGATCGCGATGATCAAGATGATGATGACATAGAGCTTGATGTACCTTTACTTGAGAAGGCACACCAGTCCCTATATGAAGGCTCCAAAACAACTCTTCTTGCCACTGTATTGCTATTGGTGAACTTGAAGGTTACGAATGGTTTGTCCAACATAGCAATGACAAGTATGTTAAGGTATGCCATCTTCTTTCATTATTTTACTCGTAGTTCCCTTACAATTAACATTGGGTTCGTGTAGCAATTAATATTCTTTAAATTAAGAAATTATATTTTTGGTTGTAGGTTGATAGGTGAGTGTTTGTTACCACCATCAAACATTCTACCTCACTCGTACTGAGAATTATCTACCATCATGAAAGATATTGGAATGGAGTATCAAACAATACATGCATGTCTGAATGATAATATTATATATCATAAACAACATGAATTTGCAACACAATGCCCTACTTGTCATATCAGTAGATATCAATCAGATCGATTAACAAAAAAGGTGCCTTGCAAGGTTCTTTGACATATTCCCATTATTCCACATCTGCAATGATTATTCAAGTGCAATAGCTTGGCACAATTTATGGATTACCATGCACGCAATAGAAGTCAAGATTACATTATGTGAATGCCTGTAGATGGTTCAACATTTAAGGAAATAGAGGAAAAATGGCCACACTTTAAAGAAGAACCTCATAATCTAAAGCTTTCATTAGCAGCAGACGGTGTCAATCCTTATGGAGAGATGAGATTTACTTACTCGGTGTGGCCTATTTTTGTTATCAATAATAACATACCTCCTTGGTTGTCCATAAAGAGAGAGCACATAATGCTGACACTGATTGTTCCAGGTATTTTTTGATTTAGTGGTCATCTAAATTAATTTATTATTACTAATCGATCAAATGGTCAAAATAATTATGTAATGTTTTTGCTCATTCAACTAGGTAAGTACCAAGTTAAAGATATCAACGTATATATTGAACCCCTTATCGACGAGTTGTTGGTGTTATGGAATGGGGTTAGTATGTATGACATTTGTAGACCAATAGGACAAAGAAAATTTCAATTTCATGCAATGCTTGTATGGACAATACACGATGCCCCTAGGCTAACACATTTTTGTGGTATGTTCTCTTCTTGACACCTCTTTTTTGGTATGTCAAAGTTAACACATTTAATCAAATTATACACGATCTTGTAGGTCTTCAGACAAAGGGTAAATTTGCATGTCTAGTTTGTGGTCCAAAGACGCAATCTCATCATTCAAAAAGTTTAAGAAAGCAGGTGTTTGATGAGAATAGACACTCTGCACATAAATCATAAGTACCGAATTACTGAAAAACATCTTTTCAATGGTCTAGAAGAGACTACGTCAAAGCCAGAGAGAATGACACCTCACCTATGGAAGTTGGCATACAATAAAATAAATCGTCGAGGTAATGTCATTCCATTTGATGGTTTTTGTTTCAAATTTATATTTCGATATTGTGTTTTATTTATTGATGATGTGATTGATGCTTGTGAAGGTTGTCAAGACATCAACGACCAAGTTCCAAAAGGACTAAAAAACTTATCCTATGCAATTTACTAGGTTTCCATACTACGAGCAACTCCTAATTGTGTATTTGTTTGATCCTATGCATATTGGACAGAATGTAGTAGAGACATTATGGAAAATCTTGGATGGAAGGCGTGACAAAGATCAAATTGTCAAAACTTGTAGTGACATTAAAGAATCCAACCATGCAATGAAAAATGGCATTCGATCAAATAACAATGGAGACCAGATTGATACAAGTGCCCTTAGTTGGTTATTGTTAGAGCAACAGAGCAATGCTATAAAAGAAGTCATAAAAAAAATACGGTTTCCCACAGTATTTGTTGCGAACATAAACAATGTCATATCAAATAAAAGTGAATTTGGGCCAGGGTTGAAAACACATGATTGACATACATTTATTAAGGTAATTCATGTTATTTTGTATATTGTGAACAATCTTGATTGGATGATGGAATGGATTGAACGATCAACAAAATGGTTGCCCATTAACATGGGAAGGTGTTGCTTCATTGATTATAGAAGCTCATCGTAATGGAGATTCCAATGTTATGTCGATGGTAGTTGGTCTAGTAAAGGGTTTAAGAGGTGGAGAGGTACGGAGAAATTTATTAATGATCATAACTCGACGTATGTTTCGTATCAACTCACGATGCAAATAATTTACACACACTTCAAAAATTGCATGGCAAGCACCACAAAGCTATGTACTATCATGGCCACAAATTTCACATAAAAAGGTTGGATGACACAAAGAAAACTTGTGATTCTGGGATAACTGCAATTTTTGAGGTCACCAATATATCATCTAGAAACAACATACATTCTCAAAAATCTCAAAATCAATACTATGGCATCTTGGATGATATAATTGAGTATGAATTTAACACCTTCAAAGTAGTTCTATTCATTGTCAAATGGTACAGGTTACGACTAAATCAAAATGATCCAGATAGAATGGTTATTCAACATGATAATGGATTTACAATGATCAATACAAGGTTGTTTGAGCTAGTTGGAGATGAGCCCTATGTTCTTCCAAGCCAATGTGAGCAAGTGTTTTACTCAGAGGTTCCACATAAACAAGGTTGGTCATTTGTTGTTAGACATGATCCAAGAGGAAGGCTGATAAAGTATAATGTTATGGAAGAAGAAGATATTGAAGATGATGAAGAAGCAGATGATGAAGATCAAGATGATGGTGATGACGATGATGGTGATGGTGATGATGATGATGATGATGGTGATGATGATGATGATGGCGATGGTGATGATGGCGATGATGATGGTGATGATGGCAATGATGATGGCGATGATGATGATGATGATGAAGAAGAAGAAGAAGAAGAAGATAATCAATGACTACAAACATCGTCACCCCTTCTGTTGATGATCTTGCATTCCATATATAAGGTAAATTTGTTCATGTTTACGATGTTGCATATTGTTCATGTTGTCTTCTAAGTTATTTGTAGCATACATGTATCATGTAATTTTTAGCTAACTTAAGATAAATGATTAACATATGCAGGAAATTTGATTACATATTTATTGTGTTCATTTCTAATGATTACAAAATATGTTATTTATAGTTACCAATGTTTATGTTGTGTCTGATTATGACCCTTTTTGCAAACAGTCAATTGACTACAGGTACATCGTCACCCCTTCTTTTGATGATCTTGCATTCCATATATAAGAGAAATTTGTTCATGTTTGCGATGTTGCCTATTGTTCATGTTGTCTTCTAAGTTATTTGTAGCAAATGTGTATCATGTAATTTTTAGCTAACTTAAGGTAAATGATTAACATATTCAAGAAATTTGATTACATATTTATTGTGTTCATTTCTAATGATTACAACATATGTTATTTATAATTACCAATGTTTATATTATGTCTGATTGTCACCCTTTTTGCAAACAATCAATTGACTACAGGAAATTTGACCCGTTTGGCATGGATTGTGCATAGTGACATGGATCAACAGGTATAAGTCAATAAATAGACATAATTTTCTTATATTCTTCTTGTTTATCATTGAGCACGTATGTTATAAATAGACATATTATATAATCATATAATGTATATATAGACAAAGAAGGTCTGTATAGAAATATAATTGTATAATCACTTTCAACTTACTACATTTTATATTTGTCACTTTCACTTTCCATTTGATGGATTGCAGGACCCACCAAATAGGTACTTGTCAGATCTATCTACATCGAATGAGGGAAATGAGGAACTGGTAGATGAAAGCTCTACATGTAGTACGGCTAAAATAGGGAGATCAACTAGAGGTCAAAAGAATAGAATTTTTTTTGATAAACGCATGCAATTTTTCCTTGCTAATGGGGGGTCATGTTCTTATGATGATGAGACCAAAGGTGACACCAAGGTGCCCTTTCGATACTCACACATTGAGAAAGAATGGGTACCCAATGAGCTACCTCCAATTAACATAGATTTTTGTGCTAATGAGAGGATATATCACATTGCTCCATCCTCATTACATGGTCTGGGCCTATTTTCCATGGATGGGATAAAGGTATGTTACAAAAAAGTTGTCGAATTGTTCAAGTATGTCGGTCCATGTTATAATTACAATGATTGGATGCAGATTGTTCGATATAAAAAAAGTATGCATAGGTATGGGGTATCAACTAATTATATACAACGGAAAGAAAATGATCAAAGTAAAAGATTTTCTATGTACATTGATGGGAGACCAAAAGCAATAGGTAATATTGTAGGTTTTATAAATAGTATGTGACCTTCTTCAACTAGTAAGCAACCCAATTGCATATTTGAGGTGCGTGAGGGGAATGAAGTTTTTGTTTGTGCAATAAAATCAATAAGTGCACGGGAAGAACTGCTAATCGATTACCATTTAAATCACATAGATACAAACAAAGTTACTATCATAAGGGCTGTAAGTATTACTTACCATTTTGTTAATAAGTTTTTTTTTGCTATCTATTGCTTTCAACTAGCTGAATTTTTCATGTTTAATCTTTGTGATGGGACAATATGGATCTGACAGATGATAGAGATCACCAGGATGCTACTCCCACCCCTTCTTCAGCGAGGGTAAACCTTTTTGAAATTGTACAAATTAGATAGTTTAAAAAAAAAAAATACAAATTAGATAGTTGAAAAATATTATATTATTACATTATTTTATTTATGATTTTTTAGTTTTTATGATAGTTTTACTAATATTCCTCTCACAATTTGATGTTCAGGATAAGGGTAAAGTAGCATTAGTAAGTGTAGAACCAGAATCAGTATGCAAAGAACATTAACAAATAAAGTAAACATTCACAAACCAAAAACTAAATTCACATATATGCTTAGACAAAGAAAGCAAACAAGAAGTGCAAACCTCACAAGAAAGAACACTCCATGCTTTCTTGATTCTGTAGATGTGTCCTTTTGTTGTGGATGTATGCTCAAGATGCTCAAAAGCTGCTTCAATGGAGGTGGGTAATGGCAAATTGGTAGCTTTGTGAGCTCTCAATTTGGCATTATAAGGGTATGGTTGATGGCTTTGGTTCTCAAAATAGCATGGTAAATTTAGCTCAAAGATTGTTGATTAAATGGCTTGGGATGGGATTCAATTTATAGGCTAAGGGGTAGAGAGATGGAGGGCTTAGATGCAAGGATGGATGAAGGCTTAAGGAGGGCTAGGATGCACTCAAAGGAGAGCACATGGATTGTGCTTGTTTAGCACCAATGGGAAGGTGACACTTGTCACAAGGAGGATGAGTGTGAGAGGGTAGGGTAAAGGGTTGGTTAAAGTCACGATGAGTGGGGTTGAGTATGTAAGAGGGATGTAAGAGGAATGAGTGTGGAAGAGGGAAGAGTGTGGAAGATGGGTGTAAGAGTCATGAGTGGGCTTGTAAGAGTCTTTATGTTTTGTAAGAGCACTCATGACTTAGTGGTTGGGTTTTTTTGAGGGGAGACTTTGGTTTGGATTAGGAAAGTCTTAAACTTGTTTAAGGAATGTGACAACATTAGGGGGTGGATTAGGCTTGGGTTTAGGATTAGATTAGGGATGTTAGAGATGTGCAAGTTAATGAGGGTGGGTGAGTTAGTGGCTAAGCTTGGTTAGTATGGGTGGATGGGGTGGATTAGGCTAAATGGAGGATTAGAGATAGGTTAGGGGTTTTTGAATTTGAGGATTTCATTTATCAAATAGATTTATTTAATAAATGGGGATTTTTGGAATTAGATAGAAGAATATGATTTAATTGATAAATAATAGATTATTTGATTTATCAATTAGGACTATAGATGATTAATTAAATTAATCAACTAGGGGATGACAAAGGATTAATTAAATAGAAATTTAATTAATAATGCCTTTTTAGATAACTAAATAGGATTACTAAAATAGTGTAATCAAATTTAGGTTTCTACATTTTGCCCCTCTTTGACATAGTGTTGAGACAACACTATTTCAAAGAAGTTTGAATGAAGACGACATGAGGAAGATGTTTTAGCAACAAGGTTGCCCCAGTCTCGGATAAGAAGAGGAGAGACTAGACTTAGATGATGCCCCCTCAAGAAGGCAACGGGGAGAGAAATGAGGCTCGACGACTTCTTGAAAAGTACAAGAAATTGAGATGAGCTGAGACGCAGGTTGGCGAAGAGAAGGGGCTGAATTAGCTCAAACTCTCACTACGGGAGAATGATAAAGGGAAATCAGAGGCACAATAGTAAAGCAAGCTTAAGACTTTCCAAGATTGGGGGGGGGGAGATGGAGGAGCGGAGCGCTATAAAAGGAATCCATTGAAGCTTTTTGAGCGGGGGGATACTTCAAAGAGAAGTACCACCATGTATTTGAGCACTAGATTTGCTATAGGACTATTGGTTAATTGCCAAGGTTACCAAGAACATTAAGGCCTTTTCACCAACCGTCCAGAGGACTGACGAACTAACTCAGAACAAACACACAAGGATTGCCCCAGTATCACACATGAATCCCAGAGGAAGCAGCGTGGAAACGACACTAGGTAACCCACAAGCAGAAAAAGAAAACAAGCAAAAGACCTGATCAAGACCTTACGCTCTAATTGCCCCATTCGCAGCATACCATGATATGGAAGATCATGGCAACCTTGAGGAGGGAACAAGGAGATTGCTTGGAAAAGATATTTCAAGACCCAAAAGGGAAGATCCCAAATCAAAAGAAAGTGAAAATCCAAAAGAGAACTGTTTGCCAACGAGATGGGTAGGACGAGGTACTAACGGACCAAGATCAGACATGAGGAAAGCTATATCCTACAAAAATCTATCAGAGAGCACCTAAGCTGATGGATCTGGATGAGTGATGCGTCTGGCAAGCTGAACTAAGAAGGATAACACTTTGGTGATAGGAGATCTAGCTAAAGGATGCATTGGAATATCTAACCAAGGTGTGCGATGTGTGCAAGATGTTGACCAAGGATGAACTAACATGAAAGACGGATAGATACAATGATACTAAGCTAAAAAGGATGTATAAGCTGACAGACCAAGATATGTTACAAATGGACAAGTTTGTTCATGTTTTGGTTTTTTGTGAGATGGAAATGTTTGTGAAGGATGGGATGTCTATAATAGTTGATAGGTGGATAGGTAGATGGTTTGTGAAAAGCTTAAGGAAAATGGGATTCTGTGTGTGCATGTGATAGGATACACGCTAGGATACAAGATTATTTACAAGCTGGAATATGGTACAAGCTTTGGACAAGATTTGGATATATACAAGGTATGGTACAAGATTTACAAGGTATAATACAAGCTTCGGTACAAGATTTATAAGTTGTACAGGAGGTATTGACAAGCTCCATCAGATTTTGGATATTTGATTGGAACACCAAGGGAACAAGCAGGTGTTTTATGGGATGGTGGGTGGATGGATGAGGGATAGGATAGTGATAGATAATGGATTAGTCTTTAGCACACAAGGCACCTGAATTACCAGGTTTTCACCAAGGTACCTATCCAAGGCGCTTGAATTGCCAAGTTTTCACCATTGGACGCTTATTTCTCTTTACTATTTTTTTTTTGTATTTTTTCAAAAGCTAGGTATACCAAGGATCTTCAAGCATAGAACTTCTTGAGATGAATGATGTTAGTGGGATCATTCAAGAGTTCTCCTTCTGGTGTAGATAATTGATAGGCTCCGGATCCAAAGGAGGTAGTAACCACATAGGGACCAAGCCATGTAGGTTCAAACTTGCCTTTCTTTTCTCGATCTGCTTGGACTTTCATATTTTCTTTGAGGACCATGTCACCTGGCTGAAAGTGTCGTGGGAGCACCTTCTTGTTGAAATTCCTTTTGAGACGAGTTTGATAGACTGTGAGATGGTCATAGGCTTGTTGTCTCTTTTCGTCTAAGAGATCTAGCTGGGTGAGTCGAGCTACTCTGTATTCTTCATCTGAGATTTGCCCTCGCAAAGATATGCGTAGTGAGGGAAGTTCAACTTCTATAGGTAATACCGCTTCAGCACCATAGACTAGGGAGTATGGAGTTGTGCCTGTGGATGTACGGAAGGAAGTTTGATAGGCCCATAGAGCCGAATTTATTTGAAGGTGCCAATCACGGCCGGAATCATTGACAACTTTCTTTAGGATTTTGAGGAGGGTTTTATTAGTTGCCTTTGCCTGGCCGTTACCTTGTGGGAAATATGGGCTAGAAAAGCGGTGATGGATGCGGAGGGAAGTGCATAATTCTTCCATGTTGAGATTTTCAAAGTTACCTCTGTGGTCAGTGAAGATGGTGGATGGGATGCCGAAGCGACAAACAATGTGGTACAAGATGAACTTGGAGACTTGAACTCCTGTAGCTAAGACTAGGGGGACTGCTTCCACCCACTTAGTGAAATAGTCTGTAGCTGTTATTATCCATTTATGTCCATCAGATGAGAGAGGTGTGATAGTTCCAACTAGATCAAGGCCCCAACAAGCGAAAGGCCAAGGTGGTGCAATAGGCTGTAGATCCTGTGCTAGAGCGTGCACAAGATTTGCATGCTGTTGACATGGGAGACACTTTCTGACAAAGTCACAAGAGTCTTCTTCAATGGTAGGACAATAGTAGCCTGCTCTAAGGATTTGTCGTGCTAGGACAATACCACTCATGTGGGCACCGCAAAGTCCAGAATGTACTTCTTTTAATGCCATCGCGGCCTCATTTTCATCTAAACATCAAGAGAGAGTATCGTGATAACCTCGACGATATAGGGTATTGGCTATGATAACATAGCGGGATGATTTTCGGATGAGGTTTTGGCGTTGGGTACGTGTGAGGTGAGGGGATATGATACCATCGTTAAGGTAAGCGTGAATTTCATGGTACCAAGGGGATTGGGGACCAACCAAGATACAAACACGGTTTGAATCCTCATTCGCATAGGCAGGTGTGAGGAGCTGCTCAACTAAAAACTCATACTGCGTAGCTTCTTGGGGAATTTCCAAGAGCGAACCGATAGTGGCCATGGCATCTGCTGCCTTGTTCTGCATTCGAGGCACTTGTGTAAACTGAAGCTTTGTAAAATGCTGGGTCAGCTAATCAACTAGCTCTTTGTAGGGTAATAGCTTTTCATCTTTGGTTTGATATTCATTTAAGACTTGTTTGATGATGAGTTGGGAATCACCAAAGACTTGTAACTCAGTGATATTCCATTCTGCAGCTATCTTTAATCCTGCTACAAGAGCTTCATATTCTGCTATATTGTTGGTGCTAGGGAATTGTAGCTTGAAGGCTTTTGGAATGTAATCTCCTTGAGGTGTAACTAATAATATTCCTGCCCCTGATCCATGAGAGGTGTATGAGCCATCAAAATAAAGCTTCCATGGGGGCTGTTCTTCAATTAGGCAGATATGCTCATCTGGAAATTCTGTGAGCAAAGGATATGCATCTACTAGAGGTGCATCAGCTAGGTGATCTGCTATAGCTTGCCCTTTGATTGCCTTTCTGTCCACATACTGGATGTCAAACTCACTTAGTAGCATAACCCATTTGGCCAAACGGCCTGTAAGTGCTGTTCTGGAGAGCATATACTTGAGAGGGTCAATCTTGGAGACTAGTTGGATGGTATGACTTAGCATGTAGTGGCGAAGCTTTTGAGTTGAGAAAACAACTGCCAAACAAGCTTTTTCCATAGGAGTGTAATTGATTTCATAACCAACTAGGGTTCTACTGATATAGTAGATGGCTCTCTCTCTCTGCTATAATCATCATGTTGTGCTAGAAGTGCCCCTAGAGTAGTAGGTGTTGCTGATATATACAAGATCAAGGGACGACCAGGAACTGGTGGAACCAAGATAGGGGGATTGGTGAGATATTGCTTGAGCTGATCGAAGCTGCACTGACATAAAAGATCCCACTTGAAGTTCTCATTCTTCTTTAGCAAGTGTGAAAATGGTGTACACTTATCTGCAAGTTGGGAGATGAAGCACCGAACAGATTGAAGTTTCCCCTGAAGAGAGCGAAGCTGTCGCAGTGTCTGGGGAGGAGGCATGTTTAAGATAGCCTTGACCTTTTTGGGGTCGATCTCTATACCTCGTTTAGAAACTATGAAGCCTAGAAGCTTGCCAGATGTGACCCCAAAGACACACTTCTTGGGATTTAGCATGAGATGATATTGGGCCAACCTATCAAAGACTTTCTCCAGGTCAGCAAGATGATCCATGAAGGTGTGAGATTTGACTAGGATATCGTCCACATAATCCTCCAAAATGCTATGGATAAGATCATGGAAAATGGCTGTCATAACTGTTTGATAGGTAGCCCCAACATTCTTTAGGCCAAAAGGCATCATGGTGTAGCAAAAGGTTCCCCAAGGGGTAGTGAATGCTGTCTTATGCTGGTCCTCTTCTGCAATCTTGATCTGATTATACCCAGAAAATCCATCCATAAGGGACAGAATTTCATGTCCAATTGTAAGATCTACAATCATATCTATGTTGGGCAAGGGAAAATCATCCTTTGGACAAGCTTTGTTAAGATCTCTAAAATCAGTGCAAATTCTGATGTCACCGGAAGGCTTAGTGATAGGGACCATGTTGGAGATCCATTCTGAGTAGTCAATAGGTCGGATAACCTTAGCAGCTAACATTCTTTCTAGTTCAGCTTTGACTAGTAATGCCACCTTGGGGTGCATTTTTCTAAGCTTTTGTCTGAAGGGCTTGATCTTTGGATCGACTGCAAGATGATGAACTACAAGCTTTGGATCAAGTCCTGGCATGTCCTGATATGACCATGCAAATCGGCCAATGTTCTCTCGTAAAACCTCAAAGAGGAGGTCAGCTTGGTCTTGTGATAGGGATGCAGCAATGTGAACAATTCTAGGGATCTCTGAAGAACCAATGTTGACTTCTCTAGTATCCTCTATTAGAATAGAAGACACCTCTGGTCGATTATCTTGAGGAGGCAATACTAAATCCTCATGTTCTTCTTGTGGCTCTGGATTTTCTTGCTGAGGGGTTCTCTTCACTGCCTTAGCTAGTCCCAAATTTACCTTAGTTCTAGTTTTGGGTGTATCGAAACTAGGTTGGGGATTTTCTCCAAAATACCCCTTGGGATCTAGCTTGTAGATGTAGGCAGAATCTGGCTTTGTCTTCTTATGAGGAGTTTCAGCTCCCATGAATCTTAGATGTCCTTCCTCTGATGCGAACTCATCAATATGTATGACACTTGGTTGGTCCCAACCTATGAGTTATGGATGAGCAAGTGGTAGGTCAATGAGATGGATGGATAGTTCTCAGAGAACAGAGTCTCCTAGGAAGATTTGGTCTGGGATATCGTCGTAGGCTCTCTTTTCAACTTCCTCAGGAATGTCTTCGATTTCGACAAGGTCGCGGTGGATGTTCAAAAAAATGTGACCATTCTTGTTGGTGCCCCCAGTTGTGGGTATGCCAAAGCCAAGACCTGACTTTATTTCCCAATCATTTGCTTCAATGGGACATTGCATGCCCCTTTCTTCTGGTCCTAGTCCACCTCCTTGATAGTTCCATTTTTTAGTGACGAGCTTATGTTGTTGGGGATACTTCTGGCTGAAGTGATCAAGGCGTGCTTGATTTCTTGGAGGTGCATCCTTATGTAGCCAATTGTTGATATCTGGAGTGAGCTCCTCATGAAGAGGGGTTTTTGAGGACACAAAGGTGGTTGGGCCAAAATGTTTGTATCGAGGAGGTGGAATCTCCTTAGCTTTGTGATATGTTGGCCGTCCATGGGTATGTGGATCAAGTGGGATTGCTCCGACAGCAAATGCATCTGATAGACTATATTCTCCACATCCTTTGTTGTTGATCTTTACAGTAGATAGGGTGGAGGCAAGGATGGTTTCTGCGTCATTACAAGTGTGGGATGAGCTGGCGATGGCTGTGCCGATGTCTATTCCAGGGCAATGGTTTGTATATGAAGCTTCAACCGCATTGCAGTAAGCAAAGGGTTCTGGATCGGCATGGATGGTTACCTCAGAGCCTTGATGCGGAAATTTGATGCACTGATGGTAGGTGGATGGAACGGCCTTCATAGCATGAATCCATGAGCGATTGAGGAGGATGTTAAATGGTAGGTTTAGATCAACAACATGGCAAACTGTCTCTTGAATGACTAGCCCAACCTTGATTGGTAGAAAAATAGTCCCTTCTGTGGTCCTTTCCAAGTTGTCATAAGCTTTGATGGTGATAACCTCACTGATCATATCTGCCTCAGTATACCCAGCTTGTTTTATGAATTTTAGGGTACAAATGTTCAAGGCTGATCCATTATCTATCATTACTCTTTTCACGGAAAAATTGGATACCATGATGGCTATGCGAAGCGGAAGGGTGTGATTTGGCTCAACCGCGGGTATGTCGGTGGGTTTGAAAGATAGGGCACATGAGGATGAAAGGTGTCCAACAAGATTATAAAAATCAGTAGCATTGATATCAGAAGGGACACGGGATTCTATGAGAGCACTGTCAAGGATGTCTTTGTACACAAGACTAGTGCGGAGAAGGTCTAAAATGGATATTTGGGCTGGCATGTTCCCAAGGTGTTCCAAGATATTGTACCAGCTTTTTGATGGAGCTGATGGTGTTGATGAGACTGGTGGGCCTGCGATGTTAAATCGTGCTCTTCGAGTGGTGACCGCACACTCATTGTCTAGTCCTTGGATATTGATAACATTGACAGAAGGCTCTTTCTCAGATATACAACCGATAAGGCTACCATAGTCTATATAGGATGAAGTGTGGTCATTGTTCTTCCCATGCTGTTGGTTTGGCTGGCGGTTGTTGGTGTTGTTTTGGATAGGTGCTTTTCCAAGATTTTGGTTGTTGTGTGGAGGAAAAGCATTTTGATAAATCTGTAAGCCTGCATTGGGAGAGGTTTGGGCACCAACAGTGATTTCCTTCCGATCAATGAGGTCTTGCACATAGTCTTTCAGTTTCATGCATCTGAGGGTGGTGTGACCGTTTACCCTATGGAACTTGCAATACTCATTGTCCTTGTACCATGCAGCTTTGGATTGGCTTGGATCAATTTGCTGGGTAGGAGGAAATTTGATGAGGTTTTCCTTAGCCAATTTCTCAAAAATAACATCCAATGGCTCACCAAGGGGTGTATAGTTTCTAGTTGCAGGTTGGAATCTGGGCTTTTGCCCTGCAGCTATATTGATGGCATTAGCTTGATTGTTAGACCCTTGAAAGTTGGGTCTTGTATTGTGGTTTTGATAGCTTTGGTTATTTCGTTGTTGGTAATTGGTAGCTTGTTGGTTGTTTGTTTGATATGATGGGTTAGACTGGTTTTGAGAAGGACCAACGATATTCACATGTCTGGTGTCAGTAACCCCATCTGTTGCAACATGCTTGTTTTTGTTCCAATACCTAGACTTGTCATTGGAATGTGATTAATTTTGGTTGGCCTCTTTGTAAATCTTTACCACACCATCTTTGATGATTCCTTGCTCAAGGATCATTCCTTTCTCTTTGATATCCTTATAGGTCTGCAAACAGTTCATGGTCATGTGGTGAGCCAAGCTGGGATGTGCATTATCAATAATCATTTTCACCACATGGCGTTCTGGCAAGGTGCAGGATATGCGGGTGGTAAGGGTTTGCCATCTTTGCAGGTATTTGGCAAGGCTTTCTCCACCTTTTTGCTTGGTGTGGACAAGATCAACTATTGATAGCTCTGTTTCAACAAGATGGGCATATTGGGCTACAAATGCCTCAGATAATTCAGCAAAGTTTTTAATTGTGCCATAGGGGATTCTATAAAACCATTCAAGAGCTGGTCCAGCCAAGCTTTTGGGAAAAAGGCGCAAGAGGAAGACATCATTGTATGCCACGTCCTGGCAATGCATGTAAAATTCTTTGATATGTGTGACAGGGTCTCCTTTTCCTCTGAATTTGTCAAATTTAGGTACCTCAAAGTGTTTGGGAAATGGTGTCGTGGTAATGGCTCTGTCAAATGGGTAAGGACACACATTCTCAAACTTGAATGTCTTTGGATCATTCCCTTCTTGGATGGCTTTCAGAGCTGTCTTCATTTGCTCCCACTCTGAATTGATAGGTGATGGTTGGGGTGCCTCCAATGTAGGAGTGCCTTGAGGTAGGTATGTGCTGGATGGGGCCATTGAATATGGATGGTTATGAGGGATTTGCTGATAGGGATTGTACATTGTTTGGGCAGTTGCATGGTGGATGACGGGTTGTTGAGGGGGAGGTGGCGCATATTGCTGCATGTGCTGCGAGGCTTGCTGTTGATATGTGATTTGAGGTTGGGATTGAGGAACATAAGCTGGTTGTGGGGTAAATGGATTTCTTTGTGGAGGTAAGGTATAAGATGGTTGTGAGGCTTGGGGAAAGGATTGGAGGGCTTGTGGGGTTTGACCAATATATGTGGGTTGTGCCCCCATTTGGGATGGCATCTGCAAATAATTGGTGGTTGGCTGGGGTGGTGGATTACCTCCTAGAAGTGGCATTGAAAAGTAGTTGGTAATTGGAGGTAATGGATTAGTTGGTGGTGGAGGTGGTGGGAATTGAAAGCTTGGGAATGGAACTGATGGGGTTTGATAGCT
Organism: Cupressus sempervirens; assembly: GCA_028749045.1. Classification (NCBI taxonomy): domain Eukaryota; kingdom Viridiplantae; phylum Streptophyta; class Pinopsida; order Cupressales; family Cupressaceae; genus Cupressus; species Cupressus sempervirens. Next base: position 71,860,927 of record CM053791.1, read on the forward strand.
TTGTGGCTGGATTTGGAAGCTTGGTAGAGTGGTGGTGGGAGCTAGGGTCACTTGGGAGCTTGGTAGAAGATTGGCAGTAGCTTGTGGGTTTTGATAGCTTTGTGGAGTGAAGGTAGTAGCTTGTGAATTTGTGGCTGGTGGTATTGAGCTCCCAAGACCTAATGGAAATGATGGGATTGTGCTTTGGGCTGTGGTGAACAAGCTGGGGGTGATGAAAGGTTGATTACTTGGCCCCATGGGTGGCATCCCTATTGTATATTGCTGAGGTTGGCCAAAGATGTTAGCACTGATTTGGGAGATGGGTGGATTTGGAAGGCTAGGTTGGGGAGCAGTAGCAATAGTGAAGGGGGTGAATGGTGAGGTGTTTTGGGTAAAGGGGGTCTGGAGCGAAGAGGTATGAACCAAGGATGGAGTGGTGGTGGCTGGGTTGGCTTGCGGCATGGAGATTTCAACTTGGGTGGATGATGGTATGTTTGGGTCTGTTGGGTCATATGGATTGGCTGGAGGCTCTTCTTTTGGAATAAATTGAGGATAATTTGGATCATAAGAGCCTATGGGTGGTGGCAGCTGCCCAAACAATGGGTGAGATGGATCTGATAATGGAGGGGGTCTTCCAAAGTCAAAGGTTCCTACATTGTCCCTTCGAAAATTAGCCATGATTGTCTCTTTGTTTTTGTCTATAATGGCGTTTACCAATACTGCATTTCCTGGTTGGTTCATGAAAGCTTCAATGTCAGTAGGTGATGGCATAGCTGGCTCTGGGCTGAAGGATGGCTGAGTGCTCAAGGGGGGTGAGGCTGTTTGATCCAAATGATAGGGCTCCATTGTTTCTTTCTTCTTGGCTAAGCGAGTGATGGGTGGCATGAAAAATGCTCCTAGGGATGAGATGCAATAATGCTGATGGATGCAAAAGGGGGAAGGCTTTTCTATGCAAATGATTTCCTAGGTTGAGGCAAAGCTATATGAAAAAACCTAAGGAGGATTGGGTTGGGGATTCTAACTTCAAAGATATGTTGTCAAAGCACAAAAGGTCTGCTTTCCTATGTGCAAGCTTGGTGGTGATTGTGTCAACTTAAGGATAGACTGATGATCCTTTAGGAAGAACACGAGATTGACCACTTGTGAATCCCAACCTTTAGCTCAAGGTGATGAGGGATAACAAGTGACAAAGCTAGATTACCCTAGACAAAGCTATTTCAAAGGGATAACCTTGGTGAGATTGGTGGATTTGGAAGATTTTAGGAATGGCAAACTTTTAGCAAGGTGACAACAATTTTGAAAGCTTAGATGTGAAGATTTTGGATTGCTGGCTAGATGGTTTGATTCTAAATGATATGGATGAGCTAATAATGCTTAAGGGGATAACCTAAGATGGCTGGATTTTCTACAAAGATGACTCTAAAGTGAAGCTTATCCAAGAAATGTGGAGAAACAAGGGTGTCTAATCATAGAAATCATGCCTAGTTGGTAAGGCATAAGCAGGATTAACTCCTGGATGTTGGCTAAATTTGATGGTGCGCTCTAACCAGGCCTCTTGAAGTGCTTCGTCGGTAGCTTTGTCCTCTGCTTTGTGGAGTTTGGAAATTCGTGGGCTTGGTGTTATTGCTTTTCTCTTGGCTGAAAGTTCTTGGTATGCTAGAGATGGCTTGAGTTTGACCTTGTGAAACTTCTGTTTGGGTTTGGGTTGTTCCGACATAAATTCCTGAATCTGCTTGGCTTTGGGAAAAATCTCAGTTGTTTTGCTTCAACTTGTTCAACTTCCAAAATAGGCAGTGACTACGCTAAGTGTTCCCTAAGCTAGGATTGACCAAGTTTGGCAAACATTCATTCAACAAGTAAAATAAAAACAAGCAATAGATAGGAACACCCAGATAGAAGTTTGTGGTTCTCAGAATGTGGTACTTGCGCCAAGGAGTGTGTATGTTCTACAAATGTTTCGATCAGTCACTCCAAACACATTAACATCCTAGATGGTTTTCTGCAAGGTAGACAATTGGTTTAGCTAGGGAGTCTTCGATATATGCAAGGTACGTGAGGCCCAAATCCGTAGATGAGACCAAAAGGATGTCACACAGCCGAGAGGAGTGGTAACCCACTTCTCCTCTTTCACTTCTCAAGGGTATAAAGTTCCTTGAGGCTTAGCCCGAATGAAAAAATCTTGATCCCAAGAGAGATGTCTTTCGATTCACCTCCCGATTCTTATACTCCGCTGGAATGCTGGAGTTGAGATCGTCCAAGGGGTGATGAAATCCCCAAGCAGGCCTCCTAAAAAAGAAACAAGGTTTTGGATCCTAATCTTATGCACCCAAGATGGCCTCGAAAGACGACAAGGGGAGAGAAGACTTGGATGACCTTGGGCTAAAAAACACACTTGTTCTTTTACCAACTGACTCTTATGTGTGCTAATCTAGACTTTGCAAACACTCATGTTTAATAGACAATGTTCAATTCCAACTTGAAGCGCCAACAAAAGTAAATCGATCGAAGAATGCACACAATAAGAAGAGTTAGGGTCAACAAAAGCAAACTCGTGCGCCCGGAGGCCCTCCACGTCAAGTATCGATTAATTTTCTTTAAGGAATTCAAGATTGAGTGTGAGTTTGTTTTAAGCCCAAAACAAAAGTGTGTGAGATTCAATTTCAAGCGCGCGCCCGGAGGCTCTCCACGTCAGTTGTTGTTCAATTTTAGTTCCCAAACTTGAAGTGTGATCGATTTAATCTAGAGTTTTGACCATTTAAGAATTTTGATAAAGTTAAAGCAAACGTTCAAAGACCAAGTGAGTGAGTTAGATTGTGGAACATTTAACACCTTTTTCAAGTAGACCCATCCCCATAAATGGCGCTGAGATTGCAACCAATGGTTAATATTTGATGGGTGATTAGAAAAGAGGTGAGTCCAAGGAACTACTCAAATTGATTTTTGTAAATTTGTATTTTAACTTAACAAAGTTTCTTAAATGTCCAAAAATCCAACTTTACCTAGATTGCATGTGAAAAAGAGATTTGTAATGGTTAATTGATCCTTGGCATTCAAGATTGGATTTTTTTTGTTTTAAGCATGCATTCCAAAGAAAGTTGATTTTAACCCATGACATTCAAGAGTGTGTTTTTGAGCAACATTCATTCAATGAAAAATGTGTTTGACCATTCAAGTTCATTTTGTTTTTTTTAGCAACATGCATTCAAAGACAAATGGTTAAACATTCAAGTTCATTTTTTTTAGCAACATGAAAACCTGCAAGAAACATGGTTAGTGGTTCCATATGTGCTCCAACCTGCAATGAGACAAAAAAAAAAAAAAGCAATTTTAGTTAGTTAGCCAAAATCTTCAAAAATGAGAGCTTAACTATGGGAAATTTTTTTTTAACTTTTTTTGTTGTTTTTTCTACGCGTAAAAATGCTTAAAATGGTCTAAATCCTACGGAACCACTAAAAGTCAAATTTTGATTTATACTCTTTTTTTATTTTTATTTTTATTTTTATTTTTTTATTTTTTTATTTTTTAGCTACAAAGTGCAGAAATAGTAAAGCAGAAATAGAACATAAGCAAGCAGAGAACACAGTCTGCCAAAATACGAAGATGCTGAACTACAGAGGCGCCAAAATATGAAGAGGACAAAACAGATTTGCAGCACAGAACCCAGGTGACAAGCAGAGATGTCGATTTTCGCAGACGCGGATTTTCGCAGACGTGGATTTTCGCAGATGTCGATTTGCGCAGACGCGGATTTTCGTAGATGTCAATTTTCGCAGACGCGAATTTTCGCAGAAGTCGATTTTCGCAGACAAAACAGGTTGCAGACGCCAAAATCGCGCCAAAAAAAGCTGAAAAATGCAATTTTTTTTTTTAGATGGTATTTCTTCTTTCTAAGTGCGTTCTTTAACCTACAAAAACAAGCAAAACACCCTCACAACACACTCAAACAACAGAAAACATTAGATGGTTAGAAAAATGACATATAGATGAAAATAGATGATTAAATGACCCATAGTGGGGTCCCACCAGGCGTGCCAAAATGTAGAACCAGAATCAGTATGCAAAGAACATTAACAAATAAAGTAAACATTCACAAACCAAAAACTAAATTCACATATATGCTTAGACAAAGAAAGCAAACAAGAAGTGCAAACCTCACAAGAAAGAGCACTCCATGCTTTCTTGATTCTGTAGATGTGTCCTTTTGTTGTGGATGTATGCTCAAGATGCTCAAAAGCTGCTTCAATGGAGGTGGGTAATGGCAAATTGGTAGCTTTGTGAGCTCTCAATTTGGCATTATAAGGGTATGGTTGATGGCTTTGGTTCTCAAAATAGCATGGTAACTTTAGCTCAAAGATTGTTGATTAAATGGCTTGGGATGGGATTCAATTTATAGGCTAAGGGGTAGAGAGATGGAGAGCTTAGATACAAGGATGGATGAAGGCTTAAGGAGGGCTAGGATGCACTCAAAGGAGAGCACATGGATTGTGCTTGTTTAGCACCAATGGGAAGGTGACACTTGTCACAAGGAGGATGAGTGTGAGAGGGTAGGGTAAAGGGTTGGTTAAAGTCACGATGAGTGGGGTTGAGTATGTAAGAGGGATGTAAGAGGAATGAGTGTGGAAGAGGGAAGAGTGTGGAAGATGGGTGTAAGAGTCATGAGTGGGCTTGTAAGAGTCTTTATGTTTTGTAAGAGCACTCATGACTTAGTGGTTGGGTTTTTTTGAGGGGAGACTTTGGTTTGGATTAGGAAAGTCTTAAACTTGTTTAAGGAATGTGACAACATTAGGGGGTGGATTAGGCTTGAGTTTAAGATTAGATTAGGGATGTTAGAGATGTGCAAGTGGATGGCATTAATGAGGGTGGGTGAGTTAGTGGCTAAGCTTGGTTAGTATGGGTGGATGGGGTGGATTAGGCTAAATGGAGGATTAGAGATAGGTTAGGGGTTTTTGAATTTGAGGATTTCATTTATCAAATAGATTTATTTAATAAATGGGGATTTTTGGAATTAGATAGAAGAATAGGATTTAATTGATAAATAATAGATTATTTGATTTATCAATTAGGACTATAGATGATTAATTAAATTAATCAACTAGGGGATGACAAAGGATTAATTAAATAGAAATTTAATTAATAATGCCTTTTTAGATAACTAAATAGGATTACTAAAATAGTGTAATCAAATTTAGGTGTCTACAGTAAGTACCTAGCCACTAGCTATGCCTTTTGATGAGGATATTGCTGAAACTCTCAATTTCATAAAATGTCGAAGAAAAAATTTAAAAAAATAATTTAGACGCAATGAAAATTTTGGATGAGGCAAATATGGAATTCGAGGAGATGATGAAGAGGCTATCAGATTTGAGAGTGCAAGCTCATCGTTATGAAGTAAGCTCCAATGAATATTTAGTTATAACAAAAGTTCAACAAAGATTTATATTTTATAATCTTTTATGTTGTGAAGTAAAATATGTAATATGTGCAAAAATACTTTATTGGTGCAATTTTTTTAAAGAGTTGTAAGAAACTTTAACTACTAAATTCTTGTTATACAGGAATTTTCGGCAATTGATCCACAACTTGGTCAAGGACAATGCGGTGAGGCCAGTAGTAGCAGAGCTCTGACTGCCACTGGTAAAATAATCTTTTAGTTGACAAGTTAGAAGGAATTTTTTATTTCAAACATTCAAAACTTCTTAACTCTTACTTTTATTATTTCAGAATGTCTTTGCTAACAATGTATTGTTCAAGTCATCCAGTGCAGGAGACTCCTACGAGATTGACGGACGCCTGTACGAGATTGCCGACTGCAATGTTGGCAACAAGGGGACGTCTAGTTGGTAAATCCTTGTTTTGATATATTTGGTTTTGTGTTAATTATGAGTTGATAATATGTACTTTAATCTTGGGTGCATCACATAGTGTATTGTTTTTTTGTGGTAGGAGATGCACCATCTAGTATGCCACCAAATGCGGATCATAGTGCATGTATTGGTGATAATTCATCGTCCTTTCCTAGAGCTACTCGTATTTCTAGCACGGGAGCTATGCAGACATCATTGTTGATTGACGATAATGAATCAATGCCTTTGAAATGTCTTAAGATTCTAGGGACTTTAAATAATTATTTTTTATATTGTAATAAGGATTTTCTTGCAAGACATAAACATGATAGGAAGTGGTGAATGCAAGGGCTTTTGATGTGGAGTGATGCCTCATGACCTTCTTTAGTATGTCGTATTGTGCAAGTTGTTTAATTATTCTGGAATTCCTTTTTATTAGGGGTTTGGTAGGATCATCTGAATTATCAATGACCTTTTGTCTATACTAGTAATTCTCTAGTTTAGCAATTCGGTACATTGCAATTTCATGCTTTTAGTAGAAGATACTAACCAATTTTTCTATAGAGAACCAAAAGTGGGAGTCTTCTTTCATATTCAATATTTAGTTTTCAATGATTTCCCACATCATTTCTATTGCCTGTTAGAGTTTTAGAGTGCTCACTTTCAGCTTCACTATCTATTTTAGCAATATTTGTTTTCCATAATATTCCAGGTATTATCAGTGACAACATCAATTAAGAATGACAAAAAATGAAGGTCATGACAAGTTATATGTATTATGCACTATATTTTTTTTCAAGGTATAATTAATATAGTCACAGTACATTTTTTAGTTTCAGAACATCAACAGCAGAACCCTAGTAGAGTTTTGACTGGTTTTAGACATTTTAAAAAATTTTCCAAACTTTTTTTGGGGTCAATTTTGGTCAATTTGATCCTCCAACCCTGAAATAGATCACTAAAAAGATGAAATGTATCTCATTTTATTTATTTTTTATTCACTATGGAAAGTATTCTTTGCATGATTCATTTTAATGGTTCTTACTATTAATTATCCCATGACATTTTTTGTAGAAAACGATACATTTTATAGGAGGCTTTATGACCTCAAGCTGTGAAGATTCGGGCCCACCATACATAAAAGGTGGAACACCATAACTGAACTAATTTTATCCCACTATTTTTTTTCATATCATTAATTGGTGCAACATTTTTCCTTTCATTCGGGTCTTTTCTTATACTAGCTATATCTAACAATTTTGTGTTTTTTCTTAAAAGGTGGAACTACCAAGATCAAAAATTAAAATATGAGCTCATTAAAGATATAGAGCATGAGTTTGGTAGTAATATTTTTTATCATAAGAAATTGTTACAAAAAGCTTCCAGACATCTTAAGGTTGTGAGGGACACATATAGAAAGATCCTAGTCCTAAACTTGAAGTACGAGCGTCCTCCCTTTGTTTCAGTGAGGGACTGGAATGAGTTCATTTTGGATGCAAAGGAGAAAGAGGAACGTCCAAAAGAAAGTACACTAGCAAATCCAAAAAGGTATGCAATAGTATTAACTACTAGTACATTAATGAGAAAATTTAGGGTTCAACTTCAGTATCAACAATTTCAACTAGCTCAATTTAATCTATCTATTGATGAAAGGTATGTAATTCATATGCTAAAACAATTGCTTATAAATCTCAATCTCAATCTGGGCATAAATCCTACATAAGATATAACTGACACAATTTCTTATAAATCCTAAATTCATATGCTGACACAATTGCTTATAAATCTCAATCTCAATGCTGACACAACTGTATATATCTCAATCTAGGCATAAATCCTACATAAGATATAAATAGTGCGCTTGTAACTTCACATATAGCTATATTATGTCGTGAAAATATAGTAATGCTCAACTACATGTACCATAGTTGTATGTGTTAGCAGTATAGGTGATAAATGATATTCAGTAATTGTAATGACAAGTACAATTTTTTTGAAAAACTTTGCAAGAATTTTACTAATGGTCAGTCTCCTAAAAATAATAAGCATCACGTTCAATGCTAGAAACACAAGTTAATGACAACAATCACATTCCTATCTTTGAGGACTGACAATGACCCTTGTAGATTTATATTTATTGGTATTGTGGAGAGATGATCCAGCCTACACTAGGTAAGACAAACTATTTGAGACTTCATTTGGATGACATGATGTATGTTACCTATAGACCATGGCTAGGCATAGAGCCATAAGATGATGTCTTCTCCTAGCTAGGATTCATGTTGGTATCTTAGCCAATGAATGGCCATCTTCATTGAAGATAGAGATATTTCCACTAACCCATGTCTAGAGACAGTTTGACTATCAATACAGTATATCACAGGAGTACTGTAGTTACACTTGTTTCACCGAGGAGGTAAAGAAAGGTTGTTCTCCTAGATTGGACCCAATTAGATGCATGGAAGATTTTAGTGGCCTTACCATTTATGGGTGGGACTACTTTCTAGATGTAGTGAATGATGGTGTCATTCCCTAGTACATAGAGCATTTGGCCCCACATTCATTTCCTCATATAACTGATCCTATAGGGGTAGTTTGTCAGGCACCACACCCTGATGTTTAGCAACCACAAGAACATCCTTTGAGGGAGGAGAGACCATTATAATGGCCACTAGTAGTTCTTGTTACAATTCCTTCTCATACTGTTAGATTGGATCTTAGATCGAGCAACAATGAATAGGCACATAGGCCTACTCATGTGAGAACTCACAGAGAGATGAGCACCATGGGTGTAGTAGGAGGTGATGGCAGGAGACCTAGGGTAGAGGAGCCACCACAATAGGATGTGGGTGGAGGAGGGGATGATGACATGCCAAATTAGCCTCCACAGGTTTCACCCATAAGAGATGTATTAGCATAGACTCAAGATTCTCTATGACATGTGAGGGAGAGATTGAGGACTTCTCAGAGGTAGGTGGGCAAGTTATAGGTGCAAGTTATAGTTAGAGATGCATGACTAGCTAGAAGAGGGGAACTGTGAGATAGTAGATCTATGGTCTAAGATCATAGAGCTAAAGAGATATATAGAGTTAGAGTGAGATGAGACCCATCATCATACCTCTCGAGCTGCTCATTATTATGTAGTATATGAAAATGCAGTACCTCTAGCTCAACATGTCTCAAGGTTCTTTGATTATGCTTGAGCTTCTGATGGTGTAGTGCCTCCTGCACATGCATATGTTACTCCTCCTCCTGGTGATGAGGGGGAAGGGTGTAGTTAGGTCCATGCTATCTTTTGTTCCTTTTTGTATCTTTATATTGATCATGAGATTCATTGTATATTTGATGTATCATTTTGAGACTTGAGATATTGATAGTGCTCTGATCAACACTTAGTTTTGATCTTTTGATTGTATCACCCCTCCAACGTGTCAATGATATATATATGACACTGGATGCAAATTGTCCACTCTTAGAAAGCATTAGAATTATTGATTGTAGTTTTCCTAGTAAGATAATGGTGAGGTTCTGTTTGCCTAAATGTCTCTATTTGGAAACTGATACTCAACTTTTGGAACATTTTGCAAAAGTGAAATCGATCAAGAAAATCACCTGCTCTGATGATGAAGATTTTGCTAATGTCAAAGTTCTACAATGCTTTCCTTATTTGGAGGAGTTGTGCGTGCATTCTCCATTATTGGCCATGTCCCCTACAAGTGTAAGCATTTATGTTATTTTAATTTGCATGAAAGCATTTGTTTGCAAGCATTTAAAGTTATGAATTTTTTCTTGGAAAACACTAACCCAAATTTCATTCTTATAAATAATGCTGATAATTTCTGCTATTTCTTTCCACTCTATGAAATTTACTATTTCTTAAACTCTTATACCTTATTTATAGGATCAAAATTATGTGGCATTATTAAAGCGAATGGTTTAAACATGATCACATACTAATCTTCTTAATTTCTATAGTAAAAGTGTTAAAGTTGACTTTTTATTTTTTTCTATCCTTAATTCTTCTTTTACTGTGTGACTTTTAAGAATAGTTGAAGCTTATCTAAAATTTTTTCTATCCAACTGTCACCTTTGAAATCATTTTTTGTGGATGTAGACTATATGAAACATCCTCCAAACTATGATGTAACATTTTTGATCTTCTTAAACATTCTGAATGGTGCTCCACTGCTAGAAGCAATGAAAATAAACATAGATTAAGACAAGTCTTAAGTCGTGAGTGTTCTGCTAGAAGAATGCTAGGTAGTTCCTGTTAGTTGCTAGTTATCTTAGCAAATTAGTGGGGATTTTGTTTTAATTACAACCACCATTTATAAAATTAGTTCCATGTAGTGTGGAGGCTAAAGAAGCACTTGATGCACAAAGGTGATGTCTTTTAAATTGAAAACAAAAAAATACTTACTTTTCAGCTATGGTTAAAAAGGAATGCTACTAAAACAATCTAAAATCTGACATTCGCCCTCAAGTTTATACCTGTTGCAACCTTGGGGATAAAAACACTTTGAGTGTGGAACCTATGGATACTCTGCAGGACATCAAGAACTAGCAGGTAATGATACCAAGGTAATGCGACCAGACTCATGCCTTTCCACTAAGCGTATAGACTCTAAACTATAGTTTGAACCAGTGGTTCCTCCATGAAGCCCCTCCCCCCCCCCAATTTACCAAATATTTTGACATCCTATTCAACTAAATTGACTTATCTTTGATGGAAAAAAAATTTAATCTATAAAATCTGCTAGCTGTTTGAACTTTTAGCTTATCGTTTACTTTGTGTGACAATGGATAATATAGATTGTCAAAATTGATGTGTAATTTTATGGAGAGGCATGTCAGAATATGGATAAATAGCATGAACTCCATGGATGAATAACATGATTACACATGTCAATTAAAAGTATGATGCCATAATTTCTTTCCTTTTTTCATATTTTTGGTGGAACGTGCTACTTTATGCTAAAACCTTCATACCAATATATAATAATCCACTATTTAGTACTGATCTTTATATCTATATCATCTAACATATTTCAAACTTTTCATAGGTTGCAGGACACATCAAAGGCAACAAAGGCGAGGCTGGAAAAGGTTGGGCAACACAGACTTGGCTCTGGGGGATATTCGAAAATTAAAGCATGTGTTGTAAGTAGCAATAAATGAATTGAAAAGAAAAATTATTTATAAAATGAAAATAATTTTTTTAATTAATAAAAAAATGCAGGGTGCTGATTTTAATCTGGAGGCCACAGAAGAACACAAAAAAATTGCCTTCAAGCAAGGCTATGCAACGGTCGCTGAATGCCTATGACAAACTTCTATTGCCCCAACCGAACAGTCTCCTGCATCATGTGCACAGGTAAATATGCCAAAATATATATTAGAAATTGAATACTTGAGCAAAAATTTATTTGATAATAATGTGCATGACATTGCAATGCAACCTATTAATCGTGACACAGATCATACGCAGCATCATGAAGCCCCTGATGTGCATTGTACTATCGATGGAGGTGCTCATTTGTTATTTAAAACTAATTATATAATTATTAATACAATTTAACATCTTTAATTGAACTTGGTGTAACCTTTTTGTGTTGAGGATATAGAATCATGTCGTGCTGAACGAGTGCTGGAGGATGTTCAGACTGATCAGTAGGTAGATCATGTTGCACATTCAGGTAAAGAAAATCTATGTTTTGTTCTTTTAAATTAATTTTTTGATTTATAGTTCTTTTACTTAAATAAAACTTGTAATTCACTAATATAAAATGGTATGAATTTAACTCATGAAGTACTTGTTATTGCAGCAGACCCCCCTTTAGTGCAATGGCCTCATGATGTTCGTAAATGGATGAGGAGGACACATGTGTTAGAACTAGTAGAGGAGGGGGATGATGAGGACATTGATATTCCTCTTAGAAATTTTATGAAAAAAAGAAAGGCAAGAAAAAAAAAAAGATATGATTATTCATGAATGACTTACTCTTGAATATTTTTAATGAATATTGTGTTAATGAATATTATTCATTAATGTTGGGTGTTAATGAACTATTCATGAATGACTTACTCTTGAATGTTGCGTGTTAATGAATTATTCATGAATATTGTGTGTTTATGAATTTTATGTGTTAATGAATGTTATCATGTGATTATAATGATTGAATGTTATATTTCAAAAATGGATGAATTGAATGTTATTAAATGTTAATGGGGATGATGAGGACATTGATATTCCTCTTAGAAATTTTATGAAAAAAAGAAATGGCAAGAAAGAAAAAAAGATATGATTATTCATGAATGACTTACTCTTGAATATTGTTAATGAATATTGTGTTCATGAATATTATTCATTAATGTTGGGTGTTAATGAATTATTCATGAATGACTTACTCTTGAATTATTCATGAATGTTGTGTGCTTATGAATTTTATGTGTTAATGAATGTTATCATATGATTATAATGATTGAATGTTATATTTCAAAAATGGATGAATTGAATGTTATTAAATGTTAATGGGGAATTTAGAGTGATGTTAGGGGGGGCGGGGGGAGGGACCAAATGAGCTTCCACCTTCATGTGGTTGGCCCTGTTAAGTAGAGAATATTTAACTATTCTCGAAACCAAGTGAAGCTCAAACTTTAAAGATACACTTATAGTTAATAGTAAAAACCAATTAGCAAGTCGAAATGAAGTTCTTTGTTATAGGTACCTTTTTAATTTTTAAAGCGCGATATCATCTTTTAATATTGTATAGTTTTTTTTCTTAAGTTAAAGTATTCTTTTACTATAACAACATAATTTATGATCATTTTAATAACTATTCTAACATCGCTTTATGACAAATCCTATTTTGGAAAAGATGGCGATACGTGGTGCTATCTATTCCTTGGGAGATTGGATTGCATAGGTTTGTATCTCAACATCAACATGGAAAATGGTGTGAAATTGCACTTTCCTTAGTCGTGGTTGCATACCTACTGCACTCTTTCATTTGAAAAATGAATAGAAATACCATATCTAGTAGCTTCTCTATGTTATATTCATTTATTGGTAATGATTCAATGTCATGCCATTTGATGGTAGCTTCTAGAGTTTCATTTAGTTGTAAGGTGTGTCTTATCTTTTCAAGTTTGTATACTCCATTTGGTAGTTTGGTATTAATTGATGATGTCTGGGATCTTCTACCTTTACTGTAGTCTTCATCATCATCCAACTTGTTGTTTGGTATTTTCCATGTTATCCTCTATTTCCACGGTCTTCAGCATGGTTTTTTATTTTATCTATCTAGTTCAAAGACTCTATGTGCCTAAGGTGGAAGCCACTTAGAACTAATAGTTGGAGAGATCATGTTTCCCCTTGTAAAACTAGAAAATGTCACGAGTTTAAGGTCAAGAAGGAAGAAGTCGTAACATTTTGAGTAGCAAAATATGCTTAAAATTACATATTTAGTTGATTCTTTGGTGAAGTTTCTTATTTCAATTCAATTGATTTTGGTTGTCAACCAAATTCCTAACTCCAATGTATATTGTATTTTAGTGCTACATTTTCATAGGGATCTAAGTAAAATGACAGTTGACTATTATTTATATTTGAGAATTTGTGTGGTGCCTTACTATGATCCTCTGATAATAGAGGAGAAATCAATTTGAATTTGTTTCTCATGTCCCATGTTGGATGCTTCTTCTTGTGTAACTAACCACTTTTGATGTGGGTTATGAACTCTGATGCTAGTATGCTATTACATTTCCATTTATTATAGAGTAGATATAATAAGTATCTTTGAATATACTGTAAGGATCTCTAAACATGAGTAAAGCAATATTACATAACATAGATCTGAACTCAAAATTCATGATGTTTTCCACTTTGGAGAAAGAGGGGAACTTAATATACTCGTAACACACCCCATCAGAAGAGATTCATTGGATGGTTTTTGTTGGGGTTTGACTCACCTGGTGTAGCGCTAAGCTAGGCTTCTAGGTGCTAGGATATTTTCTCTTGTTGGTGGTTCTATACCCGCTGACTGCTCTAGATAATTGTCTGTCAAATTTTGATTGAAGGAGCTATGCTTGGGCTGTCAAGTCTTATGCAAAGTTTATCCTATTTTGTGGTGATAACATGGACTTTTATCAGTGCAGAAGTATGGTCTATAAATTATTAGAGTCTCTAGTGCCTCTAAGATTTACACTGTTGGGTGACTAATCTTTGAAGTCCCTAATGTTTGGTGACATTGAGCTATACCTATGTGAGTTATGTTTGGGTTTTCCTCCTCATCTTCATTTCACTTTTGTGAGTTGTTTTGCTCGAGGCCATTGGAAATTCCCTTTGCTAGTTCCTAAAATCGGATGGATCTAGTACAACTTTGGGCTATTCTATGTTTGTATTCTAGTTGAAGTAGAGATCTCTCCACTTCAATCATGGTTGATGAGAGGCCATGGGTGAAGCATTGAATATGAGGTTTTTCCATTTTGTTGTAGAGATTGCATCTCTATAGGATACATGCCTAATGATTGCCATTTTATGTTGGATAGGTGCTGTCACTTGATGGAGGGCCATGAAAAATGACCATTTGACAATTAGAGCTTCTGATTCTTTTTTAGATTTTCCTTTTGAGGACTTTTTTTCTAATGAAGAAGAATTTTTTTTTGATTATATTGATGCTTCTCATGCTGTTGGTCTGAGCTAGACATTTATCACTTCCATTCTTGTCACAATTTTGGATGTTAGACTGTATTTCAGGTGCAATGCCCGCTAGCCTTGTGGCCTATGTTGTTGAAGTAACTGCTTCCACTTCTATTTTGAACAAAATTCTATTGATAATGTTGACTCTTAAATAATCACTCTTGGGCCTTGTTGACAGGTTGTAGTGGGGTTTCCTTTGTTGCAATCCTAACAATAGCATTGCTTAGACTTTTGTCCAAGTGCATAGGAAGAGGTTTTTTTTGTTGTGTTGTTGATGCCCTATGCTTATGCTTTCATCCCTTGTTTGTGTAAAGGTTAACAACCCCTTGTTTGGCTATTATAGAAAAACAACATATCAATATCATCCTTTCAGTTTGAACAATACTAGACGAGTAATGATACTATCTTGAAAAATACAAGAAGCCAAGACTACAATATACACTTGTTTGATGAAGCAAATAAAATCCTTCCAACAATAATTAGTCAGAACTATCAAAGTGAATTTTTAGGATTGTATAAACACAATTGGAAAATGGATCAAGAAGATTTCATGTCTTCCTCATGGCAACTTTGGTTATTATGTGTAAAATTGGCCTCATTCTTTTAACAATTATTTTTATGTTATCCATAGAATTTTTTTTATCATTTAAGTTTCTTGTTCTTGCAAGATGAACTACGAGATGCAGTGTTACTAGTGTTTGCAAATAAGTAGGATATTCACAATGCAATGAATGCTGTAGAGATCATGATAAACTTGGGCTGCATTCTCTTAGGTAGCGACACTTGTGAGTATTAAATTCTTTATAATTTTCAGTATTAAAAATTGTAGATACTAATCATCTATTATGCTGCACTATTTCTACTTTGCATATAGTTTATCATCACTCTAGTAAATGAGAAAAAAATTGGAATGTTAAGTGTTGCTTGTGAAATAGCTTGTATCATGTCCTAAGGTATATACAAAGCATCTGTGATAGTTTGTTAGAAATAAATCCTTTTATTTTAGTTCTTATGGCTTTTGTTTTATTTTGCAGGTTTGAAAGATTATAGTGGAATAGGGTTCAAGAATTTTGTATTACAAAAATGTCTTATTTCTTTATTGATACAGATAGATTGAGGAGGTAAAAATTCAGTTTTGATGCATACTCATGTGTAGGATGCAAACTTATTTTGATGTGACATTATGTGTGTTCTCTTTCACATTTTACTATCAATTTTCTATCCAATTTAATGACCCAAAACTACTGAGAAAAACTGTGAAGGTTACAATTGCTATTAAAATCTTGTACTACCTTTTTATGTTTATCGCTTACCTACCTGCAACTCCACAATCGATATTGATAGTCTCTTTCCCTCATCGTATAATTGAACTACTTTAGTTTTATTTATGTAGCTGAACTACGAGTGCCTTTTGTGTTCTTGACAAATCGTAAGCTTTCAACTTTTGTGAAACCATTATGGATGCAAATGAACAACTAGTGAGGTGTCAATTTTAAGGCAATTTTTTGTTTCTATAATGTACAGTTCAATTGCTAGAAATATTTCATCTAGATTGTTAACTTTTCATGTCATTTTCTACTTTGGTTGGGTAGTTCTCCTTGCATTTCTAAATCGTAAATCTTGCTGCAGACTTTAGCCTAATGATAGTTTGGTATTACATCCAGGGTGATAACATAGTTGATTTAAAACTTTGCATTAAAGAAAAAATCAAGGGATAATATTTGAATTGTGGATATTTGTAAATTATGTTGGTTTTAGACATAGTTATAGTTATAGTTATATATGCGCTCTTATGATGATGTGATTGGGACTGTACGTTTTTTTGTCACGTTTATCTATTTGAAAAATAGATGAAATTATTGGCTTTCATTCCTGATAAATAATTCTTTCCTAATTTTATTCTTCCCTATAGGAACCAAAATTTAGATGCGCTGTGCTAATTATTGCAAAGGCTTTGCTCTCATAGGAGCCTTCTAAACTTCACAAAATTTGAGTTGTAAAGCATAATTGCTCGGTGGAAATAGGATATCATGCACATTTCTTCCTCCTTCCCATTATTTTGTATAAAATAAATCATTTGACGAATGAAACAATGGCGTGGAGATAGAAATGTGCATGATACCCTGACTCTCATGCATCAAGAAATTATGCTTTAGAATCAAGTTTTGTGTAGTTTTGAAGGATCCTGTGAGAGAAAAGCTTTCAAAATAATTGGGATAGTGCGTTGAAATTTCTACATATCTTGATCTCAATTGTGACACCAAACTGGTCACCTTTGATGTTGCAAGTATGGAATTGGCATAGAAAAGCAAGGGGTTTTGGTCAGAATTTAGAAGCCAAATTGAGGTAGGTTTACGTTGCATTTGCGACCACCCGCGCCCGCAAATTAGAAAATAACAGTTCAGGTTGACTAGAGAAATCGACGAAATTCATGTCAGTAAGTCCACCTTTATGAAGTCAAAATTGTAACTCAAAATGAATGTCGCGAAAAATCGACCAAAAAAGATTGACAACAAGTTTTGTGGCTTTATCGACCTTCTCTTGTTGAAATTGTGACCTTTTTGCGTCGAAATTTAGCCCAAAATTTACTAGTGAATGATAAAGATACATCTTCTGCAATGAATATCCATTAGCTAGCAATATGAGGGAAAAACAAAATGGTAAGAAGACACTACCTCCCGACCGCGTGGTTACCTAGTCATGCTTCCACTCCCATCGTGTAGGGAAGATAATGAAAGATCCACATACGACTAATCAAACATAAAAAATTCCTAGGCAAGGAATTCCTAATAGCCAAAACTACCTCAAAGGTAACACATGCCACTCAAGAAGATAAAATAATCTAAAAATAAAGAACACTCAATGCAATACCAACACCACATAACCAAACATCATACATGAACCAAATATAAATCGAATACCAAGATCATAAGATAAGTCAACAAAAGATAATCACCTTAAGTCAAGAACCACATGTTAAACCTACATCATCCATGAACCACCAATCATCATCAATGAAATTAAATAACCACAATAAACACATCCAACAATAGGTACACCACCAGAGGTACACAAAATCTATAGAGGAGACTCAAGCTCCATACTAGGGAGTGTCATCACATGGTCAAACTACTTGAGTTATCCTGGATTGATCTCTTAATAGACTCTAGACCCTCAAGTGTTGAGTTACCTTGGACTGGTTACTCTGAACCCTAGACCCTCAACGTGACACATGCGGAACTAGAAACCCCTCTTAAGAAGATGAGGCAACTAGTTATACTATCATCCTATTCCCATCCTTAGTCTATACAAGCACTCAAGGCATAGGCAAGGAAAATATCTCTAACTTATCTTTTTAGTGTGTTTCCCCCCCAACATATTAATTACTAGATGATCACTTATTCATAACTTACAATAGGTTACCCTGGCACTAACCACTTTGGGTCTCAGACCACTACTGCAAGCCACTCCCAAAGACATGTACTTAGAAAACCTCTCTTAAGAACATAAAACACAACTGTGTCCCATACCACAACACCCATAATGATCAAACTCGATTCCTTAATAGGTAACCTAAAAATAAGATAGTTCTCCCAACCCAAATAAACATAGATACACCATGTAGAAAAAATCATAAATGCAACTTCCAAATTGAAAACATAGACTCGAGATAATTTCTGAAGTAGAGAAACACCATAAAATAAATCACAAGGGCGACCTTTGGTGTACATCCTAGTAGGCTAACTACATAACCCTTAGGGCCACACATACATGATGATGACATTAACTGGATATAAACATTTATATAATACACCCAAGACTGCAAGTATAAAGCTATAATTTATATTTATATAAGTTCAAAAATAAGGTCTACCTTAAGACAATATTATACAAGTAATATTAACCACTCACAAAATATCCAAAAATACATAAGTGTAAAATTTCCAATTGACCACACAATATGTTTAGCATTGAATATAATCCAATTTAATGACAATCAGTATTATAATAGACTCACATCTTTTATTATAATTATAATTATAAATATTTATTTATTTTCATATAATATAAAATAATTTAAACTATACATTAAAGAAATTATATATATATATATATATATATATATATATATATATATATATATATATATATATATATATAAAGGTAAGTAAGTTTAAAAGATCAATTAATGTGAATAATAATAATAATAAACAAACTTAAAAATAATATTAAAAAACATATTAAATACATCTTAATAAAACTAATATAGACAAGAGTAATTTAAGCAATAGTATAAGATAAAGAAGGAAGCATGTTTTTTTTTTGGTAAAGAAATTGCGTGGCTCACATGCCTACGGATTTGGAGGATGGTGATTGGGATTTAACTATTCTTATTTAATAGTATACATGTCCAATACCATTGTTTTAAAATAAAAATCAAATACTAAACATGCAAGTTTAACCTTTATTTAAAAAGGGGGCACTTAAAATAAGTTGCCGACCCTTAATAAATTGTGCAGCCACTACAATTCCCTACCATCACAGGTATAGGAAATCATGCAAGCCACTCAACAAAGCAGTAAATTTTTTAATAATTTTTTAAAATTAAATTAAATTTGTTTAAAACTCATTTCTTTTAAAATGGAATAAACCTCCCTTTCATTAGTAATTTTAGAATGTAAATATATAAAAGATTTTTATTTTAAAAAATGTTTTTTAATAAATTAATTTATTTTTAAAGATTTATAAATGTATAAAATTCTCTCTTTTAAAAAAAAAATATTTATTTTATTTTTTTATTTTTATTTTTATTTTTTAAAAATTGTTTTCAACATTAACCTGATAGAGAAAATAATACTACCCATCCGAATTTCAATCTAAAATCTTTTTTTTTTAAAAACACTTCCCAAATTAAATTCTAATTTCTTTAATCTAGAAAGATGAGGGTTTTTAGATTGATGTATTTTTCTTTTAGTCTTATCATACATACAAAATACAATCCAATTATCCTAGATTGAAAACAAAAAGCGATAAATTCATGCAACCAAATCTAGAGAAATTGATTTCAACAATCATGAAGAAGACAGGATTATCTAAATAAGAAAATTCTAACTAGGTGAATGAAAACTCAGGAACCTACCTGGTTTTGATGCTAAACTCTGATAGCTAGATGAAAATTCCTACTGCAAGCAAAATCCTTCAAGTCGCGAAAAATTCCCTTCCTTTCCAAACCCTTTGAGTTTCTCTCCAAAACCTGTGTGTGCCTTAATGACCTGAAAAACCCTCTAATATAAACTCTAATTACCTTTTAGGGTTTCTATCTCCACCAGTTCTAATTTACAATTATTTCTTTCATGCGCAATTAGTTTTCTTTTTAATTTAAATATTATTTTATTATTCCTTTCATGCACATCAAATGAATTATTAAATTACTTTATTTAATTTTCTACTTGACTTCACTTTTATTTAATTTATTAACTTTTAAATCTCATGCACACTATATTAAAATATCTTTATTAAGTTCACATATTTTATCTTTTTAATTAATTTCTTATATTTTAATCTCATGCACGCATCATGCGAATTTAAATTTTTTTCATAATTTAATATCTTTGTCCTTTTTATATATTTTTGAAACTTAATTAATAAAATATTTATCAACTTAAATAATAATAATATTTAGCATTTATTTACAAATGAACTCTGAATATATTATTATTAAATCAAATAAATATTATCACGTTCTAAAATTTAAACTTATAACTTTTATCATTGAATTCAATTCTTTTTATTTAATTAATTTTTCAATTAATTAAATATAATTAAGTATTAAAATGTAATAATAATTTTCCATTAAATTAAATCATTAAATTGATCTTTTAATTAGACTTAATTAATAGAAAATTCATCAAAGACTCATAAAACGACATACACACAAAAGACTCACGGGTTTTAAAAAGGGTAGATAGTCTGTTACAAGTCCTCCTTGTAGGACAAGTATTTTAGGCTATGGCTAGGATTGGAACTAATCATTATCTTTCCATTCTCACCATATGTGTATTTCTAATTGGGCATGCTCATCCTAGCAATTCAGGGAAGTCGATGCCCAGTACCTGCATCCTACATAAAAGACGAGCATGTACATGTATATAATATATCTAAACTAAACAGGCAATGGAGGGGAGTGGTGCATTATGTAGATCCTAACTAGTAGGTGACTACGACTCCCTCCCTTAACCACATCAAACACGTCAGACAGAAAGATAAAACAAACACACACACCATACACATGCAAGTATGGGGTAAGTATCATAAAAATCACAAATCTAACATCAAATGCTTAGGTATAATAATGCATCTCTACCAATACAAACATAATAATCATTAAAGACATCACGTTAACATTGTTATGAAAGAAACCACATTTACTAATTAGGAATCATCAAGACATCATCAACAACATGTGAAATGAAATCAACTAAGCAATTATAACTGATATATTTGTAATTCAAGTCATGAAATATTATCGTAATACTGTAAATCTAATATCTCTAAAACTAATCAATGCACAAAATCAGCCTAAAAAAAATTGGCAATCAGAACATAAAAGCAAAATATGAGTGGGCATAACATCCACCCCCCCTAAAAGCAGGCTTACTCCTGGAAGCCCATTAAAAAGAAACATGAATCAAACTCAAAACTTGATACGCGGGTCCCCTTGGACCATTCCCCACTGAAAACTTAAAGTTTGTAGGCCTCTTACTCAAAATTGAGGTGCACGCTCAGGGCAATTGGTCACTCTATGACCATATTGTCCACAAAAGTAGAAACCTCCACTAAAGCCTCCTTGAGCTCGAGGTGCACGTGACTAATGAAAACTACCAACACTAGCATCCTGACTATGACCTTGAGGAACTCGATCCAACCTATTGCACATACTATGGTTCCAGTTACGATAGTTCCCCGACTGTGAACCACCATTGTTACCATGGAAGAACTTTCTTCCCAGTTGCTCCTGAATACCCTTAGAGAGGTTAGGAGAATTTTTAGAACTTCCAGCTCCTTGAGACTGGTTATCCCTAGATGCTCTTGAATAAGGTGACCCTCTAGCTTGAACACTTGGTAGGCCACCTTGACCTGCAGTCACACTCACCTCAACTAAAGTAGCTCGCAATATTGCATCCTTAAGAGTTTTAGGTTGGAAAACCTTAACACCCCCAATGTTGTTAGCATTAAGTCCTCTAATGAAATGTTGGACCATCAATGGTGAGCTATCACTAATTCCTGCATAAGACATAAGCTCGAAGAATTTATGCTTATACTCCACCATAGTCTTGGTACCCTGTCTCAAGTCATGAAACTCATCTACCCTTTCTTGTTGCCACTGCTCTGATAGGAATCACTCATGAAAGTATTCAAGGAACAACTCCCATGTGATAGTCTGCATATTTATCCCAAGTTTCTTCTCCTCCATATTCCACCAAATCGCTGCGAAGTGCTCTAAGTGGGTGATGGCATATCTTGCTTTGACATTGGAGTCAAAGTCTTGCATGGAAAAACATCTATCTAGTACGATCAACCAATTTTTAGCATCATATCCAGTACCTTCTCCGTTGAAAGGTTTGACTTTGACTTGTAGTAGGTCCTTCATCTGGATGGACTGGCTAGACCACCTTTTGCTCTCTAGGTTCCTCCCTCTAGGACTCATGGATCTATCTCTAGTTGCTTAACCAAGTCTCTAGTAACCAGTCTTTCTATCTTAGCATGTTGCTTAACACTATCATCCCCTCTAGCCTCTTCTTGGATAGGATCCCCTAAATGGACCAAGGAGGGGCTACAGTGACTAGCTTTCCCATGACTTCTACCATGTCCTGAGCTATGACCCTTAGCAATGGATCTAGAACTAGAGCTCATCTCTCCTACAAAACCCAAACATAACAACGACATCTAAGAATCCATCATAACCATAAGGTCGTAACTTACCAACATAAAGCAATAATCCAAAAAGTTTTATAAGTTTTCTAGTTCCATGATCAAAATTTTGTATTGTTTCAGAGTTTGTTGTTCAACAGTTTGATTTCAAGTTTGATGTCAATATAAATTTTTTGTTTCAATAAGTTTCAATTTTACTAATTTCTCAAGTGATGACACACATTATGCCTAGAGTTCCCAATGTTGAAACTCAGGCTCTGATACCAGATGTAACTCCCCACTCGGGAACCCAAGAGAAATAAACTTAACATGATACAATGTTTACTGAACTATTTTTTTTATAAAGGTTTTAACAACATCAAGATAACATTAATGCAGAAGCAATATGAACATACACATCAAATACACATAAGCAATTACAGATACAATTTCAATTCCTTAAGGGTTCCTTTATGTTGAGTCACATTTAAGAAGTTTAAATTTAATTAGTCTAAGTTTCAAGTAAAATGTCTCTTGATCATAAAGAAATAACATATACATAATCACATAAGCAAATCATACAATGAAAGTACATCCAATAAATAACATCCACTACACATGTCGCAAGGTATGTGTTAATAGATAAAATACATCAGAATACATGATAGCATTAGTACATCAATTGAAAAGAAGTCTCTGAGATAAGAAATAAGAATGATAAAGGTACATCTTCTGCAACAAAAATCCATTAGCTGACAATATGAGGGAAAACCCAAATGGTAAGAAGACACTACCTTTCGACCACATGGTTACTTAGTTTGGCTTCCACTCCCATTGTGCAGGGAAGATAATGAATGATCCACATATGGCTAATCAAACATAAAACATTCCTAGGCAAGGAATTCTTAATAGCCAAAACTACCTCAAAGGTAACACATGCTACTCAAGAAGATAAAATAATCTGAAAAGAAAGAACACTCAATCCAATACCAACACCACATAACCAAACATCATACATGAACCAAATATAAATCGAAGACCAAGATCATAAGATAAGTCAACAAAAGATAATCACCTTAAGTCAAGAACCACATGTCAAAAGTACACCATCCATGAACCACCAATCATCATCAATGAAATTAAATAACCACAATAAACACATTCAACAATAGGTACACCACTAGAGATACACAAAATCTACAGAGGAGACTTAGGCTACATACTAGGGAGTGTCATCACATGGTCAAACTACTTGAGTTACCCTGGACTGATCTCTTAATAGACCTCGAACCCTCAAGCATTGAGATACCCTAGATTGGTTACTTTGAACCTCAGACCCTCAACATGACACATGCGGAACCAGAAACCCCTGTCAAGATGATGAGACAACTAGTTATACTATAATCCTATTCCAATCCTTAGTCTATACAAGCACTCAAGGAATAGGCGGGGAAAATATCTCTAACTTGTCTTTTTAGTGTGTTTCCCCCCCAAAATATTAATTACTAGATTATCAATTATTACATAACTTACAATAGGTTACCCTGACACTGACCACTTTGGGTCCCGGACCCCTATTGCAAGCCACTCCCAAAGACATGTACCTAGACAACCTCTCTTAAGAACATAAAACACAACTGTGTCCCATACCACAACACCCATAATGATCAAACTTGGTTCCTTAACAGGCAACCTTAAAATAAGATAGTTCTCCCAACCCAAATAAACATAGATACACCATGTAGACAAACTCATAAATGCAACTTCCAAATTGAAAACATAGACTCAAGATAATTTCTGAAGTAGAGAAATATCATAAAATAAATCACAAGGGCGACCTTTGGTGTACATCCTAGTAGGCTAACTACATAACCCTTAGGGCCACACATACATGATGATGATATTAACTGGATATAAACATTTATATAATACACCCAAGACTGCAAGTATAAAGCTATAATTTATATTTATATAAGTTAAAAAATAAGGTTTACCTTAGACAATATTATACAAGTAATATTAACCACTCACAAAATATCCAAAAATACATAAGTGTATAATTTCCAATTGACCACACAATATGTTTAGCATTGAATATAATCCAATTTAATGACAATCAATATTATAATAGACTCACATCTTTTATTATAATTAAAATTATAAATATTTATTTATTTTCATATAATATAAAATAATTTAAACTATGCATTAAAGAAATTATATATATATATATATATATATATATATATATATATATATATATATATATATATATATATATATATATAAAGGTAAGTAAGTTTAAAAGATCAATTAATGTGAATAATAATAATAAAAAACAAACTTATAAATCATATTAAAAAACATATTAAATACATCTTAATAAAACTAAATACAAAATGAGTTAAATACCTTTTTCCTAAAGTTATTCTCAATGTTTATAAATGAAGGAAAAAGGCATCTTTAGAAACTCACGATTATTTAATATAGACAAAAGTAATTTAGGCAAAAGTATAAGATAAAGAAGGAAGCATGTTTTTTTTTGGTAAAGAAATTACGTGGCTCACATGCCTACGAATTTGGACGGTGATTGGGATTTAATGATTCTTATTTAATATTATACATGCCCAATACCATTGTTTTAAAATAAAAATCGAATACTAAACATGCAAGTTTAACCTTTATTTAGAAAGGGGGCGCTTAAATAAGCCACCAGCCCTTAATAAGCCGTGCGACCACTGCAATTCCTTACCATCATAGGTACAGGAAATCGTGTAGGCCACTCAACAAAACAATAATTTTTTATAATTAAATTAAATTTGTTTAAAACTTATTTCTTTTAAAATGAAATAAACCTCTCTTTCTTGAGTAATTTTAGAATGTAAATATATAAAAGATTTTTATTTTAAAAAACATTTTTTTTAATTTTTATTTTTATGTTTAAAAAATTGTTTTCAACATTAACCTGATAGAGAAAATAATACTTCCCATCTGAATTTCAATCTAATTTTTTTTTTTTTTTAAAAACACTTCCCAAATTAAATTCTAATTTCTTTAATCTAGAAAGATGAGGGTTTTTAGATTGATGTATTTTTCTTTCAGTCTTACCATACATACGAAATACAATAGAATTATCCTGGATTCAAAACAAAAAGTAATAAATTCATGCAACCAAATCTAGAGAAATTGATTTCAACAATCATGAAGAAGACATGATTATCTAAATAAGAAAATTCTAACTGGGTGAATGAAAACTCAGGAACCTACCTAGTTTTGATGCTAAACTCTGACAGCTAGATGAAAATTCCTACTGCAAGCAAAATCCTTCAAGTCACGAAAAATTTCCTTCTTTTCCAAACCCTCCGAGTTGCTCTCCAAAACTTGTGTGCCTTAATGACCCAAAAAACCCTCTAATATAAACTCTAACTACCTTTTAGGGTTTCTATCTCCAGTAGTTCTAATTTACAATTATTTAATTTAATTATTTCTTTCATGCACGTCAAATGAATTATTAAATTACTTTATTTAATTTTCTACTTGACTTCACTTTTATTTAATTTATTAACTTTTAAATCTCATGCACACTATATTAAAATATCTTTATTAAGTTCACATATTTTATCTTTTTAATTAATTTTTTATATTTTAATCTCATGCACGCATCATGCGAACTTAAAACCTTTTCATAATTTAATATCTTTCTCCTTTTTATATATTTTTGAAACTTAATTGATAAAATATTTATCAACTTAAATAATAATAATATTTAGCATTTATTTACAAATGAACTCTAAATATATTATTATTAAATCAAATAAATATTATCACGTTCTAAAATTTAAACTTATAACTATTATCTTCGAATTCAATTCTTTTTATTTAATTAATTTCTCAATTAATTAAATATAATTAAGTATTAAAATGTCATAATAATTTTCCATTAAATTAAATCATTAATTTGATCTTTTAATTAGACTTAATTAATAGAAAATTCATCAAAGATTCATAAAACAACATATGCACAAAAGACTCACGGGTTTTAAAAAGGGTAGATAGTCTGCTACGAGTCCTCTTTGTAGGACAAGTATTTTAGGCTATGGCTGGGATTGGACTTGATCATTATCTTCCCATTCTCACCATTTGAGTATTTGTAATTGGGCACGCTCATCCTGGCAATTTAGGGAAGTCGATGCCCAGTACCTGCATCCTGCATAAAAGATGAGTATGTACATGTATATAATATATCTAATCTAAACAAGAAATGGCAGGGAGTGGTGCATCATGTAGATCTCGACTAGTAGGTGACTACGTCTCCCTCCCTTAACCACATCAAATACGTTAGATAGAAAGATAAAACAAACACACGCACCATACACATGCAAGTATGGGGTAAGTATCATAAAAATCACAAATCTAACATCAAATGCTTTGGTATAACAATGCATCTCTATCAATACAAACTTAATAATCATTAAAGACATCACATTAACATTGTTATGAAAGAAACTGCATTTACTAAATTAGGAATCATCAAGACATCATTAACAACACGGTAAATGAAATCAACTAAGCAATTATAACCAATATATTTTTAATTCAAGTCATGAAATAATATCGTAATACTGTTAATCTAATATCTCTAAAACTAATCAATGCACAAAATTGGCCTAAAAGAATTTGACAATCAAAACATAAAAGCAAACTACAGGTGGGCATTACTTCTCTAATTATACTATACAATAGACTAGCTTGCAACATCTCCTCTTAGAGAAGTGTGAAATGAACTACTTTGAGTAGAGTGAGTCATCATTGGGCGATTTAGGTAAACCACGTTAAATTCTTGTGTCTTGTGTTTTCTTTTGTGCAATTTATTATTTTTTGATATTGATTATCTTTGCATGTAATTATTATTTATGTTTGTGGATGATCCTAACAAGATCGATATGAAGGTTAGGCAATATGCTTAATCAACTCCTCTTGAATTGTAGATTTCTTTATTTTTCATATTGTTATGTGCTTCCCTTGTGATGTGTTTCTTCTCATATATATATATTTTAGATTTCTTTATATGACCCTTGTTTCTCTGTTGGTATAAGTGACAAAGGAATTGAAGTCTTGTGGAATTATTCTATTTACATATAGTTTTGTCTATATATTGTATCCATTTTACATTGTGTGATATTATCTGTAAATGTGTCTTTATGTTGTTTGATTACAGATTATAAAAAATGCTAGGTACTTTTATTTCTTGTCTCATTAATGTTTGCCAAAAATTTCTCTATTATATATTTTATGTGACCTTCCATTGTGTTTCTAGTTGTACTACCTTTGTTGTTGTTGATAGTTGATATTTAAAGATGATAAACATAAGTTATTATATCACCATAGTAACCGTGGAGTTAGAATGTTCCTTTGGTGCTCATTTTCATCATGTGTTCATTTCCCTCTATATGTCCACTTGGAGGCATCTCATAGTGGAATTATGTCTCATAGGTTCATGCGCTCTCTGTTAAAGCCATTTCTCTCATTAAGGCATCTGTAATTGCTTTGACATGGAGGCATCCACTCTACTCCTTATTTCACATTTTTCATACCCACAATGAAATTGCTTATGCATTCATGTTTACATTATCATGGCTTATGAATTAGTCAATGGATACTAATACTAATCCTTCATTCATTTGGTCCTTTGACTGATTTCTCTCATTTGATCCTTAGACTAACCATTTTTTTGGATCTCTTAATGGAGATAAGCTTTCCTTAAGGATTGATTCCCTTTATTTTTTATGGGTTGACTATGATCTCATAATTTGATAGACTATCAATTTCACCTTTTGTAGTAGCATTTTCCCTTTTCATGACCCATAGTAGGTCTATAACTTACTAGGATAGTTGTTTATATCTCTTTACCTTTCTGGTTAGAGCGTGCATATTATCTTATTTAACACACTTGCATATATTGATTTGATTATTTATATTGCACTTGCTCTATAATATTCTCATGCATAATATTATGCATACATTAAGCACATGTTTGCACATTCATGCTTTAACTTATGTTCACTTGGTGAGTCTAAATTTATCTTAGTCTAATTTAGATATGCTCTAGTTTGTATGTTTTGTGTATCATGTACCTCTAGTTTTCATAACTAGCTCTAGTTTTCTATTTTATATTTTTAGTCTATAATAGAAATGGATCTCTTCATTGCAATTAATCATGAAAATATGTGATCTTACAAATTGTATCATTTTTCTTTTGAGGAATATAACAATATTATTTGGCTACTATTGTTGGTGGAGCGTATTTTCATTTAATGTTCAATCATAGATTTTGAAGATTGTGAGATTAAAGTCTTGTTATCATATAATAAATTTCTCTTTTTTAATACCTTTTCAAACTTGATATTGCTAGGTCAACCCACAAAGGGACCCCCCCAATGGGAGATAAAAACAAGTATCCATATTAAGATTTAGGGTGAGTGCACCAAGATGGTGTATAAAAAGGGGTATAAGTGGACACATTTTTTACTTCTTCTAAAATTAGGTGAACCTGAACTTGGATGAGACATTTGAGGGTCATCCACTAAAAATGACAAGATATGTAAAACATATAAATAGTAGTACTCTGAATCTACTTTCTAAAATACTAGAGCTTTTTACAAAATGGATAAGATTAGGTGGGTCAAACCCTACACACATGAAAAATTGTTCTTGGGTTTTTTAGAAAACATAACATAGTTATTTTCGTGTGCAACACAAAAGACCAAGTTATATTTAGTATCTTGTATATCCCTTAGGTAGGATGATAATTAAGAGTCATATATAGAAGTTGTGTATTTTTTTGTAATTTTATGATGAATATTTTTTTGAAATTATGAATTTTTGAATTGACCACATCATGAAATTTTGGTACTTGTTCGTGTGCTGAGCATAATTTGCATCAAGATAATTGAAAATAATTTTTTAAAAAAAGTGTATAGAATCAAGTGTAGAATAGTAATATATAATTTATTTTGAATTTGGTTAAGTATATACAAAATTATTAAAAAAATGGTAGACATATGTCTGTGAGGAATGTCAAGGCATTGGTAAAAGTAAATAAAGTTTACAATGTTAATGTTGTCCAAAAAAAGAAAAAATTGTATGGTTAGAAAGCTAAGAAGGAATGTAAGATTATGGTGGTGATTTTAGACATACCCACTTCACCATTAGAAATTTGATGAAGGCAAAGATGAGAATTCATCTTAGATGATGAAAAAATGTCTAAAGGAAAAGAATGGAGGGAAAATAGTCTCCCAAGCCTTTGGGTCATTTCCTAGGATATCACCAAGCCATAAACTGATTGGGTTTTTTGGATTCAAATAACACAATCAAGTTATGAAAATAAAAAATGCATTCAAAACCCAATTGGGTTGTACAAGAACAGATCGAGTTATAGAAAACCTGATCGAGTTTTGTATTACTACTTGAAAAGGTTAGACTAAGGGAGGGAGAGAGAGGGAGAGAGATCAAGTTATGTATTCTAATAAAAAAGTGTTTATCATATCCCTCAATCCTTTTCTCTATCCCATCCTGTAATGCCTCACTCAGGAACTCAAAAGAAATAAAACTAATATGTTACAAAGTTTACTAAACTATTTAAATTTTTTTTTTAAAACAACACTAAAGTAATAATAACGCAGAAGCAATATATACATACACATCAAGAACATGTAATCAATTACAAATATAGTTTCAATTCCTCAAGGGTTCCTTCGCGTTGAGTCACATTTAATAAAGTTTTATTAATAAGTTTAAGTCTTAATTACAATATTCATAATCATAAAATTAATAAACACATACATAATCATATAAGAAAATGTGTAAGTACAACTAATAATATGAAAGCACATCCAATGAATAACATCCACTGCACATGCCACAAGGTATGTGAAAATAGATCATACAAGTACATCAATATACAATTATAATATCCTGTGGGATCTCAAAACACATGATACATAGATACATCAAATGAATAGAAGTCTTCAAGATAAGAGGAAGAATGATAATGGTACCACTATATCAAGGAGCATCCAACATCTGTCAATCTAAGGGGGACCCAAATGGAAAGAATACACTACCTCTCGACTACGTGGTCACCTAATCAGGCTCCCCCTCCCATTGTGCAGGAGAGATAATGTACAATCCACACACAGATAATCAAATCATAAAATAATCCTAGGCAAAGAATCTTGAGAGCCAAAACTACCTCAAGGGTAATAAAAACTACTCAAGAAGAAGAGATAATCAAAATCAAAATGACAATCATTCCACTACTAACATCTCATACCAAGTCAAGATACAAATACCAAGACCAAAAATATACAACCACCTCAAAATCAATGACAAGTTTAATAAGCACAATGACCAATAGATAACAACTGTCACCAATAAAAGTAAACTACCAATCACTAATTCCAATAATTAAAAACACCACCAATGAATAACTGATCATTCATTAATAAAAGTAAATTGTCAACAATAAATGACATCCAATCAATGAGTAACAACTCACAATAAATGCATCATCAAAAGTAATATCCAATAAGTACACCACTAGATGCAAATAAAAAAGAAAACCATGAAGGAGACTCAAGCTACATACTATGGAGTGTCATCACATGAGCCAACTCTAAGGTTACCCTGATAGTCTCTCAAGACCCCGACCCCCTAGTGACTCTATGTGGAACTAGAATACCCTCTCATGATGATGAGGAAACTAGTCATACCTCTCATGGTATCATCTCCATCTCATTCTTAGTCTTTACAAGCACTCAAGGCATGGATGAGGAAAAATCTCTAACTTATCTTTTTAATGTATCTTAAGGAAAAGGGCTAGGCAAGATATTTTAATTACTATGTTATCACTTGTTACACAACTTACAATGAGTTACCCTGGCAGCCATTTTGGGCCCCAAACCCCATTGCAATCCACTCCCATAGACATGCACTTAGACTACCTTCCCAAAAATCACAAACCACAATAGTGTCCCATACCACAAGAGTAATATTAATCAAATTTTTGTTCCTTAATAGGTAACCCAAAAAATAACATTTGTTCTCAAAACCCAAGTTTTCATAAATGCTCAATAGCATAAAGCTTATAAAACATAAATCTCAGTTCAAATCATAAAGTTCGTCATGACATCAAGTCAAATGATCATAAAAGAAATCTAAAAATTGCCTCTAGTGTACGTCCTAACTTTACCAACTAAACAACCCACAAAGAAAAACTATTAAGAAAATAAACATCACAAGACTATAAATAGAATATTAGAAAATACATAGTTTTCAGCCACATGATTTAATTCCAACAATTTCTCTTACTTAGTTTGGGTCATAAGGATGTGTTTATAAATAATTTAAGAATATATATGTTAATATAAATTGTTATGCTAATACTTATTTAAAACAATAAGTATTTAAATATCCAATCTCTTTGTGCATATAAAATATCATGCAATATTACCATGTTATTAATTTAAATAATCTTAAATCATAAATGATTTAATCAATAACATAAATATATATTATTAGATTAAATATTAATATTAATTTCATTTCTAAAATTTTAATTTGACTTCTATTTAAGTCCAATATTTTTTTTGGCAAAAGTGGACAAGCCATTGAATATATTATATTAATATTAATAAAATTGGTTCAAGTGCTCAATTGGGAAAGAACCAGAAAGAAAACCCAACATCGTCGTGATATTTACAAGTATTAAACATCGATATTTACAAGTATTAAACATTGATATTTATAACATATAATATTGATGAATGTAATCAAAATTACAAAATGAGGGGATATTCCCATCAGAATTCAAATTTTTTTGAGTAGTTACAATTTCAAATACATTTAGACCAAATAGGCATGAAGGTCCTAAACTCGACCAAGAAATACAAAATGATTAAGTACATGCAATTTGTCAAAAAATCCGACCAAATGGAAGACCTTCAAACCTTAGAATTTTCATTCCTCCATATCCTCGCATGAAACACCCTTAGCAGAAGAAGAGGCTGAACCAATTTGTAGAGAGTGTCCCCATCCAAAGTCCAAACTTGGAAATGGAGCAACCTCCCATCTCGAGCTTGAACTAGCATCAACATCATCTATAGTATCTAACTCTTAAACATTTTATGATTCATGTGATGTAGCCTCGGTCGATGTACCAAGCCAATGCACCCAATAACTAACCATCTCATCTTGTGAATATTGGAATACACCTAATGGAGGTTGTTCATGAATCTAATAATCAAAATTGGATAGGCTCAACAAATCCAATATAGCATAACTAGTATGCCTAACTCTATCTTCCAAATGGTGATCCAAGGCCCTTGTAGTGTTTTGGAGAGCATATTTAATAATGCAGGGATTCTATTTTTCAAAGGCTTTTTGAAGAGCATCAAACATGACCATGAATTCATGTCACTTTAATAACTAAGATCTTTGAAATAGACCACCCAATAAAGCATTCCCTGACCAAAGATCATACTGCTAGATGACATTTGCAAGTTTATTTTCATTCCAAAAATGAGGAAGAA
The DNA here is from genome assembly GCA_028749045.1 of Cupressus sempervirens. Classification (NCBI taxonomy): domain Eukaryota; kingdom Viridiplantae; phylum Streptophyta; class Pinopsida; order Cupressales; family Cupressaceae; genus Cupressus; species Cupressus sempervirens. The sequence goes on from CM053791.1 coordinate 71,893,950, forward strand.
GCACTTTTGCTGCCAAAATTTCTAGTAAGTGAAATGACTATAACAAGTCCATGGCATTTGAAAGAAAAATGGACACAACATTTGATGGGTATAGGAAATGTTTCACAGAAGGGCATAAAATTACTTCACCAATTACCTGCCAAAGACCCTGACAAATTGAAGGAGACTTGATGATGAACATTGTTTCCATGGCCCTATCATCAATATGAAGGGGTAGAAAAACTTCATTGACATTGGGGTTAATCCAAATATGAAATTTTTTGGGCAGCAAAGACTAGTGAAACTAATTGCAAGATTCACACTTGGTACATAACTCCAAAGATGAAGACATTTTTGAATAGGCTATGATGAAGATTACTCAATTCCATCAATGTATGAAGCTAAATAAGCCACTGTCACCATTAATAAAAATGATAGAAAATACCCGTACAAGATAATAATTATTCATTTGTTGTGAATACGTTTCGAGTGTGTGAAGGATCAAAACTATGTGAGAATATTGCAAAATTGATTTCTGTGTTGATCTTGCCATATGTAATAAAGCCATGTGGCCAATGTGAAATCAAAGCATACTCGAGCGATGACAACTTACATGACGCTGGGTAGTGAAAAAGAAAATGGCAGGAATTATCTTAATATCACCCAATACATGCCATAATGATTTGAGAAAAGGCTTTTTTGGTCTTGTCACCATATTTTAATTCCCTAGAGATGTATATGTCTCTAAATGCAATCAAAAAATCCCTAAAAATGGAGTTGTATGGGTCATTATTACCTAAGAAGAACTTGGTGAGAACCATTCACTCAGTCAACTCTATACTCAGCCATAACTGCCTTGCTCGGTCAACACATCATCACTTGATGCCCAACAAGCACTTGGTCAGCACTGGCCTGAAACACTCAACAAATACTATGATCGAGTAACTCAATAAGAGCATCACCCTACCTTTCTCGGTAAGCACTTGATCTCGAAAAACACTATAGCTCAGCAAGCATTAAAACTCGACAAACACTAGAGCTCAACAAATGCTGGAGGTTGGCAACAATTGAGAAGACACCATAATGCCAACAATAGAAATATGAGAAAGAGTGCCAATTACTACTGGCAATCCTCTATCTCATAAAAAATTAGTTTCTGTAATTCTTTGTGAAGCTCAATGGATGCGAAAGGATGCAATGTAATTTTTTTGAATCCATCACAAGTAAGGTTAGATAGACAATCCACAACTTTATTTCCTTCTCTATATGTATGTGAAATTGTCACTTTATTAATTTGATCAATTAAATTCCAAACTTCTTGTAGTATATAATGAAGTTTCCATGATTACGTTTGTCTCTTAATATATGCATTGATTATAACTAAGGAGTCACCTTCTAACTGAACCCATTGAAAATCCCCTTTCTTGGCAAGAAGTAAACCTAAAAATAAAGCTTTAGCCTCTACTAAATTGTTAGTCCTAGAAGGAAGGGGAGCCATTGAAATTTCAAGAACAAAAAATTTGCAATCTCTAATACAAGCACCAATATCAGACTTACCTAGGTTTCCTCTAGAAGCCCCATTAAAATTGACCTTCATAAATCCTGGTTGTGGAGGCTGCCAACAGACTGAAGATCTATCAATTTTATCTTGATTTCTTTTTACTTTGACCCCCAATGGAATAAATATTAATTTCCATTCACAGATGATTTTTCCATCCCATGTGGTAATAGGTGGATTGATTTTACAATTACTGACACTGACATTAGTAGTCTTTGAAATCGATCCTTCAATGCCCTCTAAAACCTTTACTAGGGGTGAGAAATCTTTTTTGAAAATCCTCTTATTTCTTTCCCACCAAATTTCCTAGATTACTAATGTAGGAATGCAATTCTAGATTCCTCCAAAGAATGCATCAGGGAAGAGGATAGGCCATGTTTGAAAAATATCCCAAATTTTATTGTGCAAAGGTGTGAAGCAATTCAATTTTCAGAGAAAAAACATCCAACACTGATACACAAACTAAAAACTTGCAAAAAGATGATCCACTAATTCATATTCATCTTGACAGAAAACACATTTAAAAGGAGGAGTAACTTTCAACCTTTCCAAATGATCACTTGTTAATATTCTATTCTTAATAGCTAACCAAGAAAAATACCCTGCCTTTGGTAACACCACATTATTCCAACATAACATATATGCTCTTAAAGGGATTTTCTCCAAGGCAATGTTTTAAAGAAGTTTATAACCCTCTTTAATTAAGTATTTCCCCTTTGCAGCTGGAAGCCAAATTGATCAATCCTCACATTTGGAAATGAATGCCGTTCTACCCGCCAAAATCTTATGAAAGAGATGTTTGTTTTGGTTATCTAAGAAGAGTTGATCCAGATCTTTCCAAATAACTCTCCTTGAATGGAGGCATACTTCATCTATGAAATGAATAACAAGACTTCCCCAAGCTAATTCTGAGGTAGCCATCATATCGTGAACATTTGGAAGTTTGATTAGTGGGGGTTGACCATTTCAAGAGTCTCTCCAAAATTTGATCTTATCCCCACAATTTGATTCCCAAGAAATAAACTTGAGTACAAGGTCTCTAGAAGCAATCATAAAATCCAATATAACAGATCCCTTGGGGGATTTAAAATGGAAAAAGTTCTATGACAATTAGAATTATCAAGATATTTTTGTTGCATTATTTGACACCATGAAGAATGAGGTTTAGAGTACATCTGCCATACCAACTTACCCCCAAAGGCTTTGTTCCTCAATGCCAAGTCATTCACACCATCACCTCTAGCTGTAGGGGTAAAAGCCATATCTTGAAGGGAAATCAAAGGATTTTTCTTTTCATTTGTCATATTTCCCACCCAAAGGAAACCTCTGACTAATTTCTGAATTTCAATTAAGACTAATGAGGGGGTGTGTAGAACTGACAAATAATAGTTTAGGATAGCAGAAAGGATTGATTTTATAAGTAAAATTCTACTTGAAAGTGAAAGCCATCTAACTCTCCAAGACACCACTTTTCTCTTAATTCTTTGGAGAACACCTTCCCAATAACTTGTTTTATTAGAACCCATGAAGAAAGGAATGCCAAGATAAGTAGATGACAAGGTATCCTCAGAGAAGCCTAAAATCCTTACTATCTTAACTAAGATAGCTCTATTAGTGTTAAATAAAAAGATCTTAGATTTCAGAGAATTAATTTTTTTCCTAGATTCCTTTGAGTATAGCTAAATAGTTTTCTTAATTTGTTTAGCCTCTAAGACTTGTGAGGCTCCAAACAATAGAGTTTCATTAGAGAACAAAGAATGTGTGACCGATATAGATGTCCCCCCAAATTTTGCACCTTTCCACTTACCCATCAGGTGATAATATTTGATATTTATACTAAAAGCTTCTACCGTGATAATGAATAATGCTGGAGAAAGTGGATCTCCTTGCCTCACACCTTGAGTAGAGGCGAAGAAACTTGAATCAGATCCATTGACAATCACTAAAAACCAAGCTGCCAAAATGCATACTTTAATCCATTTACACCACTATTTAGAAAAATCCATCTTCTGAAGCACTAAAAAAAGAAAGGACCAGAAAACTCTGTCATAAGGCTTTTGCATGTCCGATTGAATGAAGAACTTCATGAGCAACCATTGTTCCCTCCATGGTTTCTCTATTGGGAACAAACCCACTTTTTTTGGGAGACATGATATGTGGAAGGAGGTGTTGAAGAGATAAATAAATAGCTTTGGAGATAATTTTGTAAGTCAAATTACAAAGAGAAATTGGGCAGAAGTTAGCAAATGCTTTGGGCTCCTTAATTTTTGGAATTAAAACAATATTTGTAGAGTTGAAATATTTGAGCATGGATCTGGTTTTATGAGATTCTTCCAAGGAAATATGAAGATCCCAACCAATAAATTCCCAGCAACTCTAAAAGAATAGTGTGGTAAAATCATCTGGGCTTGGAGCTTTGTTAGGAGGAAATGAAAATACTACCTCTCTCAATTCTTGCAAGGTAAAAGGAGCCTTAAGTTTTGAATTTTGATCCGAAGACACCATTTTTGGGATAGATTGAAGGAGATCATCCACTTGCAAGGGAAGGGGGGATGTATATTTTGTAGGGGCAAGAAGATTCAAAAAAAACTTGACACCTTCAGCTCTAATTTGCTAAGCATTAGATAAAATATTACTTGATTCTGAGGCTTTAATTTGAAAGATACTTTGAGTAGCTCTTTTTTGTTGTGTTGAAGCATGAAAGAATTTTGTATCTTTGTCTCCTTGTTTTAACCATATTTCTCTCGACTTTTGACACTAATATTCTTCCTCCCTACCACACAATTCTTCCCACTCTTGTTGGAGATATTTTTGTTTCACATAAATATCATGATTCATCCAATATTGAATAGTGATGTTAAAGATTTCCTCTAATTGTGACTTAAGTACCTCTTTTTGTTTGAAGACATTCTTGAAAACATGCCGATTCCAATTTTTGATCTGAGTCTTAACATGTTTAAGTTTACATGCAAATTGGTGCATCCTCAAACCTAAGACAAAAGGAGTGCTGACCCACCATTGTTTTACAAGTGGCAAGAAATATGGATGACACAACCACAAACTTTCAAATTTAAAAGATGCTTTGTATTGATCCTGATTAACACTGGCAGGTTTACTGATGTTGATGGAGATTGGAAAATGATTAGTCTAGAGTTGACAAATTTTTTGACTGAAAATGATGATTACCTAATTTCCAATCATGCAATAGCAAAAATCTATCCAACTGAACTGTAATTTATGCAAAAACTGCCCTCCTGTTTGTCCGTGTAAAACTACCATTCATGATTTTAAAATCCATGATGTCGTTGTTTGCCTCAAATTGTGAAAAATCCTGAATAGTTTTTAGAGGAGGGCAGATGCCACCAACCTTCTCTTCTTGATTTAGGATTGCATTAAAATCACCTCCCAAAATAATTTGATGGGAGTTTTGCATTTGAATTAACTGAGAGAGCTTATCCCAAGTTTTGAGCTTGTCTTGTGAAGAATTAGGACCATATACATTTATCAAAGTGAAGGAAACATCAAAATTTGACATCTTTAGCACTTGAAAATTGGAATGTTGAAAGATAATATGTCCTTGAATTAATAAGGGGTTCCAAAGAATAACAAGGCCATGAGAAGCTCGACTGCTAGGAGAATGAACTAAAGACCACTTCGGCCGTTTGGCTAGGGTACTATCAAATGAAACTTGTGATAATTTGGTCTCTTCTAACATAACAATATCAACTTTCATGTTTGCAATTGACTGGTGAATATGATTCCTTTTGTCAGAGGCATTAATGCCTCTTACATTCCATGAGTTTATTTTCATTTCTGACAAAAAGAAACCTTTGTTCTCCTCGTCACTCTTTTAGTAATAAAAAACTTATCATCCAAAGTAGATTGAACCCCTGAAGCTATCTCAGATTTAGTTTTAGAACCTTTAGGTCTACCTCTTGATTTAGGATTCTTGCAAGAGTATTAATGGAGAGGAGATTGAATAATTGAGAAGGTTTGATGATGATCAAAATAGGTCAGAGATTTCTGGGAATGTAGTTCAGACTTATCCCTAGAAACCTCACATTCTCCCAAAGTTGTGTCCTCATATTGAGAGGGAAAATTATTATTTACTTGCTGAATAAATAGTCCTCCACTCCTAAAGGGTCATTGATGGTAAGGGAATCTAATACCAGCTCCTCTTAAGCATGTCATTAAGATCCTAATTCTTCTGCTCACCAATATCACAAACTTTTTAATCTCATAAATAATATTAGAAACAATTGATGAAACAACCTAATCACCAATTTGAAGAGTTTTCCAATCTACAAACTGATCTTTAGCCAACAAAACCTATGCTTTAGAAGACTTTGAATGATTTTGCAATAGTAGTGGAGCCTTGTTGCATATAGGGAACTTAAATGACATATCAAAGTGTAACTCCTTAGAATAGGTGGAAGAGCTTTTAAGGAAAAAAAAGAGAGTTTTCAAACCATGAAAGAACTAAAAACCTGTAGCTCTCCTCAAGACCAAGCTATTATGATCATGTAATGGTTCTATAGGAGCCATGTCCTTATCTGGAACTACTTTGTTCAAACATAAGTTGGGATCTAAGCTATGGTCAGAACAAACAAATTGTACTCCTTGGTTTGACATTTGGCATTGAGAGTTGAAATGGCCTAATCAAGTTTGAAATTTGTGTACTTTTTGCTCATCCTGAACCTTAAGGGACTAATTCCAAATAGCCCACTAAGATTTGATGGAGATATGTGTGGGGAAAGATTTTCGCATATCTAGAATAAGGTAAACTTGAATATTGAGGTGTGGATGATCATAAGGAATAAGGTCATGCTTAATAAAGATTCCCAATTTATTAGCCAAGATTTCAATGATTTGGGGGTCCCGATACTCAAGAGGTAAAGATGGGAAAGAGATCCAATAGGGATAGAATTGAACATCAGCAGGCTAAACTTTGAAATTAGGAATCCAAACCATAGTGAAAAGACTCACCCCACAAAAAAACCAACTTTTTTTCTTATGGATTAAATCCCTAGACATCTTGGAATCAAATAAAGCTACAAATTATTTTGATTCCAAATCAATATAAAAGATATCTTTAAGGCCTGACCACGAAGAAAAAATCCACGCTTTTATATTAGAAAAAACTAGCAGATTCGATGAAAACTTACCTTTGAGAGAAAATTGTTGAAGATAATCTACCGAGTTTTGCAACAAATGACTTGAGAAATTAATTGCCACTTGATGTGAATGTTGTACAAGAGGCTAAATGGAATAAACATGAGGCTAAATGGAATAAACTATAGGGACTTGTTTTTTTCGCTAGACCAGATGAGATTTATTTGGTTTGAAAGGAGCCCTATGTAGATCTTGGGCCACACCACTTGGGTTTGAAGATAGTAGCTATGATTTCAATCCATCCAGTCCAAGAAACTTAGCTGAAGATGAAGTATCTGTTCCTTTGTCCAAGCTAGAACTATTGACCATATCTCTTAAGGGGGACTGAGTGATGGGTGTTGAAGAAATAGGTGGAGCTTCGAGGCAAATATCAAAAATGGGTTGTTTCGTAGGACAAAGACAATGGCTATTGCCAAGTGCACCCTTCTTCGAACCTAGATGAGAAGAGGAGGGTCCCATTTTCCTCTGGTCAACATTGGAATGCAAGATTTTTGAAATTATCTCCTGCCTAAATGAATAATTTTTGGAATTATGAATTGAAGCCTGTTTTGAAGATTCCTCGTTATCGAACTATGAAGGGCCTTGCCATTGAACCACTTTTTCACCACTACCCAGAGACTTTCCTTTCACCCAATGGTCGTAATTAACATTTACTTTTCCTTTAATTCATAATGCAACTAGAGCTAAATTATAAATTTAATCAAATTATTTATAATTTTTCTCATAAAGTGAAATAGTCATTAACTAGATGATTACAAAGTGAACTCTACCACAACTTCTTTTAAAATATAATAAAATTATAAATATTTATTTAATACCTTCCCTCTTGTATTAATATTATAAAATCATTTATATGCAACTCAGAGTTTAATTAGACTTAAATAATCACTAACACTAACATTCACTTTATAACTAAATGAGTAGTATTAATTTAATTTTCAAAATTAATTAATAATAATAAATTTTTATTTTCTAAATAAATAAATCTGAAAATTAAATTAAATTATAAAATAAAAATAAACATGCAATTAGTATTTTTGCATGTCTTTGATCTCTCAAATCATGCAAGCATACTATACATAGTTTTCTATTTTTAGCATATTTGTTTTCACATGCATCTAACTATATTGTACTTAAGTTTCTATTTTTAGCATATTTATTTTCACATGCATGTAGCCATGCTATACTTAGTTTCTATTTTTAGCATATTTATTTTAACATGCACGTATACGTTTAATTACAACATGCTTTCCTCTTAATTAATCTTTTGCTTTCTAGATAAATATTGCAATTTTATTATTTTAGATGTAAGAAGAATATTCATCTATATTTAGAAAATTTATAATTCTAATGACAAATTTAAAGTTGAAACCCTAACTATTCAATTTATAATTTTCTTCCAACTTGCAATAACCAAAATGTTTTGTTATATTAGAAAAGGGTTTATAAGAATACAGTCACAATAAGTTTCTAGAGTTTTTCTATGATTTTTCCTCAATCAAGTTTTTTAATTAATAACTTTTCATTTTTCAAAATCTACAACATAATTACTTATTCAACAATCACTACAATAAATTAATAAGCAATATGCAAACACTCAGGAAGACACAAAGTAGACAGATCTTTCAATAAAATTCTACAATGGTTTTTCAAACCCTACCTCAAAACCACAACTAAAATCTGAGACAACTTGTGAATGCATGCAAATTCAAACCCTCTGAAACTTTCAATTTTTTTTTTGATTCAATTCTGAATTTTGCTCCCCAAAATTTGTATAATTGCAAAATAAGCTCTAGATATCTGATAAAAAGTTCTCCCCTAAATTGGGGCTTTGATTGTGCAATTACAAGAGGGAACTCATTGATCAATTGTTGTTTACTAATTTATTACCTTTTACTTTTTCATGCACAACTTTTTTAGATATTTAATTACAAAATATCTTAATTTAAATAATTAGTTATTTAATTTAAATATATTTATTAATTTAATTAATCACATTATTTAGAGTTTATTATTAAAATAAAACTCCTTAATAATTATCATTAAATTAAATAAATATAGCTATGCCACAATTAGAACTATAACTTTATCTTTAAATTTTATTCTTTTATATTTTATTTTCCTTCAGTTTATTAATTAGTATAAGCACTAATTAAAGCATAGTTTATTATTTAAATTAATAATAATAATCAAAGTTCATTGTTTAAATGCAACTCTAATTTAATTATTATTAAATAAATAATTATAGTAAAGCAATATTAAATCTATAATATTTTAATATTTTAATTATCTCTTTGTCCAACTTGTCAAATTAGACTTTTAATTAAATCTTTTAAACTAAAGTACATAATTATATCATCATATTCTAATTTCTCTTTAACCGATTTTCTAAATTTAGACTTCTACATTTAGATTAATACTTTTAATTTAAAGCACATATTTAATTAGTTTTTTAATCAATTAAATATTCTCATACTTTAATATTTTCTTTTCAATCAAAATAATATTTAATAATTCTCAATATTATATGATTAACTAAAATATTATAATTAAATTATTTACCATATAAATCACGTAGCAAAATCCACACAAAAGCAACATTACCACAACAGACCAAAGCTCAAAATCAAATAACACAGACAAAGATAAACTCATGGGTTTTAAAAAGGGTGGAATGTCAGTTACGAGTCCTCCTTGCAAGACAAGTATCTAGGCTATGGCTGGGATTGGACTTGAACATTATCTCCCCATTCTTACCATTGAGTTATTGTGATAGGGCATGCTCATCTTGGCAATTTAGGGAAGTCAATGCACAGTACCTATATTCTGCATAAAAGACAAGCATGTACATGTATATAAATATATCTAAACTAAACAAGCAATGGCAGAGAGTGGTACATTGGTTAGATCCCGACTAGCAAGTGACTACAACTCTCTCCCTTAACCACATCAAACATGACAAACAAAAAGATAAAATAGACATACGCACCATACACATGCAAGTATGGGGTAAGTACCATAATAATTATAAGTCAAACATCAAATGCTCAAATAAAATAATGCATCATTACGAATATGAAGGAATCATCATTAAAGCATCATCCGACATTTCTATGAAATGAACCCCATTAATCAACTATGAATCATTAAAGCATAATTAATGCACCAGTAACCATAATCATTAACCAACACATGAAATATAGTCAACTAAGTAATCATTGTTGATATATCTCTAGTCCAAGTTGAGAAATAATATCCTTGAAACTAATACATCCATGAAATAGGCATAAAAGAGTTTGGTAAATATAATGGAAAAGAAAATGGCACTACACATCGTTTCTCTACATCACTACCTCTCTCTCATTTTCGCTCTTTATCCTTTCCCTATCTCTCTTTCTCCTATCCCCTTCTCTCTGTCTCACTCTTTATATCATATCCCTTAATCTCTCTCTCCATCCTCTCTCTCTCTTTCTCACACACACACACACACACACACACACACACTCATATCCCATCTCTCTCTCATATATATATATATATATATATATATATATATATATATATATATCTCACTCTTTCTATCATATCCTCTAATTATTCTATCCATGCCATCCTCTCTCTCTCTCTCTCACATTTTTTTTTTCTTATCCCCTCTCTCTTTCTCCATCCCATCCGCCCCCTCTCTCTCTCTCTCTATGTGTGTGTGTGTGTTCTATCTCCCCCCTCTCTTTTATCTATCCCCTTCTCTCTCTCTCCCACATCCTCTCCATATCTCTCTCTCTCTCTCTCACTCTTTCTCTTGAATATCCCCTAATCTCTCTCTCTCTCTCTCTCTCTCTCTCTCTCTCTCTCTCTCTCTCTCTCTCTCATCCCCTACTCTATGTCTCTCATATCCCCCCTCTCTCTTTCTCCTATCTCCTTCTCTCTCACTCATTCTGTCTACCTCTCTCACACTCTTTCTATATCATATCCCTAATCTCTCCCTCTCTCTCTCTCACTATTTCTATCATATCCTCTAATCTCTCTCTCTCGCTCACTCATTCTCTCCACCCGTCTCACACTCTTTCTATCATACCCTAATCTCTCTCTCTCTCATATGCCCTAATATCTCTCTCTCTCCCTCACTCCCTCTCTCTCTCTCTCTCTCTCTCTCTCTCTCTCTCTCTCTCCCTCCCCCTCCCCCTCCCCCTCTCCCTCTCCCTCTCCCTCTCTCCCTCGCCCTCTTCCTCTCCCTCTCTCCTCTCTCTCTCTCTCTCACACACACGTGCATGTAGACATTCATATCCCCTCTCTTTCATCTCTCTCTCTCTCTCTCTCCCCCCTTTCTCTACCTATCCTATCCTCTTCTCTCTCTCTCTCTCTCTCTCTCTCTCTCTCTCTCTCTCTCTCTCTCTCTCACTCTTTCTATCATATCCTCTAATTCTTCTCTCCATCCCCCCTCTCTCCCCCTCCCTCTTTGTATCTCTCTCTCTCTCTCTCTCTCTCTCTCTCACACACACACACACACACACACACACACACACACATCCTCTCTCTCTCTCTCTCTCTCTCTCTCTCTCTCTCTCTCTCTCTCTCTCTCTCATTCTCTCTTTGTTCTTTTCCCTCCCTCTCTTTCTCCTATCCCCTTTTCTCCCTCTCTCTCATTCTCTTCATCTCTCTCACTCTTCCTATTATAGCCTCTAATCTCCCATAATCTCTCTCCCTCCCCCATCCCATAATCTCTCTACCTCTATCAAATCCCCCCCTCTCTCTCTCTCTCACTTAGCTCCCCTCTTCATATCCCCTTCTATCTCTCTATCCTATCCTCACCCTCTCCCTCTCTCTCATTCTTTCCATCAATCCCTCCCTCCTTCAATCTAGCTTTGTGTAGTAGTAAACCAGAACCCAAATGGGTTATGATTGAGTTATACAAAACACGATCGATTTATTTGTCCATATAAATAATGCAATTAGAACTTAATAACCTGGTCGAGTTATACAAGAATTGATTGGGTTATTGAAAATTTTAAATAAAACAACATGTCAATGACTATTTTGCTGTTTCAGTGCAGTCTAGACTAGATTATACTACTATTCACATGCATTTGTATACCAAATATGCAAGTGTAAGGTTTTTGTGCTTGGAAATGCTAAATTTTATATTTTTCATGTGCCAACATCTTATTTTATGTTAGTATCTTATGATTGAGCATAAAATAATCATGCTAGTATCTTATTTTTTATTTTATTCATGTTATTATTTGTAGGATAATTTACATCTACAATCATGGGAAAGAACAAGAGAGGAATGATTGGAAAATGAGAGGCAACAAAGGAAAAAACAAGGGAGCGTCTGAGGAGATTACGTGAAGGTACATCATTAGATGTCTCGAATATAAGTGACAAAAAATCTACCTATTGATATTGATGTTGAAAAAACACTAATTTGACAAATAAAAATGTTCAACATACCTCAATTGAGATGATTATGAAAAATACACTTACGTCACATGATGCCCCTAATGCAACATCTCAAGTTGAAATGATGAATGCATATAATGTAAGTAATGCAAATAAAAAGCATGCATGTACATCAACATCTCATAGAATAATTTATAGAAAACTAAAGTTTCTAATTGACATTGATGAAAATATTTTGAAGCCAATGCATGGAAAAATGTTAGAAAGAAATTGTAGGATAATTGTTCAAAAGATTTGGAATAACTATTTTGAAAATTTAAATCAAAGTGGAAGATGCCAACTTGTTGAAATGGTTAAAAATCTAAAATTTAGAGAGACAATGAGAATTTTGGGGTTAAGAGTTGAAGTTGATGAATGGTCAACCCCACAGCTCCCAAGAATCACCTACATGCAAACACTTATTACACTAATTGATACCTCGAGAAAAGCTATCCCTGTTACTCGTGATCCCCGCATCCCTAGTAGGAAGAGCCCCGAATGTCTTCCCCCTATCCCCCCCTCCCCTCATCCTAAGGAGGTGAAAGAGGCTAGTGATGATGATGTGGAGTTTGATGCAGAGTTTGAGGAGGAGGACTCAAAGATGAGGAAGGAAAGTGAGATGGAAGAAGATAAGGGGAGAAAAAATGACAAGGAGGTGGTGACCCCTATGGACCCCAAGGTTAACCCCAAGAAAAGGAAAGTGAACCAGACCCTACCCCAAGAACATCCCACTGACCCTGTTGATGTGCCCCCCAGCCCCACTTTGCCCAATTTTCCTTAGGAGGTTCCCATTTTGCACCTGGAAGAGATGATTGAAATCATGGTTGAAAAAGGGGGGGAGGTAATTAGAAAGAACAAGAGGAGGGCTTGGAGGAACTTCTATGGGGACAAGGTCAGTTTGGGTATTGTTAGAGAACCTGCTAAAATCTAGGTGTTGGAGGACCTTTACAAAAGTACCCACTACGATGAGCTCATTGACCTGACTCTTTTGCTTATCTCTGACAATGTGCGAGAAATTGGCTTCAACTTCCTGAACAATGCAAAGAATAGTCTAATTGACAACTTTCATTCCATCAAGTGGCTTTTTTAGGAAATTGAGGCTCTGAAGGACAGGAGCAACCAGCCCAACAACCAGGATACTGACAAGGACCAAGAAGCCAGAGGAAGTAAGGACCAGGTGGGTAGCCAGGAGAAAGACAACAGCCAGGTCTCCAGAGACAATCAAGATGACAGAGTCACCCAGCTTGAGCAGAAGGTCTAGAGGTTAGATTCTGCCCACCAAATAATCACCAAATAGATAGTGGACACCCTTCACACCTTGAATAAGAATATTGTCAATCTGGGGGACTATCTAACTACAACTGGCCTTGAAAGGGATGTGGAGTAGAATACAAAGCAAGGATTCAACTAGGATGAATTTCAGAAAGAGGCTAGTGACTAGGTGAACTAGGGGAACCAGATGAACACTCCTACTAGGATTCAAGAGGGCATGGCTAGTCAGAAGGACAATGATGCTACAGAAACCCTACAGGCCATGGACATAGATGGCCACTAGCCTGTTCACCTAGCTTTTCTTTTCTGTCTTTGGCCTTTGTACTTTGGCTTCGGGCCTTCTTTTGTCTCCAGCCTTTTGTGGGAGTTTTTTGTTTGTTTAGTCTATTTCTTCTTGCTCTTTTTGTTGTAAAACTTTGGGTTTTAGGATCTTTGTAAAACCTATTTTACCTAATAAAAAACAAAAAGCTATGGAGTCAAGATTTTCCAGATCCATAGATGAGACATTCTTGATGACAAAAAAAAGTAGATTTCTATAATAAAAATAAAAGAGTCAATTCTCAATTGAATGTTTACAATGAGAGATAATCCTTATAAAGGATATTGAAAACCTAAAAAGGTTTAACCTGGGTTACGTCATAATAATTAATAATAGAAATTAATTAGTAGATTCCTAAAGTTTATCTTAAGTAGACTGAAGTTAATTAGAAAACATCTAATCACTCTAACACCCCCCTTAAGATAAACTTAGGGAGTAGCTACAAACCTAGAAACTACTAATAAAAGTAGATTTGGGTCCAAACAAACAAAGCCTGATGAGGTACCCAAGAAAAACCAAATCTTTGAAAAGAGGAGAAATAAAGAAAACCACATGGGAAAAATCCTACTCCAAAAAGAGATAGAAAATATGCTAAAAGAAACTAATGAAGGACTAAAGAAGCATCTAAATTAAGGAATGTCCTAGAAGATAAGAACAAAAGATGATCATGAAAAACACCACTGAAGCATGTAAAAGTTGCAAAGCTCTGTTGAAAGTAACTGCTAATCTGAAGAAACTCCATTGAAATAGAACTTGACCAGGTAGAGAAGACTATAATCTGCATCAAATCAGGGGGCACACAAGGGAAAAAAAATGAAATCAAAGATAAAAATGACATGAAACACCAAATCTTGAAGAGTTGATTAATCGAACCAAGGAAGCATGAGAAACAACAAAAGAACCCCCCCAATACAAACAAGGATGAGGTGACAAGCAATTGGAAAAGTGGGCCAAAAGAACTTTATGTCAAGGAACCATGACCAAGATGCACAAAAGAGTACATATGTGTATATTGAGGTGATCAATCTCATATACTAAAGTGTTGGAATACTTTTAGAATAACTAAATCAGTTATCCAAGGTCTAAATGTATAAAAAAATTTCATAGCTTAGTGAAGCCATAAAAAATTTATCTTCATGCATGCATCCATCAGATTATGCAATCCCTTAAAAACTTGTAGGTTAATGTCAAATCAACTTGTAGAAATGTAAACATAAACTAAAATAGATTCATCAACACACTTGACACAATGATTTACATGGAAATCCAATTTAGAAAAAACCACCAGTAACATGCTCCTATTTTTTGCTCTTTTGAAGTGATGCCCTATGAAAGGCCAACCTTGTTAAAGGTTACAAAACACATTGTTAAATGTGACCCTGTTAAAGGATTTCAATCACCCTATTAGGAGTGAGCCTTGTTAGAGGACTTTAGGCCATTCACTTGGAATGTCACCCGGTTAAAGGATTTACAAATGATTATGAGGTCAACCTTAATCCAAAGGGTTTACCTAGATTGATACAATTGTTAGAGAGTAATAGTAAGGCTTGATTTGATAACAACTTACAACTTCATTTGCAAATTACATATCACTTTTTTAGTCCTCCATTCTACTTGGACTTCATACTTTTCAGTTCTAACAACTTGTTCACCCTTCAAGTATTCATATCCTTAAGCCTTCTTTCTTAACATGCCAATGCATTCTCTTCTCTCAAGTCACTTGACGAAGCAAAAAACCTTGACTTCTTTTCTTCCTTATGTTCTTGCACCTAGCACTTTTGATTCTGATCAATCATTCCTATAAATAGGAAATTAAGATATTTTCTTGCTTATTTTCCATCATATGATGGATTAGGTAGGATATAATGAATCTATCCCACATTCCACATCTCTTCTAGAAAATTCTCCTTGAATCCTTTTTGAATTCTCCTTAAATGGTTTATCTTGAATTCTGTGCCACCAACTCATCAATCTTGTCTTCCACCTGGTTCAAAAATTCTAAGAGAACAAACTTGATGGCTCAGATTCATTGATCTCACAATCTTTAAAATAATGCAACAACTCAACATTATCTAGCTTCTGATGCTCAGCATATACTGCATTTCTCGACATACTCTTTAAAATCACTTGACATGAAGTAAAGTTCACTGGTGCTCAACATCAACTAAACTTTACTTGGCATCCACTGTTCTACTCAACATACACTAGAATGAACTTTTACTTAGCTCCAACTAAATTTTTGCTTGGCTTGCACTGTCTTTTCTCAGCATCTACTCTCCACTTGGTCAAGCTTGGCATAAAACTTTTGTGTAACTTTTTCTTCTAAACTTTCTTAGTGTAACTAGCCTTTGTAACCTTAAGTGGATTATCAGTACATCATGTTATCACAGTCTTAACTGATTCTTGCACTTCATTATATAATCATAACTCAACCTTTCCTCTAGGTGCTATTGTTACATCTTTTGATCAAATCCTCTTCATCAATCAACTAAGTGATATTACTTAAATCGTATAAGTAGTTGTCTTACCAGCAGATAATAGGTTTGAGATTAGTTAAAAACCAATGATCAAAACATGCAATCTTCTTCAACAATCTCCTTCTTGTAATCTAATCACAACAATCTAGCTCAACAATGATCTTTTTCAATATGATCTCAACAATATCACTCTTTGGCATTGATGGAAAAACAAACTGATCAACCAAATGGAAAAACACCTTGTTCAACCAAACTTACTAGGTTAAAATAGTAAGACAATACAAAAAAGAAAATAATTCCTTGTATTGAAATCTCTCCCTCTATCAACAACTTCCATCTTCTGAATAGGTTACAAAACTCTTTCTTATAACTCCCTCTTACTATATCTCCCTCTTACTAGGTAGATGTTAGAATTTATCCCTCTTTAAGATTTCTCTCTCTTTAGTAAATCTTATGATAAAAAATTATCTCCTTCTAAGATCTATTTTGTATTTCTCCTTCTGATCAGTAAAACTTTCCCTTAGTAATTATACTAGCTTGATCAACAATCTCTCCATCTTCCTTGGCAATTATCTCTTGATATCTCCCTCTTGATCAACAATCTCTCCCTCTTTGACAACAATCCCAAAGACTTGTCATCTTAACATGTAGATATAAGCTTCTTTAATTTCTCCCTCTATCACCTTGCTTGTGACTAATTTGAAGTTTTAGCTCTTTGATTATTTTAAACAGCTCCTAAAGTAAGATCCTCTGAATCAATTTGTAACATATGAAAATTAGCTTGTTTGATGCAGGAAACTCTTGTTAGTTAGTTAGATAGCTTTTGATAGGTGTATCATCCCTAGTTTACCTCTTAGATATTCATGAGCATCCTTAGTTAATGCTTTTGTGAAGATATCAAAAATTTGTTCTTTTGTGTTGACATATTCCATCTTCACCTCCTTATCTTGAACTAACTCTCTCAAGTAATGATACTTGATTGCAATGTGCATAGTCTTTGTGTGCATCATAAGAGTCTTTGATATATTGATAACACTTGTATTGTCACAATAAAGTGTTACTAGTTCTATGATCTCTTCCTTCATTCCTCTGAGTAGTTGTTTGCTCCATACAATGTTTGTACAATTCATAGCAGCAACAACATATTCAACTTCAACAATAGATTGTGAGGTGCAATTTTGTTTCTTGCTAGTCCATGTAACCAACCTCTTGCTTAAGCAAAATTCTCCTCTACTGGTACTTTTTCTGTTATCAATGTTTCCAGCCCAATCAACATTAGTGTAGGATCTTAATTCAAATTTCTCATTTTTCTTGTAGTATAGACCAAACTCCTTTGTTCCTTTCAGATATCTCATTATTCTCTTTACAACCATCAAATGATTCTCCTTGGGATAAGTAGAGAATCTTGTGACTGTCCCTATAGATAATGCAATGTCAGGTGTGCTATGTACTGCATATTGCAATTTGCCAATCATAAACCTGTACAATGTTTGATTCACCTAAGCTGAATCATCATTCTTTGAGAACTTATTTCTTGTCACCATAGGTGTACTTACTAGTTTTGAATCCTCTAATCCAATTTTTTTCAGTATTTCTTTTATATATTTTGATTGAGTGATGTATATACCATATTTCACCTAGTATACTTGCAAATTGACAAAGAATTTGATCTCTCCAAACATAGAAATTTCAAATTCTTACTTCATTTCATTTGTAAAAGCTTTACATAAGGCAACTTGCCCTCCAAATATGATATCATCAACAAAAATTTCACAGAACAAAATACTTTTGCCTTTCTCTGTCTTTATGTATAGAATTCTGTTATCATCAGTCCTTTCAAATCCAATCTTCACAAGATACTTATGAAGTCTCTCATACCATGCTCTTGGTACTTGTTTCAAACCATATAGAGCTTTGTGTAATTTTCATACCATATTTTTGTTGTTCGTATCAAAAAAACCTTATGGCTATTCTATGAAAACTTCTTCTTCTAATATGCCATTTAGAAATGTAGATTTAACATCCATTTGATAAATTTTGAAACTTTTGTATGCAAAATAAGCAAGTAAAGTTCTTACTCCTTCCAATCTAGCAACAAGGGTGAACATCTCTCCATAGTCAATTCCTTCTTCTTGTGCATATCCTTTGCAGACTAATCTTTCCTTGTTCCTTGTTACTTCACCATTGTCATCTATCTTGTTTTTGAATACCCACTTGGTGCCAATCACATTCTTGTCTTCTAGTCTAGTAACTAGAGTCAATAACTTATTTTTCTCAATTTGTTCTATCTCTTCTTCCATGGCCTTACTCCAGTATTCATCTTCTAATGTATCTTTTACTAATTTGGGTTCCTTCATGCTCAACAAACATGTATCATTTCTCAATCTATTTCTTGTCATTGATCTAGCATCTTTATCTCTGATAACTTGTGCAGTAGGATGATGTCTTTTGACATATTTAGACAATGTTAGTTCAACTCTTGTTTCTTCATTTGATCTTTTATTTAAGAATAATTTCATACATCTTTGTCAGGTAACTCAACATCTCTACTAATATCATAATCAAAATGTGTTTCAACTTCATTATGTAACTCAACTTTTGAATGTAGCTAGATTCCCGAATGCAATTCGACATTCATGGTCTGTGACTTGACAGTTATTAACACTAGTTGTTGGTTTGTGGCTTGATTTGTAGCATCTTCTTTAGCATGCATACCTTCATAAGAGTATACAAATGATTTGTATTCATCTAATCTTTTTCATAGGTTTAGCCTCATACACTTCTGTATATTCATCAAAATTCATATTTGCACTTTCCATAATTTTGTTCGTATTAGTATTCAAATACTTATAACATTTAATTCTTGTGGAATAGTTTAGGAATATACCTTCTTCACTTTTTGCATATATTTTACCATTCCTAAAATCCTTAAGAATGTAGCATTTTCTTTCAAATACCTTAAAGTATTTTACATTGGGTGAGTATCCATACCATAGTTCAAAAGGTGTTGAATGAGTATCTTTCTTGACTTGTACATGGTTCAAGGTATAGACAACTGTACTTACAACTTCTCACCAGTATTTCAAAGCAACACTTTTCTCCATCATGGGTGTTCTAGCATAGTTCATTATAGATCTATTCCTTCTTTTAGAAATTTCATTTTCTGGAGGGGTTCTAGGGGAAAATGTCTATCTTTTGATTCCTCTATCAGTACAAAACATCTCAAATTCATTTGATGTAATTCTCCCCCTCTGTCAGATTTTAAACACTTCAAATTTTTACATGTTTCCTTCTCAATTCTTGCCAAATACCACTTAAACATTTGGAAAGCATCATATTTCTTTTTAAGAAACATAACTGTCATCATTCTAGAATAATCATCAACAAACAACATAATATACTTATCTCCTTTGTAGCTTTGTATATCCATTGGTCCACACAAGTCATCAACAATCTCTAGTATTCCTTTAGAGGTATAAATTTTACTCTTAAAACTTGACTTTGTCATTTTTCCTAATTGACATTATTTGCACTTTATATTATCAAGTTTCTTCAACTTAGACAAACCTCTAACCTTTCTCATGTTACAAATATTGACTAGGTTATCAAAATTGACATGACATAACCTTTTGTGCAACAACCATACATCATCAGATTTTACAACTAGACAAGTAGCATCATCTATATCAAGATAAAATAGATTACTTCTAGTCTAATCACCTTTTCCAACCAGTCTTCCATTTGTGTCATATATCTTAGCAACCTTATTTTCAAATTCAACCTTACATCCCAAATTATTCAATTGTGACACACTCAAGAGATTATTCTTAAATCCTTCAATATAGTAAGCATTGCCACATAAAATCTTATCAGTGAGCTTGATAGAACCTTTTCCTTTTATCAAACATGGTGCATCATTACCAAATCTTACACTATTCCCATCATAACAATTTAAGGAAATGAACTTACTTTTGTCTCTAGTCATGTGATATGAACACACACTATCAATGATCCATCTATCATTTTTGTTCACACAAGTCACAAGTGTAGTTGCATCATCTTCATCAAATTTATCCTTCATCACAACATGCACCACTTTATCATCATGTTCATTAGATGTTTCCTTTTTAGCAATGTAGCATGACTTTTTTCCTTTATCTTTGTAGTCATTGCTATCTTCATCTCTTCTACTCTTGTACTTGTCACCACCTCTGTAATTTTTTTTCTCTGGACATCTAGTAGCAATATGACTAACCTCATTGTAATTGAAACAAATGATAGGTAATTTACCTTTGAACTTACCTTTACCTTTGTGAAATCTTCTTGTTAGTAGTGAATCAATTTGTTCAACATCCTCATCTGTATTGTTGGTGTAAATAAGTATTTAGTATTTACACTTTACTTAAGTTTACTTAGGGTAATGCTTTAGCACATTAGTTGTCATGTAGACACCTAGGGATTTGCATATTCATTTGAGTTGTCATGTAGATGACACAGTTGTTTTCACTCCAATTGAGCACATGTTGTCTACTACATCTCTTTATGAGATACACCTTGGTATTCTTATCCTCTCATTGTTGCATGTACATTCATGCACAATGTAGGATAATCCACTCTTGGTGGACATGTGCTTAGTTGTGATGTTTATCTCTTTGTTGACTCCTAGTAATTCTAGTTTCCTTTATATATAGATACTTCTAGTGTGTATTCATCTTATATCCATTATTTTTTTGATCATTATTGATATTTTCATTTGATCATCATTAGTCTCTCTTATGCTATCTATTGAGCTTCTTGATCTTGGTGTTGAATTGTTGCCTTAGGAATTTTTTTACATGGTATTAGAGCTATACTAAATTCTTACATGGTATCAAAGCCATAGGAGTTTCATTAAATATCCATTGGAGAGATTTTTTTTACAGGTCAAGATTGGAGCTTGCTTGTGCAAATCATATATTGGCATCACATTTAGAAGGTAAAATAAAAAATCCCAAATTGATATTTGTTTCATTAAAATTGGACATTTGAGGTGAAATCTAGAGTCATTTGATTTTTGGAGGTGCAATGGTGACGATTTAGGAAAAATAATTACAAAGGTGATTTTCAATAAGTGATATCTCCCTCATACAGACTCCTTTTTTCGAGCAATTTTTTTTGTTTTGGGGTAGAATTTTGTAATCTACACATTGTTGCAGGTTGTTTGCAATCCATGTTCCTAATTTTTTTTTGAAAATTGCCGATCCCAATTTTTGCAACTTCAAAGGCTTAGTTTGGGCTCATTTGGACACATATTCGGGTGCTATTTTTTTGAGAGTACATGATCTTTGTCTACTTTCTAGATCTGATATCAGTTTGGAGTAATTTTGAGTAGACATAGTACTTTCCAAATTTGGTCTCATTTTGGCCTATTGGCACTTGTAATTAATTAGATCTTTCAGAGGTCTTGTGCCTTATCTTGTTGAGTCTAATATAGCTTCATAGTTGTTGTAACCATCAAAATCAGAAGTCCACTTACACCCTAAATTGGTAAGTGGCCATTGTAATTGCGCTAAATATAAAGTGCCAAATTATGCATTAGGGGGTGTTTATTTGTTTTTCTTTTGCATTTTGGGGGTGCATACATTATTTGATCTCATGGAGTCATGCCAAAAGTGTCACTTTGGTTTAAGATTCACAAATTGACAAAAAGGAACTATCAGAAATGGAGTGCTTTGATGATTGATCATCTAAGAGAACATAAGGATGTGTTTCCTTATCTATATTTAAAGATATTTCCACCTAATACTAATTAGGGAGATTTTTATCTTCTTCTTTACTTTATGTATAACAATATGAGTAAGGAATCATTTGCTCCTCTTTGTAAGGCAAGTAGTCCTCATGACATTTGTATGTGTCTCTAGAAAGCATATGGATATCCATGAGTCCCTTCATTACTAGAGGACATTCCACCTCCAATAACTCTAGTTGTGGTACCTAAAACTCTAGTTGAGATCATACTTCTTGATGCTCCTATTACTTCTACTAATCTAGTTCCAGCCATAGATGCTCTTGATTCAGTGCAGTAGGAAACACCATGTCTTCCTATTTCAACTTTATGGGATGACTTCCTTCCAGACATTGTAGTATTGTTTATGAAGTCTTACATTGAAGATTTGGGAGACATTATTGATGAAATCCATCTTCTCTTTGTTGAGGAGAATTCTTCTTCACTTGTTGTGAGGGAATACTCTAACTCTCAACCACTTGATCTTTCTTTTGAGATTGACATGATTGTGAACACTTCTTTTTAGTAGTTGGAGGAGGACTTTTTTACTTCAAAGGAGATATATCAGTCTTTAAATATTGTATTCTAGTTTCCTCAAACATCATATCTTTTGAGGATTCTTCCTACTAGTTGGGGAGCATTCTCTACTACACCTATGGCAGCACTTCTTCCTACAAGAAGGAGCATCATTCAGTTTCCATGGTGTAGCTTCTTCAATCATCAAGGAGCTTCTTTTATGGGTGTACTTTCCTCATTAAGAGGAGGCTACATTGCTTCTCTTTCCATATCTTCCTATAAGGATAATTCCTTGCATTTGGAGTTTGATTCACTTTCATACATGGACATGTTACCTTGTTTGCCACCTTCTTTTGAGCATCCACCAGATTGGCTTGTGGCATCTACATTCAATAAGGACTTGTCAACATATGAGCAGAATTCAGAGGTAACATACATAGCATACTACATATGGATTCCTAATCCATCTTCCTTCCACAATGGGAAGTATACTTGCACCTATACTTGGTGTATCTTCTTCCTAAATGGAGAAATGTCTTTTGTAGGCATTGAATACTTACTTGTCTTCATGACATCCTTGTAGGAGATTATTCAATATGGGGGGATACCGTCATGTATTTTTCTTATGGGGGATATATGATTGTACATGCATGATGTATGTCATACTAGGGGGGCTTTGATTACTCCATCCTTGCATGCATCTTGTATTTGTTCACCTCTCTTTTTGGAGGAGGTTTTTCCCATGAGGTTTTCCCTCTTTCTCCATTTTTAGAGAGATTGCATTGCATTGGATCACATTGTATGTATTTCATTGCATTTGTACATGGGTACCTAACATGGCCTAGTAGTTGGGACCCACATTACATCTTGTATTTTCATCTAGCTTTTGTTAGCTGAAGTGCATTCCCCTAAGTTGCACTTAAGTAGGGGGGGTGTTGGTGTAAATAAGTATTTACCTTTTACACTTTACTTAAGTTTACTTAGGGTAATGCTTTAGTACATTAGTTGTCATGTAGACACCTAGGAGTTTGCATATTCATCTGAGTTGTCATGTAGACAATGTAGTTGTTTGCACTTTAATTGAGCACATGTTGTCTACTACATCTCTTTATGAGATACACCTTGGTATTCTTATCCTCTCATCATTGCACATATGTTCATGCACAATGGAAGATATTCCACTCTTGGTGGACATGTGCTTACTTTTGATGTTTATCTCTTTGATGACTCCTAGTCATTCTAGTTGCCTTTATATATAGGAAATTCTAGTGTGTATTCATCTAATATCCATTATTATTTTTGATCATTATTGAGATTCTCACTTGATCATCATTAGTCTATCTTGTGCTATCTATTGAGCTTCTTGATCTTGGTATTGAATTATTGCCTTAGGAAAATTTTTACATGTATTATTGTCACTAGATACATATTTTATCTTTTTCTTTTTCTTCTTCTCATCAAGTTCCTTCAATGATACTTTAGCTTTGAAAATAGATTCAATATTCTCAAGTTTTTAATTATCAAAGTTAGATAGCTCAAAAGCAGTGAGTCTACCTACTAGTCCTTCAAGTGATAGATCATTCCTTGGTATGCATCTTCGTTCTTAAATTGCAAAGAATCTAATAGCATATATAGGTAGTAGTGTTCTTAAAACTTTTCTTAACACAATGTCATCATCTATTTTGCCATTAGCTCCTCTTATTGAATTAACAAGTTCTTTTATTCTTGCAACATATTGAGCAATATTTTCACCTTCTTCCATTATTGTGTCATCAAACATACCTTTGAGACTTTCAACTTTGGCTCTAAGAACATTGGTGTCTCCTCTATAGATGGTGGCTAGGACATCCCACATTTTCTTTGCACTCTCAAGACCTTTGATATCGTCAAATTCAACATAACTTAGGACAAAGGCAATTTCCAACATTGCTTGGTTATGTTCTTTCTTCTTTCTCATATCCTCAATAGTTGGGCTCCAGAAGGGTCAACATGCTCAGTGGTAATGGTAGGTTGTGCACGATCTCCAAGTCCTCTAAGGTGTAGCTTCATCAAAATTTTCCATGTAGGAAAGTTATCTCTGTTGAGCTTTGGTACTTCTCCTTTTGACATCTTGATCTTTGTGCTTCTAGTACCTTTAACCTAGTCCTCTTAAGCAGATTGTTCTAATACCATTTGTTGGAATACTTTTAGAATAATTGGGGGGAGGGGTGAGGGGGGTGAATTAGTTATCCAAAGTCTAGTTTTATAATTACTTTTCATAGCTTAGTGAACCCATAAAACATTTACCTTCATGCATGCATCCATAAGATTATGCAATCCCTTAAAAACTTGTAGGTTACTGTCAAATCAACTTGTAAAAATGTGAACATGAAACATAATAGATTCATCAACACACTTGACATAATGATTTACATGGAAACCTAGTTTGGGAAAAATGATCAGTAACATGCTACTCTTTTTCACTCTTCTAAAGTGATGCCTTGTGAAAGGATAACTCTGTTAAAGGTTACAATATCAAATTGTTAAATGTGACCCTATTAAAGGATTTTAATCACCCTTTTAGGAGTGGGACTTGTTAGAGGATGTTAGAAAATTCACTTGGAATGTCACCCGATTAAAGGATTTATAAATGACTATTAGGTCAACCTTAATCCAAAGGAGTTACCCTAGACTGATACAATTGTTAGAGAGTAATAGTAAGACTTGACATGATAACAACTTACAACTTCATTTATAGATTACAAATCACTGTTTCAGTCCTGCATTCTACTTGGCCTTCATACTTTTTAGCTTTGACATCTTGTTCACCCTTCAAACATTCATATCCTTAAGCCTTCTTGCTTAACATGCCAATGCAGTCTCTTCTCTTAGGTCACTTGATGAAGCAAAAAACCTTGAGTTCTTGTCTTCCTTAAGTTCTCACACTTAGCACTTTTTCTTTTGACCAGTCATTCCTATAAATAGGAAATTAAGATCTTTTCATGCTCATTTTCCATCATCCAATTTAGGGTTAGGATAGATCAGGTAGGATATAATGAATCTATCCCACATTTTACATCTCTTCTAAAACCTTATCCTTGAATATTTTTTGAATTTGCCGAAAAATGGTTTACCTTGAATTATGTGCCTCCAGCTCCTCAATCTTATCTTCCACCTGGTTTACAAATTCCAAGAGAACAAACTTGTGATCTTAGATTCATCGATTTCATAATCTTTAAAATAATGTTGCAACTCAACATTATCTAGCTTCTAATGCTCAATACATATTGCATTGCTCAAAATCCTCTATAAAATCACTCAGCACAAACTAAAGTTTAATAGTGCTTGGCATCAACTAAACTTTACTTGACATCCATTGTTCTACTTGGCATACACTAGAATGAACTTTTACTCAGCTCCAACTAATTTTCTGCTCAGCTTGCACTGTCTTTCGTCAACACCTACTCTCCACTTGGTCAAGCTTGGAAAACAACCTTTCTGTAACATGTTAGATTCTAAACTTTCTTAGTGTAACCAGTCTTTGTAACTTTAAGTAGATTACCAATACATCATGTAATCCTTATCTTAACTGATTCTTGTACTTCATTACATAATCATAACTCAACCTTTCCTCTAGGTGCTATTGTTACATCTTTTGATCAAATCCTCTTCATCAATCAACTAAGTGATAGTACTTAAATCATATAAGTAGTTGTCTTACCAACAGATGGCAAGCTTGACATTAGTGACAAAATAATAATTGAAACATGCAATATTCTTCAATAATCTCCTTCTTGTAATCTAATCACAACAATCTCCCTCAACAATGATATTTTTCAATCTGATCTTAATAGGAAGGGACACTCATTGGATAAATGAATATAGAAAACCAAGGCAAATATCAACCCCCCATGACACTTTATCAGAGTAGTGCATGTACAATAGGGCACAAGATATGGTGAATCTCAAGAATACAATAATCTGCATGAGTGTCCTTAGATTACATTGCTCAAATTAGAAGACAAAACAAGGCAAAACAATTGAAGAAAAAATATAGATGTAGTATGTCTTAATGCATTTGTAAGAATTCATACAAATGATGTATAAATAGACCATAAGAGACATAAGATTAATACAATAGATAGTACAAGTCACGGTGAATCATCTAAAGCAATAAAATCTATCCCCAGAAGTGAAACAACCATGATATCCACTAGAATGCAAAAATGCAAAGATTGAATAGAATGTGCTTGGAGAAAAATTTGAGAAAATAACCAACATCACTGAAAAGATCTTAGAAAGACCTTTCCAATGATATAAAGAAATCCCAAATCGGATATCAGATGGTCAAGATATGTCTCCAAGAGTGCAAAAAGAAACTCCTTACTTTTATATCAGAAATGTCCACCAAAAAAATCTAAACTAGAAATTAACTATACCATTGTGACAACCTTAGAACTAGCTTTTTGGGGATATCTCATTTGTGAAAAATAGAGTCTGTATGATTGAGATATGAGAAAAAATGTGAAGGTAGGTCTAAATAGAGGCTAAGGAGGTGGCAGTATGTGCTAATGTAGTATTGATGTGGCACTGATATTAGTATGTAATGAGCCCAAATTTGACAATCAAAAGGCCATCAAGGCAAAAAATGCCAGAAAAATGACTTATACTGATAAAAAATATCCAATCACTGGAAATAAGACAATGTAAAAAATAGTGTTACCAGTAAAAGAGTCAGTGCCAAAAAAAATCCAATGGCCAATGGGCATGCATAGAGGAGTTAGGTACAGGCCCATAGTGATTAGGTAGAGGGTTTTTGAGTTGATGTCATACAAAGGTGAGTTGTAAAAGAAAATATTCTTCACCATAAAAACCACTTCCTGAAAAAAAATCACCAACTATGTGAGACCAAAACAAAATGCCACTATGTGCTGATGGAGACAAATCATTTTCCAATGCAAGCTGTAGATGTTGTGATTGACACTAGGAATGCATAAAAAATATAGTCCAACCAACAAAAGGGTCATTAGTGATGTTGAGAAATGGATAGGTAGGTCGATCAAAGCCTATTGGTGTTGCTGAGCTTTACATCTCCTAAATATGGATGCTCCAAGGTCAACAATCTATTGGACTAGAATGACATCAAAAATGAAATTCCCTCTAATCAAAAAATTATAACAAAAAGTACTACTGCCAAAAACGGAGAACAAGAGCCACCCAAAAAATGTGCTTACCAATCTAATGAAAATCTAAAGTGGCTTCAACGCCCCATAATCAAATGTGTGCCCCATAGTTTTTATTTTGCACAACCTCACTGAAATGAAGATGTGGAGCATAATTATTTTTTGATGTAGCTACTCAAAACATGTGCGCAAGCCAAAAAGAACCTTCTAGTCTAATAAATTTCCAAAAGATTTGTCAAAACTACCAGAAGGGGCATGATAAAAAACTACTAACCAAACCAAAAAACCTCAAAACCATCGTGTGTGAGAAGATCTTGTCAACATAGTACGAAAAAAAGATGATAGATAAGAGAAGGGATGCCAAAGGAGCTTTGAAGTGTAGAGGAGGAGGACAGTGTCATCAGAACCACAGGTGTAGGGCAATGGTGGTGTAGGACATCCATGGTGGTGAGTTGAAACTAATGAATAAACCATGCATTCAAAATCTAAAACATGTGCCAAAACCAAGGTACATCCAATGAAGAGAAAAGATAAGAGGTAAATGTAGGGAAGGAGGAGAAAGATGTCCAATGTGGCCTATTCAGACCACCAATCAATGCAAATAGCTCCCCTAACTATGTAATGGCCCAATCATGTGGCATAATGAGAGACTGAAGTAGTGGATCCCCAAAAAAATGCCTCCAAATCTACCAAAAGTTAAAATCTACCAAGAATCATAAACCAACACAAATCCACCACCAAATAATGCACTAATTTGGCTGTTGCAAACAAGATGAGTGCATATAGGCTAGGAACCTCTAATTGGCATGTCAAGTCTGCCAAAATTAGAAGTTCTAAGCCAAACCCTCTATTTCTTGGCATGATCTCTGTAGTGTATCGACCCCATGGCCTCTTCCTCACTTCGTTGTAGTCACAGGTTGGTGCAGCTACATTGATAGTAGAAAGACCTTCTAAAATCACAGACCAAGTAGTCTTCTATAAAAAATAGGCACCAGTGTCAGGTACCAAATAAAAGAAGGCTTCCTTCACAATAGAGCCTCAAAAAATGTGGACACTAAAGGTGAATGAGGAAGAGGTGGGTAGTTGGGTTCAAAATTCCAATCTGCTTGTTTGGACCATGTAATGGTTTATATGGGTAGGTGGACCAAGAAATGTTGCCTCCAATCTACTAAAGGCTGGTATAACAACCAGTAACCACCCATTCAGGTCCATAAAATATGCCAATGAAAAATGGCTTAAACAAAAGAAAATTGTACTCCCAAAAAATATGCCAACTCCCAAGGTGCTAGCAAAGATTATGAGTAGCATGAGTCCCCCACAGCTCTACTTCCTTCAAAATGCCAAAAGGCTTGCAGTTTTTTTTGACAGAAAATAAAAAGATGTTGCCTCATTTTCTGTGCTCAGGTCAAAACCACCTAGGTGCAAAATTATTTTTGCCTCAGATTTCAACAACGTTCAAACATGACATCTTTTATATGCAAATGGGAGTTTTTGAGTGCTCTAAGCTCAACAATGATTTTTTTTTGGGCTCACAGTGCTTCGAAAAATAGGTCCCCCCAAATTTAATGTAAAACACTTTTGAAAACTTAAATCCTTTGAAAGAGAAAAATATAGATCTGAAAACCAAGCCAAACCTCTCCCAAATAGAATAGGGTCATGAAGTTATGGAGCTTTGATACCATGTTGAAGTTGATGAATATTCAACCCCACAACTCCCAAGAATCACCTACACAAAAACACCTATTACAGAAGAGAGTAGAAAAAAGCTATGGAGGTAGAAATTGCTAGATCCATAGATGAGACATTGTTGATGAGCAAAAAAGTAGATTACAATAATAAAAAGAAAAGTGTCTCAATTCTCAATTGAATGTTTACAATGAGAGATCATCCTTATAAAGGATATCGAAACCCTAAAAAGGTCTAACCTAGGTTGCACCATAATAATCAATAAAATAAATAAATTATTAGATGCCTAAAGTTTAGCTTAAGTGAACTAGAGTTAATTAGAAAATATATAATTACTCTATCATTAAGAACATCTAAAAAAAGTAGTGAAAGAACCATTGTTAGAAATCTCTTTGATGCATACAAATCTATTGGTTCAAAAACATGTACTAAAGATGCTAATACAACTCGATGAGTTCTCACGTCAACCATAATGGAAAATGAAATGAAAAAAAACTCGTATGGTAAAAAAATAAGTAAATCATTAAGGATAAGTAGAACAATGTTAGTCAAAGCCTTTGTGAGGTGAGAGAAAATTGAGAATTCTAATGAGACTTCATTTTAGTTATTCCATGGTAGACTCCTATGTAAGGATAAAATTATTGTTGATGCACTAAGAAAATTAATAGAAACTTTTGGTGTGACAACATAAGGGCTTCACTAAACCAAAAAGATGTTGTCAAAAGATGAATTGTAAAACAAACCGTGAGCCACATGCAAAACATGTTTTGGATACTACTCAAACACAATTTTATGAAATGTTTCTTCAAAGATTTCCTAAAATTAAAGTCAGCCAAAGATTTTTTGAGATGAAAAAACCATTCTACATTATGATAAATCATATACGCACTACATGTTGTTGTAGGGATCATGTTGAGTTTTCTATGCATTATGATGTTTATCGTTATAAATGGTGTACTTTGCATACTAACAAAATATTGCAGGACTGTGGTCTACAATTACCTCCTAAGTCACCAAGAGAATTTTTGGAAGTGTACTATGTAAATGAGATGATGGGTGCATTTATTATAAGACCATGTATTTAAGAGGTTTTTTCCCTCAATGTGGTGGTTTTCAAAAGTTGCATAGATGCTACATCTAGATAGAATGCATGAAATTAGTAAGACACTAGTTTCTTTTGGAAAGTACAAATAAGTTGTATATGGTGTTAAAGACAGAAAATAATTAAAGAGGTGTGATTTAGTGAAAAGTGATGTATGTGTAGCTGATTTTATGAAATTATTTCAAGAGAAAATAGTTTATGACTACATAGGTCATACACATAGAGCTAGATGGTTATATAAGCAATTCAAGTTGTGTAAGGACACTTTTTCCCTTGGGTACAATAGTGTCAGTTGTTGACTTCACTGAATACTATTGTTAGTCAACAAATTGTCCTCCAAGAAAACATGTGCAAATCTGACCCTGAATGCCCAAGTGAGAGGACAAACTAACACCAACATTTAGATAGGTTATCATGGATTGATAACCTTCCTCTAAATTTTTATCGGGTACAGCTCCCCGTGTGAAATATTCAATGAATCAAATGTGAATGCTTTTACCAGAAAGCATAAAAGGATATCAAACATCTACCTATAAATACAGAGTAGGTGCGGGAAAAACTAAACAACTACAAGAAATTAAATGGTAAATGACACAAATTCCATTCACCCTAACAATAGATAGAATCAAGAAACACATTATCCATCTTCTTGAGAAAGTGCAGAAATGAAGATATGGAGATATAACAACATATTTTAGAGAAAACCAAAGTGACACAAAGATCACACTTAGTGGAAAGTAGATTGCTCAAACTCAAAGTTTTAAAAAACAATTAAATCTCAAGTCTCCCTCCTCTGAAAGCATAAAGATGCACTTGCTATTACAATCACCATTAAAGAAAGCTGTAACAAATCAAAACTCTCCTATTGTTAACACACAGTTTAGAATAGGAAAATGAAAACTTGCTTTTCCCTCCAAAAATTCATAAGAAAATGAAATAAAATTGGAGAAACCTCTCCTCCCTGTTGTAGCACAAAGTCTGCAGTCCTTTGGAGAAAAAAAATGGAACCCCTCCCTTACTCTGTTGCTGCTTATTTAATCTGCTCTTTCCCATGGCTTTTCAGTTTCCTAACTGAATCTTGAAAAAACTTTTGTTTTCCCCTTTCTTTTGGTGTTTATATCATTATAAAAATAGTCTTTTATCTTTGAAAATTCATGGCCCTTATGGTATACTCGTGTTGACAAGTGGCATTTGCTAGTGATGAGGTTCTATTATGATTTTGTAACTGTCATTGACAGTTTTGATAGTGCCCCACTCAATCGGTCGTAACTCATTAACCAAGAATGAGTTTAGAAAAATATTTGGTCAGATCATGCATAACTTGATTCTTAGAAACATATCTAAAATTGAGCCAAATCTAATAGTTCTATTGGAAGTTATACCCCCTTGCACTAAGACCCAATTTGATTGTCTAAATTTTGTAACTGATGTTGCTGAGCTAATAGAGGTGCAAAAAGGAACCCATAACTTTTGATCCATAGTTAATATTACAAAAATATTTGGAGACAATTTATAGAACTAGAATTCACAACACATATACAAGATTTAAGTCAGTCCAACTATTAGATTGTGAGATATGACCCCCGCAATATGACTATTTTCTGTCATCACTGTTATTGCTGATCCGGAAGTGGTGCACTCAAGAACCTGTACCTTTTGATCCATATCAGATCTAAAAAAAATATTTGGTGAAGATTTAGAGAAATAGGATTTAAAATACATATCCAAAATTTAGCACAATCAAATTGTTGAATTCTGAGATATGACCCCCAAAATATGACTATTTTTCTGCCATCAGAGAATCTAGGATTTCTTCTGCTTGTATATGTTTGTTCCATTTTAAGATGGATGAATTCTAATGTAAGATCATTGTATGTCCCTTGAGATTGGTTTGTACTTCTAAATACTTTGGTTTCTCAATGTCCAATTCCCATAATCCATTATAATTCTATGCTTTGCCTCAAAAGAATCTTCCATCATGATTGAAGAAATCAACAAAATATTGAATAAGGCTGAACATTGCATTTGGAGACCACCAAATCATCTAAATATTATCATTACCAAGCCCCTAAAATGGATTTTGAGTTTGTAAAACTTCTTATGTAGACTGATATAAAAAATGACAGGTTCTATGCTTTTGAACTTTTGTGATTGAACCCATCGAAATAGATCTTCATCTTGATCTACACTTCTGCTTCCTCTGAAACTGTTATCTGACTGAAATTGAATTATAAGCAGTGATTGGATTTGAGTACTAAGTTGAACATAGATTCTTGACCATTCTAAATTAATCAATTTTCATTTTTGAACCCATTTGAACTGTCAAACCGCTTTGAACTACTTTGAACTTCAGTTCGAAGTGGTTCAAAAACTCTGAATCTGAATTAAATGGTCCTTACACCTCTGCACCAGATAATAGATCTTGAATACATTGAATCTGAAACCTATCTTTGAATCTGTATATTAAAATTTTTGAACCACTTTGCATCTTTAAGCCACTGAACTGATCTCCATCTTGACCTATACCTTTGCACTTTCTCGAAACTGTTGAATTGGCAGAACTTGGACCTAAATGATGAGATTCTGAAATTGTTGAACTAAACCTGCTGAATGAAAAATTTGGACTATTGGATCATTTTGAACTTCTTTGAACTGCTTCAAACTTCAGTTCGAAGTGATTCAAAGAGGTTCAACCTCTGAAACTAAAAGTTTTAAAACTGAGACCACCTTGGGTACTAACAACTATATACTAAACCTCAAAATGAAGTGCAACCAATGTATTACAACTTTGTACAAGTGTCAATTTTTGTACACATAGCATTTATTCATGAAAATGATAGCACAGAGGATGATAGAAAAATATTAAGAGAGTATCACTTCTATATCAGTGATGATTAAACTCATTCATTAGAGTGTGTGTAAGGATATTTTAGAGATTTCTATGAAAATTTGACGGAAAGAGATGAAAGATACAATCAACACATTATATGGTTAGACAATTACACCACATAATTCAAGAATTCAAGGATGTTCTATTGGTTGAGAAGGGTGCATGTGACAAGTGGAGTGCAACACTTTTGAAATTTCATTGAGGTAGGACATAGAAAGGGAAAGCATGATGGTTCTGGAGCATATGTGAAAAGAGCCCTTAGTAGAGAGGAATTAAAGTATGAAGGTGGCACAATATTAGAAAATTATGAAACAATTGTGCAATGGTACAGTTCTACGATGGGACTAGGTAATACAGGTAAGTCTATGGTTTCTAGATATTTTTGGTTAATACATGAATCTAACATTGAAATTTTGTAAGATAACTGTTGTACACTTATTGGATCAAGTGAGATGCATTCATTTCGAAGTTCAAATACAATGTCACCAACTATTCATACTAGAAGGCTTGCATGATTTTCTCTTTGTGTATGCATAATTTATGGGATGAATGTGAATCAAAAGAGTGGGTTGACCAATGGTCTTGTAGACTTTTGCATCCAATTGATTCATATCAACTTCGTACAACACTACAACTCAACTAGGTTGAAGCATCAATGGATTTTGAGCATGTATTTGACCTAGTTGAATTAGGTACTAAGTTATGAATTTAATAATTGGTTAAAATAGATTAATTTCAATTTTTCCATTAACTTATCCTTCTATATAATGCAGGTCATGTATGTGTAGTTATTTCATATGAGAATAATGATGAAGGAACAAATTACTTTTTATGTCGGTGTATAGATCCCAAATAGAAACTAATAGCTGCAGTCATTGATGGTGAGGATATTGAGTACCCAATAGGATCCATCATTGTGACAGGCACATACCTTAGAAGGTACTATATTTTTATCCCCTACCATGAATATCTCTTTAAGTCAACTTGTCATGTATAATGTATTGAAATTTTGACTTTAAATTGTCTTTACAATTAAATGAAGGCACCCCATCAATAAATCTACCACGTGGTTATTTGAGGATTTTGAGACACACAAACATATTCTTCATTACTCTAACCTTATTGTTGCAACAAATATTCAATTGATACTGTATCGTGGTAGGCCTCTTAACAAGTTGTGGAAAGTATGTGAATCTGATTATGGGGTAATACTTGATAGAATAAGGGTTAGAGTTGATCTAAAAGGTTCTTTTGATTGATTGTGTACTATATAGCTGAATCATTCTACATATGGTGGAATAATTTTGAATTTTTTAATATATGTTATGCGAAATATTGCAATTTCACAGTAATGTGCATATTTAGATGCCAAATTTTGTATATAAAAAAGAGAAGACATGTAACATGTGCATATTTGTATGCCATATTTTGTATAAAAATATGATAAGAGATGTCACATTTGCATATTTAGATGCCAAATTTTGTATATAAAAAAGAGAAGACATGTAACGTGTGCATATTTATCTACCATATTTTGTATAAAAATCCAATAAGAGATGTCACATGTGTATATTTAGATACCAAAATTTCTATATAAGAAAGAGAAAATATGTAACATGTGCATATCTGTATGCCATATTTTTTTGTGTGAGTTTGTTGACATCCTTAAAAAAACATTTTAATTATCTTCAACTTATATAGATTTAGGTGGCTGTCCTCTTGCATTTTTCTTCCAAATTTCCCAAAACACTAGGAAAATAAATTATAGATTTGGACACCCATTTGGCTTCTCTACAACATATGAAAAGCTTGGATAGGGTTGTTTTGGACAATGTCCTTGCTGTTACACTATGTCACCCCTTTTAAGGCTTAAAATGGCCCTCTGATTGGCACAAGGCATGATGATGATATTATCATGAAATCAATAGGGTCAATGAAGAGTTAGGGTTAGTGTAAGGAAACTTGCAAAAAAAAAACACTATTCCCACATAACCCATAATAGATCTAAAATGAATATGCAATTAAAATTCACATGCAAGAGAATAAACAACATACCCACAAAATTGTGACACAAGATATACCTTGGGAAACTCTCATTGAGGGAAAAAACCAGCCTCCAAAAGCATCCATCACCATGTATTATTCATCAAAAAACACCATTATAATACAACCATGGAAGCCTTCAATGCCATAGCCACAACCAAGCAATCCATGTGAACAAGCATGACACCACACATCCCATGCCATGCTTTCAAGCTTCACAAATGGTCCCTTAGCTAACTTGTCAAGCCTTGTCCTGCTCGACTCTTTTCTTTTTTTCCTTCTATCTTCTCCACATCAACAAGTACCCTTATGACTGCTTATAATAGTAGCAAGTCCCTCAAAACCACCAAGTGGTATTATATAAAATATGTGCTAAAACCATATGCTACCTAACCCATTGACATCAAATTTAATATTGAAAATTTAATTCTTTTCCCCAATATTAAATAATTAC
This sequence comes from Cupressus sempervirens, assembly GCA_028749045.1. NCBI lineage: Eukaryota > Viridiplantae > Streptophyta > Pinopsida > Cupressales > Cupressaceae > Cupressus > Cupressus sempervirens. The sequence goes on from CM053791.1 coordinate 71,929,783, forward strand.
ACAAAATATTATCACAATGTTATAATACAACCCATCAAGTATATCCCATTGGAATCTTTACATGTTGCATGTCCATCTAGGTGCAACATTATATAACAAAATAAAATAATACAATACAAGAATATTATGCAATGTGTGCAACACCCATTACCTCAACAATCTACCACTTGTATATATTGCATAGGGTCAATTTGTAGCCACATAAATGAACAAGGGAAAAAACATCCTAACATATCCACCATCATGGATCAAAGTACACTATACACTCCATCCTGGTACGTAGAACAAAATCAAAGTATCTAGCATCTCAAACATGAATGATCTCACCTCCTATTATGCCACTACCATAAAACATACATAGAAGCCATCCCAAGAGAGAGCCACCCAACCTAATACATTAGAAGATCATAAAAACCTGTACCAACTAAAATGCTAAGCTCAAAAAATCTGATCCAAAGGTAATCACATGTATCCATAGTTGTCAAAATATCCATAGCTAAAATAAAACCCATAGCAAGTGTCAAACCTTTCCAACTATCCATACCTCCAAAGGTATACCAAGTGAATCTCACATCATCAACATATCCAATCTATAACCTACAATCACAAGCCTTAAGAGCAATACCTACCACATATATACCAAGAAGCTCCCACTGCAAAAGATAATGTCAAATATATAACCAATCCACTCACACCATCTCAAAGAAGTGAATCCATGTAGTATCAAGGACATCCACAATACATAAACCACTAACTTGCAAGAATAAATCTCACAAAAAATCTCCAATAGTCTCTCAAGCTCTCCACAACCAACATAGGAAAGAGATAAATTAATAACCATGTCGTCTCTCATGTGAGATACATGAGCACAAACTAGTGATCACAATCTCTAACCAATCTCAAATCCAATGTAAGAAAAACTAGACATCCAAGAAGATAACCAAGATCAAAGAAAAACTATGCAAATCATATCCTATATCATGTCCTTCTACACACACCTCTAGATGTAAACTATGCAAGTATGATCTCCTCTAAAAAAACCACAACCAAGAAGCTGTTAGGATAAACCACGGACATAAAATAAAAACTACATGCAAATATAACCAATAACAAAAAATAATAGATCACACAAAAATGAACACAAGGCACCAAGATTTAACGTGGTTCACCCAATCCTTGGGCTATGTCCACCAAATAGCAAGTCCGATCTTATTACAATCTAGTGATTACAACCTGATTACAATCCATAATCCCTTACAGCTCAATACCATTGCAAGAACCAATTTTGCATCACAACATAATAAAAAATACCCAACCCTAAACCCTTTTATACAAGTATTAAACCACTTTAGGGTTATAACATGTCGGCCATAATTAGCCATAACTTTAGTGGTGAATCTACAAATGGCAAATAGTACCAAAACGATTGGCAAATAGTACCAAAACAATTGGCAAATAGTACCAATTTTTTTTTTTTTGGGGTGATGCCTTGAACCCCACTAATTATGAAGTATGTATAGTTCTTTCCTGATTAGTCACCACAATCTAACAATCTCTCACTTGGTGATTGATCAGGCTCCACACTAAACAACAATCTCCCACTTGGAGACTGATCTTGTAGCAATACCACTACCACATGGGGCTTCCACTGGATCAAACCACCCTAGACTCTGTTGTTCTTTTATTCATGTTCAGTCTAAAAGACTAACTGAAGCTGAAGAGGAGTTCAACTTCTCCCTTATTACAACCTTTGTCAACATATCTGCTAGATTGTCATTGGTATGTATCTTCTCCAGCTTTAATTGTCCATCCTCCAAAACTGACATCCTGACTTCTAATAATTTTTAGATTTTCAAAATCCCAAAGCCTATAACCAAATTCATTAATGCCATATCCAACAAAGACACATTTATTTCATTTAGCTTCTAGATTGGTTCTATTTTCAGAGTCTATATGAGCAAAAGCTTCACAACTGAAGGTCTTGAGAAAAGAATAACTCACCTTCTTACTAGTCCATGCTTCCTCTAGAATACCACAACCCAAAGGAGTAGAGGAACCTCTATTAATCAAATATACTATAGTATTGATATCCTCCACCCACATGTGTAAGGGCAACCTAGCATGCAACCTCATGCTCCTTGCGCGCTCCATTATAGTCCTATTCATGCGTTCAGCCACTCCATTTTCTTGTAGAGTCCTTGGAATAGTTTTTTGTCTATGAATACCATTAGTGGAGCAATAATCTTCAAATTTATGACTACAATATTCACCACCATTATCAGATCTAAGACATTTTAATTTCTTACTAGTCTCATTTTCAACCAAGCATTTCCATCTCTTAAAAGTTTGAAATACATCAGATTTTTGTCTAAGGAAATAAACCCATACTTTTCTAGTTGCATCATCAATAAATGTAACATAATAATGAGAGCCACCAAGGGAAGATACCTGAGCTAGTCCCCATACATCTGTATGCACAAGCTCTAATTTTTTCTTTTTTTTTTCCTTCCCAGTCTTTACAAAACTCACTCTCTTTTGTTTTCCATACACACAACTTTCACAAAAATCCATATTAACACATTTCAGACCTAGTAAAACTTTTTTTGAATGAAGTACTTTCATACCTTTCTCACTCATGTGCCCAAGTTTGTTGTGCCATAGCGCTGTATCAAAATCTACAACAACTATTTGTTCTCCCTACTCAACTGCAACAATTGTTCTTGAACATTCATTTTTCTCTAAAACAATCAAAGTAGTAGGAACAATATGACCTGTACAAAGATATAAGGTGCCTACTTTCACACCTTTTTCTGCTGCAAGGGAACCTTTTGAAACCTTCCAATTTGTATCATTAAAAGTAACTACACAACCCTCATCACCGAGTTGCTCGACTGAAATTAAATTTCTACTCAACCTTGGAACATGTCTTACCTCATGTAGTAGCCAATGATTCCCATTCTGCAACTTAATCTTAATTTTTCCCTTTCCAACAATCTGACAGGGTTCATTATCCCCCAAATAAACAAGCCCAAAATCCCCTTGGACATAATCAATGAAATAAACTCTATGAGGTGTAGCATGAAATGAAGCACCAGAATCTAAAACCCATGAATCATCAACACTCTCTAAAGACAGAAGCAAAAAATCCTCTTCGGATTTGTTACTTACCACATTTGCCTCCTTGTCTCCATCTGATTTATCTCCTTCATTTTTCTTTCGATTCCAACAATCTTTCTTTTTGTGCCTTGTTTTTCCATAGTACCAGCAATCATTTGGTCCTCTCGATTGAGACCTCCTCCCCTTTGACTTTCCTCTTGATTTCTCATGATTTCCAGAGTTACTTCCTCTTTTAGTCATTCTACCCTTGCTTTGTGCATTCAAAGCACTTCCTGATGTAGATCCACCTGAGGATTTCCTATGAGTTTCCTCACTCAAAACAACATCGATCACATCATCATATTTTAGGGTACTAGATCCAGGAATAGAATTACTCACCACCATTACCAAGCCATTCTAGCTTTCAGGGAAAGAATACAAAATCAAGAGAGCCCTAATTTATTCATCAAAATTGATACCCACAGAAGATAACTGACTAGTAATAGTATTAAACTCATTTAAATAATCTACAATAGATCCACCTTCTACCATTTTCATATTAAATAAATGCTTCATGAGAAATACCTTGTTTGAAGCGAAGGGCTTTTCATATAGTGTCGCTAGGGTTTTCATCAAATCTTTTGTCGTCTTTTCTTTTGTAATATTAAATGCCACCGATGGTGCCAAGCATAACTAAATGCTTATGAGTGCCTTTCTGTCCAAAACATCCCATTCAATCTCTGACATAGTTCCCTGATTCTTGACTTTGCCTTCCAAAGGCTTCCATAAATCCTTCTGATATAGATAGTCTTCCATTTTCATCTTCCATAATTGGAAGTTCTACCTATTAAACCTATCAACCCTTAGCTTACTCTCATCTACCATTGCTCCCACTCAACCGTGAGACTCCCACTTAACCATGAGACTTTCCTACGGAGGATAACTAAAAGACAACCTCGCTCTGATACCACTTGTTAGGATAAACCACAGACAGAAAATAAAAACTACATGCAAATATAACCAATAAAAAATAATAATAGATCACACAGAAATGAAAACAAGGCACCAAGATTTAATGTGGTTCACCCAATCCCTAGGCTACGTCCACCAAATAGCAAGTTCGATCTTCTTACAATCCAGTGATTACAACCTGATTACAATCTGCAAGCCCTTACAGCTCAATACCACCACAAGAACCAATTTCGCATCACAACATAATGAAAAATACCCAACCCTAAACCCTTTTATACAAGTATTAAACCACTTTAGGGTTATAACATGTCGGCCATAATTAGCCATAACTTTAGTGGCGAATCTACGAATGGCAAATAGTACCAAAATGATTGGCGAATAATACCAATTTTTTTTTCCCGAGGCGATGCCCCGAACCCCACTAATTATGAAGTATCTATAGTACTTTCCTAATCAGTCACCATAATCTAACAGAAACCTCAACAATACCCAAATCATACCGTATAACTAATCATGGATGTAAGCCTCTCACAAGAAGATCAACTCATAAACCATTCCTAATCCAAGGAATATGCCCAATATAAAAACATCTTCCAAACTCAACTAACATAAAAACATATGAAAAATGGAGATAAGAAATGCTAATCCACCTCTCCAAAGAATCCTCTAGAACTAACTCATGTACCATAGCTCAATATCCATATCCATGAAAGACGAGTATACATATAATGCACCTGAGAGAAACAATGGGCTATACCTCTCAAGTAGAAAACTGTTGAGTAGGCCAAGAGTGCAGAATCAGAATTCTTGTCAAGATATCCAAGTCTCCAACCAAGATTCATCTAAGAAAAATCTCCTCTCAAGTCCATATCAGGTGAATTCCCCTTGGACTTCTTGTTGAAACCATCATTTGTCCCAACAAATACTTCTCTAATCCAAGAGAAATCAGCATCACCACTGTCTCTAAGTATCCATAAGAACCTATAACCAATCAATCCATGCAGCTCCAAATGCAACATATCAATATCATGAAGTATCCAACTTATGATCAATGTACTCAATACAAAAAACTCAACCAAGATAATTGCCAAAGTTCCAACCATGGCCTCAGGAACATAAACATGACAACATGATCTAACCATCTCATCCAAAGTGATAACATGCTCCATATGAACATATTCTAATATGTCACAAATCTAAACATGTATTAAGAGTATACCATGACATAAAAATGAAACCATCCTAACACCAATAATATCATGTCAAATGAAAGCATAAACCACACCTTTACCAAGAACTCTAGTAGTCCTCAAGATGCAACCATCTCAACACACATTGAAGAAAACTAACTCCACATACTGTGAAGAACCGTCTCCACACACCATGAAGATAATCAAGTCCTCAAGATCTAACCATCTTCACACACCATGAAGATAACAAGTACACCATGCAAATGTTAAAGATGCTTCTACAACAACATGAGCTCCTCAAAAAAAACAAAATAACCATGATCCTCAACCAAGATGATATACCACCATAACCAAATTAGGAATCCAAACCAATTAACATCTAGGGTGTACCTCTATATCCAACCATGTCATGTAAAAATCTATGGCATCATGATCACATCCATGAATCAAGCATCTAACTCTCAAAATGTCTAACCTGTTAGCATAAAATAGTCAACCACAATCCTCCACCATGACTGTCCTTGGTAGCAATATCTCATCCCTTATATATAAAGAAAAATTAGCAAATCATGTGACTTAGGGTATAGAAAACCCAAATCCAAGACACCAATCTAAATATGCATCAATAATGAAAGATCAACAAGTAAAGAGAACCCATAACCAAGCTATAAATGCAACTTGTAAATATAGATTGCTTACAACACTGCACAACTTGTAGACCCAACAAGTCATCATATATATCCAAACCAAAAACTGATAACCATATCACCATAAGAACAATCTGAAATATGAACTAAGTATACAATGACATAAAATTCAACTATATACAATGTCATAAACTCATAATGTTACCATAGTCAATATATACCATAAATTGTTTAGATCAATATATCACAAAGTAGACCATGCCAAACCAACACCAAATCTGAACCAATGTGTAGAGCTCTCGAAGAGATTTTCATTGCCTAATTGATCTCCAAAATCTGACTTTATATGCCTAATTTATGCCCTGATTTATGCTCAAAATAACTAACATTTGACTTTTAGGCTCTTAAAACCTAAAAAAATATCAATATCATAGAACCAAACCTACAAAAAATTGTAGTTCTCTTAATTAGCTTTCCAACGCCTATAAGAAGTTTGAAATCTGATATCCTAAGAGAAAGTTATGGTCATTTTACTAAGACAATCTTTTTACCATTTTCACTGCAAATTTTGTTGACGAAAACTTTCAATGAGATTAAATTTGACAGCCATCATGGGATGAAATGAAAAAAACTACTTCATTTCTTCTGAACATGGCCAAACTAGGGCATATTATATATCAAAATTTATGGAAACATCAAACCAGATCCAATGATGATGTCTATTTTTACCAAGGAGCTCATTTCTGCAAGCTCCCCCTAAAATCCTCGTTTAAGTGAAACATCTAAAAAATTCTTTTGTCTAAAAATTTCACATGCCCAAAATCTACCAATAGCCCATCACTATAGCAAATCCAAAACCCCCAGATTTACAATAAAAACTCATATATCTTGCCCTTTCTTTTATCTGCTCATGCATTCCTATGGATTCAATCTAGGGTTACAATAATAAAACCATAGCTTTGATACCACTTGTAAGGGAAACTTGCAACAAAAAATATAACCATTTCCACATAACCCATAATAGATCTGAAATAAATATATAATTAAAATTTGCATGCAAGAGAGTTGACAACATACCTATAGAACTGTGACACAAGATATACCCTAGGAAACCCTCATTGAGGAAAAAACCCAGTATCCAAAAGCGTCCATCGCCATGTATTATTTAGCAAAAAACACCATTACAATAAAACCATGGAAGTATTTAATGCCATAGCCACAACCAAGAAATCCATGTCAGCAAGCATGAATCCACACATCCCATGCCATGCTTCCAAGCTTCACAAGTGGTCCCTTGGCTAACCTGTCAAGCATTGTACCGCTCAACTTGTTCCTCTTTTGCCTTCTATCTTCTCCACACCAACCACCACCCTTGTGGCTTCTTATATAGTAGCAAGTCCCACAAAATCACCAAGTAGGATTACATAAACCATATGCTACCTAACTCATTGACTGCACATATAATATTGGAAATTTAATTCTTTTTCCCAATATTAAATAATTACATGAAATATTATCACAATGTTACAATATGAACCATCATGTATATCTCATGGGAATCTTTAAATGTTGCATGTCCATCTAGGTGCAACATTACATTATAAAATAAAATAATACAATATAACAATATTATGTAATGTGTCAAAACCCATTATCTCAATAGCTAGGTTTTTACCATAGGTAAGGTTTCTGGTTAAGTTTAAGGCAGGGTCAATTAAAATTGCAAAAGTTGCTCAATCAACTTTTTGAGAAACTTTGAAACTTTTGAGCAATTTTTACTCTTGACATCTTTTGGTCGAATGGTCCATTTAGGACTATTCTAGGATGTAAGTTAAGATTCCTAGGACGTATTAAACTAATACCTCAATTTCCCATCCCTAACAAATTTTAGCCTATTCAACAACTTTTGGTTCATTGAGCAACTTTTGACCAACTTAGGACCTAATCGACAATTTTTCCTTTTCATAGCAATCCATAGCTGCTTTGTTAGCTTGAGTTTGTCAAGTTTAGGCTAGGAACAACCTTATTTCAGCTGCAATTTCCCTTCAATGATATTGACCACACTTAATGGAAGTGCCCCTAAGGGTCTCTAAGTACCATCAGGCTATGATCTTTGATCAAGCATTTCTCTGAGCTTTTGCAAGGTATTAACAAACTGTCAGGTGCTATGAGATTGCATTATCTATCCCTACAACAACCTATCTCAATTTTTAGAGATTCAACTTTGTTTTGATTTGGCATCCATATCTCGTCTATTTCCAAGAGTTGCATCATTTTTTAATTAAAATGAGTAAGGTTGTGTTTATTTCAAACCGTTGGTCCTAGGATCAAATCATCTACTCCGTTAGCTTTAGTTGGTGGGGATTAGGCTAGGACCAACCTCCTTTTAGCCACAATGTGTTAAAAATAGGAATTATTGTTGGGGGAAGGGGGGGGGGGGGGGGTGTTTGAATAGAAAATGTGACCTATTGGGAGCATGAATCAACAAAAAAACATTAGTTAAAGACCTGAAATCAAAACATGTAATAAGAATTCATCAAATGAAAGAAAACTAAACTAATGCTTGCTTGAGTTTTGCAACTCAAAGCAGCCAACGAATCAAGTCTTCCAACCACCTCTACAACTCAATAAAGGTACCCATGAGAGGCCTTGTTGGTGTGTTAAGATGGAGGGTATGTTTGGTGTGCTCTCTCGAACACAACAATGGAGTGAATCTCTTGAGTGAATGTGCAAATGTGAGTGAGTATGCAATATGATCTTAAACTACATGAAATGAAGAATACTTCAAGAAATGGCTATGGAGAAAGCCATACTTGAAAACATTCAATGGTGAAAATATGAAATCCAAAAAAGAAACTAACAAGATATGCAACCTAAATTAACAAGTAAATGCAAAGGACATGTAAATGCAAAGGCAAACTAGCTAAACCATGCAAATGCAAAGATAAACCAGCTACCAAATGGTTAGTATTCTCCTAAAAATCTCTATGAAAACTCAAACTACAATGAAAACCCTAGCATGAAAACTCAAAACTCAAAATGGCATGGTAACAATTCAATAATAGGAGATGCCAAATGCTTGAGACAAGGCCTCTATTTATAGGCTTGAGGGAGCACTTGGTGAGGTGGCATCCATGTAGGTGTCACATAAGGTGACATGCAAGCCATGCAAATGGTCAAGAATTCAAAGTTTGCTCACACATGTGTGAGAAAACTTGAGAAGAAGAGTGGGAGACAAGAGTGTGTAGGCATGCCATCTCACACATGTGTGAGCACACTCTTAGGCTAATGAGGGGGATTAGGGAGATGATTAGGAATGATTAAGCAAGATTAGAGAAGAATTAGGCTTAAGAGGATGAAAATGATGGTTATAGGCTAGGCTCTAGGTTAGGCTTAAGATTAAATTAAATGAAATTTAATTTAATCATGAGTTTAGAGGAATTAATAGGATGTGAGGATTTAAATAAATAAAATTTATTTAAAAATGGGGAAACATGGAGGATCATGTGTTAAATTAATTTAACACATTAAGGCTAGAAGTATTTAAATTAGATTTAAATACTTAAGAGAATAAAATCATTTAATTAAAATAATTTAATTAAATAAGTAGCGAAATGTGACCAATATAATTAATTAATTAATTAATAATTAACTACAATGTCACGGGTAATATTAAAATTAATTAATATAGTGTTTAGGGACGATTTTAAGCGTCTACATTAGTAATCTACAAAACTTGATCTCCAACTAGATATCATTTCTTACTTTAAACCATATATAACAAAGTAATAAAGTAATGCTCAATAATAACAATAACCATGCACAAAAATAACTCATAACACCATATTTTGTTTACTAGGGAAAACCCTAATGTGGATGATACCCACTAGATAATATACTGATATATAAATTCCTTGTTAGAGGATGGAGTCCATTAGTAGTCAATGAGAAAATTAAATATAGAGAGTCCATGTTAGGAGACTTTGAATCCCTATTAGGAGATTCCAACCTTGTTAAGAGTTGTGCCAACCCTGTTAAGAGTTGTAGTATAGTAGATGCAAGATAAGCCCATTGCCAAAACATGCAATTCCAATTACAAGAAGAGCTTTTTGGAAATATATGATAGGCTAAGTTACTGAGAAGGGAGGGGTGAGTTAGTAACCAATAAAACTTAATATTTATTTACTAATTAATCCTTTATGTGTATTATGATATAATTGCATGCATGAAAAATTGAAAGCATTAAAACATTCATAACACTTTAACACACAATATGGTGACCCAAAAACCTTCCAAATAGAAAGTAAAATTGGGGTGGGGATGATACCCACAAGCTTTAGTACTGCAATATAAAGTTGGCTTGTTAAGGTTTACAATGATCACTTCTAATGATCTACCCTGTTAGGAGCAATAAGGACTACTAGGTCTACCTTGCAAAAGTATTTACAAACAAACTATGAAGTATACACTTGGTAAATAGATTTACAAAAGATTGTTAAGTCTACCTTATGAAAGGATTTAACTATTCCACCTATTAGGATGAACTAGTGGCTGATCTCTGATCTGCAACTTGATTCACTAAATGGGATCCATTTGAGTGTAATGATCACCTTGCTATAATAGATAAATCTTTGCTACTCCTTATGCTACTATAGCCTTTTACTTCACACTTCTATTCTTTGTATGTCACATCTAATAATCTTATTTTTAACCTTTTGATGTGATACAATACATTACATATATACCAATCCAAATTACAATTCATCAAAGTCAGCTACAATACAAGTTTCACCAAAATACACAAAGTTGGCCCAATTGTAGGTACTCGGGTTATGAAGACAAACTCATTGAGGTTATAATAGTTGGCATCCATTGTCAATGCTTGAAATTTTTATGCACTCGATAGACATAGAAGCTCAGTCCATACTAATCACTTCTAAGTAGTCTAAATTTGGTCTGTATTGGTGACTTGGTGAACACTACGAAACTTGACATATAAATTGAATCACTTGATTCACACTGCATAGCTCAGTCAACACTATTACTATGAGCTTAGTATAAACTGAATCACTTGGTTGACATTATGTGGCTCAGTCAATTCTGGATTCACAATGTTGAATTTGCAAACTTGGTAACCATTGTAGAACTTAGTTTGTACTGAGAAACTCAATAAACACTAAGAAGCTCAGTTTACATTGACAATCACCAACTTAGTAGAAACTGCTTTGTACAAATTGAATATTGTTTCTGGTACTCAGAAGCAATTGTAGAACTTGGTAGAGCTTGAATTACTTGGTTAACACTGTTAACTGTACAATAAGCTTGATAGATACTAACAATTTGAATAAGTGTATGTCACTAATCAAGAAACTTGACTGAAATGTCAATAGAGATCATTTCCCAAATAAGTAATCAGACTTATGGAATATAGATTCTTTCTTAGTTCAATCTTGGATCACAAAATAGCTTCACAAACTTTGCATATCTCACTTTTATAGTAAGTTCGCATATCACAATACTCGCACAACTTATATCACATTTTTTTTCTTATTGAAAGATGTCCCTTGCATAGATACCATGCCTTTACACAAATTGATGCTAGGTCACCTAATCCCATAATACACTTTTCCAACTTAGAGTAAACATCTAGGATGTAGGCCCTAATTGGGCAAGTAATTATTTTATAAACAAAATAATTCATTTCCTTAAATTATGCTGTCATGTTTCAATGGTAAAACACAAATATCTATTTTCTGTACAATCCATACTAACTTCTGAGGTTATACACATTATCATCAACATGTATACTATCTCCATCTAACTTTACTAGTCATAATATGATGTCAGCAACAAGTTACAAACAAAACAATGCACTGTTGTATACGAAGGTCTACTTAGACAATTTTTTGACGTGAAAAGCTAAGTATCTTCATTTATGAGGTTTAATGTAAGCATGCACATCATGTGTTGTCATAAAGGACAACAATTACATATCCTCATTAGCTAATTGTTAATGATCTCCCCCTTTGGCATTGATGGCAACAAAATAGGGAAAATTGGCTAAGTGACAAAAACTTAACCAATTTTCCCTATTTTGTTGCCATCAATACCAAAGGGGGTGATTGTTGACAATTGGCTAATGAGGATTTGTAATTTTTGTCATTAATGGAAACACATGATGTACATTCTTACATGAAACTCCAAAAATAAAGATACTTAACTTCTGGCATCGAAAAATTGGATAGAAGATCTTGAGCAGTTATTTGATTTTAAAATGTGATTGGCAACTTTTTCATGTTTGTAAAGTACATAATAAATGCAAGTTCAAGTTTATGGAATAAATAGAGTAAAAAATTGATTTCCACTTCATTGGAAATAAATTCAAAGTAGAGAGCACTCAGAAGAGACTTGTCAAGGTGATTTTGAAGCAAACCCTATTTTTGAAAGAGGTATTTTATCATTTTTCTGTAGAATTTATTCAATAAAAGTTCATATTTCTTAGAAGCATGGATATGTTAGTAGTTCACAATGTTGAGAATGAGGAGAGACCAATATTGAAGGTTGTTTCCATGAAACCCATAGAAGGGAACCCTAACTTAGCATTATCCATTACTCCAAACAATGTAGTATATTTGGAAGATATAGGAAATTATCTTACCAGTAAGTTTTAATCTTTTGGGAGTGAATATATGAAAAAGGATATGGAATTAGTTTTCAATCATGATATAACTATGAAACCCAGATTTGAACACTTGAAGGAACTAGACCTATTCAAATATCATTTTTAGTATGAATTGGATATAGATGAATGGACACAAATTATACTAGGTAGAATACATGATGGGAAAATATGGATGCAAGATAGTGTAGTTGATATTTCAGCTAACCTTATTCATGAGGTAACTGGTCTTAGTAAACAAGGTAGTGTACCCATAGGTGAGAAATTGGTTAAGAAGAAAGTTGAGAGTTATACTAAAGTAATTTATAATGGAAAGGTCATGGTGATCAACACCATTAAGAAAGATGATGTAAGATTCCTGAGTAGAATCATTACCTACTCTGTATGTACAAGTTCAAAGATTGATGAATTGTCAGTTAGATTCATCTATGCAACCTACAAGATATGTGTTGAGAAGGAACAAGTTAATCTTAGTGAAACACTAAGAATGCAACTTCTTGAAAACCTAGAAAATATCAAGAGGACTAAGAATGGTGTGTTTAGAATTCAGTCACTGATTAATCACATATTCTTTCATGTGCTTAAAAGATTTCCATATTTATTAGTCATAGAGATTACGAGTAGTGATAGAAGTACAATGGAGAAGATCACATAAGTATGTAGAAGAAATCCAACATATAAGATTTTGAATAGTGGGAATTTGTTTATGAAATCATTTCAAAATAAAATGAGACAAAGATTTTGAATTGCACCTGTAATTGTAGACAGATTTAAGGAAGATATTTGTGTTATGATTGATATAGATTTTACTTATATTCAAGCAATAGAACCTCTAGAAACATTCTTGATCCCTTAGGTTATGAATTGAGTGATGAAACAATAGTTGGATATATTTATTTACTATTGAAATTAGAGAAGGACTAAGCAAAATATAGATTTGGAACTTGTGATGAGATTACGCAGTTAGCTCATTAGGCATCCTTGGAGAAGGCATCTTACAAGAAGATAAAAACTATAATGAAGAAAGCTTTTCTAGAGGTCGGTATGACTAAGAGTGAGTCACAAGTAGTTAGACAAACCATGAAGCAAGGTATACTAAATATGCAACCTTTGTCAGTATCTGTTGTAGAGATATCTTTAGAACAATGCATTCTCTATGCAATAGTATCAGATGTGTAACCAAGTGAGCTGAAGATAAAACCTAAGAGATTAGTAGAAGCTATAACCACAAATACTAGAAGGGTCAAACAACAAGCCACATGACCAGGAAAGAGAGAAAATAAATTTTTGACGATTGTTGAGTCTAGTGAAGATGAAGAAGAAGAAGAAGTTAAACAAGTAGAGAAGGTAACAACTTCTAAGTAGTAAAAAAGAAAAGCTTGGTAACCCTAGAAGATGAAGATAGACAAGATAAACTTAGCTATTTCTAATGAAGGAAACTTTGTATAGATGAACAAATTCTATCATTTGTATAAAAACTTTTAGAAAGATCATATTGATATCTCTACTATGAGATGCATTATAGCCAATAATATGAAACTTAAGGATATTGAAGGCAAGATGAACCAAAAGGTCTATGATAGACTTATGGAGAATAATGCCCTAGCTAGAGAATTTTTTTTAGAACTTTAGAAGTCTATACTAAGGACTACTTGCAAGACTGATGACAAAGAAGAAATCAGGAGATTGTTGAACAATCTAGCACTATACTTGAGGAACAAGGTAAGACCATTTTTATTTATGGTGGGTGAGAAAGAAAAATTAAGAAGTGAGACTATGGTGGCTATAAGGAAAATGATGATAGATTCTAAGGAAACATCTTCACCGGAACCCATAACCTTGGAAGTGTTAGTGAGAAGTGACACAATGTAGATAGATTAGACCAATGTTACCATTAACATTGAGGATACTAACCCGTTTGAGAGTTCAAAACCACCTAAATCTCATTTCAAAGATATAGAAGAAGAGGTTATTAGAGGAAGAGAAGAGGAAAGTAGAAGAGGCCAAGTAGAAATTGCTTGAAGATGAGAAGAAAAGAAAAATAGAGGATGAAAAGAAAAGATTGATTGAAGAAAAAAAGAGAAGAAAAATAAAGGAAGAAAAGAAGAAGATATCAGAAGAAGAATAAAAGAGAGAAAATGAAAGGAAGGAAAGAGAAGAAAGAGAGGAAGAAGAGAGAAGAGTCAAAGAGGCAACCAATAAGAAAAGGGAAGATGACACTAAACCTTCTAGTTCATCTACTCCACTTTTTCTTGCCATCCTAACAACTAATGATGATGATCAAATTGATTCGATCTCATCCAAGAAAAACTCATTGAAAAGAACAGAATAGTGAAGAGCCTACAAAAAACCTTGATGGAGGATACTAATAGATTACATAGTACTCTAGTAATGCAAAACACATAGGTAGATCTAAAATAGAGGGTATAGGAAGTGCTAAAGTCATTTGATGAGGAATTCACAAATTTGTTGAATGTTGGAGAATCTAAGGCACAAATCTCACATGATGCTAACTTGTTTAGAACCATTTGTCAAAACATTATGAATTATTTGACAAGTCTTGGTACTTGTATCAATGAACTTCAAAAGTGTGAATAGGATGAAAAGATATTGTAAATTAAGTTTACTCTATCTCACAAGATGACTAAGGATATTGACAGTCAGATTGGAGGAAAAATGAGTGAGCTAGAAGCTCTATCTAGTTAGATATAATATCCATCTTGTAAAGTTGATAATTTTGAAGGACAAGTGGCTAGTATTCACAATGATATTAGGAATTTAGAACTTTGAAAGGAAATTTTTTTAAAAATAGTATTGAATCTATTGCTCTGAAAATATCTTTTGTTGAGAAACAATTAGAGGAATGTGTCAAGGCCAAGGACACTTATTCTAACTTTTTATACTCCAACCTTAATGTAGTTGAGATTGCATCATATGCCTTATGTGTAATTCTCACCTCTACTAAAGTAACCAAAGATACATGGACTAAAGGTCTAGATAGTTTGAAAGAAAATTTTGATGATTGCATGAAGATACTACCAGTTTAAAGTAGATGTTTACAAATATTTTGACAGAAGATTGACAATTTTTGACACTCTAACTTTTGTTATTGATGTCAAAGGGGGAGAAAGTGCATGAGAAAATTGTAGATTAGGTAAAGAAAAGATAGTATTGTAATTTATGAAATCATATTATAAGGGGGAGCATATGAAAAATGAATAAGTTGTAATAGATGTAATGTTACTGTATTTTTTAAAGTTTTTGTCACTTAGCCAATTTTTCCTATTTTGTTGCCATCAATGCCAAAGGAGGAGATTGTTGACAATTGGCTAATGAGGATATGTAATTGTTTTCATTTATGGCCACACATGATGTACATGCTTACAGGAAACCTCAAAAATAAAGATAATTAGCATTTGACATCAGAAAAATTGTCTAAGTATGAACTTGGTGTACAACAATGTATTATTTTGTTTGTAACTTGTTGGTGACATTATATTATGATTAGTGAAGTTAGATGGAGATAGTATACATGTTGATAGTGATGTGTATAATTACAAAATTTAGTACAAACTATATGGAAAAGAGGTATTCATATTTTACCAGTGAAATAGGACAACAAAATTGAAGGAAAATAATTATTTTGTTTACAAAATAATTACTTTTTCAATTAGGGCTAACATCCTAGATGTTTACTCTAAGTTGGAAAAGTCTATTATGGTCTTAGCCAACTTAGCAACAATTTGTGTAAAGAAATGGTATTAATGCAAAGGACATCTTGCAATAAGAAGTGAATAAATTACGATGTAAGTTGTGTGAGTATTGCGATATGCAAACTTACTATGAAAGAGATAAATGCAAAGTTTGTGAAGTTATTTTGTGATCCGAGATTAAACTGAGACAAAATTTATGTTCCAGAAGTCTAATTACTTATTTGGGCAGTGAGCTCTTCTTGTAATTAGAAATGCATGTTTTGGAAGTGGGCTCATTATGCATTTACTATACTACAACTCCTAATAGGGTTGGCACAACTCCTAATAGGGTTGGAATCTCCTAATAGAGATTCAAAGTCTCCTAACAGGGACTATCTCTACTAAATTTTCTTGTTGACTCCTAATAGGGTCCATCCTCTAACAAGGAACCTATATATCAGTATATTATCTAGTGGGTATCATCCCCACTAGGGTTTTCCCTTGGCTAGGGTTTCCCTAGTTAACAAAATATGGTGTTATGAGTTATCTTTGTGCATGGTTACTATTACTACTCAACATTACTTTATTACTTTGTTATCTAAGGTTTAAAATAAGAAATAATATCTAGTTGTTGGCCAAAGCTTGTAGATTAATAATTCACCCCCTATCATTAATTCCTATTTCTAACAAAATGTCCCTCCAACAGTATCAACCACACTGAACAAAAGAATCCCTAAGGCTCTCTAAGCACCATCAGGCTATGATCTTTGATCAGGCATTTCTTTGAGCTCATGCAAGGTATTGACGAGCTACCAGGTGCTACATGATAGCATTATCTAGGCCTACAACAACCTATCTTAATTTTTAGAAATTTAAATTTGTTTGGATTTGGCATTTGCATCTTTCTTATTGCCAAAAGTTACAATGTTGCTTAGTTAAAATGAGCAAGGTTGCGTACATTTCAAATTGTTGGTCTTAGGATTGAATCGTATGCTCTGTTAGCTCTAGTTGGTCAGGTTTAGCCTAGGAACAACCTCATTTCAGCCACAATGTCCCTCTAACGGTATCGAATTGAAGCATCCCTAAGGGTCTTTGTGCACTATCGGGCTGCAATTTTTGACATAGATACAAAAATCATGACATATTTTTACGTTCATGTCTTATTACATGAAAATAACTGACATATGGTTACATATTATAATGAATTTGATAAACATGTTACATTTTCTATATAAAATAATGAACATTCATGTCTTTGATTAATTACAAGAAAGTACACTAAAATACAAGTTTATATGCACACATTGAATAGGTTGGATAGAAATCCAAGTTTAATGTATATCAAAATGAACAATATATTATGTCATATAAATCATATAGTTACGAAAAGATGTTATGTCTCATTGGTATAATACAGAAAGTTAAATACCCAACAAATGTCAAATGTGTATAATAGAAATGTCAAATATGCACAATAAAAATATCAAATATATACAATACAAAAGTTGAATACCTGACAAATAACGTATGTGTACAATATAAATGTTGAATGTGCACAATACAAATCTCGAATATATACAATACAAAAGTTGAATATATGTCAATGTCATGTGATGACCACAACTACATATGTATATCACTATCAATATCTATGACTATGTAGAATCATCAAAACTAAGCCTCTTTGATGCAGTTTGTGACTCACCAACACTATCAAATATCTTATATATAAGTAATATGAAAATAAATAGAAATTGGGTTCTAAATTATGGATAGTTGAGTTGTTCATTACCTCATCCCTTTGTCCCATAGTTGGACTAAATGATAGTGGTAATGGGATCCTTCATTGATGGGTGGGACTCCTCATAAAATGATGAGGTAGAGTGATGATGGGAGACACAACTATCAATGAATCAATGCTCACGGGAGGCACAACCTGTATGATAAGTGATAAAATGTTAGCATTATAGAATGGCATTAGGGACTAAAAATAGAGTAGAAAAACAAAAAACATACTACAGCTTGAGCTAGATCTCCTATGCTAGCAAGAGGTACAAGCATTGATGAATCAATGTTGTTATGAGGTACAACCTGCATGGTAAGCATTAAAATGTTAGAATTGTAGTGTAGGCGTTAGGGTTTTCTATCACACACACAAGCAATCAAAATTGAGATCACAAAAGGGCTTCAACTAAGGCTTTACATACATACCTCTAGCCTCTGTTGTTTTACCCCATCCTTGATGCTTGAGACTCCTAATAAAATGAAATGGGAAAGGATTTGCACGAAGTCTCAAAGAGTGTTGTAATAGGTAAAAGGTAAATAACACATGTTAATAAGACAAATTGTTGATAATTATTATAAAACTAAAAAAAAATGTACTCATTTGTAAATGTAACTATTTAATATATATATAGAATAAATGCATACTATAACCTAAAATTTATGAGAAGGAAAATATAAAATTTTATCTCTTCGATTGCCTCAACATCGACAGTCTCAAGAGCATTCATCAACTCTACAAAACTAAATTGTTTCTACATATATTCAACAAATAAGTCAATAAGTATTCATCAATATTGAGTACATGTATATAAATTCATTCATAATAAATTCCAAAATATAAACTTGACTTGTATTTAATACCTTTTTTTGTTTGTTTTGGTGTTCTTTCTGATTTCTTTCCCTTTCCTCCATACCTCGAGCTATATAGAGTACCCTAAAGAGGAAAAAAATGTAACACAAGAGGAATCAACAAGACACATCATGAGTTCAACTGAAATTGTAAACTTGATAGGTGTGCAAACTATGATACCACATAGCCCTCAAGGCCAAAGTTAATGGCAGAAAGCATGGCATCATCAATTTGAGAAATTTTAGCCCCTGACAAGCCCTATAAAATAGTAAAGAGTATTGTTATAAATATGAGATAATGTTGTAAATGGAAAGAAGGAACAATAACAACAAAAAGATCATAGGAGGGAAAGAAGACAATAGGACTTGAAGGATGATATTGGAAGGATAATACAAGGACTAGAAATTGAAAACAAAGAGATTAAGAAGGAAAAGAGAGATATGAATGAACTTTTGGCACCTTTTCGAGAAATAAAAGTGGAGATTCATGATCTCCACACTCCTGCAAGACACCTTATGTGATATGGAGGTTCTTTGATGTTGATGGGTGTATGGAGGACGAACTCACATGAGGTTGATTAGATGAAGTTCGGGTATGCTAGGAGCAAGATATGTGGATGGGAATTGAATGGATTTGATGAATTTGGGAGGGTTTCAATGATGGTAGGAGATGGAAAGGTATTATTGCACTTTTAAGAATTCCAATCAAGAAACAATATTTCAAATCCAATGTGTTATTGTACTTTTAAGAATATTTAATTTTTTTACCTCAGGTATTCTTGGTCCTAACCTCACATCTCTAGCAGAACAAGTACTATGTGGTGTTCTTGTACTGCTTGTTACACCCTGCATTTCATATTGTTTGAATATATCAATCTAAAGTTCTCTATAAAATTTAATTTTTTTTTTAATTTTATGATATTTTTAGGTGATTAAATAATATCATTTCAAAACTGATGAGGTTCATTAAATGGGGTTTGGGTAATGCTAGGAGCAAGAGACGTGGATGAGAATTGGATGGATTTGATGAATGAGAGGGTTTCAATGATGGTAGGAGATGAAAGTGGATCTATAAGAGGGTTGTTAGTGTCATACTATTAAGAGACAATATTTTAAAGCTAATGTATTATTGCACTTTTAAGAATATTTTAAAAACTTTACCTCAAGTGTTCATGCTCCTAGCCTCGCACCTCTAGAAAAATGAGTACTCTATGGTGTTCTCATACTACTTGTTGCACCTTGCATTACATATTTTTTCACATATCAATCTAGAGTGATCTATAATTTTTAAAATAAAAACTTTTATGATATTTAGTTGATTAAATAATATCATGTCAAGACTCAAACAAACAAACAAACCTATGTCCCTTGTCTATCGAAGACCATCGCCATCAAATCATCCGTGAGTATGAAATCTCCACCTTTGTATGAATAAAAAGTATGGCCACAATGTATACATGGATGAGATGACACTCCATCCTAAGTTGCCTCCATATCTATGTCATTAGACATGTGCTGATAGCTAAAGAAAAAATGCTTATTTGGCCTCGAAGACTATAATGATGCATGTGATGATGATGTAGGTGACACAAGTGAGGATGACACTGGTGGTGTAGGTGTTAGAGATAGAGATGACACTAGTGGTGCAGGTGACATAAGTAAAGATGACACTGGTGGTGTAGGTGATGTTGATGGAGTTGTCAGAGGTTGTGATGACCGAGGTGCCATAGGTGATGATGATAAATTATTCACATGCTGTGATGACCTTGGTGCAATAGGTGATGATGATGGAGCTGTTGCATGATATGATGACCCTAAAGGTACATCTAACGATGGTTAGGGTACCATAGGTGAAGGAAAACCACCTAACTATGTGCCATGCTAAATGGTAGCATTTCTTGATGATGCAGTTGCATGAAGAGTCTGTAAATCAATAGAATCCTTTACAATTAATGGGAGCACAACATAAGGCATAGTTTTTCATGCTATACATCTCATCTTATGTTGTGGTACTGCCCTATGATCCCCATGTCTATCCTACATAGAGCCTCTCCCTCTACCCTAGAACTGATATATGTTAAAGTAGTTTGGCTTCTTGCCAAGGATGAACTCACAATATAGCTTTCTCAAAAAATATAGAGGCACCTCATAATTATTACATGGTGGTAGGTCAAATACCATATATCACCTATCCCAAAAACATGATCTCATCCTAGCATGAGTGCACTAATGAATAGGAAAAGTTTTGATTGTGTGTATTAGGGAGTTGCCAAATATAGGATCATGAAAAGAGAACACATAGTACCTTTCTTTATGTCTTTATCTTTCACTTGCTGATATGATAAACCATTGGCATAAAATGTATAACACCTATCTCTCCATGTACCCCATTTTGTAACCTCCATAGACACCTCATTTGCATTTTGGGCTATTTGTTCAGTGTATTCACTAGGGTTAAGTGGTGATCAAGTGTAGATAACCACAACCTATTGGCCATTTGGGTAATGTTAGAATATTTTATGAGAGGAAATTTATGAGGTCCTCTTGTGTAGTAGTTAAATGATGTAATTGTATGCACGAATGGTTTATAGGAGGCAATGGTTATCGAATAGGAACATTGAGTGGAGGGTTTTGTAGTTGTGTCACTATGGGTGGAGGGTTTTGTGGTTGTGTCATAGTGGGTGGAGTGTTTTGTGGTTGTGTCATGACGGGTGGAGGGTTTGATTGTGTAGAAGTTGATCTTTCTTCTCTCCCTCATTTTCTTGGATTTTGTGATGCATCTATATTAACAATATTATAAAACAATTAGAAAACTTATAAATTACAAAATTTGATAAAAAAATATACAAATGACAAATAAAATAAAGACTTACCTTGTTTGTGGGGTGCGATAGATGGAGATGCAATTGAAAATCATTTTCTATGGTAAACCCGATCGGGTTTTGGTGTTCTCCTATGCAATTAATGCTGTTGTTGTTGTTTGAGGGTATAAAAATACCCTTAAACATGGACAGTAGAAAAAAATATATACTTTACAAAACCTGATCAGGTTTTGTAAAGTATAATGGCTAGGCTTGGATACCAAGCTTGGCCAACATTTCACTTTTAAAGAAACTCAATTGGATTATTGAAAATTTCAATTTTTTTCGGTGTGGTGTCCACTTTTTTTTATGCTAGATTGGTGCACTTACCCTCTATAGAGAATAAATCAACTTCTTTTTCACTCTCTGTAAAATTATATTGCTTGTGAAAATGCCTCTCATTCAGTGATGGAATCATCTCCACATAGCATAGATTCAAAGTACGTTATAGCCTAATAGATCTTATGTGCAAGTTAGAGTTTTCACTCATCAACTTTACATTAAGAAAAATAAAAATGTCATCTATCAATTTTAATCTTTTCAATATTGATTCTTGTAAACTTAATTGAGTTTAGTCATATTAGACTTACTTTACATTTGTTTTAATAAATGTGCATTAGTTACTATTAAATAAAAATATATACACATATTAATTTAAAAAAAAGTAGAACCCAAGATTACTCCTCAAATAAAGTCACATGGGCAGTGCCCAACATCTAGATAATAAAATAAAAATAAAGCTAATGGAAAATCAACCTTCATCTATTTTAAGTTGTCCCTTTTCTTTGCCTTCATTCTTACTAATAAAATTGGTAAAGTGATACGAGGGATCCACCTTGGCCAACATGGTTGACTGTTGTGCCACTAATACTTAATAATTAACTATTATCACCACTAGTAGTCAATCATCCCCACTTCAAAGACACTTAGAGACAACACATCCAAACACATTGAAAATCACAATTATATAAATATTACTTTCAAATACATGAGCTCAAAAACAACATGGAAAAAAATAACAGAAAAAATAAATGCTCCTAGTTCATGTAATTTTTTTTACCAAAAGAATTTTAAATCACTATGTAAACTATTATGTGTGTGTGTGTGTGTGTGTGTGTGTGTGCAGCTAAACTTTTAATTACTAAGATATCATAGTTTTTAAATTGTTTTATCATCTTTTGCATGATGCCCAACTCTTCTACATCCATGTACCTCATGCAATGAAGATTTTGGGAAAGGAAAGTTGACGATGAAGGAAATTATAAAGAGTTATTCTCTTGACATAGGATTGTAGCCATGTGCTCCATCATGTTGGATGTTACGTCAAACATTTCAATCATGCATAACTTCCTCTTAGTTTTTAATGTTAATATTGTTAGTTTCTCTTGAGGGATATTTGTTCAAATTCTTTTTTATATTTTTCATATGATTTAAAGACAAAATTTTAGTTTATAGTTTGCTTTTGGTTGTACTTGCAGTTTACTGGACTATAGTTCTAAGGTAAAAATTTTAGTAGTTTAAAGCTAGTTGTTATTGTTATAACATTGATATGCTACTAGGCTCTATTTCAATTGATTGTATTTTTTGTTAAATATTGTTTGCAATATGTTGTTGAACTATTGAAGTTTTTTATTTTGTTAGAGTATTGAATTTTTTGTTCATTTCTAGTTATTGGTTTTAATGTCTTTGGGTTGTGGATGTGTAAGGAACAACTCCATTGTCTTACTCTTATTTAATAAAAAAAATATTTTATCCACTTATTATAGTCAATTAGTCAAGCAAATTTCTTTATTATTATTAGTGAGTATATATTTTTTAAATTGGTTTGATTTTATAGGATTATTTTTAAATGTTCAACCTCATAATTTTTTAAATTATTATTTAATATATTCACCTTAATAAACTATATGGATATAAATTAATAATAAGATTGATTTCTAAATTTTAGATGATTAATGAGTGTGAGAAAAAAAAAGTCTAAGTTGATGGAGCAATTTTTAGGTCCCTGTCTTTTTAACCTGCTCAAATTCAAAATCCTCCTATTATTCTTTAGTAAAAGATTCCAATCCATTGTATAACAATTATTCTTATTCTTAATGAATCACCATCTCATTGGAAAGGACTATGAAGCCCAACATGAATTCCAAGTCTAATACATCATTTTATTAAAAAATGTTCACATAAATTTGTAAGTCACAACTCCAAAATGACTAAATTTTAAGTAGTTTATTTTTAAAAAATTATTAAAGACATTCTTATATTATTATTATTATTGTTATAGACATTAATTTAAAACAACATTTAAAATCAATAGGTATATCAATACATTTTAAATTTAAATATTATTTTAATAGAAGATATTTCATTTGTTGGAATAATATTTCTTAATAAAATAAAAATCTTTAAACCCTAATAAAATCCTAACTCCAACCTTAACATTGATGTTATCTATTAGTTGGCGTTCTGATCCCCAATTTTAAAACTTGGTATCTCGGTCCCCTTGATAACTTTTTCATATTTTGCCTCACAGTCTCCCCTAATCCGTGTTCAAAAATTCTTTAAGGAGACTTGTTACAAGAAGGCAATTTTTAGATTGGTTGTTATAACAACGAATGTAGTAACACACATGCCAAAACTTGAGATTGAGAAAATAGGTTCAGATGGTACAAAGCGGTCCTGAACCTCTTGTACCTGCTGAACAAGTTTCAATGATTTAATGGTTCAAAGTTTGAGTTTGTAGAGCCCAAATTCCAACTTCATTTTCATATGTACACCATTTTCAGATTTGGAATGTGAATTCAAATGCAAATTCATTGGCCAACTTTTTATAGGTTCAATAAGTTCAGGGGTTCCATAATGTAGTTTCATGTTGTAAGTTCCTTGGTTAGGGTCCAATATTCAAAATGAAGATTTCAATAATATTAAGATTCAAACTCTAGATTCAAAATTGAAGTTCAAGTTCGAAGGTTCATGTGATTCAAGAGGTACAACAATTTAAAGATTCAGTTTTAACAACTATAACATATTTTCTAAAAACTAAAAATTGGGTCTCAGAATGAGGGTCACAACTTTCAAACCCACCACTGGATTGTGCTCATCTTTGGATATGTGTGAGTAAACATAATTTTATAAATTAAAACAAGAGAAATTTCTAGAACGTGTCCTTATTTGTGAAATACATATGTCTATTCACAACACTATCGAATCAACATTAATAGTCACATAATGCAAATCACAAATGTTAGTCATATTTTGGGGGCTAAATTTCTCAATCCGACCATTGGATCAGGCTGAATTTCAAACATTTTTTCCAAATCTAATTCTATAAATATCAACCAAAGTTTTTTATCAAATTTTTTATGGATGAAAAGTTACAATTTTATGAGTGCAGGACTGTCAAATCAGCACTAAATGTCACAAAATGTAGATAATAGAAAATGAGTCATATTTTGGGGGCCATAACCTTTAATATAACTATTAGATTTGACTAATTATTGTATATGTTTTAGGAGTCCCAGTCTTCTAAAACTATCCCAAATAGTTTTCTCATATTTATTATAGATCAAACGTTATTGGTATTGGAGTGGACTATAGAAACTATGATGACAATTATGAAAAGATGATAGCATTTCATCACCAGTAAATACCACATGTCAAATTCTTCTTATAAACATTATAAAATGATATCCACAAATTCTTAATTATAATGTTTATAAAGACTGTATGTTATAGAAGGAAATGAATAAAGGAAGGTGACTGTGGACAATGATCAAAGGAAAGGAGATTTAATTCCTGATAATTTCCAAGAATCAGTTATGAAATTGAATAAAGCTCTCGAGAAGTTTATTTAATGGGAGAAATTTGGAAGAAAATGGGTTCTTCTTTTTCTAAAAAGTCAAGACAGTGTGCATCTCCTTTCTAGGGTGTAGAGAGTCTTGAAGATTCTACTATTTTTGCAAACTATGTGTTGCACATTTGGGGAAAATTTAGATTGTGTAAAGGGGGCAGTTTTAGATTGCTTTCTGAATTGTTCATTTTATTTTCCTTCTCTAGTTTCTGAAATAATTTGATTGTTAGTAATAATTTTAGAAATAGTATTCTTTTTGAGTTGAATGAAGGTTCTATCATCTTGAAGATTGTGTTCTTAATATTGTTCTCAGTCTTGGTTTAGGTGTTAATCGAGCTAAATAATGGAATCAAATTCTACTACCGTATTCATTTATTGCAGGGGTTGTTCCTGTTTGTCTAATCCTTCTCTTTCTTTTGAGAGTGCATATAGGTGTGTGAATATTGTATGCTTCCATTGCTGTATGCTAAATCTTTTCTTTCTATCTTAGTTGTAATAATTTTCCCCCTATCCAAGAATAGCGTAGGTAGCCTTCACTTTTAGGTTAAAATCTTTCTTAAATCTTATTCATTGTAAATCTAATCAGGGAGTTGTACCTTGTAAAATTTAGAGGGTGCTTGCATAATTCAATGGCAAAGTGACCCAATTGTTGGTATATTTTTGCATCTTCATTTTTGGGCAAATAAGAGTTATTTTGATGGTTTATTGTGTGAAATTATAAATCATAAAACAAAATCCTCACTTTGAAGTCTAACTCTATCAAAACTTTAACTCTAACCATTATATTAACCACCAAAGTCTAATCATCATTATATTTTATTTATTATTTAATACATTGACTTAAAAATTTATTAACAAATAATAAATTTATTAAATATATAAATATATCTAATGTACTTTTTAAAGAATTTGTTAAAGTTGAAATATTAATAAAATTGCATCAATTAAAATCTAGAAATAATTTTAAAGTAGACATGATTACAAGTATATGTACTAATAACTTGACATGAGTAATGCTGAAAATCAATTAAGGATTGTTGAAATATCATTGAAGGAGTTTTGCATTATAATCTTTATTGCTTTTAGGAAACAATTATTTAAACAAGTCTTAATATAGATAAGTAGGAGGTAAGGCACAACACTTGGTGAAGGTTTTACAAATGGGGCTGCAAGTAGAGTGGGTTTAATTGTGGAGGGAACTCCATAGTTAAGCATGCTCGAGATGGAGTAGTACTGGGATGGGTGACCTCCTGGGAAGTCCCAATGCTTCACCTCTATGAGCATCACCTAGATCCAATGAGTGCTAAGTGTTCCATTTATTCTCATGAGAGACATGGATTCATGTGTGAATCACTATTCATGATATATGGGTCAATGAGTTTGACTCAAAAATATCACAAGTATTAAGATAGATTAAATAGTTTAACATTTATTTTTATTTATTCTTTATTAAATTTAGTAGGGAATTATTTGGGTTTGATTCTTAGCTCAAGCTTCTGCTTACTTTTAAGCTTGTAACTTTTATCCTAGTCATCCATTTGCTATTTATTTTCCCATCTTTCACATGATCAATATCATTATTCATTGTTGTGTCAAAATGCGATGAGTGTGGATTTTCATCATATTGTATCTTCGACTGCAAGTTGTGATCAACCTCCCATTAGAACACACAAATATAAGTCATCACAAAGTGACAAATAATTACCTAGAACATGAATAATGTTGAGATGGATGAAATAGCATATAGAGCATTGCTTATAAAGCTAAGAAGGCAGGGCTAGTGAATAACATTGAACACAACCACCATAATGTACTTATTTAATTAGAATAACACACATCAAAGCATATCTCATTCATTTTCCAAAATATGCAATTACATTGATTTGCATTTACATGTAATTCCATCCTTTGAACCTAATTACATGTTTATATTAAGTAACAATTAGATGTAAATTACTTTCCATGCAATTACCTCTATACAACTTGATTTTTGTAAAAGGTCACACTTTGAAACACCAAGGTCACCATTTGTATACATCCATATGCATCCCAACTTGCATTCTTGGCCATACCCACAAAAGCCCATCTTTGTCTACATGCAATCCACTCTTGAGATTCCAATTTTTGCCGTTTTCGCCTAAATACATAAGCTTTTCGATTCATTTCCAACCATCATATGTATTTCATATGCATCTAATCCATACTTAATCAATTATCTCCATCATATAAGATGATCCTTCATGTTTCATGTAAACATTGGTTCATCATTGCTCCACTTTTATATCATTCATGGACCTTCACTTAAATTTTTATTCTAATCTAGATAATCTTCATTTATTTGTATTATCCATAATTAGTACACTCTTTGTATGATAAATAATAGTGATACTATAGACTTAACTTTTAGCTAGATAACACAAGATGTTAGTCGATATAATGTTGGTGTACGTAGTGATTATTTATTTCCTACACCTCATAATTTGACATTGAGAGAGAGAGAGAGAGAGAGAGAGAGAGAGAGAGAGAGAGAGAGAGAGAGAGAGAGAGAGAGAGAGAGAGTAATGGACACCCTTGGATGTCCCAGCTAACTAAACCAAATTGCTGAAAGGAATTATGTCAAACAGTTTGCATTCAACTTCTTAAAACTCCTTATAACTCTGGAAATCAAACGTTTATTTGTTTGTTGTGTTTCGTGCATGGAATTGGTATCATACAACATAAACAAGAAAGAAACTACAATAATATGCAAAGTGGAAATGAATTGCTGCTAATAAAATGTTATTTTCAGAATTCATAAAACCAAATACATGGCAGATTTATCAACTCACTAATTACTTCAGCAATATTGTCATAATACTCCAGCCCATGCTTACAAACTTTCTGCTACAATACTTTGTCCTCCAATTAGTCCACTACCTTCATAATACCATTCCCTCCAAGCGGCATAAGCGTCGAACAAGTAGTGAAGAAGATACGAGCAAAATATCAAATCTGCCTGTAGCCGGAAATGCAACTAAACTGCCTGATAATGAAGCCAATAAGAAAGAATTCCAAAGGCCAAACCCCAAGGGAATGACGTCTAGAATGTTACAAGAGAGGATAGACGTCCTCAAATGCCAAGAACAAAGCTGCAACTCACACACCAATTTCTTCTCATATTCAACCTGTCTAATGAAGCTACAAATGCTTCCTTTTATTCTATTCCCACGGGTCCGCTCAACTCATATGGGCAATATGGGATAAAGATGTGTAATATAAAACATATATTAAAATACCCCTTATGTCTCCCTTGGGTACACATCACCATAAAATAAATATTAAAGTAACACTTTAATATTTTACAATTAAATTAGATGTTACTTTAATAAAACTTCAAGCATTAAAATGTATTAGCAATCGGACTCCGAATAATGCGAGTGATAGCTCATCGGAAAGCACTCACCGAGGAGTATCGAATCCAATCACCAAAATTGACCTGCACTGTGTCCTGCCGACTTACTAAAAATAGTAAGTATGCCTGAAACTGAGTAAATCAACTTCGTTTTGGCCCAAACTGGAAATGACTAGGCCAAAACACTCCAAGATCCCATTAAACCCTTCGTTAGCCCTCGGGACCATGTAGAACAAGGCTAACGCACACACACTTGGTCAACTGCTAAAATGGGGACATTACAGTCCACCCCCCTTGAAATTGCTTGTCCTCAAGCAATCTCAGTCCAGCCTGCTGAATAACCTGCTCACTCTCCCATGTAGAATCTTCCTCCGGCAGATCTTTCCATCTGACCAAATACTCCTTCACTATCTTATTTCTAAGCTTCCTCTCTCTGGTATCCAGAATAGCCTCAGGTACTAACACAAGCTTCCCCTCCTCATCCAAAGGGGGTAAATCTGCAGAAGGCACTACACTCTGACCAATGGCTTTCTTAAGCCTAGACACATGAAACACATTGTGCACTCGATTGCCCTTTGGAAGCTCAAGCTCATAGGCGACTTTGCCCACTTTGCGAATCACCCTGTAGGGACCATAAAATCTAGGTTTCAACTTTTCAGCTCCGCTCTTCTTGAGCGATGACTGTCTATATGGTTGTAGCCTCAAGTAAACCATATCCCCTACCTCAAAACTGCGCTCTATTCGGTGCTGATCAGCATACAATTTCTGTTGATTCTGGGCCTGTTGTATATTCTCTTTGAGCACTTTTAGGATGTCCTAACTATCCTGCAATAATTTTTTGGCTTTGGGCACTCTACTATCCCCCAAAACTAAATCTATGAAGTTAGGTGCTTCATAACCATAGAGTGCCATGAAAGGAGTCATCTTGATGGACATATGATAAGTGGTGTTATAACAATACTCTCCCATATGCAACCATCTGATCTAAGCCTTTTGTTGTGTAGTTACATAGTTTCTCAAATATCCTTCCGCCCATTTATTCACAATCTCTGTTTGCCCATCTGTTTGCGGATGATAACTAGTGCTAGGTGTAAGATCTGTACCACACAACCTAAACAACTCTTGCCAAAAAACACTCATAAACTTACTATCCCGGTCGCTGACAATGAATCTGGGAAACCCATGTAACCTGAATATCTCTTTAAAGAAAAGATCTGCCACCTGTGCTGCTGTGTAAGTGGACGGAATAGCAATGAAGTGAGCAAACTTCGTCAAGCGGTCCACCACCACATAGATGCAATCCCTTCCCTGCACTCGTTGTCAACCAGTGATGAAGTCCATCGAAATACTTTCCCATTTCCTATCAGGAATGGGCAAGGGCTTTAATAAACCTACAGGAAATGTGTGTTCTCCCTTATTCTGTTGACAAACCACACACTCCTTGACATACCTTTGAACATCATCCTTGAGCCCTTTCCATGAAAACCGCTCTCGGATCTGCCTGTAGGTCTTGAAGACCCCCGGATGTCCAGCTGTGGGTGCATCATGAAATGCCTTCAGTATCGCCTCTCTCAAATGTGATGACGGAATCAAATAAACCCTGTCCTGAACTCTGATCAATCCATCTATCACCTCATAGCGATCATCCTGTATGGTACCTGAAATCAATCTAGAAGCCCAAGCATCTCCGACATACTCTGCTATAATCCGATCTCTCCAATCTCCTGAAATCTCTGCCAGAGCACATAAGTGAGGTCTCTGAGATAAGGCATCAGCCACCACATTTTTCTTACCTTTGACAAACTCTATGTCAAAGTCATAAGCCTGCAATTTAGTCACCCATTTTTGTTGCCGGTCATTAAGATCACGCTGGCTCATGAAGTATTTAATACTGTTGTGATCAGTCTTGATCACAAAACGTCCACCTACCAAATATGATCAAAATTTGGCCAATGCATGCATTATGGCCAACATCTCCCGGTCATAGACAGAATAACTTTTCTCAACTCCTCAGAGCTTCCTACTCTCGAATACAATGGGATGCTTCTCCTGC
This sequence comes from Cupressus sempervirens, assembly GCA_028749045.1. Taxonomy (NCBI): domain Eukaryota; kingdom Viridiplantae; phylum Streptophyta; class Pinopsida; order Cupressales; family Cupressaceae; genus Cupressus; species Cupressus sempervirens. The sequence goes on from CM053791.1 coordinate 71,960,845, forward strand.
ATCAATACTGCTCCAATCCCATCACCTAATGCATCACAATGAAGCTCAAAAGACTTCGTGAAATTCGGTAGAGCTAGAACTGGACATGAAGACATTACCTGCTTGAAATGCTCAAAACACCTTTGTGCTGCCCCTGTCCACACGAAGGCTCCTTTCCTGGTAAGATCTGTCAAGGGTGTAGCAATCTGTGAGAATCCCTTAACAAACCTCCTATAAAAACCACATAAACCAAAGAATCCCTTAAGCTGTGTAAGGTTTGTGGGAGTAGGCCATTCTACAATAGCTCTAATCTTTTCGGGATCAACCCGAACGCCATCTGCACTAATGATATGCCCCAGGTAAAGGAGCTCAGTCATGCCAAACTCACATTTAGATTCTTTGGCATACAATGACTCTCTCTCTAGAATAGATAACACCTCCTCTAGATGATGTAAGTGCTCCTCCCAGGTCTTACTGAAGACCAAGATGTCATCAAAGAAGATCAAGACAAATCTCCTCAGCTGCTTCCTGAATACTTGGTTCATACAACTTTGAAATGTAGCAGGTGCATTGGTTAGACCAAATGGCATAACCATGAACTCAAAGTGGCCATAGTGACATCGGAAGGTTGTTTTCTCAATGTCCTTTGCTCTCATCCTGATCTGATGGTATCCGAATCGCAAATCAATTTTGGTGAAGAAGCATGCCCCATGCAACTCATCAATTAGCTCATCAATCCTAGGAATGGGATACCTGTTTTTAATTGTTTTCTTACTCAATGCCCTGTAATCGATGCACATGCGCATCGTCCCATCCTTCTTCTTTACCAATACTATTGCTAAAGCAAAAGGGCTCTTACTGGGCTTGATATGCCCCATCTCCAACAAATCCTTAATTGCCTTCTCTATCTCATCCTTGTGTTTCTTAGGATGATGATAGGGAGTAATCATAACTGGTTTGGCTCCCTCCTCAAGCTCAATAACATGTTCCATCCCTCTGTCAAGAGGAACCCCATGAGGAATATCGCTAAATACTTTAGCGTGTCTATCCAGTATCTTCTGGACATCTAGTGGATGACTTTTTTCTTGTGGCTCTGGTGAAGTTGGCATAATGTGGCACTCTGCCGCCCACTCTATTTCATCATGATGAAAAAGTCTCTGCATTCTCCTCAAGGACACTACTCTGCAACCTCCATCTGAAAGCCCTCTAAGTACCACAGTTCTGCCCTCATGCTGGAATCTCATCTCCAATTTCGCTAGATTGAGTGTGAACTCAACTAGTGAAGCCATCCATGTCATGCCGAGGATGACATCATAATCTCCCATGTCCACAACATAGAACTCATTCTCCAACTCGTAGCTATCTCCAAACCCGATGCGAAGATTAGATATCTTTCGAGTGCATAATAACTTATCACCGTTAGCCACCATGACTCTAAACCCATCATGCTCCTCTGTCTGTAACCCTCTCCTGGCTACCAACTGTGCATCTATGAAGTTATGTGTAGCCCCAGTGTCAATAAGAGATATCACTTTCTGCCCCTGGATAGTACCCCTGACCTTAAATGTGATTGCCTTTTGGATCCCTGTCAAGCGTGCCAACGATCTATCATCCTTAGGAATGTTGCTCTCCTCTATAGTGTTACCCTCATCTGAATCGGAGTGTTGATCCTCCCCTTCTGACTCTGACTCTTTTGCTGAAAAATACTCCATTTGATTTGCCTTAGCCTTGAGAGAACATTTATGAGATAAGTCCCAAGGCTCTCTACAATGGAAGTACAGCTTCTTCTTTCGAAGTTCATTCAAGGTTTTATTGTCTAGTCCTTTTGATCCTTCTTTGGGTTTGCTATACTCTTTCTGAAATGATTTTTGTCTTTGTCCTTGCGGTAGGAAGAATCTGTTGAATGGTCTTTTCCTTTATATACCGAAGGGGCTAAATCTCGTGCCTTTTTAGTTGCTTTAGCTAACGTGAGTGGATCATTTCCCTTCACCCAACCTCGTAATGGATCAGCAAGACCATCACAAAATAACACCACCAATCTTCTAGGAGAGATATCAGTAACAAGTACAGACAAGCGCTGAAACTCGGCAATGTAAGCATCCATAGAACCTGACTGTTTTAACTGTGCTAGCTCCTTGAAATGTAACTCGGGATCCTTAGTGTCAAATCTCCCAATCAATGTTTCGGTGAATTCCTCATAGGATGTAATCTGATTATGCCCCAAAGTCACCATGCCATGATGCCACCATTCATGTGCAATGCCATCCAAGTGCATAGCCACATACTTGATAGCCTCCTCCTCAGGCATAGGATTTAGCTGCAAGTATGTATCTACCTTCTGCACCCAAGCTCGTGCAGTCATCTTCCCTGAAGCATCATAATAAGGTAAAGAAAGTTTTCCAACTTTCTTCCTCAGCTCAAAGTTTTGATTCCTCCCTCTTGCTTTAGGCATGTGTCTCATCCTCAAGTCCATATAATCTCTAAGAGAAATATTCGCCTGAAACTCTGGTCCACTAGCCTCCTAGTCCCTCCTGAACTGATCCTGTAACTCGGTAATTTGCGGTTCGTTTATTGGATGAACCGGATCTCTGGGTGGAAAAGTGGGTAGAAGAGGTCTCGAGCTCGCAGTCCGTGTTGGGCGTGCAACGTGTCTAAAGTTATCAGCCTCATTCCCATTGTTGCCATGTCCATTATTACCATTAATGTTATTCTCAGGACCATTGTTGTTGCCTTGGCCTTCATGGTTATTGTTTCCCCCGTTGTTATTGTTTCCCTCGTTGTTATTGTTTCTGTTGTTGGCATCACCTGGATTAATATTGACACCCATCTGTCTAGCCATGAGCTGCAACATCATGTCCATTCGCCTATTCTTCTCCTGCTGCATACGTTGCCCCTGCTCTAATGTATCTAGTAACTGTCGGAACAGTACCTCCCCCTGATCTGGACCAGCATTTCTGCCTCCGCCTAATCCTGTATTCCTGTCATCTCGATCACCCATATTATTGTCCTGATCACAGAATATCTCCTCTGTGTCTGTATGGTTGAATTCAATGTCCCCCTACACGGATGTACTAGACTGTTTGCTTTGCAAGTCTGAAATCCTATTTTGTCTTGCTCTGGTATCGCGGAAATTATAAGACCCCTGTCGCATGCTCAAACATAAATGCTTAGCCTGTGTTTTTTACTTACTTTTTCCCTCTATCCGGCTGTTCCAAATTCCCTATAAGACCTCCACAGGATGGCAGGACTTATAGCTCTGATACCACTGTAATGGACACCCTTGGATGTCCCAGCTAACTAAACCAAATTGCTGAAAGGAATTATGTCAAACAGTTTGCATTCAACTTCTTAAAACTCCTTATAACTCTGAAAATCAAACGTTTATTTGTTTGTTGTGTTTCGTGCATGGAATTGGTATCATACAACATAAACAAGAAAGAAACTACAATAATATGCAAAGTGGAAATGAACTGCTGCTAATAAAATGTTATTTTCAGAATTCATAAAACCAAATACATGGCAGATTTATCAACTCACTAATTACTTCAGCAATATTGTCATAATACTCCAGCCCATGCTTACAAACTTGCTGCTACAATACTTTGTCCTCCAATCAGTCCACTACCTTCATAATACCATTCCCTCCAAGCAGCATAAGCGTCGAACAAGTAGTGAAGAAGATACGAGCAAAATATCAAATCTGCCTGTAGCCGGAAATGCAACTAAATTGCCTGATAATGAAGCCAATAAGAAAGAATTCCAAAGGCCAAACCCCAAGGGAATGACGTCTAGAATGTTACAAGAGAGGATAGACGTCCTCAAATGCCAAGAACAAAGCTGCAACTCACACACCAATTTCTTCTCATATTCAACTTGTCTAATGAAGCTACAAATGCTTCCTTTTATTCTATTCCCACGGGTCCGCTCAACTCATATGGGCAATGTGGGATAAAGATGTGTAATATAAAACATATATTAAAATACCCCTTATGTCTCCCTTGGGTACACATCACCATAAAATAAATATTAAAGTAACACTTTAATATTTTACAATTAAATTAGACGTTACTTTAATAAAACTTCAAGCATTAAAATGTATTAGCAATCGGACTCCGAATAATGCGAGTGATAGCTCATCGGAAAGCACTCACCGAGGAGTATCGAATCCAATCACCAAAATTGACCTGCACTGTGTCCTGCCGACTTACTAAAAATAGTAAGTATGCCTGAAACTGAGTAAATCAACTTCGTTTTGGCCCAAACTGGAAATGACTAGGCCAAAACACTCCAAGATCCCATTAAACCCTTCGTTAGCCCTCGGGACCATGTAGAACAAGGCTAACGCACACACACTTGGTCAACTGCTAAAATGGGGACATTACAGAGAGAGAGAGAGAGAGAGAGAGAGAGAGAGAGAGAGAGAGAGAGAGAGAGAGAGAGAGAGAGAGAGAGAGAGAGATCATTCGTTAAGAAACCTAGTGTTGTATATTTAATAAATATTTGTGGTTGCCAAAAATTAGACAAATGAAAATAAAAATTTCATAACAGGTATTAAAGTAGAATATGTTCATTATTGATTATTATAGTAATACTTATAATTAGAATGAACAATGAAATACACATATACACATGCATACATGCATGTACATTCATATAGATATATATAAAATAATTGTATATATATCATGAACTAATTATAATCCTTAAATGACATAATTCATGACATTTATCTATTCAACTTTGACCTTCAATATAGTGACAATCTCCAATCAAATAAAAAAAGATTAGAAATTAAAGATAGATATAATTATTGTTTTTGTTTCTACAATCTATCCAAACCTTCTCCTTTTATGCCATTCTTTAAAAAATCTAATTTTGTGAATAACATGAATTAAATATATAGAAGAGGACACATTTAGTCTTAAAATTTGTCAAATGTCATCTCATAATTTTCTCTAAAAATAAGCTACATCACGTTCATGTTAGAAATACATTGAAAATTTAATTTAAACAGTATTTTGACATCCAATATAGTCTATTAACTCTCAATAATCATGATTACAAGAACTAAAGATACAAATGCACACTCAATTCGTTAACAAACTACTAACAAATTTTATTTATCTTACAATTTTCCACAAAAATTGTATATGTCAATAAATTCACATAGATATCTATATGTTTATATATGAATTATATATTTCATGATCAAATCGTAATTTGTTAAATGATAAAATTCATGATATATATCCATTGAACTTTAACCTCTCCAATTATAATGACAACCTGCACTTAAATAAAGAAAGATAGAAACTACTGTTTATGCTCTTACAATCTATCCAAATCATCTTCTTATCTTATATGCGAGCCTTTAAAAAAATATAGTTAGGGAACATAAATATGAATAAATGAAGAGACAATTTTAGTCTTGAAATTTTAGCACGAGTCATCTAATATACATGACGTTCATGCTAGAAATTACATTGAAAATTGTGATTTAAACAGTGTTCTTACAACGTATAGAGTCTGGCGATTCTCCATTGTCGTTACAGCAACGACGAAAGATGCGAATGCATGCTCAATTTGTCAACAACTACAAACAAATTTTACTCATTCCACACTAATCCGCAAAGATATTCCTGATGAATTCTTCTTTCTCTGCCTCTGCCAAATTCAGAAAATCATTCCATCGATTGGCGAAGAAGATAATGTGATTGTAGGAGGCGGCGTTGCAGGTTAGCCACTGCACTAGCACTCCATAAGTAAGTACTGCTCAACATTTTTGTAGAAATTTCCATTTAATTAAACAATTCTGTGTCTCCATTCAATTCTTCAAATCTATATTCTCAATTTCTCCCAGCACCATTTTAGGGTTGGATTGAAGAGTCTGGTACTTGAGCGCGCCGATTGCCTTCGAACTGCCGGCGCTGCCTTCAATATGTGGCCTAATGCCTGGAAAGCACTCGATGCTTTGGGCGTATCAGATTCTCTTCGCCCATTTTACCCCCAAATCGATGGGTAATTTATGTTTTAAATTTCTCATGCTCGTCATTTATTATCCCTTTCATGGGTTATTTAGATTCAAACTTTTATGATTTGGGTGTGCAGGAATCGGGGGTTTTCAGTTTGCACTGGAGTTTTCAAGAATGTTAGTCTGAAGAGAGAGGGGAAAAGGTAAGGAAAGGAAATGTTCTCTATATTTTATAAAAGCACAGGATAAAACAATCTGGGTTGGTCCCCATACATAAGTTTATAGATTGTGAATAGCAAAAGCTAGCCCTCTGATAGAGATGGTTTTTCAAATTGGGAATTCTGGTAAAAGATTAAAAGTTCATTTTCTTTGTTCAGGGATTCAAATGTGAAACCGGAAGCTCGGTGCATAGAAAGAATGTTACTTCTGGAAGCATTGGCCAAGGAATTGCCTGAGGGGAGCATCAGATTCAACTTTAAAATTGTTTCCCTACAGAAAACAAGGTTTCTTCTTTCACCATTGTAGAACTTGCAGACGGAACATCCCTCACAGCAAAGGTAGAAATTATTATCTTCATAATAATAAATTAAAACTTTCCGCTCAGATTTTCTGGAAGCTCTCTTTCTTTAAACCTAGATTCCTTATTCTGAAGTGTGGATTACAGATAGTGATGGGATGTGATGGAGTGTACTCAGTTGTTGCAAGATATATGGGCCTCCCAACAGCAAAATCAGTGGGACGCACTTCCATTAGGGGTATGGTCACATATCCACAAGGCCACCATTTCGAGAAGCTCATGGTACAAGTTTGGGGCAAAGGATTGAGAATAAGGCTGGCGGGAGGTCCATATATCTTGGGACCACTGAGTAAATTCCATCGCATCCTATCACAGTCTGCAACCCATACTATGGGATAAGGAACGTATATTTTAAGAAAAGGGGACTTTTGGAAAACCTGAGTGAAAAAGCTTTATTTTCGTACTATGGAGATGATAGTCCCTACATTTGCTGTGAGGGATGTTCCTACCTTATCCGCAAGCTTTATGTGGTGAAAGGGGAGAGTGTATCTATGTTTTGGGAAACGATTTTGGAGTTGAATCTGATGCTCTCCACAGGCAATTCCTTGGCCAGTGCTTCCAAAAGTGCCATTCTTTCTATGCACCGAGTTTCCAATTTCATGCTTGTATCGATGAATACATAAAAATGAGTTTTTCATCAGTCTCATTTTAAACTGGATCTTTATTAGGTTGATTTTGTTCCTATTCAGGCTGTAGTCCTATGGAGGGTTTGTGCGACTGAGAACATTTAATTTTTCTGGATTTCTCAATCTATTAAATAAAGAGTTGTAGAGTAATAATAGATAACTAGGGAAATAAGGATGCTATTACATTGAAACCACATCTTATCTTGTATGGAAATGCGTAACAGAAATACAGAGTATCCATGTTACTAGCTCTTTTGAGATGGAGGCTTCTAGTGGGTGCTCAAGAGAAGGGCAGAAAATCTAAAGCACGGGTAGATAGTTCTTAAGTAGCTTAGTTGTCTAATAACTCTGAAATAAATTTTAAATTGGATACAAGGACATAGAAACTTGTTTTTCATTGTACTACAGCTTAAAAACTCCATAGCAACATTGGCTTAGAAATTGTAAGTGTGGAACTCAATAAGATCAGTCTTTAAACAAAATTGGTCAAACTCTACTAAGAATTCAATGGAATCCTTAAACAGGTAGAGGAAACTTTGAGCCCGACTTCCCAAGCAGCGCGTAAATCCTCTATCAAAACAATGGGAGACTCCAATTTTACATGAAAACCTATATTTTGCTCTTGCCAAAATATTTTCCTAAATATAAGTAGTGGCAATCTTAAGCTGAAAGTAAAGAGACCCAGACATATTGAGCACAACTTTCTGGCTTTCTAAGCTATTTCTCATGTACCCTACAAATATTTCCTCAATGCTAAAGTCAAATCAAATCAAGTTTCCCAGATCTACGCTGGGTATTATCAATTACAACTCTTTCAATTAGCAATTAGATTGAAAAACAACAAAATGATTAGATTCGCTCGTTTCGAGTAATCATTCGTTTACTCGCCGGCGGCTCGGCTCGGGGTTCATCGGGTGCATCCCCCACCCTGCTACTAGAACAACCAGCGGTTTGGATATGCAGGGGTTCGGATCCCAATCCCCCCCACCCTTTTCTAATAGTGGTTTAGGTAGGGGTTCGGTATGATAGAATCTATACCCGGTCGAGGGATACGTACCTATGGCGACGAATTCTATAGAAGGGGGTCCCTTTCGTCTAGTGGTTAGGACATCGTCTTTTCAGGGGAACATTCTTGCAAACACCAGTACAAACTGGAGAACCCTAAATCCTGCACACCCACTTCTTGAAAATGAATTTCTGCATTACTACTCATATGAAAGAGAAGATAAACTCAATTAAGCTAAATTACCCATCAAGTTAAGAGTAAAATGGGCAAAGGAAATTTGATACACCAAGAGCATCAAGTGCTTTCCAGGCATTTGGCCACATGATGAAGGCATCGCCGGTAGTTCGAAGGCAATCGGCACGCTCAAGCACCGACTCTTCAATCCAACCCTAAAATGGTGCTGTGAGAAATTGAGAATAGAGAGTTGAAGAATTGAAAACTTGAATTCTTCAATTCAATCAAGAATTTAAAAGTTCGAAAAACTTAACCCTTTAATTCAATGCAGAATGTGAATGTTCAAATAATTGATTCCTTTAATTCAATGCAGAATTTGTGAAGTTCGCTGAAAGTGCACACTGAGAAAGAACAAACACATGATTTTATCATGGTTCACCACGAATTGTGGCTACATCCACACTGCAAGGAAGATCTCTTATTAATGTTAAAGTCTGAACTTTACATCACAACTGTAGCTTCAACTCTTGAAATACAATATGAAATAATGAACCTCCAATACACACATATATATATAGAGTCTCAAGAGAAATAAAGAGACAAACAATTGGAGGGAAACAATAATAAATGTAAATAATAAATGAAAGACTATTGGGCTTCACATATACACCCAAAAAACCTCACTTGAAGTCCAACTATTGTAATGTATGAGTCTCCCTTGAATCCCCTACTGTTATTTCTTTACAATGCTGAGAGAAGCTTGGCAAAACTCAAACTTCTCTCGTGGAACAACCTTTGTGAGTGCATCAGCTAGATTCTTCTTGGTGTTAATCTTCAAGACCTTAAGTTTGCCCTCCTCAAGTTTACTTCGAATGAAATGATAATGTACCTCAATATGCTTAGTCCTGTTATGAAAAGTTAAACTTTTGGCTAAGTCAATGACACTTTTACTACCACAATACAAGGCTGATCCTTGTTGAGGAAAATCAAAATCACCAAATAGACATTGCAACCAAATCAACTCTTTTGCTCCTTTAGTGAGAGCAATGTATTCAACCTCAGTAGTAGAAAGTGAGACCACTTGTTGCAACTTCAATGCCCAACTGATTGCTGCTCCAACAAAGGTATATACATAACCAGTAGTAGATCTTCTAGTATCTAAATTTTTAGCCATATTTGAATTAGTATAACCTCCAAGTGAAGTGTCTTTGCCACCATAACACAATAAAAAATCAAGAGTGCCCTTAAGATATCTTAAGATCCACTTAACTGCATCCCAATGCTGTTTACCTAGATTACTCATAAATTTGTTGACAACTCCCACAGTTTGGACAAAATTCGGACGAGTGCAAACCATTGCATACATAAGACTACCCACTACTGAAGAATATGAGATGTTTTTCATGTAGTTTAGTTCTTCTTGTGTCTTGGGACACATGGCTGAAGATAATCTAAAACAATCAGTAAGAGGAGTGTTGATGGTTCGGCATCCACCATGCCAAATCTTTCTAATACCTTGAGATTATAGTGTTCTTGAAAAATCTTTATTTTCCTCTTGTGTCTATCATGGATAATGTCCATGCCAAATATCTATTTTGCTACCCCTAAGTCCTTCATGGAAAACCTTTGTAACATCTTTTATTTTATTTTTAAAATCAACTTCACAGATGAGCCTGTAACAAGCATGTCATCAACATAGAGTAATAAAAGAATAAAGGAACCATCAGGTAACTTATTGTCATAGACATATGGATCAAATTAAAACCAAATGAAGTTATTTTCAGTCATGAATCGATCAAACTTGAGGTATCACTGCCTCAGAGATTGCTTGAGACCATACAAGCTCTTCCTCAATCAACAATATAAGTTTTCTTTACCACATTTAATGAATCCCTCGAGCTGCATCATGTAGATTTCTTCATTCAGATCACCATGGAGACATGCCATTTTTACATCTAGCTGTTCAAGTTCAAGATCATGAGCAACAACTAAACTAAGAATAGCCTAGATTGTAGTCATCTTAACCATGGATGAGAAGATTTCATTGAAATCTATGCCCTTTTGTTGATCGAAACCTTTAACAACTAGCTTGGCTTTGTAGCACTTCTAATTTTTTCCTTCATCTTTCAACCGATAAATCCATCAATTTTTGAGTGCTTTTGATTTGGTGGCAAAGGAGCCAAATCCCAAGTTTTATTTGGCAATAGAGAATCCATCTCTTCCTGCATCACTACCTCCCATTCGTGAGAATCAGATGCTTTGCAAGCTTCTTTGAAGCTTGCTGGTTCAACTTGGTCTGAAAGAAAACATTATGGCTCTTTCTTCAGAATATAATAGTTCATAACCAGAGAATTTGGTAGGAAGCGTTCTCTGTCAAGTTGATTTCCTCCATCCCCGAGCATTATCATTATGATCAGAATGTCCCTTTGCTTTATCCTAGGAGTTTTATATTTGGAGTTCAAAGTCATTTCCCTTTGAAGATGTGTAATGACTCTTCTTAAAATTAGAGTGATTAATATTTGTATGCACAATTCCCATATTGAATCACTGCTATGTGATTGACTTTGCTCACTTGAAAATTGAGCCCTGGCTTCATGCTGACTCATGGGTGGACTTGATCCAATGTTCGAGTCATCCAATTCTCCTGCATGTTGGAGAGCAATATCACCCAATTCCTACCAGATTGGAGCTATGTGGTAATGAGAAACCTATGGTTGAGTGTTGTAAAGATCTTGATTAGAGAGACCATGATGTAGGGATTTAAAACCATGACATTCATCCTTGTCTCTGCTAAGAACAGTCCTCATGCTATTTTGAAAATGTGTATCAGGTTTTGTTATTAGATTCACATGGGGACCAGGCTGATATAGGCGAAAATGAACCTATGGCTGTTCACATGAACCATCCCTGTCAGTGATTTCCTCCCTATCAATATGGGAGATCCTTGTGCAATGGTTATTTTGTGTGTCTCTAACCCTAAGTAGGCTTAATTCAACCACTTGAACATGCTATTGGTGATTGGTATGTACATTCCCTATGTGGTTTGTGTGAACTTCTCCTATGTGACTGACTGTAGAGGTGAATGGTACACTGTGAGGGAGTCTTTGCCCATGCTTGGTGTGGTGTAGGGAAGACCAAGGGTGAGGCTCTTGTGTGGAGTCCACCTCACCCATGATTGACATGTTCACATCCTTAAAACTTTATGACCAAAAACATCAGTAGGGAGAGTTCCTTGGTTAGTATGGTTTTGATTTTCTCTATACTCAAATAAAGAATTATCATCTCTATTTTGATTGTCTGATTCATCAATACTCTATTCACTAGTAGTCTTGGAATGACTCCACATGCTAGTGGATGAAGTAGACAAAGGGGTAGGAGCTAGAACTGAATTGAGAGATAAAATACTTGGAGAAAAATTGTTTTGATATCTGTTAGCATTAGAATTATTATAAAAAATAGAGAAAGGGATATACTTACTTGCATATTTTTCTTCTATGTTGAGAGCTAGAAATACCTTCTTATTGAAGACAACATCTCTAATTCTGATAATTTTCTTCCCAACCAGATCCCAAATTTTGAAACCATACTGGTCTTCACCATAGCCCACAAACATGCCTCTTTGTGATTTTGGATCAAGCTTCCTTCTTTTCTCCTTTGGAACATGTACATAAGCTTTGCATCCAAACACCCAGATGTAAGAATATGAAATTTTCTTTCCTAGCCATTTTTCTTCTGGGATGCCAAAATCCAATTGAGAAGAGGAACTTCAGTTGGTTAAATATACTATTGTATTACATGCCTTTGCCCAAAATTCCTTGCCTAAACCAACATTAGAAAGCATACAATGAGCTTTCTCAAGGATTTTTCTATTCATCCTTTCCGTTGCTCCATTTTTTTGTGGGGTGAATGGAGCAATCTTGATTTTATGGATGTCATTATCTACACAAAATGAATCAAACTCTAATGAGCAAAACTCTCTGCCATTGTCCATTTGCAAGCACTTTATTTCGTGGCCAATCTAATTCTCAACTAAAGCCTTAAAAATTTTAAACTTGCTAAAAACATCAAATTTCTTATGCAATATGTAAATCCATACCTTTCTTGTGCAATCATCAAGGAAAGTGAAGAAGAAGTTTTCTCCTCTAATAGAGCTTTCCTTGATGGGTCTGAACACATTGAAATACTCAAGTGCCAAAGGAGTGCTTTTCTTTTTGTGTCTAGTCCTTAAGAAGTTGACCCGCTTCTATTTTCCATAGAGACAATATTCATAAAATTGTAAGTCAACTGGTTTCAGCCCTGGTAATTGCTCCCTTTTATGCATAATAAGGCCCTTTTTACTCATGTGACTGAGCCTTTGATGCCACAACTCTGAATTGCTATCTTCAACTATCATGGCAACCCCCACTTCACCAATATTTTCTATAATATATAAATTCCCAATCTTGTCTCCTTTTGCAACTAACATGGATCATTTTGTGACTTTCCATGAATTGGTTAGAGAAGAGACAAAACCTTGTTCATATAACTAACTTATGAAAATTAAATTTCTCTTTAGTTCCATCTTTTAATAGCCATTTAACACCTCCTTTCAAAGATAATAAAATATCTCCTTTGCCTACTGTTTCACATGCTTTATCTATACACGAAGAGGCATGAAATGATGCACCTAAATCCAAAACCCACGAGGCTAAAGTAGTATTGGTTGTAGATAAAATTAGTACACTATCATCTTTGTCATAGATGGTGTTGGCTTGAATTTCCCACACTCGTTCTTGTGCTCTTTTATAACCTCTAGAATGCTTTTTCACATGACCACTTTTGCCACAAAACCAACAATCTCCTCCTTTCTTCTCCTTTGACTTCAAGCGTCTAGCTGATTTTGATCTTCTATGATGATTTTTCCTTCCCCTATTTTGGCTTCTTCCTCTAGTTTTTTTGTTGACAATTGTCAAGGCTTCACTAGGTGAGGATTCCTTTTTGCTTCTTTGCATATCCTCACTAAGTAGAGTTGCCATTACTTCATCATAGACCAACTTGCTCTTTGAGGAGTTAGAAGTGCTAACTGCCATAACAACGGGATCCCTGCTATTAGGTAATGAACACAACAAGATGATAGCTTTAGATTCATCATCTTGTGTCATGCCAACCAAGGTTGCTTGACATAATAAAGTGTTCAAATCATTTATGCGATTTGACATTGCATTCCCATCCTTCATTTTCAGCTTGTAGAGCTTCTTCATAATGAATATTTTTGTTTGCAACTGAGGCCATTTTGTACATACTTTGAAGTTTATTCTAAACTTCCTTGGTCGTAGATTCATTTTGTACATTGAATAAAATATTCCATAATAAAGAAAAAAAGATTGCCACCTCTTCCTTCTCATCAGTTTTATCCCATTCTTCATCCTTCATTGCAACTGGTTTCTTTTCTTTTCCATCAATTGCTACCTCCAAGTCTTGCTTGACTAGCAATGAACGCATTTGAACTTTCCATAAACTAAAATTCTATCTTGAGAATTTTTACACTTGCAAATCTTCCATGACTCTAGATTTTCAAACACCCAAATCACTTCCAGTGACTATGCCAAGCTCTGATACCAATTGTGAAGTTCATTGAAAGTACAAACTGAGAAAGAACAGAACAACAAGAAAGAGGAAAAACACAAACACATGATTTTATCGTGGTTCACCACAAATTATGACTACGTCCACACTGCAAGGAAGATCTCCTATTAATGTTAAAGTTTAAACTTTACATCACAACTGTAGCTTTAGCTCTTCGAATACAATATGAAATAATGAACCTCCAATACATATATATAGAGTCTCAAGAGAAATAAAGAGACAAAAAATTGGAGGGAAACAATAAAAAATGTAAATAATAAATGAAAGACTGTTGGGCTTCACATATACACCCAACAAAATCTGAAAAAATGAAAAAATGAATGCTTTAAGTCAATGGATAACTTGAAGAATTGTTGCAATATTTGGTACTTACCTATGAAGAGCAAGCACAATGGCTAGGCCCGCGACACCCCCTCGTACAACCACAATATCTTTGCATTTGTCCATTGTAGGTATTAATGGCAGATTCTCTTAATGCATGCAATTCAAAATACTAGAAGATAACAATATTTACATGTTACCATGATCTATTAAGCTAGCACAAATCAATAGAACATCCACTAAGAGTTTGACTGCAAGAAACCCTTGATGGTAGAGATCATAGAGATCATCATTACAGTGAATTCTTTGAGCTTGAAGATCTACTTCACCCATATCCTCCTCATTTTTGCTACCAATTTCTTCCCTTGCAACATTATCAAACAAAACTTGACATTAAATTTTAGAGAAAATAAATTAGCAATGGAAACCATTTGTGCAAGGAAGAAAGCTTTGATGTGCTACAAAATTGCAGTGATGGTAGTGCCCTTATTCAATTTGCTTCCCATAGAAGAATTTCTATTTTCTCTTTCCATTGTCAAATATTTGATGTTGCAATTTCTTCCCCCAAATAAATCTTGCATTGTAAATGCAAGCGTGGTAAATATATGCCCCACACATCCTTTATATATCTTGGTCAGGGTGGTAATTTTCACCAACCACCTTTGTGTTTGAGGCGGATCCAACAGTTTACATGGACTAGGGAAACTCGATGGCAAGGCTACTACAATAGCTCTATGGAAGATCATGAGATAGAAAGGTTGTTGTAAAGGCCATCCTTGCAAGCAACTTGTTGGCATTCCAAGGGTGGTGGCTGGGGAAGCTCCTCCATCAGGTTGTTGCGATGATGTGACAGTCAAACTGTGATTTTCCCAGGTAAAAGCCTATTGGCTAGATTACCATAACTTGTTTATTTCAGATTCTTATAAATATTATATATTTATGAATTTATGAAAATGATTAAATGTAAAAATATTAGTCAATGAAAACATAAATTTTCAATTTATTTTCTTATTATTTAGGACTTAAAAGTTCTAAATTTTTTATTTTTATTTTTATAGAAAATTCAGTTATTGGAAGTTCTCTCATTATGTGATTATAATAATTATGGTTCAATAAAATTTTATAAATAATTTACTTACTAACCAAATTTTAGATCGTGTATTCTCTTTTTTTATTAAACAAGCTAGTCGAGTCTTGTTCTTTTCATGAAAAAAAGTATGGAAATTATTTTTGTCTTGTTGGTAAATGGTTGGCCCTTGACTCAGTTGACCAACAATTTAGTGTTTTGTAATTGCTTACATAATACATGATGATTTGGTTTTTACACAATATCAATTGTTTTGACAAGGTTGTCGAAACTTGCTAATAGTTTTCTAGCTATTGTTTTCAAGATTATCTTTGATTTTCATGTAATACCTTGTGTTGAGACATTTATGGTGTGCTCGACTAATTTTTGTCGACAACTTTTCTTGTTCCTAGACTCTTGTATTCTCTTATTTTATTCAAAAATATGGTCAAATCTTATCCTTTTCATGGAAATAAATATGGAAAGTATTTTTTATTTTGTTGGTATATGGTTTTGACCCTTGGCTTAGACCCTTGGCTTAGTTGACCATGTTGTCCCAAACCGATAGTGGTGGTAGGGGGGTGGGGGTGAATCAATACTTACTCTAAAACTAGTTAGGTGAGATATTATCTTAAATTATTTAAATATCATTTACTTTAATAGTAACACAATGATAAAAATGACAAAATAGAACTCTGCAAGCTCACACAAGAAAGCATACATCAATGATACATGGATTTCTGTACATGGAAACCCTTAGAGAGAGGATGAAAATCACAGTGGGATTAATATAACCACTAGCCTTTTACTATAGATAAAAGGTTGTCTTGTTAAGATTGTCAAACCTCTCACCACAAAGAGATCCACCATTTTCAAGCGCACATAAAAGCTTAATTTTCTTGTTTTTGTATGTTGAAGCCTTCACAAAAGTGTCATTTTCGAAGTATAGAATGTGCCTTCTAGAAATTTAAAAAAAATGCATGTATGTGTAACATGGCCTTTAATAACAATACTAAAGTAATATCATCCTTTGAAATGTGTATCAATATCCAATATCTAAATCGATGTTGATCTTGACTCCAGTGTCTCAAAACAATAATATGTTTTATACAACAGATTAGTGTGGGAACGCGAAAGTCCTATCATCATAGGTGAAAAAATGATGCAATGAGGAAGTCACCAAGAGGTGTTTAATTAATGATAAATAAAAGTTATACAATCCTTGTACTACTTAGAAGACCACTTAATTCATGTAAAATTATATTTCTATTTATTCAAAGAAATCAATAACAATTCTGTACAACTAAAAACAATAACAATATGATTTGTGATAAAAATAATCATAAAAGAATCATAACTTTCCACCTTTTCCTTGTGCATGCCTCACAAGTATTCTCCATTCCTCATTTGGATGATGTGAATCGATTCATTACACTTGAAGGGCATAATATTTCTTCTTCTCCATCTCCACCAAAGTAAAAATAGCTATACTTGTGTACTAATACCATAATCTCTCAATCCCCCGCTAGCATTGGAAGAATTCGATGATAGAGAAACACATTTGAGACTATAGCGAGGTGTGAGATACTTGCATAAATACTCATTAATTTGACTAGATTCATCAATATAAGACAAAACTGAGCTAAAGTAAAGGTAAAAGGTATATTATTGCTGTTGGAAATATTCAATATATGATAAGCTACTGAGAGGGGAGGGGTGAATCAATAACTCTAAATTCTTCCTTTTAAATTTACCACACATCCATCTATGCTACTACATACATTAGTACTAAAAGATAAGACATTCATCACACAAAAGAACACAATATTTTGGTGACCTAGAAACCTTCCAAATAGAAAGTAAAATTGGGGTGGGGATGATACCCATAAAACTTCAATACTGTAGCATAAAGTTGGCCTGTTAAGGCTTACATTGACCACTTCTGATGATCTTCCCTGTTAGGAGCACAAAGGATTGCTAGGTCCACCTTTTTAGAGGATTTACAAACATACAATGAAGTATGCACTTGATTAAGAAATTTGTACAAAGACTGTTAAGTCTACCTTGTTAGAGGATTTAGAAATTGATTCACCTATTAAGATGAAGCAGTGGATCTACTTACAACTAATTGTTGATAAGATCATTTATGCACTGATCACCTTATGTGATGGATATAACCTTTCTACCTCTATAATGACCTTGCTGTATTCCTTGAACTACTACTGATAATCTCTCACATGTACTTCTCAAATATTTCATATTACTTCGCTATTGCTTCATACATACATGTGATATCTTACAATACACCTTACATATATACCTTTCAAATTTACAAAACTACAAGGTCGGCCAAAACACAAGTGAACAAATACATTACAAAGTCAGCCCAATAGTAAATAACTCAGGTTCACTGAACTGACTTGGTGACCTTCTAATACACAGTGCCCACTACATTACTCGGCATCATAATGCACTTAGTAGAAGTGAAGGCTTGGTCCATACTAATCACTCGATGTAGTTCTGAACTAGGTGACCACTGGTGACTAGGTAGATGTAGTGTCACTTGGTAGATACTGCATACTGATTTTACCTTGCTTCACTTGGTAAACACTATTTCTTCCAATGCTCGGTTTTCACTGAATCTGCATGACACAAGCTTACTGCTCATGTAGTGCCTGCCCTAGGTTGCATTTTTGCTATTGTTGCTGAACTCTTTTATGATAGTTTTATGTTGATGATTACTAGTATTATTTTGATAATTATCAGATTCAACTTATTATATGATGAGATTACTTGGTACTTTATATTTCATGTATGCATGATGATTATTTAGTGATTTTAGTTATGGATGATGATTAGTTAGATGATTTATTATCATATGTGTTTTCTTATGGATACTTACCCCATACTTGCATGAGTATGGTGTGTATGTTATTTTCTTTATGTATGGCATTTCTAATGTGGTTAAGGAAGGGAGTCGTAGTCACCTGCTAGTCAGGATCTACATGATGTACCACTTCCTACCATTGCCTGTTTAGCTTAGTATATATTGTGCTTGTACGTGTGTGGATTTTATGTAGGTTGCAGGTACTAGGTATCGACTTCTCTGAATTGCCAGGATGAGCGTACCCTATCACATTATCTCAATGGTAAGAGAGGGGAGATAAATTCTCAAGTCCAAATCCCAACTCTTTAAGCCATTTGTCCTAATTAAAAATTAGGACAAGTATCTGAGTTGAGTATCCTCCAAATATGTCAGATGACGTAATTCGTGATATTAACCGCTTAGTTTGATTTTGTATGTGTTTTTCTTTGATGGATTTTTGTATTTTACTTTATGAGTTCTTGATGTATTTTCTATTAATTAAGTCTAATTAAAAGATTTAATTAATGATGTAATTAAATAGAAAATTAATATGATATTTTAATATTTATTTTTATTTAATTAATTGAGAAATTAAATAAATAAAAATAATTAAATTTGAAGATAAAAGTTATAAGTTTAAATTTGGAATGTGACAATATTTATTTTAATAATAATATATTTATAGCTCATTTTTATTTTATCAATTAAGTTTCAAAAATAAATTTAAAAGTGGAAAAGATATTAAATTATTAAAAGATTCTAGATTGCATGATGTGTGCATGCGATTAAAAAAATAAAAATATTAAGATAAAACAAGTGAATTTATTAAAGTGAGTGCATGAGATTTAAAAATTAATAAATTAATAAAATAAATAAAGAAAATATTAAATAAATTAATGTGCATTATTTTAATATTTATTCACATAGGAGTATGCGAGCTCTTGGGAGTTGTCATGTTGACAACACAAGAGTTTGCAGTCTAATTATGCACATGTTGTCTACACTTAGGAGTTAGCACATTATTTGAGCACATGGTGTCTACAACATTCTAGAGACCTCATCATGTCCATCTTCTTGTCGTGGAAGTTACGTGTTTAGTTGTCATGCTTATCTCCTAGTTCTTTCTAGGCACATTGTAGATGCATCTTAGAGGGCTTTAAATAGAGGCTCTCCTAGTGTGTATGGACAAGCTTACATGCATTCGAGAAGCTCATATGCTTCTACATGCTCATATGCTTCTACGAGCACTTCTAGTCACTTGGGGGTTTCGTTTGGTTTGATTCTTGGAGGAATGGCCAATGTTGGAGAAGGAAGGGATTTTTCTATGGACTTCTGAGGCATAGCAAATTTGCATCAGTATCTAGGTGCACTTGTGATTTTTACATATTCTATTTGCACTCTTTCTCTTCCTATCTTCACCGTGTCTATTATATGTGTCTGAATATACTCCATGAACGAATCTTTAATCTTGAAATTGGAATCTAGATATGTATGTTAATTTTTATTTGGTTGCAAAGAAACATTAAGAAACCCCAGTTTTATT
The DNA here is from genome assembly GCA_028749045.1 of Cupressus sempervirens. Classification (NCBI taxonomy): domain Eukaryota; kingdom Viridiplantae; phylum Streptophyta; class Pinopsida; order Cupressales; family Cupressaceae; genus Cupressus; species Cupressus sempervirens. The sequence continues at coordinate 71,980,599 of CM053791.1, forward strand.
TATAGAGGAAATTCATCACAAACTGCCCTGTCGCTGCCCCTTACATAGACTTGAACTCAGACATTCATAACTTTTCATCTATACCAAATTTATTCGATCACTCTGATCAGATTTGGCGAAACTTGGCCCTCTCTAATATATTTCAAATTCGGCTCGATCCAACAATTCATTAGGGAGCTATGGCCCCCGTACTGGGACTGTTTTATTCAATGACAATCATTCCTCCATTTTCCATAACCAGGAGTTCTTTGTGCTTAAGCTTCACAAAAATAATCTATCAAAGCATGGAATGAATTAAAAACTAAACCAATATAGATCTAAGACATTTATAATCAAGATTTGGAAATTGATTCGGGTTTGGGTTCGAATAAAAGTAGAATCTTATTAATATGCATTAGTTTTATGATTTATTATCTAATCTAATTAAATCAAATTTAATTAAGATTAGTTAATAGTAGAAGAAGTGTAATTAATTATAAGTCGACTTAAGTAAATGGATTTTTAAATGAGGGCAAAAGAAAAGAGATATTAATAAGTGTTTAGTAGAATTAAATAATTGAATTATTAATGAGATTGATTTCACTTAAAATCAATGAAGATTATTTTAAATAAATGCTTGTCCTTGAAGTGTTTTAAGGAAATTGTAAACTAATTATTTGAAATTTGATAAGTATTATTCTTATGATTTTAATAATGGGAGATGCTCTTGGAATTAAGGGAGTTTCATTTAACTATTAGTAACATTGATTTTTAGTAAAATAATGCAATGATTTTATTAAAAGTCAATGGGAATTGGTTTAATGATTTAAATAAGTAAATAATTATCTTCTAATTATTTTAGGAAATTATTTTAAAGTAATGGAGGGATAATTCTATGTTTTATTCGAAAAGATAAATGGGTTGACTTGGAGATTAAATGAAGAATCTTATACACTTGAAGTGTACTTGAAAACGAAAACTGAAACTTAATATTTGGCTTAACCATGTGATTGCGAAAGAAAAATAAAATATGTGTTTGTATTTTGTTGTTTATGCTATCCATGTTTTGGGTTTGGGTGGTCCTAGAGTGTTGACCAATTAGGATTTCTACTAGAGGCTTGGGAGTTATGTGAATGTGATGGCATGTTGATGTTATTTGGTCTCTATTCTTTTAAAACCCAACCATGGTAATCTGATGGTATGCTCTATGAGATGTTTGTATTTATTGATTGTTATTGCTTTCCAATCTTCTTGTGTGAAGCTAAGGTGTATGTATTTGAGATACTTGACTTAACCATTTTTGAGTCATCGATCAGTTATACTTGGGTTACTTTCTAGTTGCCTAGATAAGATTGAAGTGTTGATTTATTTCTTGATGTTGTCATGTTGTGACATGTTTTGACTCGACCATTTTGGAGTCTTCGATCAGTATTACTTTGAGATACTTTTTGGTTGCTTTTCGAGAACCAATGGATATTGTGATTATCAGTGATACCTTCAGTTGCCAATAGAGAACTGTTGTGGTCATGATTATTAATGGATGCTTTTTAGTTGCTCATGGAGATTTGATGCTTCTATTGTGGATTATCTTTTGGTATTTTTTTAGTCGCTTGTATAGGACTGTGGTGATTTTGAGATTTATGATTCCATGAGCTTAGGGTAGGTTATCTACTTGTAGTGTTGGGAAGTGGCTTGCAATGGGGGTTAGGGACCTAAATGGCTACCAGGGTAACTCATTGTAAGTTATTTAATAAGTGAAAATATTTACATTAAATGGGGATTAAATGAACCTAATAAGATAATTGTATATTCTCACCTATGCCTTGAGTGCTAGTATAGACTAGGATGGGAGTAGAGAGAACGTTTGGTTGCGACCTTGCATTTCGTAGTATACCTCGTTAGTAAGAGAGGATACTAGTGGCCGCATAGGGATCACTAGGGGGTCGGAGTCTATTGAGAGACTACCAAGGTAACTCTAGCGTGATCCATGCGATGACACTTTCCCGCTTACATAGTAGGTTTCCTACATGTCTTTGTGGTGCCTCTGGGATTAGATGTTGGTTTGTGTTGGAACCTTTGAGTTAGTGTACTTTTAGGATTCCTGAACTTAGAGATTTTTTGTGCTAAGTGATTTGATATCCTATTTGGGACTTGAGATTATCTCCTCAGCATGGTGGGAGTGGGCCAATTAGGTTCCACGCGGTCGGGTGGTGTGCTTTTTCACTCTTATCATTTGAGATCCATCTGTAGACACCGTGGTTGGAGCATTATTTGTTGGCATCTATCTTCATTCTGTTCCTGGATTATGATGATGGACATGTATCCTTATATTGATGATTAGCATATGATAGATGATGTTATTTACTTATCTTATGCTTTATTCTTGCATGTTAGATGTCTTTATGCATATGATGTAGTATGTTTTAGGAGTGACATTCCTACTATGTTAATACTGATGATCTCTTCGATAATTTAGGATGTTACGCATGGAGGGATGGCTAGGACCCACGATTGTCTAATGATGCTATTTACGGTTGGGAGGAACCATGCATTTAGATAATTATGTGTTGTGTTTATGATTTATGGCTATCTTTTACGATGGATGTTTATATCTTCTATGATGATGTATCATGTATGGAATTTGGTTTCATTTACTTTATTGCACTTATATCATAGATTCGATGAGGATGATGTATCTTTATTTTTACATATGTATATTCTTTTAAGCCTTTCTTACCCTATGTCATGTACAGTGGATGATTGAGCATTTCAAATTTGATTGCCAAGAGGCATTTAGAACAAATGTGTAATATGGACATTGGAATTTCTATTTATTCTTTCATGTGGATGTGGTAGTGGTTAGACTTAGTATTAATTAGATCAAATGTGACTCAACATCTTGGGATCCTTAAGGAATGTAACCTATTATGTATGCTTATAATTGATTGTATGTTATTACTTCGGCTACTATGTGTTTGATATGAATGGTTTATTTTTTATGCTTTTAAAAAAACAATTGTTTGGTAAACTTAGTAAAAATTTATGTTAATTCTTTTGGATCCCTTGGTGGGGCGTTACAACTTGATAGGTACTATGAAGCTCGGTAGACACTGTTGATCGTCACATTGCCTATATTCACTCGGTAGCCACTATCTACTTGGTGTAAATTACTGAACTCTTCAAAGCTTGGTTAACACTAGAATGCTTGGTGAGAGTAGAGAATTAAGTGCTGAGCTCGGTAGCTATACTGATATGGATAAGTGTTGTCACTAATGGCAATACTAACTTAATGCCAACAATTGCATTTTTCATTACTTGATCATCATAGCTTAGATTGAAGGCATCCTTTTCCAGATATGCTACTCTTGCTAGAAAGGGAAGGTTCTTAAAATTTAATGGAATATGGGGTTGACATATTATGACTCACTTTTGGATGGAAAAAATTCAAAGGTTCTATAAGATTTGTATCTGATGATATTGATTTTAAGTCTTTGAACTTTATTTTATTTGGGTTTTGGATGAGAATTCTAAAAGATTGATTGATGTCCTTTGGTTTGACATCAATTTTGATCTATTTTATGATAACATAATTCAGATTTTCTCTCCATATTTGGAATATCCTTTTCATTAATCAAAGGAGTTCTGGAAAAATCTATTATATTTTTGACCTCCATGGAGCTCCATTGCATAATCTCTAGTAATGTTGTGGTCAACAGATATTGGGCCTCCTAAATAATCTGTTGAATTATAAATGTTCACCTTTTCTTCTAGCTCTAAGCATTGTCCTCTTGCTAGCTTTAGTAAATTATATATTTTCAATTAAATTTTTAAAAAAGTTTTTCTTATGAAGTAGGACCCAAAAAATCAATGACAACATTCTTGGTTTCAAGTTCTAGTTGTGGGACAAGAGTGTAATTGAATTTGATGAGGTCTCAATTGAACAACACTTTGAACTACGTACACTTATTACATGCATTTAAATACTTTTTTCATTTCAATAGTTTTGTCCATAAAACTGGTATTTAAAGTTAAGGATACATCACAAGTAAGCAGATCTTCAAAACAACAGAAGATAACAATATTTACATGTTACCATGATCTACTAAGCTAGCCCAAATCAATAGAACATCCACTAAGAGTTTGACCAAAAGAAACCCTTGATGGTAGAGATCATCATTACAGTGAATTCTTTGAGCTAGAAGATCTACTTCACCCAATTCCTCCTCATTTTTACTAACAATTTCTTCCCTGCAACATTATCAAACAAAACATGACACTAAATTTTAGATATTTTTTTTTAGCAATGCAAACCATCTATGCAAGGATGAAAGCTTTGATGTGCTACAAGATTGCACTGATGTTAGTGCCCTTACTCAATTTGCTTCCCACAGAAGAATTTCCATTTTCTCTTTCCATTGTCAAATATCTGATGTTGTAATTTCTTCCCCCAAATAAATCTTGCACTATAAATGTGAGTGTGGTAAACATATGCCCCACACATCCTTTATATATCCTAGTCAGGGTAGTAATTTTCACGAACCACCTTCATTTCTGATGCTAATCAAATAATCTACATGGACGAGGGAAACTAGATGGCAAGGATACTATAGTAGCTCTATGGAAGATTACATAATAGACAAGTTGTTGTAAAGCCCATCATTGCAAGCAACTTGCTAGCATTCCAAGAGTGGCTGCTGGGGAAGCTCCTCCATCGGACTAGTTGTCAGGATGACATAGTGGTCAAACTAGGATTCGCTTAGGTAATCGCCTATTGGCTAGATTATCATAACTTTTTTTTTATTTCAGATTCTTATAAATATTATATATTTATGAACTTATGAAAACTATTAAATGTCAAAATATCAGTCAATGAAAACATAAATTTTCAATTTATTTTCTTATTATTTAGGACTTAAAAAGTTCTAATTTTTTTTATTTTTATTTTTATAGAAAATTCAATTATTGGAAGTTCTTATTATGTAATTAAAATAACTATGATTCAATACATTTTTATAAATAATTTACTTACTAACCAAATTTCAGATCATGTATTTCCTTATTTTATTAGACAAGCTGGTCAAATTTTGTTCTTTTCATGAAAAAAATATGGAAATTATTTTTGCCTTGTTGGTATATGGTCAACCCTTGACTTAGTTGACCAACAATTTAGTGTTTTGTAATTGCTTACATAATACATGATGATTTGGTTTTTACACAATATTAATTGTTTAGACAAGGTTGTCAAAACTTGCTAATAGTTTTCTAGCTATTGTTTTCAAGATTATCTTTGATTTTCATGTAATACCTTGTGTTGAGATATTTATGGTTTTCTCGACTAATTTTGGTCAACAACTTTTCTTGTTCATGGACTTTTGTATTCTCTTATTTTATTCAAAATTATGGTCAAATCTTGTTCTTTTCATGGAAATAAATATGGAAAGTATTTTTTTTTGTCGATATACAGTTTTGACACTCAACTTCGTAAACCATGTTTGTGCGAAACTAGTTGGGAGTGGGTGGGGGCGGGGTTGTGAATTAGTACTTAGTCTAAAACTAGTTATTTGAGATACTATCTTAAATATTTTCAATATCAGGAGCCTTAATAGTAACATAATGATAAGAACAACAAAATAGAACCATGCAAGCTCACACAATAAAGCATACATCAATGACACATCAATTTTTGTATGTGAAAACCCTCATTGAGAGGATGAAAACCTTGGTGGGATTAATATACCCACTAGCCTTTTACTGTAGATAAAAGGTTTCCCTATCAAGAGCTACAATGTTCTTTCTGAGAACTTATCATATTAAGACTTTTTGTAATCTATTAGGATTACAATAAGCCTATGAAGATTACCTTGTTAGAGGATTCAAAACACTCCTAAGAGGTACCTTGTGAGAGGATTTATAGATATTTACAATTAAAGCATAGTTGTGATGGTCAGAAAACAAACTAAATGGTTGATCTAAAGAATGATAGAACTTGTCTCGTAGATCAGTTGTTTAATCTTTGGAGATCCTCTAATCATTTTCTTCTGCCTTGGCTTGCCTTGTGAATAATTTTGTATCACCTTTCTAGATTTCTTGTTCCTTTCTATCTTTAGAAACATGTCTTCTATTTGGCTCCTTAGCTCTACAACTCTTTTTTTCTCTTACTCTCTCTTCACAACATCAACAATGTACATAATGCTTATGTACAAAACCTTTTTAGACTGCATATTTTGGGTGCCAAAACCATATCCAAAATCTCACTCAATCGATGTATTCAAATTTGAATTTCTCATATAAGTAAGTCATAAGACACCCATGACTACCTACTCATAGGTACCTAGACTGGTTTGACCTAACAGCCTACCTAGAGTCCTATTATCTAGCTTTCAACCCTTTTGTTTTTGAAGGTTCTAATATGTAAACATGTCACATCACACTTCCTCTTTATGCTTTTATCATGTCACATCAATGGTGACTCAACATCCATTTGTTCCACCTAAGACTGTACGTTGTACCTCTATAAAGGCTTGACATTTGTATAAATTGCCTTGTCTCAATCATTGTAAGACTAGCAAAGGTCTTTGTTTGTTCTATTGACTTCAAATGGTTTCCTCCTTTCTACTACTGATTCTCAATCAATGATAACACATAGTGTATGATACAACATGTTAAGGATCACCTTTCACCTCTCTCTTTTCATCATGCCAATTTCACTGATTAGTCATGTTATTTTTTCATGATTGATCAAGATATTATTGTACATCATAATTCTTTGGGGCTCGGGGCATCGGCCCAAAAAATTTTTGGCCCTATTTTATCGGGATTTTGGGTAGACATGTAACTATTAATTATAATCCTAAAGTGGTAAAATTTCTTGTATAAAAGGAGCTTAGGGTTAGGGGTTTTCATAAGGTGTGATGCAAAAATTGGTTCTTGTGGTGGTATTGAGTTGTAAGGGATTATAGATTGTAATCAGGTTGTAATCATTGGATCATAATAATATTGGACTTGCTATTGATGGACGTAGCCCAGGAATTGGTGAACCGCGTTAAATCTTGGTGTCTTTTGTTCTCTTATGTGCGATCTATTATTTTTTGATATTGGTTATATTTGCATGTAACTGTTATTTTTGTCTAAGGTTGATCTTAACAAGTTGAACATATCAACTTCTTTGTCTTTTGTGATTGTTTCTATGACACATGAAACCATATAACTTCAAATTTGTGATTTCTTTTATAGAATTTTACTAACAATTTAGCTTGTTGAAATAATAATTATTTTTCTTTATATTTATTACTTCTGTTACAGTATTACTACATGAGACCCGTTATTAAATATATAGATTAATTTATCTATAATTCTATTGAATATTAATATTATACAAATATTTGTCTATATTCTTTAGAAATTTATTTAGCATTATTATATAATAGTATTTAATAATAATATCACTTTCACCTCATTAAAAGTAATTTTTTTTTTTCACAATTTACAAACATTGGGAAAGACATTTTATGTTTAATAAACCTAACAATTTAGAGAATACAAGAAATTATAAATCTAAATCTTAGATTTATCTCCATTTACAATCAATATTTCTGAAAGCACTCAATATTCTTGTTCATTTTGTTGAATATATATTTTTTTATTCCTTTTCATATTAATATATTTACAGAGAAATAAACCAACAATTATATACATTTTATTTAAATTTTTTTGTACTAGATAGTGAATGTTTAAACAAAAGCCAAATAACAATAGACAAGAAAATGTATAATGCATTTAATTCTCTTTTGAATCACAATAAGATGGTTTAATTATTTTTATAATACATAAATTGACTCTTCACAAGACTCTTACGCATTACTATTTTACGTTTATTTCATATACGTTCAAAAGACTCTTACACATTACCATTTTACATTTATTTCATATGCATTTAAGTTATCCTCCTATTTGAATTGTCTTTTGTTGGACACATTTTCTAAGATAAAAATTATTGAGCTTTGACCATCACTCTCAACATTCTCCATTGATGACTAATTCCTAAGTAGTTTAATGTGAATTTGATACCACCACCACAGATGTCATTTTTTACTTTGTGATCCATGTCCATATTCTACATTGAAGATATCTCAATCAATTTTTTTTTAGCAATCCTTACAATTATGGCACACTGCCACACACTATGACATCCAATTTTTAAATATATGAGCCTTGGACATGGCATCTTTCCAAATAATTTAAGCATAGATGTCACATATGTACTTTTTGATCCATGACCAAACTTAGTGTGGAAGAAATTATAGGCAAGCCATTGTTTGTTATTCACTAATATATCTTGAAAAGTATATGTCATTTTATACTTCCATATTTATTAGCATTTAATTTCTTGATAATGCTTTGATGATTCCCCCCTCTTCTTATTTTGTTTTTCCCTAAAATCAAATCAAATCAAATTTATTCAAGAGCAAGAGGATTAAACTTGCTTCCATTCATTTTCCATAGGAACAACAACTTAAGGGTTTGTCATCATTAATATTTCCCTTGAAGCCTTTCTCATTGATTCTAGATGGTGGGGACAAAAATTGAATATGAGTAAGATGGTATGATCTATTACCACATACAATGCAATAATTTCTATTAGAGATAAGCCCTCACCTCTAATGCCTGAAACTAACTAATCAAGATTGGATGGAGTATTGGGAAACTTTCCAATGGCTCTAGATGCTTTAGATTTAAGCTCATCTCTTCTCCCCACACTATAAGTTTAACACCATCCTGTATGTAAAACAAGATTAATTTTTTTTCTTTCTCTACCAAGGAAACTATTAAAGGCATTGTTTGATTATGCAAAACAAATAATCAATTTTGTCTAGAAATTAGCTTTGACTAATCTTTACAAATATTTATAAATGCAAGCATATTTTGTGCCAATGATTTGCAACTCAATTCATTAAAAATGTGTTCATTGATGTTAATCGTGATTTAACATCAAAATTTTAACATGAAATGTACATCGAGATAAATGTGTTCTCTAAAATTAACATCAAACAATTTCTTCCATAATTTAGATATGACATCTACTTTGTCAATCAACAAACACAATTAAAGATTGTCTTTATATTAAATTATTTTAGGTTTCTTTAGTTGAAATTCCAAACCAAATGGTTCTCCTTCATATTAATTACATTTTACAGCTTTAGAGGATAGTAATAGCAAGCTCCTTCCAATTAAAGTTATATTGTGAATTTTAGTTTAATTAATAAATGTTAGAAAATTGTGTAATTGGGTATATTCTACATGGTCTATAGTCATGTATGATATAATGGGCTTTTACTAACACAAAATTATGGAGATATAAGATGAAATTCTCAGTTAATTAGTTAAATAATGGAAAAAGGAGGATATAATTATGACTAATTAATTAAACTTACACAAGATTTAATGGAATGTTATTTTTAAAATTGAGATGATTCCACCAATGAAATTGCCTCTAGATTCTAACTCAATATTGTTCAAGTAATATTTCTTTCAAGTTAATTGCAATGCTTATTCTATTTAAATGTTCTTATTTTTTAGGTATAGTAAATATATTATTCTATATATTTAATATTATTTGGTAATATTAAGGAATCAATTTTCTTCATATTTCCTTAAGAGACTTTATTTGGAGATTCAAATTAAACTTTTCTTTGGTATTCTCTATATAAGATAAGGACTCCAATTGCAACTTCATAAATATTGATAAAATAAGGACAGTGATCTAATGTCCTCTCTAGTTGTATTGACTTTTACCTTTCTACATTTATATTTGTTCTTATTTTCCTACTTTCTACATTCAAATTTGTGTTTCTAAATAAGCTTTATTTTGTTACTAATGCTACTAGAGGAATCTCATATATGCACTCCTAAAATATTTTATGAGATAAAAATGTTTTTATGTAGTCACATATTATCTTCTACATAAAAACATTTTTATCTTCTAAATTTTTTAATTATCATATTACATAGAGTAATTTAGAAGATACGAATGTTGTTATGTAGCCACACATTAATATGTGATCTTTGTTTTCTTTAATGCTTCTTATTCAAGCCTTATGACACTTTGTTATAGTAATAATCTATATAGTTTTATTTTGTTCTTTATATTACCTCTCATTCAACATTTGGGCCAGTGACTTATTTTCTTCATGCATATATCTATGTCAGTGACCTCCATAGTATTTCAAATATATGTACTTATTAAAGTTAACAAAATATTTGGATCATTAAAATAAAATAAATAAACCACTATATATGAATGCATAAGCTTTCAAATCTGTATAAACAACCTCTCACAAATCATAGGGATACTTCTAAAAATAATTATGCATTTTTTTTTAAAGCATAACAACCTTATTTGTATATCATTCATAGCTTAATATTTAAATATTGGAGTTATTTGCAATTGACATTTTTACAATTGAATCCAAATTATTTGATGTACAACTCAAGGTGTCCTATTATACTGGCAAAATAAAAGCACAAATATAATTAGGAAAAATACAACTATAATTAAAATTAGCTATCTATTTTTAACATTAAGTAGGGACTCTAGTTGTAGCAACACAACTCTTGTTGAAACTAGGTGCTAAGCTTAAACACATGTTAGATACCCGCATCTAATATTTATGCAATTCTCTTTGACCTAATTTTGTTCCAAACAACATTTCAATGTTACACCGATACTACAAAGAAATTCATGACACTTAAAAAGGTAGGACAAAATTACTTACAAAGTGATAAAAAAAGACAACAATGAATCAAATTAAAGGCTTGCAAGGATAGATTTAATATAAAAAACATGAATTAGTGACCTAATAAGTTTTCCTTGTAACAAATGTTTCATAATACCTTGCTAAATATTAACGATTCTACTATTTTAATAATTCTTAATTGCAACAAATGTTTCATAACATCTTGGTAAATATTAATGATTCTCGATGATAATTTTGTAATATTTCCTTCAGTTTCATCTCAAATTGAATAAAATACTCTCTTTATACCTACCAAGACAAAAATTTAAATGTTCAGTTCAAATTTAATCAATTACTGGCCTTCATTAAGGTGTTCCATTATAAACCAACAATTATATACATTTTATTTAAATATGTTGTAATAGATAGTGAATGTTTAAAAAAAAAACCAAATAACAATAGACAAGAAAATATATAAAGCATTTAATTCTCTTTTGAATCACAATAAGATGGTTTAATTCCTTTTATCATGCATAAATTGACTCTTCAAAAGACTCTTACACATTACCATTTTACATTTATTTCATATACATTTAAGTTATCCTCCTATTTGGATTGTCTTTTGTTAGACACATTTTCTAAGATAAAAATTATTGAGATTTGACAATCATTCCCAATATTCTCCATTGATGATTAATTCATAAGTAGTTTGATGTGAATTTGATACCACCACCATACATGTCATTTTTTACTTTGTGATCCATGTCCATATTCAACATTGAAGAAATCTCAGTCTATTTTTTTTTAGCAATTCTTACAATTATGGCACATTGCCACATACTATGACAACCAATTTTTTAAGAGCACAAGCCTTGGACATGGCATCTTTCCAAATAATTTAAGCACATATGTCACGTGCACTTTCTGATCCATGACCATACTTAGTGTTGAAGAAATTCTAGGCAATCCATTGCTTGTTATTCACTAATATATGTTGAAAAGTATAGGTTATTTTATAATTCCATATTTATTAGCATTGATGATTCCCCCCTCTTCCTATATTTTTTTTCCTAAAATCAAATCAAATCAAATTTATTCATGAGCAAGAGGATTAAACTTACTTCCATTCATTTTCCATAGGAACAACAACTTAAGGGTTTGTCATCATTAATAGTCCCCTTGAAGCATTGCTTATTGATTCTAGATAGTGGGAACAAAAAATTAATGAGTAAAATAAATAGAAGATGGTACATGTTAAAAATTAGGTTATGGGGTTAGAAAAAAAACCTAGATTTGTTAATTTATTTCGATTGTCTATTACAGGTTTATATATAAGATCTTATTGGGAGGATCTTATATATATATATATATATATATATATATATATAAGTAAAACAATGTTGATGAAAATTACCGTTGAATATAGATTGTGCGATTTGTTTTTGAGAGAGGGCTTGCTATTTTTTCTTAAAACATATAATATAGTTTTATAGTGGGTGGGGGCCACCACCCCCAACCCCCCAGTCCTCTCTCCTTCTTCTCCTACGACTATAGGCAAAGGCTATCAAGGATAGTCACAACTGCCTTGGTAGCGCTATGACTCCCTTGGGCTTGATTCTATTAACTGGACAACAACTATAAGATTACATGAGCTTATGCAAGTTGGAGAATTCATCAAGAAGATGGAAAGTGATAACAATAGAGTTCATACTATATCTTCTAATGATGATAATGAGTGTGCTGGAAGTCAAGGTAGTAAAGAATATAATGAATCCATAAACAATGAAAATCTATCTTTTGAGTTTGAAAAGATGGATTCAACTTTTAATGAATCACATGATTGGAACCAGCATGAGGAAGATGGATATATAACTAAAAATGAGTCTTGTGATAGTGAATATGAGATTAAAGAAGTGTAAAACATTAGTAGAGGTAATGATTCCTATGATGAAAATGAGTGTAGTGATGATTTCAATTTTTCACATTGTAAGCTCTTCATGTCATCCAGATAATAATCACAACTAAGAGGAGAAGATTTCTGAGGCAATCTTTTTGAGCGCTGATGATATCTTAGCTTTATTGGCTCATGATTTTGAAAAATTAGTAAGTTCTTTTAAGGATGCTCATATTTTCCTTTATAATGTTTCTTTATTTAGCCAAGTCACTTCCCCAAAGTTTGATGTAGAAAAAGATACAGAATCTAAACTATCTTTGTCAAATTTTGGAGGTGCATATGACAATACCTCAAATGTATGTGCACATGATGACTTATTAGATGCAGGGGATGTGATTGAAGGGAGCTTTGGTACTATTTCAATTTCTTTTTAGGTTGGTGATTGTGCTGCAATAAGTCTTGATGCTTCATGGGATGAAGAGGAAAATAATGAAAGTTGTCAATTTGACTATGAATTTTCTATATATGCTGATAACTCTTGTATTGATAATTTCAAGATTCATTCTCATAGTTTGTTAGATGAAGATAATGATTGTGATCAACATATTTTAGGTCAACACTTTCAAGATAAATTTTCAAATTTGGTGACTGATCAATTTTTTGAGTGTGAAGGAGTTTTTGTGAATGACAAATCTAATTTGATGAGTAACAATACTGCAAGTAGGTAGGGATCAGATTTCACATAATCCTCACATCTAGTTACACAAGGTGAGTTGCAATTTCTTGACATGTGTAACTTTGTGAACAAGGTGGAATATGAAGCCTTTCTGTTTCCTCTTGATAACATGCATCTATCATATGTTTATGATGGTTTTTAGTTTGATAATTGTCTATGTGAGCATGCTGATATGCATTTTCATAGTGAGCAAGATGAAGAAAGTGATTCAAGTTTTATATGCACTATGAGAATGATTTTGTTTCACCTAATCCATTAATTTATAATTATGATGTGTGCAGTGAAAATGATGGAAATGATACTTAAAACTTACCTCAGAGATATGTAAATGCATATTATGTGTTTGATAGAGGTAAGAAGTTTTGAGAAGTTTTGGTGGCCTAGGGCTACCATCTTCTACAGTTAGAGTAGATTTTCTGCTTTCAATAAGATGTTTGAGAAAGTTTTTTTTGGAGTGGTCTTCTTCCTCTAGAGATCTAAATCCTTTCCATGCCAGGGACATACATCCCCAAACAAAGCCATTGATGGGACTCAAAATTACATTCCCATTTTTGAGTACCCTATATGTGTTTTTCTTGCATATGTACATATCTATCATTTTGAGGGCTATAAGGTGTTTTCTGTTTCTTGCACCTTGTAGTCAATAAGTCTATACATCCTATAGTGATAAATTGTCATTCTGAGTCATTTTGTAAAATTCTATTTTGAGCAGTGTTCAATTCTATATTTTTTCTTGTGTCAAACAATGATAGGAGGCCTATTTTACTTTTGAGTAGCTTGTGCCTAGTAATGTTTCATGACTCTCCACTTTGGGAGTACTTAGTATGCATATCACTAGACCTATGTTTCAATTTTCATGTTATTTTGGTAAGTTTTGGCTAGGTTTTGAATCCCTTGAAGTTGGTTACTTATCTTTGTCAGGCTAATGCAATTTGCCCAAAATTTTGGGAGGCCTTGTTTAACCGACTATAACTTTAGCCCAATTGACCATACTAAGAAATTTCCTTTTAAATTATATTCTAAAGGCCACATAGTTTCTATGTTTCAGATTTGAGCCTATGACGAATCTGTTTGATCAATTTTCAAACATGATTCCAAATGCAAGTTATAAGTTTTAACTGGTATCATAGAATGCAGATTGATGAGTTCCAATGTTCAAGATGCCATAACTCTATATCCATGATATATGAGACCAAATTGATTGTACTACTATGTCCCAATCCAAAAATACTTTAAGTTTGCTAATTTTTGAGTCTTGACCAATCCATCTGCACACTTTCCCAAGTCCATTCCATTTGTGAAAACCATAGTTCTACTGATGTTTACTATTCTGCAATTCTGAGTACCTCATTTTCAATGCTTGCAAAATGCACCCTATTATTTGTCATGAGCCCAAATCATAGATTTATATAACTTTTTGCAAAAACATAGTGCAATGATGTTTTAGTGCTCCCACTCTTTATTGAAATATTTTCCGGTTCCTCCTTTGGGTATGTGCAGGATCATGGTGTACCAAACTATGGCCTTAAGTGGCAGTGAAAAACCAGCAAATCAGGGTTATGTCAACTTGACACATAATTTTAAAGTGGTTCTAGACTTTATAGCAAAAAGTTGTAAGAAAATAATCTGTAGGAAATTGAATCTAGTTTCTAAAATACAAGGCCTTATCTAGAGAAAAAAATATTTGATTGGTCAAAAGTTTGGATTTTAATGTAGTACTACAAAAATTTTAGGGCGAAAATAAAAAGTAGGTGTATGTCTGACCACCTTAATCATAATGAAATGATAATATTTTTAAATATAATTTTAAATATGAAAAGTAGCCTCATGCCTAGATGTGATGCATATTTTTGGGAATTTTTATTCCAAATAAATAATTAATTATGAATTTTCTACTATACTATTTTCAGAATTAAAAAACTCCCGTGTCTGACCACCTTAACTAGTTCAAAAAAAATCAAAATTAAGTTTTTTTTTTTTCTTATACTAGTTGAAGCATAGAATGTGATGCATCTTTTGGATTTCACAAATCTTATACTGTTTGAAAGTTATAGCTAATTTTCAACCAGTATGTCAATCAACACTTTGCAGCTAACTCCATTAGAAAATAAGTAATAATTACTTACTGAACTCGTAATTTGACAAACCTTACATTTATGAAAAGCTAAGAACATTCTTAAGAAACCCTTTTCATTACATCAAATTTTGGTTTAAAAAAAGTCGTCAGCTACATGCTTGAAGTAAAAAACACATAAGAACATGCAAAAAACACATTTTCGGGATGTTTTAAAGATGACCATATAAGGTTGCTATCGAAAGATATAGTAGAAATTATAAAGGTATTAATTGTTTTCATTTAGTATCAGGATGGGTGGGAAAAAAGTTGGAATAGATTTTGAAATTCTTTGAGGCATTTTAGAACTACATATTTTTCAGATCGCCACTTTTTGGCACACCATGATCCTGCACATACCGCTTTCCACCCTTCATAGTGTCCAAATGATATACATTTGTTAGTCGTGCCAACACATTTTCATTCCTTTTCAACCTCATCTTACATCTAAGGCACATACGTTTACACCTATAGGCTTTCTAGCGAAAGACACTAGAGATAATCCAGCATATGCCATGAAGGGATGTTTCTCAGTGGTCAAATATGAATTACTCACACCCAAAATGAAAAGAGCATCCACAAAATTTGAGTGTCCACATTCAACAAGAAGGCACAACATGAAAGGGAGCAATCTACCAATTTCACCTCTTCATAACATTCTCATCATATAGTGATGCCCAAAATAATAAATGACATTAAGAAGATCTATAGGAAGTAGGTGAATAGAGTTTTCCATTGACAAACAAAAAAAAGCATCCACCTCAGGTAGTAGCAACAGTAGTGGAGACGACCCTAGAGCTAAAGAGCAAGGAATAGGAAGAGCATTCACGATAATGCAATGAAGAGGAAAAGGGCACATGTGGCATGTGAGCACTCCCATGACAAGATAAGTGGAAAGAGGATGACATGAAAGAGAAGAGTATATGTGGAGGAGTGATTTAAGGGTAGAGCCCTCCGATTCCATGCTTTCACTAGTAGATGGTGAGATTTGAAGCCGAAGACCACTAGTTTGGGATTACATTGCAACATATTCCTGGAGTGTGTGTTGTTGAAGATGCTTAAGGCCTCTCCCCACAATAGTGGAAGGTCCTGTTTCATACATGTTGAGGCCCATGTGAGGGAATTGTGCAATAGGTTTTGTAGAGAAATCCATGACTAGGTTTAGCAGAGCTCCATGAGAAAGGGAGGAGCTGCAATCCATGGAAAATTGCACAAGGTTACTAGGTCAGCGTATGTTGCAAGGTTTTTCACATGAAGAGTAACCTATAAAACTTTATCCCACATTGGACACAAAATGGGTTAGTGAGATGTTTAAAACCCACATCACTCAAAAGTTAAAATGTCATCAAGGAAGCTGCTATAAAAAACATGGAGGCACATGTGGAGGCACACACTATGGCTAGATTGGCAGCAAAGTCAAATAAGTTTTGACTAATCAAGTGCAAGCCAAAGAAAGTGCCAAATGGCCCATCATGGAGGCCCATCATAGCTTTAGGACATGAAGAAGGAAGAGGCGCAATCCTACGACATTAGGAGATTGTGAAGCAAATTGAAAAGGACTTAAGATGATACGATAGTATAGTAAGATCGGGGATTGTGAATTTTCAAGTGGAGATGTTATGATAGAAGCGTTGCCTTGACCATAAGATCAAGAGATAGGGGAAATGATGTTATGATGCTATGCCCATCGTAACATCATAAGGTAGTTTAAGGGGAGCGAAGATATTATGAAATTGCCAGGTTTGAAGTAAGATCAGGAGAGGAAAATTATAATGTTAAGATGCTATGATTCAACATAATATTGTATGCACATGAGATTGTTAAGCATAAAATTCAAATGTCTCAAAAATATTGCATAGAAATTGTGGAGCCCAGTTGGGTGAGATGGAAAATGATGAAATGACAAGTGGCATCCAGTGACTAAAGGAAAGGATAAAAATGAAAAACAAATTATTCAAATTCAAATATCTCCAATTTGAATGCACAGTTGAAGTTGAAAAGTTGAAGTATTTCAAATGATTTTAATGATATTGTATAGTTCAAACTATATAACATTTTAAAAATTTTCCATTTAATTACTCTGTTCATGGCCCAAGGCTTGGATTTTCAAATCAACTTCAAGGATACTCTTTTCATCAGAAACATGTAGTATAATAATCTTCCAAAACCAATAGAAGATGTACTTTTCATTTTTGCAGTCAGTTCTTACATAGGTCTCAACAGAAGAAGATACAATTAGTTTTATATTTTTGGGGCATCCTTAGTATAAATGAAGATCACTATTTCAGTTGAAATATAATTAGATTTGGATGATCTTTAGATAGGATTAGATTCTCTAACAATCATAAAGCAAGAATTGAATGTTTTGAATGGGCAGTTGCAAGTGATATGTTTTTTGACAGAAGCAACTGAAGAGATTCATGACTGAGGGAAGATAAAGACAAACCAAATCAAATTAAATTTCCACACATCTTATTAGATACTTGACATTCCTTTAGAAAGGGGTTTTCTCATTAACTTTAAAGGAGATATATTAGATACTCTGCAACAACATTAATCAGTTTTGGTTGCTAGTAGATGGAGATAGAAGATTAGTTTAACAAGAACAGGATGAAGAGTTTTCAGTCAGACACATGGAAAAATCAGATTTCTGATCTGAGCCTCTTCTTATTTATAAATCTCTCTTCATTTCTCATTGTAGGGGTTCCAGTTTTGGAAATTTTCATAGCTGTATGATGACTCTATTGGTTCTAGTCTAATTGGTTCCAATCTAATTGAAATTTCCTCCATACTTGTGATTCCACATTTCTCAACAATATCTCTATTATCAACATCAGCAATTTAGTTTTCTAAAGCATTCAAATAATATAGTCATCCCTTGTGTTATTCTTTGATTTTTGCATACACATGATGTATTGATTTCAAGGAACTAAATGCATGACTTCATTGAAAGTTTCAAATTTGAATTTATCTCCTTTTCTATGGTTTTGTAGTTTTTAGTTGATATATGCCCAAAGTGCATACTATCTAGTTGCGACTTGGTTTTGAAGTTGTATGCCACTATGTGTCTTGCTATTGGGTCAATAACTTAAGTAATTTTCTTGATATGCATTGAAAAAATTGTAGAGACCATAGGAGGATCTGATAAGTATGAAATTCATTTGAAGATAGATGTCTATTTTCAAAGTAGATAGATAGATCAAATATCTAAGTATTTTGGGTATCCATGTGTGTGTTTTGACTTGGTTTATGCCTAATGGATAAGGGACTAATCAACTTGGAGATTGCATGTTCTTTCTATTGCATACCTCTGTTATGCTGATTCAATCATTAATCTAATATCTCTTCCCTTCCAGTTTAAGAGTTAAAAGGAAGTTTCCCTCACTTATTTTATCAGGTTCATGTGTCTTGTTATTAGCTATTTCATGTCCATGAATGCTTGCATAAACATAGAAGATTTAGGGGTTTTATCTATTTTATAGATTCAGTTATATGCCTTTACACTAGTACCATATAAAGAATTTGAGGTCCACCCACCTAGGTCTTGTAGAGCCTAAAGAAGAAGGAGAGTATAGCCTTATATTTGGCCTTGGTGTCTGAATAGGTGCATTGAGCTTGAGAGTTAGTTGTCCCTAGGTGTATTTGTTCTTATCACTAGCTATTCAAAAGCTGTTAATTGAGAAGCCAAAAAAGTTCTTTTGAGATTTTGTAAACTCTAAAAGCCTCAACAAAAGTGCCACTTTGAAAAGATGAGAATGAAAATCCTGAATTGTAATAAAAAACCCTATCAAACTATAATAATCGAAAAAAAAAATGAAAACTTGAAACCATAGTGAAAATTGAACTTTTATGTTTCCAAAACCTAATGAATTATGAAAGTTACTTTTGTATGTACTTTATGTGATGTGCGATTTACTGCTATGGGTTTTGTGTTTGACTTAGTACTTTGACCAATCAAGATGTTACCAGAGGGTTGGGGATTTTGTTATGTACTGGTGTTATGTATACAATATTTTATACTTGACCATGGTGATGTGTCACATGTTTCCATGATGAGTTTGAACTATTGTTTGTTAATTCTTTCTAGTTTCTCATATAGAACTGAGGTGAGAGAGTGATTTTTTTGGTGTAACCTTCGATCCTTGAATCAATTATCTTTTGATGCTTTCTAGTTGCTTGTATAGAACTAAGGTGATTATGGTGATTTTTTCTAATGTAACCTTTGAGTTTTTGATTAGTTTTCTTTTGGATGCTTTCCAGTTGCTTGTATAGGACTAAGGTGATTATTGTGATTTATCTTGTGGTGCTTTCTAGTTGCTTCCATAGGATTGAGGTGAATGTTATGATTTGTCTTTAGATGCTTTCTAGTTGCTTGTAAAGGACCGAGGTGATTAATGTGTTTTATTTATAGGTTCTTTCTAGTCACTTATAAATGGCTTAGGTGAAAATTATGATTTTATGAGTTGTAATTTTATGAGTCTATGGTAGGTAATCTATGTGTACATTGGGAAGTGACTTGCAATGGAGGACAAATCCTAGAGTGGCTACCTAGGTAACCAATTGTAAGTTATTTTAATAAGTGATAAAATTTCATTAAATGGGTTTAGAATGAACTAATAAGATTCATTATTTTCCTTGCCCATGCCTCGAGTGCTAGTACAGGCTAGGATGGGAGTAGAGAGGATGCTTGATTGCAACCTTGCTTCATTAGTATGCCTTGTCTATACAAAAGGATACTGGTGCCACATAGAGAAATTAGAGGGTTGGAGTCCAAAGAGGCTGGTAGGTTAACCTTAGAGTTGGCTCATGTGATGAGACTTGCCCACTTACATAGTAGATTTCTTATGTGTCTTTGTTGCCTCTTGGATAGGATGATACTTGTGTCTTGGTACCTTTCGAGATATTCTTTTATTAAGATTTCCTTGACCCAGATGTTGGTTATGACTTGTGGATTGATATATGTATGGGACTTGAGATTATCTCCTCAACACAATGGGAGTGGGCCATTTAGGTTGCCATGAGGTCAGATGCTAGTGTTTTTTACTTATACAATTGAGATCCAACTGTTGTATGTCATTAGGAGAGGTTCTTATGCAATTGATCCTTTCTATCTAATCTTATATTTCTATTGGATGGTTTTAATCTTTTGTATTGTATTCTTTTATCAGAGATCTTATGAGTTGGTGTATTGTATTCATGATGTATATTCTTTGAGCTCTTCATACCCTATGGCTTGTACCATGGATGATTATGCATTTTAGTTATGCTTAGTAGCATCTTATGTAATTGTATATTATTAAATTGGAATTGTACTTGTAATAATTCTTTGATGTGGATTTGTTGTGTTTCAAACTTAATATTAATAAACTTATAAATGTGATTTAATGCCATGGGATCCTTAAGAGATGTAATATATTTTTGATGGTTGTATGTATGTGAGTTATTTATTTTTCTATATTATCTATTGATGTTATTATCTTAAAAAAAATATTTGAAAAACTTAGTGATATTTTAGGTTAATTTATTTTGGGTTCCTTGGCGGGGCGTTACATCAAGGGTAATATTTTCATGTCCTTTATTTTTCCACTAGCAGTATTATTTACAATTGTATTTCATTTACCTTTTTCATATTTTTTTGTCTTGCATTGACTTGGGTCATGTCATGCCATTCTACTCTTATTTACTAGTCTATATAGTTGCCCCCTTCCTATCGTGCCCAAAATTAGGGGAAAAATACATGAATACTATTTTTTATATAGTCAATAACAACTATGTTAAGCACATACTGACATAGACTATGTTATAGAAGGATGTCAACAAGACAAGGTTAGTTCTAAGTTATAAGGTCTAGGCAACAATTGAGTTTTTGATTGCATTGCATGAGGATGCATAGTCAATGTTCAATATACTACACTGGTTTGAAACCCTAAGTTTAAGTGTTTTCAAGAACACTTAGTTCAAGTTGATTAAGTTAGTTGATTAAACCTTAGTTTTATGTTTAATAAGGTGTGACATCATATTCAAGGAATATTTGATTAGTAATATAAGTTATGTGGGTAAGTGCACTAGGTTGTGGTGCCAAAAGAGGGGGTATAAGTGGACACCTTTTTTTTTTTTTTTTTTTCATAAATTAGCAATTTTTGAATTTCAACAAGAATTTGAAGATAGTTAGACTCAAAATTTTACTATATCACAAAAAAAAAAGTAGTAGTCCTTTGAATCTAGTTTCTAAACTACTAATTTTTTTTCAAAATAGTTTAGTTTTAGGTCCTCAAAAAAGGGGGCCATAGAAAGTGGTACTGTTTATTCCAAAAAAATATAACACAATACAAAGTCTAGTCCCCCTAAAATTTTAACTTTTTTTTTTTTGAAATTCTTTAATCACTCTGGTCAAAAGTTACTTAACACTATGTAGTTTATCCTAGATTTTTTGGGTAATTTTATAATTTTTATTTTTTAAAAATAATATTTTAAACTAGACACATCCCAAAAACATGAAATATCTATATGCTCCCCCTAGAAATGGTTGAAAACTAATCTAAAATCAAAACTTCTTTTTTTCAAAGTGTGTAGAATGGAGTCTAGTTTCTAAAAAACTAGGTTGTTGCAAAATAAGATGAATGAACTAAAATATACAAACCAATTAGTACATGTTGGTTTTGGACAAAAAATAGACATACATTCAAAAGAAATTATAGATGAAAGGCTTGAAATAGTTCAAATAAAAAATAAATTATATGGTTATATAGCTAACACAGAGACCTACAATATCATGTAACCTGATGTTATTGATGTTGAACCACGAGGAATCTAGAAGGAGATCACATAAGAAAAATCAATCATTTTTGTATGTTTGTAGAAAAACACGTCTCAAACTAGTTTATGGACTCCAAACCTTTGGGTTGAATCCCCAAGGCAAAACCAAGCCTTAGGCTTGGTAGAATGCAAAGGTTTGAATAGCACGTATTCCCTATAGTGTGCACACACTATTTAAAGCTTTTTAAATTTGGGTCTTAATAATGTGTGCACGCTTTAGTGTGCATGCACTATTGAGACCTAAATAGTGCATAAAGAGGGAATAAGAGAGGCAGAGAAAGAGTGAGAGAGAGAGGGGGGGATGGGTATGTGTGTGTGTGTGTGAGAGAGAGAGAGAGAGAGAGAGAGAGAGAGAGAGAGAGAGAGAGAGAGAGAGAGAGAAGGGGATGGGAGAGGGGAGAGAGTAGGAGATGGGAGAGAGAGGAAGTGAGAGAGAGTAGGGGTGGTAGAGAGAGTATGGGATGGGAGAGAGAGTATGGGATGAGAGAGAGAGAAAGTATGAGAGAGAGAAGGGGTGGAAAAGAGAGAGTACAAGATAGGAGAGAGATTGAGAGTAGGAGATGGGAGAGAGAGGAAGTGTGAGAGAGAGTAGGGGTGGCAGAGAGAGTACGAGATGGGATAGAGAGATTGAGAGTAGGGGATGGCAAAGAGAGAGTAGGTAGTGGGAGAGGGATCAAGATAGGGGAGAGAGAGAGAGGAGGATGGGAGTGTGTGTGAGAGAGAGTAGGGGTGGTAGAGAGAGAAAGTAGGGGATGGGAGAGGGGGGAGAGAGAGTAGGGAATGGAGGAGAGAGAGTAGAGAGGGAGAGAGTGAGAGAGTGAGACAATAGGTGGTGGGAGAGGGAGAGAGGGGGGATGGGAGTGTGTGTGAGAGATCTAGAGAGTAGGGGATGGAAGAGGAGAGAGAGAAGGGGATGGGAGTGTGTGGGTGTGTGAAAGAGAGAGAGTAGGGTATGAGAGAGAGAGTAGGTAGTGGGAGAGGGAGAGAGAGGGGGGAATGGGAATGTGTGTAAGAGAGAGAGTAGGGGATGGGAGAGAGAGGAAGTGTGAGAGAGAGTAGGGGTGGTAGAGAGTGCATGATGGGAGAGAGAGATTGAGAGTAGGGGATAGGGGAGAGAGAGAGAGTAGGTTGTGGGAGATGGAGTGAGAGAGGGAGAGTGAGAGAGAGAGGATGATGGGAGTGTGAGTGTGAAAGAGAGAGAGTAAGGGATGGGAGAGAGGGGAGAGAGAGTAGAATGAGAGAGAGTAGGGGATGGGAGAGAGTGTGAAATTGTGAGAGAGAGTAGAGAGGGAGAGAGTGAGAGTGAGAGTGAGAGAGAGTAGGTAGTGTGAGAGGGAGTGGGAGAGGGAGGGCAAGTGAGAGATAGAGTAGGGGATGGGAGAGGAGAGAGAGGGGGATGGGTGTCTGTGTGAAAGAGAGAGTAGGGGATGGGAGAGGGGAGAGAGAGATAGAGAGAGAGTAGGTGGTGGGAGAGGGAGTGGGAGAGGGAGAGAGAGAGGGTGATGGGAGTGTGTGTAAGAGAGAGAGTAGGGGATGGGAGAGAGAGTGAGAGAGAGTAGGGGTGGCAGAGAGAGAGAGTAGGGGATGGGAGAGAGAGAGTTAGAGTAGGGGATGGGGGAGAGAGAGTAGAGAGCGAGAGAGTGAGAGAAAGAAACATTAGGCAATGGGAGAGGGAGTGGGAGAGGGAGAGAGAGGGGGGATGGGAGTGTGTGAGAGATATAGAGAGTAGGGGATGGGAGAGGAGAGAGGGGGATGGGAGTGTGTGGGTGTGTGAAAGAGAGAGATTAGGGGATGGGAGAGGGGAGAGAAAGAGTAGGGGATGGGGGAGAGAGAGTAGGTGGTGGGAGAGGGAGTGGGAGAGGAAGAGAGAGAGGGGGAATGGGAATATGTGTAATAAAGAGAGTAGGGGATGGGAGAGAGTGTGACAGAGAGTAGGGGATGGGAGAGAGAGAGAGAGAGAGAGAGAGAGTAGAGAGGGAGAGAGAGATAGTAGGTGGTGGGAGAGGGAGTGGGAGAGGGAGAGAGTAGGGGATGGGAGAGAGAGAGTGAGAGAGAGTAGGCAATGGTAGAGGGAGTAGGAGAGGGAGAGAAAGAGAGAGTAGGGGATGGGAGAGGAGAGAGAGACTGAGAGAGTGTAGGGGATGGGAGATGAGAGAGAGAGTAGGGAGAGGTAGAGAGAGTAGGGGATGGGGGATGGTGGGATAGAAAGAGATGTATTTTCACATAGTGTGTACGGACTATAGTGCATACACGCTTTATAATGCGTATGTGCTATAGTGCATACACACTATGTGAAATCAGCAAAAAAGGTCACAAAGCAAGTCTGGGTCCCTTTCGATCCATATTCTGCTTTCTATCTATTGTGCTTTCTATTGTTCCAATAGAAAATACTGGTTTCAAGCTGTTGGACATTAGCAAACATTATTTGAAGCTAGCAAACACCAAATTCAATCATTGAATACACTATTTGAAGGCTTTTTGAATATTCTTTCTATAGAAAAGGTTAGTGTAGTCATTTTTAAATATTGTTTGTTGATATATAGAGACAAATTTGATTGTAAATTGAAATTTTGTTTAATATATAGTGAATTCATTGAAATTTGTATGTTTGAATGAATTGTTATTTGGAAATGGTTAGAAATTTGGAAAATTATTTGATATATATTGTATATTCATTGAAATAATTGTAATTCTTATATGTATTTGAATGATTTGTAATTTACAAATTGTAAGTAATTCAGATGTATGAATAATTTGACATGTAGAAATCATCATCATGCCAAGGAAGAAAACAAAAACTCAAACAAATGAAGAGAGGGAGAGATATTTGGCAATTAAAAGAGATAAAATTAAGCTACTACGTGAACAAAGAAAATTGCAAAGCAATAATGAAGAATTAACTTTTGAAGAGGAAAAAGAACCACTGATACAAAGAAACAAAGAGGAAGAATAGGAAAGACAAAGAGAACGAATGAGACTATTACACTCAAGAAGACAATTGAATTGTGAAGCTACACCACCTTCCAATTTTGGAGTTATATCATCCTCTCATGTTGCAAAGACACTAATTTGTAGATCTGATGATGTACACACTCCATCATGTCATGCTGAAGACACAATATTAACATATCAAGTAGGTGATATTCCATCTTTTGCATCTTATTGCCAAGGCACATCATCTTTGGTTCATGGTATGCAAAAAACTCAACTTTATGTTGATGTTCAAAATGTTGAGGGAATGGAAGAAATTATAACACCTTTTAGAATTCATTTTAGAAGACCAAAATATTTGGTTGATATTGATACTAATATTTTGAAATCAATGCCTGACAAGATTAGCAAGTGTACTTGTCAAAGAAAAGTTAATCGTATGTGGAGATTATTCTTTGAAGAATTAAATATTATATGCCAATGCCAATTATTTGTTGAAATGATGAGGAATTTGAAATTTAGGCCTATCATGAAGATTCTTGGGCTAAGAACAATGGACGATTCAAATAAAAAAAAGGATTGTAAAGAATCTAATCAGTGCTTATGAAAAAGTGGGTTCTAAATCATGCACCAAAGATAGTAATATCACAAGACAAGTACTTACATTGACAATAGTAAGTACCCAAATGAAGAAAGCTCAAATCATGAGAAAGACAAAAAAAACATTGAAAATTGGTAGAGGTGCTCTAAGGAGAGCCATGCTAAGGCATTAGAGATTGGAAGATCCAACAAAAAATGAGTTATGGACATTTAGCGGTAGACTATTGCGAAAGGATAAAGAAATTAGTGAAGCTTTGAAATCATTGATCAAAGATTTTTAAAAAAATAACACACATGTTTCCCCTAATCAAAGAGATGTTGTAAGAAGGAGGATTGGTAGCCAAAATCATGACCACATGAGAAACATTTTTTAGGCTCAACTTAGACATAATTTTTTGCAAAATTTATTGGTATGTATCCTCAAATTTGAATAAGTCAAAGATTTTTTTTAAATGAGAAAACCTTTTTATGTGAAGAAAAATCACACACACACAACTTGTTGTTGTAGGATACATATTGAATTTTCTAACCATTTTGATGTTTTAAGGCATATATGTGTATTTTTGCATTCTGAGTTTATTTTGCAAGATTGTGACATGAATGAGCCACCAAGATCCTCAAGGGAATTCTTATCCAACATTTTATGTGAAATAGGGGATGCCCAACAATTTTACAAGATATCATGCTTGGATGGTACATGCTTATTTTGTGGCTCTTTGTAACTTTTATCAACATGTGAACATATGGATAGTACACATGCAATTGGAAATGAAATAGTAGATTATCAAAAATTTAAGATAGTGACATATGCTCTAAAAGATGGGAAACAAGGTAAAATATGCGATTTAGTCATTGAAAAGATTCCAGTGTATAAGTTCATGAATATTTTTTATGAAAAGATTATTTACAGGTGTGCAAGGCATACACATAGAGTTCGATGGCTAGATTTGCAATTCAAGTTGTGCAAGGATATGTTTCCATTGGATACCATTGTTTTAGTTGTAGACTTTGTAAAAAACTACACACTACAACCACAAAATGAGGTGCAAGCAAAGTATTATACTTCTGAACAGGTTTCTATATTTGTTTACATAACATTCATCCATTCACCTACAAGTACAGAGGATGACAGGAAGATTTTGAGGGAGTACCATTTTTACATTAGTGATGATTGATCACATTATATGGAGTTTGTACATGGTTGTTTTCAACTATTTTATGAAGATTTGGTTAATAGGGGCATAACATATCATCAACACATTATTTGGTTAGATAATTGCACATCTTAATTCAAGAATGCACTGGTGTTCTATTAGTTGAGCAGGATCCACAAGTTGTGTAGAATTCAATATATGTGAAATTTTATAGAGGCTGGTCATGGAAAGGGAGAGCATGATGGTGCAGGTGCATCCATCAAAAAAGCCTGAGCTCATGAAGAACTAAAGTACAAAGATGGAGCAATATTGATAGATGTAAAATGCATCATCCAGTGGTGTAATGCTATAATGGGTCTAGGTAAGGAAGGTGAGTCTATGGTTTGTAGAGTTTTTTGGTTTATAGATAATACTAACATTGCACCATATGAGGATTGTTGCACACTAATAGGATCCAGTGAGTTGCACTCTTTTAGAAGCTCTAATGCAAGTTCATGGAGTATCCACACATAAAAAATGTGGCATGCTATTGTCCATCATGTGTAGAGGAAAATTGGGATGACTCTGAGTCAACTGAATGGGTGGACAAATGGGATATACAAATTTTGGACCGAATTGACACCTATCATCCCCCACAAGCACTGAAAATGGTAGAGATTGATTCATCTATTGAATTTGACTACTTGTCTGATCTAGTGCAACCTAGTAATATACATATTTATATATCTTTGTAATTTCAATATGTAACTTTATAACTTTACTTAAGTATTTTCTAAATTAATGACCACATTTTGTACATTTGTCACTGCAGGCCATGTTTTTGCTATTATTGCACCTGAAGACAATGAAGAAGGGACAAATTATTATTTGTGTTGTTGTTTCCAAGATAAAAAAAATTTGGATCACTTGATTGTAGATGGTGAAGCTTTAGAGTACCATATTGGTGTGGTGGTTGTAACCAACACATGGCTTAGATGATATTTTCTGAAGAACCCTAACTTGTGTTTATTCGAGGATTGGAAAACAGAGAGGAAGATTCTTCATTATTCAAACCTTGTTGTTGCATCAAATGTCCACTTGATAAAATATGGTGGAAAACCACATAATAAGATTCTTTGAAAATTTTGTGAGTTAGACCACAAGGAAATACTTGAGACATTAAAATGTAGAGAAGATCTAGTTGGTTCATTAGATTGAATAGGGAGAGAGGGAGAGAGAGAGAAAGTGATCAATTGGATCCAAATACAATGTTACAACCTCTCCCCCAAGACTATCCACATGACAAGGTGGGTATTGTTATTATGTGTAAGTGATGAGATAAGTTTAAATCATAGATTTATGTTTTGATTTGTTTAGAATCTAGGTACATTATTTGAATTTATATTATATTCTTTAATAGGACCCATTTTCAAATTAGTCATTTGAATAAGTGAAAGTTTAGAATTTTTTGTTTAGATCAAAATGTAATGAAAGAACATGAAAATTGTTAGAATGTGAATGATTTATGATGTAAAGTTATGATTGTGTGTATGTAACCAGAAACTTGAAACTGGTGAAAGCAAGGATATACTGGGAGAAGTTTCCAAGACTCATCAAGCCATTTAGTAAGCCTCTTGATCATTGCTACAAGCTCAAACAAATAATAATTTGCATTTGGAACATTGTTACCAATAATGACATTATGACTAACATGCTTTTATCTTTTATTTGTTTTGTCATCTGTAATTATTTTAGATAAACTCCAAAATAAATTTATTTTTGAATCATAAACTTATAAAACCCATCTTATAATGCTAGATTGAATTTTGATGTGTCATCATCTAAGATGTATATAAATGTATGAGAAGTTTAAATTAGCTGAATATATTGGGATAAGTGGTATTCTAATGGATAGTTTTAAGATTCAATTGAAGAATATAAAGGGGCATGAGTGATGCAGGTCATTAGACAAAATAATATCTTCACTAGAAATGGAATTAGGAGCAGCAAGAGTTGTGAGTGGAATGAAGATGAATGGAGTGGAGAAAGAAAATAAATCTTTAGCCAAAAAAACACTTGTTCTGGTGGGAATTAACACTACTTTTAGCAATAGAAAATGATGTGATTCTGTTCGATAGACTTGGATGCCACAAGGTCAACAAATATACTCAACTAAAGCAATTGTAACAATTGTAAGTTTTTAAATTTGAATATTACTTTGTCTTGTTTGAAGACCATGAATAGAATGGGAAATAGGAAATGAGAATGGCAGGGACAAAGAAAAGAAGTTGGAGGAGGAGAAGGGGATAGTGATAAGGTTTGTGATTGGGCACAATGCTACACTAGGTGGCATTTTGGATCGTGCAATTGAAGAAGAAGATGCAAAGCATAATAACTTCATCAGACTTGAACTTGTTGAAGGGTACCATCAAGTCTCAACAAATACCAAGATCTACTTCTCTACAACACTCACTAAATAGGATGCTGATTTCTATGTTAAAGTTGATGATGATGTGCATGCCAATCTAGGTACATTATCATCATTCATGGTTTCATCTAAATAGTATATTTTATGTTATAATTTGTTTAGATAGTTCATGTATTTTTTTTTTGGGTAGAAATTATTTGTTGTTTTCATTTGAGATGGGTAATTCTACATAAAAAGCTAGTGCCATTTTATATGTTGTTTAAAGTTGATATCTATCTTAGAAATCTAACATTTTTTTACATTTGTGTAATATTTTAATCTGAAGATAATGGAGAATTCATTGAGTCTTCAAGAACTAGGTAAAAGGTATTTGAAAAGGTGATAAGTTAGTGTTGTCCTTTGGAAAGTTTGGAAGTTTTCCAAGGAAAATTAAATTTTGACCTACTAGGATTTCTAGGCCTAAGTTAGGGATATTGATCCTTTAAAGGTGTTGGGGCCTTGAAAGTGCATGAATCTTGGTAGTTTAGTCCTAGAAATGCTAATCAAGTCTAAGTTTGAAGTCTTGAAACCTATTTACTTGTTTTTCCTTAATTGGCCTAGTTGAGGGAAAGTGTCCCTAAAGCCATATTTTCATCCAAGTTTGCCAAGAGCCGTAGGAAAAGGGAAGGACCTTAGGAGAGTAGAGTCCACTTGGATAAGTAAAGGTCATCGTTTGGCAAAGGCTGGAAACTAAGACATCATATTGAAGTGGGTTTGGGTAACCTTAGAGTTTTAAGAACTAAGTAGAAAAAGTAGACTATGTGTTGTGCATCAATAAGGGTCATTAGACCTAGGTGTGATAGCTAGGGTGTAGGAAGTCACAATGTATTTAGAAGAGTCACTAATTGGCCTAAAAGTCAAGGCATACCTTACCATATGGAAATGAGCAACTTAAGGGATAAGTCTATAGCTTAGGGAAGATCCATAGCATGGAATTGCAAAGGGATAGCCCATTTAACAAGTTGAAAGTGTTAGAAAGTATTTTGCATGTAGTAGAAGTTTGAATTATATAGGTTTCAAAATGCAACCTTAAGGCTTAAGTTTCCTAAATCAAGTAAATGACTTATCCAAAGAATTCTTAGTAATATAATGGTTTTGAATACCCTAATACACCACAAATAAATAGTTTACCAAATTGAAAGGGCCTATCTCTAAGGTAAACCAATCATCCCAGCCTACTAGGCCTACAAGCCCCAATTAGCCCTCAAATGCTGTCCTCTTGCATTTTTATCCACATTTTTCCATAACATCAAAAAAATAAACTGAAGATTATGATACCCATTTGGCTTCTCTATAACATATCAAGAGATGAGGTATGGTTGTTTTTGGGACAAGTCTCTATTGTTACACTATGGGCCAATTTTTTGGCATAAAAACCCCTCAATTTGCAAAGGAACTATATGAAATAATTATCTCCCAACCATAAAAATTTGTAAAGTATATTAATATGATCATAAAGTGAGGATTCTTCAATTGGATTGAACCCATCAACTCCCTATATGTGCTTTTTATGAAACAATCACCAAACAAGGCCAAAAACTAGGGCCTTTTTAAATCTGACTAAGAAATCACTTCCAGGACCTATTAGTTAATCCAAAACCATGTTTATGATGATTAATTTGATTTTTTTACATAAAACCATGGCCTCCTTTAGGCAGATCTCTCGTTGTTATACCTATGACATCAAATTTAATGCATTTTTATGCACCCAAGCACTCCAAACTTGTCCAGTTGGATGATCATTGGTGCAGGGCACCAAGGAAAATAGATAGGTGTCATAATAGTTTTGAATTAGAAACAATTCTGAAAAATGATGTAATAAGACCCAAGATGTAAGGTCAATTGGACTCTAGGTGCCATTATAAGCCAGCGTGCCAAATTGAACCGAGGGGTCAAAAATGAGCAATATAGGTGATGTTTCAAGGAAAAAAGGATTTTTATGTTTCTTATAAGGTTATAAAGGTCCTTAGGGTCATTGGGTTAAGTTTTAGGTGTCTAGGAGTTGAGATGTCAAAAATTGCACAAAATTGCAAAAGTTGTTAAAGCAAAATTACAAAAATGCTGACAACTTTGCAATTTTGTTGAAAAACCAAGTGTACATTACAACCACCATTTTAAATGTGGTTATAACCATTTTAATGGAAACATATATGTATTAGATGACCATACAAGCCTTAGTGGGTGATGGTTGTACAGATATGATGTCTTTTGAAGCAATAAAAATTTGATTTTCTGCCATTTTTCTGTGTTTTGCTATTGTAGAGATGTGTATAGATTGAAAAATGTAAAAATTTGATATGGTTGGATAGATATTTGAAGTATATTTCATTTTCATTTGGTTTAAGGTTTTGATCTATTCATTTGTGTAAGATATTTCCATTTTACTGAGGGTTGCTTGGGTAAGCCTGTAAATTGACTAGATTGCACTTATGGCCCTCTAACTTGCAATTGAACTGTGGAATCTCTATGCCATTTGGTGGGAAGAAATTTATGGGTGTATTCTTACATATGGTAGAGTTTTAGGGGCAGAAAACTTTGTTTACTATTTATGCTTCTAGGCCCTAGGTTGAACATCACCATGTGTTCAGCCCGGTTTTAAAGAGAAATTGGTGTAAAACTCTTAGACTTGTTGTAATGACCAAGGTGAAGGGTGAAATGGATTTTTGGCATGATGAGGAAGAGTCCCAAGTTCTTGTGCTAATTTTGTGTCCCCATCTCTTGAGACTTGGCTTGGAAAGCCAACCTAATTAGGCCTATTAGGACTGTGATCCTAGTTGATGTTTGGGTATGCTTGAGTAGGATCAGCCCATGAGTCTTTGGATTCTTTAAGAGCCTATAAAAGGGTATCCAAAAAGGTTTTTTTTTTCCACATTGTTTAGGGAGTTTGGGAGTTAACCTTGGAAAACTAAAAATAAACCTACTAGGATTTCTAGGCCTAGATTTGGGAAATAGGTCTATTGGTGGTGTGGGAAGCCTAAAAGTGGATGAATTCATGTGGGATAGGACTGAGTATGACAAAAAAAGTCTTTTTTTGAACCCTTGAAAGAATTTTACCTAATTTTTCCTATTTGGCTTAGTTGAGGGCTAGTGTCGCTAAAGCCTTATTTTGGCCCAAGTTTTCTAAGAACCCTAGGGAGAGGGTAAGACCTTGAAGAAGTGGAGTCCATTTGAAGAGATAAAGGTTAGCATTGGGTAAAGGCTAGAAACCTTGTTTGGTATCTTGCAATGGGTTGCATGCTACTAGGCACTTAAGAAGGTTTTGGTGGATTAAGGCTGTAGACTTTGCACCAATCATCTACATCCTCTAACTATTCCCTACATTAGTATGCATAATTACATATGATACATGTTAATAATCCATCCCCAAGTCACAATTAGAATAGAAATTGGATGGTTACATCATTTTGCTTGAAGGAAATTGGTGTAGGGCACCAAGGCAAATGGATAGTGGTTCTAGTTTTGGATTTGGAACATTAATAAGAATGTTGTAATAAGACCAAAATTTAAGGTCAATTGGGCTCTAGGTGCCATTATAAGCCAGAGTGCCAAATTGTACCAATGGATCAAAAATAAGCAATTTTGGTGGTTTTTCAATGCAAATAGGATTTTTGTGATCCTTAGAAAGTTTTAATAGTCCTTAGGGTCATTTGGTCAAGTCCTATCTTTTCCAAATTCATTTGTATTCTAATATATCAAATCGACCTAATAAAGGAGACATAAACATTGTTTTGTTCACAATTCTTACTGAACTTGGTTCACACCTATCTTTAGAGTATAGAGTGGAACTTATTACAAGGCCAAATCCAAAAAAGCACTATGTAACAATTTTTTTTTTTTAATAGAGCAAGTTGAGATAGGTTTTCTAATCATTTGAGGTATATTTATATACTTTGTGAGATCTTTATTCATATGAGCAAGAATTGCACAAATGTAGAAGTTTCTAATTAGAGTTTTGAGACTAGTTGGTGGGAACAATGGTGTGGATTATTCATATGATGCAATTGATACAAGCAAAGAGATCATCAATTGTAAAATACACAATAGTTTAAAGATATACATGCTAATATACATCATTATAATGATAAATAGAATTAGTAGATGCAATGTTCCCTCCATGATCTTCGATACTATCCCAATCTAGTGATTTTTACAAAGTTCATAGAGACATACAAAGGTATCAAAGGGCCTCTTCAAATACATCATGAGATTTCCTATAATTTAATGGAACGATAGACAACCATGGTAGAGTTGTCATCATACTAATATGAAAAAGCATCAACCTCAAATTTA
Organism: Cupressus sempervirens; assembly: GCA_028749045.1. Taxonomy (NCBI): domain Eukaryota; kingdom Viridiplantae; phylum Streptophyta; class Pinopsida; order Cupressales; family Cupressaceae; genus Cupressus; species Cupressus sempervirens. Next base: position 72,014,291 of record CM053791.1, read on the forward strand.
GGTGTTATACCAAATTTGAAATTGATAAGCCGATAGGTGCTTGAAACTTGGTTTATATTTTGGTTTTCATATTTTTTTACCTACTTATGCTAGAATAAACAACCCTTGGATGAGAAGTCCTTGGTTGTCAAATAAAGACACCATTTTGTATGCTTAAGGAAGTTTATGCAATTTATAAGAAAAAGTTGCTCATTAGGAAAATTCATAATTTTTAATGTTTTTGGTGAAGAAATCATAGGATTGATTTTTTTTTTAGCTGGTTTTAGGTATGTTGGAACCTTTTCTAGGTTCCTAGAAGTGAAATCAAGTGAAAAATGTAAAAATTGCACTTTTTGTGCAAAGTTGCATTGTTGAAAGTTATAAAAGTTGGTCAAAGTTGAAACTTAGTGGAAAAAGGGTTATAACTATTAAAATATTGGTTCTAACCATTAAAATATACATATGAGATATATATAACTCATTTGTGAGGTCTGGAGGGAGTTAATAAATGGATTGGAAGAAGTTGCAATGAAAGAAATTTAGTTTTTGAGTCATTTTTATTGTTGTTTGCATGCTGCATGAAATGTACAAACTTTTAGACTAGATGTGATGGATTTTTGAGATATATCTTTGAATCAAATTTCTTTTTATTTTGGTCTCATCATTTTATGTGTTTTCTAACTCAAGTTATTGCATTTTTAGTGAAACTAGGTTTTTAGGACAACATTTTGGTGCATGCAACAAAAATGGGCCCCTAATTGCAATTTCCTTGGTAGAAATTTCATGGCCACTTGTGAAATGGTAGTTAGAAGGGTCCTTTATAAGATTCTAGGGTTTCAAAACTAGAGGATGTGTTTTGTGATTTTTCCAATCAAGCCCTAGGTCAAGTACCATGAAGGATTTGACCTCTTGTAGCATGTTGATTTGTGAATGGCACGAGTTTGGGAATTGGTGAAGGGATGAGCATTTGGAAATAATTTTTTTTTTTTTTGTTCAACCTTTTCCAAGTTTTAGAAGTGGAATCAAGTGAAAAATGTAAAACTTATACTTTTTGTGCAAAGTTGCATTATTGGAAGTTGTAAAAGTTGCTCAAATTTGCAACTTAGTGGGAAAAGGGTTGTGGGATCGAATTGTCTATTCCATTAGCTCTAGGTGGCTAGAAAAACCCTAGCCCCAAGCTTGTCCTATCTTTTTGAGTGCTTGAACATTCTCAGGTACACCAAACCAAAACATCATTAAGGGTCACTAAATGCCATAGGGAAGCAATCTTTGAAATGGCATATCTTGGAGCTTGTGCGAGATATGAATGTGATTCTAGGTCCTATAGGACCATGTTGCAGATACCTACAATAATATTTCTTATTTTTTGGAGATCTTACTCTATTTTGATTTTGTGACGCCATCTTGGGTGATGCTAAAACTCGTAGTGTTGGCTAGTACAAAGTTGCCAACTGTCAAATCTCCCTCACCATTCATCATGGGATCAAACTATCTATTTTGTTAGCTCTGGGTGGCTTGGTAAACCCTAGTCCCAAGCTTTTCCCATTGAGCAGTCAAACGTTCTTAGGCACGTTGAACCAAAACATCCCTAAGGGTCACTAAATGCCATAGGGTAGTGATCTTTGATAGGCCATATCTTAGAGCTCATGTGAGGTATGGATGGAATTCTAGGTCCTATAGGACTATGTTGTGGATACCTATAATAACCTCTCTCACTTTTTGGAGATCTCACTCTATTTTGATTTTGCGACACCATCTTGGGTGATGCTGAAACTCATAGTATTGGCCAATACAAAGTTTCCAACTACCAAATCTTCCTCATTTTTCATTGTGGGATCAAAATTTCTATTCTATTAGCTCTAAATGGCTAGGTAAACCTTAGCCTCAAGCTCATCCCATCCTGTTGAGCATTCAAATGTTCTTGGGCACACCAAATCAAAATGTCCCTAAGGGTCACTGAATGCCATAAGGTAGCGATCTTTGACAGAGAATATCTCAGAGATCGTGTGAGGTATGGATGCAATTCTAGGTCCTATAGCACCATGTTGTGGAGACCTACAATAACCTCTCTCTCTCTCTCTTTGAAGATCTTACTCTATTTTGATTTTGCGATGCCATCTTGAGTGATGTTGAAACTCATAGTGTTGGCCATTACAAAGTTGCCAACTGCCAAATCTCCCTCACTGTTCATCATGGGATCAAACTATCTATTCTGTTAGCTCTAGGAAGCCAGGTAAACCCTAGCCCCAAGCTCATCCCATCCACTTGAGTGGTTAAACATTCTTAGGCATGTCAAACCCAAACATCCCTAAGGGTCACTAAATTCCATAGGGTAGTGATATTTGATGGGGTATATCTCAGAGCTCATGTGAGGTACGGATACGATTCTAAGTCTTATATGACCATGTTGTAGATACCTACAATAACCTCTCACTTTTTGATGATCTTACTCCATTTTGATTTTGCGATGCCAGCTCGGGTGATGCAAAAACTTGCAGTGTTGGCCAGTACAAAGTTTTCAATTGCCAAATATCTCTCACCTTTCATCATGGGATCAAACTCTCTATTTTGTTAGCTCTAGGTGGCTAGGTAAACACTAGCCCCAAGCTCATCCCATCCCCTTGAGCACTTGAACATTCTCAGGCATGCCAAACTAAAATGTCCCTAAGGGTCACTAAATTCCATGAGGCAAAAATCTTTGATGGGGTATATCTTGGATCTTGTGCGAGGTATGGATGCATTTTTAGGTCCTATAGGACTATGTTGCAAAGACCTACAATAACCTCTCTCTCTCTTTGGATATCTTACTCCATTTTGATTTTGCGATGCCATCTTGAGTGATGCTAAAACTCGTAGTGTTGGAAAGTACAAAGTTTCCAACTACCAAATATCCCTGACCATTTTCATGGGATTGAACTATCTATTCCTTTAGCTCTAGGTAGCCCAGTAAACCCTAACCCTAAGCTCATCTCATCTTGTTGAGCACTCAAACATTCTTGGGCATGCCGAACTGAAATGTCCTTAAGGATCACTAAATGCCATAGGGCAATGATCTTTGATGGGGCATATCTTAGAGCTCGTGCAAGGTATGGATGCAATTCTAGGTCCTACATGACCATGTTGTGGAGACCTACAATAAAAACTCTCACTTTTTGGTGATCTTACTTCATTTCAATTTTGTGATGCCATCTCAGGCGATGCTGAAACTTGTTGTGTTGGGCAGTACAAAGTTGCCAATTGCCAAATCTCTCTCACCTTTCATCATGGGATCAAATTGTCTATTTTTTTAGCTCCGGGTGGCTAGGTAAACACTAGCCCCAAGCTCATCCTATCTTGTTGAGTGCTTAAACATTCTCAGGCATGCCAAACTAAAACATCCCTAAGGCTCATTAAATGCCATAGGGTAACAATCTTTGACTGTGGCAGCTAGATATGTCATCTCATCCAATGATGGAGACTCATGATAGAAGGTAAAGGGGTGATCATAAAAATCATTTTGAACATGATTTTTTTTATGGTTATAAGGTAATCCTCAAATATTTCTACTTCATCCCATGCCCTATTTTATACTTCTTTAACCTTGGGTTTTTCACATTTAATATTTCCCTAACAATAAGGGTCGACAATTCCTACCAACAAGGCTTCATACTCCATTGTTGTATTTGTGTTGTTTTATTATAGTTTAAAAGAATAAGGGAATTTATCACCTTGTGGTGATACCAACACTACACCAACTCCTATACTATTGGATGAAAAATTACCATTCAACTCAATATCCTATAGGGAATCCTTATTATTAACTTTAGATTGAATTTTTCCCCTCCTAAAATAATGTAGTTGGGCTCAGGGATCTTTTGATGAAAGACATGTACATATACTTTCTATTTGGTTGGAGTGTCACAATTTCCTTACCCACTAGTATAGTATCTTGGGACCAATACAATTTAACTTTTCATCCTAAGTCCCTACAAAAACTCTTTCTTGACATGTCATTACTAACTAGGCTATTAGGAACCAAAATAGTTATCCTTAGTGTCTTGCCTAGATGAGTGGCTAATGCAAATTGAGCATTTTCTATTTGTTGTGCTAGGGGATCCTTCTTATGATCCATAAAAGACCATTTACCAAACATTTTAGCTAGGGGGAGGGGGGTGGATCTAAATATTTCAAAACATACAAGGAATTGTGTTGTCAAAGCCCCTAGAGTCAATTATACAATTATTGATCTTATGGTTATGTATGAACATAGAAATATAGAATGGTTTGAGCTTCATATTTAATGAGAAATATTTGTCATATGAAACAACTTTAGCCTCAAATTTAACAATGGAGGAATGAACTACATAATTTTGACCGATTTCTAAAGATAAAACATTAGTTAATTATTTATCAACAACTTTAGGTACAAATCAATGACCTATGACATATTCAATCAACTTATCCAATTTGTTAGGGTTAAATCTAAGGTACTCATAGGGGAGATTTTTTAAATTTTGGATGACTTAAAAAAGTATGGATTTTTTTAGCAAATGAGATTTTGGAGTCATTGAACTTTGAAATTTTGAACCAAAATTTTGACGAAAATGATGTTTACCTTTGTTAAGCTACTTTGGGCACAATGTATTGCCCTAAGTCTTTAGGATCTATTGGCTTCTTGTTGGAATAGTGCATGTAGGATATTATAATGTTACTAGGATATTGCCCTATTTTTTTACATCAAATTTATATTTAAGATGACAATTTATAAAGATGACAAACTTTTAAGGATTTCCTACATTTTCAACCATCTCTCGATAGGAATTACCATTGAACTTGGGTAGAATTTCCTTAGCTCCTTTAGGTAGGTTGTTTATATTAGCACATAAGAGGTAGAAGCTCCCATGGTTGAGCCATTGTAGCAATTAGAGTTGAGATAGTGACTTTAGGTGGAGGATTTGTCCCATGTAAAGTTTAAGTTTTCCAAATTGTAGGGTGGGAGTTGATTGGGTTTCCTTCAAAGGAGATGGTCTACTTTTTGCTTTTCTCCTAGACCCTGTAAGGTTTGGTGAGAAGTTAAGGTCTTGTAATTATTGAAATATAGAATCAGGAATACCTTCCCTTTTTTGAGATCTATTTTGTTGTCTAGAGAAAGCAAACTCCAATTTTCCTAGCAGTTCACAGACTAAGATATTTGGGATTCTTGCTTTCTAGAGGTTATTCAGTTTTGTCTTTGTCTTTGTTGTTGTATTTGTCTAAGAACCTCATCTATATCTTCTTCCTCCTTGAGAACTCTACTAGCTCTAAGCTAATCTTCTCAAGTTCTCCTAGACTGCCAAGAAAGAATATTTAACTGACTAAGAATATCTTCTTTCTTGTCATGAAAACCAATATTGGGTTCCAACATAGGTATAATATTTTCATGTACTTTGTAAAGAAGCTTTGAAAAAGCCCTAAAATCTATCTCTAACCTGAGGAGTAACCTATTTATGCTTGGAGGAACCCTAATCAAGGGTTGGCAACTCATTTATTGTATGAATCCATATTGTTGGAATGTATGTAGCAGATTTTGACTATTTTAGCACATATTTTACTAGTTTTTAATCTTGTTTGGAGGAAAATCATGTGCCTATTATCATTTTTTTGCATGTTGTAGTTGTCTTATTTTTTTACTTTTTTTCATTTTCCATGCATTAATTATAGTTTGTGACCAAGTTTTGGAAGGTTTTGTAAATTTCTTCAAAGATACCTGTCTGCTACCAGTTTTGGAGTTGTATATCATGAAAGGGATGTAAGTCTTGTCTCCACCATGGAAATTCCATGGTCTTTTGGATTTCAAGGCTATAGATCCTGATGTATTATAGTATGCAAGAAAGTGCCCTAAAAGTAAGTGCAAATAATTCTTTGACCAAGCCCTAGGTGAGCTTGGCAATGCCTAACTAGGGACTGTCAACAAAGAGCCGAGAAAACCCTACCAAACCCTCAAATTTGTTATCTTTTTTGTACAACCTGTATGCACCCTGAGACCCTAAAAATCCTTGAGCATGGGTCCTATGTATCAATTTTTCTTAAGGATAAAGGTGTTGAAACTCTAAGAAAAAGGAGCTATTGACCCTAGAAATCCAGATGGAGGCCTAATTAGGGGCTCTCCTTGTAGCCCTTTTGTGAAGAAATCTTGAAATATGGTATAAACAAATTGTTTTAATCCATTCAAGCATACTAAAAGTGTTCCAATAAAACCTTAGAGTATCATGAAAACCTTAGTTGGATTGGGGAGTGCTATTGTACCCTAGTAGACCTATAAAACTTTTGGAGGATATTGTTCCTAGAAGAGTAAGGGAGTGATGCTGCAAGTTTGGATCAATTAACCTGGTGAGGAGGTTGGGCAAGGTCAGGGGATGTTCTAAGTAGCAAGAGATCCTATAGACCACATAGGTGTGGAGAAAAAACCAAGATCCACATATAATATACAAGGTTGTATGAGGATGGGGGTACTTGGAGTACTTAGGGTACAGGTATAGGTACAACTATTTTTAATAATAGGGGATAGGGCTACTTGGGTATGTCAAACTTTATTTTTAATTATACTTTTATATTTATAGAAAACCTAAATTTATGAGTCATGACAATGACTTTTCAAATCAAGAATAGTGATAAAGTTTGCAAATGTAATGTATTATTTTCAGTTTCAGATTTGTTAAATGTTTGTAATAATAATTTATGATAAATTTTTAGATGCATAACATATAAGGTAGGCTTTAAACATGAACAAGAAGATCATAAATCATATGAAAATGACATATTGCAAATGATAAATTTCTAGCTTTAACACTGATAAAGTTTATTGTTGATCAATATTGTATCAAAGTTTCAAACTAATCAGGTCTTGAATTGAGCTTGATAAATAAATAATAGAGAAGGAAAACTTTAAACATGAACAAGATCATAAATCATATTACGATGACATATTGGAAATGATAAACTTATGCTTGAATGGTGATAAGGTTTATTGTTAATCAATATTCTATCAAAGTTTCAAACTAATTAGGTATTGAATTAAGCTTTATAAACAATGAGTTGATACACAAACCAAAAACTAAAAAAAAATCCAAAATCTCAATCAAGATCCTTAGCTATGATGCTCTCCACCAAGTACTTGGTACTTGGGATACATGTACCTAGTACTTGGGTACATGGGTATGAGTACTAGGGGTGTGGGTACAAGTACCCATGCAACCTCATAATATATTATGATAACCAATAATGTCATACATGGACAATCATATTATATATTGTGATAACCAATAATGTCATACATGAATGAACATATAATATATTATGTTAACCAATAATGTCATACATGAAGGAACATATAATATATTATGATAACCAATAATGTCATACATGAACAAACATATAATATAAAATGATAACCAATAATGTCATACATTAACAAACACATAATATATTATGATAACCAATTATGTTGTACATGAAAAAACATATCATATATTAACCAATAATGTCATAAGTCTAATTATGTCATGCATCAAATAAATGTCATACATCAAATATAAAATGTCATATTTACATCAAATGTATATCGAATATGTCCACTAACATAAAATCCAACATATATGTCCGCTGATGCCTATACATGTGTGTCTATCAACTATATCTTTTTCTTCCCATGAGGGGAAGGAAATAAATCTCTGGAGGTCTTTGGTCATCATGTGGAGGGAGATGATAGGGATGATGGGGTCTTCCTCACATGCTTTCTCATCCTCTTGTTGAGGCTCTTCTCTAACTCAAGCTGATACAAAAAAAGTAGATATGAATCAATAATTATTGTACATTGAAATCAAATATATGTACAAACAAAATTAATTATTTTCTTACCACCATCAAATAGTCACTCTGCAAGTCCATCTCAAAGGCTTGTGGACGATCGAGTGTAACAAGACCCTACAAAAATTCAATCAATATAATCACTTATAAATAACATTAGAAATTTTGATACTAACTATTATAAATGACAATTAAAACCAACAAAATTCTTTCATACCACAGTTAATGGCTATGAACTAGCCATAGCTGCAGCCACTCCACGATGAATCGACTGCCAAAAATGAGGAATCTTAGATGTCGAGAGCTGCATGTCATACAATACATGTTACATGTAATATGAAACATAAAACAAATATAATCAAATGAATTAAATTAACATGAAACAAATGTACCTCTATGAAGCTCGTATCATGTTTAGACTCAGAGTCCCTAGTGAATGTCAACGGTCTTGTAGAGAACTGATGCATATGCATAATTTTTTTTGTCAATCCTTCATATGATTACTTAATAAATATATGTATTAATTTAAATTATTAAATTGATACATACCTCTGGACTTGTAGACGAGACAAAAAATGGGGCTAGGGGATTGCTACTAGGGCCGTCAACAATTTGACCCTAAATTTTGAATAATGTCAATACATGCTAATTAATTAGTCATTCACTATACATATGAAATGTGATCAAGTTAGTTTATTATAATTGTAATTTACCTATGTGTCAATGCCAAATGTCTCATTCAGGAACTAATTAGTGACTAGCCCATCATCCACACTATCTCTAGCATGACTGCCAAATGTGCATAAGGATCCACATGATGTGCACATGTGACCGTGATGCACAAAAGGCTCCTCCTCAACTAATGGACTCGTGCAATGAATAAGGGTTTGTGTCAAAGCATTAATAGTCCCTAGAGTGCTGACCCCTACATGTTCCTTCATAACTGAAGGAATAGTCACATGCCTACCCTGTGGCTTGACAACAGATGCCCCAACTACATTAGGGTCATGATGTGCCCTTGACCTCTCAAATGATGACCCCCCACCTCTAACTTGAGATTTTAATATATCAAAATTATTGGGGATCTCCCCAAGGATGAACTCATAATACAATTTCTTTAAATTGGGACCTCATGATTATTGCAGGGAGGGGAATTAAAAACCATCCACCATCTATCCTAAAAATTATTTCTAATACCATCATGTATGCACCAATGGATGGGGAACCATTTAGTTGTCTCTTAAATAGTATTTTGTTCACCGGGCTTTCTAAACAATGCACAAATGCTACCTTTTGGTATTTAATTTTTTTTTTTTACATCTTGATATGATAATTTGTTTGCATAATATCTTTTTTAATCATCCCTCTTAAGCCACCACATATCCAATAGACCACTAACATAAGCTACGTGGGTTGTAATGGACTCGAGGGAGGATGCCAATTAAGCTCTCATTGAATTGATTTGTCCACAAGCTTTCACCCTATCAATGAGTTCTTCTAATTCATTTTTGCCTCTTTCTATTTCATTTATGATGTTGTCTTGTGTGCTAGGAGGAGGTCTTCCAATCAGTGTAGGTTGTGGAATTTCTTGTTCTTGTTATGGAGGGTTTTGATTATCATTATGTTGAGGGTTTTGGTTTGGGTCTTGTTGAAGGTTTCGGTTTGGATCTTGTTGAGGGTTTTGGTTTTGATCTTGTTGGAGAATTGTCAATTCATTATTCACATTTCTTGATAAGAAACCAATTGCAATCTAAATAAATAAATAAATTTAAATAAAAATTGAAAAAAACCTACAAAACAATACAAAAACATATAAAACAATGCAAAAGGAAGGCTAGACAACATACGACGTGATTGCGATCTCAAACTTTGACCACGAGGAGGCATATTGACAAGGTAGGTGGAAAAAATCTTCAATTTTCTGAATTTGCATATGTGCTATGAGGAGAGGAAGTTACAAAATGAGGAAAAAATAAATGGGTTGTGGGTTTGTAGCCCATTTATAAAATTTTTGGGTTTTAAAAAGTGCATACTATGAGCTTTCTAAAGTTAGAAAAAAAGGGTGTCATCTTTTTGGCGCCACAACTTGGTGCACTTATGCACATTAGGTTGGTTTGATATCTTTTACACTTTTTTTATTATACTAATACTTGATTCTGGTTATTATTATAACCAATTTAGGACTAATTAAAATGTTAAATAACTACATATTCAAAATCTATTCCAATAAGTGTATGGCTGACATATAACTCTCTCTTAAAAAAATAGATATTGATTTGATTTTAAAATGATTTGTGCTACTCAAAGGCTACTTCAATTTGCATCTTAATTAATGATCAATGCCTTATCCATTGTTACACAAAGCCATATTAGTGAATTTTGATATATTGAATTGACTTGCAACTAAACTTATTAGCTATTAATCCTAAATCCTATTCTTATGACATCCCCCTCATATAATTAGAAACCTTATCAATTCACAAAAGCATTTACTTAATTGCTCAAATTAAAAATAACAATGAATTGATATACAACCTATCCAAGTTGCATTAAACTTGCTCAATTAGTCTCAAAATAACAAGTTTATGAAAAAGGAGACAAAAACTTAGGATATAGATATTTATTAATTCCCCTCTTTGTATTAATCTTCTTGAAAATGATACATTTATCTGATACAAGAATCAAAGTATAACTCAAAATATGATAGGAATTTTATTCATTAATCATCTTTTTCTTGAAATACAAATCTAAAATAACATACAATTGACACAAAATTTGGACTAACTATAAATAGCATTAGCACTAAAAGAGAATAGAATTCAGACCCTTACTCCACATCTTGGAAATCCTTTTATAAGACATGAATTGCACACAAGCTATAGATGGAAGGACACTTTGTAACACCTTGCTAGGGAACTCAAAAGAAATTAACCTAAAGTTTCACTAAGTTTGTCAAACATTTGTTTAAAAGATAATAACAAAAATAGATAATATAGCAGAAGCAATAGCTCACATACATACAACCATCATAAATAGATTACATCTCTTAAGGGCTCCATGATGTTGAATCACACACACACACACACACACACACACACACACACACACACACACACATAGATATATATATAAGATTTATTAATACTAAATCCAATACAATCAAATCCACATCATAGAATAATCACAAGTACAAATCCATTAAAATAATAAACAATTACATAGGATTCCACTTGGCATAATCATCCAATGTACAAGTCACAGAGTATGAAAATCTCAAACAATATACATTATAAATAAAATACATCATATCATAAGATCTCCGAAAATCAAATACAATACAATAGAGTATAACCATCCATCTTAAAAAAAAAGATTAGAAAGAAAGGAACAACTGCACAGGTACATCTAGCAATGGTATCCAATGGTTGGATCTCAATGGTATAAGTAAAATGCACTACCACCCAACCTTGTGGAACCTAAATAGCCCACTCCCATCATGCTAAGGAGATAGACTCAAGTCCCATACATATATCAATCCATAATTTATAACCAACGTCTAGGTCATGGAAACACTTGAAAGAAAAATATCTCAAAGGTTTCAAGACACAAGTAACATCTAAACCTAGAGGAAACAAAGAGACATAGGAATACTACTATGCAAGTGGGAAAGTGTCATCTCATGAGCCAACTCTAAGGTCACCCTAGTAGCCTCTCTAGACTCTAGCTCCCTAGTGTCTCTATGTGACATCGGTATCCTTTCATACAGATAAGGCATACTAATGAAGCAAGGTCACAACCAAGCATCTTCTCTACTCCCTTCCTAGCTTGTACTAGCACTCGAGGCATGGGCGAGAAAAAAAAAGACTTATTAATTCATTTTACTCCCATTTAATAAAATCTTATCACTTATTAAAACAACTTACAATGGATTACCTATGTAGCCTCTTTAGGGCTCTGGCTTCCATTGCAAGCCACTTCCTAAGGCACACATAGATTACCTACCCTAAGCTCATAAAAAGTACAATGCATAAAATCACAATTTTCACCTCAGTCCTTTACAAGTGACTAGAAAGAACCTATATATCAAACACAATATTAACCTCAGTCCTCTACAAACAACTGAAAAAAACCTAAAGGTACATTATAATATTCACCCCAGTTCTTTACAAGCAACTGGAAAGCACCTAAAGACCAATCATAATAATCACCTCAGTCCTATACAAGAAACTAGAAAACATCAAAAGACAACTAATCAAAACTTAATGGTTACACCAGGAAAATCACAATAATCACCCCATTTCTATACAAGTAACTAGAAAGTACTAACAAGCACTAATCAAAACTCATCATATAAAATACATGACAAACATAGTCATGTACAAAAGCTCGTAACCAAATAATAACCATAAAAACATCATAGAGGAATACCCCCCAAGCCTTTGGTAAACATCTTGATTGGTCAACACTCTAAGTCAACCCTAAACCCAACACAAACTAATACATACATCATATCAAGAGTGGATTCATAGATTTTGGTTGGTTTTGACAACAAATTATTTTGATTTAAACAACCAGGGTTCAAGTTTTTTAACTTCATTAAAAAATATATCCCTAAAAGTCCATTTACAAAAGTTTATAAATTTCCCCTTTTACAGATCAAAGATCATTTAATTAAATCAAAATTAGATTTAAAACAAAGAATTCCATTATACCTAGTTGATTTAAAAACTAAAATTCAATCCCAAAACTTGTAATTAATTAAACTAAGTATATATATTTTAAATATTATTAAAATTAAATAATAACTTAAATTAGTATTTTTTATTTTTTATTTTATTTTTTAAAAATTAGTATTATAATAATGAGTAAATCATTATTAAAATAATATTAACATTATCTAATAATAATAATTATCATTTTAATAATAAAAGTTATTAATAATTAATAATAATATTTAACATTAATCATATTAATAATTATTTAATATTAAATATATTATGAATAATAAGTTTTAAAAAATAATTTGTTAAAAAATAAACATTTTAGGTCCATTTGACCCTACTGCTAACAACAGCACTGGCTGCTATCAGCAGACCTACTATTGGAATCCTTGGCTGTAGTTGACATCCCTATTTGTCTTTGTGGCCAACTGCTATATTAGTATGGGAAGGGGGATGGGGGAAGTAATGACCCTTTTTACAATTATATATTTCCATGATTTCCAGCAAATAACATGTGATAAAAATTATCATAGTAAATATTTATTGTGGTAATTTTTATTAACATATTTTTTTAAATAAATTTTTTGTCAATAGATCTAATAGGGAAAACACAAACAACCAATCGAATTTTATATATCAAAATTTGATCTCTTTTCCAAACCCCCATCTTGATTTTAATCAATCTAACTACAAATCTCTAAGATTTACCAAATAAGGGTTTTGGTAACAATGAAAAGTAAATTTATCATTTAGTGTTTCAACTCAAAAATATTTTAAAAATAATTCCATTCAGACACAGAGAAGAGAGAGATTTCAAAGAAATAAACTATTGCAAAAAATTGACAAGATCCTATCTAAATCTAATGCTAAATAAATGGATGCATGAAGCTCACAAGAAAATTCCCTTTCTTTCAAAAACTCTCTTCTTAGAAATTGGCTCCTCTAAATCTATGTGTGGAGAAATAGGCTCTAATTTCTTAATATAGAGCTTTCTCCAATTAGGGCTTCAATTTTGCAATCACATGAATTTTTTTTCTTAATTATTTTATTATACTTTAATTTCATGTGCAACCTTTTTGAAATTTAATTAAAATAAAATTTATTAAATTAATTCTTTCTCTCTCTTATTAAATTACAAGATGCCTTTAATAATATATTTATTAATTTAGCTAATAATAATATTCATAATTTAAAAAAATGAAACTCCTAAATAATAATTATTAAATTAAATAAATATAATTATGCCAAAATTAGAATTAATTAGATATTTAAATTTAATTATTTTATTTAAATAATTTCTCAATTAATTGAATATAATTAAATATTGGTTTTTCTTTCTAATTTTTTTGTTAAATTAAATCATTTAATAATCCTTTTTATTTGATTTATTTTTTAATTGAAAATCATAACAGACCCACAACTAAATCTAAAAATTGGATAGAAAGATAAAGCATAGATTCAAACTCTAGGGTCAAAATCACAAATACAAGTCACTTGACAAATTCAGACGGGTAAATGACTCAGATAATTGTCCTACTTTCTAGGACAGTTGGCTTAAGTTTAGGATTTGGACTCAAGAATTATCTCCCCTCTTTTATCATTGAGATACTATGATAGGGCACACTCATCTTGGCAATTCAAGGAAATCAATGCCTGGTACCTACAATTTGCATAAAATTTGATCATGTACATACACATATAAATCTAAACTAAATAGGAAAAGGTGGGAAGTGGTACATCATGTAGATCTTGATTAGAAGGTGAGTACAACTGCCTCCCTCAACCACATCAGAAATGTCAAACATAAAGTAAAACATACAAGTACACCATACACATGCAAGTATGAGGTAAGTAACCATAGAAATTGCATATAACTCATCCACCTAAGTATCATCATGAAATAACTGAATCACTATATGAACATACATATATCATCATCAAAATAATCATGAACACATAAAATAACTAACTCATCACATATTATAAACTGAGTCTGAAATAACATCCAATCAAATCTAGTAACCAAGTATTACTAACCATAAAACATAATCATAAAACTGGCCTAAAAGAATATGACAATACAACATGAAAAGTAAACTAGGGGTAGGCATTACACACTTGTCAAAACTTGATTAAAAAATAAGTACAAAGACATCAGATACTTTCTCTTGCAAAACATTCTTTGTACTTGGACAAAAGATATAAATCAATTCCAAAAATGGTAGGTGGTGATTGCTCCTTAGGTACACTCTAAGTTTGTTTCTAAGATGAGCATGTGTGCAATTTTAACAACCTGTTATAATCAATTTCTTTTCTCTATTTTATCTTTTTTCCATTCAACTATGATTTCTAATTGCTCAATAACTATCTTTGGATTGTACGACCTTTATACTAGCTATGACCTCCTAGATGGCTATATTAGTGTCAACATATGGCTAGGTGGCATATCTGATTGTATTTAGTTCGTCAAGGTACTTATTTCATTTCACATCTGTTATGGCCTTCACTTCTGCAGTGACCTTTCCCATCTCTGATTTTATTTTATACAAAAAATCAATCATATCATAAACTATTGTGGTATCTACCTCTTTTTTATAGTATGCAAAAAATCTCACATGGTTTAGAATGTCATCAAAATAAGATGACCGTTCTTGCATCTCCTTCACATTTCCATTTTCATCTATAATGTTGGGCACAAAGATGAGAGTCCCTATAGCAATTTTTTTTTCATTTTATTCTGGATCAGCTGCAATTTTTCCAAGAAGAAACTATTTAATTCTTTTACTTTATGAATCAATTTTCTAATAAGGATACTTATTCCCTTAGGTAACTCCTTTTGTGTTAGCATGGGTATAAGATTTTGAAAAAAACTATGTATATAGACCCCATGTTGTGAACAAAGGAGATAATAATGAAATTGCTTCAGAACACTGATATTCAACTCTCTACAAAACAATATAGCTAATGTGTACATTTTGTGACGAGTGTTTCAAAGAGTCTATCTTATGAGTTAGCAGATTTTGCATTGTTCTAACTTTTGTCTCTTTTCTTGATTCTATCTCTTCCAAATTAGTGACCATAGGTTGGTCTGCTATATCACCTATACCTAATGCATAATCATTTGTTTGCACACCTTTGTCTTCAACCTCAATAGTAGGCCTAGTAGTATTTTCCATGTTTTCACCTCATTCTCCAGTTGAAGATTTCTTTGTTCTAAAACATATGTTCTTCTCATTTCCTCCTCATACTTCTTCCTTGTATCCACATATCTCTCAAAATTTGTGTATAGTTTCTCTTGTAACACATCAATTCTAATTATTCCCAACAATCATGTTGATTTCAACAATCCATAAATCTAATCACTGGATGTAGAGTGAACATTCTAGAAAATTACATTCCCTCTAGGGGAATCTTTAACTTCCATGAGGGTTGTTTTTTAAAAAATTTCTGGAGCTAAGCTCCATATTTCCATAGCCTAAGCATCAATTTTGTAACCAAACCCTCTCAATTCTCCATGCTGATTCACATCCTCAAAAGAAATTGTCTTCTCATGTCTTCTCATTTGGTCAAGAAATAACGAAGAACTAATTTCCCATCTGATAAAGATGATCATGTCACTTCTCTTTATCAACTCTCTTGCCTCCTCTATAGTTAAGTTTTCACTCTCAAGATCACACTCCTTTAGCCTTTTGACCATCTTTGCTACTTTTTCATTGGAGTCACCTGGATTTGATTGCAATGAAAATTATTTTTCTTTTATTTTAAAAAGGAATCTCTTAAACTCTTCCATTTTTATTACATTTTCATCTTTCATAGACTCTCTAGCTTCTATGATTCTATCATCTATCATCCTGGTCTCTAGATATCCAATTTCTTTGCCTTCTTCTCCTCCTCATTTTCTTGTTCCATCATAAATCTTCACCTTGCATGATTGAAGTATTGACTACCCCTTGGCATAACCTATAAGGATTTCTCCCTTTCCTTCTGAGGAATCTCAATCCTTTTCTATTTCTTCCCACCTCCCCAAGCCCATGTTGAGGTTTTAGGCTTCTCCTCATCATCATCCACTTCTAATATAATGTTAGGATCAAGAGACTCAGGATTCACTCTGTTCTTTATTTCATTAGGAACTTGGGCTATAATTTCATCAAAAAATTTAATCCACCTATCAAATCTAGGACAATATCCTTCATGATAGAACCCCATAAAAGAGGGTTGATTTTCTTAATTTCTTGTTCAAAACCCATTATCTCTCTCCACTTTATTGTCCTATCTCTACATATAATTTCATCTAGAAAATTTGCAATGACATCCTCTTCCCAATATTTTTTACTTAATGGCAAGTTATATCCCCTTATTTGCCTCAAAGCATTTCTAACAACATCAAAAAGATCATATGTTCTTGTAGGAGAACTTGGAAATTTATAATTCCTAAGAAATGCATTAGTCTCTTGAGTTGCATTCTTACCAATTCCAAAATCCCCACACTTGTAACATCTACACAAGAATTTCCCCTTCCTAACATTACAACCCAAATACTCCCAATTTGTTTATATCAATTGTCAAAAGAATTCAACAATTCATAGCCTTTCTAGATCAAATCTAGGAAGGACATGTGGTGGATGAGGGTACTCAAAAACCCTAATGATTGTGCAATTTTATAATAGAAAAATACTTCCACAATCATGCCCTAATTGTTTTCCTTTATCAAAGCATTTAGAGGGTTTGAGAAATTTCCTAACATCTCTAGGAATCCTTTCTACTACAACCCCCAACATATTTAATATAGGGTAAACAAAATAATTGTAATAGGAAATTGAATTTGAGGAAGAGTAGAATCACTACCAAACCCTAGTCCATCATTGTATAGGAAGATTCTCTCCAAATTCTTGTGTGCTCTCAATGAAACTTGGATAAATGTATCCCACATTCTTGTACAAAATCAAATGTATCAGTAAAGAATAATGATGAAATTAATTTTTTTTTGATTTTCCT
Organism: Cupressus sempervirens; assembly: GCA_028749045.1. Classification (NCBI taxonomy): domain Eukaryota; kingdom Viridiplantae; phylum Streptophyta; class Pinopsida; order Cupressales; family Cupressaceae; genus Cupressus; species Cupressus sempervirens. The sequence continues at coordinate 72,031,810 of CM053791.1, forward strand.
TGCTGAGTAGAAACAATCTCATCATGAATGCAATTTTCTATGTAGGTGACAAAGTCATACCCAATGTTTGTATGTAGATCTTGAATATTCAATGCCATGACATAGAGTCTACCATAACCATCCATAGTCCCATTCAAAGACCTTGTTCAAACCAAATACTATATTCTAAAGATATCTTTGGAAATTCCCTAGAGGAATGTAATCTCCCACTTTCTTTGATATGCCTCCTTGTTCCTTCTTCGATTTTGGAATATCTCTCAACATGGCCCTCTTAGTGTAGAAATTCTTGTTATTTTTGAAATCATCATTAAATGTTTCCAAGTCAATAAGAAATGACATATGCCCCCCTAAGTCAAAGGCCTCAATAAAAGTCTCCTTGTCCAACACGAAGAGTATAATTCTGTCGCTTTTATGGATTGCACAATTAATAGGATTGTATGCTTTGATCAGTGCCTTCAACAAATCAACATCAACAAAAACCTTAGGCATAACCAATTTTCCCAAATTTCTTTCCCAGGGGTTTGTTATAGGGACCTTAATTTTTTGTTATAAAACAACCAAAACAATTCATTCCCAATTTTGTCTGGCACCTTTGCATCTCTATAAAAACTATAAGGATCTCTCAAAGCATGGTGATTTGTAGATTAAATATTTAATGAACTTGGAAATCAATGTAACCACTCATCAGTAAAAGGGCTAGGACTTTTGGCCTTTAAAGAACTTGATGGAGATTCTTCAATTTTAACCTGTGCCATCAATTTTCCCTCCTTTTGTGCCATTGCTTTTGTAAGAATTTGGTATAACTGTAATACCATGTAAGAATTTTCCAAAGACAAGAATGAAATGAAAAGATCAAGAAGCTTAGTAGATAGTACAAGAGAGACAAATTATGATCACATGAGAATGGATATCAGATAATTGGATGAATGCAATATAGAAGTACCTTGTATACAAAGGAAACTGATATGACTAGGAGTCAGCAAAGAGATAAGCATAAAAACTAAGCACATGTCCACCAAGAGTGGACTATCCTCAATTGTGCTTCAATTTAAATGCAACAATGAGAGTATAAGAATGTAAAAAAGTATCTCATAAAGAGATGTAGTAGACAACATGTGCTCAATTGGAGTGCAAACTACTGTGTTGTCTACATGACAACTAATATGAATATGCAAACTCCTAGGTGTATACATGACAACTAATATGAAAATGCATTAACCTAAGTAAACCTAAGTAAAGTGTAAATAGTAAATACTTATTTATATGAAAACCCCCCCTTAAGTGAAACTTAGGGAAATGTACTTAAGCTCACAAAACCTAGATAATAATGCAAGATGGGTCTCAGCTACTAGGCCATATTAGGTGCCCATATACAAACTACAATTGCAAAACATATGCAATGCAATCTCTCATAAAGCAAAGAAAGAGGAAAACCCACATGGGAAAACCCCCCTCCAAAAAGAGAGATAAGTACAATAGAGAATACCTCATGTGAGGAAAAGATCCATCCCCACAAGAGAGAAGAAGAGGAAGATAGACCAAGTAACCCCCCCCCCCCCCCCCCCCAATGTAGAATGTACACCAATAAAAGATGCTCTAGGATCAATGTAGAAACTATACTATGAGTGTGTAATGAAATTCCTACCCTTAGGAAGAAACAAAACCAAAGGTGTACCAATGAAGCCTCTCCCATCTGTAGGGAAAAACCTCAAAATGTATGAAATCTCTAAAATCTGCTCAAGTGTCCCCATGTCGATATTGAAATGTACCTCCTTCAAATCATGTGTACTATGCCAATCTACTGAAAAAGACAAATTAGGCTCAACTGAGCATGAATGTAGAACATGTATCAAAGTCTCAAATATCTTCTCTAAAAATAAAGTGACCTCCTCCATCAACTATATCAAAGGATCTACTATCATGTCAACATCGAAAGACTGATCAAGTAGAGAATGAAGATGAGGGTTAGAATTATCCCTCACAATAACTAAAGAAGGATCATATTCACCAAAGAGAAGATGAATGTCAACAATAGTGTCTCCCAAATCTATAATTTAGGTCTCCACAAAAAAATAGAAAATACCTATCAAGTAGTCATCCCATGGGGTTGAGTCTGGAAGAGAATGAATATCCTACAACACAGAATCATTTGAATGCATGGCTATGTGAATACAACTATCATCAATAACAATAGTAGATGGAATATCAATGGGAGGAGAAGAAATGGATGGCTCAAGAACTTGATTACATGTGAGAACACCCAAGTTCAAGTAGACAAAGTCCTCCTTAAAGTCTAAATCAACACTAGAAGTGTGATCAAAATCTACTGAAGAATCTGCTGAGAAATCACTTTCATCATCATGAGAAAAATGTGAGAAGTAGTATAGCCAAGATGTATGATCAACCACCTCTTTAGAAATGATCTCTCTAGTTGGCAAGTCTCTAATAAAAACTAAATCAGGTGTGAATTTCATAGTCCTTCTTCTATCTCCATGAGTGAGCTGATAGATGGAAAGAATATTATGACTTAGTTGAGGTATACACAACACATCTTTGAAGTATGCCTCTCCCTTATCAATAGTTCCTTTCCTAATAATATTTATGTAAGTATGATTTCTCATAAAAATAGGTGGAGTATGAAAAGGATCAAATGATGAAAACATAGACTATGAAGATGCCATTTGACGAGAAGCCCCTAAATCTAGAAGCCATCTATTTGAATCTTGACTTGAAGTAGCTACTAAGGCTTGAACTTTTCCCATGTGATCCTTTCCTTTACAAAAATATAAATGTGAAGAAGAGGGTAAAGTAGTCATTCTTGAAGGTAGAGTAATTTGATTCTTCTTGAGAAGATTCTTGAGTTCATCAATTTCCTTCTTGTAACAATGATGTTCGTCATGACCATTATTCTCCTTCTTGGATGATTTTCCATTATTTTTGGAGTTGTCTTGTAGTGAGGAGGTTGAGTGTTCTTTCTCTTGTTGTGAATTTTGTTGCCTTGATTTTGGCTTCTTGTCAGACCATTTTCCTTGATTCCCTTTACTATCCATCAATGCTTTAGACTTTTAAGACTTGAGAATCCCCATGCTCATCAAATTTAATTTTTCTACCATCAACATCTATGTGAAGGAATCAAATGAAGGCATGGTTTAGGAAGAACATAAGGTTAACTTATGAGTCTTGAAACTTGAAACAAATGATGCATACTCTGGAGGAAGTTTTCTAATCAAATTATAGATCAATATTTCATCCTCCATGTTAATTACACAATTCTTAACCATTGAACTTAGCTCATGTTCCTTGGATATATAGTATTAAATTGTGTTAAACTCCTTTGGATCTAATGACATGATATTTTCATCAAGTTCAAAACCCCTAGCTTTGTCTACTTTTGCATACAAGCTAGAAAACTTATCCGATGCTTCCTTTATTGTTTTATAGCTATCAATATAGAAGATAATATCTTCATGTACATACTTCCTCAAAGTACCTATAGAAACCTTATTTTTATGATTCCATTCATTTAGTTTATCGAGATCACATGGTGCAACTATGGTTCCATCAACATAATCAATTAAAAATTTTTCCATCATTTTACTCCATGCTCTAATTTTCCATTTAGCATAATAATGTTTAGTTAAGAGTGGAAACCTAGGAGAAACCGTGATGCAAATTAAAAGAACACAAGAGAAAGAGAAGTGGAAACACTCAAGATACACCCCCCAAATAAATCAATTAAAGAACTACCCAAAATGGATGATTTTGATAGTTTATACTTAGTGTGTGTACAATTTCCACTTATCAAAATGAATCAAAGTGGACTTTTGATTTTCATGGTTACAATAAAAAATATGAATCTATATCAAACTCAAAGAAGATAAGACATAAAAACTCTCAAGGATCTAATTAATTACAAGTGCCAAAATAGGCCATAAATGACCAAATATTGAAAGTACTATCTACTAAAAATACTCCAAACTAATACTAGATTTGGAAAGTAGACAAAAATTCATTCACTTTAAGAAAAATAGCACCTGAATATGTGTCCAGATGACCCTGAATTAAGCCTTTGAAGTTACAAAAATTAGGATTTCCAATTTTTAGAAAAAATTAGTAACAAGGATTGCAAACAATTTGCAACAATGTGTATATCATGAAATTCTACCCCAAAAAAAAATTGCTCAAAAAACAAAGTCTGTATGAGGGAGATATCATTGTTTGAAAATCACCTTTGTAATTATTTTTCCTCAGTCACCATTGTCACACCTCCAAAAATTAAATGACTTTAGATTTCACCTCAAATTTCTGATGTTGATGAAATAAAAGTTGATTTAGGGATTTTTTGACCTATTGAATGTGATGCCAACATATGAATTGCACCAACAAGCTCCAATCTTCACCTAAAAAAAAACTCTCTAATGGCTATGTAATGAAACTCCTATGGCTCTAAGAATTTGGTATAGCTCTAATACCATGTAAGAATTTTCCTAAGACAAGAATGAAATGCCAAGATCAAGAAGCTTAGCAGATAGCACAAGAGAGACAAATGATGATAAAATGAGAATCTATATCAAATAATTGGATTATTCAAATAATTGGATGAATACAATATAGAAGTGCCTTGTATATGAAGGCAACTGATATGACTAGGAATCAACAAAGAGATAAGCATAACAACTAAGCACATGTCTACAAAGAGTAGATTATCCTCCATTGTGCATGAATGTATATACAACAATGTAAATGAGTATCTCATAAAGAGATGCAGTAGACAACATGTGCTCAATTAGAGTGCAAACTACTGTGTTGTCTACATGACAACTCATATGAATATGCAAACTCCTAAGTGTCCACATGATAACTAATATGAAAATTCTATAACCTAAGTAAACTTAAGTAAAGTGTAAATAGTAAATACTTATTTACACCAACAATTTTAATTTATCACAATGTTACTAAACTTTTTCTGCTAAGATTTTCTCTACAACTCAATTCTACTCTGTAATTTCAAAATTTTTGGAATTGGTGATAAAATTCTTGATATCTTTACATTTTAGCTCCTTTTTCTAAATCAAAGCATGGCATTAGTGGAATTAAAATAGCATGCAGAAAATCCTTTTTGTACTTCAGAAGCTGTCTTGCATTCAAATTGTATGTCGCTCCTACTTCCAACTCATCACTTAGTGCCATCTTGGAAATGCATTTTATCTTCTATTTTTTTACCTTCAAAACATAAGGTAGCAATTTGGTGATTGACACCCTTTTCTCCACTTCTCAACAGCTCCATGACCTTCATTAATCTTGGCCATACAAAATAAACATGGTTACCATAACCTCCTTACTACTTCACCACTTATTCATTTAACCATCAACTTCACCCTAAGATGTCACATTATTCATTTATCTCTACTTCACCATCACTGTAATGCCCCACCAAGGGTTCCAAAGAATTGACCTAAAGTTTCACTAAGTTTGGTAGCATTTTTTTTTAATACATGAAAGTAAAACATTCATAACATAGTAGTGAAAGCAATAACATCATTCAACTAAAAGTAAACATAAACATACATAACAAGTTACATTCCTTAAGGATCCCTTAACATTGAATCACATCTAATTTAACTATTAATGATTCCATCTAACAACACATCCTAATGAAATAATAATGATAAGTCCAATGTTATTTAACAATATACTTTGTTCCAAATGTCCCTTTAGTAAATTACATTTTCAGAATGCTCAATCATCCACTGTACATGCAACAAGGTATGAAAGACATAAAAGAATATACATATGTGAAAATAAAGTACATCTTCATCCTAATTCTAGTCCATGATGCAATAAAGTAAATGAAACCAAATACCATACATGATACATCATCATAAGAGATATAAACATCCATCATAAAAGATAACCAATAATCACAACACATAATTATCTAAGTGCACGGTTCCTCCCAACTATAAATAGCATCATTAGACCATCGTGGGCCCTAGCCATCCCTTCGTGCATAACATCCCAAATCACCGAAGAGATCATCAGTATTATCATAATAGAAATGTCACTCCTAAAACATACTACATCATATGCAAAAAGAAATCTAACATGTAAGATAAAGCATAAGATAACATCATCTAACAGATGCAAATCATCAAATAAGGATATGTGTCCACCATCATAATCAAAGAATACATCAGCCATAATGTCTCAATCGGATCTCAAATGGTAAGAGTGAAAAAGCACTACCACTTGATGAAATGGAACCTAAATGGTCCACTCCCACTGTGGTAAGGAGATAATCTCAAGTCCCAAACAAGCTAACAATTCACATAGCACAAATACTCTCTAAGTCCAGGAATCCTAAAAGTATACTAACTCAAAAGTTCCAATCACAAACTGACATCTAATCCTAGAGGCACAACAAAGACATGTAAGAAACCTACTATGTAAGAAGGAAAGTGTCATTGCATGGATCACGCTAGAGTTACCCTAGTAGTCTCTCTATAGACCCCGATCCCCTAGTGATCCCTATGCGGCCACTAGTATCCTCTCATACTGACAAGGCATACTATGAAATGCAAGGTTGCAACCAAGCATTCTCTCTACTCCCATCCTAGTCTGTACTAGCACTTGAGGCATGGGTGAGAAGAAATAATTATCTTATTAGGTTCATTAAGTCAGTATTAGGTGTAATGTTTTCTCTTATTAAAACAACTTAAAATGAGTTACCCTAGTAGCCTCTTAGGGCCCCAACCCCCATTGCAAGCCACTTCCTGACACTACAAGTAGATAACCTACCCTAAGGTCATGGAATCATAAATCAAAAAATCACCACAGTCCTATACAAGTGACTAGAAAAATACCAAAAAGATAATCCACAATAAGAGCATCAAATCTCCATGAGCAATTAAAAAGCATCCATAGATAATCATGACCACAACAGTTCTTTATTGGCAATTGAAGGCATCAATGATAATCAAAATATCCATTGGTTCTCAACAAGCAACCAAAAGTATCTCAAGTAATACTGATTGAAGCCTCCAAAATGGTCGAGTCAAAACATGTCACAACATGACATCATCAATATTAGATAAACAATTCAATCCCATCAAAGTAATTGGAAAGTAATACAAATACAACTGATCGATACTCATAAATGGTTACATATGTCATAGCTTACACAAGAGGACTGGAAACAATATCAATAAGTAAATCACACACATACCATAGAGCATGCCATCACATAACCATGGTTGGGTTTAAAAAGATCGAGATCAAGAGACATCATCATGACATCACAATCATAACCCCCAGGTCTTTGGTAGACATCCTATAACTGGTCAAAAATCTAGTCAACCGAAAAACCCAAAACAAGAAGCATAGAGAAAACACAAATGCAAGAACATGTTTTGGTTTGCTAAAATTACACAATTGAATAAAGTGTGGGGGTCTCAGTTTTCATTTTCAAATTTAGATATCGAGTGGAGAAATTTGTACATTTTTTCCTAACCCATGTATATGTTTGGTAGATAAAAGTATTCTCCCCATTACCCATTAAATCTATATTTTAAGATGTTTCTAAGAGTATATGACATTTGAAATAGACCCCCATCATTCCCTTAAGACATGAAGAAAATTGAATGTAAACAATACAATTCATCCACATTTATATATTATTCATTTAAATATGATTAAATTAAATCTATGTTATTAGACTAAAGTAATAATCTAAAAGACAATTAATTATTAAAATAATTAAGTTATATTTATAATAAATATAATAATTATTAATTATTAATAATAAAATTTATAATATTTAATATTTAAAATTTTATAATATTTAATAATGTTAATTATGAAAATCAAATTAATCAAAAATTGATTTCATAACTTTTTATAACATAACATTAAAATTTATTTTAAAAAAAACCGAATTAACACAGACATTGACATTTGTTTAAAAAGGCCGCTACCTTTGGGCAGCAAGCTGCGCGACCCTGCTGCCGTTGCAAGGCCTATGATGGTTGTCGCAGTACCTATGACTATAGGTACGGTGCCGCAGCCTACAATAGTAAGCATGGGGTACAGGGGGCGGTATATCCCGCCCCTCCCATATATATATATATATATATATATGTATAAATAATTTTTTTAAAAACATTTTCCAAAAATACTTTTCCAAACAAAATAATTCAGATTTTTTAATATATATCTTTCCACTGAATTTTTTAAATAAGTAGCATTTATGTATGTATATAGAATTTTTTAATATATATCTATGTGTGTATGTATATATGTATAAATATATATATGTATATATGTATATATACATGGAGAATGTTACTACTACATCATGTATATATATATATATGTATGTATGTATGTATGTATGTATGTATGTATGTAGATTTGTATATTTAAAAGAGAACATATACATAGTTTTAAAACAAAAAGCGCTTTCCAAATCTATAAGTTAAGAATTTCCCTTTAAAAATAATTGTTCTCTAAATTTACCCTTTATTCCTTCTAATAGGTTTGTCCATAATCATAAGAAAACCATAATCTCATATATTCCTTAGATCTATGCATGTGGAATTTTCTCATATAAAATTTATCTACCCATGACAAAATGCATACAACCAAAATATTCAACATATGAAAATCCTCAGAAAGCATTTAGAAGACATGAAGAAGACAAGAAGTGCAAGAAGCGAATTATCATATGCAAAATTCACAAGTGTCTACCTGGACACTGATGCTAATTCACTTCTCCTCAAAATCCATAGAGCAAGCTCCTTCCTTCTCCAACATTCTCGGGTCCTCCAAACATGCTCTCCGAGCTTCTAGGAGCGCCTAAATATAAAGAACTCTCAAGAAGCATCTAGAATGTTTCTAGAAACAACCAGAAGATGAGATAAACATTGACAACTAAGCACGAGCCTTTTGCAACCTTCTAGATGAGTCACAAGGTTGTAGACACCATGTGCTTAATTTGTGCGCTAACTCCTGCGTTGTTGACATATGTGCAATCAAGAGAGGTGCTTACTCCTAGGTAGACTTATAACTTTTATTTTAATTCTTTTACCATTTCTATTATTATTATTTATTTATTATTTATTATTATTATTAATTTTAATTTCTTTTATTTAATTCTTTTTCTCAATTAATTCCCATTTAATTAATCAAAATATCTAAAGATCATGACATTATATTAATTTTCCCCAAAATAATTACATTATTAATTAAATATTTTAATTTAGACTTAATTAATAAAGAATTCACCATAGACTTCCAAAATAAAATATGAGAACCCATCATAGAACAATCCATACAAAATCAGTCTAAAGGGTTAAAATCATGAATTATGTCATCCGACACATTCGAAAGGTAAAATATCTTGTAGACTTGTCCTACCTTTCTTGGACAAAAGGTTTAAGGGTTTAGGATTTGGACTTGAGAATTTATCTCCCCTCTCTTACCATTGAGATAGTGTGATAGGGTACGCTCATCCCAACAATTCAGGGAAGTCGATACCCGGTACCTGCAACCTGCATAAAATCCATGCATGTACATATAATATATATATGCTAAGCTAAATAGGCAATGGTAGGAAGTGGTGCATCATGTAGATCTTGACTAGCAGGTGACTACGACTCCCTTCCTTAACCACATCAGAAATGCCATACATAAGAAAAAAAACACGCACACCATACACATGCGAGTATGGGGTAAGTATCCATAAGAGAACACATGTGATAATAAACCATCTAACTAATCATCATCAATAACTAGAAATAATGTAATAATCATTATGCATATATGAAATGTAGAGTCCAAGTAATCTCATCATATATCAACTGAATCCATAGCACAATATCGAATAGTCTCAAAACAATGCTACTAACTATCAACCCAAAACTAGTCTAATAGAGTTCGTCCATGATAGAAACAATGTAACTAGAAAAAAAATGTAAACGAGGGCAGGCACTATGATCACATAATTATTTTTACAATGTAAACCTGTGAAACATGATTCATAGCCTTCTATGTGACATTAAACTAGTTAAAAGATTACCATTTAACACTTTTGAGATGTGGTGTTAACTTTCAAATCGAACCTTATCGCTCCATCACAACTCAAATTTAAGTTTCTTGGAAGTAACTGATGAAGTGGAGAATTAAATTATCATAACAATTTTATAGCTTCCCAACTATTCAACTAACCATCTTACTAACCACATCAACCCAACAATTTATAATCTTGAATGGTTACTTATCCTTTATCTCCACATCTCGTGTTTAAAACCTTACAAAAACTTGAAGCTCATGAAGTTGTGAGAACAACTTATCTCTTCATCAAAAACTACTATCTTTACTCACCTTTTATCCTTGCAAAGAAGAGAAACTTTTATTTTTCATACATCTCTGAGTCTCCAAAGTTTAGAGCTTAACATCTTTCATACTGGTGATGTTATGAAACCCTTATCTTATCTTCTTCACATCTTCACAATGATTAACACATGTCATCCTTAACCTGCACGATGATGCAAACACTAACTTTGGAGCTAATTGTTATCCCTTTCATAGTTTTGCATCCACAAACTCTAACTCACAACTTAACCTTGTGATGTTGCAACCACCAGTTATCTCCACTTCTCTACTCTCAACTTCATCTTTGATTACAATCGATGTAGTGAAAAAATGGATTTTGATCACCATTTTTATATTACGTGGCTTTTCTCCACTGCATGACCTTAACTTAATGAGGAGGGTTGCTGCCCGAGATGTAGTGTGAACCTCATGACTTACTACTTTAAAACATTGATACCCTCAAAATGGTTAGAAAGCATAATGGAGAGACCTAGAGATCAAAATGATTTCATGAATTCATGACTTAAAAAACTTAGGTTTACAACCTTACAGAACATGAAATAAAACAAAGAACTTAGGGATCAAAATATTTATATGTATAACCAAAGTTTTATCATATTCCTTTTTTATTATTTGCAAACCAACACCTAAATGACTAATGCAGGAGCATCAAGCTTGGATTTTGATGGAGTTATGATTTTCATGGTTAGGAATGTGTTGGAGATACATTGGATAAACTTTCATCATGATTGCATAGAGATTGGATGGATTAAGTTGAAGTTTGAGCCATTTTACCTTACTACTGAAGATGTGTTTTCTAGTTTCTAGGTGCCTATTGTAGGCCATGTAACTAATTTTTTGTAATGAGTTAGAGGATGAAAATTTTAGGGATTAAAGAGGGCCTAGATTAATACCTCTAGATAAGGTCACAATTCCTAATTGAATATAAGTTGGAGATATGGAAAACTCTCCTAGAGTATCAATTTATGGTAGTTTGCATGCTGGGTTTTGGTGCATGAATTTTTGGATGAATGTGAAGATATCCTTAATGAATAAGAACTTTAAAGATTAATGGGTTGTAAAGAACCCAAATTACTACCTTTGGTTCAAAGAAAAAGTTCTATTTCAATCGAGGCTAGGAGATATTGCTATTTTTCTTGGGTATCAATTTTTGGAAATTTAATTTCTATTAGAGGCCAACTTTTGGCATTTAATTTATGTATGGGTATTTAATTTGTGTTGTGACCAACTTGTGGCTTATTTGGGTATAAGTAAGCGGTCTTGTGGAGTCTTTTAGACATTCATTTTAGAGAATTCATTCATTTAGAGGGGGAGTGAGTGTGGAAAGTAGTTGAAGAGCAAGTTTTCCTGAGTCTGTGGATAGAGTGCTAAATGTGAGGCAGTTTATAGTAGGATAGTGATGGAGTTTTGAATGTGTGGATAGAGAACCAAAATTGAGGTAGTTTACACTTGAATCTTGGATGACATTGGACAAGAGATAAAGCTATGACTGGAAAACAAGGATATTTCTTGGAGGGCTTGCGAGCACAAGATGAGATCTTCCTTGGGGGTTTCTACTAGAGTGTGGATTTGGAATAGCTAGTGTTTGGATTGGATCTTGAGGGATCTTTTAGAACTATTACTTTCTTTGCATTTGGTTATAACCAAGAAGACCTTACAACCTATTAAATTTCTTGTAATCAGTTATATCTATAAATAAATTATTGTAATTTGGTATCAAATCTTGCACAGTTATTATGTTTCCACTATGTGGTTATTTGCTAGGGGCTAGGAGAGGAATCTTGTACAAGTTAATTAGTTGGGAAAATTTTATTAGAGCACAGTTGTTCCTAAGCATGTAGATAGATTGTTGAAGTTGTGGTACTTTGCACCAAGACTTGGATTGGAGAAGTAGATCTAATTTGATCTTGATTTGTTGGTGGATTTTCTTTGTGGAGTCCTAGATCTCTTAGTTGCAAGGTGGAAAATCATGGTCTTAGCTTGAAATTATAGAGGGCTTGCAAAGACTAATCTTGTTGAGACATGATCCTAGAGAGTTTGTGGATTGCAGATCCATGGTCCTAGACTTGTGATGTGGTTTTTGATTGTTCATATGAGGTGGTAGGTTGCAATCTGACTTGCAAATTTTTTTTTTTGTCGCAAGGATTGTGGGAAGGATTTATTGCAGAGGGTTTACAAAGATCCTGGGAGATGACTCTGAGAGGATTGGACCCTGAGATGATTTCAAATATTCATGATGTGATGGAAAGGAGGTTTTCTAAGATGTATGCTTAGGTTGAAGCTAGCTTGTTTGATCAAACTAAGAAGGAGGTTGCTCAGTTTGAAACCAGTTTGACTGATCAAGATAAGGACAAGATGAGGAAGGCATTCTATAGATATTTGTGGTACCAGAGTTTACCAATCTAGAAGAGAGTTGTCTGGCCAGTTAAGAGACTTGTTCAAGAAAGAAGATGGCATAACAAGGTCAAGGTGGAAGAGGTTGGTTTTTTTGATTAGTTTTTGGAGTTTGATACAAAACTTGTAGAGTAGTTGGAGGTTGTTGTTAAAGATATTCCTGGATAGAGGTTGATTTTCATGCTTAGTTAGTTAGGTCTGACATGGAAATTGCATAGCACTTGGTCATGGATGATCTAGTTGTTGTTGATGGTGACTTGTATGTTTTAAAGCATCTTGTTGTGAACAATGAGATTTCCAATATTTTGAGTTTTTCATGTGTTGATGGAGATCTACATGTTGCTATTGATGCATAGTTTTTTGTTGTTGGTGTGGATTCACTAGTTGCTGATATGGATAAAGATCTATTGATGAAGCATTATGTTCAATTTGTTCTTGGGTTTGAGCATGCTAATTGGGTTGTTGATATATATTTGATTCTAATTTTTTAGTGGATGAAGCATAGATGGTTGATTTTTAGATTTTTTTCTATTGACTTTGATGAAGTGGAATCCTTTGGTGAAGATGAAGAAGGTCACATATCTTTCTTTGGGCATCAAAGTATGAGACATACTTTTCTATTTACCTAGGGAGTCTAATGTAGGAGAATCAAGCTTAGATTTTGATGGAGTTATGTTTGTCATGGTTAGGGATGTGTTGGAGAGACATTCAAGAACCTTTAATCATGATTACATAGAGATTAGATGGATTGAGTTGAAGTTTGAGCCATTTTACCTTGCTGCTGGAGATGTGTTTTCTAGTTTTTGGGTGCCTATTGTAGGCCATATAAATAATTTTGTGTAATGAGTTAGTGGATACAAAGTTAATGGACTAAAAAGATCCTAGATTAATATCACTAATTAAGATTAAAAATCTAAATTCATTATAAGTTGGGAGATATGGTAATTCTCTTGGAGTATCAATTTTTGGTAGTTTGCGTAGTGGGTTTCTGTGTGTGAATTCTAGGATGAATGAAAAGACATCCTTAAGGAATTAGCCTTTTGAAGCTTAAGGAATTGTAGAGGACCTAAAGCACTACCTTAAATTCAAAGCACAAGTTATAATTCAATTGGGGCTAGGAGATATCACAATTTTTCTCACGTATCAATTTTTAGACATTTAATTTCTTTTGGAGACCAACTTTTGGCATTTAATTTATGTATGAGTATTTAATTTGTGTTGTGGTCAACTTGTGGCTTAGATGGGTATAAATTAGGGTCTGTGGAGTCTTTTAGACATTAATTTTAGAGGATTGATTCATTTGAAGGGGGAGTGAGTGTGGAGAGTAGCTAAAGAGTAAGTTTTCTTGAGTTTGTGAACAAAGTGCCGAATGTGAGGCAGTTTACACTTGGATGAAGTTGAAGAAGAGGTAGGGCTGCATATGGAAAAAAAGGAGATTTCTTGGAGGGCTTGTGAACACAAGCTAAGATCTTCGTTGGGGGTTTCTACCAGAGTGTGGATCTGGACTAGCAAGTGTTTGGATTGGATATTGATGGATTTTACAAAATTGTTATTTTCTTTATATTTTACTATAACCGAGAAGGCCTTATAGCCCAACACATTACCTTTAATCAATTATATGTATGAATAAATTATTATAAGTTGGCATTAGATCTTGCATTGTTATTGTGTTTCCACTACATGGTTATTTATTGGGGTCTAGGACATCTCATGTGGGGATTCTCCTACCTTGAATTGTGTCAATGACCTTGCAAACCATAAGGTGTGAGTAAAAGAAGTTAGGGTTTTTTCTTAAAAAATAATGACAAATTAAGAAACCCTAGTCATAAAACCATATTTCTTCCTATTTTTCATAAGAATTTTTTTTTTAAGGTTTAGTGAAAATTTAGGCCATCAGATGTGATGTAAGAGCATCCTGGGTTGCCTTGTAATCCTTCTATTTTGTTTGTTCTGGCAGTTTTTTCACCAAGTTTGCAGTGTTATCCAAGTACCCATAGTGTTCTAAGCTGAGTACATGTAGTGTTGGATGAGTTATCAAGTGTTGACCAAGTGTTCCTTCATGTGCCAAGTGAACCTAGTATTTTCTGATGCTATTAGAGTAATTAGATATTTTCTAATTAACTCTAATTTTCTTAAGCTTAACTTTAGGCATGTAATAATTATTCCTTTTATTAATTATTATGATGCAACCTAGGTTAGACCTTTTTAGGGTTTAGATCCCCTTTATAAGGATGATCTCACTTTGTAATTATTAACCAATTCATTTTTTATAATAACAATATTTCTTTTTGCTCATCAACAATGTCCTATCTATGGATTAGTAATTCCATCCTCCATAGCCTTTTTATTTTCTCTTTTCATGATAGGTGTTTGCATGTAGGAGATTCTTGGTATCTGTGGGGTTGATTTTTCATCAACTTCAACATGGTATCAGAGCTCTAGATCTTTATGCCCCTATTTTGTTCTAGAGAGATTTGGCATCATTTTTTAGATTTGAACTTTCAACATTTTTTTATTAGATTTGGGGATTCATTGATTTTCAAGGCACTTTGAGAAAAAAAGGACATTACCCTTGATCTTAGAGCACCTAAAAACCCCCATTTCCATTCAAAATATGTCCAGTTTGGATGTTATTGAAATCTGAGGCATATTTTTGCATCCAAGATGTTTTGATGTGGCCACAATTTTCAAGACACTAATTTTTTTATTTTATTTATCAAAATTGTTTTTTTAATGTGCATATGATTTTCTAGAGAAAGAGCATGAACATTTTGTGAAAAATGATGATGTTGATATTTTTAAAACATGGACTTTCTTTGTACTTAGTGCACAAGCAAGATACCCATTCATTCACCATGCAGTCTAAGAATGTGCATGGGTATGCACATTTGTCTTTTTTTAAGGATATTGGGCCAATAATTTTGGGACCCATGCCTTGTTGATTCATGATGTTTGGTCATAGATGAGGCCTCCTCAATGCACACAAAATGCATTTTTAAAAATGCATCCTTCTCTGGCCAAACTTTCTTCTTGGGCTACACATCAATGTAGTTTTTTTACAATGTATGGGTTTTCCCATAATGCCACACCTCCTATATTGGGAGTCTTCAAAAAATTCATGGGCTCTATCTTAAAGCATGCACACATTCTTATTGGAGAAATTTTTTGATTTGATTTTCACAAATCAAGATGATGTGGAGAGCTCCCCTAGTGTTCTGAGATTTGTAGACCATGAGGTAGTGCATAGAATACATTAAGAACACCAAGATGATCATAGATGCAATGAAGATTGTGCCTGCTGCAAAGGTTTGGAAGGCATAGGAGGTGGTGGTTAACAAGTGGCCTTTTTTGGAGCCCTTGGTTCAAGTTCTCTACAACTTGAATAAGCAGCTCTAGAAAAAGGATGTGGATATTGCATTAACTTAGGTGAGGTCTGTGAAGAAAGTTTCCCTAGTTCTGGTCATTGGTGATAGGGGTCTTGCGGTAGATTCAATAATTTTGTGCTGAAATGAAACTAGCAGCAAATGAAATAGTTGAGGGAGGTGGGTGTGGCTTATATGATTATTTATGGGAGTTGTTGATTTTACATGTCCTTCATGTCGCATGTGTCCCATATCCACCCAAGCTCAACTAGAACCTCCACTATTTTGTAGTGGCTATTTCTTTGGCATAGTTGGCTTTGCCTATTATTTTGGAAGAGCTATGGGTTTTACTTGCATGGGTACTTGGACCATCAGTCCCACACTGCCACATTAGACTCTTTTGCTACATTGAGTGGCCCTGCTACTTGTTTATTGGCATTTTTTATGTGCATGGGGGTGAATTTTATGGAGATAGGGCATTGGTGACATTTTGTTAGAGGTTCGTACTCCCTTAATTGTGTATGTTCTTTAAACCAAAAACCTCCATGTGGCTCCTCTTTTGCCACAAATTTTGCCAGGCCAATGTCTTTAGCAATGATAAAGGTGTGATCTAAAGTTAATACCCTCACATAGATCTCCTACCATGTAGTCCAAGGCCCACTTACATGCCTGGTGATTAAGAAAATATTGAAGACACTCAAATTATATTTCCCCTATCTAAGTTACTTGACTTGAATGTGTGTTTTAGCACTAGTGATGCATTTTACTGCATCTGGGTGAGATGCTCTCATGGCGTATTTTCAAACATGGAGTTTATTTTGGCTAGAGGATTTTTCTCTAGCATTGACCATTTTATCGACAATAATATTTTCACATCTCTACCTTATTTTTGGTGATCAAATTTGTTTTTGATAGGGTTCATTTTATGGCTTTTTTTCCTCAACGACTATTTGACCATCAAATTTATGCTCTTCACTTGCTGATATCAGCATTGCATCATCACTTTTATCACCTTTGTAGGCTCTGTTTGGACCTACCTTCACATTTTTTCTCATATCTTAGGCATATAGACTCTATTTTCCCAAAACAACATATCATCGAAAAGCTAGTTCCGAGCCTGTCACAGTAATATAGTTAGTTTTCAGTTTTGATTTTTTTGATAGTTTTTTCTATTGTCAATGTTAGGAGTTCCATTTTGTACTCTGAGAGACATATCTTGAGCATCTGATCTCTGATTTGGAAATTATTTGTTTCATTGAAAGGTCTTTTCAAGATCTTTCTAGTGATGCTAGTTATTTTTTCAGATTTTTCTCTTGGTACATTCTTTTTAATCTTTTGCATTTTTGTATCCTAGCAGATATCTTGGATTTTTTAGGTCTGGGATTGGTTTCATTGCTTTAGATGATTTTTCATGACTTGTAATATTTATTATATTAGTCTTATGTCTGTTCTAGTCTATTTAAACATCATTTGTATGCATTCTTGGAAACAGACTTAGATAAAGTGCCATACTCCATCGGTATTTTTGTTTCAATTATTTTTCCTTGTTTTTCCTTTTGATTTGAGTAGTGTCATCTGAGGACACTCATGTAGATTATTGTATTCTTAGGATTCATCTTTGTGTCTTATTGTACATGCACTACTAATGATTAAAGTTCCCTGGGGGTTGATGTTTTTCCTTTGTTTGCCATCTTCCTTTGTCTAGTGAGCTTCCCTTTTGTGACATTAGCCTCATGAAATGTATGAAATTAATCACAACAGTACACACATATGTACTCTTTAGTGCATCTTGATCATGGTTCCTTAACATGCAATTCTTTTGGCCCACTTTTCCAATTAGCTGTCACCTCACACTTGTTTGCATTGGGGTGGTTCTTCTATTGTTCCTCATGCTTCCTTGATTTGATGGAGTGAGATATGTATTCAATTTTGTGTTCCTATATACTAGGTAGATGCAATGGCTAGGTACCTATGCATTTCAGTGAGATGGATTAGTTACCATATATAAACTCTTCCTTTCATTTATACTTTAGTTACAACCTTCCATGTTCAATTGATCAACTCTTTAGGCTTTGGTGTTTCATGCCATCTCTATCTTTGAGTTTTTTTTTTTCCCTTTATGTGCCTTTTGATTTGATACAGATTACAGTCTTCTCTACCTAGTTAGGTTCTATTTTAGTGAAGGTTCTTTAGATGAGTAATTCTTTTTGATAGGGCTTTACAACATCTACATGGTTCAGTGATGTTCTTCATGATCATCTTATATTCCTATCTTTTGGGACATTCCCTAGTTGGAGGCTTCTCCATTCCTTCACTAGTTCTTTTAGCATTATTTCCACCCCTTTTTGGAGTAGGTATTTTCATATTTGATTTTCTCTATTTCTTCTCTTTTCAGAGATTTGGTTGTGCTTGGGTACCTCATTAGGATTTGTTTTTTGGGACCCAAATCTACTTTATATAGTAGTTTCTTAGTTTTTAGCTACTCCCTAAGTTTATCTTAAGAGGGGGGTGTTAGAGTAATTAGATATTTTCTAATTAACTCTAGTTTTCTTAAGCTAAACTTTAGGCATATAATAATTATTTCTTTTATTAATTATTATGATGCACCCAAGGTTATACCTTTAAAGGGTTTTGATCTCCTTTATAAGGATGATCTTTCTTTGTAATTATTAACTAATTCATTTTTTATAATAGCAATCTTTCTTTTTGCTCATCAAGAATGTCTCATCTATGGATCTAGCAATTCTAGCCTCCATAGCTTTTTACTTCTCTCTTTCTATGAAAGGTGTTTGTATGTAGGCGATTCTTGGGAGTTGTGGGGTTGATCTTTCATCAACTTCAAGAGTTTCTTGGTTCCTTCTGTGACCAAGTTTTTCTTGATTGGTTCTTAGTGTGAGAAAACTTTTATATTTAATTTGGATGATGAATACAATGATGGGATTGTGTCTTGGTATGAGTTTAGACTATTTTAAGGCTAGCCTTTATATTATGTAATGATATAGAATCTTTTCTAAGCCATTTTGGCAATTATAAGTAGAAGTATTGGTTTAGTTTAAGGGATGAGGGACTTGGAGAGTTAGAGAAGATATTTTCTAGAACTGCAAAGTTGAAGCTATATTGTATATCTTGAAGTTGTATTTTGTATATGGATATAACCTAGAAGGGCTTACAATTGGGCATGTATGCTGATAACTAGATGAATCAATAAAGTGTTGAATTCTCTCTCTCTCTCTCTCTCTCTCTCTCTCTCTCTCTCTCTCTCTCTCCTTGGTGTTGTTCTTTGTGTGTTTTTCTTCCATTGTTTTTACTCAACAAGGTGTTTGGATAGCTATGTTTGCCTTTGGCCTTAGTTGTTCATACCCTCATTGCACCAGATGATATAAAATCTTGAGGTTCATCCTTGTAGAGATTGGATCATGTAGAACCCTAATTTGAATTTGTTTGTAGGCATGCAAAGTGACAAATATGACCTATAACTTGTAGAGGGTTATGATCTTACATGAACCTAATTATAAAGATGGTTCAAGGTAGAGGAAATGTTGATAATGTCATATTTGATACATTGAGATAAATTGTAGCCAAATTAGATGATGTGGAGACAACCCAAAGGAGAGGGCCACATCTTGATGATGTGAACAATGATGAACTTATAGCACCAAACCCTAATCTAGAACCTAAGGAAGATCAAGATGAAGAAAGATTATTAAGGGTATTGTCTAAGGTACATTCAAATCTTGTTGTAGAAGTTGTTCCTTATGATGAAAAATTGGACATTAATGTTGTGTTGGATTTTATCTATGATATGGATAAGTTCTTTGAGTTTGAAAACACTCATGATAATAGGAAGGTGAAAATTATAGTCACTAGGTTGAAAGGTCATACCTCACTTGTTGGAATTTCAAAATGGGAAGAGTACTTCTTAGGGGGTGGGGGGGGTGAATTAGAAGTACCACTCTGTTAACCTTTTCAACAATCCTTTAAAGAAAATAACTGAAAGTAAACTACATGCATGCAAATACATCAAATATCCGTAAAGTAAACACATGCACATAACACACATAAAACCAAATTTGGTAACCTAGAAACCCTCTAGGAATAAGAAGGTAAAACTGGGGTGGGGATGATACCCACAAAAAATTACTGCAACAATAAATGTTTGACCACTTCTAATGGTCTGCCCTGTAAAAAGCCTGGCCTGTTAAAGGCTTTACACTATGTCAATAGTGACCTAGTTAGAGGATTTGAAAACACTTTACATGAAGTGTTACCCTATTGAAGGATTTACAATAGCCTGTTAAACCCACTTAATACAATAGGATTTTCAATCACCTTCTTCTAACGTTCTCCAACCTAGCTATTAAGCTAACCTATCAATATAGGATTTCCAACATCTAATACATTGGCAATAAAGTATTAGAAAACTTTGACCTGATTGCTTACAATCTTCAATTTCTTATTTTAGGCACTTGATCTTCTCTTTCCAATCTTGATCCTTTGAGATTTAATATCTAATCGTGTCCGTTGTCCCTTGTACTATTTTGATCAACTGGATATGTAATTGCTGCTCTATTCCCCTCAGTCTTTCTTACTTCACTCTGAATTATAATTTCCTCATTTACTATTATTTTCCATACTTACAATGGAGTTTTTGACCTCCTTTTAAATCTTGTGAAGACTTAGGTTTAGGTATGGATCTACGAACCATATAGAATCTTAAATTCTTGCCTATTCCTTGCACTTTTCTCATTGGTTGCATCCCTTTTCAATTTTTCTGATTGGTTGCATGCTAATCACATAGGAAATGTAAAAGATTCATTTGTATCCTTTTTCTCCTTCAAAATCCTTCTATTTTGGCTCCAAAAGTGGTTTACATCTAATTTTGTGAGGGTACAAACTCATATGCTGATTCTGTGTTACTTGGCACATATTGGACTACTGGTGCTTGACACATATATTTTCCTAGTTTGTTTGACACCTATTACATTCTATCTTGCTCAACACATGTATAGTTCTAACTCACTTAGCATATGAAGCATACTAGTTTGCCTGGCATCAATTGTGACTTGGCACCTATATATCACTTGGCATCTATTGCTTACTTGACACCTATATAATGCTCGACACCTGAAGATTACTCAACACTTGTTGGAATTCTGACTCCGCACATACTGTGACTCAACATACATAGTGTACTTAGCTTCAATGTAAGAAGTGGTTAAGTGCATTGACACTCAAATGTCAAAACTATTCTAAGATCAACAATCTCCCCCTTTGACATGAGTGTCAAAAATAATTAACTATGCATTATTAATCTTAGCCTTATGAGCACCCTATCCAATCTTTTCTATATATGTACAAAATTTCAAAATTTATTCAAAATACCTTGTTTACTCCCCTTGAGCTAATTGTGCGTTGACATTCTTGAAACCAAAATTCTGTGTGCCTAATACTCTTTGTCTTTTGCCCTATTCCTATATTTTGTACCTGTGATCTGTATCTTCCATATGATTGGGAAAAAATTTATATCTCCCCCTCACTTTGTATTTTGTTTATCTCCCATTTTTTCTATAAAAAATTTATAGTATTCTCCCCCTTAGTTATATAAAACTATTATATCTCCCTTATATTTCCCCTAAAACATATATATCCCCCTTTTTGACACTAATGTCAAAGGGTTCTAAGGATTAATACCATACTTAGCCAAAAAGTTTCTATTTACCTCCATTATTATTTTTAGAGTTGTATCCCAATTGTCCAAAGAAATTTCAAGTGACTTGTGCTGGATGACAGTCTTTGTAGCAAGGTGTACAAGTCCATCAAGTGTAGAAAGATTTGGATCTTTCTTTAAAACTATTTCTGCATATACTTGCTCCTTGTGGAGGACTTCCAAATGTGGGGTGATAGAGGATTGAATTTGCATCAATTTAGCCTTTATATTGGCTTCCTCTGCTATGAGTACAACTAACTCCCTTTGAGTGTGAAGTGATTGTGCAAAATGCTTCTCACTTTGAGCTGGATCCTTTGGCAGTTGCATGTTAGAGATTTTCAAATTTCTTTCCAAGCTCATTATTCTTTTACTTGTTTCATGTGTGAAGTTGGAAAAATCACACAGTTTTCTATACAATGATAAAATGTTCTCAAGTACAACTTTGACCTTGCCTATTTTCTTGGCCAACTCAACTTGTTCAAGTGCTATTCCACTTGATATCTTCTCATTTACTTTCCCTTGAAATTTTCTTTCCAACGATTCCATGAGTTTAGCATTAGTATCCTAGTCTTCATTGGTCACCTGGTCAACTATATCTGATATTTGCTCTATTATTGGTTTTGCTTCATCTGGTGACTGCAAATTGAAGGCATCCATAATGATGTCCTTAATCTCATGTAGTTCTTTCTTGTGTTTGAACTCTTTCCTGAGTATTTCCTGCCTCATCCTTCTATCTAATGCATTTTGCATCTCCTTGATTTGTTTCATTGTGATGGTCTTGGAGTCATATGAAGGTATTACAATGTCTTCATCTAGTTTAGGGTCTCCATAGTGAAGTACCCTAGCCACTCTAGTTGAGCTCGAGCCTAGAGTTGAGATTTGCAAAGGTGTTACTTCAGTGCTCAACTTGTGAAGAGTCTTTTTAGGAGTGCTAGTTTTTGGTAGTTGTACCAATGTCTATATGAAAGGCTACTCCTTTTCTTTTGAGGTATCCTCCTTCTCATCTAACTTTCCTTCTACTATACTAGGCTTATACAATGTATCTCATGCTACTGGGGGAGGTAGAAGCATCAAAATCTTGGTGCTAGTATCTTTATAAGTAAAAGGTGGTTCCTTTGGTTTCACCTTTTCTCTTTGTGGTTTTGCTACTACCTTTTGTAGTTCATCTACACTCACCAATATAGGCCTTGTGCATAACTATTCTTGTAAAGTGCATTGGTGAGGGATCTTGGAGAGATCCTCTATAGTTAGGGGATTGATGTTCTGAGCTGAATTGTCAGGAACATCCTTAATAATTATTGTGTTTGCTGGAGTGATGATTGTATGAGGAGGGCTAGGAGGTGGCATTTGTGTTTTTTGCATACTCTGTTCCTCTTCTTGCTATTGTTTAGCTATTGCTATAGTTTCTTCTTTTTGTGTTTCTTCCTCCTCACCTTTTTCTTTATCCTCCTCATCTTTCTTATCTTCCTCTTCTTTCTTCTTTTCTTCTTTAGCTCTTGTTGTTCCTTCCTTTTGCTTCTCTTCCTCTCCTTTGTTCTCTTCTATTTTCTTTTCCTCTAGATTTTCCCTGGCATTGGTTTCTTCCTTATTTGTTTCATCTACCTTGTCATCATTTATCATATAAACTATTTTCCACAATTGTGTGGATTTATTTACTACATCCTCAATCTTGTTTTGAAGGATGCTGAAGGCTCTATACTTAGATACAAATTTTCCACCATGTTTCTTATTAGCCTTTGTTATTTAACCTTTTTTCATATTACGCTTTAATTGAGCTAGGGTAGATTCTCTGATCTCCCTTTCCATTTTTAGACAATAATGCCATTTATTCTAAATTATCTCATACAGTTCCTTGGGCATGGTATTGCCAAGTTCTAGTGGTGTGTTTTTTAATTCTACCATCATGGTATACACATATTCCTCTACTTTATTTTGATCTTCCCTACTAAGCTTATTGAAATCAAGAGTCTTTAAATCATTTATATCTATGTTCTTAACTTTTTCACAAAGTTTATCAATTGTAGACTTTAGAGGATGACTTACCACTCTAAATTGGTTGTGGTCCTCTGATTCTGTTCTCTCCTCATCATTTGTATCTGGCTATGCCACATACTTTCTTCTTTTCTTTGGCTCTTTAGTAGGTTGGTCATTGACCTTCTTCTTCTCTTTTGATTATTCCTTAGCCTTTTTTTTGGAGGCCCTTGTAGTAGCCCTTGTTGCTGGAGCTAGCTTGGCTTGAGCTGGCTTAGTGACCTTGTTGGGTTATACTTGATTTTTCAAGATTTTTTAATGAGTATAAAAAAAATGTTGCATAGGTTATACTTATGGTTTACCACTAGTAAAAAGTATACATCATTGTTTGGATATGATTCCTAGAGCTAGTTTTCCAAATAAAGCACCATATAGATTGACGCCTACAAAGAATGAGGAACTTAACAAACAAGTGCATGAGTTATTGTAGTAAGTTTTGATTAGATAAATTTTGAGCCCATGTATTGTATCTATTGTATTATCACCTAAGAAGAATGGAGAATAGAGAATGTGAACTAATTCTGGAGCTATTAGAAAAATTACAATGAAGTATAGGTTTTCTATGTAAAGGATGGATGATATAATGGATTATTTGAGTGGGGAAAAGTATTTTACCAAGATTGATTTGAAGAGTGGTTATCATTAGAGAAAAATTAGAGAAAGTGATAAATGGAAGACTACTTTCAAGACAAAAGATGGTTTGTATGAATGGTTGGTAATGCATTTTGGTTTTACTAATGCACCTAGTACTTTCATGAGGTTGATGAATGAAGTTCTCAAAATATTTTTGGGTAAGTTTATGATTGTTTATTTGGATGATATTCTAAAATTTAGTAAGACTAAGGAATAACATCTTGATTATGTTAGACAAGTATTGCAGAGATTTAAAAAGGAGAAGTGGATGATTAATTTCAAAACATGTTCTTTTATGCAAGAGGAGATTGTGTATTTGCCATTTGTGATTTTAGCTAATGGTTTGAGAGTGGATCCTAAGAAGGTTAAATTTTTTTTGGAATGGCCTACACATAAGAATTTTGGGGAGGTAAGATCATTTCATGGTTTCGAAAGTTTCTATAGGAAGTTTATAAAGAATATTAATTTTTTTTGTAATGCTATGACTAAGATAATGAGAGGAGATAAAAAAGATTTTAGGTAGACACATGGAGCTGATAAGAGTTTTTAAAATTTGAATAAAAAGGTTGTTGAGTTGCCTATATTGGCATTTCCTAATTTCAATAAGGTATTTCAAGTTGAATGTGATGCAAGTGGTAGTGCAATAGGATCTGTGTTGAGTAAAGAAGGTAAACCTATTTCTTTCTTTAGTGAGAAGTTGAATGATGCTAAAAAGAAGTATTTTGTGTATGATCAAGAGTTTTATGCTATTGTTCAGGCCTTGAAGAAGTAGAGAAATTATTTGATTCCTAATGAGTTTGTGTTGTTTACTGATCATAAAGATTTATAGTATTTGGAAAGTCAACATAAGTTGAATCAAAGACATATGAAGTGGGTTGAGTACTTGTAGAGCTTCACATTTGTGATCAAGCATAAAAGTGGAGTTACTAACCAAGTTGCTAATACATTGAGCATATGACGTTCTTTTCTAACTGAGCTTAAGGTTGAAGTTCTTGGTTTTGATGAAATGAAAGAGTTTTATGCTACTAAACTAAATTTTTTGAGGCATGGAGAGAGTGTAGAGCACCAAATATATTAGATCAAATGAGTAAGTATGATGAGTATTTCATTCAAGAAGGTATGTTATTTAAAGGAATTTTGTTAAGTATACCAAGAAGTTCTATAAGAGTTAATTTAATTAAGGAAAAGAATTATGGTGGATTGGCTAGACATTTTGGAATTTATAAGACATTGATTTTTCTAAAAGATAAGTATTATTGGCCATAGAGGTATAAGGATGTTCAAAAATTTGTAGGGATTTGTGGAGTTTATCAAGTTGCAAAAGGAGTATGTCAAAATAATGGATTGTATAAACCTATTTTTGTTCCTAAGAAACCTTGGAGTAACATTTGTATAGATTTTGTTCATGGATTACCTAAGACAACAATAGGGCATGATTGCAAATTTTTTGTTGTGGGTAGATTTTATATAATGGCTCATTTTATACCATGTAAGAAGACATCAGATGTTGTACATGTTACTAAGATTTTCTCCAAAGAGATTATCAGATTGCGTAAATTACCAAGAAATATTATTCTTGATAGAGACAATAAGTTTGTTGGTTATTTTTGGAGGACTTTGTGAAAAAGGATGGATATTGAGTTGAGATTTAGTTCTACATTCCATCCACTGATAGATGGAGAGAAAGAGGTTGTGAATAGAAGGTTGGGTAATTTTTTGAGATTCATAGTTGGAGATAAGCCAAATAATTGGGAGCTAGTATTGGCACAAGTTGAGTTTGCATATAATAATTATGTAAATAGGAGTATAGAGAAAGCACCTTTTGAGATTGTTACTAGAATGTAGCCTAGAGGAATATCATATTTGAGGGATGTTGTTGGTGAAGAAAAGAGAAGTTTTGAAGGGAAATACTTTTTTGGTTTTATGAAGTCTTTTCATGAGGAAGTGAAGTTGAAGTTGGAACAAAGTAATGAAAAGTGTAAGGAGAATCCTAATCAGTCTAGAAGACATCATGTTTTTTTGAGTTTATGATGAGGTGATGGTTCATTTGAAGAAAGGTAGATTTACTACTGGAACATATAGTAAGCTAAAGATGAAGAAGTTTGGACCTTATAAGGTCTTGAGGAATTTTTATAGTGGTTATTCTTATAAAGTTGAGTTACCTAATGACATGGATATATCTCCTATATTCAATGTTGTTGATTTGTATAAGTATCATGAGTTAGATGATAGAGTTGTTGTATCAAATGACTATCTTGGGAAGTAAATTGAAGAGGTTGAAAAGATTATGGAATGTAGAGTTGTTATGAGAATAGGAGGAAAGTATTACTATGATTATTTGGCAAAGTGGAAGAATAGACCAATTGAATTTGCTACATAAATTTCTCAATCTAAGTTGGATTCAGCTCAGGTTGTGATAGTTCCATGATTTAGGAGAATCCTTTCTTTTAAACTTTGGTAGTCTAATGCAAGAGCATCCTAGGTTTCCTTGTAATCCTACTCTTTTGTTCATTCTGGAAGTTTTTTTTACCAAGTTTGTAGTGTTAGCTAAGTACCCATAGTTTTAGCTAAGTACATGCATTGTTGGCCGAGTAGTCCAATGTTGACCAAGTGTTCCTTTATGTTCCAAGTGAACCTAATATTTTTTGATGCTCAATTCATTACTTGATTGAGTTTTTTTTATGATTGGCTCTCTGTGTGAGCTGAATTTCATATTTAATTTGAATCATGAATTTAATGTGAGATCATGTCTTGGGATGAGTGTAGACCATTTTTAGGTCAGATTTCTATTATGTAATAATCTAGAATATTTTGTAGGCCATTTTGGAAAGTATAAGTAGAGGTATTTGGTTTAGTTTAATCAAGGAGGGAATTGGAGAGTCAATGAAGATATTTTCTATAATTGCAAAGTTGAAGTTGGATTATAGATCTTGAAGTTGTATTTTGTATCTAACTGTAACCTAGAAGGCCTTATAGCTAGACATGTATGTTGATAACTTGATGAATCAGTAAAGTGTTGTGTTCTCTCTCTCTTTGGTGTTGTTCTTTGTGTGTTTCTTCCATTGTGTTTACTCAGTAAGGTGTTTGGACAGTTAGGTGTGGCTTTGGCCCTAATTTTTCATATCCTCCTTGCACCATGATGATATATATATTTTTTAAAGAGGTTTTATTTTAAAATATTGTCTATGTATATAGGTTTTATATAATCATTTTATACTTAAGATGGGAATCCTTAGGAGGAATATTCTCTATCACCAAACGGATTAAAAATTTTTGCAATACATTTTCTAGAAAGCCTTTTTGGCTCTCTCAAATACATGGGGTGGTATTTTTATTTTCTCCTTTTCAACAAGGTGTTTCTTTGCTAGGTGTTTAGTGGTAGTATTATAGATTATTGTTTTATGTATCTCATTAAGTGGATTATTTATTTGAATATAGATAATAGGTAATTTATTTATTTAATTTGCAATATGGTCAATAATCCTTTGAACTATCATGATATCCCTAGATAGAGTTTAGGGTGTAATATTGGGTAAATGAATAAATATTGAATATTGTACTAAAATAATGATCCTAGGAATAGATTATTGCAACTTTAATTTAAATAATTCATACATCAATATTTTGTAACATGAACTTTTGATCACTTTGTTTTGAACCAAGATCTCAATAAGGAAATAGAGAGTATCCAACTTTAGATTTTTGCAAAGAAATACATTTGAAGGTAAGATACGATTTACACTCCAATGAAACTTGATCACATAACTTGCTTATTTTCATATAATAACTGCATTTCTATTAACAACATTTAAGTTTACAACTCTTAATCCATTCCTTACAAATTCATCTTCAACATGAATGCACAATACACAGAAGGTATTACAAAGGAGAAATCTCCAACACAATGACATCAAGAACACCTTCAATGCTCCAATTCCAAAATGGCTCCATCATAAGGCTAATCCAAAATCTACAAAAACATATAGAACTAACCATGTATTGTTCAATTCCCATCATAGGTCTCAAAAGAGACCACCCACTGAGATAGAAGACAACCAATTCAATTCTCACAACATGAAACACAACACAAAAACACACATCCAAGGCTTACACAATCAGATTCACATCAAACCCATAATGTAAGGGTGAGAATTGACTACCAATTAGGAGATTTCTCAATGTAAAAAATACAATATACATACCTTTTCCAAGGCTATAAATTCACATAAACTTGCACACTTTCTCCTCCGTATCCCCCCAAAGAAAGATCAATGAAATTGGCATGCAAGGGCCCATACACCTTGAATTTCTTCCCTCTTCTCACCATGAGAAGAGACTGTATGCTATCTTGATGTCTAACTAACCCCTTTCCCCATATTGTTGGAAATATAAGGTAAGCAAGGTTATTGAGATGGGAGGGGTGAATTAGGAACTGATAATTTATTTATCTTACTTTTTTAATCCTTCATAAAATATTCTTATCTAATTGTACACATGAAAGAATGAAAGAATTTTAACATTCATAACATTTTGACACAAGATATGGTGACCCAAAAACCTTCCAATTAGAAAGTAAAACTAGAGTGGGGATGATACCCACAAGCTTTAGTACTGCACTATAAAGTTAACATGTTAAGGCTTACGATTGACCACTTTTGGTGATCTTCCCTATTAGGAGAAATAAGGACTATGAGGTCCACCTTGTTAAAGGATTTACAAACATAGAATGAAGTATGCACTTGATTAAGAGATTTAACAAAAGACTACTAATTCTACCCTATTAAAGGATTTTACTAATGCACCTGTTAGGATGAACCAGTGGCCAATCTTTGATCTACAACTCTAATTTGCTAAATGAGATTCCTTATATTTCAATGATCACCTAATAGTGATAGATAAATATCTGTTGTCCATTATACTACTTGTAGCCTTCTTCAATTCACACTCCTCATCATATTATCCTTCTTATTATTACTTGGATGTGATACAATGCATTACATATATACCAACCCAAATCAAAACTTACTGGAGTTGTCTACAATACCAATTTAATCATAATTCAAAAAGTCAGCCCAACTATTGTAACTCATGTTCTAAAGACAAAATCAGTGATATTATAATTCATGGTAAATATTGTCAATGCTTGACAATCTTTGGCACTCGGTTGAAATTTCCACTAGTACATTTGCACTTGTTTTTCTACCAAATTTTTTGACCAAAATTATGATTTCATCTTATTTTTCTCATTCTCATCTCTGCATTGGTCAAAATTTTGACCAAATGATGCTTTTATGCCCGAATTGGTTGAAATTTTGACCAACTTATGTTTTTCCAAGTTGGTCAAAATTTTGACCAACTCGGGGTCATAACAAAAAAAGAAAATAGTTTATGAATTATGTTATGTCATACAAGAGATCAAATCATAGAATGACTCCGATTGCTATTGGTGATAAGATTCTAGATGGAACCCTCACTTACTTCAATGAAGAAGGTAATATGTAGCAAGTGTCTATTCACTCTCTTGTAGCTGGCAAGAATATCATTCTCTTTGGCATTCCTGGTGCCTTCACTCCTACCTGTAGGTACTTTTGTTTCTAAATTTTGTCGAAAGTATTAATTAGGATTTGCTCCTCACTTTTTTCTCTACATGACTCTTGTTGGGAGTAATTTAAAAAAAAAAAGCTTTTAGGGTTTATTAAAGGTTTTATGGTGGTGGTTGTTATTTGATCATGCAGAAGTGATTGATAAATCATTAAAACATTTTTTTTACAATTCAATTATTTGGTTGGAGCCTAAAGCATGTCCCTAGGTTTATTGAGAAGGCCGATGAGTTGAAGGCCAAGGGCATTGATGGCATAATTCTCATTAGTGGTATGAATGATTTTTATAGAGTTACATGATAATTCAAATATCTAGATATGTATTCAAAAGATCATTAGGGATATAAAATTAGGTCCTCAATGGATTGGGGAATTTCTCTCTGCCTCATAGAAAATCACAATATGAGGTGTAATAGGAAGTCATTGGTGGAAATGATGTTGGGTAGACATTTAGTAAATTTGAGCTAGTAAATAATAAAATATGGTCCTTGACTGAAAATAAAAATTTAGATGCTAATTGTATATTGTTGAAATAGACATAAATCAAAACATAAATTTAGGTGTCAAATCTATTTGAGTTTTTTCATAGAACATTAATAGTCTTAGAAAAATTGGGGCTTCATTTGTAGGTTGGTTAATGCTAACAAATTCAGCTATGTCTTTTCCCATTTTTGCTTCATGCAGATCAGCTAGCATATGCTGAGTGGAAATCCTTGAACCTAGGCTTGGAGTTGGAGGAATTTCATTGTTTTAGGTTCTTCTCTTCTAAGGTTTTGGCAACTATATCTTCTAGATGGTCCAAACTCTCAGATCATGTGCCTCTACTTGGTTACTAGAGCGGGCTAAAGCCCAATAGGTTAAACACCTATGAATTTGTATTATGATATAGCCTCATATGAAACTCTTCTTGATCACACCTACTAGGGCCCTCAATTAATAAGATTTTTCCATCACAGAGTTGGGTGAAACCCATTAAATAGAAGGGAGTGTTTCATTCTTAGAAATTGATTGGTTTTCTATTTTATGTCACCTTGCATGCAATAGGGGTTCACCTAGGAAGATATAGTTTCTCTCCAAATGAAGATGACCAACCAATGAAGCATTCTTTTGAGCCACCAACAATAGAGGGCATCTGAGGATGTATACCTTTGTTCTTTTAGATAGATTAAGCTTTGGAGTTTTTCAATTGATTTGTGTTTTGGTGTTATGTAGGTTGGATTGGGAATGAGAAAAGCCAACAACAAGGGATCTCCATGATGACACCTTTTCTTAATCTAACATGGCAAGATGTTCTCATTTCTCTCTCATCTTGGTGTTTCCAAACTTCCTGCTATTTTCAATAACTTTTCCTAGTTTTATCACTACTTTAAGGAATTGTGTGATGATGTAACTAGTTACTGCTACTAGTTTTCTTTTAGGTTTTATTCTTGAGGACCAACCACCCAATTTCTGTGTGCAAAATCTATTAACCAAGGTCTTAAATTTAACATCAATAGATGGATCAATGACCTTAAGATGTTTGACAACCTCCCTCCCTTTTTTCTGTAAACAATTCAATTCTTACCAAAGAATTAATAGTAGGTATGATGCAATTGAAATGCTCTCCCAAACACTAGTAGCCCTTCTTTATAGAATATTTCTTGTGCATTTATTGGGATACTTAACAATGGGATATGATATAAATGGAAAAAATGCTTCCAACACTACCAAATCTTGATAGACTAAACTTTTCTCATTTGATTTGGGTTGCTAGAGTGGAACATGATCTTTACCTTTGACACTTTCCTTTCAATATGTACAAAGATGATAGTGGTATCATTGTTTCAAAATTTTAAAAAATATGACTAAGACAAAATATGGTAGGACATATCACATAAAAAATGAATTCAACCTCTTACTCTCCTATTCTTTATCTATAATATGTAAATTAAATGTTTAACATCTCCTTGCTGGGTGATGTTTGCCAGTGTAAACTCTAAAGAAAGAATAGATTTTCAATTTTTTTGAGGTGGGTACTTTCTTCATTTAAATTGAGTTGTTCACCAAGAGGTTGGTGTTTAATTTTTACAGACTTCAACTTCACTTGCCAAGTATCTTCTCAATGATAACCACAAAAATACTAGCCACTTACACTAATTTCTTGATCCATCAATATGTGAGAGGGAATCAATTTTGTGAATAATTTTATCAACTATTTGAGCTTATACAAACTCTACTAAGACATCATCTCTTTAGTGCATCATACAAAATCTCTAATTCTTTGCACTTCAATGGATGACATTGGTTTTCTTAGTAGTCCCATATTTGTGTAGCAGTGTGTGCAGAGAAAATGTGTCCATTTGCATTGCTTGAAATGTCTAAAAGCCTTTTAAACTAATTCATTTTTTGTATATTTTTCTATATACCATGCTTCTTTGGGAAATTCTATCAAACATTTAATGTGTAGTCTATGATCCATATGTTCCACTTGTTTATGTTTATCACAGTATTCTATTTCACTTCCAATGAAATTCTTGTCTATCATGTATATACTCTGTCTTAAAAGCTTCATAGGCATTGACAAATTCCTTGTAAAGGTTGATTTAATGCATATAATGCAATTATCTTCTTTCATATCTTGATGTGATGTGCTTAAAGACATTATGTCCAATAGTTCAATTGGATTTTTTATGATTCTATAGTTTGCAAGCATATCAACATGAGTTTTCTAATGTTAATATCTAAGAAGAACCTTCAAAGCAGACCATCAATAATTACAAATTCATTTGCATACATTTTTTAAATAGATTTTTTACCAAATCATTCATGTGTAGATTGTGTCATCATGTAATTGAATATGATGACATCTCCCCTTATGCTATGCTTTCATGTAGTGTGGAGCACAAAACATGCTCAAATGTTATAGCTATTTCATGCAATCATGTTTAAGAATCCAAAGGTAACTACCAAATTTTTACCACAATGACCTGGATAAATGTCCAAGATTACCATATTGTCTTCATTTTTCCATACTAATTGAATTTGTATATGATCTATGGGCACAAAGAAAACATGTTCACATAACCATCAGAATATTTTTACCATTAAGTGTTCCCGCAATAACCATTGTAGGCATTAATTTAAGAACTTTGAGAGCTCACTTGCAAATATTGTTTCATGCATGATATACAATCATTTCATTTCATTCCTTGAGATAATATCTCTTTGAGCATTTGGTCAAATGTTTCATGGGCGTTATCTGTCATTTCACATTTGCATGCATGAATATGTTGCCATTTTAGTGTAGTAGGGAAGCAGTTGGTAGAGGTTGCATGGCATCATTCCTACCAATGGCTTTTAGATAAAAACATCTAAAACCATTTCAACAAATGATTTTGTGCACAAGCTACATTCATTGCATTCCACATAAGATCTCTTTTGATCTTAATGACATTTTGTAAAAATACTTATATGATTTGTCCAAGATTCCACAATTTACATGCATATATTTTGGTGCATTTTAAAAGGAAGTTTCTAAATCCTTATTAAAAAATCCATTCTGTGCATGCTCATACATTTACTAAAATAACAATTATTTATGTCAATCTACCAAACAAGATTCAGTTACCTTGTTTATAGTTTAGCATGCATGTCAAGCAAGGGACTTATAGAAACATCATTCTAAAGTCCTCCATTTATTTTTCTTAGTCATCCATTATGCTTAGATGGATACTCATTCTCTATTTTAAAGTTTTTAGTTTAGCACATAAGATGGGTTAGATGGATACTCATTCTCTATTTTTCAATTTTTAGTTTCTAGATAAATGGAAGGCATTGATGTTCGATATTTGACAAGAAATATAGTTTAGAGTTTATTGGTTAGTTAGAACACCTAAAAATGAAAAACTTACATTTACTCTTCAAATATGCTATGATTTTTATATAACCCAAAAAATATTATATTTTCTATCTATCTATATAGATATAGAGAGATCATTAATATTTTTCCAATAACTAACTAAATATGTAAAATGTTTTAGTGTATACATTGATCCCAAGTGAAACATTTAATATTTTTTTAAAAATGTAAACAATGTTCTTCTATAGTTAATATTGTTGAAATCCTATGTGCTCAATATGGGTAGCCACGAGAATGGTATTTTGTATGTGATTTTTTCCATTATAATGGTATATATTTTGGTTGATGGGAATATCTTCTCTTCAAATAATGATTTGTTCCATTATAATCATTTTCACATTTCTCTAAAACAAGTGATAACTTTGAATGCTACATGTTGGGATTAGCAAGATCTTGAAAAAATTGGGTGTCGAATAACATTTTTCATTTTTGAATATTAAAAGGTTGAAGTTGATACATGCTCTTTGGAGAGGCAATTGATTTAATAGTAATTGTATTTAATATATAAAGTGGCTACCACCATTTATGGGTTTTTATCTGATGCAAGAACTTAGTAGTGTTTGAGTATAACATTCTCAGAAAATAGAATCTATTAAGCATGCTATTCTAATGCAGGGAGTTTGGAGAGTTGTAATTTTTGACTCAGATATGGGTTTTCTTAGATTTTTAATGGGTTTTTTCAAAATCTATAGTTAAGGTGGATTCCAACTAAACTAACTTTGTTGGGGCCCATTTTGATTTATTTCCAAGAGCCAAAAATTCCATCTTGACATCTTAATTTCAGTTTTTTTCTTTATTTATTTTGGATATTAGTTGACAATTCACCTTTATGGTCTAAAGGGTAGATATAGGAAGCTTCAAAATTGGTTTTAGAGATTTTTTAGAAGTTACCAAAAATGGCATATTTTTCTAGTTGTCAAAATCTTCCAAATTTGGAAATTTCCTATTTTCTCTTTTTGGAGTCAGTTGTTATTTAATAGAGTTAGAGATCTATGTAGGAGTAGTTTTTGGTAATGAACAATTCAGAGTTTGAATCTATATTGGGTTTTGTCATTAGTTTATTAAGTTCTCTGTGAGTTGAGATAAATGTGCTACATCATTTAGTATCAGAGCCACAAGATGGTTGGGAGAGGAAGAGGAAGAGGAGGTGTTGCCAAATTTCAAAGAATCATACTGGACTTGCAAAGGAAATTTGAGGAGCTTACTAAAAGATTTGATAATCAAAGAACACGAAATGATAATGTATTGAAGGAAGAAACAGATGGAGAAGGCAATGATCGAATGGAGGGAAATTTAGAAAATGAAGCTAAGGAGTTAGCATGAATGAGCTATGAAGATAGAGTCCTAAGGGCTTTAGAAGAAAGAATGATGGTATCAAAATTGAAGTCTCAAACTATGCTAGTAGCCTTAAAGTAGAAGAATCGATAGATTGGTTAAATGAGATGAGTAAATTTTTTGATTGGAAGCCTATGATAGAGGAAAATAAGTTAAAGCTTGCATGCACGAAATTGAAAGGTCATGCCATGTTCTCATGGAATCATCTCCAAAAGGAGTAGGCAAAGAAAAACAAGGACAAGATAAAGACATGGAGTAAGATGGAAAAGAAATTGAGGGAAAAATTCTTGCATATAGATTATTCTCAAACTCTCTTTCGTAGGTTCCAAAATCTAAAGTAGAACTTATCTTCTGTGCAAGAATATATAAATCAATTCTATAAGCTATCCATATGTATAGAACATCAAGAAGATGATGAACAGATAGTGACTAGGTCTATAAATGGTTTAAAATTCACCATCCAAGATGAGTTGAACATGCACCATGTCAATAAGTATGGAAGAGGCCTATTAGTTGGCTCTAATGGCTGAAGAGAAATATAATAGACAACATAACTAGATGAATAGAGGAGGACAAAGATGCACATCAAACATTTTTTGAGGAAGTTCTAGTTATGGTCAATATGAGGCCTCACCCTGACCCTTCGTAGCATAGTTGATACCTTATTATTTTGATACTTATGACTCAATATGTCGAGACACTATTAGATGCTTTGAACATATTATATTATTTCATGTTGTGTGATGTTTAATTTCAGATATTTGGTTTCATCATTTAACGCTTTATGAACATGTGTATTGAAGTAAGTAAATGCAAAATTAACACTATGATTATGAAATTTTAATGATTAAGAATATGAGTAGGATGAGAGAAAACCCTGATTGATTGAAAGATGTATGTTTTAATTTATGTGATTTTTTAATACGTACATACATATGTGCATGTGATTTTATGGGGCTACTAATGTGTGCAATGAGTGTGCAGGATATTTTAGTTGAGAAACTCGATGGAGGAACGAAACTGATCCCTATGTGCCATTTGTGGAAACCTTGTTGTTTGTATCTTAATTGTATTGTGAGATGTATGAATGTATCTTTCCATGATCAGTAAATGTTAATGTTTCGTAGTAGTATTTTTATAGTGTCGGTTGACACTCGTGAATTGTATGTGCATTTCAGCATGCTAGTTAGGGTTAACTATGTAACTTATGGACCTAAGTCAGACTAAGTTAGTGACCTTTTTGCTAATTTGTCTTTAATCAAGTTTAGTCACCCCTAATCCAGATTAGTGCTTAATCTGCATTTTGGAGTTGTTAGATGGTCCTAAATATTCCTAGCATTTGTTTGGTCCCAAAATCAATTCCTAAGGCCTTAAAAAATGAAATCTTTATACCCAAGGGGTATGGGTATGGGTTGGGGGCATTTTCCACCCCCTAAGCTCCTTTTGTTGACTTTTGAGGTTACTCAAAAAGTCTATTTTTGCCTTTGTGCGAAAATTGAAAGTTGTTACCATGAGTTGAATAACCTCAACTCCACTTAGAGGTTAAGCTTAGGTTTGGTTGAGTTAGAAACTTCTAGATTTTAGGCAAGTGGAGGAAGTTATTGCCCTTTTTGGTGGTTGAGTTTGGATCTTATTTAGAGGCCCTTTTGGAGTAGTTTTGGTAGTTACCCGATCTCTACTTTTAGAGAGGAGTCTTGGAAGATTGAAGGCAAGGAAGGAAAAGCCCTTCTCAAATTGTCCATTTTACCAAAACCTCTTTGTGAAGGTAGGAGTTCTTCATCTCCTTTGTTCATGTTGCTCATGTTGTTTCATGCTTAATTCATGCTTATGTTATTGTGTTTTTTATTGGTATGCTTGTATGTATGTTGGGTATGCTTGGGAAGGATTGAAACAATGTTTTCTTGAATGCTTTTCTTTCATGTTTTTGTTTGAATTTCAAAGTTTTCTTGTATGGGTGTTTTGGCATTACTCACCCTTGGATAGGGAAGAAGTGGCCAATTTGGGGAAAGGTATTCAGTTGGACTCCAACAATGTAGAGTCTCTTCTTAGGACAAGAAGAGGGAGAGAGGGTAGGGTGTTATGGGCCCCTACCTATCAACACAAACCACGTATGCGTTTGGGCAAGTAAGAATGGAAGAACAGAAGTTCTTGAGTTATAGCCCCGATTGGGCACCTATTTTGGTGTTGTGTCTAACATCTCCTATTGGAAAAATCCACCTTTCCCTAGTTTTGATTCAATGTTGAATCCTATTGTGAAAACCTAGTATGGATATCAATGTCTGATTTAGTTTCTTGTTATGTTGTTTTGTCACCTAGTTAGTTTTTGTTCCCTCCACAACCTCAGCGATGTATTATAGAAAATGAAATAGGTCCCTTGTTAAGGGCCATGAAGAAAATTTAATTTGATTTTTGAAATTTTGGGATTGAAATTCTATGTAAATTGCTTTTAAAACCCTTCTTGTAATGGCAACAACACCAGGTTTTCTTCCTGGTTCTTTCCCGACCGAGCCTTTGAATCAAGTTGTCAATAAAATAGTGATTGTGTAATATCGCTTCTCATAAAAATTTTTTATTTTTTGGTTATATGAATGTATATCAAAAAAAAGTTGAAATGACAATGTTCAATTAGGAAAAATTCAATTTTCATATATGTTGAGATGAAAATTATGTTATGATCATAGATTCATTTTTGTGATTATTGAAAACAAAAACCAATCTTTCATTGTTGTTAAAATGGATCATTCAAATTCTTGGTTTATTTAGATTGTAGCAAGTTCTATATATATATATATATATATATATATATATATATATATCCCCTTGGCAAATTCTATCATTATCAATTCTAACACTTTAAAAAAAAAATTGTCCCAAGAGAGCAAAAACTCTTTGGATTTTGTATGGGAACAAAATTAATTGGCTTTTTACAACAGAGCATATTCTTAAAAGATTCCTTTAAATATCTCTTAGAAATTTTTAATCTTTGATAATAGAATTATAAATGGAAATAAGATTAAAATCAAATAAATAAATAAATAGTTGTCCTAAGTTTTAACAACTAAACTTTATATTTATTACCACTTGCCATATCATGCGCAGAGATGGTTGATTTGATTTCTTTTTACACTTGTGAATTAAGGGGGGACAAGGTATTTACCTTTAGCATCAAGGTCAAATCAATTAGTACTTCCTCCTTTATTTTTCTCCATGGTAGGCGCCCATGCAAGTGGAGTGGGGGGGGGAGGTTTACAAAGGTCACATGACCTTGCACAATATACTAACCCTTTTTATCTTTTAAAAAATAGCAAACTTACTTCTCCCCATGCAATTTATCACAACAACTTCCTTGCTGTTCTTGATAACCATGCAGCCCCACTTTGAATTGCTCCCAAGTCTTAAAAAAAAAGTTGGCTATACATGGAGTGTTAGGGTAGTTTAGGGTGAGTTAGTAGGGTTTTTTAATTTAGTTAGTTTTTATTTATTTATTAAGTGGTTTGACTTATATGTTTTTTAGATGTTAGTTGTTTATTATTTTATGTGGGTTTGTATAGGTTAGTAGTTATTAATTAGTATTAGTATTAGTTTAATAGTGTGGTTTTAGTTGTTAGTTTAGTTTTATAAAGTTGTGTTAATATTTGATAATTTTAGACTATAATTTTGATAAAGTGTATTTAGTTAAGTTTTATGTTCAATGTATATGTTTTATTTAATGTTAGTTAATTAGTAATTTTTTTTAAAAAAGAATAATAATTTTTTTTTTAACAATTATAATTGTTTTGTCTTTAAATTTTAGTTAGTGTTATTTTATTTCAAGTATGATATATTAATAAAGGGTTGAAAGTTAGAGATCATTAGTTGTAGTGAATGATTAGATTAGTTGAAAATGATATTATGTTTCATTTATTTTATTATTTAGTTGTATCTTATTTTAGTTATAATTTATTATTTAGAATGTTTTATTTAAAATAGATTATAGTTTGAACAAAATTATTATTAGAATAAAGTTTATTTAATTATATGTTAGAAATTATTTTAGTTAGTAAGTTCTTTTTATTTAACTTTTTGAATAATTAAATTTATATTTTATATGGTCATTCGAATCAATTACTTTATATTTTTAATTGATATTTTACTTAATAGATATTTTATTGATTAATGTTAATAGAATTTAAATTAATTGTAAAATATGTTAACTAGTAAACCTAGTACTATTGTTCTAAGGATGTAATATTTTAAGGGTAATTAAAAATAATAAAGTGTTAGGTCTTTTAATCAATTGAAATTAGTTTATCTAATTTAATTAATCGATTTAACAATGAACAATTAATTTTAACAGCCTATTACTACATGATGTGTTTAAACTGAGTTGTAATCATAAAGTATTGATAAGAGATCTTGTATCCATCTTACAGTGTACCTATACTTTAGTTGGGAGACAAACATATCGAACTTAGTGAAATTTAATTATTATTGTTTAAAAAAAAAACTAAAAAAAAAATTGTGTGTGTTTTTGCCCTTGTATCTTGGGCATGACAGTCAAGAAGACTCGTCATTGGGATTCAATAAAGCAATATATACCTGATAAGAACCTCAAAACCCAAAAAGAGGAAAGAGTTTTTAGAGAGGATGAGGCTATGGTAGTATAAGAGCATGGGAAAATCAAAAAAGGCCTTTTGTTTGCTTCAGATACAGAGAGGAAGGACATAGGGATTTTGAATATCAAACTATAACATGCTAGAAAGAATGCAAGGATGACAAACTAGAGTGAACTTGATGTAGATAGAAGAAGAGGAGAAAGAAGTCTCACCAAATACAAGAGAAAATCTCATGATGAGGAGATCAATGATCATCTCGGAGAAGGACGAAACTCCGACAAATAACTCTGAGAATTCATGGGTATGAACTAACATCTTTAGAACCAGGTGCACTTTAGGTGGAAAGGTATGTCAAGTTATTAATGATTGGGGTAGTTGTGAGAATATGTTGTCTAGAGAAATGGTAGAGAAACTAATTTTACAATGTGACAAGCACCCTCATCCCTATCATATTGCATGGTTTAAGAAAGGAAATGAAGTCACTATTAATAAAAGATGTTTAGTAAGGTTTACCATAGGAAAGTTCTATAAGGATGAGATATTATGTGATGTTATCCCTGTGGATTCTTATCATATATTATTGGGGAGACCATGGAAGTATGATAGGAAGGGCACACATGATGGCAAGAATAATACATACACATTCTAGAAGGATGGGTCAAAAGTGGTTCTATTACCACTTAAGGATGAAAGGAAAAGTGAGGCCATGTTGTTTGCAAAAGATATTGCCAAGAAAATGAAGGTGAAAGGATGTTGTTATGTTATGGTAGTGAAAAGGAAGGAAGACCAGGAGAACCCAATACCACATGATGCAATGAAGGTATTAGAGGAATTTTTTGATGTTGTGCCTAAAGAATTACCAGATGGTCTACCACTAAAGAGGGATATCCAACACCACATTGGTCTTATCCCTAAAGCCACCCCACCTAATCAAGTAGCCTATCAAATGAATCCAACCCAACATCTAGAGCTAAATAAATAGGTCAAAAAACTCCTATAAAAAGGTTTGGTTATGAAAACATGAGCCCATGTGTAGTACCAAAATTGTTGACTCCAAAAAAGATGGTACATGGAGGATGCGCACTAACAATAGAGAAATTAATAAGATTATCATTAAGTACCAATTTCCTATTCCTCATATCAAGGACATGATGAATGAATTGGTAGGTGCCAAGTACTTTAGCAAGATTGATCTTCAAAGTGGTTATCACCATATTTGCATTCGATAAGGGGATGAATGGAAGACAACTTTTAAAACAAAGGATGGTTTGTATGAATGGATGATTATGCCCTTCAGACTTTCTAATGCACCAAGCACATTCATGCGATTTGTGAATGCTATACTACAACCTTATATTGGTAACTTTGTGGTTGTTTATTTTGATGACATCTTGATTTTTAGCAAGAATAGAGAAGAATGTTTACAACACT
Organism: Cupressus sempervirens; assembly: GCA_028749045.1. Lineage (NCBI taxonomy): Eukaryota > Viridiplantae > Streptophyta > Pinopsida > Cupressales > Cupressaceae > Cupressus > Cupressus sempervirens. Next base: position 72,073,188 of record CM053791.1, read on the forward strand.
TGAAATTTATTTTGGCTATACTAAGAGTAGAGGGACTCTAAGAAAACTTAAAGAAGTGTAGATTCATGTCGACTATCTTAACCTTTTTAGGATTTTTCATTTCTAGAGATGGTACTCAAATGGACCCAAAGAAGATCAGAGCGATTCTTGAGTGGCCTACTCCTACAAACATAACATTGGTAAGGATTTTCCCTGGGTTAGCCACTTTCTATTGAATGTTTATCAAGAATTTTAGTAGCATTATAGCACTTATAACAAATTCCACAAAGGGAAGGGATTTTACCTAGACAACAGATGCAAAAGAAAGTTTCATATTTTTGAAGGAGAAGGTAACTACAGTTCCTATACTTGCACTTCCAAATTTTGAGAAAACTTTTTGAAGTAGAGTGTGATGATTCCCACATTGGAATAGGTGTTTTTCTTAGTCAAGAAAGTAAATTTGTAGCCTTTTTAAGGAAAAAAACTCAATGATACAAGGAAAAATTACTCCACCTATGATCTAGAATTCTATGCCATTGGAGACACTACTTAGTGCCATAAGAGTTTGTGCTATTTATTGATCACCTTGCTCTAAAATACATCAACACCAAAAAAAAGTTGAATACAAAACATGCCAAGTGGGTCTCTTTCTTACAGGGATAAGCATAAGTGTAGGAAACAAAATTAGGTTATTGATGCCTTGACCAGACATACTTCTCTATTAACCACACTAGCAATAAAAGTCATTGGATTTGATACTATTAAAACATTACACGTTGCTAATGATGATTTTTTTGAAATTGTAGAATAGTTGAATGGTTCAAGCATTGGTAGGACATCTCATGTCAAAGGTGATTATTTTCTATAGGACAGTTACCTCTTCAAGGGAAGACAACTTTGCATACCAGCTAGTTCTATGCTAGAAAATATTATTTGAGAATTCCATAGTGAAGGGATGACTAGACACTTTAGAAAGGACAAAACAATATACTTGGTGGTAGATAAGTTTTATTGGCCAAAGATCAAGAGAGACATTACTAAGTATGTGGCGAGGTGCATAATCTATCAAGTGGCTAAGGGACATTCACATAATATAGGTTTATACATGTAGTTGCTAGTTCCCTTTGAACCATGGACTCACTTGAGTGTGGATTTTGTATTGGGTTTTCCACACACTTAGCAAGGTAATGACTCTATTTTTCTCATTTTTGATCAGTTTTCTAGAATGCTCACTTTATTTCCTATAAAAAGACTAATGATGCTACTAGGATCATTGAATTGTTCTTCTCAGAAGTTGTTCACTTACATGGTCTACCCAAAACCATTACTTTTGACTATGATATGAAGTTCTTGAGTCATTTCTAGAGGACTTTATGGAAGAAATTGGGAACCAAATTATAGTTTAGCAGTGCTTACCACCCTCAAACCGATGGACAAATAGAGGTAGTCAATCAAATTCTAGAGAATCTATTACAATGCATTGTTGTTGAGAAGCCCAAACAGTGGGACTTGACATTACCCCAAGAATAATTTTCTTATAATAGTTTTGTTAATAGGTCAATAGGGAAATATCCTTTTCAAATTGTTTATGGTAGAAATCCTTCAAGTGTTCTAGATCTCATGCCTCTACCATTGGGTGATAGGATTAGTGATGATGGAGTGGCCTTTGTTGAACACCTTCAATAACTCCAACAAGATGTCTGACACAAGTTATAACTCAACAATGATAACTACAAGATTCTTGAAGATACTACTCGAAGACACCAAACATTTATTGAAGGTGACTTGGTCATGGTTTCCTACTGACACATATCACAAACTAAAATACAAAAAGATTAGGCCTTGCAAAATCCTTAAGAAAATTAATTATAATGCTTGTGAAGTTAGCTTACCCAACAATCTAGACATCTCTCTTGTGTTTAATGTTGCTGACTTGCATAAATTTCATGGAAATGTTCTAGGGGTGCTAATGGACAGGAAGTTGAGTGGTAACATCACCTTCCAAATAAGAAATAGGATACCACTACCCAAATTCTTGAAAAACAATCTACTTCCACAAGGCACAGTCAAATTAGATCCTTCCAAGTTGCACCACTTCACCAACAGTCACTTGTAGGAGCAACGTTTCTTTCAAGAAGAGGAGAATGATCCAGGGAGTTCGGAGAGTCATAACTTTTGACTTGAATCTAGGTTTTTATATATTTTTCTGGGTTTTTTTCAAAATCTATAGTTGAGGTTGATTCCATCTCAACTAGATCTTTTGGGGCATGTTTTGATTTATTTTTGAGAGTCAAAAATTCCATCTTGACCTCTGAATTTTAGTTTTAAAATATCTTAGGTGTTTTTTTGATTTTTCTGCTTTGTAATAACTTGAAAATTTCTTTCTAAATTTTGAAAATTAGTTGGCAATTTTCCTTTATGGTTTAAAAAGTAGATATAGGAAACTTTGAAATTGCTTTTAGAGGTTTTTTAGAAGTTACCAAAAATGGCCTATTTTTCTAGTTTTTGAAATTTACCAAATTTGGAAATTTCTTGTTTCCTCTTTTTGGAGTCAGTTGTTATTTAATAGAGTTAGAGATCCATGTAGGAGCAATTTTTGGCAATGAACAATTTAGAGTTTGAATCTATATTGGGTTTTGTCATGAGTTTATTAAGTTCACTATGTCTTGAGATCAGTGTGCTACATCATATTCTGGGCCGAATCAGGAATAGTTATGGCAAAACGATTTGTAGCTGGTAGAAAGGAAGAATAAACAATAGAGACGTGGAGATTTTACCATGAATTTAGTGCATCCTATTGATTGAGTTCTTTATGTTGAAAAACTTAAATTGTAGTAGCACTTGGATGCTTTTTTTATTATACTTTAGAAATGTCACAAAAATAAAATAAAAAGAGGATTAGAAAAAAAATAAAAAGAGGATTGAAAATGAAATCATAATGTTTTGAATAGTGAGCTTGTTTCGAACAAACAATGGAAACTAAAATGGATGATTCGAGTTAATCATTTAACCTTTAATTATTTAGATAGTTATGAAGTTCACTTTTGGATTCAATTGTGTGTATTTTAAGATAGTTATGATGCTAAAAAATACACATAATTGAATCTAGAAGCAAACATCATAATCTTCAATGGATTTCAAAAATATTATATTATTACTTGGATAGTTTCAATTTTTTTTAGCTTGTTTGATGGAAAGGAAATAGTCACTTTCATGATATCTTCTTAGCTATTTGAGTTGTCAATTATTGATTGTCAGGTAATTGTACATGCACCAAGTCCTAATTATTTCAAATGTTATGAAATGCTATATATTTATAGTGGTCATGTTATTGGTTTTTGTTCTTATTACATGTACGAAGAAAATTTAAGGTTTGCTTAAGTTCTACGTCTCCTACAACCTAGATCTTATCAGGGAAATAAGTACTCAATCCAAGTAGGTGATTATGGGATTTCCATTAGTGTGACTGTTGGCATGATACTAGTAGCCTATTTCCTCTGCTATATCATATGGCATAGAAAGTGTTATAAAGACCAATTGAGCAAGAATATTCAAAGTGGTATATCACTTCCCATTTGTGTTAACAACATTGATTCAAGTACAATACTTTTAGAATCTATAATTGATCATGGAGCAACTCTAGCATCCAAAAAAAATGGCCATTCAACTTGCCAGAGAAAACATGAGAAAGATTTTTTTTCTTCCACCTCTAGGATTCCAAGATACTCATACAAGTATGCCATTTTTTTGTATTTTAGATTTGTACATTGTGTCTGTTGATGGGTTTCATACTTGACTTACTTTTGATTTGATCTCTATTTGTAGGCTATCTTTTAATAATATAAAATTTATTTAGTTGACCTACTTCACACTTGATTTTCTTTTGATTTGGATTTTGTACATAGCTTTTCTTTCATAAAATATTCAATGTAGTTTTTTGTTAGCTTTTTCATCATTGGTACTATTGTATAGCTTGTTGAAAATGCTTAATGGTACTCGAGCACCTAAGCTATAGGAAGTAAATATGAAACATTAGGATATTTTAAGTCCAAAGAGGTTAATCATGATGTGATAAGATTATTTTACTCATAAATCCTTTTAAATCCAAATGTAAGGATATGCAAGTCAAAGTTCTAAAGTTCTCCTAATAGGTCCTGATTGTGATTAGAAGGCCATATTTGTATAAAAGAGCCATGGAAGGGTGACTATAAAAGTAATTTATAGTCCATTTTTAATGTTTTTGGAAGGTTTTTACAACAATTTAAAGTCATTGTTTAATGAATGTAAAAGCTATCCAAAAAGTTGTAAAATGCAACTTTTCAAAACTTGCTAAAGTTGCAAAACAATGTAACCATTGCTTTTTGTAATTTTCTAATTACGTCTTGATGAGTAGCAATTGATCGAAGACTTCAAGTACTAAAACTAAATCATTCATCAAGTTAAATCAACAAAAAAACAAGGAACAAAAATAAAAAGCTTTGGATGATCATGTTGAAACCGATTGATATACATGCCTATAGTCTAGATTTCATTGCCTTCCAACTAGTTTTTCTTGATAAGTAGGATATATTTTCCACAACGTGATATTGCTATCAGGATTTAACTAATTGATGTACATGCCACTAGGTTGGCTTTCATCACCTTCCAATTATTTTTTATTGATAAGTAGGAGATATTTTCCACAACATGATATTGCTATCTAGATTTAACTGTGTAGTTCTTGAGTCAAACTCATTGACCCATGTATCATGAATAATGATTCCCACATGTATCATGAATAGTTTATATTACTAAATAAGATATATTAACTAATCAAATGTATTCCACATCAACCATCCACTTGAGAATATCACATTAACAGAGTTAGATTGCTTTGGGTTAGATTGCTTAAGTACGCAATAGAGGAGTTTTGTTACATGTTGGAGTCACAAATCCCATAATGCTATGTGGAAAATAAAAAAAATTACAAGCTATTTTCTAAATAGGCTGTAGGATATCCACACATTGGATTTTTTAATTTAACTGTAGAAATTTTAGAAACAGTTGCAACTAGCATGCGTTGAGGTAAATGTGACAACTTTGTCCAACATACTTCCTTCTCGTGTTAGAATGGAGCCATTGGAAAAAAATAGAAAAAAATATTGTTTTAGTAGTTTTAGACAACATCAAATTTCTTCAGACAAATTTAGTTGTAGTAAAAATCTAAACAAAATGCGTGATTTGTTCATTGTAGAACTCTAGTTTAATAAAACAAAGTGACTACAAAATTTTTATAAGACAAAGATGTGTTAAAAATAGTTAAGAGATAATATAGCAACTATAAGTGGCAATTAATCCTATGTAGTATATTTACAAAACTTCATAGAATGCACCATAATAGAGTCGCTGAAGCATGTGTTGAACATCTATGGAGTAAAATATTGCTAATAATTTAGATACAAAGTAAACCCAAAAAATGTTGACAAAATGCCTCGTAAAGAAT